>CM077305.1:103915000-105165000 GCA_039655065.1 Glossophaga mutica
GGTGAGAGACGTTTTTCCTGTTTGTCGGCCTGCTTAGGTTCAAAATCCAGCTCTGAAATTTTCTAGTTGGTGGTCAAGCCACTTAAACTTTTAAAGCCACAGAATCTTTATTTAAAAATGGGGTGACAAAAGTACTTACTTCCCAGGATTAAAGGGAGAATTGAAGAAATATTAGATGTGAGGTACACAGCAGAGTTCTGGGCACATAGTAAGTAATCAATAAATGTTAGCAATTAGGGTTATTATTTTGTCAACTACATTCCTGGTTCCCCATTATATGAAATAACATAAAAAGTACTGCAATTATTACCTAACTTTTGAAGGAAAAAAACCCCTCATTTCTAGCTTCTCTTGACTTTCTAATTATATGTCAAACTTCCAAAAAAAATGTACTCCTACCAACCGTTCTAACACACATACAAAATTATTCTGATGAATAAATGATCATAGGGTTTAAACAATTTCCTAACGCAGGCATAATTCAGGCTAGCTCTCTAAAAGTAACAGAGGCTGAAATCAGTATCAATATTTTTGTATTATTTTCTCCAACATTTAAGATTTAACAGCTTTTGATTTCTAGATATTTGGCAATATACCATGGCTGTATGTATTAGCTTAAGTTTTCTAAAAGAAAAAAGAACAACTATGATTTTTAAAGAAAGAGATTCCTACAGTCACCTCTTAAAACTAAGTATGCAAATTAATATCAGCAGGTTACAAGAATTTCCCAAAGATTTTTTTAGTAAAATAAATGTTCTTTGTATACTTTTTATTCCTTATAACATGTTATCTCTTTAGCTTTTTCTTAAAGTAGCCAGAAACATTCAGGATTTTGAATTTAGTCCTTGAAAGTAATTATAATTTCTGTACTGGAAATGACTAAACTAATGAAGGGAAAGGAGGCTCAGATTTCTGTGTTCCGCAAGCCCTTTGTTTTCCAAGTGGCATTATGTTAATTATTTCCTATAAATACATCATTGTCCTGAAAGAAAATATTTTTCAGATAAACATTAAAAATCTTGAACCATCACTTGGAACATCACTTGGAAATGACCTCAGCATATTATAAAAGCTTCAAAACAGATTTAGTGCATGAAAACCCATTTGCCAAAATAAAAAAGGCAACTATTACATGGAATTTCATTAAGCAAGTTATTTTAGAAAGACTTTAGGGTTTTTATGTGTGGCAACAGAATAGTTTTAGAAAATTCTGGGAAATAATGGCAAAAAAGAAAAAAAGCCAACTGCACAGAACTGAGGTGTTAGCCAAGAGAGGGATTCTGCTGACCCTCACCCACTCCCATTGCTACCCTCAACTTTTCTGAGGCTTCCCTTCCAAGCTTCTTCATTTGGTTGACATGGCCATTCTCTCTGCCAGACCAGTATTTCAATTAACCTTGGGTAGAAATTGAGATTTCCTTCCAAATCCAAGAGACACCTGGAGCTCCAAGTACTCTTCCCCAATGAAATTCTGACCATGAAGCCAAGACGGAGGGACTGGAAGAAGGTGCATCAGCTGCTGCCTTTACACACACCCTCACCAAGATGGCCTGAAGAAAGGCAGAGGCAGTTGCAAATGGCTGACCTGAGATAGACAGCAATGGACAGATAGTCATGTCAATATAGCATTCTAGTTCCTTTCTCCTTAGCACAGTGCACTGTTAAAGATCTGCAACCTTAATATGGTCCTTGAGGCTGTAGGCAAGTGATTCTAGAGGGGTCTTTTTTGAAATGCTAAGGGAATTCCAACAGGTATCAAAGCACCAAACAAAAGGCAGATTTCACAGTTTTGAACAGCCCAACCCCATGCACAACAGCAAAGTACTCAAAGAACACACAGGATAAAGTATAATTGGAAAAACTGTAGTAGTTAAAAATATGCAGCGGTTGTTTGTATGGAAAATAATACAATAATTAATAATTATACAAGAAGAAACTCTGTGTTTCATGAACTCACAAATGTAAACCTACTTTTGTCTACCCCTGTATTTATGAAGGAAAAAAAATGGAAAAAAAACCTATTGCCCATCAGGCTAAATAAACATTGGTACATTCATGCCACTAAAATAATACTACAATTAAAAAAAATTCCAGAAAGATCTATAAGTACCGAAAAAGGAAAATGTTCGTGACATATAATTAAGCAGGAAAAACTGCCTACTAAATAGAACAAATTACCATATTTTTCAGACTATAAGACGCGCCCCGCCATTTGGGAGGAAAGGGGGTGCATCTTATTGACCAAATGTAGCTTACCTGGCTCACGTTGGGGGCGGGGAGCGGGGGGCGGTGGAGGAGGGTCACAGGTTATTAAATATTTTACCATATTTTTTGCTTCAAAATTTTTTTCCTGTTTTCCTCCTTTAAAACCTAGGTGCATCTTATAGTCCTAAAAATATGATTTGTGTGTATATAACACATACACAGAGAAAGCAAGAGAAAGAATGAGACAGGTAAGGAAAGCAGCAGGTAGGCTGGCAAACAAGAGCAGGCAGGCAGAGTATGTGCAAAGCAGGCTGAAAACCACAGAAACAGAGAGACGGTGAGAGGAGAATAGAGAGGTAAGAGACAGAAGAAACAGGCAGGAGGCAGGGAGAGGCCAACAGACACACAGGGACACAGGGACGGACACGAAGCGTGTACTCCAAAACGGCTACCGCTGAGGGTCTCGTACAATAGCCACTAGCCACATGTGTCTGTTTAAATCAAAATGAATTAAAATTAAATAAAACTTAAAATTCCATTCTGCAATTGAATGAGTCACGTTCCAAGTGCTCAACAGCCACATCTGGTTAATGGCTACTGTACTGGCCATGCAGAATAGAGCATTTCCACCACTGTACAAAGTTCTGCTGGGTAGGGCTATTCTACACCCTTTGAGATTGTGTAAATGTTTTGTACTTCTATAGTCTGCAAAGAGAATAAAGCCATTTCCAATTTGAAAAAACAGGTTTTTTTTTAATCCCTATCACCCCATTCTGTATCTCTTTTAACAGTTCTTTTTGAAACATCACAGAAGCACCAGAGGTTTGTTTCATAAGGGCTTTATGACCTGTATATTGCCAATTTTCTGTTACTTGATTCTTACTAACTCAGCTCTACTTAATAAAGTTCAAATGCCACCAAAATAAGGAAGACAACATACATTTGGAGCATCGTGACATCACTCTTGTTCTCTAAAATCAAAAAAAGGTCATGTTACTCATTCTTAGTAGAAGCAAGCACAGTTGACAGAAAACCCCTGCAGTTTATTTAGACAAACATTTTAAATTGAACCTTTTATTCAAAAGAATAATAGTATTTAAAAATAGCATTCATTTTATGACTCAATTCAGCACAAAGTAGAGAAGAAAAAAAAGTAAACCTAAAGTTAAAAAAAAGGGGGCCACATTAACTAAAAAAATGACAATGCCAAGAACCAGCTTTCAAATGAAGGCTGTAATGCCAATACAATGAAGGTTCAAAACCAGTTTTTAAAGGCTTTCTCAGGTTATACAAGTCTGAAGCACCTGGTAAGGTTTTAAGAGGGTAACATTTTAAGGAAAAGTTAATGGAAAGGTCTCCAGAAAAACAAACAAACAAACAAACACACACAAAAAAACCCCACATAAAGCATATGTACCAGTCCGTGGGACATGTGCAAAAAACATTTTGAGACTCCTACTCCTCTTTGAAAAAACCACTGGCTGCTGCTGAAAATTGAGATTCCACTACTGCTATCCCTACCAGCATTCAGTGACCCACTGGGCCCTACAGGCAGATCTAAACTGTGTCCTCAAAGTTTTGCTCAAAAACCTTCACAATATAACGTCCACCTATTTTCTTAATGCAATCACCCACTATTCTGTTGCCAGAACTATCACCAGAACCAAAGTTCTTACCACAGGACTTTACATAATATATAAATCTAGACACAAGAATACAGTACAAACCAATGGAGCAGAACCTGTGCATACTGAGCAATCTGATTGAATGCAAGACTAAGTGGCTTTATGAATTAGTGGGGAAAAAGAGGCACTATGCATCAGACAAGCTGGCTTGTGCAACTAGTTTATTCACATGGAAAATTATTCCTTATTTCATACCCACAAACAGAAAAAAAAAAATCCATATGGATTAGACTTATGCTGAAGAGCAGAACAAACTTTTAGGGAAAAAATATGGTAGAATCTCTTTATAACCCCAAAGTACTCAGAGTAAGATTTATAAACGTGATGCAAAAAAACTCCAACCACAAACAAGCAGACTAAAAAGTATGACCTGATTAAAATGTAAAAGTTGAACACAACAAAGCATACAATAAACAAAGTGGTAAGATAAGCCATTGGGAGAATATATTTGAAATTTAAAATATCAACAAGAAATAATTAGAATATCTAAGAACTAAAGATACACTGGAGGGGAAGCAATCTAATAGAAAAACATACAAAAGAGCAACAAAACCTCATAAAAGAGGAAACTGAAAGAGCCAGAGAAACACCAGGAATGATGCTCAAACACAACATAAATCAAGAAACACGCTATTTCAAATCAGCAAAAAATTTGAAAGTCTGACAATACCAAGGCTTGGCAAGGATATGGAGCAACAGAAACTCCCAGACAGAGACGTTAGGCATTGAAATTTGTACAACTACTCTGGAGAATGATCTGGCAACATCTAGAAGTCAAGGATGTGCATACCCTATGTATAAGCAATTCTATCTGCAGGTACAAACTCTAGAGATGCTATTAAATATGCAGAAGAATATAATGTACCACATATTCATAGCAACACTATTTAACAGCAAAGCATGGAAATACCCAAAATTTCCACTGACAGGATGAACAAACTGTAATATAATCCTAAAATACCATATAGCAAAAATGAAGGAATTACTGCCACACATATCTACACGGATATATTTCATACAGAACGTTAAACAAAACAAGTTGCAGAAATACACACACAATATGATACCATACTGTACAAAGTTTGGGATCCACAAACTAAGCATGTTGCTTATAAATACATATGCATATAATATAAGTAGGAAACCGTGTGAGGGAATGGCACACTTCCATTCCACTCACCAAATGATGGTTCTTCTGCAGTAGGAGAAAGGGGAAACAGCATCTGAGAGGGGTACACAGGGAGCACTGACTATGTGTGCAATGCTTTATCTTATACCATTTTAAGCTTTTAATGTAAAGCAAAGAAAAGCAATGTTAAAATTTAACTATGTTGTATTCACGAAATATTTCAAAGTATGAGCAACTTGTATTTTAAAGGATGAGAAAAAGCAGCAAGAGGCTGAAATTTACCAAAATGACTATCTCCTGATATTGAGCTTTTGGCTATGGATAGTTTTTATTTTTTTCTTTCTAGTCTTCTATATTTTCAAATTTTTTCTTTCATAAAGTCAACCCAGATACTTATAGCCCAATTTGTTCTCCCATTTTACTCCAAAATTCAACACTGTACTTTCTTGCGCCTTTGGTGGAGAACATGGCAGTGAAGTGCGCACTGTCTCCTTGACTCAAACAGGGGCTCTTGGAGGGCGTACCACATACATTCTCAGCCCTGGCTGGTGCAGCACAGTGAATTGAGCACAAGCTGAAAACCACAGGGTCACTGGCTCGATTCCCAGTCAGGGCACATGCCTGGATTGCAGGCCAGGTCCCTAGGAGGGAGCACGCAAGAGGCAACCACACATGCATTCTCATTTTTATCCAAATTATGTATTAAATGCCTACAAGGTGCCAATTACTGTACCAGCAGCAAGAGAAACATAAGTGAACAAAATATGCATTTCACTTCTTCCACAGAGTTTAGTCTCAATGAATAGAAACATTAAATAAAGATTAAAAAAAAACTATATAATTAAAATTGTAAAGAATGCTACGAAGCTTTCACTGATACGTCCCCTAGAGCAAGGGACATAAAGGAAAGAATAAACAAATGGGATCTCATCAAAATAAAAAGCTTCTGCACAGCTAAAGAAAACAGTATTAAAATAAAAAGAGAACCAACTGTATGGGAAAACATATTTGGAAATGATACCTCAGATAAGGGATTAATCTCCAAAATATATAAAGAACTTACAAGACTCTACTCTAAGAAGACAAGCAACCCAATTAAAAAATGGGCAAAGGATTTGAACAGGCACTTCTCCAAGGAGGTCATACAGAGGATCCAGAGACACATGAAAAGATGCTCGATATCTCTAGCTATCAGAGAGATGCAAATTAAAACTACAATGAGATACCACTTGACACCAGTCAGAATGGCCTTCATAAACAAAGCAACAAACAGCAAGTGTTGGAGAGGTTGTGGAGAAAAGGGGACCCTAGTGCACTGTTGGTGGGATTGCAGATTGGTACAACCACTATGGAAAACAGTATGGAATTTTCTAAGAAAACTAAAAATGGACATACCTTTTGACCCAGCAATTCCACTGCTTGGATTATATCCTAAGAATCCTGAAACACCAATCCAAAAGAATCTATGCACCCCTATGTTCATAGCAGCACAATTTACAATAGCCAAGTGTTGGAAGCAACCTAGGTGCCCATCAGTTAATGAATGGATCAAAAAACTGTGGTACATTTACACAATGGAATTCTATGCAGCAGAAAGAAAGAAGGAGCTCCTACCCTTTGCGACAGCATGGAAGGAATTGGAGAGTATCACGCTAAGCGAAATAAGCCAGGCAGTGAAAGACAAATACCATATGATCTCACCTTTAACAGGAAGCTAATCAACAAAACAAACAAACAAGCATAATATAAACAAAGACACTGAATTTGAGAATAGTCTGTCAGTGTCCAGAGTGGGAGGGGAGGGAATTTCAGGGGAAAAGGGGAACAGTTTAGAGCAACAAGTATAAAGGACTCATGGACAAAAACTATGGGGGGGTGGAAATGGGAGGAAGGTGGGGAGGGCTGGGGTGGTGGGCTGGGGCGGGGTAAAAGACAGAAAACTGTACAATATGAACAATTAAAAAATACTGATAAAAAAAAAAGAATGCTACGAAGGAAAAGAATAGCTGCTGTGGAACAACAATACAGCAGAGAGGCCTAATGTAATCTACAGACTGGATAGGAGAAATAGAAATATGCCAGGAAGGGAGGGGTGGAGGGCCTCTGAACAGAGAGACAAAACCCACATCCCTCTTTGTGACTGGGCTGGAGCACCTATTACTTACATAGTGCTTAACAAATGCTTCCTAGTTGATTCTAAGGCAGTCTCTGGGCAATCAGGAGATTCTGTGCCTGTAGCTCTACGGCACCAAAGCAGTCTTTGGGGGATGGCCCCAGAGGCCAAAGAAACAGCCATTTAAAGAGACAGAACAGAATCTGAGCCCACTGCGTGAGTGGTAGTTCAACCCTAAAAAGCATTTGCTACATAGTCTCTCATCCCCCACATCGAGAGAGCTAATTTACCTCTCTCTTCACCTGTCTATCCATCTGTCCTCTTCCTTGTCCATTACCCTCATCCCCACCTTATTCAACAACTTAATTAAATACATTTAAGGGGACCTACATATGCCAAGCTAGGAATATGAAGACCCACACAAGCATAGCCTCTGCCTCAAAGAACTTTCCTTCTAAACCAGTGGATCTCAACTAGGGGTGATTGTGTCCGCAGGGGACATTTGACAATGTCTGCAAACATTTTTGGTTGTAACAGTGGGGGTGGGGGTGTGCTACTGGCATCCAGTGGTAGAGTTCAGGGATGCTGCTAAACATCCAACAATGAGGCTTACAATGACAGCCCCCACAAGAAAGATCTTCTGGCCCCAAAAGTCAGTAACGCCAAGGGAGAGACACCTAGTGCAGGTTGCTTAGAAACATGTCTAGAGTTGACTGCCAAAGCAGGGCAAAAGAGGTCAAGGACAAGAGGCAAGCAGGTCAAGTGTCAGAGGAGAGTATTAAACACCAGGTCGTTAGATGAGCATATAAGAAATGTCCATAATGCCTAGGTTGAGAAACCTATTCTAGAGAATTAGTGAAGTAATTATATCATAATACAGCAGGAGTGTAAGGTTTCGACCAAATACAAAGGTGGGGCATCTAGTCTAGAGCTGGGGTGGAAAAGCTTCTTTAGAAATGACATCTAACTCAGAACCGGAACAATGATTGAGTTAGAAAGGGTATAGGATGGAGGCAGGATAAAGGGGTTATTCCAGACAGAAGGAAGGCAACTAGGACTATGGAATGAAAGACATGCTTATACATGTAGCTCTTTATGGGGAGTAGCTACAGAAGAACTGACAAGCAAATAACCCAGGCCATAATGAGCTTGTATGATCAGTTAAGAAATGTATCCTTTATCTCTAGGGCAATAAAAGCCACTGAGAGGATTTACCCAGATGAGTGGTATAACCAAAACTTGTTTCAGGACATTCACTCTGGAGGATGGATTGCTAAGAAACGGAGCAGGAGGAGACTCCTGCAATCCAGGTGACAAAACTGGGGCTTGACCTAATGGTGGTTCGAGGATGGAGGGGTGGCATTTCAGAGATGCTTAGACATAGTCAGCGTTGTACCAAGACATGTAACCACCATGGTTCTCTGCCCAGTAACTCCAAAGACCCCAAACTTCTAAACCTAAACCTCAACTAAAATCATAAGGCACCAAACCAGAACCTGAACTGACTTGAGGCTATTTACCCCATTTAATGAGAATATTTCAACACATAAATATTAATGTTTGATTATGGGGTACTAGCCCAGACCCCACTGGGTAAGCATATCAACTTACTAAATTTCAAAAAAGCCTATATTCCAAAATGCAGCTGGGCCCAAAGGTTTAAGATATAGGACTGAAGACACGTACAAGGTGCTGAATAAACTTTGTCAAACTATACTAAATTGGACAAAGTGGGTTTCTGAATGATTATGTGTTCAGACTTTTTTCTAAATCATTGCTCTTACTAACAACAGTATGAAACTTCCAGATATGTGGGTGTGTGCACATGTGTGTGTATATATGCACACATACACACACCATATGATTCATTTTATGGAATTTGCCTTGAAAACCTAGAAATTTGGCATGTGATCCTAGCAGACTCGCAGTAGTGAGATCTGGAGAAAGAACTAAAAAAAAAATTACTTCATAGTAATTTATTTCATAATTCCTGCTCCTGGATTTCCACACAGAAGGAAGAGTCAGCACGGCCACAAACACACCAAGGACTTAACTCTCTTGGTAGAGGAGACTTGGCCCTTTTGGTACTTGAGTCACGTACTGCACATACTGTGTGTCAGGTGGTCACTGGCCACACAGCAGTGGCACAGACGAAGGGCCCAGGACTCTCTCTCATTCATTCCTTCGTTCGACACAAATTCGTGAGGAGGTTTCTGTGTGCTAGGCCCTGGTTATTCTAGGTGCTGAGGATACAGTGATCCAGGAGACAGACATGGTGCCTCAGAGGTTATGAATTTCATAGAGGCACACGGACATGAAGCATATATTACAATAAGGTGTAAAACTTTATGATAGGAAAGCATAATGTTGACAATATACAGCATATGGACCGAATGTCATAGGAAGGAAAGAATCTGGAAAGTTATCTCTGAGAAAGTGATATTGAAACTGAGACTTAAAGGATAATTAGAAATTATTGATCTGAAAGGACTAGAAAGAGAGAAAGAAACTGAACTAAAGCAAAGCAGAAAACAGGAGAAAAGCAGAGATCAGGAAGAAACAATGGTTGAGAAAAGGCTGTGGGAGGGAGGTAGAAAGAAGTCAGTGAAGCTCAGAGCCACCAGAAACAAGGTGGGATGCAGCTTCCAGTGCGGCCTGGAGAGGAGCTATTACCTGGAAGAAATCCTACTGGAAACTGGACTACACTTCTTGGTATTCTGGAAGGCACTTTCTACCAAAAAGTAAAAAAAGTCTGGGAACTGGGCTTTAAAATACTTAAACATTTATTTTGTGCTTATTTGGGCTAAGGGAAAACAACCCTTCTATGTAATAAAGCACTCCTAAAATGCACTTCAAATGGATAAAATGAATAGTTGTATATTGAAACACTTAGAACACTTACAATGAGTTTGAATAATAAATTAGGTCATCAGCAATATATGGCCTGCATTGTAAAGCACTATGGTCTGGCAGTGTGTTTTAAAATAATAAATTGACCAGATACATAATTGAGATATTCAGATGTCAATTGGGCATATTTTGGCAACATTCAAGTTTCCAACCACAAATATATCAGTATAAATCATACTCTCTATTCTGAACTTATGACAGCTTGAAAAGCAAATGCCAGTACTCTACCCCCAAAGATCAGCAGGAACTAGCTCTCCACAGCAGCTATTTTAATTGCTGCATACTTGTTATCCCACACCAGAGTAACAGACTTTTAAAAACCAGTGTCAGCACATTTTTAGTTCTATTTGCCTAATACCTTTATCCTGGAAAAAAAAAAAATTCAAGAGACCTACTGAACTACAAGAGCTCACAATTAACTAAATGCACCAGGGAGAACTGGGTGGCGGGGGGGGGGGGGGGCGGTGTGAGGGGGGGAATGGGAATCACACTTGATGTAAGATAGGCAACACTTCACAACTGTTAGTTTCTTTGTGGATATGTTTCTTTTTTTTAAACCATCTCCTCCCCCATTGGCCACCCAGACCCTCCTAAATTCTTCAATTAGGGGTGGGGCATGATTTGCAGCTTTTCTCCCTGTGTAAACTCCTGCCATCACGCTAGAGGAGTTGGAATTCCCTCTACTTACCAGTATCTCAGTAATTCAACTTCCTCAACAACAGGAACCTTTCCATTCTCTTCAAGTTCCCACAATAACAATCACATCCTAGACCCATCTTAAAACCTGATTTCTGAAGTGCCTTCCTGTGAATACATTGTTTCTTCCTCCTTTATGCCTTTTGCACCTGTTGGTTCATCCCTCCTTTCAACTATCCGTCCAGCCAGTCAGCCCACATTCAACTAATATTAAATATCTGCCTTTCCCCAAGTTCTTTTCTAGGTGCGGGGGGTGGGGAAAACATTATTTAAAAATGATTTAATAACCCAGACAGAAATCTCTGTCCTGCTGTAATACAAAGATGCAAATAAGTAAAATGTATACTATCAAAGAGTACTACATGCTGAGAAATGGAAACGCGGGGAAGGGAGGTGTTAGCATGTGGCAAGAGGAGCACCATTTCAAAGAGGGTGACCAGAAATGCCCTGAGGAGACACCTTGACAATCCTAACCCTGAAGGAGGTGAGAGATCAAGCTATGAAGAATACTCTGAGTAAGGTGGAAATAAGAAAACTGGGCTTCTACTGTAAAATGATCACTCTGACTGCTGAGTCAGAACAGTTGATGCTGAAGGAAAAAAACAGCAGGAGGAAAGCCTGCCTCTCACCTTGCTTCCTCTGTGGCCCTTTCAAGTGGTGGTGTTCTTTTTCCTCCCACAGCCCTCATGCTCCTGAGCTTGAAAGTGGGGTGGGTATCATCATGCCCATCACCGTTGTTTCCAAACCACTCTCTCTCCTCCCTAAAGTCCCTCACCTTTGAACCTCATATCATCAGACTCCATCACCTATTTTTAATGTCACTATCATCAAACTCTGTCACCACTTGTGGCTTTTAGCCAACAAGCCCTCACCCAATCACCCCGATGATCATTCACCAAACCAAGAAGATGCCTCCATCACCGCAATTTCCTGCAGCAACTCTCTGACCACTGCCCCTCCCATATTTACAGCTCACATTCTTTCAAATCCTGGATCCAACAATCCATTCACATTCTGAGGTCTCCACGCCACCAACTCTGTCACCTTTTTACTGTCCCTTGTTCCTTGATATGGTCTCTCCACTCTTCTACTTCATGGTCTGTCACTTGAACTCCACTGCTCCTTTGTGCCTGCTTGCAGACCCTCAATGCCGATTAACTCCCAATCCAGCCCTAGTCCACACCTGCCCATGAACAGGGAAAACCCATGGGACGGAAGGATGCCAACAATCAATAGAACGGTGCTCCTGTGTGGCTAAAGCGGGGACAGGAGCACCGAATGCTCACCTGCAGTAAGGGAAAGGAAAGCTCAGTGCAGGACACAGGTCTATATGGGTGGGTGGGTTTGGCAGAAGCTTGAGGACATTCTCTTCTGGTTGCTTCTACGTTCTCAGTGAATGGGAGCAAGGCCATCAAATGAGTGTGAAAAGGAAAGAAGTGTCAGAGGATTGAGAAAATAGAGTGGGAG
Organism: Glossophaga mutica; assembly: GCA_039655065.1. Lineage (NCBI taxonomy): Eukaryota > Metazoa > Chordata > Mammalia > Chiroptera > Phyllostomidae > Glossophaga > Glossophaga mutica. The sequence goes on from CM077305.1 coordinate 103,927,206, forward strand.
AATGAATGCGTGTGGTACCTCCCTGAGGCTGCAGTACCTCCCTTGGGTAACTTAACCAGCCCTCTTCTGTCCTCGCTTGTCTCTTTTTCCAGTCTAGAACTGTGCAGGGCATGATAGAAGGAATATAAAACCACTCCAACAATACCTACCCAACTCTGGGTTTCCCCATTCAAATCCCTAAAGCCAAGCACAGCTGAACAAATTCAGAAAAATGATGAGTCCATCACAAACTTATGTCAATTCATTTCAACTGGATTCTCAATGCTTCTCAGTAAATTCTTCATTCATCTTTAGTTAAAGCCCATTCCAAGGCCCACTATCCTTACTAACAATAGTATGAAACTTCCAGATACCATACATACACACATTATGATTCATTCTGTGGAGCTTTTGCCTTGAACCCTTAGAAATATTTTTTAAGTTTTTGTATTGTTGTTCAATTTCTTTTGTCCACCTTTTCCCCCCATTACTCCTCCCTGCTCCACCCACTGCCCTTACACTCAATCCTCCCCTGCATTGTCCCTGTCCATGGGTCCTCCACATATGTTCCTTGACTTGACCCTTCCCCTTCTTCCCCCTGTTATCCCCCTCCCCTCTCCCCACTGGTCACTGTCAGTTTGTTCTTTATTTCATGTCTCTGATTCTATTTTGCTCACTTGTTTGTTTTGCTGATTAGGTTCCACTTATAGGTGAGATCATATGGTATTTGTCTTTCACCACCTGGCTTATTTCATTTAGCATAAGACTCTCCACAGTTCCATTCATGCTGTCATGAAGGGTAGTAGTTTCGTCTTTCTTTACACTGCAGGAGTTTATTCTTTCTTTCTGCTGTGTAGAATTCCATTGTGTAAATGTACCACAGTTTTTTGATCCACTCATTTACTGATGGGCATTTAGGCTGTTTCCAGTGCTTGGCTATTGTAAATTGTACTGCTATGAACATTGGGCTGTACAGGTTCTTCTGAAATTGTGTCTCAGGATTCTTACGGTATAATCCGAGGAGTGGAATTGCTGGGTCAAAAGGCAGTTAGTTCCATTTTTAGGAAAACCTAGAAATTTGGCATGTGATCCTAGCAGACTCGCAGTAGTGAGATCTGGAGAAAGAACTAAAAAAAATTACTTCACAGTAATTTATTTCATAATTCCTGCTCCTGGATTTCCACACAGAAGGAAGAGTCAGCACAGCCACAAACACACCAAGGACTTAACTCTCTTGGTAGAGGAGACGTGGCCCTTTGGTACTTGAGTCACGTACTGCACATACTGTGTGTCAGGTGGTCACTGGCCACACAGCAGTGGCACAGACGAAGGGCCCAGGACTCTCTCTCATTCATTCCTTCGTTCGACACAAATCCGTGAGGAGGTTTCTGTGTGCTAGGCCCTGGTTATTCTAGGTGCTGAGGATACAGTGATCCAGGAGACAGACATGGTGCCTCAGAGGTTATGAATTTCATAGAGGCACATGGACATGAAGCATATATTACAATAAGGTGTAAAACTTTATGATAGGAAAGCATAATGTTGACAATATACAGCATATGGACCGAATGTCATAGGAAGGAAAGAATCTGGAAAGTTATCTCTGAGAAAGTGATATTGAAACTAAGAGTATTTAGCAAGTGGGAACTTTCTACTTTCTTCAAATGGCCCCCTCCCATCACTCTGAATAGATGACCTTGGCTTCTATCTTACGGAGGGCAAAGCCCACTTGATATGAGTGAGCGTCTTTAAAACTTCCTTTCTCTGTGACTCAAAATCCCCGTAGGTTAACATTTACTTGTCCCTCCCTCCTGGATTCGAAATGTTCTTCCCTTCATTCTATGACTATCCCCACCCCTCTCTCTACCATTCTCACCCCCTAATCCACAGAGCTTTACTCAGTTATCCTACCTTTCTTGAATTTCAAATTTGTTAAATTTATGAAGAGAAAAAGATATTCCAGATGAAAACCACAAAATGAACAAGTTATATGAGTAGGAAAAAACAGGAATGCTTATGAAAACAGTGATAAAACTGGTATCACTGCATAATAGGGCATGTTGGATGGTGACAGAAAATAAAGTTAGATGGATAAGATGGGACAAGATTACAGAAGATCTTAAAAGCTACACAGTGTAAGCTGATGACTGCTGAACAAGAAAATGCGCAGAATGAAAGCAATATTTAAGGGAGATGAGACTCAGAGCACAGGGTAGGATGGGATGGGAAAGGGACAAGAACAGGATGGGAGTTGGGGGCCAAGAGGTGGAAGGCAAAAGGATGAGGCAGTCATCCAGACAAGTATAATGAGAAGCTGCCTAATGTGCAGGTAGTGAAAAGGGAAAAAAGAAAAGACTAAAGATATTTTCTAGAGAGAAATGGGCACAACCTGGTGACTAACAGCATATTATGGATCAATTTCAATGTAGTGGGGTGGTGTAATTGCTACAAGATGGAAGGCACAAATTTTACAATGGTAAAATTCCTAGAATCATAGGGCTTGGAGGGTGGAAGGAGCCAGGATCTCTGAGATCATGTGATTTACCATGCTCACTTTATAAATGAGGAAGCAGAGACCCAAAGAAATGAAGTGATTTGTTCAAAGTCACAACGCAAGTTGCTGAGAGAGCTGAGACTAGAGCAGTTTCCTGTTTGCTTTTAGAGCTACCTCCCTGACACCATGCTGCCTCCTGTAGAACCCATTCTTAGCTTCCTATTTGTCCACTGAGGCCCTCTGGTGCCACACTTCCACTGATAAAAACTACACTAGGGAACCAGCCACCTGACTTTGGCTTCTGCACACATCCAGTCCAGGACAGTTAACTTTCAACCATCATGGCTTCAAAGCTGCTGGACTGACGCTACCCCAGGACCTTTCTGAAGATAAACTTGGCTTGTTCTTTCATGGGGAGCCCAGCTCAGACTGTGCTATGTCTCCAGGCACTGTTTTAAAATTTTTAGTAAGTCTCAAGGCAATAGAGTAAATAAGACACACACCCTACTCTAACAATCATTAAAATAATTTTGAGATTAAAGGGCAAACCATATTGATCCTTATTGTTTCCTTCTTCCCCCAATCCACCTTAGTAACAGAATTTAACATGCTGTTTGTTTCATCTGTGATGGAAATCTTGAGCCATGTGTGTGATTCCCAGGCAAAAACTGGAATTTGTGTTTGGTGTTCTTCATAATGTCAGTTCACAGAACTCTGCTGATAACAAACGTAGTCTATTATATTTCTAGCAGGGCTTCTACATATTTTTCCAGACAACATTCATTAGTAAAATAGGAGTTTCTAGGTAATTTCCTAGTGAACTTTGAGCCTTAACATAAATTAACATGAATATAGCTTCCAATGTTTTATGGAAACCAAACATGGTCATTTACACTAAATAAATGCAGACAACTTGACCATCTCATTTCCTGCCAGTATCAAGGACTTTATCAAGTTACCATGGACTTGACCAAGCAATACATATTATAAGACATTTACAGTGGACTGTCCTGTACTATTTGAACTTATAAAGAGCTGCCTGAATGAAGTCAATAGATAATACTGAAAAATTTTATAACAGAAGAATTTAGTACTATTTATGTTTTCTCCTTGTTTTTCTCATGAATTGTAATAAAAAATTTTTTTAAAGAAAGAAAAACTATAAATTATGCCAAATCCTTCTTTGGGAAAATATTGACAATTCTCTGTTTTCACGGACAAATTTTCAAAGCACCGGTGCCTACAGTGATGACAGTATTGCAATTAAATGCACACAATTCAGGCAGCCAACGTGACCCCTTTGTTTATGCTTTCTTCTAACTTTATTTCCTCATACTACTCATTTTGAAATTTATTTTTCAATCACATGCTTTGAGCATCTCAAAAGCATAAACTGAGTACATTTGTTTGCTTAGCAGCTTTAAGATATTCTCTTTTATGACTAAGTGGCAGGTGCTGTTCAGTTTATTTTCATGCACGTAAACTAAGCCCTTGAACTTGTAGTGAGGAAAAGCATTCAGCTAAAAGTTCAGAAAGGAAGGAACTGCACAACAGCTTCCTTTAGAACAGCCTGGTTTTTCAGCTTCCTGTATGAAAATAATATTGTACTTTTATAGGAATTTCTAAGAAGCAATGAAGAAATTGTATTTAAGCCTTTAGACAGTTAAGCTTCAAGTCATTTAAAAAGCAAACAATTTCTTCCAATAATTTTGAAATTTAAGTCCGAACAGAAAGTCAAGAACAGAAAAAGAGATTAATAAAATAAAATAGAAATACGGTACAAATTTTAAAGTAGATTATGCAATTTTCAGATTATCATAAATTACATTTTCTTCCAGTAAATGACAGACATTAACACTTTTGGCTTTCAAAGTCCCCAATATCAAACTACTGCATTTGGTAAAGATGATAAAGGAAAGGGTTTTCTCTGTTTGTGTGGTTGCTGCTAGTGTTGTTATGAAACTGTTTTGATTAAAACACAAACACACCAAGTTTATTGTTAAATGCAGCTTCTTAAACTCTAACTGAGCCAGAGGTAATTGACTATTCTCTTTAAAAATAAAAATAAAATGCATGCAGAATGCCAATTCTAGGGGACAGAGAAGTAACCTCCTCAGAGTACAGGCCCTGAATGTCCTCTCAAACTTCTATGAAGTCACCAAGTAACCCAGCAGGCTGCTCCCAAGGCCATCTCTCACATAACAGATTTCAACTGCTAATGTGTGTATGGCCAGCAAGGTGATTACGCTGTCCATCAGCTCTAAGCTCTCTCTGTGCATAATTCTGCAGGTCACTACTGTGTATTTAGAAATTTTCTATCAAGGGTCATTAAATGAAATAAAGCTTATGATGAAATTCAACCCATCCTCCTTACAGTACTCTTTCCTGAATGCTAACATTTCATCTTATTCAAATATTCAAGATTCAAGTTTGTGAGAAAACTCCAATCACTTGGACTATTTAGGAAAAGGCAATACAGACATGGAAAACTACAGCTACGGAAGCTACAGTCTCCTGGGTGTTCTTTAACTGCCCCAGTCCTACCCCTGCACAGCATCCAGCATTGGGACCAGTAGCTGTTGCAAATGCAGAGCTCAGGGAAGCATATGGCCCTGGCCTACGAGGCCAAAGCCAGGTGGACAGCAGCTCCATCCACTGTAAGTCCCAACCTTGGAAGTACCGCAGTGCACTGCGATAAGCTGGACCCTATGGAGTAAAAGACTACCTAGAGTAGAAGAAATGGTAAGAACAGAAGGTGGAGATGGCTGATACCTACTACAAGAACTGCGTGCTTCCTGTTCCTACTTGAAAGCAGACACTCAGAGAAGACAGTAACAAAGTGTGTCTTCTGGAGTTCCCAACAACTCTTGCTGTGACCTGTCCCTGGTAGACCTTGTACTGTACTGCTACCGACCCTTCTGCACCTTCTTTTCCAGCACTGCCAACCCAGCATGTACTACCTTTATGTTTATCTTTTCATTCGCCTATAAGATTTTAAGGTCATTGAAGTAGAGGAGTTCATCTTTTCATCTTTGTATCTATCCCTAGTTTTTAGAATAAACTGGCACAAGGCAATCATCTGGTATTTGTTCTTGGACCTTTTTTTTGGAGAGTTGTTAGAAAAACAAGGCCTGTCTTCTAGTACGTTCACACCCCCCGTAACTGTGCCCAACCCCTATTCTATGACTAGTGTTCACTCCTTGTATCCAATAAAAATCCACTCTCAGGAAAGGATATAATAAACCTGTTCATTCTAAAAGGGAAAAGATATGTGGGTGACCTCTCTTAGTGGCCCTGCAAAATGAAGGAATTCCAATGATCTAGATGTGAATGGGAGAGAGATTCCAGGCGGCAGCCCTGGAATCACACCCCAGCGGCAACTGTTTCCCTTTTATACTGGGCAGGTCCATCACACAAAAAGGTTTTTCTTTTCTACATGTTCAACTCCTTTGGTTATGCCTAAATGCTGTCTTGATCCTCTGTTCTCTCTCTGGTAACCTATGCTTAGGCTCCCTTGAAAACAGCAACTGGGCCACACAAGCAACTGTACTACTTTAATTAAAATGCTGAACAATTACACAGATAGCCGTATAGTACAGTTCAGTGTACATTTTATTTCATATTTGCCCATTTTCATTCTCAACTACGTTGGAAGTTGCCTAAAGCTAGGAGCTACATATATTTCTCCACACTGAGTCCCAGCCCAATGCTGAGCACGTAGTAGGTAGGAATTCAATGGAGTACTGCAAATAAATTTTGTAATCTAGCAAGACAAAAAACATTTTACATAATAACCTAACTGTTACAAAAGCATTCAAAACTGTCAGCAAGCTAGAATGAACAATGGTAATACTGATGCTGTTAAAAAAAATTCACATTTACTTAGAGTTTATGGTCACACTTTGACTTATGTCCTTCACAGACAGTCTCTCATTTAATCTTTATGAGGTTTGGAGAGATTAAATACCTCCCAGTTACCCTGTCAAGTGGGGCAGGCAGCAAGGTGATTCCAGGGTCTACATTCAACCAGGTTATGAATTTAAAAATTTTAGATCAGCCCTGGCTGGTGTAGCTCAGTGACTTGAGAGTGGACCTGTGACCCAAAGGGTTGCCAGTTCCATTCCCAGTCAGGGCACATGCCTGGGTTGTGGGCCAGGTCCCCAGCTGGGGGCACATGAGGGGCACCACACATTGATGTTTCTCTCCTTCTCTTTCTCCTTCCCTTCTCATCTCTCTAAAAAATAAATAAATAAAATATTTAAAACGATAAAAATAAAAATTTGAGATCACCCAAATATTTACTAACATTATGGCTAAGCAGATGTACAGTGATATAAAAGAACTGCTTTAAAATAACTTCACCTCTTAGCCTCTACCCATGCAGTTTCCTTTGTGGGAACATCATCTCATCTCCCCATCAGGCAAAATCCACACAGTCTTAAAGCCACCTCGAGCATTCCTTCTGCATTACCTCCCATTGCACCTTGCACACACTTGCACTGGACCAACAGTCCTGCTCTGATCCATGTGTCTGTTTATTATTCGCCCATGAGAATCAGAGCTCCTAGAGTTGAGAACCTAGTCTTTTCATGTGTACGTAGCTATCTATCACAGTACCTACCATACAGCAAGTACAAGGTCAATATTTTTTTCTTGAAATAGTTGTAGGAGTAGCATTAAAATTTTTAGTCTGCAACATCTATCTGTCACAGCAGATCTGTATCAAGAACTACATGATAACTTTCAACTCAATAATTTAAATTTGTTTCCATAGCAACTAGACAAAGTGCTTCTTGTAACACTGAGGAAAGCAAGCTAAAACTTAAGGTTCAACCCACTGAAATACTTCAGAATCATATGCTTTTGTTCTTAGTATGAAGAGACAGAATGACAGCATTTAACTTTCTGTAACTTCCTCTCTTTTTAAGAACATTCTATCTAACTTTATCACTAAACAATATACCAAAACTTACTTTTTCAAACATAGCTAATAATTTCATTATTAATGAAATTAATTTTCATTAATAAAAGGACACATCTTATTCTTTCACAAATCCAAAACATAAGAGAACAATACACCTGATCAAGCCATAGCTATATTTCAGACACTGACAGACCAAAAGACATTTTTAAAGTAAACATCACTCCTTTCTGACCACTGACCTTTTATGAAAAATGTCACGGACCATTCTGTAAGAGAGAGAGTACAGGAGAGCTCTCTGGGCTAATTTAAAACATGGCCTAAATTAGGCAACAGGGGTGCTATAAGACAATGTCTTCAGACCTCTTCCAGCTCAGTAATTTTAATTTGAAGGAAAGAAAAAAATGGGTTCATTTCTTCATTCTTAATTAGGCTGCTTACTTTCTGAAAGTTTGCTAATTTCTGTGACAGTAAATTTAAATTTCTGGGCATTTGTTCACATCTTTCTTAAAAAAAAAAGAAGAAGAAGAAGTAATAAGATGGTCTCCTTCCTTCCATCCACTCCCTCCCCCCCATCAGACCAACAAAAAGCACTGGTGGAACCTAGAGGGGCCTAAGTTCTTATAAGGATAACAAAGTAGAAATTTAAGTATGCCTCAGCTCAAGGGAAGGCTAACTACACTCCGGTATAATTTCTTCAGCATGGAAGCCGACAAAACAGATGGTGATCACACATCCTAACTGAGAAAGCTACCCAGTGAAAAAGGACTGGGGTGCCTAAGTCTTTGAGTCAATTAAATATTAAAAGAAAAGATCTCATCTTAAATTTACTGAGTCTCTCAAAACTTACATTTTAAAAACCTGTCTTTCTCAAAATTTACTCCTGAAAATAATTAATATTATTTATAATATTCACCAAAACAATTCTCATTTTTTGCTTTTGATCTTTTATGACAAATGAAAACATTTAAATAACATTTAAACAAAAACATTTAAATAATACTGAGATTTACTGATATGTTTAAAAGCTAAGATTCAGCTAGATCAATAAACTAAGAGAACTTCCCCATGTTATCCTGCTGAGTGCAAAATATCAGACATCAATCTATTTATCAAGCCTCACTTATCAGCATCTGATGAACATGAATTTCAAGAATAAATTAGGAGAATATCAGAAAAGTCTCTATCAGAAACTCTAAGAAATGGTGGAAAGGGAAAGAATCAGGTAACATGCTCAGCCAAGACACAAATTAGGCCTTTACAGGTTCCTTCTTACCCGAATAAATAGGACAATGTTCAGTCTTTCCAGTTAAAACTTTGGTGCAGGACCTCACACCTAAACTCTCTCTCTCCTCTACACCATGAGTATAGTATATCTCTACAAATAAACATCAAAATTAAGGGTTTTTTTTTTTTCATTCTGGTTCAAGAGCCTCCTTTGAGAAGACATTGTCAACCATTAACTAGGTAGATTATATGTTAATACAGGTCACATTGTCCTTCAGTTTCATTACTTCTTCTTCCAATATTAGCCAATGATAAATCATGGTTTCTACACCTCAGCATCCAGAGACCAGGCACAAATATGTAGGGAAGTTAACCATTTACCTGATCAAGTACAGCAGAGCTATAATTCTCTATATTATTATTCCATAGTACAGAAAAGGGAAGCAGGGTCAGCTGCCTCTTTGAAAGTACTATTCTTTCCATTTTGATAATTTCCAATTTAACACCTAATTTACTGCAGGTTTGCTGGATTGGCTGTGTGAGGACATTAAAAGCAGACTGTATCTGCAGCCAACTCGTCTGTGTGCATGAATGCAAAAATGTGCTGCAACATTGCAAGACTGCACTGTGATCCTAGCAGTGGAAACAGGAATCATTCCGGGTTCCTCAAAGGTCCCTCAAAGGTCCCTGGATCTAACAAGCAATACCACAAAGGGTATCAACGACACTAAGAAAACTCCTGAGGTCATTCTTGTAGCTCAAGCATTTCCTTAACAAAAAAAAACAGGAGGCTGGAATATGGAAAAAGAAGTATCTTTGTCAGATAAATAGTGTATTCTTATTCTCTGAACGGAATGCATCAAACTCAAGGCTTCCTACACAATTTCCTTGAATACCTTTAATCAGGAGTTCTGCTGGGAGGTGGGAGATAGAGATGAGTAAGATCTGACTTCAAGATTTGTTAGGAAGACAGATAAGGAAACAGACGATCACAACATAGTGTGGTAAAGAATACTGTTGGTGGGATTGCAGATTGGTACAACCACTATGGAAAACAGTATGGAATTTTCTAAGAAAACTAAAAATGGACATACCTTTTGACCCAGCAATTCCACTGCTTGGATTATATCCTAAGATTCCTGAAACACCAATCCAAAAGAATCTATGCACCCCTATGTTCATAGCAGCACAATTTACAATAGCCAAGTGCTGGAAGCAACCTAGGTGCCCACCAGTTAATGAATGGATCAAAAAACTGTGGTACATTTACACAATGGAATTCTATGCAGCAGAAAGAAAGAAGGAGCTCCTACCCTTTGCGACAGCATGGAAGGAATTGGAGAGTATCGTGCTAAGCGAAATAAGCCAGGCAGTGAAAGACAAATACCATATGATCTCACCTTTAACAGGAAGCTAATCAACAAAACAAACAAACAAGCATAATATAAACAAAGACACTGAATTTGAGAACAGTCTGACAGTGTCCAGAGTGGGAGGGGAGGGAATTTCAGGGGAAAAGGGGAATGGTTTAGAGCAACAAGTATAAAGGACTCATGGACAAAAACTATGGGGGGTGGAAATGGGAGGAAGGTGGGGAGGGCTGGGGTGGTGGGCTGGGGCGGGGTAAAAGACAGAAAACTGTACAATATCAACAATTAAAAAATACTGATTTAAAAAAATAAAATAAAAAATGGAAAAAAAAAGAATACTAGATGACAGTAAGGTGTTATGGGAGCATTAGGGGTTAGAGGAGGATGGAGACTTTAACACAACTGGGCAAGAGGATCAGCAAAGGGACCCCCAGAGAAAATAACAAATGCAGCTAAATTTTAAAGAATAAACCGGAAAGGATAGGAAGGTGAGGAGGGAGGCAGGGAGCAATCCAAGCAAAGGGAGCTGATATGCAAATGATCTCTCCACTTCAAGGCTTTTTATCACTCAACATTCTCCACCTCACTATCTTCCTTTAACCTGAAAGCTAAAGCAACAGGAAATGCAGTCCAAAGTACCTATCTTACACCATGAGACTATTATATAAAATTCAAGATTGGGGACATGAGAGAAATGAACATTTGTGTGAGCACAAATTTATTGTTTGATGGATACATCATTACAAAGTTTGAGGCCAAACAAAACTGAAAAGCAAACAGGTTTAAAAACATCTATACAGCATAGAAATTCAGTTGCAATTGTTCAATTAGAAAAAAATTTGTATAATTCTAAAAGTAGATGGAGTGGATGAGGTGAAATCATGTTAGGAAACAAAAACTCTAAATTAAGTGCACAGATGACCATTAATCATTTCCTTGAGTCCTTGAGAAGAAAATGATTTCCTGCCCAAAACAGTATGAGATATTTACTGAGTGAGAGCTCACACGTTTTCTCATTTAAACCACAACCAGAAGAAAAGTACCATTATCATCTCCATTTTACAGATGAAAGAGATGAGGCTAAGTTCATGGTTATATGGAGCATAGAGGAGAGAGGCAGGGTTAGAATGCAGGTTTCCTGACTCAACAGTGTGGGTTCTGGTCCTGGCACTATCAAAAATTGGCTGCTTAATTCTATTGCTGTTTCTACTCTACAAAATTAAGAACTTTAAAATTTTATAACGTTGAGAAGCAAACTGTTAAAGGAGTAGCTTGCTCTTTCAATCACAATTTTTTACATAAAGGATCAGGTTCATGTTCATTATTATTATTATTATTATTATTATTATTATTATTATTATTATTAAGAAACTAAAATAATGCTCATAATCCCTGGCCCTCAGGGCCATCTGAAAATAACTCTATTTTTTTCCCTTTCGTTTCTTCCCTACAATTGACCACACTGGTACATCCCAGCAAACAGCTGTTCTGTATTTTCAAAATCCCTAAATATAGTACCTTGATTCAGATTGGAAAAAAACTCAACATTCTAAATGGATGCTGAGATGATGTTATTACTGGTTTCACTTCATTTGTAAAATAATTATAGAATTAAGCCTTCTTAATAATAAAAAATACTTTTAAAGAAGTTATAACGTGTTAAGCAAGGAACAGTTTTTGTTAAATACTCACTACTAAATGAGACTAACTTTGCAGTGAAATACTGATGTAAATCTTTAAAACAATCCCCCACATTCCACCCCCAGATTTTCCTCCTATTCAACATAATCCTGTTGGCAACACCTGGCACCACTGTTACAGCTACAGTTACCATGACCACTGCAAACAGTCTTAATAGAAATAAAGTGCAGGTCTGGCAATTAAAGCCAAGGGAACATTAGCTGTATGCAAAATTAGTCTTGGAATATTCTAACACATTCTTCAGAATGCAGCAACCAAGAGAAAGATCTGCAGCCAGTGCAAACTAAACTTTAACAACTAATACTTGAACTTGGTCTCATAGATTTATCCTAGACTTCAACAAAATAAGATCCCTCAGACATCAACCTCTCCGAGGAGGCCCTCTTATCCTGCTCTTTACAGGCTAAGCTCCCTTCTTATTCAAGTTGCACCCTTCCTTACCTTTACCACAGCATTGATTACACTGCAAGAACAAGAGTATGAGGCTGTGCATTTTAACTGTTTGTTTCTTTTCACTTCTGAGCCTCAGTATCCTCATACGTCTTGAGGAAGAAATAATTTAAATCGAAACCTTAAAAAAAACCCATACTGTAAAAAAATCAGAAAAAATTAGCAAAAGAAAGACATTATTAAAATTATGCACACTACAATAAGCAGAAGAAAAGAAATAATGGTGATCAGAGCAGAAAATGAATGAAACAAAGGGAGAAAGAAATGAAGGAAACCAAAAGCTGTGTTGTTTTTCTTTTTGAGAAGGTAAATAAAACTGATAACCCTCCAATTGGGACTAAGTAGGGAAAAAAAGAAGACACAAAATACCAGTATCAGAAATGAGAGAGGTGGTATCACCACAGATTGTACAGATATGAAAAGGATAGTAAGGGACCATTATGAAAAACTTTACAGCAATAAATTCAACAATTTAGACAAACTAGATAAATTCTTGGATACAAAGTACCAAAACTAATTTAAAAAGCAATACCTGGCTGGTGTAGCTCAGTGGATTGAGTGCGGGCCTGCGAACCGAAGGATCGCGGTTCGATTCCCAGTCAGGGCACATGCCTGGGTTGCCAGGCCAGTTCCCGGCAGGGGACATACAAGAGGCAACCGCACATTGATGTTTCTCTCCCTCTCTCCTTCCCTTCCCCTCTAAAGATAAATAAATAAAATCTAAAAGAAAAAAAAATAAAAATAAAGTGATATTTAAAAAAAAAAAAGCAATAGATAACTAGAATAGTCCTATTAAAAACTTAATTTGTAGTTTTAAATCTTCCCACAAAGAAAATTCTGGATTGAGATGGCCTTGCTGGTGAATTATAACAAATGCTGAAAGAAAAAACCAGTATCAATTCTACACAAATTCTTTCAGAAAATTGAACAGGAGCAAATAACTCCCAACTTACCCTATGAGGTCAGGATTAACCTGATACTAAAGCTAAACAAAGACATTACAAAAGGTTATTATGTCCCTCATGGACACAGATGCAAAATTTTCAAACTAAATTTAGCAAATCAAATCCAATAGTATACAAAAAGGATAATACATCATGACCAAGCAGAACACAAGGCTGGTTTATCATTCAAAGTACAATCAAGGCAATTTACCATATTAACAAACTAATAAATAAAAACCATATGATCATCCTGATAAATTCAGAAGAATATCTAACAAAACCCAAAATCCGTTCCTGATTAAAACTTTTAGCAAACTAAGAACAGAATTTCTGCAATCAAGGAAATACATACACATATATGCATATACACAATCTATAGTTAACATCACACAGTGGTGAAAACCTAAAGGATTTCCACTCTGGCCAGTGTGGCTCAGTTGGTTGGAACATTGTCCTGTAAACCAAAAAGTCACAGGTTAGATTCCCAGTCAGGTCACATGCCTAGTTAGTGGGTTCAGTCCCCTGTTGAGGCACCTTTAGGAGGCAACTGATCAATATTTCTCTCACGCTGATGTTTTTCTCTCTCTCTCTATCCCCCTCCCTCTTTTTCTGGGATCAATGGATATATCCTCAGGTAAGGATGGATGGATGGATAAATGGATGGATGGATGGATGTATAAATAAATGAACAAACAACAAATAAAATTCTTTCTAAGATGAGAAACAAGATGAGGATGTCTACTTTTATCACACAGACATCCAGATTACAAAGGAAGAAATAAACTGTCTTTATTTAAAAAATGTCATGATTATTTATATAGAAAAATCCAATGAACTCCACAAAAAAGCTACTAAAACTAAGTGAGGTTAGCAAAGCTGCAGGATATACATTCTGTATACAAAACTGAATTGTATTTCTATCTTAGTAATAAATAATTTTATACTGAAATTTCAAAAAGTACTATTTATAATAATGCCAAAAATATGAACTATTTAGAGATAAATCTGACAAAAGATGGGCAAGATTTATACTTTAAAACACTGCTGAGAGAAATTAAAGACATAAATGGAGAAAAATAACATGCTCATGAGTTGGAAGACTTGTACTGCTAAGAAGTCAATTCTCTCCAAATTGATATACGGATATAATATAATCTCAAACAAAATCCCAGCAGGCTATTTTGTATAAGATGATAAGTTTATTCTAAACTTCATATGGATATTCACAGCACCTGGAATAGCCAAAACAACTTTGAAAAAAAGAGTTGGAGAACTAACACTACCAATTTTCAAGACTTATTATAAAGCTGTAGTCAATAAGACAGCATGGTACCAGTATAGAGATAGACAAATAGATCACTGAAACAAAACGGAATGCAAAATAAACCTGCATAGATGGACCACTGATTTCTGACAAAGTTGCAAAGGCTATTCAGTGAAGAGAGAACATTTACTTCAACAAATGGTGCTGAAATAACTAGATAATGTATCAAAAAAATATGAACTTTGATCCACACCTTGCACTGCACACAAAAACTAAGTCAAAATGGATCATGCTCCTAAAATATAAAACCTAAAACCATAATTCTGTAAGAAAACAAAAGATAATCTCTGTGATTCAGAATTAGGTAAAGCTTTCTTAAATATGATGCCAAAAGCATAACTCATAAAAAACAAATAAACTAAACTTTATCAAAATTAAGAACTGCTTTTTAAAAAGATTTTATTTAATTATTTTCAGAGTGAGGGGAAGGAAGGAAGAGAGAGAGGGAGAGAAACGTTGACATAAGAGAGAAATATCAATTGGCTGCCTCTTGAGTATGTCCTGACCACAGACCAAACCCACAACCGAGGCACATGCCTTGACCAGGAATCAAACTGGCAACCTATCATTTGCAAGATGATGCTGAACCAACTGAGCCACACCAGTCAGGGCAGAACTTCTTTTTGAAAGAAGCCATTAAGAGAATTAAAAGACAAGTGCTGAAAGCAACCTAAGTGCCCATCAGTAAATGAGTGGATCAAAAAATTGGTACATTTACACAATGGAACACTATGCTGCAGAAAGAAGGAGCTCCTACCCTTTGCAACAGCATGGGTGGAACTGGAGAGCATCATGCTAAGTGAAATAAGCCAGGCGGTGAAAGACAAATACCATATGATCTAACCTACAAGTGGAACCCAATCAACAAAACAAGCAAGCAAGCAAAATATAACCAGAGACATGGAAATAAAGAACAAATTGACAGCAACCAGAGGTGAGGGGGGAGGAGGATAAAGGGGGAAAGAAGGGGAGGGGTTATCAAGGAACATATATAAAGGTCCATGGACAAAACCAAAGGAGGGTAGGATTGAGGATGGGAATGAGGGTGGGTGGGGTGGGGGAGGCGGGGGAAAGTGGTGGTGGCAAAATAGAGACAATAGTACCTGAAAAATAAAAAGAAAAAAAGACAAGTCAGACTGGGAGAAAATATTTGCAGATCCTGTATCCGATAAGGACTCTATATGCAGAATATACAAAGAACCCTAAAAACCCAATAATAAAACAAACAATCCAACAAAGAAATAGGTAAAAGATCTGACATTTCACAGAGAAATGGCAAATAAGCACATGAAAATAAGCTCAACTCAGCCATTAGGAAAATGCAAATTAAAAACACAATGAGGATACCACTACACTTACTAGAATGGCTCAAATTAAAAAGGTTGACCATACCAACTGCTGACAGAGATGTGGAGCAACTGGAACTCTCATGCATTGCTGGCTGGGAAAGTAAAAGAGTGTAACAGTTTGAAAATAATTTGGTAGTTTTTACAAAGTTCCACATGCGCCTAACATACAATCCAGCCACTCCACTCCTAGGTATTTGTCTAAGCAAAAAGAAAGCATATGTCCATGCAAAGACTTGTATATAAAATGTTTAGATCAGTTTTATTTATAATAGCCAGAAACTAGAAACACCCAAATGGCATCAACAGTGAACAGATATACAAATTGTGGAATATCCATATTTCTCAGCAATAAAAAGGAATAAACTATTGATATACTTACTAAACATGAAAGAATCTCAAAATAATTATTCTGAGTGAAAGAAAGACAGAAAAAGAGTACACAGTATACAAATCCACTTACATAAAACCCTAGAATAGGCAAACTAATCTATAGTGACAGAAAGCAGATCAGTTGTTGCCTGGAGATGAAGGCAGAGGGGCATAAGGGTTAATTTATAAAGGGGTACAAAGAAACATTGGGGAAGCATACATATTTCATTATTCTTATTGTGGTGGTGGTTTTATAGGTGCATACATGCGTCAGAACTGATTACAATGTACACTCGAAACACATGTCATTTATTACATGTCAATTATGCCTCAATAAAGCTGAAAAAAATAATTGCCTGAATTTTATAATACTCATTTTAAATTGCCCCTTTTTCATTAACACCTGAAACTCACTAGGCAAAGCGATTGATGTAACTGCCTCAAATACACCTTTTCCTTTGACCTTTACTCTATATAAACACAACTGTAAAAGTAAATTACTATTGGATGAAAAAGTGAACAAACTGGTCTCTCTGGATTGCACAGTGGTTTACTGGCTTCAAATGAAGCCTGAATATTTAGCTAAACTACCAGTACTGAAAATATCATAACCACAAGCTGCCCTAGAGCAATTCATTAATTCAAATAAACATTTGTTGCGCATGAATTCTGTCTGGCATTGTTGTGTTGGATTTCATGCAGAATGTTCAGTACGAAATTACAAAGCCATTTCATATTTACTTTGGGAATTATCTGTAAGGTTTTAGTCATTGCATTTAAATAACACAACTAAAGAATAACAATGGAAATAAGCTGATTCTTCTAATACAGTGAAAGTTAAAATAAATGCTAGTGATAAGATGACTAAAGAATTGTACATTGACAGCTTAGAATTCCAGAACAAGGTATGTCTTAAAACCTAAATGAATTCAGGAAAAATATTAAAAAGTACTTCCATACACAGACAAAAGAGTGCAGCTTCTCAATACCAAGTCTTTCCAGCATTAAAAAAAAAAAAAGAGAGAGAGAAAATTAGGTAGTAGACAAATCCAAAATGATATGTATAAAAAAATTTTTAAATAAAAATAAACTTGGAAGCTTTAAGTAAATTCCCTAAATGTTAGTATCAAAAACAACGCTCTGTGTCTTATATTTTTTTTACTGTCAATTTTAGGGAATTCTATGCTAACTGGACCAAGGAAAGTAATTACAATTTAAAAAAAATGTAAGTTTATTTACTCACCACAAATAAAACTCAACAGGTCTACATATCTTACCATAGATATATAGACTATTTTACAGGGGTATCCATTTAAAAACCTTTACTTTTTTCCCCCTTGTAGTAGCACTTCTCTTTTAGGCTTTTTCTATAAAAGAATTAATGAATTCATGCAATAGACATAAAATCAATAAATACCCTTTGTAAGAGATAACTGCTTCAGATTCCCTTAGAAACTAATTCCTTTAGTGAAACGTTCAGGTTGCCTCTGAACTGTCATATTTTTGTGTCCTCAAAGAAACAATTTTACTACACAATATGCTTTTAGTGAATTCTGACTAACATAATGGAATGACCCTCTGTGCCACATGTCCTAAACACATGTCCAAATTCACACCCACATTACAAACCACTGCTAAGACTCTAAACATTCAGTAGCCCATGGCATTCCAGACCACAGGTTCTGTGGACACAATCTCATCCCCACAGGGAAATAATAAGCATTAAAACAAAAAGTGAAAAACACCACAGTACTCAGTCATTTTACCTTCTGTCTTTATTTTTCAGGTTAAAAAAAAAAAATGAAGGTTCTTTTTTAGGTAAAATGGTAAGAAAAGTATCCAAAAAGTAGATGCATTCAACAGCTAATAGTTAACATCAAGTTCAAACTATGAAACTTTTCCATCTCACCTCCAATATTTACCTGAATTAAAGTGATAAAATGGCTCTTGCTGAAGTATGAGTTCCACTCAAGCTGGGAACCAAATATGTATTTGTTCCTGACACCTCCACTGTCAATTATTGCTCTACTGTTACATTTCCTCTTGAAGAAATATACTGTTCTATTGTCTAACATCTACTGGTACTTGATA
The DNA here is from genome assembly GCA_039655065.1 of Glossophaga mutica. Classification (NCBI taxonomy): domain Eukaryota; kingdom Metazoa; phylum Chordata; class Mammalia; order Chiroptera; family Phyllostomidae; genus Glossophaga; species Glossophaga mutica. Next base: position 103,945,425 of record CM077305.1, read on the forward strand.
ATGTGCCAGACACTGTGCTAAAATACTTTATATGCGACATTTCCACTCACCCTCACAACAACATTATGAAGGTGTATTTTACAGCTATGACCTTAAGAACTTGCCCAAGGTCGCAGAGCTATTTCACATTCCTCTGTACTATGGTACAGAGGAAATCTTGAACCCTTAAGCAGTGAGCCTCCCAAGCCAGGCCCCAAGTGGGGCCACACCTGCCTGAAAATCTGAACTCATGTAACCATGGTACTTGCTGTTCACTTATTCTCAAAGTGGTTATTATTCTCTATTTCCTTGTATGCCTTAATATGGGAGAAAACAATATCGTGAACAATATCGTGACAGGACTAGGTGAATGAGACAATTTATCTTCCAACTTACCTTCCATGCTTTGGCTTTCAGGTACTTTTTATCAGAATCTTGCAAAGTGAGGCAAGGGCTCTTTTGTAAGAAGATAAGACTATTTTAGAGCTATGGGGTAGCCTAAGTGGTAGTGTGATTATTAAATTTTTAAACAATTCTGATTTAACATCATATTGGTGTTTTTCATGTAGCCATACAGCATAAAAGATAAGAAACAGGCTACATGAATAATTTATCCTTTGCCCCCCCCCCCAAATTTGCCATTTCATTAACGACAGCATGGAACAATGGTTTCAAATGATGCTCCCAAAGCCCCTGCAGCACCAGCCCAGCCTTCCTCTACCCTCTGAAAACACACTGGGGTTTCAGAGCTAACACAGTCGTAAAGTCAGTTGTGCAAACCACACACTCCCCAACCCTTTTCAAATTTCTGTATACTATTTTACAATCTTTGAGATGTAGACTACAACTTAAATTCAGACTTGACTATCATAGGAGCAAGAACTAGTTGACTGGCCTCTGCTTTTTCTTTGTCTATTGAAGACTATTCAGTAGAGTGCATAAACAAAATTTGTCAGCTACTTCAACTACAAAAACTACATCTAAACCATATTAGGAATGTCTAATTACATCCAGTATACACACACATTACTTAGAAGCACTTATCAGACTCTTTATAACTGCCATGCAAACACATTAGCATAAATTCTACACATATCTAAATAGAAGTGCATTCCAATTGTTTTATACTTGCTATATCTCAAAGTCTTCTTAATTAGACTAAATGTAGGTAGAGATAAAATGTTTGAATTTCCCATTAGTTAATGCTCCTTTTTGAATTCTATTTATCAGTCACAGAAAAGCCAAAGATCAAATAAGTGCGAGTACTGTGTGTGTGTGAATTTTACCGTGATCTTGCTGCCCTTTTAGGTGGTACGTGAGAGCAGTGACCCTGACAAGACCAGAAACCAACTGCCGAAGGCTGCAGGCCTCTTTCTTCAGGGCCACGTGCTTACCGCTGTCTGTAAGAGCTGCATACTCCCTCCTGATATCTAGTCTGTAACTTTTTCTATTTTTAATAATGCTACTTCTGAAGAATTAATCAGCAAAGAACAAAACTAGTTCTTAAGAATAAAATGATCTCAGAATATAAAATAAGCTATACAACATCAGATGCATTTTAACGTTTTCTTTTTCTGACAAGGGGTCCCTCCAAAAACCAACATTTTAAAATGTCAGCTCAGATTTCAAAAAGGTCACAATTTGCAGGGGTCTGGGGGGTTTTCCATGTAGTCATGTGTTTAACTAATTTATGCAAGAATCAACTACATCTTATGGTAATTTCAAAAGCTGAAATGTTATTATCTACTCAATTTGAGTTCTTAGAAATGCTCTATTAAATTACAACTTGCTAACAAGACGCTGGCCTGTATTTGGAATCAGGTAAATTTAGTGGAAGTTCTTTATTAAAAAATCAAATAAATGTTTAAAGAATGGTTTACATCATTGCTGCTGGAAGAGAATATAAATACAATTATATTTATGCCTTAAAATGAAAAACAAAACACTTCGCCCAAGTATGAACATAATATTACCACTTTATATAAACATTACCGTGTTTTTCTAATATTTAAATAATAAATGTTACAGCATATACAAACTACCAGTGGTTTGGTGTGCCTAAATATAAAGGGCTGGAAGCACACTCACCCCAAAATTAATGGGTAAAAAACCAAAGTCAAATTCCATTTCTAGACTAGTGTTCCAATAGTAATTAAGAGATTAGAATCAGGAGTCAGATTTCAAAATGTGAGGATCTGAAACCTGCAATTCATTTTATTTTTATATAAAAGATGAAACTAAGATAACATCTGCTATTCAGGATACAAAATTTAAGCCATGATGTGCACTGAATTCCTACTTTTAAGGTGAACTTCCAGTCCTTTCCATTCACAAATAGGATTTGATTTATTAAGTTCCCTGCTTTATATCTCCAGAGTTGATCAAAGCACATTTTCTTAGTACAATCTGTATTGTTCCAAGTGTTTTATAAACATCTTTTGTGAAAGTTTACAGGAGTGATCTGAAATCATATCCAAGGTTTCATCCCATGAGTCAGTTATTCTTAAAAGGAAGTAGAATTTGTCTTTATCACCTTTATTTCCCTATCACAACCCTAACTCTATCACAAAAGTTTTTTAAAAATCATTGACAGGATTGTCAGTAGATAATTAATGGCATTAAATACTAGACAAGGCAGAGAAAAGACACAATTTCATTACCTGGACATGAAAATTACAGGTCTACACAATACAGGGAACTTTCAGTCCCGTAGCCAGTAAGGACAACTCCCAAGACTTGTCTCCCTTCTGCCCCCATACTGATGACTCCCAAGTCCATTTTCCTGTCCTTATCTGAGATCCAAACTGTCCATCCAGCTGCCTGCTGGAAGTGTTCACTTGAATGTGTTCCTTCACATCGATATTTACTGAAAACCTACTACTGCCAAGTACAGTATGCTAGGTTCTGGAGATTGATAGCAAAGAGAATAGACAAGTCCCTGTCCTCACGGGGCTTCTAATGGTGAAGGAAGCCAAACCAATCAAAGAACTATAAAACATGTAATATACGAATTATGATTAGCTCTATGTCCCAGCCTAGGCTGGTCTAAAACTGAACTCAGTTTACTCACTGCACTCCCATCGAGCTCCTGAACACTTATTCTTGGATGGTGCCATTATAAGTTACCGAAGGCACAAACTTGGGAGGTACTCTTGATCCCCACTTCCTCTTCAGATCTTCTTAATCTCTGGGTCTGGTCTGTATTCCCAGAGTAGGGGGACAAGGTTGGTTCCATCCAGAACCACCTTTTCCATACCTCTTTTATGAACTTCCAATATGATGGTGTTAGCTTCCACAAAGACCGCAGTCCCTGGTGAAAAGAAGCCACAAAACCTGAAGCCAAGAGAGCCTCTGGGATTTTAAAAACTATAGCTGGGAGGGAGAAGCTCTTTCTTCCTATTGACTGGCGAGTGTGAAAATGGCCACTGCTCCATGGAAAAGTCTGAGAGAACAGAGAGGGGAAAGAGCTCCTGTGATAACAAGTACCACCCTAATTCCCAACATCACTGGTCTCTGCAGCATTTCATTTTGGGGGGGACCTTCTCCAGGACCTTCCAATTAATTTCCCTTTTAACTTAAGATAGTTTGAGCAAGGTTTCTGTTACCTGTAGTCAGGATTCCTGACTAATAGCTCCTAAACATTTACAGCCTGTGTCTTACCCAACTCAGCCACAAATGCCCTAGTTCAGGTCCTCAATAGCTCTCACCTGGACTAGTATAACAGCCTAATGGGTCTTCTGTGTCCAGTCCTGCCCCTGCACCCAGCATCCATAATACAGTAGCCACAGTGACCCCATCACTCTCCCCCTGCTGGACTCATCAACGGTGCCCCATCAATATGGGCAAAATCTGAATTCCTTAACAGAATACACCCAACTCCCCATAATCAAACTTCCTCTCCAACCAAGCAACTGTTACCCCCTGCCTCAAATTTTATGCTCTGACTATATGAACCTACTTGGACTTGTTCTGCTTAGACACACACATACCATGCTGAACTAATCAGACCTAAAGAAAGTAAACTGGTTTCTTTAGGCTCACTTCTAGGCATCAAAGTCATCACAGCTATAGCGACATTTTATTACAGCAACAATCCTAAATATGGTTGCTGTAAGATTATCTGTGCCAGGAAACATGACCGACACAACAGTAAGCAACCAGAAGAGAGAATCACAGACCCTAACAAAAACTTCTGATAGCCTTCACAGCTTTGTGGCCTGAGCACAAGTGTCTCCTCGTAATGAGGCATTCTCACCCAGATGGAGGAGAGTGCCCCCTCTCTCTTCTGTGTACCTCCTCTGTGCATGCTTCCAGCATGGCATGTGAGCTCTTATTCCTTGAGGACAGGGCCCATGTTCCACTCACTTCTGGATCCCCAAGCCCAGTCAAGTGCTCAGTGCATGAGACACTTATTAATGTTCACAGAATAACCATGCATTCTAAGCTAGGCAGAAGAAATCTTACTTTTCTTTTTAATTTTTTAAGATTGTATTCATTTATTTCCAGAGAGGGGAAGGGAGGGAGAAAGAGAGGGAGAGAAACATCAATGTGTGGCTGTCCAGTGCCCCCATCTGGGGACCTGGCCCACAACACAGGCACATGCCCTGACTGGGAATTGAATTGGTGACCCCTTGGTTCACAGTCTGGGGCTCAATTCACTGAGCCACACCAACCAGGGCTTTTCTTTTTAATTTTTATTTATTGAATTAGAGAGGGGGTGGGGGAAGAGGGAGAGTAAGAGACAGACAGACATTGATTTGCTGCTAAACTAATTCATGCATTCATCAGTTGATTCTCGTACGAGCGGTGAATGGAATCGAACTGCAACAACTTTGATGTATCAGGGGAATGCTCTAAACAACCAGGCCAGGGCAAAAGACATCTTTCTAATTTTAAAAAAGGGGGAGGGCACACTGGGTGTTAGATTAGGAAACTTGGTCTTCTCACATTGAATTAGATGAGAATATTTGAAAACACAAAGGATGTTTAATACCTCTAACTCACTATATAGTTAACTAGTTGACCATTCAATTTTGCACCAATTTTTTAAGTGGGAGATGACTAGCCCTGGCCAGGCTACTCAGTTGGTTACACTAAAAAGGTTGTGGGTTTGACCCCCAAACAGGGCATATACCTAAGTTGTGGATTTAATCTCCAGTTGGGGCATGTTGGGAGGCAACTAATTGAGGTTTCTCTCTCACATAAATGTCTGTCTGTCTCTCTCCCTTCCCTTTACTCTCCCTAAAGTCAATAAACATATCCTCAGGTGAGGATTTTAATTAATTAATTAATTAATTGGAGATGTCTAGAAATAAGGGATGAGTTTTTAACTTACACAAAATTTCAAACACAGAGAAGACTGCACAAGCAACCAAAGAAGAATAGATGAATTGAACTTCATCAAAATTAAAAGCTTTTGCTTCAAAGAATGACATCAAGAAAGTGAAAGACAATCCACAGAATGGAAGGAAAAATGTACAATTCTTGTATCTGATAAGACTGCGTGTGCACATGTGTATATCCAGAATAAAGAATTATTACAATGCAACAACAACAAAATTTTTTAAATAGAAAAAGAACTTGAACAGCTATTTCTCTAAAAAAGATACATTACTATAAATGGCCAATAAGCACATGGAAAGATGCTCGATATCATTGATCAATAGAGAAATGCAAATCAAAACCACAATGAGACACAACTTCACACACCTATTGGGATGGCTACTATAAAAAAAAAAAACAACTAAAACCCAGAAAATAAGTGTTGGCAAGGATATGAAAAAATTGGAATCCTCTAACATTGCTGAAGGAAATGTAAAATGGTGCAGCCACTTTGGAAAATAGTTTGGCAGTTTCTCAAAAAGAAACGTAGAGTTATCATAGGTCCCAGCAATTCTACTCCTAGGTATATATCTAAGAGAAATGAAAATATATGTCCTCCCCAAAACTTGTATGCAACATTTTCAGCATATTATGCTTTATTATTTTAAGAAATGTAAAAACACAACTAAAATGCAAAACAAGATTTGTGCAGCGTATGGAGAAGACATTGTGACTGGTTTTGACAGGAATGTGTCAAAAGTGGTTTGTGAAGTTTCTTGGCACTATTGACATTCTGGCCAAATAATTCTTTGCTGTGGGGCTGTCTTATGCATTGGAAGATAGAGCACCCCTGGCCTCTACCCACTAGAAGTCAATAGCAGGAGAGGGGCTATATGCTCAAAATCTCCAAATTAACAAAGTTATTGGTGAAAATAAAAAGTGTCTTTTACAGAAAAAAAACTAAACGGACTTTTTGACCAACTCAGTATTATTCAGCAACAAAAAGGAATGAAGTTCTGATACATGCTACAACATAGATGAACCTCAAAAACATGGTAAGTGAAAGAAGCCAGACACAAACAGCCACGTGTTGTATAACTCATTTATATGACATGTCCAGAACAGGCAAATCCACAGACACAGAAAGTAGTTTGCAGAGGCTGGAAAGAAGTTAAGAATGGAGAGTGACTGATTATGGGCATGGGGTTTCTTTTTGGGGTGATGAAAGTGTTCTGCAATTAGACAGCAGGGATCGGTGCATAACTCTGTGAATATACTAAAATCCATTGAACTGTATTCTTTAAATGGTTGAACTTCAGGGTATGTGAGTTACATCTCAATACAGCTGTCATTTAAAAAGGGACTGAACAAAATCATATAGTGATACCTCTGTGCAGTGGACCAGTTAAATTGCTCTGCCTACTATAGAATAACCTCCTGTAAAAAATACACCATCTGTTCAAAAGAGGAAATTATTTCTTACAACAACCAACCATAAAATCAAATGCAAAGAAAAAAGAGAAGAGAACAAAAGAGCACACAATTTGCAATTCCCTGGCAGCTATGAAATGGAGTTAACCAAAGACTGCACAAAGAAAAATGTTTACCAGAACTGTTCACTTCCCTTTGATTATACAGATATAAACAAATCAAAATCCTTATTAACTCATGAGTAAATGTGCCAGCTTCTTTATTAGCAAAGAGCAAGGAAAAACAAGCATTCTCTCCTATAACAGAATTAACATCCCACAGAAGGTCTGTTTGTACTCGGCTGTCATGAACCTTTCATCTCAGAGCTCTGCTAAATTAAACAAGCCTACATTGTATTGGACACGGTGAGCCAGACACCCTGGCAGGCTCCGAACCTTCACTGGTTGATGTTGAAGAACTTAGAAATAAAGAGGATGGTATGAATGATGGTGATGATGGTGACAAAGTAGCTTTGTCTTCATTCTGTCCAACATTTCAATTATCCACAAAAATGGAAACATTCTAACAACTGTGAAATCCCTTTCTGTCAATATGTATAAAGGAGAGCATCGACTTCAGAGCCACAGAGATCTGGATCCAAGTCATTGTGTTTTTAAACCTACTGAAGCTGCATGCCCAAGGACAAATTTCAAAACTGTGGGCTTCTATTGAGTGATTATATCCGCCCTCTCAGAGCTGTGAGAATGAAATGAGGAAATGCACACCAATGGTAGGGCCCCATGTTCAACATGTACACCCTGCCATAAAAATCCCCACTGATCTCGACTCTTCAAAGCACATACTCATTTTAGAGCTTAAATGATCATATGAGTAACTGACATCTGCCATCGTTCTTTTACCCCAAAGACATCTAAACAACAAAAAGATCCTATGAAAATTTCACATTAAATAAATTATCCCCCTTCCCATAGAACTGAAGGTAGGAAAGCCACCAAGAAAGTCTGTTTTTAAGTGTTTAATCAGGGCTTAACACAAAGCATTCATTCACCTGAGAAGTATTTAAAAGCACTGAACCAAGAGAGACACACTGAGAGAAACACTTACTATTACAGAAAATGCATGTTTTTCAGTGCAATAATTGGTAACCTTTCCATAAAGATTCACGCAATCTGATTATAATTCCCGTGTCGGTAATCAGTTCTTAAAGTAAAAGAAAAAGGAAGTAGGATGGTTTCAAGCACTCCAGAAAAGATGTGGGAGGATATCTTTTCTCACTGACAGCAATTAATGTTTGAGTAATGGCTGCTAGAACATTCAGACTGAAAAACATTATTACATCACTGAACTCCATTTAAAACAAAACTTATTGGGTTTAATCTACACAACCTTCACCATGAACTAGGTGTCTTCTCTGAACAAACTGGCGTGAAGGAAAAACTTGCGTGAATTCCCAGATTTGTCATTATACTGCTGTGATACAGAGGAAATGATGCTTTACAGCCATACTCCCATGTTGGAATCTATTTAAATAGAGCATCTAAACGGCAATAATAGGCAGAGTAGGACTTCCTCTGCCCAACTCCATACACATTTCCATCATGCCACAACACTAGGCAAAGAAAGCTTCCAGGGTCAGGAGGGAAAAATATTTCTCAAGTAGGATGGGACAGTCAGAGGCTGGGGATATCCCTAGAGAGGTTCACTAAGCTCTGCGCTCTTTATGGAATTTGTGGCCCAAAGCTACTGTTCTCCATTTCTTTTTCCTAAAACTCTACACTTGAGATTCTGACTCAGTAAGACCTCTGTGAGAGACCAAGCAATTACAGATACTACAGATGCCCAGTGTTGGCTTTGCTAGGGATCCATTACCCACTGTATAAAGCACTTAGTTTTTTTCCTTCCTACTGCAGTTTTATACTCGCACCCTGACCACAAGAGTTTCATCTAAATATTCTGCTACCACAAATTCTGTATATGAAGACAGAACTTCTCCTCTTTCCAACTTTCCAAACAAATAACCACTTACAGTGCCAGTCTAAATTGTAAGCTTGATGGCTGAAGTAGGAAGAAACTGTTACAAATGCACAAAATCCAACCCATTAAGTATGTAATATCTTAAAATCTGTTTTAATACCATACAAAAAGTTTTACAAGTGCAGCTAAGAGGAGAAACAAATGATAAAGTCTTAATTTTAATGGAGACTTCAGTTTAACCATTACTACTAGTAATTCCTCACCTGCCAGGAGTATTTTTGGAATTAGGGTTTTAAAGAAGGGTTTAAAGAAATTAACTTACCAGTGAAATGAAAGCTACCAATACACAAATTCCTATATAGCCACAGAAAAGAGATTCAAGAACCCAAAACTTTGGTTATTTTAGAAAACAAATACATTATACCACTAGCCACAATATCAGAGAGAAAAAAAATCTAGGAATCTCATTAATTTAGATTCAACTAACAAAGATTCAGTAATCTTAAGTTTGCCTACAAACAACTTTGAATGACAATATTTTTTAAAGAAGGAGTTGCTAAGCAAATTAAAATACAAATAAATTGCTAGGGGATTATAAATAAATTTTTAAATGTTTACATGCAAATAACTGCTGCTGAAATACTAGTTAAAACTAGCTCATGCATTCCCTTATAAAAATCCCATATTCCAGTGGAAACAAAATGTATGAAGAGTCTACAACATTGCTAAAATGTATTAGATAATTTTTCCATCTTCTGTTTATTTTGGCTGTAAAAAAACTGGTGTAGGAGTCAGAAAAGCTTAATAGGCAGGATATGGGACAAAGATTTATAAATTTCCAATGTCTGGCAATCCATATCTCTACTTTTATTTTTATAAATGTCAAACCCTACAATTAAAATACAACTCAGTTTCTCTCCATTATAACTATAAATTATTTGGGGGCATTCATTTTATCCTTGTCTTCAAATAACCTAACTGAAAAATACTCCCATGTCTATAATAGGAAACATACATAGATAGGATTCCTTAGTAAGATCTAGTATCTTACCTAGTTTAGATACTACTTTGCCCTTAACAGCAACAACAAAAACAAATGAAAAAGCATTATTTAAAACACACTAATATAAGTGAATCTGAAAATAAATGAGACATAGTCCAAATCAATAGTCCAAACAAAACGCTGCAAAATGTTAGGGTAGCAAGTGTCAACTATAATTACATACATCTATATTTATATAAATTTTAAAATCACAGGTGCTAGTTTTAATCTCCAAGAAATTTTATTTAAAGATTTTGTTATTGTTATGCTATTACAGTTGTCCCAATTTCCCCCCTTTGCCCTCCTCTGCCCATCCTACCCCCCACTCCCGCAGTCATTTCCCACACAATTGTCCATGTCCATGGATCATTCATACATGCTCCTTAACTAGCTCCTTCCCCTTCTTTCCATCATTATCCTCCTCCTCTCTCCCCTCTGGTCATGTCAGTCTGTTCCATGTTTCCACACCTGTGGTTCTATTTTGTTCGTTAGTTTACGGTGGTACATTTACACAATGGAATACTATGCAGTAGAAAGAAAGAAGGAAATCCCACCTTTTGTGACAGCACGGATGGAACTTTAGATTATGCTAAGTGAAATAAACCAGTTAGTGAAAAACAAATACCACATGATCTACCTATAAGAGGAATCTAATGAACAAAATAATCTCTAAGAAATTAAATTTCTTTTATTTTTTATCCTCACTTGAGGATATGTTCTTTGACTTTAGAGAGAGGAAGGTGCAGGGGAAGAGAGAAGAAGGGAAAGAGACGGAGGGAGGGAGGGGGAGAGGGAGAGAAAAACATCAATCCGTTGCCTTCTGTAGGTGCCTTGACCGGGAATCAAACCTGTAATCTAGGTATGTGCCCTGACCAGTGATCAAACCTGCAACCTTTTGGTGTACAGGACAATGTTCTTCTCAAAAGAGAAGAGGTATCTTTCTTTTACATCTTAATTCAAACTTAATGACAATATACACCAATCATTTACTCCTTCAAAAATGGTTTGTGTATGCCCTGACTTTGTGGCTCAGTTAGCTGGAATGTCTTCCTGTACACCAAATTCTCATTTAAGAAAAAGAAGTGCTGCTATGTCACCAGAAGTGACTTCAAATCCCTCAATTCCCTATTTTAAAAAACAAAGTCTTCACTGAATGTTTTACACACACACACACACACACACACACACACACACAGTCACCAAACAGCTTATACGTTTCCACCTACTAGGTCTCCTTCTCAGTAGCATGCTCTAAAACAAGGGGAGATAAGGGGAATTTAAATGATCTCATTCAAACGGCTCACATTTCTGGCATACACCTTAAGAACCCCAGGTTCCATGAACTTAAACACTCCTAAAACAATCTCCCTCTTACAGCTAAAGAAAGCAGGCTGTGGAGAGGAATTAAAAACAATAATAAGAAGAAAAGGTTTTTTAAAATTAAATAATAAAAAACTTACCTCGTTCAAATATTTAATTATTTTCTTGTCTTACATTCTCTTTATTAGCACCTTTATTTTGAACCTAGAGGAGGGAAAGAAAGTGAAAATTACTTTTTATTGAACACCTACTTACATGCCAGGAAGTGCAGTCAAATAAAGCCTCCTAGAGAACATGAAGTCTGAGATTAATAGGAAAGAACAAAACAGAAGTCACTAAAATAGGATAGCTGGGAAGGAAAGTAAGAGTTCAAGTGTAATTAACTAACCTCTCCTAAATTTCTCAAAAAACTATATGAATGACTATGTTCAATAAATAGGCTTAAAGTACTGAAGCAGGTGAACAGTTGGGTTGCTAGACTCAGAACGTCCGCACTGGAAGAGCAGCTCTACCAACTCCCTAGCTTTTGTTACCTTGGGCAAGTCCCCAAGCCTCCATGTGCCTCATTCTCCCCATATGTATAATAACAGCACCCAACGCACAGAATGCTGAGGATTGTATGACATAATCCACATCGGGACTTTCTGAGTTCCTGGAATGTAACAAATGTTGAATAAATGTTAATTATTGCTTTTATATAATAATAAATCTGTTTGCATCTCACCAGCTCTACCATCACCATTATTATATTATTAAAAAATGGCATAATCTTGCCTTCAAGAGGCTTACAAAGTACTGGGAGAGAGAGAAGAGTTACCCAGACACACACAATACAAGACAAAAGAAAGATCAAAGTCAATTATTGTTCATTTATTTAACAACCCTGAGAGTCCACTTGCTGCTGGGTGTTTTGCTGGGCATTCTTTGGTGGACAGGATGGAGACTCTCTCTCTTCACAAGTCCCAGCCTATCAAAGGTCACGCTACACAGGACAGATGAGCTACTTGAGGAGATAGATACTGTTTTCTACTAGATATGGGACAGTACGTATCTGAACTGGGAGAAATGGACAGCAGAACACTTATGTTAGGAACCACAGGACACCTGGATAGCCTCGCTGTCAAGGTGCATCTAAAAGGGCAGTAAGCTATAAGGACAGAAAGTGGGAGGGATCCCAAATGCTGGTTTGGTCTGTTCTCAAGTATGTTGGTTTTCCTGCTCAGGTTGAACCACTTCAATTTGAACACTTTTATTTGCTTTAATTTCAACTCTAATACCTTTTTACTGTGTTTTTACAGTTTTCTTCCCTTTTAAAAGTGAAAGGGGACTTCTGGCCAAGATGGAGGCGTAGGCGGACACACTGTGCCTCCTCTCACAACCAAAATTAAGGACAACAAATATTTAGAAACAAGGAAACAACCAGAACTTATAGAAAATTGAACTGTACGGCAGTCCAACCACCATTCATCCAGACCGGTAAGAGGGGCGGAGTCGCAGCAGGAAAAAGTGGAGGTGCTGACCCGGGAACACAGGCAGCAGCTGGCGAACCCCGGGCACAGGGGGGCAACTGTGCAGACCCAGTGAGGCCGCACAAGGCGGCTGGCTGACCAGGTGGTCCCACATTCCCACGCGCAGATGGTCCAGGCAGAGGGTAAGTGGCAGAAGGGACTGAATCCAGGAGAGAGCGGAGCAGGCGCCATTGTTCCCTCTCAGACCCCGCCCCCACGTACAGCGTCACAACCCAGCAACTGGGCTGCCCCACACTGGGGAGCGCCTGAGGTTCCACTCCTCACTACCTAACAGCACGCGCGAGTGCGCAGATAATCCAGGCGAAGGGGAAGCGGCGGAAGGGACCGGAGTCCAGGAGAGAGCGGAGCAGGGGCCATTGTTCCCTCTCGGACCCCACCCCCACCTATAGCGTCACAACCCAGCGACTGGGCTGCCCCGCCCTGAGGAACACCTAAGGCTCCACCCCTCACAATGTAATAGCCGCGACCAGAATAAAACCAAAACAAAACAAAACAAAAAAACCCACCAAAAATGGCTCAAACCGGAGAACAAATGAAAGCCCCAGAGCCAATTCCTCTAAGCCCTGAAGAGATAGCCAACCTATCAGATGCACAGTTCAAAGCACTGGTCATCAAAATGCTCACAGAATTGGTTGATTTTGCTCACAAATTAGATGAACAAATGAAGGCTACAATACGTGAAATGAAGGAAGACGCATGGGGAACCGATAGAGATGGGAGGAAAACTGGGACTCAAATCAATGGAGTGGACCAGAAGGAAGAAACTAACAACCAAACAGAAAACAAGGAAGAAACGAGAATTCAAAAAAATGAGGAGGGCTTAGGAACCTCCGGGACATCGTTAAGCATCCCAACATCCGAATTATACGGGTCCCAGAAAGGGAAGAAGAAGAGCAACAAGTGGAAAACTTATTTGAACAAATAATCAAGGAGAACTTCCCCAATCTGGCAAAGGAAATAGACTTCCAGGACGTCCAGGAAGCTCAGAGAGTCCCAAAGAAATTGGACCCAAGGAGGAACACGCCAAGGCACATCGTAATTACATTAGCCAAGATTCAAATGAAGGAGAGAATTCTAGAAGCAGCAAGGGATAAGGGGACAGTCACCTACAAAGGAGTTCCCATCAGACTGTCGGCTGATTTCTCAAAAGAGACCTTCCAGGCAAGAAGGGGCTGGAAAGAAATATTTGGAATCTTGAAAAGCAGGGACCTACATCCAAAATTGCTCTATCCAGCAAAGCTGTCATTTAGAATGGAAGGGAAGATAAAGTGCTTCTCAGATAAGGTCAAGTTAAAGGAGTTCATCATCACCAAGCCCTTATTATGAAATGTTAAAGGGACTTATCTAAGAAAGAGAAGATCAAAAATATGACAGTGAAAAGACAGCAAACTCACAGCTATTAACAACCACACCTAAAACAAAAGCAAACTAAGCAAACAGCTAGAACAGGAACAGAACCACAGAAATGGAGATCACATGGAAGGTTAGCAACAGGGGCGTGGGAGGAGGAGAGAGGGGGAAAAGGTACACAGAATAAGTAGCATAGATAGTGGGTAGAAAATAGACAGGGGAGGGCAAGAATGGTATGGGAAATGTAGAAGCTAAAGAACTTATGACACATGGACATGAACTAAAAAGGGGGAATGTGGTTGGGAGGGGGTGTGCAGGGTGGAAGGTAATGATGGGGGAGAAATGGGACAACTGTAATAGCATAATCAATAAAATATATTTTTTTTAAAAAAGTGAAAGGGGTAAGAGTAGGAGGAAAAAAAAAGATCAGCAACCTCAACCCACATTGGCATTATCAATAATGGCGGAAGTGGCATTACATGATGAGCTTTACACATTAATTTTTAATTCTCCCAACTTTCTAATGAAGATAGAATTGTTCCTTTTATAGATTAGGATTTGAAGCTGGGAGAAGTAAAATAGATTCCCTGATGTCCACACAGCTAATAAATGCAGACACAAAATTAAACTGCAAGTTTTACTAAGTCTTTCTCTTAAGCAAATGTGTGTAATGGATTTTGCAGAATTTAAAGCCTGTTAAAATGACTTATAAATTCTGGGTCTGTCCATTTCTGTACTTACACAGAAATAAAGAGCCTTCATACACATAATCAAAATCACTTAGAAAAGATGAGGAGAAGCTTGCACTTATAAAAGCAACAAAAAGGTAAAATATTTAACATGAATTTAACAAGAAATGTGTAAAACCTCCTACATTGGTGTGGCTCAATGGGTAGGGGATCATCCGCAAACCAAAAGGTCGCCAGTTTGATTCCCGGTCAGGGCACATGCCTGGGTTACAGGTCAGGTCCCCAGTTGGGGTTTTGCAAGAGACAAACCGATAGATGTTTCTCTCACACATGGATATTTCTTTCCCTCTCTTCCTCTCTCTAAAAAAATAAATCAAATCTTTAAAAACAGAAATGGACAAAACATATGAGAAAAACTTTAAAAGTTTCAGAAGGATTCAAGAGTAAAATCAAACAAATGAAAAAATATATCAATATTCTTGGGTAGGAAAATTCAACAGTACAAAACTGTCAATTCTATGTTAGTGTACAGATTTAACATGATTTCAAATTTTTTAAAGAGTCCCCCCCCCCAAACAAGACAAAATGATTCTCAAGTTCACATGGAAAAATAAACAAGCAAGAATTGCAAGGAAATTGAAGGGCAACAGGGGAAACTAGCTTTACAAGATATTAACACATTTTATAAAATCAATAATGTGTACTGGTATATGAATAGAAAGACTAATGGAATGGAACAGAGAGCTGACAGGTATACCCCATCGGGAAGTTCAACATACAATAAAGGTTTGCTATGTTCTGAAATAAATGGGTAAGACAACTGGTAGTCATATGGAAAAAAACAAAATTGAGTCTATATATCATCCCTGAACACCAGAACAAATTCTAAATGTATCAAAGATTTAACTTAAAAATTAAACCACGAATGTGATAAAAGAAAACAGGGGCAAATTCCAAATTCAGGGAGGCCTTTCTGTGATTCAATCCAGACACCATAAAAGATTAATAACTACCTAAAATTTAAAGATACAACTTTTAAGCCTGCTCTATACCAAAATACATGAAAGTACATTAAAGAAAAATGACAACCGGGGGTAACTGAAACTCACATCACAATGGGCTATCTAATTTACAAGTAGAAATTGATTAGAAACAAAGCAATCCAAAGGAAAAACTGTGCAAAGGGCAGGAACAGAGTTCACAGAAAAAGAATTAGAAATAGCCTTTAAGTATATAAAAAGATGTTCAGCCTAATTCGTAATCAAAATAATGCACATGAAAACTATACCAAGTTACCATTCTTCACCTATCAAATTAATCTATATCCAAAGGTTGGTAAATGCAGCCTACTGCAGAGGCTGTGGAGAAACAGGTGCTCTAATGCATTACATAGACACCTCACATACACAAAATGATATGTGTAAGTGTTATTCATGCCAGGTTGTCTGCAATTGTAAGAGACTGGGAAAAACTCAAATGCGCATCAGTAGGAGCGAGTTCAATAAACTACAGCACAGGCATATATGTTTGTTTTCTATACACTAACATGGAAAGATCCCAAAGATATATTAACTAAAAAAATGCAAAGCAGCAGAATAATTTACAAAGTATGCTATATTTTATATAAAAAGGAGGGAGTGTATACATAGTATACCAATATTTGCTTCTATCTACACAAAGAAACAACAGACTTCAATAGGAAACAAAAGAGGTTTTCTGTGGGAAGGGGGGGACAGATCAGACCAAGACAGTTGCTAGACTCCTTGAAATATTGCTGTTTTAATATTTACACAATATGAATATTTATACAAAAATAATTTTAAAGTGTTAAAAGTATAATTCATAAAAAAAGAGAACTACTCATAAGTCAAGGTCAAAATCCAACAAGCATTTAAAAAGAGATTTTTCTCTGAAATTAGATACTGACAAGCAATTTTAGTGTGAACATCACTGAAAATTATAAAACACCATGTAATTTTGTTTTTCTTCAACCAAGCTAAAGTGTATGACCACAATTATTTAAGTTATTTGGAGGGGTAAAGAATTAAAATAGAGAACAGAAAGTTGCAATGGAAAGGATGCTTTAATCTAATGCTTCTCAAAGTATGGTCCCTGTACCAGCAGCATCAGCATCACCTGAAAACCTGTTAAAATGTAAATTCTTTGAACAAGAAACTCTGGGAGCAGTAGGTAGCAATCCCTATGATACACACTCAGGTTTGAGAGCCCATAATCCGATCTGATGCTTCCCACACATTCACCTGCAGCACTTGGAGGAGGATCATGTTAAAATACAGATTCTGGTCCAGTAGGTCTGGGACGGACCCCAGAGTCTGCATTTCTGCCAAGCTCCAGGATGCTGCTGGCTCAGAGGCCACACTTTGCGAACAAAACCTGAAGTCCACCTGCGGAAGGTGAGCAGTCTTCATGTGGTTTTCTATGAAACATGCCCTCAATATCAGATGGAAAAAGGCCTTACACAGGTTTTGTGACTAAGACATAACCATGTAGCCTCCCATATAAATTCTGTAATTAACATGCAGTAAATATATTTTCAAACATTTTTCTTATTAAAACAACAATTATGAATTACTGAAATCCAATGTAAGGATGTCCCATTTGAGAAAACTTTCATTTATAAAGTGAACCTATGAGCCTTCCAGAATGATAAAAACCAAAAGACCATATTCCTACATCTGCCTGGTTGTACCATCTGATTAACTTTACCTCAAAACACATTAACCACACCATGTGTTTGCCATGAAAATCACCGAGCAGTTTGTTTCTTCTATTTACAAATACTGATTCTCCATTTGTTCTATATGGAAATAATTTTTACAGAAAGTTTCTGAGTAAGGAATTATGGTTTAGATGGAAAGGTCTAGACATGTTGTATATCTTCATTTTGAAAATCATCCCTTGGATAAAGCTTTTAGTGTTAAAAATTAATCAGCCCTGGTTGGTGTGGCTCAGGGCATTGAGTGCCAGTCTGCAAACCGAAAAGTCACTGGTTTGATTCTAGTCAGGGCACATGCCTGGCTTGTGGGCCAGGTCCCCAGACGGGGTGTGTGAGAGGCAACACATTGATGCTTCTCTCCCTCTCCTTCCTTTCCCCTTCTCTCTCTGAAAATAAATGACATTTTTTAAAAGTTTTTAAAAATTAATCAATGTGCTGAAATTTCTATGTATTCCCTGTTTCACTAAATCTACGATGTCATCAATTTTCAGATACACTATTGCAAGGATGTCAAACTCGTTTTCACCGGGACCCACATCAGCCTTGCAGTTGCCTTCCAAGGGCTGAATATAATTTTAGGACTGTAAAATGTAACTACTCCTTAACTAGGGGCAAGGAGCTTGGCACTGCTGCCAGGTAGAAACAAGGTGCGGGGCTGGATAAAACAAGGTGGAGGGATGGATTCAGCCCGCGGGCCTTGTGTTTGCCAGCTGTGCACTATTGTTTTAGGTACTGCTAAGAAAAGTTGCCAATTAAATTATGCCAATTTTAAGACAGCATTCCATTTTAGATAGGCATCTTAAAAAAAATCAATGAAATTGCTTAATTATAAATCTCAGAGGTATGTGCATAATCAGTTACTCATTTTCATCCATATAGGCATGAATTTTTGCCCATTTAACAATGTATCCCCCACATCTAAAAACTGGAACAGTTTCTGTATCTATGCAAATCATATTACTTGGTTCAGTTTTGTACAGATGAATGTAAAAAGTAGTAGTAATATTTTTTAAAAAGTAGTGGGAAAAAAAGGAAGTGACCTTTTTTTTTTTTACCCTGGAACATGATACTGCTTGTTCAAAGTAATAAAAATTAATTACGCTCAACTTGGACAATTTTCAAATCCAAAAGCATCTGATGTATCTGTCTCTAGTCAATTTAAAATATATCCTTCTATTTTGATAAATATTTACTTACATGTTTGTTTCCATAGCACCTTTCAAATGTAACAACGAATGAATAATAAACATCTTACAGCAAGAAACAATTTATCCATTCAACAAAAAGGAAAAATAAACTCGCTTTGTAGATTTAACAAGGCTTGAAGAAATTTACAATATTAATATTACACTGTAGTTGTAATAGTCTGAGTTGAACTTTCTTAACTCAATTTGCATTTCCTCCTAAACTGCCTTGTCTGAGTTTCAAGTAAAAAGACGATTTCTAACGAATCATACCAAGAGGACTGAGGATATACAGGAATATAGGTCATTTTAATTTTCACCTTTGCACACATCTACATCTCCCAAATTCTCTAATACGGATATTAGTATGTGGGAATAAGTTATTTAAAAAGCGGTTATACAGTACTGATTGGAATTGTAATTCAGGCCTTTTTATTTATACATTATTGCTGTCACTTCCCAACTCCATTCTAATCTCAGATTGCTCAATGATTCAAGAGTTTAGTTGTCAACACTTCTTTATGTACATATATAACTTAATTTTTACACTATTTTGTTCTGTATTTTTTTCATTACCATTTATCTCCCCATACCGTCTACCACCTCTACCCACCCCATTCCCCCTACAATCACCAGACTGTTGTCTATGTCCATGAGTTCTTTCTCTTTTTTCTTTCTTTCCCTCTTTTCTTTCTTCTCTTTCCCTTTCTGCCTCTCTCTCTCTCTCTCCATCCCTCCACCCCCTCAATGTTTCTGACAACAATTTCCATTAAACAAAGAAAAATTTTCAGAGGGACGTAGGTACTAACCTTGTCTCCCACCAGAGATTAACCAAGGAAAGTGTCAGTAGCCACAGGCCTGATTTTTTCCTTATGTTAGAATAGAAGGAAAATTTCTCCCAACAAAAATTTCTCCCAAAACTCGTTTGAGTCAGTTAAATCTGCCCCCTTTTCTCTAATAATTGAAAACACAATGGAGGCTATTCATTAGAGTAGGTCTCAAGGGGGCTAGTACTGTATCCTTAGAAACATATTTAGTTATTGAAGTGATTGGAGACACCACTGGCATTAAGCATGTGGGGGCCAGAACGTTGGACTTCACAAGACGCATGGGACAGACCCACATAATGAAGATTCATTTCAGTCCTGAGAATCTTTTACATATCCAGTGCAATTAATCACTGTAACATGGCATCACTCTAGGGCATAACACTAAAAAGTTTTTATACGATATTATGGGAAACCCACAGTAATTTAGAAGAACATAGCTAATGTGAGGAATGTTGAGATAAAATAACTAATCTTTGAAAATTAGCGATCATTTTCCTCACATCACATATTGTTAACTCAACACATAATTGCAGTGTGATAAAACTGAGCATATATAAGCCAGTAATTGAAATACTGGAACTGAATCCGTAAATTTCAATCTTGTTATTTTATTCACTATTATCAATAAGTGGCAGTACCGTAAAGCTTGCGACACAAAAGGTGCCGTACAATGTAATTTGAAAATATGGCATCCGCGAAGGGGTTACATTAATATTATTTATGTGTTGATTGAGATAGTCTGTAATTTTTATCTTGACATCCTGCCATTTTATCCCTAATTTAATGTAAGCTGTTTATCATCATAAACAGGTTATCCCGACACTCAGGTGCATCCCCCACACACACTCACACACAGTGTCCATGCATATCTCTGGCCCTTCTTTTTCTTGTTAGAAATACCTCCTAATATTTTTATCGCTCTTTAATCCAAGTGCATTCATTTGAAGCAGGTGCAAGCACCCAGGCACGTGCTCTCTTCTCCCACAATATGTGATACAATGCATGTCATACATTGTTCTCCATTTAGTTTTCCCTTGCATTTAATCCGGAACATCGTACTGATTATGTGTATTTCATGATAAATTTTATTTCAGGGCCGTAAAGTGGGCTTTATAAACGTTTGCTGCAAAGGGAAAGGGCCTTAGTTCTGACAAGTTTGAGCACCACTGCTCCAAAGAGTGCAATCACATGCTTAACAAAAATCAAACTTAAAAGTTTCCTTCCCCTAAGGAAGCCCAGGGCTCCAATATCCCAGTTCCATTCGACCTGACACCCCACACCTGGCACACCGCTACTCTTAAGTCCACTTCTGCACTCTCACAGAGCCGAACAACAGTTCTTAACCACTTCGAGATCAAGGACCCTTTGGGGAGTTTGACAAAAGCCAAGGACCATCTCTCAACAATTCCTATACCACGCTGCATTCAACGCTGGGGCGGGCAGGGACTTCCAGACACACCCTCTGCAGCCCAATGGGGACCCGAGGAACAGAACTAGAGCCTTAAAGCTCTGCGAGTGGGGGTGGGGAGAAGGCTGGGAGGCGAGCACGGGAGTGGGCGCGGGAGTCAATGCGCCTGCTTTTAAACCCCCATTCCGCCCCTTTCCCGCAATGTTAACTTTGGGCAGGGCGCTTCACCTCTCCATGAAGCACTGGAGTGGAACCGCGCAAGTGCCGAGCGGACAGTAAAGGCTCAAATGGTGTTGCCACAGCCAGCAGCACCACGTCCTCGGAACCAACCCGCCGCCGGAGGAACTGAGGCGGGCCCCGGGGTCGCACCGGAGCGTAGGAACTGCTTGCTGGGGGACCGGCCCTGGAAGCCCGGGCCCGGCCGCCCCGCCCCGTCCGCGCGGGTCCCGGGACGGGGCGGACCGGGTGGCTCCACTGCAGCCGCGGGGCGAGCTGGGACGGCCGCCCAGGACGCGAGGCCGCCGCCCGACCCGCTCCCCCATCCGGCCTTTGGTCTGCGCCGCTCTCACCCCGTCCTCTGACCCTAACGGCCGCCACCGTGGCCCGCAGCTCACCTCCCCGGCCGCTGCTGCTGCTGCTGCCGTCGCCGCCGCCGCCAGCGCCGCCGCGCGGGATCTCGCGAGACTTCGCTCCCCTCCGCGCACCGCCGCCCTCCCGCGGCGCTTGCGGACCCCGGCCTGGAAGCGACTCGGTGTGCTCTCCTTAAGCCTAGCGGTGCTCAGGCTTGTGTTCCCCTTGCTACGTCCGTTTCGCCCACTTCCATGACCGTGAAGGGTTAAAAGCCAGGTGCAAGACGGCCGCCTCCCTCTCACCTGGCCGGCCAGTACGCGCGCGCATGCGCACGCCTGAAGTCCTGGACCTGAGAGCCTTTGCAAAGACACTGACCTTAGCGACAATAATCCCACCAGCCAGTCTGGCCTTGCATACTGTGCACCGAGTACTTTTACCATTCCCCTCGGGTAGTCACAATAGCCCCCAGAAATGAATATTACTATACTCCCCATTCCAGAGAGGAAGCAACAGAAGCGTGACAAGGTTAAGTCACTATTTTCAGGACACATTGCTAGGAATTGGCATCCGGGGTTGTCTGATTCCCAAGCTAAAGCCCAATTCCGCCCCCCCCCCCCCCCCGCTCTGTGAAAACCCCCACCCCCACCCCAGGCCCTGCCCCTGCCCCAACTCTTGCTGAGGGAGACCAATCTCAGCGCCAGTCTTTATTTCCCTCCTAAGGCTCACCGAGGTGAGAGGAGGCCCTCCTGGGTGGTTAGTTGCTACAGCCCCTCGGGGTTTTTTGGAGCTACTGGTCAGGAAAATACTTCTCCCACATTACACGACCTTCTAAGGCCTCCGTGTTCCAGACCCTTTACATGGCTCTGAAAACTATGTGAACATATTCTGTTCTATCTCCTCTTCCGGCTGGTGGTGTTTTGGTGATGGTAGCAGAGTAGTTCTATGGGACACAGGACATAGAACCAAAATGTACATATAGGGGCACAGAGAATCATGTGACTTTTTCCTAAGGGTAAAATCTTAACAATATAAGCAGTAGTTTCCCCTTATCCAGGGTTTGGCTCACTGCAATTTCAGTTACCCATGGTCAACCACAGTCCGAAAATATTAAATGGAAAATTCCAGAAATAAACAATTCATAGGTTTAAATTGCGGCCGTTCTGAGTCGTGTGATGAAATCTGGAGCCTGCCCATTCTGTCCCGACCAGGATGAATCATCCCTCTTTCCAGTGCATCCATGCTGTATATGCTCCTCTTCTGTTAGTCACTCAGTAGCTGCCTCCATTATCTCATCGACTGCCTCAGGATCACAGTGCTTGTGTTCAAGGAACCTTTTCTTCATAGGTATGTAGAAAAGACATAGTATATCTAGAGTTCAATACTGTCTGAGGTATCAGGCATCCACTGGGGGTCTTGAAACATATTTCCTGGAAATAAAGGGGGACTGCTCTAATTGTTTCTAAAGAAGAGGGTAACCATGGTTGGGTGGCTCAGTTGGTTGGAGTGTCATCCTTTACACCAAAAGTTTGTCCGTTCAATACCCAGTCAGGGCACATACCTAAACTGCGGGCTCAGTCCCTGGTTGGGGTGCATATAGGAGGCAACTAATCAATGTTTCTCTCTCTCTCCCTTCCTTTCTCTCTAAAATCAATAAATGTATCCTTGGGTGAGGATTAAATAACAACAACAACAACAACAACAACAACAACAATAATATAAAGAAGAAGGGTTAGCATTTATTGAGGCCATTTCAAGGTCACTACCAATAGTCTTCCAAGTTAATTCATAGGAAAATGGAGACCTAGGGAGATAAAGAAACTGGCCTAAGGTTCTGTAATGAGACAGGATTTGAACCTGGGTTTGAGTTCAGAGCCCACTACTGCCTTGCACTCAAGTCCCATGAACTAGCCTGATCTAGTTGGTCTGGGCCAACAAGCTGTTGTAAAATCAAGAGCCTTGCAGTTTCTAGCCAATGCTTCACCATGCATCAGAGCCTTACTCAGCCCTCCTGAAAGTCACATCAATGTCAGCAAATATTCGCCTGCCCACCCTCCAGGCCTGTCCACTCCCTCCAGAAACAATGCCACTCTCAAAGGTCATAGGTATCCCGCAGTGTGCCAGCATCACTCAAACCACCAGTGGAGGAAATGAGAGAGGAAAGGAAGTCACATCTGATGGGCATCAGCAAGGTGTCAAATACTGCTCCAGGTGCTATCCATTCATTTAGTCCTCCCAGCAATACCATGTGGAAGCTACAATTGTACCCATTTTAAAGTTAAGAAAATCAAGGAACTGAGAGGGGAGAAAACTTGCCAAGGCTACATATTTGGTAAGTGGGAGGGCTGGGGTTCTACCCCAGGATAGTCTGTCACCAAAACCACATACTCTGACCTCAGTGACCAACAAGATTCTTCCCTGCTCCACAAAGTCTATGTCTTTGTGAAACTGAAAGCCTAAAAATCCCACGAGTCTAAGATACTGTGTATTTTTTTCTGGGTGGACCATGCCTCAATATTCTCATCTAAAATAAGGATATAAATGGGTTGTTGGGAGGATTAACTGAGTTAATATTTGTGAAACATGTACTAAAGTGCCTCACACAAATTAAGCTCTCAATAAATTATAGCTATGATTATCATGGGGATGTCTGTGATATGTTATTCTTTCCCCATCCCTCAATATAAACTCCAAATCATTTTGGAGGGATGCAACCTTATCTGCCCAGGCATAGGAATAAAATTAGTTTCTAGCCTACTGGAAAAAATAAATGCTCTTGAATGGACAAAATTACCCCTGTACTTCCCCCTGATAGTGGAAAGAGACTAGATTCTTTTGAAGCTTTTCTCAGTTCCCTGGGAGACTGGCAGTTGGTTTTATAAAAGGCTCCCCTTGTATAGGAAAAGTCACCCAAATATGTTTAAGTTGTTGGCAAAAAACAAACAAACAAACAAACAAAAAATGCTGAAACTTTTAAGAGACTTTTGACCAGGCTGAGGGTTAATATAACTACAGTGATATCATGATTGGGAAGGCTTTAATAGGAACTGAAGCTGCCACCATCCTCAGGACATGGAACCCCAAAGTAAAGTTGCTACCCTGACAAAAGGCACACCACACATTCCCACCAATGGCAATGTTGCACTGTGGAATGATCCTCACCATGGGCAAGGTGGACATAACAGGATCCACTGAAGACCCATTGTAGTTGAGAACAAAACAAAACAAAACGAAACAACCAGGGTGATTCTAATTATGCACACCTCTAAAGGCTTGGTGTATGGTTCCCAAGAAGCACTACTGAAATATCTTTTGATCCAAGAGGAATTTTATAGATGCCTATAATGGATTCATTTAATGGTCATTTGTTCATTAAAAACATATTAAGCACTTAAGTGCCAGTTGCTGTGTGAGTAGCTCTGAGTAAGACAGACCATCGTCCAGGCTGTCATCACATTTATGTCCTGGAAGAAGAGAGAGGTGCTAATTAAATAATTGAACCAATAAAGTGTTGAAATGTTATGTGGTAAGTAGAATGCAAAAGAAGAGCAAATGACCCCCCCCCCCATCCAGAAAAAAAGTCTGGGTGGAAGGGTAGGAAATATCTTGTTTGAATTAAGTTCTGAAGGATGCATTAGAGTGAACTAGGCAAGGAGAAGAGGGGAGAATATTCCAGAGATAGGGATGGCATGGATCGGCAGGGAGAATGTAAGTGCTGGCAGCTGGGAAGACAGGAGGACGGCAGGGCTTCTAGAGGCATCTCAGACACGTGTGCACCCCGAGCACATGGGAAGAGAGGAAAGAACCCAACTGGAGGCAGAAGAATGTCATGAGAAATGCCGTTGGTCCCCACGTACCCATTCTGGCCAATCCAAGCTCATACTGGACTCCTACCACCTCTGTCCCACCAGTGCTCAGTCAAGGATGACACAGCTGTCATATTTCTAGCCAATCTGTATTTGAGGAAATCAAATATTATAAAGTCCCAGCACCCCAAAGCAGAAATCCAGCTGCAGATGCCCTGCCTCCCTTCCAACTAAGACAAGGAAAGTGGCATAGGCTCTGCCAGCCGCACGCACCACGTGAGACTGAGTGTAGTCATGAGCTGTGTTCTGTTGAGTGACCAGCAGCCAAAACAGTCAGCTTTGGGGACGGTGGTTGCAGAGTGGAGCTCCCGATGGAGAAGCTGCACCAGCACTGATGGCAGTGGTGGCTGTGGTGAGAGCAGACTCAGGCAAGGTGGCAGCTAGCTCATGGGGCCAGGCCTGCAGTGTGGTTTGGGGCATTTTTCCTAGAAGCTTAGCCTCAAGTTCCTTTCTCCAGCCTTCATGATGATTCTGTGGGATACCCAACATCCTATATTACATTCCCCTTTCTGCCTAAACCAGCTAGCATTTCCACCAAGAATGCTGACCCCTCACAGGCCAAAGCCAATTGGAGCCAATGAGACTCAGAGAGAGGTTTGCTAAGAATAGAGGCCTGGGGAAGTTTCTCGGCTGTAAGAGAGAGCTTGGGGAAGCCAGCTCACTCTCCCTGCCTGACATGGACCTCAGCTACCACCAATGGCTCTCTCTGCAACTGTGGGATAAGATAGGGCATGCATGGCACAGAGAACAGCAGAGAAAACAAAAGATCCTGGGTCCTTAACTACATCAGCAAGCTGCTGGACTGACCCTAGACCTACAAGGCCCTGGATGTCCCTGAACTAATGCTGTGGTCAATCAACTTGAGTTGGCTTTGCTGTTCCTTGCAGTCCAAACATTCATATTGGTGCAGGGAGTGAGGGATCAACTTATTAAGAACAGGCATGTATCTTCCCTGGTTGTGTCAGGAGCCATCCCAAATCCTAGGCAATCATTTACATCTAACCTCATCCACCCCCCCCCACACACACACACACTCCCACCCAATATCAGTACCACTCAGGTAAGCCCTGCCTGACTTCAAACACTGCTTTCAAGAAAACACGCCCTGCCCTGACCAGTGTGGCTCAGTTAGTTGGGTGTCATCCCACAAAACAAAAGTTCACCAGTTCAATTCCTGCACATGCCTGAGTTACGGCCCAGTCTCTGACCAGGGCGCATGTTAGAGGCAACCAATAGATGTTTCTCTCACACGTTGATGTTTCTCCCCCTTTCTTTCTCCCTCCGTTCCCCTCTCTGTAAAAATAAATAAATAAAATGTTTTAAAAAAGAAAGAAAGAAAACTTATCCTTCCTTAGCCCTTCCCATCTTTTGACCATTTCTTTGATGGACACAATGTGCTTCTGTTACTTGCTCAGCTCACACATCTGGTAAGTGGCAGAGCTGAAGCTCTGGAGGCAATCCAGATTCCAAGCTTTTAGTCACTAATTTGATGCCATACACCATTCAGCCTCCTTACATTAAAAAAAAAAAAAAAAAAATAGGAGCTTTAGCCAGGAAAAACAATAGAAAAGGAGCTCAAATCCAACTCCATATTAGCTATCTGGCCTTGAATAAGCTTCTTAGTCTCACTTCAATGTAAAAATGAAGTTAATGATGCTAGCTCCACAAAGTCTGACAGTCATCTGTGCTGTTTGCCCATGACTTCTGGCTTCCCACCTTCTGGGCACATTGAGGATTGCACTTCCTGGTCCACTTGGGTGGGGTCATGTGACTAGTCTAGCCAAGGAGTGCAAATGAAGGAAATATGTGTTACTTCTGGGCTGCTGCTGTTGAACCAGTCCACAGCCAATCCATGGTGAACATAATATGACCAAAACCTCAAAACCTTTATTGTTTTAAGCCACTAAGAGTTGGGGATTGTTGGTTGTCATGGCACCTACAAGCCTATCCCTATTAATACGTACAGTATTGTGATTTGCTCATTTATTCACTCAAGGAACACTCTTCTGCTATGGTTCAAAACCCCAGCTGGACAAGAGAGAAAGTTCAGCCTGCAGTCCTGAAGATTCTGGTTTAATATGCCTGGATGGTTCCAGACCCCTACAGTTTGGAGACTCCTGATATACTGGCAAGCCTGAGACTGGAGCTTAACCATATTGGCCCACCATGTGATTGTAGAGTAGGACAAGGTCCCTATCCTTGAGGACCACATGGGCTGGGAACAACAGGTGAAGAGAGAGAAGAATGACGATGCAAAGCTGGTTAAGTGATCTGAAATCTGTGAAATTGAGAATATAGAGGAGATTTGTAAACTGTAAAGTTGTATGTGTGATAGAAAGTAGACTTGTATTCTGGCAAACTCACTACTCAACTCTGTGAACCAAGACCAGGTACTCGGGCTCCCTGGGCCTCCAGTTCCTCATCCTAGCATACACAGTACCATTTGTCTCTGTTTCCCAAATATGAAAACGGAAACTCAGCAAAGTTCTGAAGAAACAGCCCATGGTCACATAGCTAGTACGTGGCTATAGTGGAATTTACCCCCAGGTCCTTCTGTATCTAGAGCCTATGTTCTTTTTTTTTTTTTTTTTTAATATATTTTATTGATTATGCTATTACAGTTGTCCCATTTCTCCCCCATCATTCCCCTCCACCCTACACACCCTCTCCCACCCACATTCCCCCCTTTAGTTCATGTCCATGTGTCATAAGTTCTTTAGCTTCTACATTTCCTATACTATTCTTGCCCTCCCTCCCCCTGTCTATTTTCTACCCACTATCTATGCTACTCATTCTCTGTACCTTTCCCCCTCTCTCCTCCTCCCACGCCCCTGTTGCTAACCCTCCATATGATCTCCATTTCTGTGGTTCTGTTCCTGTTCTAGCTGTTTGCTTAGTTTGCTTTTGTTTTAGGTGTGGTTGTTAATAGCTGTGAGTTTGCTGTCTTTTCACTGTCATATTTTTATCTTCTTTTTCTTAGATAAGTCCCTTTAACATTTCATATAATAAAAGCTGGGTGATGATGAACTCCTTCAACTTGACCTTATCTGAGAAGCGCTTTATCTGTCCATCCATTCTAAATGACAGCTTTGCTGGATAGAGCAATTTTGGATGTAGGTCCCTGCTTTTCAAGATTTCAAATATTTCTTTCCAGCCCCTTCTTGCCTGTAAGGTCTCTTTGGAGAAATCAGCTGACAGTCTGATGGGAACTCCTTTGTAGGTGACTGTCCCCTTATTCCTTGCTGCTTCTAGAATTTTCTCCTTCATTTTAATCTTGGGTAATGTAATTACGATGTGCCTTGGTGTGTTCCTCCTTGGGCCCAACTTCTTTGGGACTCTCTGAGTTTCCTGGACATCCTGGTAGTCTATTTCCTTTGCCAGATTGGGGAAGTTCTCCTTTATTATTTGTTCAAATAAGTTTTCCACTTGTTGCTCTTCTTCTTCCTCTTCTGGTACCCCTATAATTCGGATGTTGGGACGTTTAACGATGTCCCGGAGGTTCCTAAGCTTCTCCTCATTTTTTGGAATTCTTGTTTCTTCCTCGTTTTCTGTTTGGTTGTTAGTTTCTTCTTTCTGGTCCACTCCATTGATTTGAGTCCCAGTTTTCCTTCCATCTCTATCAGTGCCCCATGCATCTTCCTTCATTTCACGTATTGTAGCCTGCATTTTTTCATCTAGTTTGTGAGCAAAATCAACCAATTCTGTGAGCATTTTGATGACCAGTGCTTTGAACTGTGCATCTGATAGGTTAGCTATCTCTTCACTGCTTAGAGGAATTGGCTCTGGGGCTTTTATTTGTTGTTTTATTTGTTGTATGAGCCATTTTTGGTGGGGTTTTTTTTTTTGTTGTTGTTTTGGTTTTAGTCTGGTCGCAGCTATTACGTATGAGGGGTGGAGCCTTAGGTGTTCCTCAGGGCGGGGCAGCCCAGTCGCTGGGTTTGTGACGCTATAGGTGGGGGTGGGGTCTGAGAGGGAACAATGGCGCCTGTTCCGCTCTCTCCTGGACTCCAGCCCTTTCCGCTGCTTCCCCTTCACCTGGATTATCTGCGCACGCGCTCGTGCTGTTACGTAGTGAAGAGTGGAGCCTCTGACGCTCCCCAGTGCGGGGCAGCCCAGTCGCTGGGTTGTGACGTTATAGGTGGGGGCGGGGTCTGAGAGGGAACAATGGCGCCTGCTCCGCTCTCTCCTGGATTCAGTCCCTTCCGCCACTTCCCCTCCGCCTGGACCGTCTCCGTGCGTGAATGTGGGACCACCTGGTCAGATAGCCAGCCGCCTTGTTCGGCCTCACTGGGTCTGCACAGTTGCCCCCCTGTGCCCGGGGTCCACCAGCTGCTGCCTGTGGGCCCGGGGACTGCCAGCCGCCGCCTGTGCACCTGGGAACTGCCTGCAGATGCTGCTTGCGTTCCCGGGTCCGCACCTCCACTTTCTCCTGCTGCGACTCCGCCCCTCTTACCGGTCTGGATGAATGGTTGTTGGACTTCCGTACAGTTCAATTTTCTATAAGTTCTGGTTGTTTTCTTGTTTCTAAATATTTGTTGTCCTTAATTTTGGTTGTTAGAGGAGGCACAGCGTGTCCGCCTACGCCTCCATCTTGGCCCTAGAGCCTATGTTCTTAAACACTGGGCTTACCTGATTCACACAAGGCCCCTGCTTATCCTTCCAGGTATAGTTCTTGTCTCCCCCTTCACTTACAACCTTATCTTCCAGCCCTATCAATCAGCCTGTCATTCTAGGGCCATACCATGTTATTTTATACCTCGACGCTTTGGCTCATGCTGGCCCCTCTGCTTCGTGTGCCTTCCCTCCATTCCTACTACTCTGCTTCCTAACACTGGCCGAATCTTTGGACTCCCTTTGATGACCCCATCCTTGGTTCTGTGACCATCCCCCACACTATGGTCCTGCAAATGGCCTTGCATGTAACTCCATCGATGTTGCTGCCTTGTGGAGGGCAGGGCCTTGGGTTCCTTTCTCTAGACCATCTAACTGGTACTGTGGGCCCTTGTGAAAGCGTCAGTCACAGCTACCTGAATACCAACCAGCTCAGCAAAACCAAAGGCCCGCAGCTTACAAGACAAGACCATGTAACAAAGTAATTCAGAAAGCAGGTTCAGGATTTCAATTCAGCCTCATCACTTTGTAGCTTTGTGACTCCAAGCGCCATACTTAATCCCTTCCAAACTCCAGTTTCTTAGATGTAAAATGGGATTAATGACAGTACCTGCCTCACACAATTGTCGAGAGACTTCAATGAGAAATAATGTGTACGGTAAACTTATGCATACTGCCTGACTCATAAAAAAGAGATGAATTAAATTCCAGCCCCCTTGAATTCCAGCTGTTATCATTGTCTACTTCTTATTATTATTGCTACTGCTACCACTCAGCAGGTCCCATAGCTATCATTATTACTCACCACATTCGCCCTCCCTTTCCGCCAGCCCTAGGTGACTTTGCTAAGCATTCCTTCCAAGAAAGGATAGTATTCTTGGAATTCTTGAAATGAGTTCTTCATTGTCTCACTGATGGTTTGGTGCCCACAATGATTTAACACCCCCAGTACCCCCAGGAAGCTGCCCAGTTGGCTCCTCAGGAAGTTTGTGTCTGCCAAGACCTTTCTATCCAGCTTCCTGGATACAACTAAGAAAATGTGGGCTCTCCTGAGATTCCCCCTCCACCAACTTGACATCATCTCGCTCCAGGGCATTCTGAGTTCCTTTCTGGTCAGCCCAGGCCACTGCGAAGGTGGCCCCCACCCCTGGGCATGGGAGTGGCAGGATCTCAGTCAAACAGGCCTTCGAGCTTCTGGAGTCATTGATAACACTAAAAGGAATAATACCTGGAATGAGCTTATTTCTTTCTTCCCAGGGGGAGCTAAAAGAGTCAGGCTTTTGAGTTTCACGTAAGTGTTCTGTATGTCATCAGAGTGAGCAACTCTGGCCCTTCCTAACTTATCTTTCACATATCCGGAGTGTGGTGGGTGAAATTTGGGTTTTCAGTAAAGCATTCCTTGAGGTTTCATGCTGAACAACTCCAAGCCGTTATGAAAGGACGGAAGAACAGAAAACTTCCCCAGGAACAGGGAACCAAACCTCAGACAACAAAATAAAGGAAAATATATACTTGGTTTTTCCTGATTAAAAAGAGTCTGAAGGCTTAACCACGAAAGGTTTCTGCTAAGACCTTCTTTTTGGTGAAAATTCACAGTCTGTAAAAAGGGAAATAAAGATGGGAAGTTACAGGGAAAGAGAACAGCATGTCTATTGAGAGGGGTGGGAGTGGAAATCAATGAGGAAATAAGGCAGCCGGCAAGGGGCTTTTCCAGGATCAAAGACAGTAGCCAGGTACAAGTACCACTGGGTGAGTTTCCTCCAGGGGGCTGGAGCAGAAAACAAGCCAACTTTTCCCCCCAAAACTGTGTTAATGCACAACTGCTCAAATAAATTTGCATTCCCATCTCAACTGACTCATTTGGCTGGAACAATGAGCTCACATTCCAGAGCCTGGGCTGACTCTCATGAACCCCACTGCAGACAAAATATAAACTGTGTAACTAGTGCTTTTCGCAGTAAGAAAGACCATGCAATCTGCTAGGTTCTCTTTTGTCTAGCTTCTGACAGCAATATCGGGTAATGTTGTGTTCTCATGTCAGCCATTTCCAGGGGAGAAAGGATGAGAAGAGGGATGAAATGGAAACATTGTTTACAATTTATCAAGATTTGAAGATCAGTCTTTCAATTAAAAAAAAGAGTTATAGACAAGGAGGGAGGCAAGAATGACCCTATGCTGATAAATTGAAATCAGTAGTATTTGGTATGAAAAAAGAAAGTTTTCTTAAATATATATGAAGGTAGATACAGATGTAAATATACCAGATGTGTGTGAATGCATGGATTGGTATATGTAATAGGTTTTCAAGTTCTGAACACTGAGAGGGCTTAGAAGCAAGGACTCCCCAGTAGCAACGAGCACACTTACAACCCAGATCTTGGTTTCTAAACACCATTCTCCAATAAAAGGTACCAGGGCTCTTTAGAGAAGTAGTTGATTCCAGAGCTGGGGCAGGAAAAATACAAGATGGACCTGGCACTAGAAAATAGTAAATTGAATGCCAGAAAATAGGGAAGTGCTTTAAAAAAGAGTTGGGGGCTTGTTGAAAAGATATAGGAGTTAATGTTGAAGAGTTGCCAATGGCCAAAGCTGGAATAATTTGAGCAAACAAAATAAAGATAGTGTTGGATTACAAGCCATAGAATAAAATAAATAATCATAATTCCATATTAATTACAGATACCACACTAATCCAGTGACTGAGTTTAATGTCACTAATAATAAGTCATGTTGTTATGATCCTCTGATACAATTTATTGAGAAGGGACCCTCTTTGTGATACCCTTTCCCAGACCCCCTGTCACATCAGAAGAAAACATCAGACAAACCCAACCTTGACCAGTATTTTTTTTTAAGTGTCAATGTTACGAAGGACATGGAAAGATGGAGAAATTGTCACAGATTGGAGGAGACCAAGGAGACATGATAACTAAATGCAATGTGGGACCCTGCACAGAAAAGAACATTAGAGGAAAACATTGGTGAAATCTGAATAAAGTTGATAGATTAGTTAATGTATCTATGTTAATATTTTTGTCTTGATAATTGTACTATAGTGATAAAAGGCAGCAACATTAGGAGATGCTGGGTAAAGAGTATATGGAAATACTCTGCTGTGTTTGCAACTTTTCTATATGTCTAAAGTCATTTCAGAATAAAAAGTTTTGAAGTGTGGTGCTGAATTTTCCTAGTTATTGCTGATAGGATTTTCTAGGGGCAACCTGGAAAACATCCATTCCAAAACTGGTATAATTATTAATCATTGTTACCCCAATAATTTAATTTTAAAAAACTTGTTACCCCAATAATTTAATTTTAAAAAATTTAATTTATAAAATATAAGGCCCTTAAGAGCTATCCAGTTCTTGGGGGAGGAATGTGAGGAGGAGTTTCATTCAAGAACTAACACTTATGCTTATTGAGTTCTGCACTGGGCCCTGCGGATATAATGGCAAACATAACACATGGTTCCTATGCTCAGAGAGCTTACTACCTACCGGAGGAGAACAGACCAAACATAAAGTACAAAAAATAAATAAAATAATTGTGAGCCGTGACAAATGCCTTGAAGGAAATCAGTGAAGCAACCTGGGAAAGTATTTCTTAAGTGATGACACCAAGGTTAAGGTGTAAATAATGAGAAGGAGCTAACATATAAAGAATGTCAGAGGAACCCCAAGCAGAGGGAAACACGTGTGCAAAGCCCTGAGCTAGGAAAGAGTTCAGTGTGACTGAAGAGATGTGGCACAAATCACCATGAACATTAGGCCATATGCTCACTTAGAATAGAATCCTAAATCCACAGCATACGCCACCACCACCACCATATCCACTACCACTATATTTCATGTGGTCCTCCCTACCAGGGAGGGATGAGTGAGCCGAATGACACCACTACCAATACAAATGCCTTCTAGTGGTAATAACAAAATCTAGTGTAATCATGTGCTATGTTCTAAATGTTTGTGTTCCCCATCCCCTCAAAAAAATTCATATGTTGAAACCTAGTATTTAATGTGGTGGTATTTGGATCTGAGACCCTTAGGAGGTGATTAGGTCAGGAGGGTGGAGCCTTTATGAAAGGGATTAGTGCCTTCCCAGAGAGCTCTCCCTTTATGAATGGGATTAGTGCCTTCCCAGAGAGCTCTCTCACCTCATTCTGCCATGGGTGGACACAGTGAGTAGACAACCATCAATGAACTAAGATGTAGGCTGTCATTGGAAACTGAATCTTGGACTTCCCAACCTCCAGAACTATGAGAAATTAATGTTTGCTGTTTAAGCCACATACTGTATGGTATTTTTGGCGTAACCTGAAATGGACTAAGACACCAGGCCAGTATTTGAAGGTGGTGTGAGGGTGTGTGGCATAATTCATAGCAGTGGGTAGATTAACCTTCATGCTGCTCTTTTCCCCTGGCAAACCTGATGAGGGAAGAAGAGACCAGATTGGAAGGCAGAGCACATTGATGAGAGAGGAGAAATGCAAGGCAACATCCAGAGCAGAGTTTGAAATTAGTTTAGAAGAAATGAGTTGTTCTGACAAGGAAAAAGTGGAGAAGAATATTTGGAGTGAGGAGAATAAAAGAAGGGAGGAAAGGAAAGATACTTAGAAGACCTTGAAGGAAGATACCTGACACTCACTTGTAAGTTGTTTGTACTGGAAACTCCTTCCAGACCCCTAAACACTTGTAAAGTCTACCACACACTCAGATAGGAAGTGCCTGTGTATCTATATGTGTGCCCATGTGTAAGAGTCTGTGGTGTCTGTGCACATGGATGTGCACATGCCTGTGTGTGTCTGCACGCATGTGTGTCTGTGTGAGTCTATGCATGCATCTGTAATGGCTCTGAGTCCATGTGCACTGTTGTGGCTGTCTGTGCTTGGGTGTGTCTTTGTTTCGATGTGCTTCTGTCTGTGCGTTCGTGTGTGTCTGTATCTGTGTGTCAGCTCTGTCTGTGTCTGGAGGTGTTTGTGTGTGTCTTTGTGTGTGCTGGAAATCACAGCAGGAGACTGAATGCCTGCAGAGTGAAGACAAATGAATTGCCACAAGAGCCAGAGGAAGAAAGAGAAGTGGGCAGGGACAGGAGGAAGTCAAGGCCCAGGTGACAGTGAGAATGTAAGGCTCCAGGAATTAGATGACATCTTTGCAAGGACATCGGAATTTCCCTAGGACTTGGAATGCGGGTGGGAGTGGCAAGTCAGGTTAGTATTATCCAGAGACTTCAAAGGGCAGGATGGCCTGACCCCAAATTGGCACCTGGCTTCTGGTGTATTATCTCCTTTTTGCAGCTGAGAAAACTGGGTCTTACGGCTGGGACTTGCATAAGACTGAAGGGCAACAGCCATGACTGATCTTCCTGGGTGCACTGACCCTTGGCTGAAAACTGTGAATCACAGAGTGAGAAAATTATCCCTCTTTCAATTTGTTTTCAATCCTTCTACTGAGAAAGTCTCTTGTTGATGCCACTCTATCTTTAATACCTCCTGAACACCTGCTAATCTTTTTTTAAAGAAAACATTTTTTTCCTTTATTATCAATCAAGAGCGTCCCAGCCCCAGGCACACTGCCTAGAATATATTATCATGTCTCTACATAACCACGGCTCTGCAGTTATGTGATGTTACAACAGCACACCTTGACAAAATACTTCTAGAATCAGCCGTGAGTTAATTTGGCTGTCTTATCAACATGAATGTGATGGCATGGAAGATATTTTTCCATTTAGTTGACATCTTAATTTTTCCTAACTATTTTGGGAGTAAAATATGAAGAATTCAACGCATTAGAAACTAGTATTGATGCCCTCCTGAGCTTTTAAACAATTCAAGGCTTTTGTGATAGTAGAGATACATTCGGGAGAAATCTTTTGGTCGGTTTCTTGCTTTTACTTAAAAAAAAAAATTAAAGTTGCAAGAACAACACAATGAACTCTCATACTCTATACCTAGATTCACCAACTGCTTACATTTTTGCCACATTTGCTTTCTTTGTGTGTATATTATGTTTTTTGTCTGTGTAGGTGAATAAGTGCATCTGAATATACATGTATATGCATGTAGATGAAATATATACAGGTACCTACATATAAATATGCACACTTTTTAAAAAGCACTTCAGAATAAGTTGGTCAATGTTATGATCTTTTATTCCTAAATACTCCATAAATCTCCCAAGAACAAGGACATTTCCTTACATGGCTATAATATTGTTACTAAATTCAGAAAATTTCATATTGGTACAATGCCAGTATCTAATATGCAGTATCTAATAGTCAAAGTTTGCCAATTGTCCCAATGAAGTCATCTCAGGGTTTTTCTGATCCCAGATCCAATTCAGAATTCTATTGCATGTATCTGTCATTTCTCTCCACTCTGATTTAATCTGAAACAGTTCCTCAGTCTTTCTTAGTCTTTCATGTCAGTGACCAAACTCCCTTTTTAACAAAGGGAAACTCAGAGGTTTGAACTAGGCACAGTATGTAGCTAGAATATAATTGGCTTTTGTTTTCTTAATTTATCTTTCCAATTATCTTCTATTTATGGCAAGTGACACTGGTGTCTTACTTATGGTAGTGATATATGGCTTTTCTAAAATCTTTTAAATTTAAAAAGTGAATTAGTTTAAAGAGAAATATTAAGGCAATAATAGAACAGGTGTGGAGATCTAGCCCAGGTCCTCTCAGCCTCATCAACACTGTGGGCATTTGGGGGCAGATCATTCTGTACGGTGCAGGACTGTCCTGTGTGATATGGGATGTTCAGCAGCATCTCTGCTCTCCACATGCCAGAAGCATCCCTGCGCTCCCTTTGGTTATGATGATCAAAAATATCTCCAGACATTACCAAATGCTCCCCTGGGAGGTGAACTCACTGGGGTAAGAGCCAGTGATCTAGCCAAAAAACATAATGGAATGTGAGTGGTTGAAGTTTGGGACCCCTGGATGGAGCGCTTGCCTCTGTCCAGTTCAGCTCAAGTGACGTTGACCAAGTGCTGTCGCCATGTCTGGCCCTGGGCTAGGTGCTTCGGGGACCGAGATGAGCAGGGCTCAGTCCAGGTCTCCAGCAGCTGCCATGAAACTAAAAGCGGGCAGGGGAGGTCCAAGAAGCAGACAAAAGGAAACCCAGGAAAAAGGA
Source organism: Glossophaga mutica (assembly GCA_039655065.1). Classification (NCBI taxonomy): domain Eukaryota; kingdom Metazoa; phylum Chordata; class Mammalia; order Chiroptera; family Phyllostomidae; genus Glossophaga; species Glossophaga mutica. The sequence goes on from CM077305.1 coordinate 103,982,402, forward strand.
GCTTAGAAAAACTATACCATCACCTAGAATTAAGTCTCCTTAACCCTTACAGCCATTTTTCTGCCCCAATAATTCCTTTCAAGACATGAATCAGATTATTTTACTCCCCTGATTAAAAGCTTCCAGTAACTTCCTGTCACACATCGAAGAAGATCAAATTCCTTCTAGGACCTAGAAGACCCTGCATGATCCAGCTCCTGTCTTCCTCCTTGGCCTTTATTTTTCTTGTTCCTCATTATCCTCATGCTCTTCCCACTCTGAATTTCTCTTTCTTCCAAGATCTCACCATACATGTTTCTGAATGAGACTCTTCACTTTGCTATGTTCTCTGTGTGGAATGTTTTGCCCCTAGTATTTGCTGGGCTGGCTCCTCATCATCAGGTCTCTGTTCAAATGTTGCCTCCCCCTGACCAACCATCCAGGTGACCATCTTCTTAGTGACCATCCAGGCAGCAGTGGCCATCTGCCTCAGATCTGCCTAAGAGATGCTGGTGCTGTCCCCTCCCCCTCTTCCATGTTCCTGCTGAGTCACGGGGCGATGGCGGGAGCTGTTCAGCAACTCTAGACCCATAAGGGAAAGACCATGCAAATACTGGATTCTTGAGCCGTAGAACCAGCACCAATAACTCTCACCGTCTGCTGTTCTAGGAAGTAAAATAAATCCGTAGTGTTTATGTTACTACAATTGAGTTATCTGGTACTCACAGTCAAAAGTGGCCCTATGTAAATAAAACACATTTGAAATTACTTCGTTAATTTAGCTGTGCGTATTTTGTCCAAATCCCTCCACTAGACTCTTAGTGCCATGAGACCAGAATTCATATCTGTCTTATTCACTACGACATCTTCAGCCCTTAGTCGAGAGCCTAACTCATGATAACACTTGGTAACTATTAACCAATCTGTTCCCTAGTTCCCTCACTTATAAAATAGGGACAGTCACAACACCTTGAAAGGTCGTAAGGATTAAAGGAGTCAATACCCACGGTTAGTACTTAGAGTAGAGCCTGGTGCATTATCATTACTCGAAGGATTGCTATTATTAGTTGACTTAATGGCCTAATAAGTGCATGAACGCAAGGATTCCTTCTCTGTGCGCTTTGCAGCAGTATCCTGTGGCTTCTTCCTTCTCAGATCGAAGCTGTGTTTACTGGGTGTTGACAAGGCAGGCTATCGATTAAGAAACATGACCGTGGCAGTTGGAAGAAATTCACAGCATTTACAGTGAGCTGCCGGATTAGCACCTTCAGGGGGTGGAGAGGGAGACAGACACTGACACACAAAGGCAGGGTGCATAAAGCCTGGCATATTCCAAAGTTCAGGCCAAGAAATGCTGCAAATGAAACCCAATATGAGATTTTGCTCTTGTGCACCGTGGGAAGAACGTAACTGTGCACTGCAGCTGGGGCCCAACCAAAGTCACTCGGAGGTCAGCTGGAGGTTAGAGAGTCAGAGATTCAAAACGTGTTGGGGGGTCAAGAGGGGCTAGAGCCCACTGGGGTCAAAGGTGTTTATTCATTCATGTACTCAACAAAACATTGATTAAGCATACACTATATGTCATGCAAAGAGATGTGCAGGGAAACAACGAAAATTGCCTTGACTGCATGATTCCAAGGGTTCTGACAGTCTTTCTTCACTGCAACCATGTAGATTCCAGTCCAGATTTCAGATCCCTTGTGCATGGCTAAGACTGCTACTGCTAACTAACATTTTCTAGTACTTCCTTCCTCTATACTAGGTACTATGTTGAGAACACATTACCAGCCATGGCAGAAACCATTTGCTAGGAACCTACCCAACATCCATTTCCTTCTTCCTTAGTAACAAAAAAACCCTCACTTTTATTCAGGTGTCATCAAAGAACACATTTCCCCCAAAAAAACTGGCACCTGATTTTTATTATTAGCACCCAAGCATACATCCTAATGAACAAAGGGGCATTATTTCATTTATCTCCCATCAGTCAGTGAGGTAAGGAGTAATATCACCCCATTTTACAATTAAGCAAGCTGAGATTCAGAGAGTTTAATTGATTTGCCAAAGGTCAGACCACTTCTAGCTGGTGGGGGTTGAATGTGAACCCAAGCGGTTTGATTCCTGAACCTACACTCTTTCCGTCCTTTTGGTCTGTTCTTATGTGTACAGAAGCACATGTATCCATCCTTCAGCTGACCCTTGGGACAGGTCAGAGTTTCAAATATCAGCCAACATACATCTTTAGTTGTCAGCTGGCTTCCTTCCTTGAACCACTTTCCCCCCACTCTGGGACGAGCAGAGTGCAGAGTGTGGGGGAAACGGGAGAGAAGCAGGGGAGCCGCCAGCTGTGTCAGGATGTCCTAGGCGGCTCTTCTAAAAGATTGTCAGGTGTGGGGAAAGTCAAAAGCAGAGAAGCCTTTGCATCATTTCACATATGGAGTTCTAGGAAGAGACAATATTAAAATAAAATCCATACACGACATGGTTAGGCAGAGGGAGGACTTTGATTCTGCACCCAGAAGGTTCCGAGTACCCTGTGGAGGGACACAGAAAATGGCCGATGGTGCCAGTGGATGCGCTTTTGCGGTGGGAAGGTGAAGTGGCCCTGAGACAGAGAGCTACAAGGTGGCCCTACACGAATAGGGGAACCATGGGCGTAGCAGCCAGACCCCAGGGGGAACTTCGGCACCACAGAGAGCTGAGGCAGGGCTGGTCAGCTGGGAGGCACTTTGAGCAGACTGAGCTGACGACCAACTGTCTAGGAGTCCACCAGCTGCAGACCCAACAAGCACAACCTGCCGGGACCAGGGAAATGGAAATAATGGAGGCCACTTCCCAGGATTAGGAGGATAAAATGAGGAGGAGGACCATGAAGGAGCACGATGTAGGTCACACACTAGATGTGGGATGTCAAAAAGTATCCTCCCTTCCATTCAGTTGTTTCGCCATGGATGCTACCATCAGTGGTGCCCAGAGTTGCTGGAAAATGGGTGGTGGCTCAGTGACAGGAAAGAGACAAATAGGCTTCATTTTAATGTTTGTACAGACTCTGGACCTGATCTCCTGGGTGAGATTTATCTTGTCACCAATTGGAAGATTGATTAAATGAGTGAATGAATGAATGAATGAGTGAATGACTAAGGCCTTCACCAAAGACTGTGAAGGTCATGAAAACCTTTAAGGTGATAAAGAATGGAGACAGTCATAGGCATTGAAACCATGTCCAGGGGAGATGAAATAGTTAAGTACAGAGTTCCTTCTCCAGAACAGAATTGAGGGGTGTCAGGAGGGGATGCCAACCAGGACTGGAGCAGATAGGAAAGGCCTTACCCTAGACATGTCATCTACTATTATTATGTGAAGCTCTGGCATGCTTTTGTCAGGACCACCTAAATAGCAGAGAGAGTAACTTTTCAGTCTCAGTTCAGATGTCATCTCCTCCAGGGAGACATCCCTGATACCCCCAGCCTAGTTTACATGCCAACTCTGCTGCTCTCTATCATCACGCTGTGTATGATAGTCTGTTAACTGTGGTTCTCTAACTTGAAGTGAGTTCTTAGAGACAAAGCTGTGTCTCATTTCATCTTCCTGTGTCCCCAGCACAGACTCTGACCCAAGATGGGCATACAGAAAATAATAGGTGCTTTAGCTACCAGTGTCCTTGACTTTCTCAATAACCTCAGGAGCCAGAGTTGCCCTATCATGACATGTACAAGGAAGAAAGCTGAGGCTCAGAAAAGCTAAGAAGCTTTACATCTCTTCCTCATTTCTTCATCCTTCCCTGCCAGAGTGTCTGGCCTAAATTCTTGAGGTTTGGAAACAGTATGGAAACTCAGGATGATGGGGCATTCTGGCTGGGTGGGTGTGTAGGAAGATGGAACAATAAAGAAAGAGCACATGTTAGCAATTGGTATCTGTACCACGTGCCAGACACAATGCACCCTCCTAGACCACCAGAGGAGAGATGCCTAGTAGTCTGAGTGAGGGGTGTGAACCATGAGCTCTCCAGGCACCATCTGCTAACCAATTTAGAACAGGCACAAGGGAGCTTGTGATGTTAGGTACATGATGCCTCTGGCAAAAAGAACCTGGAGAAAAAGCCCTCAAAATCCCTGTAACACATACAGAAGTTTACAGAGGTGAGCTGATGTGGGATATACACAATGACATGAAAATAGCAGCTCCAAGAGCCAAGAGCTAAGAAAACTTCACACACTGTACCACATCCAATTTTTAAAATAAAATAAAAGAGGGTCACGATTTTGCTTTTTGAAGAAGCCCCAGGCAGACTCCCGAAGTCCCCCAGGGACCTGTTTCTTTGTAGCCTTTCCTGGCCACACTCTGGGTTGCCCGTAAATCTGACCCTGTCCACAGCCAGGAGGCCGCTGGAGCTTGGAGACTCACCGGAGCAAACAACTTCACAAAAACAATCTGTCCCATAAACAAAGTCAGTGGAAAGCGTCCAGCCCCACACAATAGAGCTAATCTTCTGGGCACACATTTCCCGTCCGGGGTATTAGCTTAGACACTGCTTCCTCCTAGGTGGAGGTAACGCCACTTGGCCTGCAGATCCAAGAAAAATAATGCTCTGTAGACTCCCCACTTGTCAGAGACACAACAGGCAGGAATTCAGAAGCTGGAGCCACTCTTTCTCCCTCCTTTCTTTGCTTAAAGAAGCACAGCAAGTTTAAAGGCAGGGTCACATATTGGAGAGAACATGGGTATATGGATTCTGACTTGGCTGCCCCACTGACTAGCCCTTGGGGAAGTGATTTAATCTCCCTGAAACCACAAGTTCCCTCTTGTTCAAAGGGGAGTGTGTAAAGATGTCCAGCCTTACCGTACTCAGACAGAGGGAAACCTGAAATGTTCAAAGGCCATTATCAAAAAAACAAACAAAAAAAAACAAAAACAAAAACGCAAAAAACACTAACCAACCAGAAAAGAACATGTGTTGATGAGAATGTGGAGAAATTGGTATCCTTGTGCACTATTGGTAGGAGTATAAAATGATGCAGCTGCTATAGAGAACAGTATGGAAGTTCCTCAAACAATCAAAAATGAAATTACCACATGATCGAATAATCCTACTTCTGGGTATATATCCAAAAGAATTAAGAGATATTCATACACTTGTGCTCATAGCAGCATTATTCATAACGGCCAAGAGGTGCAAAGCAACACAAACCCATTTATGGGTGAATGGATAAAAAAGCAGGTATATCCACACAATGGAATATTATTCCATCTTAAAAAAAAAAAAAAGGAAAGGAAAGAAAATCCCGTCACATGCCACAACATGAATGAACCTTGAGGGCGTTAAGCTAAGTGAAATAAGACAGTCATCATGAAAAGACAAATACTGTGTGTTTCCACTCACACGAGCTACCTGAAGTGGAGTGAGTGGTGGTCACGGGGGCGGGGGGAGCTGCTGTTCGTAGGGTGCGGAGCGTCAGTCTTGCAGATGGAAAGCAGCGCCGCTGTACCGCGGCGTGAGTGGGCTTAACGCCACCGCGCCGCGCAATTAACAATGGAGATGATGGTACATTTTACGTTACATGTTTTTACAACAAGTTTAAAACTTAAAACATTTAGATACCATTTCTCTGATCGTCAGATTGGCAAAAATTAAAATGTCTGGAAACATCAAGTGTTTGTAATATTGTGGTGGAAAGGAAACATCCCTCTTTTGTAGGGGAGGGTAAATCAGTGTAAGTCCTGTAAAAAAACAATTGGCCCCATCTAGCAAAATATAAAATACACATACTCTAGAACCCAGCAATTTGCCTCCTCACTATCTATCCTAGGACACGTGTGAGGATGTTTGAGTCATCACTGTTATAAATACAAAAATTTAAAACATCTAAATGGTTGTTAATAGGGGAATGGATCAATATTGATAAAAATAGTATGTACTTAAAATTTAAGGGAATGAATCAGATCTATTTCTCTTAACAGAGATCGATTTTAAAAATATATTGTTGAGTAAAAAAAGTTCCGGTTATACATTTATACATAGTACATCACTCATGTAAATTAAAAGCACAGAATACTAATATAGGGTGGGGCAAAAGTAGGTATACCATTGTTCATACAGATAATAATACAATAATAACAAATAATAATACAAGAATAAACTGCTTTGCCTACTCACAACTGTAAACCTACTTTGGCCCCACCTTGCGTATGTTTTCTGTGTACAGAAATATAGATTAGTAACCAGAAAATGAGTTACTCCGAAGATAAGGCTCCTTATTAAAGTCTCTGAGTAGCCCGCAGTGATCCTGGCCTCGTGGTGGCCGCTCCCTTTTGCGTTTCCCTCCCATGCTTGTGCCCCATTCATTCCTCAGTGTCCAGTCAGGAGACCGTGGACATGACAGCATATGCCTTCTGAGGTTACAGTGTAGAAAGCTTTGTGGCTTCCTCCTTGCTTTCTTGTTCTCTGCATTGCTCACTCTGGAGGAAGTCAGCTGCCATGTTCTGAGGACACTCAAGCAGCCACGTGACAAGGAATAGCCAATGCTGACTTGACCCACCTTCAAGGTGTAGCCACCAGTCCCAGCCAAGCTTGTAGGTGACTGCACCTCATGAGAAACCTTGAACCAGAACCACTCAGCTAAGCTGCTTCTGAATTCCTGACCTGTGGAAACGATGGTATGATAAATGTGAACAGTCTTAAGCCACTGAATTCGAAGGTCATTTGTTATGTAGCAATAGGTAAGTAATACAGATGTGGTTGCCTGCCTAAGGTTCTGTGCCTGAGGCCTGTTCTACATTTGCTTTGGTAGGTATTGGAAAGGTTACCAGGGCACTTTGGTATTAAACCAAACATTTTCTTCCTAAAGTAATTAGAAGGATAGATTGTTCTTCAAGGTGTATTTCTGCATTTGATATAAAGTCAATTCTGCCAGCAGCAGAAGCCCCTACCTTGGGAAACAGTGATCCAGTCTGTCTGTCATGGGCTGAAATACGCCCCCCTCCCCGATTCATACATTGAAACCCTAGTTCCCAGCACCTAAGGGCATGACTCCATGGGGAGACAGGGCCTTTAAAGAGGCAATGAAGTTAAAATGAGGACATTGGGGTAGGTCCTTATCTAATATTCCTGGTGTCCTTATAAAAAGATTAGGACATAGACTTGCACAGGGGTGACCATGTGAGGACACAGGGAGAAAACAGCCATCTATAAGCAAGGAGAGAGTGCTCACCATACTGGCACTTTGATCTTGAACTTCCAGCCCCCAGAATTGTGAAAAAATAAATTTCTGTTGTTTAAGCTACCCATCCATGGTACTTTGTATTGGTAGCCTTAGAAAACTGACACAAAGTTTATTACACTTGCTTTATGAATAATGACCTTAGGCCCAAAGGGTAGAAATGACTTGACCAAGGTCACAAGGAGAATGTAAAGCAGGACAGCAACGAGAGCCCACAGCTTCTAACCGGAGTCCGGTGGTTCTTCTAATGAGAGACCAAGGTCCCACAGTAGAGGAAAATTCTCAGACATCATTTGTGCTCTTGTTCCCTGTTCACAAGGGCGAGTGAGTGTCCTCTGCCCGCAGCCTCCATCACCTCTGCCTGACACACCGCAATTTCTCTCTGAGAACGAGCCCCAGTCTGACTTCCCTTTTTCACGTGCCACCTCCCATTGGAAGAGCAGCCAGTTCAGGAAATTGTGCTGTTTTCCAGGAAGCATTGACAACGAGCCTTCAGAGCATCCAAGGTGGAGGTGGCAGCCAGAAGCCCATGAACTTTCAGAACTCTCAAGAGTATGTACATAAAGAGTTTTTTAAAAGTCTCACCTCTTTGTAACGACAGACTCTCAGTGTAAGACCCCCCACCCCTAGAGGAAAGTCTCCTGCCCCACACCCACACATTTCCAACCTTCCCTAGACGTCTCCATCTGGGTGTCTTTGCAACACCTAAATCTTGACAAGCTCAAAATGGAATTGGCTTCCCTCCATCATCTCCACCTACCACGGCCCTGATCTCATGTAATGTCGTTGCCATACAAATAACAGTGATCAACCATCTACTGAATGCCTGCAATACGCCAGGTAATTGACACAAATAGTCAATCACTCAAACTCAACCGTGCAAAGTGGGCACTCTTGCTGCCTTTCCACCAATGAGGGTACCCAGGTGTCCAACAACAATGCGGCTGCAGACTTGTAAACGGCAGAGTTGAAACACGCCTGCCCACCTCTGAAGCAAACTGGTGTCCCACTAGCCACATCTAGTCTGGGGATGGGTTTTGTTTGGCCTTGACAGTGGGTTTTTGGTTGCTTTTTTTGTGTGTTTTTAATCCTAATGAAAAACTTTACAAAATCGGAACATCTCCCATAAAAAGCCAGATTTCTGGAGTCTCCAGAAATAAGAAGGAGAGAGAGAGATGACCTGGCTGTGTAACCTTGACAACATCATTAACTTCTTTGAACTCAGTAGGGATAACAAAAAGGGGGCAGCTGCTACTCAGCTCTAGCGAGTGTTGCGGGTAGGGTGGGAACAGGCCCAGAGGATCATGATAGTAGAAATGGCTGATGGTTACTGTACACTCATCAAGGGCCAGAAGAGTGGAGAGGAGAACGAGGGTTCTGTCCCAGGCCAGACTCCGAAACTCCAGGCCTGTGCAACCCTGGACTAGGATGGACTTAGGTAGCCCAGACTCCAATTACCCAGGGCCTGGTCTGTGAGGGTAGCACTCAAGCTCACTCATTTCTCTGTCTTCCCAGGTACTGTCCAATACCTGTTTGTTAAATCACATGGAATAAGAATCTAAAAACAAACTAAATATATACACAAAACGGAAACAACCTCATGGATACAGAGAACAAATTGATGGTTGCCAGATGGGCAGGGATTTGGGGGGTGTGAAAAAGATGAAGGAATTGAGACATACAAATTGTCATTTGTAAAAACAGTCACAAGGATGTAAAGTGCAGCACAGGGAATCTAGTCAGCAATATTGTGTCAGATGGGCACTAGACTTATTGGGGTGATTGCTTTGTAAGTTATAGAAATGTCTAATTGCTTGTTGCACTCCTAAAGCTAATATAATATTCTATATTAACTGTAATCGAAATAAAAAAATTGGTGACTAAGGTAAAGTTAGTTTATAGCCTGGTTGCTTACTAAAAGGATAAGCAAAGAATCATGGTAAAAATAAAATAGCATATACACACATCCTTTGACTTAGCAATTCCACTCCAAGGCATTTATCTAAAAGATACAGTCACATGCATGCGGAAGTCACACATGTACGAGGAAATTCACAGCGGCATAATAATAGCAAAAAATTGGATGCTGATCAAATGCACTCAGGGCCATCTGTCAAGCAGACACTCTGCTGCGGGAGATTATGACATGGTGACTAGAGCACAGACTAAGAGGCCAAACCCCAGTGTGGCCTCGGGCAAATCACCGTGGAGCCTCGGTTTTCTCTTCAGGAAAATGGGGAAATGATAATACCCACATCATTGAGTCGCTGAAGATTAATATGGGATAAAGATTTAGGAAAGAGTCTGGCACACGTTTTTAATAAGCATGATCTAAGCATATCAACAGCAGCAAGAGTAATAATAGTAGTATTGCTGATTCTCTATAGCCATTAAAAGGCAAGGTGCAACTCTGAATCACCTCTATATAAACTGCCTATTCAATAAATAACTAAATTTTCAAGAGGGAAAGGCAGGAAGGGTGCTGTGGAGCAGATCAGTTAGAATAAAAGCAGAATTGGGGTTAGAAGATTCCGAACTGGGGATCTGCCACCTGTCAGCTGTGCCCCCCTGCAGTCAGATGACTCCTCTGCACCTTGATCTCCTGGTTTGCAGAAAGGAGTACATTGCATGGGCTCAGGAGGAGCGCACTCTAACGCACTCTCCACGAAGCCAAGTTTGGCGCAGGGGCTGCTGCGGGTGCTTAGGGGATACGTGAGCATGCTTTTTTGGCTTCAGCTACTCTTCCGTTTGGGGAAGCACGCACTGGAGTTCAGCTACCCCAGGAGTGAAATGGCCAAAGGGTAAGGGCCAAATACTTCCTGACCATATTTCTGTCTCCATGGGGTGGAGGAAAACATACCCTTCCTGGAACCAAAGGCAGGGTTGACCCAGCAGAGAAACTGTGGAGGAAACTGTGGGAGAGGCAATGCCTGGGGTGGTGGGGCCTTCCTTCCCACTCACTGAAACAGGACTATTATGGGTTGAACTGTGCACCCGCAAAAGGTGGTGAGATCCTAACCCGTAATATCTGTGGATGTGACCTTATTTAGAAATAGGGGCTGTGCAGATAATCAAGGTAAGTTGGCCCCTGATCAATAAGACTGGTGTTGTTATAATAAGGGGAAATTTGGACACAAGACACATAGAGAAGAAAAATGATGTGAAGATACAGGAAGAGTATCCTCTACAAGCTAAGGAATGCCTGAGGCCATCAGATGCTAGGGGAGAGGCATAGAACAGATTCTCCCTCCCAGGCTCAGAAGGAACCAGACCTTGACCTTGGACTTCTAGCCTCTGAGATGGCAAGAGAATACATCTCTGTTGTGTAAGTCCACCAGCTGGGTGGACCACCAGCTGGGTGGTACTTTACAGCAGCCCTAGGAAACCAGTACAGGGCCTGAATGTCAAAAAGCAGGGGCGAGGTCCTGGGCCTGGCCCTCTCTGCCCCGGGCCCTGGAAGGTCATGACTAGGAGAAGGGCAAGGTAGCGCCAACTATGAGTCATTTTCTGATGACTTTCCTGGTTTTTTCGTACCCACTTACTGCTGGCTCTCATTGCTTAACATCTCCTATCCACTTAAAAAGCAAACTAAAATACTTCCTTTACATTTATTTTAAATATAATATTCATACAATCATGGCACTGATGTGCTAGTTATTTTTCTAGTATGTATTAAATATATAAACTATTAAAATGATAAATGTTTTATGTACTCAAGTTCGGAGAACATTGGCCACAATCAATCCTAGCCTTTTCTTCCTTGTTTCTCCTAAGTGACCAAAGACAGGCCCAAGGCTACACGAGCCTTGCTTAGTCCTGCAGGAACCCTGGACACCCCGCCCCAAGTGTCTCATCTCACAGGAGGCTTGCTCTTGGGTTTGTCCTCACACGACAGCCCTCTGTTCCCTGGGCATTCGTTAGTGCACAGGTTTCTCATTTGGGGGCTACTGGCATTTGGAGCAGGACGATTCTTTGTGTTAGTCTGTCCTGTGCATTTGAGGACATTGCTCACCTCCGACCCCCTCCCATTGCATGTGAGCAATGGCCCTCCATCATCACAACAAGCAGAGCCTCCCACCTCCATTTCAACTTAATACCCACAGACTTCATTGTCTCCTGTGCCCAACATCCTATCTCATTCTCAAAGCATGAGGTTCATTTTATGATCCCATTTCACAGAGAAAATGGAGGCACAGAGGGGCAGCCTCTGCAGCCTTACCTCCCACAGCAAATAAGTGATGGAACGAGGGTCTGAGCCCAGTCATCCAGATCTGTAGCAATGTGGGGAGTGGGAGGGCACTGAGCTGAGAGCTGGGAGATCAGGTTGGGGGAGTTGTTTTACTCCTGCCTGTGCAAGGACATCACCTCAGAGTTCTCATCGGAAAACAAGGGCTTTGGGCCAAAGGCTTTCAGGGGTTTCTGCTGACTCCTGAGACCTGATAGTATCTTCTGTGAGCCCTAGACAGCTGGAGCAGATGGGAGGTCAGCAGCAGGCCCCGCAAAGGCTGTGGAAGCTGACCCTGCAGGACACAGAGCTCCCATCCTCACTGTGTGTGGTGAGGCCGCCTGCTGGCAGATCACAGGGCTTTCACTCTTGGGCCTCCCCTCCTCATGCCCAGGCATCTACCCAACCACACTCAGGGCATCTGAGGACATGGAGGATGTTATCTGGCCCAGAATGCTGGGCCCGGTTTCCGGGGAATGAGTCAGGTGAGGCTGCAGGTAACCCAGATAGCCACTGTCTGCATGGTCCCCAGAGGAGGCTGCCCATGAGAACCGCCATGCCCAGGGGACAGTGCGCAGGAACAGTTGCTTTAGCTGGACACTGATTCCTCCCAGCAGCTCCAGAGGTGGAGGAGGAGGCAGTTGCCACAGCTACAAATACCTGCAGATTCTGCAATGCCATTCCCTGCATGTGGCGTGCCTAGTAACGATGAACATGACAGAGATGAACAATCAGTATTATCCCTCCCATTTATTGAGGGGTCCCTAGGTGGGGGGCAGAGTGCTTTCCACTCAGTATTTTTTCCTTTGAAAGTATTTAATACTCTGAGCCCTCTAAGTCAGGGACCTTCGTCCCCACTTTAGAATAGGGAAACTGAGACCTTAAAGAAGATGCCCAATGGTTGATAAAGAGCACAGCTGGGATTCATACCTGGGCAGCTAACTCACCACCAGCTGCTTGCCACCCTCACCAAAGCCCTGACCACTTGATACTTGTTTTAACTTACTTTCACCTGGACACAAATGAAAAGTCAGTAGAGCAGATCAGTGGGAAGGAGAAACCCAGATGCTGGGCCCAGTCCCCTCCACTGGCGCTCAATGGATGCAACATCACAAAGAGGAAGGTGAAAGGCATCATACTCTCTGAAGACAAATAACCTGCCTAGCCTTAAGCCCTTGACCTGAATAATCTCAATATCCATCCACACAAGGGCTTAGCAAGCTAAGGGGATGTTAGTGTCAATTTACAGATGGAAACACTGAGGCTCACTGAGGTGAAGTAACTTATCTCAAGATCCCACAACTAGGAAGCTGCTGCGGGGATTGAAACTCTGGCCTAAGAGGCTCCAAGGGGAACAATAAAATTCCAAGAGCTGCAGGCAGGTAGTTCAAAGCAGCTCAAAGGCCAAGTTTGTGCCAGGAGAAGTTCTTTCTCTCTTGGGCTCTCTGGCCAGATAGGAACCCTGGGAAGATTATGTCTCCCACTAGGCCTGGGCCAGCCCTCGTGTCCTCTGCCCACTTGCTTATTGCTCATCCAGAAATCCCCAGCTCTGTCATTCAGCCTCACCGACCTCCATCTCCAGAATCCAGGAAACCTGAGCCTCCTTGCACCTGCCCAGGCAGGATCCCAGGACACGGCCTAAGTCTGAGCTTTTTCCTCCTACCTCAGAGTCAGACTAGGACAGACCTTGCACCAAGGTTATTCGTTTATTTTCCAGTCACTTGTTAAGCTGTTGGTATATGCCATGCATTATGGTGAGCACCGGGGAAACAGTGAATAAGATAGAATTGCTTCATAAAGATACTCCATCCTTTTTTAGGGCTGCATACTGTTCTATTGCTGTCCCCAGACTTTTATGAATAAGCCCCTTTAAAGCTTTTTTTCCCCCTAAATTTTTATTTTGAAATAATTTCAGCCTCCAAGAAGTTGCAAAAATAGTACAGAGTCCTTGGGTAACTTCACCTGCTTTCCCCAGGGTCAACACCTGACCTCACCACGCTACGATGTCAACAACTGGAAACTACATACCTTATTCAGATTTTAGCAGTTTTTCCATGCATTCATTGTTATTTTTTATAGTTCTCCAAAATTCCAATGTGTGCACATTTGTGCTATTACCATCATAATCAGGATAAAGAGTTATTCTACCACTACCAACAAAGTCCCTCATGTTACCCTTTATGTAAGTTAGATCCTACTTCACCCTGACTGCCGGCGGTCATCCATCTGCTCTCCATCTCTAGAATTCTGTCATTTCAAGATATCATATAAATGGTGTCGTATAGTATAAAACCCTCAGAGACTGGCTTTCTTTTTCATTCAGCATAATGCCCTTGAGAGCCATCCGAGTTGTTGGGTGTATCAATACTTTATTCCTTTTTGTGGCTGAGCTGTTCTATTCATTTGCCTGTTAAAGTTTTGGGGCTATTACAAATAAAGCCGCTATGAAAAGTCATGTATAGGTTTTCTTGTGGACATACCTTTCCGTTTCTCCAGTATTATATAATGGGCAGGAGTGCAGTTGCTGGGCCAGGTGGTGAGGGCATAAGTAACCTTATAAGAAATCGCCAAATTCCTTTCCAGAGACCCTGTACCATTTCACATTTCTACCAGCAATGGAGGAGAGGTTCAGCACCCATCCTCCTCACCAACCCTTGGTATGCCAATATTTTTTTTATTTGAGCCTCTCTGATGGGTATATTGTTATATCCTATTGTAACTTTATCTTGAATTTCCCTAATGGCCACATCTTTTCATGTGCTTATTTGCCATTTGTACTCCTTCTTCAGTGAAATGTCTGTTTTGCCCATTTTGTCATTGGATATATGAGTGCATCTATTTTTTGCTGTTGAGTTTTTAAAGTCCTTTATGTATTCTGGACCCCAAATTTTGCAAATATTTTCTCAAACTCTGTGGCTGTCCTTTCATTTTCTTAACTGGTTCTTTCACAAAGCTGAATTTTCAAATTTTGATAAAGTCCAGCTAAATATTTTCTTTTTGATGAATTTTGCTTTTGGGGTTACATACAGAACTCTTCGCCAATCCTAGGTCATGAAAACTTTCTCCAATGCTTTCTTGCAAGCCTTATACATTCATGCTTTATGTTCAGATCTCTAATCCATTTTGAGTTAATTTTTGTACACAGTGTGAGGCTTAATTCAAGATCATATTTTTGTCTATGGATCGCCAATTATTTTTACATTTTTGTCAAAAATTGCTTGGGGATACTTGTGTGGGTCTCGTTCTGAGTTCTCTATTCCGTTGCATTGATCTGTGTGTCTATCTCTCTGCTAATACAGTTTTGATAACTTTGTATAATAAGTTTTAACATCAGAGTAAACCTATAACTTCCCACTTTTTCCTTCTTTTTCAACATTGCTTTAGCTATTCTTGGTTCTTTGCCTTTCCATGTAAATTTTAGAACCATATTGTCTATATCTACAAAAATACTGCTGGGGTTCTTAGAGAAATGTGTTAAACCTATAAATCAATTTGGTGAAAACTGACATCTATTCTATGCTGAGTCCTTCAATCTATGAACATGGTATGCCTCTCCATTTAGGTAAGACTTTTTAAATATCTTTCATCAATATTTTGAAACCTCCAGCATATAATTTGTGTATATATTTTCTTGGGCTTACACCAAAGTATTTTATTTTATTTTTTGGAGCAACTATAAGTGATATTGTATTTTTAATTTTGTATCCAGTGTTTCATTGCTAGTCTATAGGAAATGATTGATTTTGTGTATTGACCTTGGATCCTGCAACCTTGCTATACTCAATTAGTAGTTCTAGGAGCTGTTTTTGTTCATTTTCTTTTTTCTTTTTAGGTTCCTTGTCACTCTCCTGTGAATCCCCAGCTTTGTCACGTAGCCTCACAGACATCTGTCTCCAGGCTTCAGGCAACCAGAGCCTCCCTGTACCTGCCTCCCTGTACCTCACGCACAGGGCCTGGAGGAGGGGAAGCAAGGAACACAAAGGCCTGCGTCCCTTTTCCCACGTTCAGAGTCACAACAGGGCAGACATTGCACTGAGGTTCTGTACTTACTCCCTGTTGCTTGGAGAGTTCTGATTATGTACAAGGTGCCTTGACATAAGCACTGGGGAGACAAAGGAAATGAGGTGGGACTGGCCCGTAAAGGCCCACTTCGTCCTTCTCATAGCTGTATACTGCTCTATGGCGATCTCAAACCTATGGTAATCAAGCTCCTTTAAAGTTTTGAACTTTAAACAATCCTCAGTGGCTGCATATTGCTTTTTTGCACATTAAGGCATGAGCTACTCTGTGAATATGTTAGGTACATTACAGGAAAGGAAAATTCACTGTTTAGCATAGTGATTAATCTCACTTACTTGGGAATGACTGCTGAAGTCCAGGTTCTCTGTGTCTCACACGGGGGTAATAATAGTACCCACCTCACAGAGCTGCTGGGGAAATCAAATGAATAAACAGGGCCTCGCTCATAGCAAGTTTGTTCTTATTAAATCATGTGAAGTACAAATAGAAACATGAAGTTTAATCACAGATATAGAAGTTCTACATGTACTTCTTGCACTGCCTCTCTGCAGGTGCTGTGTTTTAGTCATCCATTCCTCCTTTGGTGAAAGTTCAACTTGTCTCATTTCCGCTGCTATGAAGGACAGAGCAATAAGCATCCTTCTCTGTGGCTTCTTTGGCTTATGTGCCAATGTGGCTCTAAGGTGTCTTCTGAGAAGTGAAACTGCTGAGTCAGGAGAAACGCCCATTTTTAATTTTAATAGCTACTGCCAGGCTGCCCTCCACCGTGGCCGTGGCCGTATCAATTTACAACGTCCAGCATCGCCACTCCTCCCCCACTGTAACACTCGGTATTGGTGGACTTCAGGCTGTTTCTCTCTGGGGAGGGCAGAAGGGACCAGGAGGAAACGTGGTATTTAAAGGAGACATTACCTTTATCCTCAGTGTTTCAATTTGTTGACAACATGTATTTTTGAAGACGTGTAATTAAGAATTAATCGTAAGCAACTCCCTTCAACATAATAGTCCTGATGGAGCTTAAGTCTACTGGTTGTAGTATATACACTGAGCAAACACAGAGACTAAAAACTTCTGCTTGCAAACCGCATAAAGGGCTGTGGAGGACAATGACAGGACATGCTGATGACAAGGTGGAAGCTGCTGCCATTAGGGGCCAGGCACAGTTCTAAGCACTTCACACTCGTAAAATCACTTACTCTGTAACTCCCCCCCTCCCCCACCGTCGCATGGAGCAGATGCTACTTTCTCCATTTTACAGATGATAGAGCTGAAGCACAGAGCTTAAAAACTTGCCCAGGGTTGCTCAGCAAATAGAGAGACCAGGATGGAAACACAGCAATCTGGCTCCAAAGCCCAGGCTCTCAACCAGCTCCCATGGCTGCCCCTTAGCGCTGGAGAATTCCTGACAGTGGCAGAGGGGGCGGCACACAACGTAAGAGCCATCACAGTACCATGTGCTAGAACAACAACAGTGACTTATGTGTTGATATTGAAGAGATGAAGTGCTTTTGCACATGTAATTTTAAAAGGTAAAATAGGATAATGACAGAGTTGTTAGGCCTTAGCTCCCACCCCTCCTCTACTAGAGACTGAATTGGAGCTCAAGGGGTTAACAGGTTTGCCCATAGTGAGAGTATGTGTCAGAGCAAGAGCACGTATTCTATTATTCTGCCTCTTGGCCCAGTGTGGTTGGCAGAATGGGGCCCCAAAGATGTTCACACCATGATTCCTGGAACCTGTGAGGGTGTCATGTTACATGGCAAAGGGGACTTTGCAGATGTGATTACGGTTACAGACCTTAAAATAGGAAGATTATCCTGGTGAGCCCAATAAAATCATATGATTAAATAAATCCTTCAAAGCAGAGATCTTTCTCTGGCTGGAAAGATGTGGCAGATGAAGTCATATTTTGAAGCAGGAGAGGGAGTCACCACACTGTTGCTAGAAGGGAGCACATGGAAAACATGAGAAGGAATAGTTGCAAAGACCAGTCCCCAGATGGAAACAGGGACCTCAGTCCTGCAACCACAAGGAACTGTGTTCAACTAACAACGTAAGTGAGTTCGGAATCGAATTCATCCCCGAGCTTCCAGAAAAGAATGCATTTCCATTGACTGAGAAGTCAGGTGAGTCTTTAGGCAAAGGACTCATTGAGCCACACTGTGCTTGAACTTCTGACCTACACAACTGTGATATCATAAACAGATGTTTTAAGCACTAAACCTGTGGTAATGCATTACAGTAGCAGTAGAGAAATAACATACCAGTGTTGGTGTCACTGCATCATAGGTGATTTGCAGGGCCTGAACACTCACTCGGTCTAAAAACAACCCTTCTACTGACTTGCCACAGTGACTGATATTCCTGCTGACAGAGACACATCTCAAAATTAAGGTATTTATTTTCCTTTCAAGAGTCTTGCTAATAACCACAGATACAGCCCGAGGTGAAGTAATATCTTAGTAGCCTATCACTAATTAACATGCAACCAGTGGTGCTTCCTGCCTCAGAACATAGAACTGGCATGTTTTGATGGAGAGTCCAGAACTTCCAAATGGAAATGGACCCTGCTCTGAAAGCCTTGAATAGCCTGTAGGGACCAAGGGTTCATTGGCAACAGGAGGAAGAGTGGACCCCAATATAATTTCATCTGGTGCTGCCATGGTCTTGCAGTGCTCTGACTTACTGCCTTTTTACCTGCTGTTCTCTATGCTGAGAATGCCTTTGCCTCAGCTCTTCCTGGAGATACCTTCCATTCATTGTCCAGGGTCAGCTCATCAGAAAGGTCTTCCGTTACCATCTGGCTAAAGCACCATTTCTCTTTCCTAGTCACTCCATGGTCCTGTCACTCTGAATGATCTTTTTTGCATGTAAAGGTACTTATACTTCCCACCCCAACTAGGCTAGCAGCTCGAAGAAGGCTGAACTTGGCCTCCTTACTGGGGTATCTCCAGTACCCAAATAATGGCTGAAACATCATGGACATTCAGTAAATATTTTCTGAGTGAATGGAAAACTTAAATACAAGGTAATGTCTGCCACGTGCAATAAGAAACATAAAGGATGAGATTCCGCAAGGGAGTAGAGGAGAAGAGAATTAACTGAAAAGGTCCAAGATGTTTTTATGGGAGGAACTTGGTTGAGGCAGATAGGATGTGGTTCATAGGGGGGTGGACTAACACAAGCAAAGGCAACCCGAGGGCTGCTCAGGTAATGGGAGTCAATTCCGTTTGGCCGGAATAGAGGGGAAAGCTCATTAAGCTGAAGCTTCAGCATTTACCACTTGCATGGGCATTTCCAAAGCCCTATCCAGGTGCTCACATGGTCATGTGTTCCTATAAAATTTACAAGACTGTGTTGTTTAGTCACGATCGATTAAAAGCAATCTCTCCTTCTACCTGACTTCCCTGCCACCTCACCTATCTCACTTCCTTCTGTCTTCGGTGGCACTGGAATCCCTGGGGGCATTTTTTGGATCTAACTTTGGGAAGTTGAACTGGGGATACTTTTAGTTTGGATTGAGTGGGCTATATTTCTGCAATTCACAGTCGCTTCCTCGCGTAATTAAGTAATTGCTAGCCATCCTTGTATAGGAATAGTTTCCAGGAATATTCTTAACACCCACTGGGCCCATGCACCTGGAATTATGACATGAAGGTGTGTGGCAATGTGAATATACCCCCAAGTATGTGGGCAGTGGAAGAGAAACAGGTTTGCAGTGTACAGAGCCAGAAGCTAGTCTGTGGAAAATGCTTCTAAACCTTTCAGCACATATCTCAAAGAGAGTTGACAGTGATTTTCCAAAACTTAACAAGAGCTCTAAAATATATATTACCAATCAACTGTCCTGAAGTGGAAAAAATTTTTATCACTTATCAGTTACAGAGAACCAAATCCAATCAACATGCTGTAGAAAGATGGAATAGTCTTTCTTTTCTGTCTACAGGTAATGACATTTTAAAGTCATTGTCTGATGTAGAGGCAAAGAGGAGGAAGGAGAGAGGTGTGTGCCATTGCTCGCACCGGCGGTCATAGAAGTCAACTGGAGGGAAGTAACGGTCAAAGTTATAGAAATAGGATCGCTCGCCCACAGGAGAAGGAGAGGACAGTGAGAGGAGGGGTTAGAGGAAGCAAACTTTGAGATTCATTCTCATTTAATTAAGGGAAAGAAACAAGCATTGAGCAACTACCCTCTGCCAGGCATTGTGCTAACGACTGGATGTTTATTCTCTTGTTTAATTTTCAACACACCTACAAGGTAAGAATGTTGTACCCTTTCCATAGACACGAAAAGGAAGCTCAGAAGAGTTAGGATTTAACTGAGGTCTGTTCAGCTCTAAAACCCATGTCATTCCCAGCACAGGAGAAATAGATTTAAAAAAAGAAGTACTTTGGGGCAGTGACTAGGAAGCTGGTATAGGACAGAATATGAGAAGGGAAGGAAGCAATGGCCAGGGTGGGGCTAAGAAGGAAAACGCAAATGCCCGCAGGCTGGGCTGTAAAGCAAATGAGTGAAGGAATTTACAACATAAAAGTCATGGCCTGGCCTGGTGGCTAAGTTGGTTGGAGTGTCCTTCTGTACACCAAAAGGTTGCAGATTTGATCCTCAGTCAGGGCACGTACCTAGATTGGGGGTTTGATCCCCTGTAGGGGCATATACAGGAGTCAACTGTCTGATGTTTCTCTTTCTCTCTCTCCCATTCTCTCTCTCTCAAAAATTAATAAACATGTCCTCAGGTGAGGATTAAAGAAAAAGTCACAGGTATAATCATTTTCTGCACAGATTAATTTATACTTTCTTTTTGAGACTACATGGCCTCCTTAGTCTAGGTTTCATTTTCTTGGGTACAAGAGCTGTTTTTTGACTGCAGGGTATACAACTATGTAAGTGCACTAGATTCTTGGTTTCAGTGGTATGAACTGTGGCAAATCAGAGAACTACTCAAACTACTCAGCACCAGCCCATAACACCAGGCAGAAATGCAGAACCAGGATTGCGAGACCAGATTTTCCAAGAGAAGCCAAAAGTCCAGAATTTCATGTGAACTCTTAATTTCTAAATGTTGTTGATGAGTTTATTATTATTATTAGAATTATGCGTAACTATGAGTCAGATATGGAACCATGTTTGACCTACAACTAATGAGGTTGGTGAGAATAATGAACAATGAAACTAAAATAATAATGATGATGGTAATGAACATGTGAGTATTTAATCCATGCCAACTACTGTTCTAAATGCCTTACTTGAATTAACTCATTTTAAGCTTCAACACAACCCTGTAAAGTTAGATATTATTATCCCCTTTTTATAATTGGGGAAACTAAGGTTCAGGTAGCCAGGAAGGGTGGAAACAGAATTCACAAGTAGTCTGACTCCAGAACTTGGTTTTTCCAAAGCTGGTTAAGAAAAGGCCTCTGGATTTCACACTCAGGAGCAGGGTAATTATCCTGGGGGTTGAAGCTGGGGTTCAGAAGGCACATGGACTCCTGAAATTACTTACCAAGTTTTATGTGGATGCAAGAGTGCATTCATTGGAAAGGAAGTCTATAGCTTTCATAAAGTTCTTGAAGAGATCCTGAAAAGGTGAGGAATGACTAATTTAGGACCCTGAGTAACTTCAGCCCTTGAGAAGCCAGTCCCACAGTAAGGGGCAGAAGCTGGATGGCCAGGGGTTAAACAGACAGTCAGCTGGAAAGGGTGGATGGGAGCCTTTTTTAGAATATTGGCAGTGAAAGAAGAGACAGCAGGGAGAGTAACTTGAAGAGAAAGCAGGGGTAAGGGAAGATTCTAAAGATTAGAGAGACCTGGGCATTTTGTCCACTGAGGAAGGAGGCCAGTGCAGAGGGAGATACTGAGGGATTTATGGTTCTTACAAAGCAAGGATGCTTTGGAACAGGGCCATGATGTAGCTGCCAAAACGAGGATCCCAAGAAAGCTGGTTAAGCTGAACTAAAACAAGACTTCACAAAGGGAAAGCAGCTTCCCTCCCCTTTCTCACTCCCCCAGAAGTAAAGCTGGAGAGCTTTTCTTATCCACTCACCCCTTCCTACTCCCCTGTGGGGCTCCTGCCAGCAAGCCTGCTCACCATTCAGAGCTGGGGTCAGTGCACCGGAGGATCTGCTAGTGTGCGTCTCTTACACAGCCACCCAGCCTCTACTTCCCTCCAGGACTGGGGGCTGTAACTACCTCTTTGCATTCTCCAAGAAAAACAGCCTCCCCATCCCCCTTATAAATATCCGTTCTTCCAGCATAATTTTCACTCAGATTCATTTGATTCCTGCAGTATATGAGAACCATTTCTAATAGGAAAGAAATGTGTGATCATCTCTTGAGATAGAAATCTTCTGAAGTACACTCTGACATCAATCTAGTATGATTTGCATCCATTCAACTCATTATTTTCTCCCACAGCCATTTACAGAAGGCCTGTTATGCTAAGGGCTAGGGGCCAAGGGATGTAATGGTGAGCAAAACAGGTGGGTTTCCCTGCTCTCTAAAGACTTAAAGTCCAGTAGGAAAGACTGGATTTAAAATATACAAACTATGGTAAGTAGATGAATTTAAAAGAACAAGATGCTGCAAGTGTATGCTATAAACTGGACGTGTTTATAGCTCCAAACACGTTCAGTGTTATAAACTCTGAAGAATTATAAACTCCAAAATTCTTCTGTTGAAACTTAGCCGCCAAAGCAGCATCAGGAAGTAGAGCTTTTGGGAGGCGATTAGGTCATGAGGGTGGAGTCCTCATGGACAGGATTAGCACCCATATAAAAGAGACCTCAGGAAGCTCCTTTGCCTCTTCTGCCGTATGAGGATGCAATGCGAAGACAGCTGTCTATGAAACAAGAAGTGGACTCTCAGGAGACACTGAATCTGCAGCACCTTGATCTTGGACATCCCAATATCTAGACCTGTGAGAAATAAGTTTCTGTTGTTCAAGCCATCCAGTCTATGGTATTGTTGTTATAGCTGCCTGAATAGACTAAGACTAAGGATAAAGGTCAGAATTGGCTTTTCTGAGGATATTGTTTTTGAGGTGAGACATGAAGAATAACTCAAAGTTAAGTTTATGAGAGCTAAAAAGGTAGAAGGGTGGTGGTTGGGAGGTAAAGGACAATTCAGACCAAGTGAGCTGCAAGCATTGTGAATGGAGAAGGAGCGCTCCCTGCCCCTACCTCCCCCCCCCCCCCCCCCCCCGCTCCAGGCACTAGCAGACCAATGAGGATCATGTGCCATCACAGTTGTAGGCACAGGCCCTGTGAGAACACAGAAGAAGCACCTAACTGTGAGTAGGGCTCATGCAGGGGGATGCGTTAGTGGCAGTGGTCATGTCTTAGCAGAATTAGGAAGTTTAATGTATACTTTCTTGGACTTTTTGCTGTACCTTTTAATACAAATCCTAGATTTGGAAAAATTTCCAATTTAAGTGTCTCTTCTCCTAATGTTGGAAGTCAGAACTCACTTTCCTAGACGCCCTTGAAGCTAAGATGTAGGTGTTGTTCTTGGCTGTGTATCCTCCAAGTTCACTTAATCTGATTCTGTTGGACATTCTGTGAGTTACCTACTATAGTCTAGCATTTTCCCTTTCTTTTAAAAGTAGCTAAACTGGATTTTCTTGTTCGCAACCAAGAACTCTGACAAATACAGGAAGGATGATTAAGTCAGTAGAGGAAAATGGTAGGAAAGGAGGCAGGAAAGGAGCCTGTGCACAGGGTTGAAAAATAGTATGACGTGGCAAGGAAAACATAATAGTTTAGGATGCAAATTTCCCCAAAGTCTGAGAAGGAAGTATCTTCAGCTCAGGAGCAAACAAGCCCTAGGGGTACTTTTGTATTCCTGACCCTTCTGGGAACTTACTGGGTATCTGCTACTCCAAACAAAGGATTCTGGCAGTGGGAACATGTAATAAATGTGTAGAAAGGAGAATGTTGGGTACAATGAATACAATATCTTGTTCATGAAGCTAGGGTATTACCTATATCTCCTCAGACCCTTTAACCATCTGCCATGGGTATTTATGAAAAAATACACTCTTAACAACCATGACCTATTAATTGTGTGGCCTTGGGTATTAGGTCACTTCCGTTCTCTCTGTTTCCTCATGTAAAGGGAGTGTTATTTGATAGAGTGCCTGTAAGAACCTTTTGTAAACTGTAAAGTGATAAATAAATGTGATAGATGGTTCTCACTATCTTTGTGGTGCCAAAATAGATGTAAAAAACAAATGAAAATTAAGATAAATAATTTCAGTGGATCAGTAAGTTCAGATGGGACCTGAGACCACAGGTTAAAAGTAGTCCACATCAAGAACGAAACAGTATTTGACAAAGATGTTAAAAACACTGCAGTCAGTCAGGACTCTCTTATGGTTGTAAGTGACACAAAATTTGTGTCAAAGTAGGCTCAGGAAAAAAGAAGGGAAGGAAGGAAAGAGTAAGCAATTGAGAGAAAGAAAGGAAGAAAGAAATCTCATATCACCAAAAATGATTTAGGCACAATGGGATTCAATGATTCTAGTTATAAGATCACAACTCTGACTCTTCTTCTCTTGCTCCATTCTCATTACCAGACATTTTCAGACAAATTCTTTCTTCCTGCTGCCAAGAAGGCGATAGCGGCTTCAGGTCCATATAAACCTAGGTTCTGATCTATTTGAAAGGGACATGGCTGCATCTCAGAGTTTCCTATAAAAGCCTCCTTTCATCTCTTTGGCCCAACCTAAATGATGTGTTCTACCTGAACCAATAGCTTATGACCGGGGGAATGTGATGATCTAATTGGCCAATTCTGTATCAGATGACCATATCCAGAGCTAATCAACACCACCTCACTCACATGAACTGGAAATGGGGTACAGCACACATATAAAAAGGAGTGGTTTAAAACAACTGAAAATAGGACTTCTGGTCAAGATGGAGGCATAGGTAAACATGCTTCACCTCTTTGCACAACTACAAAAGTTACAACTAGACTACAAAACAAAACCACCCAGACTCATCAGAAAATCGAGCTGTATAAAAGTCTGACAACCAAGTATTTAAAGAAGCCACATTCATCCAGATGAGTAGGAAGGGTGGAGATGTGGAGGTGCAGAGAGACGCCAGAATGGGTGGCCCCACATTCATGTGTGGAGGATAAAAATTAGGAGGGATACCTCAGGAGTGAGCAATCCCAGCCCCAGACCAGACCACACAGCCGAGGGTTCCAGCGCCAGGAATATAAGTCCCCCTAACTTCTGGATAAGTACTGTGGGGGTTGGGGTTGTGGAAGAAACTGCTGGATTCTCAAGAGACACCTCTTAAAGGGCTTGTAAAGGTCTCAGGACTTATGCAGACTCACCTCCTTTGGGATTCAGCACAAGGGCAACAGCTGGAAGGGCACAAGTAGCCCTTCCAGTTGGGGAGAAAGTGAAGTGACAACAGGGAGAGTACCAGGAGATAGCTTCCTCCTGGGCAAATCTCCAGAGGCCAGGCAGTGGCATTGTCCACTCTCTGAACCCTCCCCACAAAGCCACAAAGTGGTGAAATGGGTTGCCCTACCCTGAAGATTTCCTAAGGCTCCCCCCTAATTTACAAGTGCCTTTTCTACAATAGGCCATGCTTCTAAGACAGTGAGTCAAAGCAGCTCTACCTAATATACAGAAACAAACACAGGGAGGTTGCCAATTGAGAAGGCAAAGAAATATGGCCCAAATGAAAGAACAGAACAAAACTGCAGAAAAAGAACTAAATGAAATATAGATAGCCAAACTATCAGATGAAGAGTTCAAAACACTAGTTATCAGGAAGCTCCAGGAACTCACTGGGTACTTCAACACCATAAAAAAGACCCAGGCACAAATGAAGGTTGCATTAAGTGAAACAAAGAAAAATCTACAGGGAACCAATAGTGGAAGGGATAAAGCTCAGAATCAAATCAATGATTTGGAACATAAGGAAGAAAAAAATCATTCAATCAGAATAGCAAGAAGAGAAAAGAATTTAAAAAAATGAGGATAGAATAAATGAGGATAAAAAAATGAGGATAGAAGGAGCCTCTGGGTATCTCCAAATATACCAATATCTGAATCATAGGGGTGCCAGAAGGAGAAGAGAGTGAAAAATTGAAAACTTATTTGAAAAAATAATGAAAGAAAACTTCCCTAATTTGGTGAAGGAAATAGACATGCAAGTCCAGGAAGCACAGAAGAGTCCTAAACAAGTTGGACCCAAAGAGGACTGCACCAAGATGCATCATAATTAAAATGTCAAAGGTTAAAGGGAAAGAGAGACTCTTGAAAGCAGCAAGAGAAAAGGAGAGCGTTACCTACAAAGGAGTTCTCATAAGACTGTCTGCTGATTTGTCAAAAACAAAACACACAACTTTGCAGGCAAGAAGGGACTGGCAAGAAATACTGAAAGTGATGAAAAGCAAGGACCTACAACTTAGATTACTCTATCCACCAAAGCTATCATTTAGAATCAAAGGGCAGATAAAATGCTTCCCACTCAAGGTAAAGCTAAAAGAGTTCATCATTGTCAAACCATTATTACATGAAATGTTATGGGGACTTATTTAGAAAAAGAAGAAGATTAAAACCGTGAGCATTAAAAGGGCAACAAATTCACAACTACCAACAACTGAATCTAAAAAACAAACTAAGCAAACAAGCAGAACAGGAGCAGAATCATAGATATGGAGATCATTTGGAGGGTTATCAGCTGTGAGGGGAAAGAGGGAAAATAGGGGGAAAGGTGCAGGGATTAAGTACAAATTGGTAGGTACAGGATAGAGGGGTGTTAAGAACAGTACAAGAAATGAAGAAGCCAAAGAACTTAGATGCATGACCCATGGTCATAAACTAAGGGGGGACTACTAAGGGGGTACCAGGTGGAGGGGACAAAGGGGAAAAAGTTGGGACAACTGTAATAGTGTAATCAATAAAATGTATTTAAAAAAACAACTGAAAATATATTTCACATATAGTTACTGACAGAGGGTATTTATTAGGCTTTGAAGAATCTGAGTGGGATCCATCTTTTAAAAAATCTTACTAACAGTGCTGCAAACAGCTCCAAGTTCCACACCTTTTCTGGCTGGGAGGAGCCTTACCTACTCTAGGAGCTCCTGAGAGTTATGGGTCCTGAGGGCCACTTGAATCCAGCTCTCTGAATAGACCTTTTACATTTTAGGACTCCTCTAACTTTCCATAGAGTTCCCAAGCCTGTTTCTTTATTTGATCTAAATTCAACAATGCTCCTATGAGTTAGAGAAGTTAAATAACTTGCTTAAAGTCACAGTCAACCCAGATATCCTGCCTCCTGGGTTATAAACAGGCCCGTGGGTCCACCCATTCTGATCCTGGCTACTGACAGAAATATTACGGGAAAGTTACGGGAGGAAAGATACCATCAAACAGGCATTTAAGCATGAAGGATTACAAAAGCAGAAGGCGAACCAGACAGATTTGGTCTCTGTGTAAACTCGAAGTCTAGTGTGGACACAGACAAAAAAAGTAGCCTGTTCCCTGTTCTTATGACAGAGGAAAGCACAGAGCCATCTGGGAGATCCTACTGATTTTGATGGCGACAGTGTTCTTCAAGTGAAGACAGGACGAGCAAGTCTGCATCTTTAAGGATCACATAACCCCCATTTTAATTATTAACTTGTTGCATTATTAACTGACCAGCTGTGTGTGGCGGAAAACCACAGCTACGATTCATTCCTCGTGGAACCTCCAGGCCAGTGGTTCCGAAACTTTCTTAGGCAGCATTAAGAACCTGATGAATGATGGAGAACTTCCTTCCAGAAAAACACATGATTTGTCTATAATTTCAGGCTTCAGTTAAGATTATGCCTCTAGGTATTTCCTTCCAGTGTCTTGGGGGACTACCCACACCAGAGCTAATGTTGTCCCAGGTGCCCTACCTTTCCTGGTCTCTTTCTGGGAATCGAACTGGGCAGCTTTCGCTTTGCGGGACCTTGCCCAACCCCCTGAGCCACACCAGTCAGCAACCTGGTCTCTTTCTGAATAATACCCTGCTCCCATCTTCCAAAAAGCAGGCTCAGGAAAAAGATGAAGAGCAAGGGGTTAGGAGGTGAGAGTTAGCACAGACCTACATTATTTTCAAAGAAAAGAAAACAGAGTTCTCTTTACTGAGTTGCCTTTCATAAGGCCAAACAGAACTGTAAGTGGACATTCCCACGGGAGAGTGTGTGCACCTGCAGCCTCCACCACGCACGTGCGTGTTCATTCCCGCCGTCAGGCATGCAGCTGCCATTTTCAAAGCTTGTTTCATTCTACCTGAGCTGTTTCCATTTTTCTCTAAAACAATGCACTTGACCTTAAGTTTCTCTTAAAAGGAAACTTTCTATCACCACCATAAGTGAAGAGCCACAGATATTTGAAAATAATTAAACGCTCAGAAATAAAACAACGTTATTAAGTCCTAGCTAGCTTTGGTAACTGTCCTTAGCTCTGAGCCTAGAGATGTTCTTTCTGTTAAAAAAAAAAAAAAAAAATAGGTGGCAGGGTGGGTGGACAGGGGAATAGCAAGTGTCAAAGAGATGCGAGAGACACCTTGACGCCCAAATTTTTGATGTTATTAGAAGAATTGAAATGGTGGAAAAGTCAATAACTTCCTCACAAAATGGTTCAAGCTTACTTTATTCTCCACCCAAATTGGGGAACATCATGGTTTATTTAACAAACGTTTATTGAGTTGTCTATTAAATGTTCCTGGCCCTACAGAAATGGAGGTGCTTGGCTGACAGGCATGGGTCCTGCCCTCCTGAAGAGAATATTCTCAGGGTAGAGACAAGGGAGATAAAGAGAAAATAATTTCACGTTGGGTTGAGTACTACTAAACCAACCAACCAACCAACAAAAGGTTACAATAGTGAATTGGAGAGGCACAGGATGTGTAAGGGTGGGCTTCACAGGCTGGAGCCAAGATCAGAAGGTAGTTTGGTCCTTGAGTGAGCAAGACCCGAGTTTCCAGTATAAAACTCATGTTCAGGATCAGATTCTGAGGGAGTGGGAAAGTGTTAGCAGCTGTAACTTGATATCCCAGGCATGGTCTGAAGGACAGGAGAGAGAGACGGACCCTTTTCTCCTGAGTCAATCAGAAGGCAAAGCAGATGTTGTCTTAATCATTTTCCAGTCCAATGACCATGAGAAAACAAAATGTCACACACGTGGTTGTATTTAAAGGCAAGATTACAACACATGTTCAACAAATGGTGGTGGTTGCTGGAGTGGGGAATTCCATTTGTAAATGCAGCTGAGTTATCTAATTAACTGTAAATAAAGATGCCTGTTTTCAAGTTCAGCCAAAACAGTCACAAGTACACAGCATTTACCATGTTTTGCCCTCTTCAATTTTTGTAAGGCCCTACCTAATCTGCCATCCTGTTTTTCAGTGCTGAAGTGCTGATGACGTGATGTGAGGGTTTCTGTTTGCTGTGTTGGCTTGATCCCCACAGAGACACAGAGTCAATGCCCTTAAGAAGTCACGTCTTTTTAAAATAGAAATCGGCACAACTGCTTTGGATTGCAATTGATCAGTATCTGGTCCCAAAGTGGAGATTGCACAATCCACCAAGAGATGCATTGCACTTACGGAATTCCGTGCTCTGGGCCACACCCCCTCATCCTTCGTGGGAGTTCGGGCTCCCGCCTTGCCAGCCAGTACCTCTGTGTTTCACTTAGAGGGCTCTGGTGGGATAGAAGTTCCCCAAATCTCAGGCTTAACATTGGCCTCCTAACTGCAGGATTCCCATGGGAGTGAGGGATGGCATGGGGCCAGGATGAAAAACTTATTTTAGTTCTACTTTTGGGGCCTCTTGGATCATCTTTGTTGGGAGGCTGGAGAGAATCGGGAGGATAATGGAGTAAGCTCATTCCATTCAAAAGGGCTCACTCAATCAGACATAAGGAAAAAGCCAGATGATGCCGATACTAGATTTACAAACTGCAGACAGTTGCTTACCCATCCCCTGCAAAATTGAAGTCCAGGGTCATCACATTTTAGGCTTCCTGAAGCAGAAGGCAGGCTACTAACCTCCAGGGTATGGAGCTTTGGTAGCCCTGGGTTCAGATTCCAGGTCTGTCACTTACTACATGTTGAAACATGTATAAGTTGCTTCTCCTCCCTGAACTTCAATTTCCTCATCTATGAAATAGGCATGGCACTACCTGCTGATGCGTGCAAAACCTGCCTCACAGTGTTGCTCTGAGGATGGGAGCTGATGAGTGTGAAAATGTCAAGGTCAGAGCCTGGCATGTAGTTTATCTGCATTCAGTAACCATAGCTTCTCTCGGCCACTCTATAACTTGCTTCCCTAGATGCACCCTCTTCCCTCTCTTCTCTGGTTTCCTCTACAGGCTGCCTCAACGCTAAGCAATTTCTATGATGTCATCCAACCCAGATCTTTCAAATTCTTCCCTAGGTCATGCATTTTTCAGAGGCAACTCTGGGTGACAACCATCCATACAAGTGACAGCAGAGAAGTGGCCCATCCATGTGAATGTTGGTTCCCACTAGTGTTCCACATAATAGTTACTAATGGCTATGTGCATCCCTTGGGAGAATTAAAGAACAAAGTGGAATTCTCTGATCATATCAACTTGGGAAATGCTTAGAGATGCATATAATGTGCATTTAGAATATTAAAGCTCCGAGGAATCCTGCAGCAAATAAACCCATTTAGCTTTGTTTACTTGAACCTCCTCACTTTATCTGACCTAGAGGTGGCCGGTGATGCCTGCTCTTTTCTCTAAGTGCTTTCCTTTCCATTCTCTCAGTTCATCCTCTTCACAACCTGCACCCCGCCCTTTGCAGATGCAGAAATGGGCTTCAGAAAAGTTAAATGACTTGTCCGTGATGGTCCAGCTGGGTAGCACCGGAACCAGCTGCTCTCTCTCTGAGTCCAAGGCTCTTTTCTCTACATCTGGAAGAAACATCTGAATATACTCCTTTCTGGCTAAACAGTCATAGAATCTGTAAATCACTGGATGGGATCCTAAGATTATATTGCCCAATGATTTTATTTTCTTGGCAATGAGAAAATCAGAGGGGAGAAGTGGTTTGTCCAATGAACTGGGGGTGGCAGAGAGTGCCACCAATGAACTGTCCAGTGAACTGGGGGTGGCAGAGAGTGGTTTGTCCAATGAACTGGCATGCAGCCTACTAACCTCCAGGCTTGGTTGCCTTTACCTATGTCCAGGGCTTGCGGATCTGCCTCAAGCTCCTCAGCCATCTTCTTTAAGTCCATGCCCCTCTCTCTAAAACTACAACAGTACTGTCCAATGGACCTTTCCAAAGTGATGGTGGAGATGTTCTATACCTGTGCTGTCCATTCTAATAACCACTACCTACATGTGACTTTTGGTCACTGGAAATGAATCTAATGCAAATGAAAACTGGATTTTTAATGCTATTTCATTTTAATTATTATTTTTATTCTTTTTAAAATATATTTTATTGATTATGCTATTATAGTTGTCCCATTTCTTCCCCATCATTCCCCTCCACCCTGCACACCCCCTCCCACCCATATTCCCCGCCTTATTTCATGTCCATGTGTCATAAGTTCTTTAGCTTCTACATTTCCCACACTATTCTTGCCCTCCCCCTGTCTATTTTCTACCCACCGTCTATGCTACTTATTCTCTGTACCTCTTCCCCCTCTCTCCTCCTCCCACTCCCCTGTTGATAACCCTCCATGTGATTTCCATTTCTGTGGTTCTGTTCCTATTCTAGCTGTTGGCTTAGTTTGCTTTTGTTTTAGGTGTGGTTGTTAATATCTGTGAGTTACTGTCTTTTTACTGTCATATTTTTATCTTCTTTTTCTTAGATAAGTCCTTTTAGCATTTCATATAATAAGGTCTTGGTGATGATGAGCTCCTTTAACTTGACCTTATCTGAGAAGCACTTTATCTGCCCTTCCATTCTAAATGACAGCTTTGCTGGATAGAGCAATCTTGGATGTAGGTCCTTGACTTTCAAGACATGGAATACTTCTTTCCAGCCCCTTCTTGCCTGTAAGGTCTCTTTTGAGAAATCAGCTGACAGTCTGATGGGAACTGCTTTGTAGGTGACTGTCCCCTTACCCCTTGCTACTTCTAGAATTCTCTCCTTCATTTTAATCTTGGCTAATGTAATTATGATGTGCCTTGGTGTGTTCCTCCTTGGGTCCAACTTCTTTGGGACTCTCTGAGCTTCCTGGACTTCCTGGTAGTCTATTTCTTTTGCCAGATTCGGGAATTTCTCCTTTATTATTTGTTCAGATAAGTTTTCCACTTGTTGCTCTTCCTCTTCCCCTTCTGGTACCCCTATAATTCAGATGTTGGGACGTTTAAAGATGTTCTGGAGGTTCCTAAGCCTCTCATTTTTTTTTTTTGTATTCTTGTTTCTTCCTTCTTTTCTGTTTGGTTATTTGTTTCTTCTTTCTGGTCCACTCCATTGATTTGAGTACCAGTTTTCTTCCCATCACTATTGGTTCCCTTTGCATTTTCCTTCATTTCACTTAGCGTAGCCTTCATTTTTTCATCTAATTTGTGAGCAAAATCAACCAATTCTGTGAGCATCCTGATCACCAGTGCTTTGAACTGTGCATCTGATAGGTTGGCTATCTCTTGGTTGCTTAGAGGAATTGGCTCTGGGGCTTTGATTTGTTCTCCCATTCGAGCCTTTTTTTTTTGGGGGGGGGGGTCTGGTTGCAGCTGTTACATAGTGAGGGGTGGGACCTTAGGTGTTCCCCAGGGTAGGGCAGCCCAGTAGCTGGGTAGTGACGCTGTATGTTGGGGGGGCAGGGTTTGAGAGGGAACAATGGCATTTTCTCTGCTCTCTCTTGGATTCCAGTCCCTTCCGCTGCTTTTCCTTTGCCTGGATTATCTGCACGCATGAATGAGGGACCACCTGGTCAGCCAGCCACCTTGCATGGCCTCACTGGGTCTGCACCGTTGTCACCCCGTGCCCAGGGTATGCTAGCCACCACCTGTGCACCTGGTATCTGCTAGCAGCCGCTGCACGCCTGCAATCTGCCAGCCGCTGCTGCCTGCGCCCCAGGTCTGCCAACCTCCACTTTTTCCTGCTGTGACTCCACCCCTCTCACTGGTCTGGATGAATGGTTGTTGGACTTCTGTACAGTTCGATTTTTCTACTAGTTCTGATTGTTTTCTTGTTTCTAAATCTTTGTTGTCCCTAATTTTGGTTGTTCGAAGAGGCACAGTATGTCCACCTATGCTTCCATCCTGGCTGGAAGTCTCATTTTAATTATTTAACATTTAAATAACCACATGTGACTAGTGGCTACTATATTGGACAGGACAACTCTAGAGACAAGAAACGATACTGAGTCTATAGACACAATTGATGTAGTTATCATATGAGTAGAAGATCCTTATAATAACAATCAAGTTTGTGCTACTTGGACCTTACTAGGGCCTACATTCAGTTTCTTTTAATGACAGGGCACAACCCAAGACACCTTTGCTCAGGAGATGTTGTCCTATCCATTCTTCTAATCTAGGCTCAAAGGCACCCTCCTTCAGGAACTTGTGTGGAACTCCCACTCTCCTATACTTGTCCCCAGATGGATGAAGCAGAGAGTTTTCTTCTGCTGAAAGCCCTCTGGTGAGGAAGTGCACGGGAGAGGAGAGAATTTGCCTGGGGAGAGAGTTGTGGCTGGGACATTTGGGGAGTGGTGTGAGAGAAATAAGGAAGGTGTAATTAAAGGGGATAGATGATATATGACTTAACCTTCTCTATCTCCCCTATGAAATCTTCAGTAAAAGTAGACATTACAAACTTCAGTGACTTGTGGATAAATCTCACAATCAATGTTAACAGAGAAACCCAAATCACATGCTTCACAGTAAGAACATTCAACATTCTAGGAATAGAAGGGAACTTCCTCAGCCAGATAAAGGGCATTTATAAAAACCCCAGAGCTAACATCGTATTTAAAGTCTAATTTATCTATTCTCGGTACAGACAATGGTTTCCCCCTAAGATGAGGAACAAGACAAGGATGATCACCTTTGCCATTTCTAGTACATATTGTACTGAAAATTCTAGCCAGGGGAAAACATATATACCAAAAATGGCATCCAGATTGGAAAGTGAGAAGTAGTACTATCTTAATTTGAAGATGACATAATCTTCTGCGTAGAAGATCCTGGGAATTCACATACACACACACAAAAATCATTAGGATTGTTAAATGAGATCAACAGGGTTGCAGGATACAAGATCAACGTACAAAAAGTAATTGTATTTCTTCTATGCATTGACAATTAGTAAATTTAGAATGAACTTAAGGAAACAATTTCATTTACAACAGCATCAAAAGAATGAATACTTAGGAAAAAATTTAACTGAAGAAGCACAAGATTTTTGAGCCAGAAATACTGTTGAAAGTAATTTAAGAAGATTTGAGTAAATTGAAAGATATCTCACATTCATAGATTATAAGTTTTATATTATAAAGATGGCAATACTCTTCAAATTGATCTACAGATTCAATTCAATCCCTATCAAAATACTGGATAACTTCTTTGCAGAAATTGACACGCTGATCCTATAATTCAAATGAAAGTTCAAGGGACCCAGGAGAGGAAGGAACAAAGCTGGAAGACTCACATTTTCTGATTTCAAATTTTACCATAAAGCTACAGTTACTAAGACAGTGTGGAATTGGTATAAGAATAGACATATGGACCAACAAAATAGAATTGAGAGACTAGAAATAAACCCTCACATTTATGGCCAATTGATTTTCAACAAGAGAGCTAAGACAACTCAATTTAACAAACGGTGGGAGAGTTGGGTACCTATACGAAAAAGAATGAAGTTGGATCTGTGGCCCACACCATAAACAACAATTAAATAAAAATGGAGCAAAGTCCTAAATATAAGAGCTAAAACTATAAAACTCTTAGGTGAAAATATAAGAGTACATGTTCATGACCTTGGATTAAGCAGTGGATTCTCAGATATAACACTCAAAGCACAAGCAACAAAAGAAAAAAATAGATAAATTAGACTGTCAAAATGAACAGCTTTGGTGATTCACAGACAATACCAAGAAAGTGAAGATAATCCACAAAGTGGGAGAAAAAACTTCAAATCATATATTTGATAAGTGACTTATATTTAGAATATGTAAATAACTATTACAACTCAACAATTAAAAGACAAATAACCAAATTTTAAAAATAGGCAAAGAATCTGATAGATATTTCTTCAAAGAAGATAAACAAATAACCAATAAGCACACTAAAAGGTGCTCAATGTCATTGGCTACCAGGGAAATGCAAACCAAAACCACAATGAAACACCACTTCATACCCCCTTGGATGGCTATAATAAAAAAGACAGACAACAGTAAGTATCACCAAGGATACAGGAAATTGGAAACTTCATACAGTGCTAGTGGGAATGTAAAGTGGTACAGCTGCTTTTGAAAACAGTTTAGCAGTTTCTCAAAAAGTTAGCCATAGGGTGATTGCATGACTTAGCAATTCCATTCCTGGGTGTATAGAAGAAAAATGAGAGCATGTCCATGCATTGCTTCATAGCAGCATTATTCATAATAGCCCCAAAGTGGAAACCACCCATATGTCCATTAACTGAATCAATAAATAAAATGTAGTCTATTCATACAATAAAATATTATTTGTCAATAAGGAAGCACTGATACAGGCTACCACATGGATGAACCATGAAAACATAACAAGGGAAAGAAGTCAGACACAAAAGGTGAGTGATTCCATTTATAAATAGAATTTCATATGTGAGATATCTAGAATAGACAAATCTATAAACATAGAAAGGAAATTGATGGTTGCTAAGGTCTGGGGGGAAGAGGGGATTGCGAGTGATGGCCAAAGGAGGGTGGCAGTGTTCTTTCTGGGGTATAAAAGTGTTCTAAAATTGATTGTGGTGATGGATGCACAACTCTGCAAACGTAATAAAAGCCATTGAATGGTATATGTTATGAGTGCATTGTATAGTAGCAG
This sequence comes from Glossophaga mutica, assembly GCA_039655065.1. Taxonomy (NCBI): domain Eukaryota; kingdom Metazoa; phylum Chordata; class Mammalia; order Chiroptera; family Phyllostomidae; genus Glossophaga; species Glossophaga mutica. The sequence continues at coordinate 104,017,852 of CM077305.1, forward strand.
TAAAACTATTTACAAAAAGCTAGTTGTGTGTAGATACATATGTGATCCATTCATATAAAAATACTGACATACACAAACAACACTTATATTTAGGAACACTTACAAATGCAGCAAAAATACAAGATGTGGCAAAAGTAGGTTTACAGTTGTTCAGATGGAAAATAATACAATAATTAATAAATAATAATAGAAGAATAAGCGGTGTTTTGTGTACTCAGAACTGTAAACCTATGTTTGCCCACCCCTGTATAAAGACACAGATGTGAATGAGAAACACACAAATCAGCATGGTAGTTATAACCAGGGAGGGGATGGTTAGTGAGTGAGGGAGACGCAGGGTGCTGAAACTATGTTTGTGACCTTTATTTCTTAAGTTTGGTGATAGAATGTGGGTGTTCCGGATATTATTCCATATACCTTTCTTGTTTGCTTGAAATGCTTTGTGAAAAATTTTCATGGACATTCCCTAAGATTTTGGAAGCTGGACATGTGTTTGATGCAGGAGGCTGACCTCAGGGACCCCTGGACTGGGTGAGCGCAGGGCTGGACCCGGGGAAAGCTGGCCCCCGCAGGTTCCCACACTCAGTGGACAGTTAGTAAATAAATCAAGCAGGATACCATCTCTGGAGCATCATTTCCCCTGGTTGGAGTTCTGCAGCAAAGAGCTTAAGCTCTGAACCCAGTCGGCCCCTGGTTTGAATTCTGACTCCACCCTCATTAGCAGCCTGGCTTGGTGTAAATTACTCAACCTCTCTGAGCTGTACTTTCCTGTCTGCCAAATGGGCATAATACCGCCTACTCCTTAAAATTGGTGTGGATTCAATACAAAAGCCCTCACAATGTGCTTGGCTTCCTTGCCTGGTATTCCTGCCTGTACCCCACTCACCTTCCTGCCCCATCTTGTGCTGGCTCCTTCCCTCCAGGGCGTGTGATTGGCCATCAACCAGAACTTGCTCAGTAGAAGTGATTTTAAGGACCCAACCCTTCTTCCTTTCTTCCTTACTACTTTGAAAAGGCCTGTGGAAAGAGCATCCTTCCCTACTTTTAAAAACCAAGAAATGTATAACTAAGCTGGCTCTCATTCTCTGTGGGTCATTTCAGTATCGCCAGATGTTGTTCATCAATTCTTGGAGGCTTTCAAGGCATGGGGAGCTCCCTGGGGCGTCAGGAAGGAACGATGGTGTGTGTATTTCTGCAATCTTCCCCGGGTGGGCTCTCTCAGCCCTTCTCAGAAGCTGAAAGGTTGAATGCCTTGGTCCAGGCCCTTGACCCTTGACAGGTCAAATGGCCCTTGCCATTTCAGCAGTGCTGCCAATGGCAGCCCAGCACCCGGTGAAGAGCTGGGTCTGTGCGAGTAGCTGACCAGGGTAGAGGTAGGAGCTGCTGAGGAATGGCTCCCAGGGAGGTAATTCCAGTCACTGAACAGAACCCGGGCAGTGCATTCTCAGAGCTTTGGGCTCGAAGCTTCCTCCAAACGCCCCTGCACAGAGCTCTGGCAGTTGGCCATTTCTTTGCTCCCTCTGGGATTTCGCTGGTTTGTTCTGGGAGGGCTGCAGTTTCCGTGCCTGGTTTGGGTCTCACTGCCATCTAAAGCCTCTGTGGCTAACAGGGAAGGAGAGCAGGGAGGCAGGGCCCTATGAGGCCCCGTGGGCCATGCCCTGGCCAGTGCAGAGAGCCTAGTCACAGCGCCCCTGAATGGCACCCAGGCGGCTCAGCCCACAGGCCCTGTTCATTCCACTTCCAACTGACCTGCAGTTACCCCGCTGTGATTTCCTGTGGTCATAACTTGGCCTGGAAAGTGATGTATCACTTTTAGCTACTTCTAGGGTCCTGTGGGATAGCTTGTGGCCACATCTGTCCTATTGACCTGTAGTCTTCCTGGCCCAGTGTGGGTGAGGACAGAATGGGATGGGTGGCTTTGGGAATAGAGGGAAAATCACAGTGCCTTCTCTCTACTCCCTGTGATTTCTTTGGCATCCAGCTGGACCATGCTCCCCCTTCCCCCAAATGAGGGTTTTCCAGAAATCAGGGCCCAGGGATGCCACCGAGCTCTCTGGCTTCTCTGAGATCTTGGGAGTTGCAGCTTGCTGCCCACAGTTACCACCTTCCTCCCATCCACCCTCCACTCAGCTGCCAAAGCCATCCATCTAAAACTCAAATGGGATCACGTCACAGGCCTGACTTAAAAACCCTGCTTGGCTCCCCTCCATGGACTGGAGGCCTACAGGTTTTTTTTTTCTTGGCCTGTATTGTGTGTGTGTGTGTGTTTAATTTGGAGGTTTTGCATGAAAAACTGGAGACACCACACCCTATTCCTGCGTAACTGCAGTTGGCTGGAGCTGACTGAGCACAACGCCTTGCCCCCTAGGCAAGTGCTCCTTAGGGAACAGTCTCCACCAGTCCCTATTGCCTTACAGCCAGTCTTCCTCCCTCACTGCATTACCTGCCTGGTACCCACATGCGTTTTACTTTCCCCCTCTAGTCTCCAGGCAAAGGCTTGTAGCATGGCTTGGGTGCACCATGTAGCCTGTCCTCTGTCTACTTTCCTGCGTACCCCTTCATTCCCTCCCTCCCAGCACACTGGCCACACTAATTTCTCTCTGCTCACGAAACAAGCCAGGAACCAGCATGGTCCCCACCCCATGTAGTTCCCATTGTATGCATTTCTGTATCCTCATTCAGCAAATGTATATTGAGCACCTACTATGCGCAGGGGGTCTGGGCCAGGTACTGGGGATGGGATAAGAAGACAATGTGTTAGTCTGGGTTCTCCAGAGAAACAGAAGCAATGGGATAGGTAGACGCACATAATATGTGACAGAGACTGTTACAAGGAATTGGCTCATGTGATTATGGAGGCTGAGGATCCAAGATCTACAGTCAGGAAGGTGGAATCTCAGAAGAGTTGATGGTATAAATTCAAGTCTGAGTTCAAAGGCGGGAAAAAAAACCTGTGTCTCAGATCTAAGACAATCAGGCAGAGAGGAAGAATTCTTTCTTACTTGCCTTTTTATTCCGCTCAGGCTTTTAATGGACTGAGTGAGGCTCACCCCCCGCTGGGGAGGGCAATCTGCTTTACTCAGTCTACAGATTCAAATGCTGATGTCATCCAGAAACACCCGAAGACATACCAGATACGTTTCACCAAATATCTGAGCACCCAGTGACCCGGTCAAGATGACACATGAAATTTAGCCCTTGCTCTCTTGGAGCCGACAGCTTAGGAAGGTATTCAGAAAGACTGGAAAATAATTTCAAAACTAAGTAGCAATAGCAAGTGCAGGAAGAATTCTCACTCATATGTCAAGCTTCACCTTGAACTGTACCTTCTCCACATCTTTTTCAATGTTCCCATACAATCAGCAACTCTCTTTCAGGTGCTCCCAGAGCACATGCCTCTTGAAGAAATTCATTCTCTCTCTCCCTCTCCTTCTCTCTCTCTCTCTTCCTCCTTCCCTCTCAATGAAATGTTTGAAGTCTATAAAAAGGTACAAAGATAATGCAGCAAAGTGCCATGTGCCCGCTTCCCATCCTTAAGAGATAAAGCGCCAGATACAGCACAGGCCAGGGCGGCCAAATCTTCCCCATCTGCCCAGGACTAGCCTGATTTTAGCACTGCATCCTGAGACACCCTCCTTCCTGGGCCAACACAGAGGGTTGGTTACCCTAGTGCAGCCCTTCTCTACCCCCACCCCCATCCCCATGTATACCCTTCCTTGAAAGCCTGCCCCCATTCCTTATCAGAGAAGACATTCATTTAAAGTCGTGGATTACCACGTATGTGTCTTTATACTTTGAATCATCCCTAAATGGTATAAGAGCACTGTTTTGCACACACACCCTAGATTGGGTCCAGATGATCCAATTGGATGGATGACCCTTTCTCGATGGACACTGATGATGTATTAGAGGCAGTAGATGAAACTTCCTGCACACTTGAAGGCAAAAACTAGAAGATCAATAAACTGCATAGCACAGCAACCAGACGGGGAGAGGTAAGGGAGAAGGGATGCAGCGGGAGCCAGAGAACCCGGGAGAGAGTGTCCCAGGGAGGCAGGCAGAAGAGGACCAGAAAGTGGACCCGAGGCCAGAGAAGGTCTTTGGGAGAAGAGAAATGTGCAAGGGATGTTTGGGGAGGTGGCTACAAACTCCCTCTTTGGATATTCCTGTGACACACTCAGGAAAATCTATGGCCCTCACCATTGTGTGGGGGCAAGAGGATGCTTTCAGGAGGCCAGAAGGAGAGGTGCCTCAGCATCACTGTGGGCCAGACTGTGCATGCTCAGTGCTTCCCGTGTGTCCTTTACTATGCTCCTGAGGGCTCCCCACACATGGAAGAGGTTCAGTATTATTTGTGGAAAGGAGGAGAAAGGAAAGAAGGAAAGAAGGAAGGAAGGAAGGAAGGAAGGAAGGAAGGAAGGAAGGAAGGAAGGAAGGAAGGAAGGAGGAATGGGACCCTCAGCTCTGTTACGGGATCCAGAGTGGCCCAGCTGAGGTCTTTCCTGCTGGTCTAATGGCCTAATCTGCAGAACAGGATGGGAGGTGCCTCTACAGGCTTCCACCCTTGAACTGCTGTGGCACAGGGAGAGGCACAGGCTGAGGGAGTGCTCTCTGATTTCCCAACTGACAGGCAGGGAAGAGCCTAGTGAGCAAGCATGTGTGGGGGCGGAGGGTGGAGAGAGAGACAGTGCAGGGAAGTAGAGAGAGGGCAGAGGCATGCTGCTTAGCAACCACAGGAGAAGATTTAGAGAAGTGACAGGACCATTTCTCCCAGTGCCTCAAAGGGAAGATTTTTAAAGAACTCCCACGCCTACACAGGCTGATTTTGTTGTGGCGGCTCTGAGTGTCGGCTGAGACTCACAGAGCTCCTCTGGGAGTCAGGACCCTTGCTGCCCAAGGCTGGCAGGCCACGTGGGCTGTGGGAAAAGCTGTAGGAACAATGATTCTGTCACTCGAAGGGGGACATTCTCCTGCCCCTCAAGGGAAGGAAAAGGGAGCCTCAAAGCAAAGATGTGGGGACACAGCCTCCCCCTCCTCTCAGCTTTTCTCTGGCTCCTAGTTCCTTCAGCTGCCCAACCTCCTCAGCCAACATCTGGGCTTTCATTTCCTTTCCCCCAGGACCCCATTAGCAGCCCCAACCCTGCTCCTTCCCCTGCACTGAGAACTCTCTTTTGCTTTTCTTACTTAATTTGATTTTCTCTGGCTCAGAATTGAGATCAAAAGAAGAAATTCTTTCCAGCCTTTTAGGAAAAATTCCCAGAATCTCCCACTGGAAATGCATATATAATTACCATAATTATTTTTACAAAAATCTTTCTTGCTCTCTTATCCATTTCTTTCCCCTCTCTGCTGCAGGCTCCAGGAGGAGGGGACAGAGGGGAAGCTTCAGAAGTGTCTTTGTGGTTGCAGATTGACTAGTAGTAATCATATTCTCACAGGCAAAATGGGGGGCTCACACCACCCCCCCACACTCCACCCAACACACTAGAGAATTTTAGACGTGCAGGCAATGAACACGAACAGCGCCTCACTAGTGCTAAACACCGCAGAACCACTTGGTAGAAAGTTATTCCCTTTCTAATTTGCTTTGTCTTAATTTCTTTGAGTCTCAAGTTGGTGCTAACTTGCTGTCAGTACCTTCCTGACACTTGCTTGCTAAGGCTCCCTTTAACCACGGCCACAGCAGCAGTTTAACCGTGCCCACGGCAGCAGTCCTGGGGCTGGGAGAGTACAGCAGCAGCCAGCTGCCACTGAATAACAGTGTTGTTTTCCATTGTGGGTATTTTCTGTGCCCCATGAGATGGGCTTTTTGTTTATGGCTGGTTCCCTTTTCGAGGAAAGACACATAATGAGTAAACAGTAATCGAGGTGGAACAGGGATCTGGTGCCTGGAAAAGCCCCCAGTTTGTCAACCTCCTGTCCAGGATGCTGCTGGCTCTGCACCCGGCAGGCTGTGGGTCAAGCTCAGGGAAGGATTCTGTTTGAGGTCAGCTGGTCCAGCTGGTCACCAGCCAGCACCGAGCCAGCCTTGATGAGAGTTTTATTTTTGTCAGGGCCACTCAGCTGGCCTTGTAGCCCCGTTGTAGCTCATTCGGCTCCCTGGGATTACAGAAGCCACCTCATTGATGTTCACCGTGGGACACAAGGCCACAGGGGATGGGCAGCTACCAGAGACACCTTTTCTTTTGGCAGGCATGCCTGATCTCCCTCTGGACAACCGCTGCTCTCTCCTCTCGGATCTGGGGTTTGAGTGGAGCAGAGCCACCCCTGGCTCTAGGGGTAGCATGCCATCCAGGCCTGACTCCTGCCGGGCACTCTGTTCCTCTGGCCACAAGGGTAGATGGGTTCGGGGATGGGCAGTGAGATGCATGGAGACTAGCCGGGCATGCTGGAGCAGGCTCTTTCCCACTGGCCTTGACCTAAGAAGATGAGACACGGGAGCTCCTACAGCCATTTCTGCCACCACGAGGAGGGAGCCAACAGCAAGGGAAAGGGGCTGACAAACTGGAAGAGAGAAACTTGATCCTGATGGTATTGTTTCCATCCTTGGATCCAGCTGTGCCTGAAGTTAGCCTCTACCCCTGGCTGCCTTTAGAGCTCCCCTCTGTGCCAGCAAATTCCCCTTTCATGTTATCTACTTAGGATCGGCGTTTCAGCGTTTCGGTCACTTGCAACCACAAATCTTAACTGATGAAATGGCTCGGTGCAAGTCCTTGGCCCCCAAGAAAAAGCTCGAAGGCTCTGTCCTGCTAACAGGAGTGAGTGGCACAAACAACCAGCACAGGAAAAGCTGTTGCTGTATCAGGAAGCCCCAAATTTCAAATTGCTATGCAGTAGACACAGGCTGAGTGTGTTGCATGCAGTAGGTCAACAAGTAGATTGCTCATCAGTACCTACAGAGCTTTGAGAACCGGTGAGAGTGAAAACTCTGAGGGAGGGGCGACAGGGCAGGGCTGGCGGGTAGCACCTGATGATGTTGCAGGCGATGTGAAGGCTCGCCACCTCAGTCGTGTGGTACCCAGCCTATATGGCTGTACCCAGCATCCGCAGAAAGGGAATCAAACTCTTTTTAGCCCAGGTCACAGACAAAATGGTGGGCAAGGCCCTGGGTTCAGATCAGAATACATTAGTACCTGTTTGCTGTATGGCTTAGGACATTGCTTCTTTTTGAGCCCCCTCCGTTTTTACCATCTGGAAAATGGAGACCCAGTCTGGCCTTGCTCATCTCGCCTGGGCACAAGGAGCATCACATGAGGACAAAGATGTGAAAGATTATTTGCGAAATAGAAAATGGGGCTGTGGAGGGAGGGGGTCACTTGCTTCCCAGGGCTGGATGAGCGGGCATGGGCAGATGTAAACCAACCACCTACACTTCCTCCTCCCCATCCAGGGCTGGGGAGAGGCAAGCCATGCTGTGACCTGAAAGGAACCTTTCTGTCCCCAAAGCAGGGAGAGATAAGAACTGTGAAGCAAGAGAAGTGAGTGCAACTACAGGCGCTTGGGAGTTTATTTTTACCCTGTTATCTCTATCCTGAAATGTCAAGCCTGAAGCTGCCTCTCTCTCACCAGCCCCCACCCCCACCCTCCCCAACTATTAAACGTGGTAACACAGCCTGGAAACAGGCCCCTTTTCATCTGGTTCCTCTGCCTTTCCAAGAGAGTCACAGTGCTATGGTGATGGGAGGCATGGAAACCCTGAAATAGAGAAGTGGGAGGCTAGGCATTTTATTTGGGTTCTGGAACAGGCTCACTTCCTCCTAGAGGCCATGGGATGCAGAGGAGGCTCTTGGCACTGTCGGGTACCTATTCTAAGATTTGCATCATATGGGCTCTGTATGTTGTAAGACACAGAAATCCCTACTTAAGCTGGTTTATATAATAAAGAATGTTTCATTGGCTGAGGCCACTATAGAGTGTAGCAATAGGTCAGGCTTCAGGTGAGGCTTGATCCAGGGGCTCAATACTCTCACAGACTTTGGTTCTCTCCATCTTTTAGCTCTGCCTTTTGTCATGTTGGCTTCACCCACAGGCACCATGCTGTGCTCCTTCACAACCTCCAGCAGTTCCAGAATCTACCCCCAAGATTACAAATGGCAGGAGCAGTTCTAGACTTTACACCCTCATACCGGTGGCTCCCAAAGAAGAGACAAGAAACATCTTTTTTTCAGAAGGTCCCAAGGAATGTCTTCTTGTGTTTTATTGATTCTAACTGGACTCTGTGGCCATCCCTGAGCCAATAACTTTGGTGTAGGGGCAGGAGATAAAAAATATTTTGACCTGTTCCAAACCAAGTTCTCAAAAACAGGGAGGTGGTGGTTTCCCAAAGGATATTTGATGGAATGGCTAATGAGTAATAAGCAGAAGACCATTTCATGGTTTATTCACCTTGCAGTTTCATCCTACCCAGGAAAGCCCCTGAGATTAGGGGTGACTGATCTCTCTTATCCAGGCCGACATTAATTTCTTCTCTTTCCACCTAGAGGTTTGCATGGGGTTCTGAGTTCTAAGACTCTGAGGTCTCACACCCCCAAAATTTTACTGAGGTAACTGGATCTCCCTCAGGTAAATAGGTAAGTACAGGCTGAAATGCCATCTGTTTACCGGCCAAAGGCTCCCCCGTGCATTTGAAATAAACTCACACCCTGCCCCCCAGCATACCTGTCACTTGCTCCCTTGCTACATGTTTAGCCACACCAACTTCCTGTTATTCCCTCAGCTTTGTGGTCCACTTGCTCTTTTACTTAATCTCAAATGTCTTCCCTTAAATCTTTTCATAGTTGGCTCCATCTCATCATTCAGGGCTCAGTTCAAATGTCATGCCTTCTGAGAGGTCTCCTCTGACCAGCCCAGCCTGTAAAACCATCTGAAATTTCCGTTTATTGATGGCTTGAGTATCTGTTTCCTTCCACTAGACTGTAAGTGCTACAAAGCAAGGATTGTGCTGCGTGGACCTTCCAACTGCTGGCTGGGTGTCTGGCACATTGTAGGTGCTCAATCAATATTAGTTAAATTAATGAATGGGATTCTTTTCTGAATGGCCTTAGAAAACTTTTAGAGAGCAGGGAAATTTCTTATTTTTTTCTTGGCTTTAACATGGTACCTAGCAAAACAGTGGGCATAAAAGAGACAAAATATACCAATTATTTTCAACCTTTTATTTTTATCTCATGGCACAAAAAAATTACTAAAATTCTGTGGCACACTAATATATTGTATTTTTTTGTCCATCTGACAAAAAAAATAGGTATAATTGTGATTCATTTGCATTGGATGGCTATTATATTGACTGTTGTCATTTCTTTTACTTGACAATCTAAGGGAAAAGAGGTCAGTGCCCCTGACTAAATAGTCAGGTACTACATATTTTAAAAATTCTTGTGGCATGCCAGTGTTCCTGCTATGACACACTGGTTGAAAATCACTGAAATATGCGTACACTAATATTTTTCAGATGAAGAAACTGAGCTCTCTGCTGAAAGAATTTGCTCAAAGTTGCACCCAAATTAATACGGCAAGACATCTGTGAAGTTCCAACTGCTTTTTTGAAGAGTTCCCTTCCCAGAGCCAATGCATGTGAATATCTGAAGACACGACACTGCAGAGGGGAACGTGGGGGCATCTTTCTAAACAGGCCTCTGAGTATGGTGGCAAGACCACCCTTCACAAATAAAAGCATGAAAACAACATATGATAATGATATTGTTACTCCTTTACTCCATGAGGCAGAGCAAGAAGAATGTTCCATAAAAGACAAGAATTATTACCCCATCCATCGCAGACCCACAGGTCAATGTGGAACCCTCAATGCGCCGGTGACTCTGAAGGAATCCCCATGGTCTCTGTGGACACAAACGCTCCCCAAGGCTACCAAGACCTACTAGCCTGTGACAGTCCTCAGGACAATCAGGGAAGTGTGTGGATGGCTCAGCACAGGTCATGGAAACTCGAAAACATGCCTCCTACAGATAGACATCAGCTGTCTGTGTGCTTGGTAGACACTACACGGTCTGGGGCAACTCAAGTATTCTTAGTTGTTGCTAATTCTCGGCTCATGCGGCCAGGTCGATCCCTCCCTGTGGCTTTCACATGGCACCCTGAACTCTACAGCACTCCTCAATGTTTGTAATAATTCCCACATTTAGGTGATTATTTGATTGGCATCCACCTTCCCCACTGGATTCCAAACTTCTTAAGGGCAAGAATGGATTTCTTTAGTTCTTTAGTGTAGCTACTCACCCACCCTGCGCCTGACATGGAAAGCATGCCTCGTAAATACTTGTTGAATGGAAGAATGGATAAATGAGCGAAACTGAGGATCTGCTGGGAAAGTGCCTCACCATCAGCTGGAGCAAAGGGGCTGACTTTTTCACTGTGAATCAGACCTTGTCACCACATGACCAGTCTGTCCTCTTCATCAAGGCATCTCCAGTGCCCGGAATAGTGCCTTGCACAGACTAGAAGGTCAACAGATACTGGGAGAATAAATAAATGAAGAGACACTGTCCTTTCCCTTACCAGAGAAGCCTGGTTACCTTCTTAAAGATAAATTCTTGGAAAGAGAGAACGGAGGAAGTGGTGCTATGCAAATATATGGAACCAAACCCAAAGGTTCCATTAGGTTATTTCCTTCAGACTCAGTGGGTCTGGTTCGAGGAGTCGCTAAACCAGCAGGTCAGCCCAGGGGAAGGTTGGAATACAAACTAGTTTGCTAGATACAATGCTCCCTTGAACTATCATGTGCCATGTTCTGGGGTTAGATACTTAAAGTTTGAGTAATGGCTCCTGGGCCTCATCACACGCTTGGAGGAAAAAAAAAAAAAAGACTCCGTATCTTAGGAGATAGCTGGGCTCCAGTCTTTGCTACCAGGTCAGGAGGGTACGGGAAAGAGAGGGATTTCCTTCTCTAGTGCCACATCCTCCTTACTGAGGCACACCTGAGTCCTACTGGGTCTCTTTGCACCTGAAGTGTGACCAGCCAAGGGCTCACGACATTTAGTCTTTGTCTTTCTTTGGGGATAACAACGAGGTCCAGGATCTGTTTTCAATCACCAGTCCAAAATCAAACACCAAAAAAAAACTACCCCAAACCATCATGAAAAAGCACCATAAAACCAAATCTCCAAACATGCCTTGGGTCTCAAGCCCACCCCAGCCCAGCAAACAAAAGCGGCTCACCTTTGAACTACAGAATCCCTTCCAGAACCAGAAGGAAAGGGGAAGGGATTTACGGGTCGTCTCAGAGTTGTAGGCTCTGGCTTGTCCCCAGGATGAGTTCATTATTTATTCTTAGAGACCGGACTCAAATTAAACAAACAGTGCCTATAAATAGAGCGGGATACACTCGGCTCAGTGTCACTGAAAGGTCCTTTTCACAGGGACAGACTCGCTAAATGGATGTTCTCGGGTTACCCTGCTGGTACTATGTGGGGAAGGGTTGTCTTTTTAATTTTAAGTGTGGTCCAGGAAGGGGAGAGAAAAGCGGTGAGTCAGACATTGGGATTCGCCCGATTCTGTCTCCATCTCTTTTTCTAAACGTTCATTCACATTATAACCCAGAAGGAGCCATAGAGGAAGGATATCACTCTACTAACACCCTGGTGGGGCGGCTCGGCAGTTCCCTTTGGGAACGGATCCTGGTTCGGGCTGTATTTGACAGAGTGTTCTGGCCTTTTAGATTAGATTGCAAACTCCCCAAGGGAAGGGACCAAGTGGTAGGACTTCCTCTTGGTTTCCTCCACATGGCCAAGCTCAGGATGGCCAGGCACTTTGAATGAAAAGGGCCCTCTTCGGGCACGGCCATTTTCATACCAAGCCTGATGTGGCTTTGCTCTGAAAGGCACTGAGGGCTGTGCTTGAGGGGTGGAGTCATCACATCACCAGGACAGACCAGTACAGGGATGGAAACCCCTGGAACAACTGTGAACATACATCAAGTGATGGGGCAGCAGAGTCAAGTCAACAGAGGAACAACAAGAGCTACCATTGATTCAGCACTTGGCCGGGACATTGCAGACACTATTCTGAACACTCTGGGAAAGCTCAATAATCTTTCCAAAAACCCTACAAGGCAGGGACCATTATTATCTGTCTCTGTTTTTTAATCCTCAACCAAGGATATGTTTATTGATGAGAAAGAAAAAAAGAGGGGTGGTGTGGAGACAGAGAGAGTGAGAGAAAAACATTGATTAGTTGCCTCCTGTACACATCCTAGTTGGGCATCTAACCTGCAACCTAGGTATGTGCCCTGACTGAGGATCGAACCCACAGCATTTTAGTGTATTAGACAATGCTCCAACCAACTGAACCACCCATCCAGGGCTGTTACCTCTATTCCACAGTGGAGGATGTTGAGGCACAGAAAGATTGCATATGTCATCCAAGGTCACACAGCTGTTAGGCTGGGATTGGAAGTCAGGCAGTTTAGTGACAGCCTGGTCTTTTGTAGTAAAAATTAAGTATTTGGGGGTACATATCCGTTGCTTTTACTGCTTGGTGATGACCAAGCCCATAACTTCCTATCAGCTAGAGTTACGCAGGTATGGCCATGAGAACTTGATCAGGGCAATGACATCAGGACTTTTGCTGGGAATGCTAGGATGAAGACACACAAAGCTTCCCTCTGGATCTGCACTGGAGGCAGGCAGCCTTGGGGACTGCCATTGTGCTACTCCCGGGGCGGTGGGGAGGGTGGCGCTTGGCTGAGAGGCAACTCAGCACTGGGAGAAGGGCAAGCTGGAAAACAGATCCTGGTGACATCATCTAACCCCTGAATCCAGCTGGTCCTGATGTCAGACCCTGCTCTTCAACTTTGCACTGTCACAAGCCAATCTTCTCCCCTTGCTGTGGAGGCTGGTCAAAGTTGACTTTTCTATCACTGGCTGTTGAAAGATCCCTCGCAGAGAGGCTGGCCCACAATCACACAGGGTTTGGAGAGCCCTATTGGGCTTCTTCCAAAACACAGACCATCCTGCTTCCTCCTCTGTTTACTGAAATCCCAAGTACCACGACCCTGCTGCAGCTTCCTTTGATTGCACCCGGTCACAATTACCTACCACGTCATTGTTACCATGATACAGAGTTTATACAAATTTTTAGCACTGATTTTTTCTGCCTTGAAACACAGTTAGTTATTTACAAGTTGTTCATTAACATTTATTACTTCCTATGTGTCATATTCTCAGCTGGGTACCGGGGATTCAGAGAAAATAATATCAGCACATACCTGAGCCCTTTTAAGTGTCAGGCATTCTGCTTAGCACTTCATGTCCATCAGTTACGTCACTCATTTTATCTCCTAAAAAACCCACAAGGTACCTATGAACAATCTCTCCCCTTTACATGTAACAGGAAAGTTAAGGCAAGATACCAAGATCAAGTAGACATGAAATTGCAAAATGACTTACCCGATGAAGATGTAGGTTTTAAAAGCAAATACTTTAGAACTAGTTTTGCAACTCTAATCCTTCCAGTTTCATAAATCCCTAATCCACAAAGAGGGTATAAAAGACTCAATAGGGTTTTAGAAAGATTTTTTTTTGCCAATCCAATGCTGTCATTCACTTCCCAACACACACACACACACACACACACACACACACACACACACACACAGAGGAGATGTTTAACCTATTCCTGCACCTCATGTTTGAGGGAGCAGCTTCTTCAAGACACTACAGAGTTTGATGAGTGGTCCTTGTAGTTGGAGAGGGGGAGGTACAGGGAACTGTGCCTGACTCACTCCTGAGAGGGTGAAAGACATGGATAGGAAGCTGACATCAGCTTGCATGCCCAAAGCTCGTTCTGGAGAAGAGTATGAACTTTCCTCCAGGTCGTCTGTGAACCAAGCATGAGCAAGCTGGCCAGCGGATCATGTTGCATAATGTGTCATACAGAGGCCTAGAGGGACAATGAACTCTCATCAAACAGAGGCTGGAGGTGGGTCAGATTCGTAAGTGCAAGAAGGGGCTGGTGGTCTGCATAGCCCTGCCTCATTGCTGGGGTCTTTCTAATACCTGCTTTCACCCATGTGGTACATGAACATTCCCAGAAGGTGGAATGCCATTTTTTTGCTCTAACAGTCAAGTATGTACTTTCCCCCTTTCCTCACCCTCATTTGTCTTGCATTTCCTCTCTTCCAATCCCTTGCATGTGTTTGCTGGGGGAAGGTAGTATCTATTTTCCTCTCCCAAAGGAAGGTACGGTGGGCCACAGGTGGAGAAAGAGGAAAAGAGTCTTATCTTTAAACGAAGTCTGAAGTATTGATTAATATATTGGATGGGACTTTCTGATTTTAGAAATGAGACTAATTTATGACTTAGAAATCATAGGACTTTTTAGAAAACTAATTCTAAAAAGGAAGGTCATTGTGCTTCCCCAGAGTTTTCATCCAGTGCCGGGAAAAGGGTTTACTCCACTGAAACTGTAAAGACACCATTGGAGGCACAAGTAATGTTGTCTTGATCTCACCCTGTGAGTTTGCCCAGACACTCAGCCAGACAGCTTAAGTGACCTCCTTAGGGTCCCAGAGCTGGTAAAAAGGCAGAACTGTGTTCTTAACCACAGTGCTGTGTTGTTTGCACCTCAAGGAGATTACTGTCTCTCCCACTCCTAACTGGTCCATTTTTATCCTAGTCTCATATTCATCATCTTCTTCTGAATCCCTTTCCCTTTCCTTGACTAATCAGAAAGGGCTCACTCAGTGTTGACAGAAGTTGGGTATTAGGAGAGGCGGATAAGGTTATCCAAGGGCCACTTCAATCAAGAATATCATTCAAAGACCAGAAAATCTCTGAGAATCCAATCTGGAGAATTTCCTATTTCCAGCTACTTGAATTCTTTGATGATGATGATACTGGTATTGGTGTTACCAACACAATCACTGAGGCTCACTAAGTTCCCAGCACCATGCTAAGGTGCTCTTCATGAGCTTTCTGATTAAATCCTGCCAACCCTGTGCAATGGGTTCTTTACACAGGAGAGAACTGAGGCTTGGAGGAGCACCTTGCACAATGGAGCCAGGTCTCCACACCAGGTCTGATCCTAGAGCCTGTGCTCCTGACCACTAAGTACCCTGCACCCAGCACTCGGTCTTGAAACACCACAGCCACCCTCCCCTCATGGCACCAAGCCTGCCGAGGGTTACCTGCGGCAGTGTCCTCATCACTAAAATGGACCCTCTCTCAGTGTTTTTGTTGGTTTCCAACAAAGAAGTTTATTTTACCAGATCCAATCACACAGGCCTCTCAGGTCTTTAGCTTTTGAAAGCAAAGATGTGGTGCATATGTTGGCGGATGGGCAGAGGGATACAATTTGTAGTTAAGAAGGTAGTGGCAGGACCAGGGGTCTTCTCTACTTTTTAAAAGAATATTACATGGACCCTAGTCTAAGGCAGGCACCAAGAGCCAGTAGAACCTGGTGACCAGGATGAGGGTCTCTCTAGATCTGTGATCTACTCACTACAGGATCAAGCATAGTCTGTGCCAAAGCTCCCTCCTTCTCCCCCAATGGTGATGTGTCAAAAGTCCATCCATAATCAACAGTGTCTCCACAGAGATTAATGCAGTTGTTGGAAATGCAAGCTTGAGAGTCGAATGGCCTTGGTTCCATTTATTAGCTATGAAACTGCCATCAAGGCACTTAGGCTCTGAGCTTTGGTTTCCTGCTCTGTAGAATGGTGATGGTCGTACATCCTCTTAGTATTTGTGGAAGTCACTATTCGTAAATGTTTCAACTCTCTCTTCCCTCTAGATAAATGATAAATTATTACCATACTTTTCATCCTCTTTGAAGTTAACCATGACCATATTACTTGCTGGCCAGGAAAATAAGAGGGAAAGTGATTTCTTGCTATCAGGTAGGAACTTTCAGAGTGGGTGTGCAGTTTGCTTTTTAATTCCTGGAGTTTCCAGCAGCCTGGGGCCCTGAATGTCTTTGATAGCCCGCCTACCTCCCTGGTTCTAATCATTGCTGGACAGGTAGCATGAGTGAGACATGAACCTTTGTTTGTTTGGTTGATTGGTTTAAGCCAATGAGGTTTAGGGGTGAATTCTTATCACAGCATAACCTAGCCTGTCCTGACTAATGTAAAACTAAGGACAAGATAAAACTAAGATAGCTTTATACACCCACAAGAATGGCTACAATAAAAGAAAAAAAAGGACAGCCACTAGCTAAGTGTTAGCAAAGATATGGAGAAACTAGACCCCTCATATATTGTTGGCAGGAATGTAAAATGCTGCAGCCACTTTGGAAAAGTATGACAGTTTCTTTAAAAGTTAAACATAAGCTTATTATACAAGTCAGAAATCCCACTCTTAAGTATCTTTCCAAAAGAAATGAAAGCATATATCCTCACAAGACTGGTAAGGGAATTTCACAGCAGCATTATTCATAATAGCTAATTAGTTGAAATGATGCAAATGTTCATCAACTGATCAATGGATGCACAAAATGAATCCATCCACCCAAGAAAATACTATTCAGTAACAAAGGGACAAAGCACTGATACATGCTACCACATGGACAACACTCAAAAACATTGTCCTAAGTCAAAGAAGTCAGATGCAAAAGACTTTGTATTGTATGATTTGATTTCTATGAAATATGCAGAAAAGACACATTTGCAGAGACAGAGAGCAGCTCATTGGTTGCCTGGAACTAAGAATAGGAATATAGATTGATCAAAAACAGGTTCCAGGGAGCGTTAGGAAGTGATGGAATGTTCATTTTTTTTTTCAAAAAAGAAAAGATTTTATTTATTTATTTTTAGAAAGAGGGGAAGGGAGGGAGAAAGGGAGAGAAACATCAATTAGATGCCTCTTACACACCCCCAACTGGGGACCAAACCTACAACCCAGTTTTTTGCCCTGACCAGGAACTGAATCAGCAACTTTTTGGTTTGTGGGATGAAACTCAATCCACTGAGCCATACCAGTCAGGGTGAAGTGATAGAATATTCTAAAACTGGATTGTGATAATGGCTATGCAACCTAGTAAATTTTCTGAAAATCACTGAATTGTACATTTACAATATGTCAATCCTTTGCTATATAAATTATATCTCTATAAAGTTGCTAAAGAAAACTGAGCACAATATCTGGCACGCAGGCAAAGCTCAGTAAATGTTTATTACTCATCATTTTAGGAATAAAATGTGAGGACTGAGAGCCTCGAAGAATTGATTATACCTGAAGATCTGCATGCAGTGAAGAAGGGAGGTCAGGCATTCGGGGCTTGGAAAAGACCCCCTTTCTTCCACCCCTAAACTTTGTACTTCCTCTGTGCTGACCTCCACCTGCAAAAGACTGCTGGATATTGACAGTGTTCAGTACCAAGTTCCACCTGGAAACCTGGAGCAGGGTCAGGTGCCCTGGCCCCAGTCCACTGCTGTCCTCTGCTGAGGTTCCAGGGGGACTTGAAACTGAATCTTTTCAAGACATCATTGCAAGCAGACTTAGCCCGGTCAGGCTGAAACATGTGTGTCACTCCCTACCGTACGCTTACCCTCAAACCTGTACCGACAACAATTTGTATTTTCAATCAACACGCATCATAGGCTCCCTGTCGTTTTTATCTCAACAGTCCTCCGTGAGTCCTTACATAAGTTTCCCCAGAGCCAGGAGGATTGGTTGTTAAGGAGGTGAAGGTTGGGGAGGAGAAGGCACTGGCGCCAGCGTGTACAAACACGCCCAGGCGATGCAGCCGTCTGCCATGCAGCCATAGCTGATGCGACTCCAAACACTCCGCATGTAGGCCCCAGCTTCCCCTCCCCAGAATAAGACAAAAGGAATTCAGAGAGGCCTTGAATCCTATAGGGTAAAGTTTAAAGGGCCACAACGGTGGTATCACTGCTGGAGTCTAGCCCTTAACTAGTGTCTTAGTCTTTTCTGCTGCTATAGGAGAATATCATAGACGGATGGGTACTTTATAAACAACAGAAATATTTTGCTAACAGTTCTGGGGGCTGGAAGTCCAAGATGAAAGGGCAGACAGATTTGGTGCCAGGTGAGGACCCCGTTTCCTGGTTCGTAGATAGTCATTGTTTCATTGTGCCCTCACATTGTGGAAAGGATGAGAGAACTCTCTGGGGCCTCTCCTATCAGGGCACTGATCCCATTCACCTCCTGAACTGATCCCCTCCCCAACGCCTAGTCTCCTAACACCATCACACCGGAGGCTGGGTTTTACAATATGGATTTCGGGAGGTGGGTCACAAATGTTTAGCTTCTGGCAACTAGAGGCCACGTTGGCTCCCTAGTGAGTATTCAGCAGGAAGCAACGATAGAAAAGAGGTGATGCAAAGAGCAGCATTATCTGAACAAGTGGTGTTTGGGATGCCCAGCCAAGTCCCAACAGAGATGCGTGTGTGTTTGATCTTTTCTATCTCCAGGCCCTCTCTTCTAGCTACAATGTTCTCAAAGTGCATCCATGTCTCTGCCTGCTCGCTGGAGAAAGGATATAGGTTAAATGGTTTTGTTATTAAATGAAAGTAAAAAAAAGAGAGCAATTAACTAAAAAAGCTGAGATTAAAAACTAATAAATCTAAGGACGGCAGAAGGAACAAATGAAAGATAAAAGCAGACATAAGCAAATTAGAAAACAGAAAAACAATAGAAGTCATGATAAATCAAAGAGCTGGCTCTTTTAAAAGACTCAATAAAAGAGACAAACCTCTGGAAAAGTTACATGAGAAAGAATACAAATAAATAGCACTAGAATATAAAAGGGACTGGAAACGAAGACATGGAAGAAGATTAAAGTTAAGAGCATACTGTGTTTAAATTTATGCTAATAAAATCTTAACCAAAATAAGGCCATATAGTTCACTTGAGAAGATGTAAAAAAATCCAACTGGAGGGGAGATCTAAGATGGAAGCAGACTGGGTGGATGTTACACTCACCCAGGACCAAACTGGAATTACAGTTAAAATATAGAACAATCACCTGAATGACCAGCTAAAGACTAGCTGAGTAGGATTCTTATAATCAAAGATTTCCAGAAAAAGCTACACTGAGACTGGTAAGAAGAGCAGGATGCAGAAAGGGCTGCCCCTACTCCACGGGTGGCAGCTGAGATCCAGAAGGATATCTCAGCTGCAAAGTTTCCCCCTGAGGAGCAGGGAGGTTGCAACCCCACACTGGGTTCCCCAGCCCAGAACACCAGAGCCAGCAAGAGGCACCCACGTAACATCTGGCTGTGAACATCAGTAGGGATTCTGTCTGCCAGGGAGAGATGAAAGTCTGCTAGAGACACAGGCACCCTTGTAAAGGGCCAACACAAAATCTTGTTCACAGCCACTCACCCGGGGATCTGGCAGAGGGAGGGCAGAGTGGACTGGAACCATGTGAGGAGAGACTGAGGTTTGTGCTCTGGGGAGAGAGCTGAGGGAACAGCTGCCAGGACCCCTGTGCCAGGTCACTCTACCATACCACAGACACCATCTTTTGGGTGGAGCTCTCCCCTCCATATAGCATCAGCCTAGGGTCAGCAATAGCCACACACTTGGGCTCCCTCTTGCCCCACCCTGCGGAGCCCATGCCCTGCTGAGGAGTTGGCAGCCTGGGCCAGGGTGTAGAGGTCTGGGCAGACTCAGGAGGTGTCAGTGACTGATTGGTACAGCTTTGGGGTGGGGGCCATTCCCCTGACTTTTCTGTGAATGTGACTGGTGCCTCCTCTTCACAGGAGATCTGCTAACCCCACCCTTGGGGCTCCAGGTGGCCCTGTCCTTTTGACTCCTGGTGGCCCTGCACTGCTGAGGTCTGGGCAGAATCTGAGACAGCCTGACTTGTATGGCCCTGGGGCAGGGGCTACTCCTCCCACCTTCCCACAAGCCTGATCACTGCAGAGCCCTCCCTTCCTGTGGGCAAACCTTGGTCTGCTTGGGCTTGATAAACACTGCTGGCCTCACCCTGATGACTCCTGAGACCCTGCCCCAGCACGAAGGTCTGCAGGCATCTGGCAGATGGCAGCTTGATTTGGTATACCCTGGAACATTTACTGAGTGGCCTCAGACTCAGCACTAGCACTAAGTTTAAACTACATTAATCTGGTAAACACCACTCACTCCTACCTGGTGATTCACTGAGAACCTACCTCATGCAATTCAAGTATAGCCAGAGGCTATTTCAGTGACTGAGCCTAACAGGTAGCCAGCAGATGGAAGCAGGCAGAGGTGGATCTCAGGGTGCCTTGGGACTTTTGCTGACCTTCCCCTGGGCTCAGTACTGGTAAAAACTGGCCTTGGTGTGCAGCTTGGTCCTCTCTGTGCAGCTTGGTCCTCTCTGTGCACACCCAGGCCCAGCAGAGGCACTTTGTAGCTCCAAACAGGTTATGGAGGGCCAGTCACAGTTAGTGTCCGATATTGGCTGCACCAGAGCTCTTCCCAAGAAGTCCCAGAACCAACACACCCAGTGGCCAGCTTCAGACAACATCAGAGCAGGATCCAATTAGCTTCACGAGTGGCATATCTAAGGGGAGATCTTGGCAGGCACCAGACCCTGCTGAGGCAAATACCATGTTGTGTGGTCGGCACCTGCACAGCAGGTTGTACACTGTGGTCAAGGTCAGTCTTCTCAGTCAGCCAGCGTGAGGGTTGACTGCAGACATGAACAGGCAAAGAGCAATCAAGACTCAATTACAGGAGGGAAGCCCACATAACTGACACAAGGGACATTCCTGAAGCACCCAGCTTAGGTGATCGAGAAGACTGTACCACTGGGTCCCACAGGACAGCTACTAAATAAGGCTACCCTACCAAGAATGGGAATCACAGAAGGTCTACCTAATATATAGGAACAAACACAAAGAGGCAGCCAAAGTGGGGAGACAAATAAAATAGCCCCAAATGAAAGAACAAAAGAAAATCCAGAATAAGATCCAGAATGAAATGGAGGCAAGCAATTTACTAGATATAGAGTTAAAAAAAATGATTATAAGGATACTCAAGGAACTTAGTGAGAAATCCAACAAGGAGCTAGCAAGCTTAAAAGGGGACATAGGAACCATAAAAAAGAATCAGAAATGAAGAATTATACCATCTAAAATGAAGACTACTAGAAGGAATAAACAGTAGGTGGATGAAGCATAGGATAAAATCAGTGAGTTGGAAGACAAAGTAGCAGAAAACACCAAATCAGAGCAGCAAAACTAAAAAAGTATTTTAAAAGAGGATAGTTTAAGGGAACATTGGGACAACAGAAATCATATCAACATCTGCATCATAGGGGTTCCAGAAAGAGGAGAGAGAGTGTAAGAACCTATTTGAGAAAATAATGATGAAAAACTTCCCTAACCTGGTGAAGGAAATAGACAGAAAGTCCTGGAAACGCAGAGAGTCTCAAACAAGATGAACTCAAAGAGGCCCACACCAAGACACATCATAATTAAAATGGCAAAGGTTAAAGATGAAGAGGGAATCCTAAAAGCAGCAAGAGAAAGACAGTTAGTTACCTACAAGGGAGCTTCCATAAGACTGTCAGTTTATTTATCAACAGAAACATTTCAGGCCAGAAGAGACTGACATGAAATATTCAAAGTTAGGAAAAATGAGGACCTACAACCAAGATTACTTTAGTCAGAAAGGCTATCATTTAAAATCAAAGGAGAAATAAAGAGATTCCCAGATGAGAAAAAGCTAAAGGAGTTTGTTACCATCAAATCAGTATCATAAGAAATGTTAAAGGGTCTTCTTGAAGAAGAACAACAACAGCAGCAGCAACAAAGGAATATAGTTAAAAGAGTAAAATGGCAAAAAAAATGTACCTACCAATAATCACTGTAAATATAAATGGCTTACATGCTCCAATTAAAAGGCACAGGGTAGCTGAATGGATAAGAAAGCAAGACCCATATATATACTGCCTGAAAGAGACCCACATCTGAATGAAAGATACACACAGACTAAAAGTAAAAGGATGGAAAAATATATTTCATGACAATGGAAATGCGAAAGGACTGGTGTTGCAATACTTATATCTGACAAAATAGAATTTAAAACAAAGCCTATAATAAGAGACAAACAAGGACACTACATAATGATAAAGGGAGGAATTCAATAAGAAGATATAACCCTTGTACACATTTATGCACCCAACATAGGAGCACCTAAATATATAAAGCAAATCTTGATGGACATAAAGAGAGAGAGCAACAGAAATACAGTCATAGTAGGGAATTTTAACACCCCATTGTCATCAATTGATAGAACTTCCAGACAGAGAATCAATGAGGATACAGTGGCCTTAAATGACACACCAGAACAGATGAATTTAATTGATATATTCAGAGTGTTTTACCCCAAAACAATAGAGTATACATTCTTTTCAAGTGCACATGGAATATTTTCTAGGCTACCACAAAACAAGTCTGAATAAATTTAAGAAGATTCACATCATGACAGCTAGTCAGAGGGAAGGTTAGGGGGTGAAAGGACTGAGCAAAAAGCAAAAAGGACTCATGGACATAGACAACAGTGTGGTGATTGCTGGGGGTGAAGGTATAAGGGAACTAGATGGTAATGGAAAAAAATACAACAAAGATTAAATAAAAATAAATAAATAAATAAATAAAAATAAGAGAAAAAACAAGAAGATTGACATCACATCAAATATCTTCTCTGACCGCAAAGGTATAAAATGAGAAATCATTCACAAGAAAAAGAAACTAGAAAACACAGAAACATAGAGGCTAAATGACATATTCCTAAACAATAATTGCATTAATAATGAGATTAAGGGAAAAATCTAAAGCTACCTTGAAACAAATGAAAATGAGAACACAACAACCCCAAACGTATGGGACACAGCGTAAGCAGTCCTAAGAGGGAAATACATAGCATTACAGGCCTACCTCAAGAAACAAGCAAAATCTCAAATAAACAATCTAACTTTACACTTAAAGGAAGCAGAAAAAGAACAACAAAGCCCAAAATGAGTAGAAGAAAGGAAATAATAAATATCAGAGTAGAAATAAATGAAATAGCTTCCAAAAGTTACAAAAAAAAATAAATAAATGAAACCAAGAGCTGGTTCTTTGAAAACATAAACAAGATTGACAAATCTTGAATCAGACTCATCAAGTAGAAAAGAGAGAGGACTGAAGTAAATAAAATTAAATGAAAAGAAATGAAGGATGTAACAACTGATTCCACAGAAATACAAGTGATTGCAAGTGATTGCAAGAAATACAAGATTGTCTGACTTGTTATATGCCAATAAGTCAGACAATCTGGGTGAAATGGACAAGTTCCTAGAAACATACAATCTTTGAACACTGAATTACGAAGAATCTGAACAGACTGATTATAAGAAATGAAATTGAAGCAGTAATCAAAAAACTCCCAACAAGCAAAAGTCCTGGACCTGATGGCTTCACAGGTGAATTTTACCAAACATTCAAAGAATAATTAACACCTATCTTTCTCAAAATATCCCAAAAACATTCAAGAGGAGGGAAGACTCCCAAGCTCATTTTACATGGCCAGCATTATTCTATTTCAAAACCAGGTAAGGACACTGCAAAAAGAAAATTGCAGGCCAATATCCTTGATGAACATAGATGACAAATCCTCAACCAAATATTAGCAAGTTGGATCCGGCAATATTAAAAACATCATACGCTGTGATTAAGAGGGCTTTATTCTGGGGATGTAAGATTGGTACATTATCTGTAAATCAATAAACATGATACAACACATACAAAATAAAGGATAAAAACCACATGGTCATATCAATAAATGCAGAAAAAGCATTTGATAACATCCGGCACCAATTTATGATAAAAACTCTTAAAAATGTGGGAATAAGGGAACGTGCTTCACCATAATAAAGTCCATATATAACAAACCCACAGAAACCTTCATACTCAATGGGCAAAAACTAAAAGTGTTTCCCTTAAGAACAGGAACAAGACAGGGAAGTCTGCTTTCACCACTCTTATTCAACATAGTATGGAAGTCCTAGCCACAGCAATCAGAGGATAAGAAGAAAAAAAGGCATCCATATTGGAAAGGAAGACAAAACTGTCATTACTTGCAGATGACAGGATACTGTACACAGAGAACCCTAAAGATAACACCAAAAAACTACTAAAACCAATAAATGAACTCAGTCATATAGCAGGATACCAACTAAATATACAGATCATCACTTGCATTTTTATACATCAATAATAAACTGGCAGAAAGGGAAACTAAGAAAACAATCCCATTTACAATTGAATCAAAAAAGTAAACTATCTAAGAATAAATTTAACCAAGGATGTAAAAGACCTGTACTCAGAAAATTATAAGACGCTGAAGAAAAAAATTGAAGATACTAATATGTGGAAGTATATACCATGTTCATGGATAGGAAGAATTAACATCATTAAAGTGTCCATACTACCCAAAGCAATCTATAGATTCAGTACAATTACTGTCAAGATATCAATGGCATATTTCATAGAACTAGAACAAATATTCCAAAGATTTATATGGAACCACAAAAGATCCTGAATAGCCACAGCAATCTTGAGAAAGAAAAACAAAGTTGGAGGAATCACCCTACCTGATATCAAACTGTAAAACAAGGCAACAGCAATCAAAAAAGTATGGTACTGGCATAAAAACAGACATAGATCAAGGGAACAGAATAGAGAGCCCAGAAATAAACCCATGGCTTTATGGTCAATTAATATTCAACATAGCAGGCAAGAACATGCAATGGGGTAAAGAGAATCTATTCAATACATGGTATTGGGAAAACTGGAGAGATACATGCACCTTCTTACACCACACACAAGAATAAACTCAAAATGGATTAAAGACAAATATAAGACACAAAACCATAAAACTCCTAGAAGAAAACAGGCAGTAAAATTTCAGACATTTCTTGTATGTATGTATATATTTTGATATGTCTCCTCGGGCAAGGGAAACAAAAGAAACAAATGGGACTACTTCAAACTAAAAAGCTTTGGCACAACAAAGGAAACCATCAACAAAATGAAAGCCTATTGAATGGAAGAACAAGTTCAGCAATAGTATTTCTGATAAGGAGTTAATATCCAAAATTTATAAAGAATGTATACAACTCAACACCAAGAAAAAACAAATAATCCCATTTAAAAATGGGCAAAGAACCTGAGTAGACACTTCATATAGGACATATAGATGGTCAATAGACATATGAAAAGATGCTCAATGTCACTAGTCTTTAGAGAAATGCAAATTAAAACACAATGAGATATCACTTCACACCTGTCAGAATGGCTGTCATCAATAAATCAACAAACATTTGTTGGCAAGGATGGGAAGAAAGGGAACACTCATGTGCTATTGGTGGGAATGCAGACTGGTGCAGCCACTGTGGAAAACAGTATGAAGTTTCCTTAAAAAATTAAAATGGAACTGCCTTATGACCCAGCAATTCCACTTTGGGAATATAGCCGAGGAAACCTGAAACAGTGATTCTAAAGAACACATACACCCCTGTATTCCTTATAGTTACTTACAATAGCCAAGATTTGGAAGCAGCCCAAGCGTCCATCAGTAGATAAGCAGATTAAAAAATGGTACATTTATAAAATGGAATACTACCCAGCTATAAAAAGGAAGGAAATCTTGCCTTTTGTGACAGCATGGATGGACATGGAGAGTATTATGCTAAGTGGAATAGCCAGTTAGAGAAAGACAAATACCATATGGAATCTAATGAACAAAATAGAAACAGACTCATACACACAGAAAACAGACAGACAGCTATTAGAGGGGAGGGGGGTTGAGGGGTTGGGTAAAACAGGTGAAGGGATTAAGCAAAAATAAAAAAACAAAAACAAAACACAACTCGTAGACACAGACAACAGTACGGTGATGACCAGAGGGAAAAGGGAGTGGGGGAGGTAGAAGAGAATAAAGGGGGTATAAATGGTAACAGATGGAGACCTGGCTTCAGGTGATAAATGCACAATACAATAAACAGATGATGTATCAGAACTGTACACCTGAATCCTATACAATTCTATTAACCAATGTCACCCCAATAAATTCAATACATTTTAAAAGAAAAATCCAAGTGGACCAAAAATCATTGGATAAACTCATCAAGAACTCTCTGCTACCTTTTTTAATCCTCACCTGAGGATATGCCCATTGATTTTTAGAGAGAGAGGAAGGGAGGAAAAGGGTGAGGGTGGTGGGGGGTGGGGGGGGGAGAGAGAGAGAGAGAGAGAGAGAGAGAGAGAGAGAGAGAGAGAGAGAGAGAGAAACAGTAATTGGCTCTCTCTCCTATATGCCCTGACCTGGGACTGAATCTGCAAGCTAGGCATGTGCCCTCACTGGGAATTGAACCTGCATCTTTTTGGTTTACACTTTGATGCTCCAACCAACTGAGCCATACCCACCAAGGCAAACTCTGCTACTTGCATCAAACATAAGGGCTCAGATGACTTGGGAGGTGTGTGGTGGAAGTGGGTGTGCAAATTCTGTCAAAAATTATGGGAAGAAATAATATCTGTATAATTTAGTTGGTTCCAGAATATATGAGAAGTTTTGAAGTATCCTAATTAATTAATTAATTAATTAATACAAAGTTAACTGAACCCTGGTAAACAAATACTGAGAAGAAAGAGACACAGAGATAGAAACACCAAGGAATAAAATGAGAGCATTACAGACTAAACTTATTTATGGATAGTGTACTGGCTTGAGGTGTCCCCTCAAAACCCACATCTACCTGGAACCTCAGAATGGGACCTTGTTTGGAAATAGGGTCCTTGCAGATGTAATAATTAGGATGAGATCATACTGGATTAGGGTGGACCCTAAATCCAATAACAAGTATCCTTCTAAGAATAGGAGCATAGACACAGAGAAACACTCAGAAGAAAGAAGGCCCACATGAGGATGAAGGCAGAGACTGGGGTGATGCGGCTACAAGTCAGGCAATGCCAAGGGTTTCTGAGAGCCACCAGAAGCTGGAAGAGACCAAGAAGGGTGCTTCCCTAGAGCTTCTGGAGGGAACACAGCCCTTCCAACACCTTGGTTTTGGACTTCTGGCCTCCAAAGTGTGGAGAACTATGAAAGAATAAATTTCTATTGTTTTTAGTTCCCACGTAGTGGTACTTTGTTATTGCAGCCCTAGGAGACTTGACCATAGACTTTAGCTATCAGTGAAGCCAACTGTGTTTAAAAATTGTTATAATTCCACCTTGAGGAATGTACCTTCATAACCACTTGAGGAGCCAAGTTTGAGTTAAAAATTCTCCCAACCTCCTTAGCATTCTAAGATATTATTAGGTGGCGTAAGAACAGTTGGATACCCTTTCCTCACAGAGCCCAGCTGTGCCCTATATTATAATGGACTTTGTGGAAATAGTATGGACACTCTAGGACACATGCCCAGGCTTCATCCATCCTCCCCACAATCAGACCTCTTTGCTGACTCCTCAGGCCTAGGAGTACGAATGACTGCAGTGTGGTCCTCCCATGGGAGAACAGAGCTAGGGAAAAAGCCTGCACAGGCCCTGGGCGCAGACTCAGTAGAGGATTCTGGGATTCTGGGTATTCAGAACACTGTCTAGAAGGCAGGAGGCATTGGACCCAGGACCCCAGAATCCCCAACCCAAATGGGCCTGCACCCACTTACAGGACTCTGTCCTTGGCCCAGTGGTCCCCTCACCTATTGGGGAAGAGTGGGGCTAAAGGAGGGACAGAGCAGGTCCCTCTAAAGTAAGGGCAGGAGCTGCCCTTTCCTGTGTCTAAGGGCGGTGCTGCGTAGCCATCTGTCACGTTGCAAAAAAAGATCCAACTCTACAGCACACCAAAGACAAATGCAAACTTCGTTAATAGCTTTGTGGGACATCAGAGAAAAGAACCACATACAAAGCACAGTAGACATTATTAGACATCTTGGTCCCCTCCCCCTAGTTCTTTCCTGCAATTCCCTCAAAGAGCCCCTAAAGACAAAGAGAAAACTGAAAAGATTTCTTTACTGTGAACAATCAACTTTAACCTTTGTCCCCCCAGCAAAACAAAAGCCATGTCTGATGCAATGAAGTATTACCTCTTCCTTCCTTCCAAGCAGTGAGTCAAGCTATTTACCCAAGAGAACAGGTAAGGGATGGTGGTGGCAGTGGGATAGAGAGGAAATGTGTGAGTTTTGCTGCTAAAAAAAACAAAACAAAACAGAAAACTCCCAAACTTTCTTGCTCCTATTTTGTAATCATCAAATAAAACAAAATATGGAATACAGGAAACAGCACATTTAAAACAATGATACACCATGACTAAGTATAGCTTGCAAATCACAAGGGCAAGAATATTTTGATATTAGAAAAGTTATGGATTCATAGCATTCATAGGTCAAAGAAGAAAATCATACCAGCTAGTAGAATGTTAATTTCTCTCTTTCTACAACAATCCTGTTAACTTGGAGACAGAAGCTTAACATGAAAATAATAAATCAAGAGTCTACATAATGGCTAATTGGTCAAATAATGAAAACATTTTTACTAAAGCAGGATACAGCAAAAATGCTTGATGTTCCAACACAGCACATTCTGAAATTCTGTAAGTTCTAGCCAAACTGGGGCACATGTGTGGCTGAGCTGAACCTGACCATTAGATATTTTATATTTGACTAGCCTGATGTTTTAAAAAATTTGAATTCATTTTCAACATTGAAAAGGCTTATATATTTCCGCTTTTAAAAAAAGATCTTTGGTGTATCTCTTTTAAAAATCTACCCATCTGCCTACCCCAGGCCTTTTTCCCAAATGACAGAAATTGGCTGGAGCTGAGTAAGAACTTCCCCCTTAAGATAAGACCTGTGCTCTTTCATTTGCTGAAGACCGCCCCTGGCCCAGATCACTCACTTAAGTCATTGCTTGGGCCCATGGGTGTCTGAATTTCCAAACCCATGCTGTAAGACAGAACATAGAAAAAGAAGTATAATTATTGAAAGGGGACAAAACTATCACCATTAGTTTTGAATGAAGTGCTGCCCTACCTGTAATATCCAAAAGAACTAACTGAAATACCATTAAAATTAAAAAGAGTTGTATAACATGGTCAGTTACAGAATCCATAAAAATTAAGAGCAGAATGACTAGGGGTTGGGGAGGAAAGACAGTTTAGTCACAGTTTGCAATAACAACAAATAGCTCTGGCTGGTGTGGCTCAGTGGATTGAGTGCTGGCCTGTGAATCAAAGGGTCGCAGGTTCCATCCCCAGTCAGGGCACATGCCTGGGTTGTGGGTCAGGTCCCCAGTAGGGGGTGCTCGAGAGGCAACCACACATTGATGTTTCTCCCACTCTCTTACTCCCTCCCTTCCTCTCTGTCTAAAAATGAATAAATAAATACTTGAAAAAATAACAACAAATAACTTTGAATTGAATTGGCAAAAAATGAGCAGGGTTTATGACACAAACTACAAAATATTACTGAAGGACATGAAAAAGGACTTCAACACAAGTAAAACACACTATTTTCCTAATATTGAAAGGATATCCATTATTAACAAAATAACACACATGTAATGTAATTCCAATAAAAGTCTAAACAAAACATTTTGGGAGGAAATTTGATGAAAGGAGTCTTAAATGTTCATCTGGATAACAAGTTAGCCAATAAAAAATTTCAAAGAGCATACCAATAGGGAGGCATCTGTCCAACAAATTTTTAAAATGTATTTTAAATTGATAATTAAGCTTATAAGATATAATTATAGGGATAATCAACATGATAGGAACAGAATTGAAAGCCCATGCCCAAGTGCAAGAATATAGGATAAGATGAAGGTGGTAATTCAAATCAGCAGGGAGAGAAAATATTTTTCAGTAAATGGTGTTAGGTTAACCATTGAAAAAAGTGAGCTACATAGCTCACATCACAAACCAACGTAAGTTTTCAATGGAACAGAAATTTAAATGTGAAACAATGAAATGAGAGGACCAGAAAAAACTATTAGGTGAATTTTATATAGTCTGAAATAAAAAAGGAATTTTTAAAATACCACAAGATTTGACAACATATAAAATTTAAAAAATCTGAAAAGCAAAGCATAGAAAAAAACAAAAGACACATTTAGAACATTGTTTACAATGTTTATGACGCCTGTTAACACCTCAAAGATACAGTTCTCACAGATAAACAGAAGAAAGCACATTCTCTGGCTAAAAGGGGAAATGGCTCCAACGGGGACTCTCATGTGGGTGGGAGTGGGAGGGTGGGGAGAGAAACACTCAAAAACAAATGGTCAGGGAACGTGGAAAAATTCAACCTCGGAGTAATTGAAGAAATGCAAATTAAAATAGTGAAAGGGCATTTGAACTTAGTGCGCTGATGATAAAAGGCACGGCAATATTATTCTTAGTGACGGTGTGGGGAAAATAGGCTCTCTTATAGCTTGCTAATGTGAATATATATTAATAAAAACCTTTTGGAGAGCAACGTAGCTGTGTGTGTGTGGGGGGGGGTGTGTGTAAATATAAATAAATATAAAAGTTAAAACAGTTTTAGCTTTTGATTAGGATTTCCCACTTACAGAATTTATCCTGAGAACATTATCACGGATGTGCACACAGGTTTAGTGTAAAAAATACTCATGTTGTCCTTGCTTCTAATAGGACACAACTGGAAGCAGCAGAGGAACGCTTTAATCCAGCCCAGGGCTGATGTGAGTGTCTGAGAGCACCAGCCAGCAGCCATCGCGCTAGACTGTGGCTGCGATGCACATTCTACAGACATTTCAGATTTCACCCACATAGGGAGATATCTTGTATCACTCAAATAATGATGCAGAAGAACATTTATCACCTTGAAAACTATACAGCGCTAGGCAAAAATTTACAAAATAGCATGTATAGGAAGATTCCATTTTAAATGATATAAATTATATATATATGTAAGTAAAGACAGAAAAGATGCTAGAAATATTTCTCTGGCTAGTAAAACTAGGTACAGTTTTTTTTTTTTTTTGGCCTTGTTTTCTAATAATCACAGAATATTCTAAGCATGATTTATTTAACCTAAGTTCCCTGTTTTTTTGCTTGTTTGATTGTTTTGTTTTGTTTTGTTTTGAAGGCAATGGCCAACACTGGCAGGTCAAGGATGGCGATGTCCAGAAAGTGTCCATGGCTAGAGGTCACGGTGCTGGTGGCCAGAAAAGGGTCGAGCCTTTCAAGAGAACAAGGTATGTGTGTATCGGGAGAGTTGCCTAAGAATAAGTATAGGAAAAACCTGCCTGATGGTACTATGGTTCTTCTTCTCTGCATTCTTTCCCATAGTCCAAATTTGATGTTATTATGTTTTGTTTATAGACAAGGGAAAAAATACAGTCAACCCTTGAACAGTGCAAGTTTCAACTGTGAGGGTCTACTTATACACAGATTTCTTTCAGTAAATACTGTAAATATTATATTTTCTCTTCCTTATGATTTCCTTAATAACAGTTTCTTTTTTATAACTTACTTTATTGTAAGAATACAATGTTTAATACATATAACATAAAAATATGTGCTGATGGACTGCTTATTGGTAAGGCTTCGGATCAACAGTAGGCTACTAGTTGTTAAGTTTTTTGGAGGTCAAAACTTATAGGTGGAGTTTTGACTGCATGGGGGGGCGGGTGGTCAGCTTTCCTAATTCCCACATTGTTCAATGGTCAACTGTACATAACTAATCAATATTGCGAAAGCCTACCCTGGCGATCAGTTGCACCAGGGCCTGGCCCTGCCACTCACCATAACCCCTGTTCTCCTCGGTTGCTGGGCTTTAGTGCCTGGGATTCCATTGCTTCCTCTTTCCCACCTGTACTCTCAAGGTTTCGTAGCCTTTTCATTTTTAGTTAAAATACAGATAAATACCTTTTGGATATTATGGTAGGGAAAGATTTATTAAATAATTTCTTAAATAAAAAGCATTAATTAAAAAAGAAAAGAGTGATACATTTTACTATTTTAAGAACTTTTATTTATCAAGAAATACTGTAGCCCTGGCCAGGTGGCTCAGTTGGTTGGAGCATCATTCCATAAAACAAAAGTCTGCAGGTTTGATCCCCAGTCAGGGCACGTATGAGAGGCAACCAACTGGTCAATTCATATTCCTTTCTCTCTTTCTCGCTCTCTCTTTTAAATCAATAAACATATTCTTGGGTGAGGATTAAAGAAAAAGAGAGATACCTCGAAGGAAGTGAAGAGGACAACAAACAGAAGATTAGTGTTGCGAATATATTAAGTATTCCTTTAGTAAGAAGAACACTAACAATTGTAGAAAAATGGACCAAAAACATGAACAGACACTTCTCAGAAGAGAAAAGGAGGTTTCCTTGGTCGATCACATAAACAAGATGCTTGACATCAAAGGTAAAAATGTGAATCAGGACCGTATGGAGGTAGTAGCTGTATACAATCAATCAACAAAAATGAAGAAGTCTGACACTAGCAAGGGCTGAGGAGGGCGTGGATCCAGCAGTTCTCGTACACGTCACCGATGCAAGTGCGAATTGGTGCAGCCTCTTCAGAACACAGCCTGGCATCGTCCCCTAATGTTGAACACACACACATACTATCTGACACCACAATTTCTCTCACAGGTATGTACCCAAGAGAAATGTTTGCACATGTACAAGAAGAGGTTCAAGGATGTTCGTAAAAGCACTGTTTACATTATCAAGAACCCCTGCACGACCCAAATGGCCAGTTATGAGAGGCTGCTAAGTAAATTGTGGTATGTTCATAGAACAAAATATTATAGAGGAGCCCAAATGAATAAATGATAGCAAAAAGCAACAATAGGATGAATCTTACCATTATTAGTCCTACAAATAAACATTCATAACGTCTTTTCTATAAAGCTAAGAACAAGATACATACACACATACTTTCTGGAATACATATGATACATATAAGAAACAAAGAAACTAGACGAAGAAAGCAAGGACATACTGAACACAAATCACAATGAGGGTTCACTTGGGCTTGGGAGAAGCAGGGAAATAGGGTGGGAGGTGAATCTACATGGTTTTATGTGAACTAGAGTCTTACTGGCAAGGTTCTAGTTTGGGGGGCAGAGGCGATAGCTTCATGAGCACTTTCTGGATTATTAAAATAACAGGCTAAGTCAGTAAAAGCAGGCCGTGTACAGATCGACAGTGAGCGTGTTTCACTAACCAAGGATTACGATGACTCCAATTCTGTGTACCGGCGGTCCAAACAACAAACAAAACAGAACAAAACGAAAAACTCATGTTAAACAAAAGTTAGAATATGATACAGGAAACAAGATTGTTAATCAGAGGAAACTTGGGAAGCTTGAATCTGGATGACAGATGGAAGATTCATTTTGAAAGGGTAGATCCGAGGCTTGGAACACCAACTAAAAGCCACATACAAAGGTATCCCCTCAACTGCTCTAAGGAGGAAGTCGTACAGACCTACCTGGAGAATGTCTTTCCTTTTACCAACATTTTCTTCCATTTCAAAAGTATCCTCTGACACCGCTCAGTGAAACCAGTGAAGAGCCCAAAGATCTTCAACAACTGAGGACAAGGGTTCTGTGGTTTTTCAAGACAGCTAAGTTCTCTCATCTGCTCGAAAGACTCGCCTCACGCTATCTTATTCCTATGAGGCATTAAATGTGAAATAAGGCCTTGCTTGGCGGTTTGCCACGACGGATACTTTTACAACTTCTGTAACCTATGCTCACGGCACCCAGAGCTCTGTAGTGAGTATCACAGTGCCTTGAGGGTCTGGTCATTTCCAGGCAATGAGCGCATGTCTTTAAAATATAAGTAATCTTTACTGTAAGTCCATTATTATACAAATACAAACGCTGGCTCTGCTTTTCAGACTTTTTAGGATCTGAAACAAACAGCAACCTGTGACTCCAACCTCTGGGCTGTTCTACTGTTCCAGCACACAGTAGGTACTTCATGAATGTTTGTTGAGTAAACTGGCATTGCTTTCCCAATAATAATTTTGAAGACCCTGGATTGCAAGAGAAGACACTTGTCAAGTGAAGCATTCTTCCAACAGACCATATTTTATACAGCAAAATGTGACCTAAAAAGCATGGCTTTATGAGGCTGTGTCAAAAGAATAGCTGAAATTCAGGACTGGATGCAGCCATTACATGTGAGAACAGCCTCCGTGGCAAGGACACACCTGCAAAGTGTAGACAGAATCCAGGGAGTCAGAAACTAACACACATACTCCCCTCCCCAGATTTAGCAACAGTGATCAAGAGACGACAAGATTAAGACAAAACCCTCCTACTCGAATGACCATCTCATACGATGACAGTCACATTCTCTGAATCGCTTTGATGTGTGTATTGAATATGCTAACCAAAGGACAGTGCCAGGAACAGACATATGGAAACATGAAAGAAATAATTCAGACCCTTCCCACAGGTTAGTGGTCAGAAGCAGGTATTGGTGAGAGAATACAGCAAGGATCCCATTTCCTGACCACTAATGCATGTTATCTGAAAAAAGAAAACTCTTGCATACTTTGCAGAAGATCATAACCAAGTCTGTGAATAAACACATGTTCATACTTTCCCAACTTAGGTCTTTTACATTAAAAAAAAAAAAAAAACACAAAACAAACAAAAATCCCCCTCCGGGCTACTCCTCCCTTTATTGCTGCTCTTTCTTGTATTAGTTCCACCTGCCAAACAACTTTAGTATTTTTGGCCATCTAAGCACATGCGCATTCATTTCACCCTAAATTAACTTGTTTGCTGGTTTGCTAGTTTCCAAGTGTTAAGTCAGTTCACGTGTGTGTGCGGGTCTGCCCGCACAGCGTATCAGCCAAGCTCCTGAGGGCCGTCAGGCTGCTGGCTTGACCTGACTTGTATTTGCTGAAATGTGAAGGCACCTGAGGCATAAACAGACTTCTCCAGTCTCCCGGATGCCCCGGAGAGGGCGGGGCAGAGGCAGTGAAGGCGCTTCTTTTGTCTTTCACTACCCATGGTCTCCCCCACCCCCTCCAAATTTGTGGCCAATCTGTACTTCATGTGCCCACCCCTACTGCCTCCATTGAGTAAATATAAACAAGTTGCCTGCCAGCAACTGGGAGTTTGGGATCGGCATATCAGTATTAGATGATGAGACTTCATGAGTCCTTCAAGGCACGCCCCCTTTGTGTTTGCACCCAAAAACACAGCAGCAGATGAGGAAGTGAGGGGGTGTGCAGAGCTTCATGATAAATCACAACGAAAATAGGGTGGCTGGGGTTTTCCCGCCCACCTGTTACCTGTACTTATTTTCTTATTAAAAGCCTTTGAGGTATAATTTACATACAATAAACTGCACATACTTAAAGTGTACGCTTGGATGATTACTGGAATCTAAGTTATGGAACTGCCACCGCAGAATTCCTGATATTTCTACAACGCCAAGTTGCCTCGTGAGTATAGGCAGTTTTTTCCTTCAACTTGGAAGCCCTTCAGACTGTAAGGAAATTTGACCTCACCTAGAAGCCCAGGGCTTACCATGGGGCCACTGATAGTATTTAAGAAAGCAATAGCACTCCCCCAGCAAACCACCTCTTCCGCGGGAGAAAAAAATCTCTCCGTCCAAGAAAAGACTTGGGACTTGCAGTCTGACTCACCCTCAGTTCTGGGGTGCATACTCGGGCTCTGATAAGAGGCAGTCAATCCGTCCTCCCTTTGTTTATAATGAGTCATGCTGGAAATCAGGCAGCTACTTTTTTTTCTCTCCCATGTCAGGGTTAGGCAAGAATCAGAGGCAGATACACCCCCATTCAAAATGCAGTCATCCTTAAAGCGTCCGGTGACTCCAGCGTAGCTAGGTTAGGACCTGTAGTGACTCTATGGGGACGCCTACCGGTGGAGACAAGCAGCGCCGCGTCTTGGCGTTAAGCTCTGCCTTTCTTCCCCACACCTCAAGGACCGATCTTAGCGGGTTACAATTTGCAAGAGGAATGGGAAGAAGGAGCTGACTTTTTGCGCATCCTGTCTCCCGTCACCCCAATTGTTAGCGACAGAATGAGGCGTGAGTCATACATAACTTTCAGGCTATGCCCACACTGGAGCAATTAACCACATAATTGCTTCGACGATGAACCTTCCCCAGCTGCAACCCTCTTCCTACCCGTACTGCCTGCTCCCCGCAGTAGAGCTCTGGGCTGTGAGCCAACGGTATTCAGTGGCACGAATTGTGAAGGCCCAGGTTTAAAAAGTCAAAGTTGTGATTCTTTTAGCCAATGTCTTCTTGGCGCCGATTTGAAAGTCCTACACACCAGTCCTGACAGGAGCGTGGGGGATGTTTCGACCAGCATTAATGTCATGATCAAGTCAACATGAAACAGATTCATCTGCCGTTTCAATGTAGTGTGGCAAAGGGCTGTTTTGAGAATAAATCACCATAGCAACTCAGCCACCCCAGTTACAGTAAGCTCAGTAGACCAAAATAAAAACCCGTACCAAGTTTTAGGATTAGCTAGTGAGAGCTGCTGAATGTTGACTTTCAGTTTCCAGAGGACATTAGCCAGCACTTATTTTGGTTTCATAAATTGCTGAGAGGGATGCTTTAAATAATACTAAAGCTATACAGCCAGGTTACAGACTGAGGGGCTCTAGGCCATGCTCTCTGCCAGCTTAAACACAAGCAGGCCTCACTGCCAAACAGCAGCATTCTGTTGTTAAAATAGAAAGCTTTAGGGAAAGGCTCCGTGTTGCTTGTGACTTACCAGTTCCATTCCAAGTTAAAGGTACCTGGCACTAGGAATGCTGGTGTTTCAGAAGAGACAAATCAACAAAAAAACAGGTTTTCTGTTGATGTGAAAGGTAGGAAAGCAAAACCATTCTTGTTTTCCGCCACCCCCAGCACTGGGTTTTGGTTCCATTAATTATCTGTTCTCTCCCTAGCAGCTTCCTTCTCTCACCCAACTCTGTTCTCTCCTCTTGATCACCAGCAAACAAAATCACCTTTGACGTGCAGCTCGCCCATTCTTGTTTCTGGATCTGCACTGTCTCATGGCTTCCTCAGCCCCTCAGCCAGGCGTGTGCCCGTGGGCCCCCTGGACTGCCACCCGGGAGGAGCTGAGATCTCTGCACTGCTGAATCGTGAGGCACCAGTGTTCATACTGTTCAGCTCCCAGTCCTGTGAGTCACTCCCTTGAAATTCTCTCCTGGTTTTGATCCTGGTTGTTGCATGATTCACAATCTTCTTCTAATAGTCTGTCTCCTCTATCCTCTCACCTTCTAAATTTAGGCTCTTTCTAAAGTTCTGTCTGTATCTCCTTGCTTTAATCAGTTATCTGATGTATTCAGATGTCTACTACATCTTAAATTGAGACTGTCTGCCTGACTATTGGTGATCTCCAAATCAGATTGATAAGATGGAACTTAATCTCCTTCCCAACACAATCGGGTTCCCCTCCAGGCTCTGTTTCTGTAAAGAGCATCATCATTTCCTGAGCCTAGGCTTAAAAGCTCGGTGTTCATTCAGACTCTTCTTAGGCATTTTTTTTGCCACATCCCATAGACTCTCCTTTGATGCTTCTTTATGTCCTTCTTTTCATTTTCAAAGCTATAATCTCAGTTCTGGCTGTCATCACCTGTGGCTTAGATTGTTACAACACAACAGCTTCTGAAGTGGTCTTTTCACCTCCAGTCCTTGCTTCCAGGTAGCAAGGTGTGGTAGAATGAAAGTAGGGTTTGGAGTTTGAGCCACACCTCTGCTATTTATTTCAACTACAGCTTTAATTTTTCATGTCTCAGAGTGTTAGTCCCCTCATCTGTAAAGCAGGTTTAATCCCTACTTGGAGATGTGAGGATTTAGTACAGGAACACACATAAAATATCTGGCACCCACTAAGTGCTCAGTTAGGATTAGTTCCTTTCCATTTCAAGCTCACTACTGTCAGATCAGAGTTTTAAAGCAGATTTCTGGATCACATCTTGTCCTTACTCGTTTTTTTCTACTGAAATAAGAGCAAATTCCTCAAGCCTAGCACTTAAGAGATTCCTACAGTGTGGACCATATACTGCTCCAATTCTAACGTTCACAACTCTTTCTTTAAACATCACCGTTCTATTTCCCACCTGTTTCTTCGCTAATTCTCTGGACTTGGACCAAAGTACCCAGGCCTGCATCTCTGTCTGATGAAATACTAGCTGTTCCCTAAGACTTGCCTTGAATTCTACCTTCTCTCTGAGGCCACTCCTGATTCCTACAAGTGGCTATGACGTCTTCCTCTGCCCTCCAGAGCACTTACTCGCACCTTTCTGGGGGCATTTTTATTGTCCCACTTGCTCAATTTCTTTGTGTGACTTCTGTGTTCCCTGTAAGACTACGCCCCTTGAGGGCAGGGACCATTACAGCTTCCAGTCTAGAGAGCCCTCTGCCCTGTGCGATGACTGCCTTCTGCCAGAAGCAAACCTGCCCAGTCAGGACTCCCTTAGTCTGCTCAACCATCTTTTCCCAGAGGTTTCTGCTGAGTGTCACCCTCCCCAGAAACTGCACAGGGAAGCAAATCTCTTAGTTAGCGAGGGGCATTCTCTCACTAACACCATGTTCTGGAGCTCATAATTACAGGAAGTGTTTCCAAATACCATCATCTCCGAGGTAGCATGCCACCATTTCCTTGGACCTGGTTTATTCACGATTTTCATGAATCCCTCGAAACTCCCCATGATTGAAATCACAAGTTGGTTTTGTTCACCTGTCTCCAGGGCCTGGAGGGAGTGCTGTTCTTTTGATGTACAAACATCTTCGTCATGTAAACGGATCCTTGGGAATATCTAAAATTCCTTTTCTTTCTCATTCATGAGTTAGTCTCTTTAACACTGGTAGTTAATGGCTACACAGAAAAAAAACACCTCAGATTAAATATTCTGCTGTGCTTTTGAAAACAAAACAAGAAATGGATCCACACAGTCAGCATCTAAAAATGAGTCCATAGTTCTTAAATAGTTGATCAAGTTATAGTTTTTAATATTGAGATCTTTATAGTCCTTAATATTGAGCATCAGGGTACAGTTCATATATATACACATATGGATATAATATATAATCCATTTTCTAGTGTACAAGCTTCACCGTTAGGATGAATGAGGCTGGAAATAGGATCTCATCATTATATGGGAGCTCATGTTGCCAATACCATTTGTGAAGTATAATTTTCAAGAAGTTACAACATGACTCTCATACAAATATTAAGAAAGTCAAAGATTTTATTCGATTCAATTCATAAGGAAGCCAATAAGATGTTAAGACTGACTCAAAAGAAAATTCAGGGATCCAGAGATTCGTAGTTGGTCAGTCAAGGAATGCGGAAATAAAAATGCAGAACTGACTAATGTCCCACTAGGCAATAACTTTTGTGATGCTACCGGCTAAGAGCCACTTGTGCAGGTCTCCCTTGCCATCTGAAGGCAGAGTGTTCCCAGGAAAGCTTTTGTTAAGCCAAAATGGCGTGAAGCAAAGAAGCAAATACCATGGATTTATACGGAAAAATTTTTGAGCATCCCAGACCCATATTCAACAGAGGTACAATGCCTTGATTTTGTTCAGCATGATCTAAACGCTTAATCACATCCAGTTTTATAGGAAGTGTAACACCCTTACAGGCTCTCTTAGGCTCTTCTGACAGCTTAAGGACTCATCTTGCTCAAAGATGCACAAAATAGATCCAGATAAAGCTCAGATGCTCCCAGACACCACCATTTAAAACTGGCAGCTGAATGTGGAGTGTGGTCCCTGGGGGCAGGAGCTTGACGGGGCCACACCCTCCACTCCCTGTGCTCACCGCTTCTACAACAACTTGCTGCAAAACAAATGCTAAATGCTATTTCGCCTTTTTCCATAAAAGAGAAAAATCCTCTTTGGATTTCTTTTGGTGAATGAAAGCAGTATTATGGACTTTGGTAAAACGGAAGTGGCGTAATGTAAACTTTTGAAAAGTTGGGGGTTACCTGTTTTGCTATCTGGGTTTTCTACAAGTTAACCTGTCTATTCTTATAAAGTTGCAAAATGGCATTCCTAATCAGTCAGCAAAAGGTTTATGGCCCTAGAAAATCAGATAATCCCCAGGAGGCACAGACTACCAAACAACATCCAGCTCTTCACAGAAAGGTTATTCAGTATTCTCTCTGACCTCTTTCCAACTTTTGCATACTTGCTCTTAAAACTATTAACTAAGAGATGCCTGGAAGCAAACCAATTTGCTTTCTCTGTGACACATCTGTAATTAGATACATAAAAGTGGACACTAACCAGTCTCCCATTCCCTCCTCCCGCCACTCACCACCAGTATTTCCTTGTGGACTCTGCAGTGAGAGACTCTTGGGTTCAGATGGTGTTTCCATCAATAGGCCAATCACTTAACGTCTCTGGGCCTGTTTCACAAGAGTAAAGAGGATTTTAAATAGCAGCACCTTTATGACTTTGTTAAGAGGATTAAATGGGAACACTCAAGCTCGCAGTGAATGTGAGTTATGTCACTACTATTAAAAAAGGTTCATTATTCTAGCAGAGTCTTTATTACAACATTAGAACATTTTGAGAAATAACCTGCCTTATGCCTTGTTAAAAGGGGATTTGGTTCTACATTTTAAAGCAGAAGCAACAATAATTAAATCATGGAGA
Source organism: Glossophaga mutica (assembly GCA_039655065.1). Classification (NCBI taxonomy): domain Eukaryota; kingdom Metazoa; phylum Chordata; class Mammalia; order Chiroptera; family Phyllostomidae; genus Glossophaga; species Glossophaga mutica. The sequence goes on from CM077305.1 coordinate 104,058,446, forward strand.
TGAGCCAATTAGTTAACTAATAATTAAACTTGTTAAGGGATTACAATAGATCCTAGATGTGTCAAAATGATAATTCACTTCTTTCAACTTTAAAGTTAAAAGAACAAAAATGTTTGAGTCAGGGAGGGCAGCAAATTAATCTCTGCTGAGTTAAGACGTCCCAGGCACCGTGCTCACCGCATATTCATTACATGTCAACAAATGAGTATTTTCAGGAGAAGAATTTTTTTTCTTCCTTGAAAAGAACGGCTACAAAATAGAAAACGACTAAAAGAAAAATATACTAAAGCCTTAAATAGTGGATTTACCAATCACGTCAAATACAATAGCAGTTGTTCAAAGAGCAGTTCATCTTTAATCACTTACTCTGCAGAACAAAAAAGTAGCCAAATTAAATATTCTGTTTTAAAAATTATATTTACTAACACAATGATCAATATAAAGCATTGGGAATTTATGTCCTTTCAAGTATACATTGTTATTTTTAGTTCACCCACAGAATGCTGAGGAAAATACTGAATAAATACACATTTTATTAAAAACACACAAACTCTGTTACAAATTGATATAAATCAGTTATGTCTCTAGCCCATCCAAATTTTGGCTTACATACACCCTTAACTCAAAAAACAACAGTGCTGTCGGCCACCAAAAACCTGTGGATAAAGATGGTAAGTTAAGTACTGAAGCTGAGAATCAAACAGGAAAGAGCTATAAACCAAATTACAAAGCAAAATAATGAAAAAGGACAAGTTGTGTGGAAGTCTGGATAAATTTTCATATACTCAAGCCTGAGAAAAGAATTTTCCTACAATGTGGGTTTTTAAGAGGACATTTCTAGGTTAAACTGAACACCAAAGAGAAGGCAATTTCCCTAAAGAGTTTTCTAAGCCAAAGGAAAATCAAATTAGGCCTGAAAAACAAAAGTGGAGACTAATAATGCCTGCCTCTTTGCCCGCCCACTTCTCCAGATTTGCTTCAGTGCAGGTTCTCCTGCCCAAGGCCATTTATTAACTTTATACTGTCAACACAGTCAGATCTGGACTTAACCCTCTATGTCCCCGGTGGAGTGAGGAATGGGACGATTACTTTCAGTCCCTTAGGAGCTGGGCAGTTGCGTTCCGGATGCACAAACACGGACATTGCCATACAGTCTACTAAGCCTCGAATGAAGGAATGGCAAGGTACTGCCAAAAGGACATTACTTATGGCCACTGTTAAAAATGCTTTCTTCTTGTACAATTTTAAGAAATTAGACAGGCACAGTGATTTAAACAAACAAAACAATTTCTCACAGTATCTCATATGCTCAAGTTTTTATGTAAAACACTTATAAAGTAGAATAATGCTGATCTCCAGTTTTTAAAAAAAGTTTTAAAAAGTTAAGCATGAGTTCATATGTATATTGAATATTTATGATTTTAAAAGAGGCAGAGCTAACAAAGTTATGCTAGAAAATTAAGTGATTTTTTTCAACTGTGCATTTCTAGTTCTTTTGCCAAAGATTGTAAAAATCTGTAAAAATATTCAGTAAGAGTAAATGATGGTTCTATCAAAGGGTTCCACAACTGGAGACACATTAAAATATCCACACAGGGTCCAGCAGAAGTGAGGCCTGCTTGAGTGTGGTTGGTAGGGTAATAATATGGTGTAGTAATTTACAGTCTTAATTTGAACACTCCACCTAAAATGTCAAAAGTGTGCTTGAGTGTGATATTGTTATGTTACAGAATTGCATGCTTATGATTTTGTAATGAAAAGGGGGCATTACTTGTGCCGGGCCCTGCCTATTTAGTTGGAAGATGAAGTGGCAGTGAGGGTCTTTCATCTATAATGACCGTGTTAAGAGTCCATTCGCAAGTATCACTCATAATTCAAACGCACACGAGATGGTGCACCTCTCTTCAAATGCCCACTAAGTACAGCGGCAAGTAGCAACATTTGAGTCAGAGGATGCTGGCTTTCTGAATACAATTACACTGTTATCACTGTTGTACGAAAAACTAGGATTGTTTAAATTGGTTGCTTTAAGAAACAATAGAAATTACATATCTCAAGCAGAAGTGCTAGCATAGTGTGAAGAAAAAGGATAATAACTGTGACTATTCAAGATGGTATGCCTTTTTTTAATCCTCACCTGAGGTATGTTTATTAATTTTTTAGAGAGAGAGGGTGAGGGGGAGAGAGAGAGGTGTAAGAGAGAAATATCAATCAGTTGCCTCCCATACACACCCCAACTGGGGATCGAACCTGTGACCTTCTGGTGTACCGAGTCCCAACCAACTGAACCACCCAGTAAGGGCAGGTGGTATGCCTTTTTAAAGGTACTTTTAATTATGATTGAAGTCTTAGATAAAGAAACACATACAAAAGTGAAAGTTGACATGTATCTGACGTTTTTGTTTTCTACTGTCAAGGGTATATTTTTAACCCTGGGACAAAGTTAGTGGGTAGCTCAAATCTTTACTCTATCTTAAACTGATTTCTGTTTCTGGTCCTCTTCTCTACTCTCCACATCACTGTACAGAGTTCTACAATAACCAGCGGGGCTCTTTGGTAACCCTCAGTCCATTCTGGCAGCACTCTGTACAGAGTTCAAAATCCACATATACTTTAACTGTATTAACATACATTAACACACCAAGAAATCGAGGCATCAGTCTGGTTCAGTTTGGAGAGGACAGTTAACAGCACGTGGGTTGAAGCTGAAGCCCATGTCCGTGTTGCACGGCCCACGGTCTCCTCTGAGTGCGAACGGTGTGGAACAAGAGCAGGGCTGACTCTGACGAAACACTGCACTGTGCGGCATGGCTCGTGGAACAGACGTCTAGATCGGCTCTTGAGGTAGAAAAATTCCTACTCATTACTAAATGTGCACGTTACACCTCAGTTAGTAATATTTAAATATAAAAGTTTAAAAACTGCACAAAGACGCTCTGAATGTCCTATATGTACATACCAGTACATAGAGCGAAATGAAATCAGAAGGTTTAGAATGAGATTGTTTTATGAATTTTTAAATACATATATATTTCTTTAGAATTTTTATATAATCTATGTGTTTATTTTCCATATAGTTACAGTTTTTTGTCTCAAGGAAGGAAAACCATATCTTTAGGAGGTTAAATATCTCAGTAAAAACAGAGAATTCTGAGGGATCCTCAACTATAGCATAAAATTCTATAAATAGGCAATTCATTGTATGTTTTAAAAATACTGGTTTTGAACAGCACTGAGTGCTACATCTATACCTATTCAGGTGTCTAGGAAATCAACCAGCCAGCTTTAGAGGGGGCTCTCTTGGCTCATCAGGAGGAAGTCCCCCTGAAGTTTTCTCAGAGGTGGGAGAAGTACGTGGTGGACAAAGACGCGGCACAGAGAAACCGGTCAGGAGTGGCAAAGAGATGCTTCCTTCTCGGTGTTCCGGGGGCACCTCCGTGGGCAGAGGATGAGAGCACGACTGACTGCGTGTTTTATCAGTTTGTGAGGAGACAAACTTTGGCTTGTCTCAAAAGCGGCCTTCTGTAAGCACTTACAGAAACATTACCTGATCCTGACACACCTCGCTTAAAAACTGAACACCCCCTCACCGGCATGGCCGGCAGAGGAAGGGAGGAGACCTGGCACAGCAGAGCCAGAAAAGGTGCCCGAATGCAAAGTTCAGGGAGGAACCTTCGCTTCTGATCCACTCAACCAGGAAACAGCACAATCATTAAAAACGCTGGAAGAGAACGAGATACTGAGCTAATAATTAATAATGATCTATCATGGCTGGCAAAGAACAGCTGAAAAGCAGAGTCACAGGATAAGAAAACAGCCACCATTGTTCACTTTTTCATTTTCCCTTTAGACAGAATCTCTGCGTAAGAGGTGTGAATGAAGTCATAAAGCTGCTTAGCGTTTGCAGCGTTCCCCAGAATACTTGCGAGCTTGTCTTGTGACAGGCTTGCTAATTCTGCAATGTTCTTAACGTGGCTCATCAAGGAGCGACAGTTTTTGGCATTTACCCCTGGCATTTTTAACAAGAAGTCCTGGGGGCCAGGATTATACTTTTCAGACTCAGGGAGGGTTTCAGAATCTGCTGTAACAGCCATGGCTGTCGCTGCGTCGGGCTGTGGCTTATTTTGTTTCAGCTCCTCAAACAACTCCGCAGTGGCATGTGGGGAGCAACACCAGAGGATCCGGAGCCTGGGGAAGTGCAGGGTGAGGAGCGTGAGTTTGGAACTGATGTCGTTGCTGGAGATCTCCTGATGGAAGGCACCTCGGGCAATGAGAGAGAAGGGCTTACTGGGGTCAAACTCGATCAAAAGCACTGGGCGCTTGTAGTAGCGGGACATGGAGATGCACTGGCTGTAGAGGCGGCCGTTGTTTAAGGAGCCGATCAAATCGCTGATGCTCTTGCGCTCCACGCACATGTCTGGAGTCAGAATGTAATCTCCAACCTCCAAGGTCACTGGCTCGATGTCGATGCCCCGGCGGTGGATCAGAGACGGGAGTTCACTTCGAAACTCACGCATATCCACCACGATCGTCTGCTGTGTTCCTTTCTGTTCCTGGCCACCTATTAAGAAAAAGCAGCATTTTAAGTAATGCCACTGAGGAACAACTTGCAAAGTTGAAATACAACAATTGAAGTTTAAAATTATGTTTCCATTGTTAATTTATGATGCATGGTTCCAAAATACTATGTGTTATTTTTCCGTATTTTCCTCTATTTTCAAAAAGACTATATGCAGAGTAAATAAAGGCAATTTCCCTTAAACTAAATAAAACTAGTAGGTAAGTTAGAACTAATGGGTGGTTCCTTACTTACAATGATCCATAAATACCAGCATCGCTATCATTTTCCCTCTGTAGTTCCCCTATAGTCCCTTATCATTGCACTGACCACATTTTACTGATCATTATATTCCCAATTCCTAGGACAGAGCCCGGCACACAGTAGTTGCCTAAAAATGCTCACTGTATAAATTGTCTTATGAGCTGTTGTGAACAATTTTGGAACTTTGAGTGCTTGTATCAAGGAGTCCCAGAGATGGGAAAATGGAAGGGGGCAGAAAAAAACAAAAACTCTATGAAACAGAGCTCTCACACTCTGACGTGCATGTGAATCACTTAGGGTCATGTTAAAGAGCAGATTCTTCTTCTTCTTTTTTTAATTCCTCCCACCCAGATTTACTATTTTTTTTTTTTTAAATTAGATTTACTGGGGTGGCACCGCTCAGGAACAGTATGTAAGTCCCAGGCGTATGACTCCATGGCACACACCTACGCACTGTGCGGTGCGCTCACCGCCCTCTGTCACCGTGTGTGAGGCCCGCTACCCTCTCCCCCCTGACCACCATACTGTTGTCTGTGTCTGTGAGTTTGTTTTGTTTTTTCATTTATTACTTTCTGTTTTATATCCCACATATAAGTGAAATCATATGGTAAGGAGTGAATTTTATACAGGGGTGGGCAAAAGTAGGTTTATAGCTGTGAGTACACGAAACAGAGTTTATTCTTATATTACTTATTAATAATTGTATTTATTTGTATTATACCTGTGAACATACCTTTTGCCAACCCCTGCATTTAGTCTGGGATAGGGTCTAAGACTGCATTTTAATGAGCTCTTGGGATGCTAGTGCTTCTGGCTTAAGGACTGTACAAGGGCTGAAGTAGGCAGAATAATGGCCCACAAAGATGTCCATGCCCTAATCCTGGGAACCTGTAAATATGTGACTTTACATGACAAAAGGGACTCTGAAAATGTAATTAAATTACCGATTTTAAGATTGGGAGATTATTTCAGATTATCCAGGCGGGGCCCATGGGTCCCCTATATGTGAAGAGAAAAGTAGGAAAGTTAGAGTTGGAACTGCTGGCTTTGAAGGTGGATGAGGGGGCCACGAGCCAAGGAATGCAGGCCTGCCAACACCTTCGTTTTAGCCGGGTGAGACCCACTGGACTTTGGAATTGTAAGATAATATTGTAACATATAATGAATGTAACACATGATAAATGTGGTTGTTTCAAGCCAGTAAGTAGTAATGTGTTACAGTAGCCATAGGAAGCTAACACAGGGCTTAGAGGACTGAACTCAAAAGGACAGACTTCTGTGAGTAGCTTTCTGAGTGGTAGCTACACAGTCGAGTCTTTCTTCCTTCACACTGCCTTACATTCTGAAGTTCTGCATGAAGTGTTCAGCAACCTGTTCAAGTTAATAGTAGTCTTCCAAAAGACATAGATGCTCTGAGGCATTGTTTCCCAAAGGATGACCCAAGGACCACCTCCATCAGAAGCCCCCGAGATGCTGACTCCACTTCAGATGAACTGAATTGGAATGTCTATCAACTGAGGTCTGTAAATCTACAGTTTGAACAAGCATCTGAGGTTATTCTTAGGTACACTAAAGTCTGAGACCCACTGCTCTAACTGTGCTTGACCCTACCAAAGGTTACGTCAACTCAATCATATTGCCTTTCTCGTGTCACTTGGCTGATCTCAGCTGCTGCCATGGGGAAATGGGATGTGGGGAACAGGAAATGGTTATTCCTCGATCACAGTGTGCTCGGAATTCAGCAGCTCTTGGTAGTCTGCCACACACAGTTCGCATACTGCAAGGCAAGAGAGTACCACACTGCTGGGATCTGGAAAAGTGCCAAGGAGCAACAAACAAATCCAGAAAGGCAAATGGGAATGCACCTCCAATCACTCCTATCTATTAGCTCTGGTTAAACTGGCTTCTTCCAGTTAACATAAGAACCTAATCACCATTTACAAAAGTTTCTTTGCAAAAGTACATTCAGAGTCTCAACCAACCACAATTAAAAGCAATGCTGGAACATAACTAATTTATCCCCTTTACATTACAGATGAGGAGCCTTAGTTAGACTCAGGAAGGACCCATGGTTAATAAACGGCAGAGCTGAAACTAGGGTATGGGAGCAGATACCCATTGTTAAGTTTGTTGAGAAAGGACTTCCGGCCAAGATGGAGGCGTAGGCGGACACACTGTGCCTCCTCTCACAACCAAAATTAAGGACAACAAATATTTAGAAACAAGAAGACAACCTGAACTGACAGAAAATTGAACTGTACGGAAGTCCAACAACCATTCATCCAGACCGGTAAGAGGGGCGGAGTCGTGGTAGAAAAAAGTGGAGGTGCTGACCCAGGAACGCAAGCAGCAGCGGCTGGCAGTTCCCAGGTGCACAGGCGGCAGCTGGCAGACCCCGGGCACAGGGGGGCAACTGTGCAGACCCAGTGAGGCCGCACAAGGCGGCTGGCTGACCAGGTGGTTCCACATTCACGCGCGCAGATAATCCAGGCAAAGGGGAAGCAGCGGAAGGGACCGGAGTCCAGGAGAGAGCAGAACAGGCGCCATTCTTCCCTCTTGGACCCCGCCCCCACCTATAGCATCACAACCCAGCGACTGGGCTGCCCCGCTCTGAGGAACACCTAAGGCTCCACCCCTCATACGTAATAGCCATGACCAGACTAAAACCAAAACAAAACAAAACAAAAAAACCCACCAAAAATGGCTCAAACCGGAGAAAAAATGAAAACCCCAGAGCCAGTTTCTCTAAGCTGTGAAGAGATAGCCAACCTATCAGATGCACAGTTCAAAGCACTGGTCATCAAAATGCTCACAGAATTGGTTGATTTTGCTCACAAATTAGATGAAAAAATGCAGGCTAAAATACGTGAAATGAAGGAAGATGCATGGGGAACCGATAGAGATGGAAGGAAAACTGGGACTCAAATCAATGGAGTGGACCAGAAAGAAGAAACTAACAACCAAACAGAAAACGAGGAAGAAACGAGAATTCAAAAAAATGAGGAGAGGGTTAGGAACCTCCAGGACATCGTTAAACGTCCCAACATCCAAATTATAGCTTCCCCAGAAGGGGAAGCTGAAGAGCAACAAGTAGAAAACTTATTGGAACAAATAATAAAGGAGAACTTCCCCAATCTGGCAAAGGAAATAGACTTCCAGGACGTCCAGGAAGCTCAGAGAGTCCCAAAAAAGTTGGACCCAAGGAGGAACATATCAAGGCACATCGTAATTACATTAGCCAAGATGAAAATGAAGGAGAGAATTCTAGAAGCAGCAAGGGATAAGGGGACAGTCACCTACAAAGGAGTTCCCATCAGACTGTCAGCTGATTTCTCAAAAGAGACCTTCCAGGCAAGAAGGGGCTGGAAAGAAATATTTGAAATCTTGAAAAGCAGGGACCTACATCCAAGATTTCTCTATCCAGCAAAGCTGTCATTTAGAATGGAAGGACAGATAAAGCGCTTCTCAGATAAGGTCAAGTTCAAGGAGTTCATCATCACCAAGCTCTTATTATATGAAATGTTAAAGGGACTTATCTAAGAAAAAGATAAAAAATATGACAGTGAAAAGACAGCAAACACACAGCTATTAAGAACCATACCTAAAACAAAAGCAAACTAAGCAAACAGCTAGATCAGGAACAGAACCACAGAAATGGAGATCATATGAAGGGTTAGCAACGGGGTCGTGGGAGGAGGAGAGCGGGGAAAGGTACAGAGAATAAGTAGCATAGATGGTGGGTAGAAAATAGACAGGGGGAGGTCAAGAAGAGTGTGGGAAATGTAGAAGCTAAAGAACTTATGACATATGAACATGAACTAAAGGGGGGAATGTGGGTGGGAGAGGGTGTGCAGGGAGGGGGCATGATGGGGGAGAAATGGGACAACTGTAATAGCATAATCAATAAAATATATTAAAAAAAAAAGTTTGTTGAGAAAAACCAAGTCTCTGCACAGAAACTCGGGAACCTCACAGCCTCCTTTACCGGCAACAGGAGGGCGGGACTCACCTGCTTTCCGAGTGTCGACCGAAACACCTGTAGACACGGAGCCTCTTACCAGGTCTAGGTTTGTTTCATTTCTGCCTTCTCTTTCTTCAGGGACAACCATGCTAGCCTTTTCCCTGGGAGAAAAGAAAAAAAATTTTAAACAACTCTTGTAAGTTATAATATAAAAAGTGATCTATATGGCCACTGAGGTAGAAGAGAGTGTAAGAAATATGTTAGAGGTCAATATGCCCAGACAAGTGATGGACAAAGGAGGGAACGTTTAGCTGGGTACCACTTCCCGTAGCCCAGGGATGAAAAGGCTGCTGTTCACTTTCTATTCTGTATGTCCCTCAAACACGTTCAGACGTGAAGTGAGCATGTAAAAAATGTTGCAGGGAGATTATTGAGACTTTTTATAAAAAGCATGCTAATGTGTTATTGAGCATTAAAAATAATTTAAATCATTTATTTTCCAATATTTTCAGGGTAATCATAAATAGGGATGTTAACAATCAATGATTTTAGAAAATGAAAACATACATGATAGAATTTTGATTTTAAAAACTCCATTCAACACTCTAATTTTTTTTTTTTTAGATTTTCTTTATTTATTTTTAGAGAGGGGAAAGGAGGGGAAAGAGAGGGAGAGAAACATCAACGTGTGGTTGACTTTCGCATGCCCCCTACTGGGGACCTGGCCTGCAACCCAGGCATGTGCCAACTGGGAATCAAACCATTGACCCTTTGGTTTGCAGGCTGCCACTCAATCCACTGAGCCACACCAGCCAGGGCTAAGCACTCTAAATTTTAAAGGAAAATTACAATTAATTCAAGAAAGCAAATTTCTGGCTGAGATTTAAACAAACAAAAAAAATCAACGCCTCAGGTTCTGCAGTAAAGCAGCACTGGTTCACTCACTGGTGCACTCATTTAAAAGCATCTAGGGAGCACTCCCCGTGCGGTGCAGGCACTCTGCACCCAAACGTGGCGACGCAGTGACTCCTATTTTCCAGGCAGCTCAGCAGTGACTCCTGTTTTCCAGGCAGCTCAGCGCCTCACACCCGTAGATCAACAGGACTGCATGGTCATGATGAAGATCTGTAATCAGGAGCTACGATTGGGACAAGGTCACCCAAAACCAAAGAAAGAGTAAGCCAGGTTTGCTATAGTCTTATTTTTCAAAACCAGTAAAGTATGTTACATTCAATTCATGAGGCAGCAAGTACTGTGTGTCGTCCGCGCGAGGCACGACAGGAGAGATGTATAAGGCTTCTCTCTTCCCTTGTATGGCTTGCAACTGAGCCGAGGAAACCACGGGGGTGTGTGTGTGTGGGAAGATGCAGAATAAACTGCAATAAGAGACTAGGGTAAGGTGAAACAGAAGACAAATCTTCAAGATCAACTAATAATTTCAACGAGGGTTCAAACAACAAAGATTTTCCCAATGGGAGGAAATGAAACCAGGTGGACCAAGTCTCCAACCACCCTGGATGATAAAGAAAGTTTTAGAGCAGGGCACCAGTAAATGATACCACTAACGAATAGAAATTCTAATTTTAATTTCTATACGATTTGAAACAATATACAAATGCACAGTCGTACTCAATGCAACATTTTATACATAGGTCACAAGTCGATAGTTCCAGTTCTGTTTTTCCTCCTTACTTAACATCGGCGTCAGCTGCTGCCTGCTGGAAACGTCTCTGCGATGGCGCTGGCTCTGGCAGCCACTCGTTTTTGTTCCTATGCATCTAGTGGACTCTAGTTGAGGACAAGGGGCCAATCACCCGCTCAAAACAATTATTGCTCTTCAATGTCTTTTTCTTCAACAGTCCGGTTAACATCGGGGATTTCTTCCCCCTTCATTTCTGTTCTTTCCTGAGCAGGCTGTCCACCACACGCGGGGCCCTCCGGTGTCAGCTGTGCTCTGGGGTGGCTGGCGGCATGGCTGCAGCGCAGACTCCGGATGGTCTTTATGTTCTGCTTGAAACCACTTACTGGCTGTGCAGCCTTAGGCAAGTCATTTAATGGCTCAGTGCCTCGATTTCATGGGTAAAATTGGGATAATAATAAAACCTACCTCAAAAGACTTCTTATAAGGATTACACATGCCGCGTAAGGCACTCAGAATGGTGCCTGGCACATAATGAGCACCACACAGTGTTAGCTGTTCTTGCCAGTGCATTTTCTTACCCTGTGGCAACCTCATCCCCTAGCTATCCATGATTATGCTAAAACTGAAGATTTCTTTCCAATGATTCCACGACTGTTTCAATTAATATTGTGAAATAAAATAGCTAGTTTACCATGAAATGTTATAACAAATTGAGAATTGAATTTGAGAAAAAATGTACTACTGAAATGAAACCACAATTGTGAAGAAAATATTTAGTCTTCCTTACCAGTAACTCAATTTAACAAAAAATTTTTAAAAAGATTTTATTTATTTATTTTTAAAGAGAGGGGAAGGGAAGGAGAGAGGGAGAGAAACATCAATGTGTGGTTGCTTCTCACAAGCCCCCTACTGGGGATCTAGCCCACAACCTAGGCATGTGCCCTGACTGGGAATTGAACTGGTGACCCCTTCGTTCGCAGCCTGTGCTGAATCCACTGAGCTACACCAGCCAGGGCTAATTTAACAGAAATTTGCCACAATTATAAACATCCAGTCCCTTGCTTTCAACATTTAGCATAATTATTCATTACTCTGTGTGATAGGCACAAAATAATAATTTTAAAATTCAGATTCCTATTTCCACTTAACGTACTAAGGCTTCTTATTTCTGCTTTAACATCTTCAGTGACACTTGAATAGCTTGCACAAGACAAGGAAGGGAGGAGGCACCAAGAAGAGCGAGAAGTCTCTTCAAATGGGCATGTATTCAAGCCCTCATGCTAACCCATTCTGTGATCATATTTTCTAACTGTAACATTTCAAATAGTATGACCTCTTCCTCTGAAAAGCAGTGACCTCTCAAAAACTATGTATACTCACAATTTTATTACTATTTTCTCTATAGTAATAAAAATTTTTCTCCTAGGGAGCATTTTATTATCAATACTTAGAAGTGCAATCTTTTTTCTCTTTACTCATCCGTAATCTACTGATCTTCAGTCCAGTCAAACAATCTTTTCACCGCCAGCTCGCTTGCTTCATTCTTCGCTGGTTATTTTAAATAGTTGCACTGCTTTTATTCTTACAACATCACCCATGGAGGTCCTGGCAAGGCACATTATCTGACTCTGCCATTAAATTTTTCTCCAAGTAAAGGTTCAGTGCAAATGGTCTTTCTGCAATGCACCTCACATATATTTTTCTTTTCAAAACAAACACTTCTCAAATTCCCCAGGTTTTCTGGGAAAGTAAATATCTGAAGATTCTAAATAGTGTAAGTCTGTTTGCTATGTAATTTGGGAAGATCTAACTTCTAATACATAGATAATCACCATTGGGAGAATTTAGAAAACTATGCCAGACCATAGATAAAATTACATTAAAGTCAGCTATGGAAATTATTGTATAGATTGAAATGTAGGAGGCAGTCCATATTCCAGGTTCCGCTGAGTACAATTTCCAGTAAGTGCCGGGCTTATCCACATCGTGTCACTGAGCCCTTTGATGTACAGAATCACTTATATAAGCTGGGACCGACATGGAGTCCCCAACATCTTGCTACAATCTATTAAAGTAATCTTTTCAAGGCTGGGTTCCCTGATGTGCTGGGGAAGAGGCAGCCTCATGAGGGAAGCCTAGAGCGTAAAAGTTCACGTCCTCAGGTACCTTTCTTCCCACATTTGACCAGGTTCCTCAGGCTCCAACACTGTGCAAGGAAAGGGTTAACTCAGCAAGCTCAGGCTGCTCAAACCCTGTGCATTCCCAAGAAAGGCCTGTGTCCTAGGACTGGCCCTTGGCCAGCTTCTGGGAGATGAGCTCTGAGCCCCTGGAATATTCTGCCTGGTTTTCACGTGCCTGAGGCCCGGGGCCACACAGTACCGGTTGGATCAGATGCTTTATGCTAACATGTGTTTTTGCTCCAGAGGTGGAGTCTGTCGGGTTGGGACTCTGTGTCCATGTGACTGACCCCCAATAAAAACACTGGACCCCAAGGCTTAGGAGAGTGTCCCTGCAGACAACCCTTAGTATGTGCTGTCACACAGTGCTGCTGGGAGAGTTCAACATATATATCTATCTGTGTGACTCCACTGGGAAGGGACACCCAGGAGCCGATGCCTGGTTTTCCTGGCTTTTGCCCCATGTGTTCTCTCCCTTGGCTGATTCTAATTGGTACCCTGTTGTAACACGCCACGACCATGCGACACCAGTTTTTCTGATCCCCATGGGTCCTTTCGGTGAATCACTGGGCCTCACGGTGCCTTGGGGATCCTCAACATGAACACCTATAACCTAATTTGAATATTTTAACTTTATGCGCTAAAGGCAAAGGATATTTTAAAAAGAGTGGAGAAATAGTTAGGAGGTGTTGGCCCATATCCAGCATCACCAATTCTCTGATTCTATCTCCTAAATGTCTCTTAAATCTGTTCCTCTCTCCCCAACTGGCTCTTGGTCACGACCTTTTCTCATCAAACCATCGCAATAGCCTCAGGACGATGTTCCCTGCTCCTCAGTTTGATGTCACTTTCTTACTTAGAACCCTTCAATGGTGTCGTAGTGTCTTTAGAGTCAAGTCTTAAAACTTTAGCAGCCCTCTTGCACCTCTAAGCCTTCATACACATCCTTGCTCAACACAACCACTGTGTCCACCCCATCTACCTAGCAACTAGTACACAGTTCTCATATATCAGCCTAAATATCACTTCTCCAGTGAAGCTGCCCCTGCTCGCCACACTGGGCTAGATCTCTTTGACACACTTTCTTATTACACCCGTGCCCTTTACCTTTGCAGCCAGGCATACTCTGCACACATCTACTTATAATAATATTCATTTAATGTTTGTCTTTTCCACTAGAGGACAAGCTCTAGGAGGCTTGTCCTCTAGAGACTTTCTCTGTACCACTGTAACTTAAGCACTTTAATATTAGCACAGGGCTTAGCACATAATAGATGCTCAATAAATATCTGTTGACTGAGTCTTGGGAGAATAAAGATCTGAAAGACAGAGAGAGGCACTAAAAACTCTAGACAAGAAGAAGTAGCCTATATAATACTGTTTGTTATAGCTCTTTCTGAAATATTTTTTCTAAAAACACATATACATACACATATACCATATAAACCGTTCCACAGAACATGTTAATAGAAAATTTATTTTCTGCCCTGGCTGGTGTGGCTCAGTGCATTGAGTGCCGGCCTGCGAACCAAAGGGTCACTGGTTTGATTCCCAGTCAGGGCACATGCCTGGGTTGCAGGCCAGGTCCCCAGTAGGGGGTGCAGGAGAGGCAACCACACACTGATGTTTCTCTCCTTCTCTTTCTCCCTCCCTCTTTCTAAAAATAAAATCTTTTAAAAAAAGAAAACATATTTTCTCATGGACATGAACAACAGTGTGGTGATTGTGAGGTGGGGGAGGAGGGTAGGTGGAGGTGGAAGAGGGTATAAAGGGGATATGTAGTAATGGAAAAAATACAATGAAACAAATTATTAAAGAGAAGAAAATATATACTCATAGTGGAAAGGACTGACCACTAACTGTGTGACTAGGCGCTGGAAGAGTCCATCAACAAGGCATATCACCATCACAGAGGGTCTGCAGGGAAGGCCCCCTGTATGGACCGTGTATGTTTTATGCATATACTGAGAGTCCTTAGCCAGTGTTGAAGGATGGTTGTCCATTTTGAAATTTCAGGCTAAATGCCACTGACAATGATCTCTGCCTTCTCATTGCCACTGATACGTTGCCAGTGTCTGTGGCCTGGAAGATGGGTATGGCCCAGCCACACTCGGCCCAGGTCACGGTCTCTTCCGATCTGCCTTTTCTCTGCCTCTGCTCAAGGATGCCCTGTCTAGTCCCTGCCCTGGCTTCTGAGGCCCCTTGGAGATCACCTTCTCACACCAAGCTGTGCTCTCATTCACAACGTCCTGGTGGGATTTATAAGATTCTCAAACACTTGGAGGGCTGAGAGGTAGCCATCCAGTTTGTGAATATCTCGCTTAAAAACATTTTCCTTATACTAAACTGAACAGCTTTTCCTATCTGGATATAAAACATTAAAGGATACTCATTCTCAAAAGCATAGACATATGTTCAGACAAACGTCACACCTTTCCAAAAATATTTTCCCAGGGTGATGTTTCGATCTGAATTGCCTGGGAAGTAACAGCATCTCCTAGTAAACAGTCAAGCAGTCACCCACCCACAGACAATGGAAATTGTACAAGTAGAAAAAAAATCATAATTCAAAGGAACGGGAGAAATCTTGTACATGGGGGAAGAGCAGATAGAACTTTAGGAACATATTTCCTAGAAAAGTAGTGTTTCGGTTTTATTTCTTTATGAGCAGAAAAGCAGTTCTCCTCACATTTCTAACATCCTATTAAACCACCGGAAAGCAATTGGACATGGTGAAGACAGGGGGAGAGAAAAAGGAAGTACGCGCTGATATATGTCCTGACTTATCTTGATGTGACCCTCTCCAACTTCTTCCCCTCTCCATCTTTCCAGGGGGCTATTAGATACGCCCCCGCCCAGAGAAGCTTCTGGATCTCGAAAGGCCTCCAATACAACTTGTGCTTTCATACTGATCTATGTATTACCTTATGAGTTTTTCAAAAGCTTCCTTTTCCTTCCGCAAAGCAGTGAGATAACGTTGTTCCTCAGTCGAACCTCCGTATATAAGAAAGTAAACCCTGCAAGTTAAGACAGAGCTCTTTTAGAGTGCAAAATCCTTTAATCCCTGAAAGGAAGAACATAGCATTTTAAATCAGCAACCTGCAGTGCTCAAATAATAAATATTTGACTAAAGATAAAAGGTTCCATTAATCACATACTTACTGAAATTAAGCTGCCTAAACCCCACCTGTTAAAGGTCTCATTACCACATGGGTTTCTTTTCTTTTGCCAAAGGGAGGAACAAAGTTTAGGTAAACACTGAAATATAACTAGAGGGATAGAATAATTCTTTCCTTATAATTATAAACAAGTCAGAAAACACAAAATCTCAGTGGCTTCTCTTTTTACAATTTTTCTTTGCATCCCTGCCAAATAAACATTTAAAAAGTTGGACAGTAGTAATAAAAACCAGCTTATGAAAGTTCATGTGAGTGAAAAATAAACAAATGAAATCTATATGACCTTTATCTTCACAAGTAATTTCTCAGTTCTTTTTATTCATGTCTTAACAGAACTGAGTCATCACACATTTTACATAAACACACAGACACTGAAGACATATGGATTATATCAGGCTCCTCAAGAAATCATTTGATTTATACTTTGTCTTAGAAAAGATCTGCTTTTCTATCTTGTTTCTTGCTAAGAAGATCAATCAAGCTCCTCTTCTGTCCCACTTCTTCACCTTCTATCAGAGACATTTTCCTTTTTTAGCCCTTGATTTTCCTTCTAGACTTCATCTTTCTAGGTTCTTTGAAGTGTGGACAGGGAAGAGACCACTGGACAGTGAGTCCAGAGACCTTGGTGCTCCTGTGAATGTGCCTGAGGGCAAGTCACTCACCATCTGTGGGCTTCAGGTCCCCACTGACAGAGTGAGCTGTTGAACTCCCAGGTCCCTTAACATTCTGACATTTTGTTTGCAAATATCACACTATTTTATTCTCAGGCAACAAAGAACAGACAAGCCGTCTACAAAGCTGATCAATAACAAAGAATGAAAAATTTACCAGTCTACAATTATTTACCAGCTTTGTCTAATCTCTGTATCCTGCATTACTTCTGACCCACTTCCTCCATTCATCTCTACTCTGAAAGGTTGCATTTGTTAAACTGCTAGAAAAATTTCTTTTGGCTCTGTTTTTGGTTCAGACTGCATCCAGGATATTAATTTTGCTCTTTATTTCCTGTCATATAATTTCAGAGCCAGAACACTATATTCTTTGAGAAGGATCATTTTCTCATCTATTTCTGTAGATTTTTCATCTGATATTTCTTGAAATCTAAGAGAACTTGGTACAATAATTCCTCAAATACTTTAGTTTTATGTGAATGTAACTAAAGAGTCACTTCTTAAAATTTAGGGAGAAGGAGATTTTAGAACATTGAAATTACTTATCTGAGTCACAATTATATTAATTTTGGGGAGAAGTTAGGATTTTATAAATTTCCTAGAGCACCTCATAAACTGCAAACCAACACATAAAGAACATGGTACAAAACAGCAGAGCAGCAGGTAATGAGAATCCAAGAAGTCCCCTGGATTCTTTGTTGTTCTACAGTAGAGCGCGTTCCTATGCAAACTTCCCAGATTCTTCAGAAAGTGAAATAAGGTTTCATAAATGTAACCAAAATTGTAACAACAGAATGTTAAAGATAAGAAAAACCCACAGGCAATTGGTATAGATTCTGTGTTAAACCCTAAAAAACTGTGTGCCCTGGCCAGGTGGCTCAATTGGTTGGAGCATCATCCCAGACACCAAAAGGCTGCAGGTTCAATTCCCAGTCAGGGAACATACCTAGGTGGTTGGTTTGATCCCTGGTCAGGGCTCCTTTGGGAGGCAACCAATCGATGTTTCTCTCTCCCTCTCCTTCTCTGTTTCTTCCTCGCCCTCTAAAATCGATAAACGTATCCTCAGGTGAGTATTAAAAACAAAACTGTGAATCTGAAGCCTTTAAGAGACAGTTATACTCTTTATAACTTGCCTGAGAGGTTTCCCGGGCCTGCTTGCCCTGTAAATTTCGAGCTGACGAACAAATGTTAACTCTGCATCATACAGAACCACGTATCTTGGCTCTACTTCATGGAGTACCCTTGTCAGTGCGTAGGGGTCGCTGCAACCCAGAAGTGGGTGGATGATAGTGAGGGGGTCTTTTAGAATTCCATAAGCAGCATCTGATGACAAGTTTAACTCAAACTCCTCGGGCTTAATTTCTTCTAAGCAGCTTTCTGGGCTACTGACTAAGTCTCTAGGATAGCCTTCCTTGCCATCCCCTTCCTCTTCAAGTTCTTCAGATTTCTCCATCATCTGAGTTAAAGTTAACCTTTGTTTTTTCTTTTTCAGAGTCCTTTCTTTGGTAGAAGCTCTTTCTTTTTTGCAGGGGTCTTTGGGTCTTTTGTTAGGTTTCCTAATTCTCTTTGAGCCATCCTCCTTTCTGAAATTCATCCACACTTCTTCAGCTTTGCTATCCTTCTCAAAAGTTTTCCTGTAGAGTCTCAGCAAGAAGGCCTCTGCTCCAACAGTGATATACTCTCTTAGCTGGGAACACGTTCGGTCATCGCTTGCACAAATAAGTACTTGACCTAAAATTAGAAAACAATTTTATATTACTATTACTTTACTTGTCTTCCTATTCCCTATGGGTCCCCTCATCTCTTTCCTCATGAGGAAAGCACATTTTACCTCTTGGTGCTAAAGACAAAACATGTACAATTTGTTTAAAAAGGGTCTTAGATGCGGGATTATGTAAAGCTTTGAGTAAAGTTGAAGCCAGAAATATTTAATCTTATGAAAGTATAGCCATGGTATAAAGGAGGCTTTAAAGAAGCTCTTTTTAATTGATAATTTCCAGAAGATCTTATACATCAAAATAAATTTCAAGTGGATTAAAGAGTCAAATGCTAAATATTAAATTATTAAAAAAGGTTACTATTCTTCATCTGTCCAGCTGCAGATGATTTTTCTAGGCTTAAAAGCAACAGAAGAAATAGCAGAGAAGATTGATATCTATAAGTTAAGACTGACTCTATAAGAATAAAAAAATTCATTAAATAAAACTAAAGACAGACTTCCAATCAAGATGGTAGCATAGGCAGACATGGCTCACTTCTTTGCACAACCACATCAATATTACAGCTAAAATATAGAACAACCATCATTTAGGAATGTCATAAATTGAGCTAAATGGAAGCTTGACAACTATGAAATCAAGATGAATGGAAGTCTGATAAGTACGGAATTAAAGAAACCACATACATCCAGACTGGTAGGAGGGGTGCAGATGTGGAATGGGCTGGTCCCACACCGTCCTGGGTAAAAATTTGGGAGGGATATCTCTGGACTAGTAGTCCCAGACCCATACCAGGCCCCCAAACCCAGGATTCCAGCAACAGGAAGATAAATCCCCATGACTTCTGGCTGAGAAAACCAGCAGGTATTGAGTCAGTGGAAGAAACTGCCGGAGCCCCAAGCAGTTCCTCTTAAACCACACACAGACTCACCTACTCAGACTCACTCCTTCTGAGCTCCAGCACTGGGGTATAGCACCAGTGGCATACAGGGAGGAACTGAAGTGCCTGGCATCAAGATGAACAGAGGACATTGTCCCTTTTCTAATCCTTCCCCCAACAGAGCTGGCAAGATGGTGCCAAATCTGAGTCTCCATCAGTCTGGCTAACACTGTGCAATACACCTTGGAGATCTCCTGAGGCTCTGCCCCACCCAACTTAAGGGCCCACACAAGCTGCTTTTCCATAAGAATGGCTGGTCTTGGCTCCTAAATCCTATCAAACAAGCAACAGCTGGCTTCAGTGAGCCCTGGCAGCAGCCAGATTAGATTCACAGTTTGGCTTCACCTAAAAATCTCCAAGCCCAGCACAAACAGCAGCCATCCCAGATTACTTTACAGCTCATGCAGGATGCCTCAGGCAAAACAGGTGGGGTCTGACCTTGGTTTGCACCACCTGGGAAGCCCTAGGACACATGCACCCAGTGGACAGCTACAGACCACATCCGAGCATCACCACCCTGCTCCTGGACAGCTGATCCTCCATGGAGGGTGAAGGTTGGTGGTCAGTGGTTACAGCAAGTCCTTGTGGTTGGCTGGAGTGGGTAAATCCCTCACATTGATCTGCCAACAGCAATCAAGGCTCAACTGCAAGAGGAGGGTATACACAGCTCACAAGAAGAGCACAACTCAGGTACCCAGCCTGGGTAATAGGGGAGGCTGTGCCATTGGACCCTACAGGATACCTATGACATTAGACTGCACTATCAAGACATAGGAGCTCTATCTAATACACAGAAGCAAACACAGGGAGGGTGCCAAGATGAGGAGACAAAGAAACATGGCCCAAATGAAAGGACAGATCAAAACTCCAGAAGAAGAGCTAAACAAAATGAAGATAAGCAATCTATCAGATGCAGAGTTCAAAACACTGGTTATAAGGATGCTCAAGGAACTTAGTGAGGACCTCAGCAGCATAAAAAAGACCCAGTCAGAAACAAAGGATTCACTAATTGAAATTACAGGGAAACAACAGTAGAGTGGATGAAACAGAGAATCAAACCAAATATTTGGAACATAAGGAAGAAAAAAACAACTACGCAGAACAACAAGAAGAAAAAAAAGAATCCAAAAAAATGAGGATAGTATAAATAGCTTCTGGGACAACTTCAAGAGGTCCACCATTTGCATCACAGGGGTGCCAGAGGAAAAGAGAAAGAGCAAGAAATTGGGAATCTATCTGAAAAAACAGTGAAAGAAAACTTGTCTAATTTGGTGAAGAAAATAGACATGCAAGTCCAGGAAGCACTGAGAGTCCCAATTATGATGGATGCAAAGAGGCCCACTCCAAGACACAACATAATTAAAATGCCAAAGGTTAAAGATAAAGAGAGACTCTTAAAAACAGCAAGAGAAAAGAAGTTAGTTACCAAATGGTTGCCAGATGGGAGGGGGTAGGGAGAGAATGGGTAAAGAGGCGAAGGGATTAAGTACAAATTGGTAGTAACAGAATAGCTATGAGGATGTAAAGTACAGTATAGGAAATAATAGCCAAAGAACTTCTATGTGTGACCCATGGACACAGACAACAGTGGGGGGATTGCCTGAGGGAGTAGGGGGTGCTGGGTGGAGGTGGGCAAAGGGAGAAAAATCAGGACAACTTTAATAGCATACTCAATAAAATATAATAAAAAAATCTAAAGACAAAAAAACTTTACACAACAATGATAAATGTTATTATCTTTACTATATAAAAAGCCCATACAAACAAAGGGCATAGCCTAAGTTGGCAAAGGAAATTAAGACAGTTCACAAAAGAAGAAATGCATTTGAGAAAGTACTGAGCTTGTCTAACATCAAAATTTAAAACAAGATGACATTTTTCTCCAATCAAGTTAATAAAATTATCACATATATGTGTACACACACACACACACACACACACACACACAGATGGACTCTCTAGTCATTGCTAGCTAAGTGAAAAATAAATAAGCTCTTCTTATCCTGCTAGCAAAAGTAAAAGTTGTTAAAAACTTTCTGTACAGCATTGTGTTAATATGTCTCAAGAACTTAAAAAATGTTAGTATCATTTGACTCATCAATTCTACACCCAGAAGTTATATCTATACATGACTCTAACGATGTGAAATGGAAAATACAGGAAAGAAAACCTGGAAGGAAAGATGCCAAAGTTCATAGTGGCTGCTAGACATTATTTTTTTCCTTTTCTGTTATCTTCATTTTGCTTTTACTTTTTTCTAGGTGAGCACGTATGACTTCAAGCCCTAAATCACAGCACCATCAGTTCTGGGATAACATCACCACTATATTTACTAACATAAGCATTGTGTGTTTGCCTTTATTGCTTTGCACGATTTCAAAGACTTAACAGATACATTTAAAGGTCTAGTTTTCTTTTATTTTCTATTTGGTTTTAGTTTTTAAGTTTAGTTCAGATTTAGTCTACACTAACCGACCAGCATGCTCATGTTTGAAGAGAGCAGCCCTAAAATCTGGAACGTTTGCAAGGCCAGGTCCGTGTCAGCCCATGCAACAGTTCAGGCTTCTTTGGGAAAATACTTCCTGAGAAAATAAAACAAGACCCTTTGGTTTTCTCCTTGGGTATTCCAGATTTCAAGCCTGGCAAGTATAAATGTGGAGATCAGGTCTATCTTTAAACAGAATTCCTGAGAACCAGATCAGTAAAAGAACCTGCTTTCATGAACGTACAATGATTCAACCTGGAGAAGGTCATGCCGAACGAATAGAAAGAGGGTTGCTGCTAGCATTTCAGCATTCCTTTGGCATTTATTCCTCTACAACTTTATAAACAAAATAGCAAGTTATTTTTGGAGAGCTAACCAAAAAGACTGACTTGTTTGATTTTGAAAGCAGATGTCCTCATCTCCTTTTTTCCTACCTGGACCACCAAGGGCTTCACTCTCCGCATTTTCCGCCTCAATTTCTTTCAGAACTTCTGTTAGCGCTTCCCACTTAGGGTTGCTTTCTAGGACCAGTTCCTTTTTTGTTTCTGTGTAGAAATAAAAGACAACCTCATTCTCTGTGATAATATTTATCCATGAAGTTTTCTGAAGACTTTCCAACAACAGAAACACAAGCGCCGTTCCATAAGCCTATTCCTTTGAGCTTCCTCCCTAATACCGGACAGGATCTGCTTCCTTGAAAAAGGTCTCCTTGTGGTTTAAATCAAAGACACCTCAAGCCAACATTAACACAGGTTTCATAATGCTTTGAGAGAAAGTGATATTCATGGTCACTAATAATATGTTTAATTAAGTTTTGAAATAGAGCCTTAAACTACATAGTAAGCATTAACCTTATCCTGTGCCTTAAAAACACAATGACATATTTGTTGTTGAGTTGTATGAGTTCTTTACATATTTTGAATATTAGCCCCTTATCAAAGATATTGTTTGCAAATATCTTCTCTCATTCACTTGGTTGCCTTTTTGTTTTGCTAATGGTTTCTTTTGCTGTGCAGACACTTTTTAGTTTGATGTAGATTGAGAGTATCATGCTAAATAAAATACGTCAGAAAGAAAAGGACAAGAACCATACAATTTCACTCATATGTGGAAATAAAACAGGGAGCAACAAGTGAACAAACAGAACAAACAAACTCACAGACACAGACAACTAACGGTATGGTGGTTATCGGAGGGGTAGGGGAGGGGGGGAGAACGAAGAGGGTAAAGGGGGTCAAATGCATGGTGACACACGGAGACTACCCTTGGGGTGGCGAGCACACAGCGCAGTGTGCAGATGATGTGTTACAGAGCTGGGCACCTGAAGCCCATGTGTTACTAACCAATGTTAACCTAATACATTTAATTTAAAAAAAAAAACCAGTTACATTTATTATAACTGGTAGATGAGTGTTGGGATAAAATCTTCATTTACCTCATTCTAGTATATTTATGTTCTCTAAAAACTAAAGGGATGTTAAAATGTTCCACTAAGACTTTAAGTGCCCCAAGCAGTAATTACTCTGAAGTTAAAAAGGAACAATCCATAGTTCTTATGTAGCAGTAAGAATACAGGTGTTTGATTCTTGGCATTTGTTACTTGGAATTCCCTGGCAATGGACTCTAAGACTTGCCATGGCGAACACTTTTAACACACATTACATATGTTACATGTAACTGAACACACAGTCACACATTTTTCACATGGCCAAAAAGAGCTTTAAAATTACACTGTAACTTAATAAACAGTTCCACACCAAATACTTAAATAAAGACACATTTAAAGATTTAAGCCTACAAGATACCTTGCTCTTCTTTAATTTCCACTTTTCCGGACACTTTGCCTTTTTTACTCATTTTAGCATCTGGAACACGATAAACCCTTGCTCGAGCATTTACAAACAGCGAGGTGCTGGAGTCAAGAAATAGCCAACCTAATATAAAGAGTTAAAAAAAAAAAACCTTCAACTTAAAGTTAATTTTAAAGAATCTCGGATGATCATATGCCCTGTGTGTACATCGGGCTGCCATCTTGTTCTTCTCTGAACCCCACCTTCTCCCTTACCAATGTGGCCTCTGTCTCCGTTCATTAGACCATCGGTTTTCAGTGTGGCCTGAGCCACAGGCCCCTGGGGGTCCCCAGCAAAGTTTCAGGGGGACTATCTGGTGCCCGAGCACAATCAAGGCAGTGGAACCAAAGTGTCCTAGCAGTCGCGTGGTCTTCGTTTCAGTGCATTTGCAGTTTATCGCTCAATGGTGTCTCTGATGAAGCAGTAAAAATTATTACTCCTATTAAATCTTGGCCTCGGGGGCCAAGGACCACACTTTGAAAACCACTGGTCTAGCCAAACAGGGGCAGAGGCCAGAACAGTGCGGGGAGGATGTGACTGACGGGAAAGCAAGAGAGTGGCCAGTCACACGTGCATGTTTCTTTACAAATCTCTCATTTTTGGTCGTCAGCTACCCCAGACTGCCTTACTGTTTCTGCAAGAAAAATGAATTTTAAATTCTTAACAACTCAACTTCCAGAATGCAAGCTATTTCTAGGCTGGGGACTGCCTGTATTATAGACAATCTTTTCTACAAATAAAGTTGCCCAGAATGGATATGAATATTTGTTATTATATAGAACAGAAGTTAAGTAGGCAGAAACATTAGCTATCAATACAACTTACATCCTTGCGCTATGAAGATGCAATTTGAAACCTTAGTATACGATGTAGGTGAATACCTCACTCCCCATGCTGATTCCTCAACAAAACCCAGAACTACATCCAAATCAGCTCCTAGGAGAATATTAAAATTTTTATCTCCCACCTGAATTTTGACCAAAAGCCTTCTCTGTTGCTCTCAGAGATTCCAGAAGATTAAGAAATGTAATACAATCATACTGAGAGAGATATTGCAGTAAAGTTCGTAATATCTTCAAATCCTGAACCAAGGATTTAGTCTTGGCTCCAAGCTGGTGCCACAAAGGATCCAGATAATGGCGGATTGTCTAAAACAAGAATAAAATGTAGTATTGCTACATTACGTTCAATATAGCTATTATTATTATAGATTATGATTTCAATAAACATTCCAAGATACCTAAAAATGCTTTAAATGACATTTTGGTTATGTATATTTTATCACAATAAAAAAGATCCAAAATATTATCTTCCCAGGAAGTAGATACAAAATTTCAGGTCATGCGATTCTAAAAAAATGTTTAATTTTTCAAATATAATGCAGAGTGCTTTATCAGTAGAATCTTTATGATCAGCTAGAGTGAATAATTATCCATACTTATGTATTAGTCAGAAGAGAAAAGACCTGATAAACTGAGTAAATTTTTTCTTTTTTACAATTATTTCTAGTGACAAAGAGGTTGATTTAAAGTTTTAAATCCAGAAACTTAGTCTACCAAAATATTTTTTTGAAAAGCTGCCTGGAATTCTTAAAAGGTCAGCATTTTCTGGATCTACAGTTCAGTCTTAGACATTTACCTATCTGAATTAATATTAATCTATGATAAAAATTAGAATAAAAATTCCTTGAACTATTTTCTCAATTCAGAATGCAATTTTAAGACAAAATACATTTCACATTCCTCATTAATGAAAACTCATCCACATGATTTTTACTCTAAACAAGAGACCGTAAATTCTGAAGCATTCTTACGTAAAACTCTTCTACCTGTAGATATCCAAATGCTGTCATTTAAGAGCAAAAGGTTGTTTATCCTCTTTTTCGTCATACTTAAAATAAGAGACAATCACTGCAAAAATCAGAATTGTGCTTATATGCCAATCCACATATTTTACTACAAATGATTACTTCCAGTAAACTCAAAGAAGCTATCTATACTTTAAATCACCTCCAATTTAATTATAAACAACAGCAAATTCCTATTAAGAACACTGCAAATATTAAAATAGCTTGCATTCTTTAAAATTATAACAAGCTGTGCTTAAAAAGGAAAAGAAATAGAGTACCTTGTCAAAGGCTTTTCCAATAGCATTTTCTAAAGATAAGTCTTCAACCTCGAGCGACGGGTTGTGGCATTTCAGTTCCTTCAGGCATGCGTTTAAAATGTCCAGTACAGCGGTCTGCATGGCAAGCATGGCCGGTGTCATCGAGACATGAATTTCCACCACTTCAGGCTTGTGCTGCTCTAGAAACGAGTTTACTGCTACATGAAACCTAAAGAGACAAATATTTTTCAACCATTTTCTAGAGTTTCAACAGTTACGTATTTCTGGTCTTGGTTTCATAGTCTAATTTTGGCGGGGGGGTGGGGGGGGTAAATGCAATTGAGAAACAAAGTAGAAAAATGGCAATGTTTTCAGGAATACTTTTAACCTCAATGAATGGAAACTATTCCAATAAGGCAGCGGCCCGCAAACTATGCTCTGGGCTCAACCCAGGGCCTATTTTTACAGATACTGGAACACAGCCGTGCCCACAGTCCATGTGCTGTCCATGGGCACTGGCACACCAGGGCGGCAGAGCTCAGTGACTAACAGGCCACATGGCCTGCAGGGCCTAAATCTCTACAGTCTGGCCTCTTCCAGGACAAGTTTGTTGATTCCCAAAAGAAGGTATAATCAAGAAACAAAGACTACAACAACTACTTTTTAAAAAATCCTCACCTGAGGATATGTTTACTGATTTTAGGGAGAGAGGAAGAGAGGGGAAACAGACACACACACGCATTGATGTGAGAGAGAAACATCAGTCAGTTGCCTCCTGTATTTGCCCAAAATGGGGATCGAACCCACATCCTAGGCATAAGCCCTGACTAGGGATAGAACCCACAACCTTTTGGTGCATGGGATGATGCTCCAACCATCAGAGCCATCTGGCCAGGGCAACAACTACTCTTAAATACCATATAGTATAACCAAAATACCTATTTAGCATAGGTGACAAAATGTTTGAAAATTGAAACCTTCGGTTTTCCCTAGAAATTTACAGAAATTCTCCAAAATCTCTGGGCACCCTGGCTGGTATGACTCAGTGGTTGACTGCCAGCCTGCGAATCAAAGGGTCACAAGTTTGATTCCCAGTCAGGGCACATGCCTGGGTTGTGGGCCAGGTCTCCAGTAGGGGGCATGCGAGAGGCAACCACACATTGATGTTTCTCTCCCTCTCTTTCTCCTTCCCTTCCCCTCTCTCTAAAAATATATAAACAAAATCTTAAAAAAAAAAAAAAATCGTTGGGCATTATTTTCCTGATGAATAATTTTGAAAGTCAAAGTGGGTGTCTTTGTCAATAAATCTGTAGTTCAACTACCACTGCCGTGTATGTGAGTCTCTAGGGCAGGGGTGTCAAACTCATTTTCACCAGGGGCCACATCAGCCTTGTGGCTGCCTTCAAAGGGCCGAATGTAATTTTAGGACTATAAATGTAACTACTCCTTAACTAGGGGCAAGGAGCTTGGCGCTGCTGCCAAGTAGAAACAAGGTGGCGGGCCGAATTTGGGCCATGGGCCTTGTGTTTGCCACCTGTGCTCTAGGTAGATCTTTGGGGGTTGCACTGCGTGAAAAAGAAAGGATGATGTGGCTGCGCTGGGATGGATTGATATGCTACCAGAAAAATAAGTTTCAAATCTCTCTCTCCTTTTAAAAGAATCACAAATGTGCTCTGGCTGGTGTGGCTCAGTGGATTGAGCACCAGCCTGCGAACCAAAGGGCTGCCAGTTCGATTCCCAGTCAGGGCACATGCCTGGGTTGTGGGCCAGGTCCTTAGCAGGGGGTGCAAAAGAGGCAACCACACACTGATGGTTCTCTCTCTCTCTCTTTCTCCCTCACTTCCCCCTCTCTAAAAAGTAAATAAAATCTTTAAAAGAAGAAATAAAAATAAATAAATAAAAGAAACACAAATGTGGTGACCAGACAGTATTTCTATTTGAGTGCACTTGCAATGAACCTGACTAGCATGTATCAAGTCCAATTACAGTAAATTTTACATTAAAGTGCAAAATTAAATGACAGCAGATTCTCTCTCAGAAATTGATCACATAATGCTATTTACCTTGGCCACAGATATAGCTTCTTTACAAAAAGATTTCTCATCACTCTTTCCACATGACAAAAACCAGTATCAAAGGCAACAGCGTTGTCTGTGAAAGCTTTAATAAAACCATGTTTGTTTTTCTGGCGAAAGAGGCGCAAGATGAATGCTTCTTGACAGGACTCGATTATTCTGTGAGCCCTATACACCAAGATGCCTGAGGGGAGAAATTATAATTTCAATTACAGAATAGACATGTAATTTTCAGGCTCACTTTCATTCACTTATTCATCACATTTTTCTCGAGTGCCTATTTGAGGATGGGCAAGTGCTGTTCTAGGCTGGGGATACATAGCCTCAAAGAAAACAAGCAAATTCCTGTCCTCATGGCACTTACATTAACGACAGAAGTAAAATATTCAGTAGGTTATAAGGTGATTAAGAGCTGAGGAGAAAAAATAAATCAGAGAAGGAGAGGCAGTATGTGTGAAGGGTGGTGGTTTGCAATTTTGGATAGGGTGGCCTCACTAAGGCCGTGTGAGTAAAGGCTGGATGGAGATGAGATGAGCCTGGTGGCCAGGTGGGCCAGGAAGCTTCCAGGCAGAGGGAATGATAGGAGCAAAGGCCCTGGAGTGGGGTGTGTCTATCCCAGTGGAGAAAGAATTTCTTAAAGCTAAGTGGGTCACTAATTCTCCTTTTACATGTGAATCAGATGGGGACAATACAAAATCATTGCTTTTTCCAAGTCTGGGCAACATGTGCATTACCTATTAGAATAACTCAATTTTCAGAATCAGAATATCCAACTGGGTGGTAAATTACCCGACTTAAAATAAAAACCTTGAATGCTTAATACATAAGGTTTTTTCCCTGTGGGTGTGGAGATGACACCTATGAATCACAAAAACAAGAACAATTACACATTTTTCCTTATTTATAAAATGACCACTGGACCAGATGATCTCTTGAATGTACAGAATTTTGATGTGATGTGATTAGTGATAAATTAGGGAGAGACATGAGATGACATAAGAGTGCACAGACATCATTTCTGGATCCAAAACTCAATTATATGATGCTTCTCAGTCTTTTAGATGTAAATCCAGCCAGTAACTTATGTCCATTTGCTATAAATGTACTTGAATATTTTTGCTCCAGTTGCCATCAGTCCTAGGGTTTGGAAAGTGACAACAACAGTAATTAACGACCCCTTCCAGCAGGTCAATAAACTCAGTTCAGATTCTATTATTTTGATGTTTAAATTTTGGATCAAGGTAGGTGGAACTCAAATGTATTCTACCTAAGCAAATTTTTTTTTTTTTTAAATTAAGGTAAAAATTAATAGTATTATTTAGGAATTTAAAGACAAAGGATTTTCAATCACCCCAGTACATGTACATTTGGAGGGACTGAGCAAAAAGGAAAAGGACTCATGACATGGACAATAGCGTGGTGATTGCTGGTGGGGAGGGGGATATAAAGGGATTAAACGGTAATGGAAAAAAATACAATAAAGATAAAAAAGAAAAGAAAAGATTAGGTACGTAGTAGGTGGGTTTTTCTAAGTATTCTACTGGGCCACGCTTGCTGACCTGGATTGAAATATTACATAAAATAAAAAATAATAAAAATAACTTCTAAAGAAAAGGTGAACTTCAATTTAAGAAAATGTTGTGTTCCAAAAGGTTGTCATTCTTTGGGAACTCAGAAGGAGGAAGGAGAAAAGAACTAATACTATACCTGAAGCCGTGGGGTTAGGTACTTTTATAGTTTTATTTTGTTTAACCCTCACAATAACTCTATGGGGTAGGCATTATTATTATGAGACCAGAAAAGGGAAGCAGCTTAGTCAAGGTCGTCCAACCCGTAATGGGAAACCAAAGGTTCCAAATCATGTCTGGGAACAAACCCAGGTTTTTCCTACCAAGGGACACCACCTGAGAGCCCCCCTTTTAAAAAATAAAAATAAAAACAACAAGCAGGTCATATTTCTGGGGCAATTCTGGTCCCACAAAAGCTTACTGAAATTTTTTATGCTCCTGTAACACTTTGTAAATACTTTCTTACATCAGTCACTGGAACATCACAATACACAGCAATCACAGAATGCTTACTATGAGCCACACACAATGCTAAGAATTTTACATAGGTTATTTCATTTCAATAATCCTGACAATAATCCTAGGACGAAGGTAATATTACTGTCTCCAAGTTACAGATGAATTAACTGAGTCATACAGAAAGTAGCTTTTAGTTAGAAACTACCTATAAGTTCTCCTTTGAACACTTATTAGACTCAAATTGTGCTGTGCCTAAGTAGGTTGAACGATTACTGAAAGCAATACTGACATCTAGTGGTAGTTTCAATGTATATTTTTTCCACTTTATCAACTTAAAAAGTAAAGAAAAACAAAACAACCTATCAAAAAGCAGCAAACAATAAAAGACTTTACGACGCACCAAGATTTCGGATCACAAAAAGCCAATATCTCTTTTTGCTATTACTGATTAAGTGTTTACTAAGTACCAAGCACTAATACTAAGCAATTTATTTTATCTCACTTAATTCTTACAGAAACTCTAGGAGGCACTATTTTTCTTGATTTAAGAAATAAGAAAACGGGCTTATGAAAAAAACTAATGAAAAGTTAAGTAACTTGCTCATAGGCAGTGTCATTACCACGCAGTCAGGTGATCCATGACCACATGGTCTGTGCCCTGGCATATAACAATTACAAATGTTATATAAAAGTACAACAAAACTTTTCCTTTATATGTATGGTTCACCATGAACCATATAAAGAATTCATTCATATGTTTATTCATTAAATATTTTTGAGGGTCTCCTAGGTTCAGGGCCATACGATAGACAAAGTGGGAAGTACAATTACGAACTGCCTGTCTCTCTGCCCTCCAGAAGTTCACCACAGATCACAGTACATCCATGCATCACTCATCCAACAAGTATGTGTTTACTACCTACTATGTACCAGTTACTTAGCCTGGGATGAACAAGTTGCCCCTGTGCCTACAAAGCTTGTAATCTCATGAATGAGACAGACAGACAGACAGGCAAATGTTAGGCGGCAGTCTGGGTGCTATTAGGAGAACAGGGTAACCTAAGGGCTAAGAGCTGGGGCCTCTAAATCGGCTTTGGGGAAATCAGAAAAGGTTTCCACAGAAACAAATAGTAATAAAAAATTCCTTTTCTAGCCTTGGCTGGTGTGGCTCAGTGGATTGAGCGCTGGCCTGCAAACCAAAAGGTTGCTGGTTTGATTTCCAGTCACGGCACATGCCTGGGTTGCAGGCCAGGTCCCTAGTAGGGGGCGTGTGAGAGGCAACCACACATTGATGTTTCTCTCCTTCTCTTTCTCCTTCCCTTCCCCTCTCTAAAAAGAAATAAATACAATATTTCAAAAAAAAAATTCCTTTTCTATATTAATTATAGCAAAAATTAAACAATTCTTCTCAAAATAATTAAACAACTATTTGGTTTAATTCACATCATGGGAAATACATTCTTTAAAGAGGAAAACCAAATATTTTAGAAAATATATAAAGAATATTTATAAATATTCAAGTCAGACTATGTTCTAAAAGTAAATGCCACCCAACTACCATGTATTTACTGAATATGAGCTTAGAATCCACAGAAAATCAGTCTTACATTTCTTTCCTTACTCAGGCCACAAATATGTATATACTGAGCACATATAATAATGTGTCTGACATTGTGCTAATGGTTGAAAAGACCAGTGCAACTCACAAGAAGGTTCTAGCTTAGAGTTGAGCAGAAGGAACATACTAAAAGCAAAAGCTGCAAATTTATACGCAATAAGGTTTCAAATTCTTACCAGTAATTAAATCTGAAGGTATTCTATCGGTCAAGAAATCAACCACAAGTATTCGACTTGTTGCAAATATCACACCTCCTTGTGTATAAACCTCATAGCGACTGCTGCTTGTGATTTCATTTGTTACACGGTGAGGGAGGTGTTCCACTCCTTCTATCTTCAGCTGATTGATAAAATACTCCTAAAGGAAATGAAACTTGATTAGTAGGCCGTTCAATACAGCAGGCAGTTTTGATATTTATATTTGTATTTAAAATGATATGCTGCCTTTCTCAGAGATGACAAACTTAATGAATATACAAACTAAGTTACTACTTTATGTTGATCAATCAGCCAGTCTACATTCAAAGTAGGGTTTTCTTGTTTTTGTTTGGGAATTTACACTAAGGAATCACTGCAGTTGTTATCAGCATTTTAACAACAATCAAAAAGGCTTTTAAACCGTGGGTTAAGACTTCTGCTGCCTAGAAACTAGTTCCCACCAAAGCCAGGTTTGCATTGCTTGAGGAGATGCCCAGGGGCTCCTTTTCCCAGCTCATGTTCTGACTATTAGCACTGTCAAGATCCACCCTAGAGGGAATTTCATCCTGTCAATGGGACCCTTGGCCCTTACACTTTCAGCTCAATACTACCTTTCTTGGGGGCAGGGGGTGGGGGGAGCTGTGTTGAACTAAGCTTATGCCAAGCACTGGAGATACCTAGATGAATAGAACAGGATCCCTGCCCTCAAGGAGACTGTAGTCACTCTTTTCGCCTGACACTTTCCTCTGTGCTCACTAGACTTGTCAGACCAGGCTGTATCACCTCTCAACATCCCCGGCACAGGTGTAACCCTCACCTTAACCCCAGGTACCCTTCCTCAACATCCTCTGTGTCTAGCTCCCTTCCCTTCTGATCCTGTGCCCTCCTTCCACAGCTCTGATGAACCCTCTGACTCTCTCCTCTTCCCTACAAGGTTCTCTCCAGCCTCAGCATCCTTCATGTTTCCCTATTACCCTCAGAGATTCTGCCATCTCCATCTCTTTCACGGATTCCACTCCTTTGACCCCAGCAAGCTCTTTGAACATCCAACTTTGGGATTCCCTCATTATTCCTGTCCTCTTACAGACATCTCTATCTCCTTCAGGAGCCGCCAATTCTTCTCTCCGCCCCCATCCTCCTCAAATAACTACCCTACTCCTCTCAGAGTCCCTCCACCATTCTCACTGTCCTTGGTCAGGGACCTGCATTCCCCTCGGGTCCTCTCGCATCCGTGTCAGGACCCTGCACCTGCCTCAAGGACCCTTATTTAGTGCCTTCCCACCAGCGTCCGGGACCTGCACCATCCTTAGAGGCCTCGCAAACGGGCTGGGGCCTGCGTCCGCCGCCCCAGAGGCCCCCAACGCTCTTGGGATGCACCCAACCCGCGCCGGCTGCCGCACCTCCTCGGCCGGCTGTGTGTTGAGCACCAGGACCAGGCACGCCGGGTGGCAGTGCAGCCGGAGGAAGTGGTACAGGAGCCTGTCCGCGCCGAGCCCGCGGGCGCACACGACCAGCCCATCCGCCTCCAGTAGTTCCAGCACCAGCTGCCGCTCGTATTCCAGCAGCGGCGCCATAGCCGTCAGTCGAGCTGACGGTCCGGGTTTCCTGGGCGCCTTTCCGGGCAGTGACGGAACGCCGACGAAAGGAGCCGAGCCCAAGAGGACGAGAGTCAGCCGAGCTCGGCCGAAGAGGAGCCGAAGGCGAGACGAAGGAAGCCGAAGAGATCAGAGCCCGAGAAGACGAACTCTGGCTGAACGCAGCCGAAGAGGAACCGAGGCCGAGACGAGAATCTCCCGAACGTAGCCGAAGAGAGACGAGCCCGAGAACACGAGTGCTGACCGAACTCAGTCGGAGAGGAGCCGAGTGGAACCGAAGATTCGTAGAATCAGCCGGAGGTGCTAGAGCTCGCAGCTGATGTCCCGTACAGGCCTCAGGCTCCACTCCCGAGCCTTCAGTTATTTCACGTTGTCTGGTACCTTGGGTTTGGGAGTCAGGCGTCCTAGACCTGGACCTAGAACACACGGTACAAAAAAACAGGAGAGCAGAATGAAATCCAAGGAGCCTAGTTCCCCGACCTTGACAATTGAAAAAGTGATTGCCAATCTTCCAAGTGCGCTTAAAACAAAATGTTTTGAGTAAGCAGAATAGTTTACTGATTTCAGGGCTTTTGTTTCTCTCGGAAGGTCTTGGATGCAATACACTATTTAAAATAGTGTCAAGCCAGTGTGCCGCAGCAGAACCAGGTGTTCCACCTTCCACTAGAGGGACACCTTACGTAGTGTTTGATAGTACAGTATTTGTTCTATGTCTAGAAATGCCTGTTAATCTGAGAGAAATTGTTCTGTGTAGAAATCCCTTTTCCCAACCCTCATTGGTAGAAAAAAAAATTAGCTGTAAGCCAAAATAAAAATCACTTGCTATTCCATTACCTCAAAATATCCACTGTAACATGACATCTATACTTTTAGTATATGTACATGTATATACACACTCTCACCACACAGAGTTCTCTTTCTAATATGAGTTAATGAGTAACCCTGTTTTAAACCCCAAGTTTGTCACTAGCATTTGACAAACCTCTGAATGTGGTGTTTAATTCTTTCACAAAATCTTTTCATATGGTGAGATTCTGTAATGAGATATACAGTAGTTATTTACCTAATCCCTTATTAGTGAACATTTAGACCAATGGTCTCTGGTACTAAAGTCAGTGTCACCAGGAATCCCCAGTTTAAGGCGTGGTAAGGAAGGAAACATTATTCAGCACAAACAGTTCAGTAGTGTTACAGCACCACTGTGGAACAGCATCCTTCACTTGAGGCCGCTCTCCACTCTGTCCATTCTGGATTGCTGAGATGTCTTTGGTATTGCAATTTCACCCACTAAAACACAATCTCTAGTCACTGGTGGGGAGAGAGGGTGTACTCTCTGAGTTCCAGGAAAGCTGACTTATATAGAGAGAAGTCTCCACCCCCTTGGCCCATCCTCATGCAAATGAAGACTGAAAATCCTCACAGTTTGATTGGTCCAAAAAGCACTGTTCTGATTGGTCAGTGTGGGAAACCCTTCTGCCTGCTGTGGGCCCAGCTCCCACTGGGAGATGCACAGGACCCACGCCCACAGATAGGTTCTCTCGTGGGAAATCAGGTTTGCAATATACCTAGGCTGCCTTGAGTCTTGCTTTTGTAAAAACTCCCTCACCCTGGATTGGGATTGCGAGTGCTTATTGTAACTTCCTAAAATCCATGCTAAACCTTGCAGGGACCAGTGTAACCGGTTCAACCACTTTTGCCTTTTCATTTGCTAATATCCTTCTTCTGTGATGTGATTAGGGGCATTGGCTCCTTTGTTGTGACTGGGGTTGTGAGTGAGGACCATCTTGTAATGTGAGGAAATATAGAATAAAGGCCTGCCATGGTGGAGGCTGTGGCTTTTGCTCCCCTTGAGAGAAAAGACGGGCTGTCCTTTTTCCTCTACCGGACTTGGTAGTCTGTGTAAATGTTTTATGTCATCCATAATGACGTGGACCCTGCTGGCCCGTGTCCGCATCAGGTCAGAATGGAGCCTCTCTGATTGGTCTGTGAAAGTGCTAATGAAGATATAGCTGCCAAGCCAAGCACTGATTTGACAGGGTAAGTCTCAGTCATATTGGCTGAAAAATGATTCCAGGAATTCCTTTATAAGGGTTGGCTCAGAAGTTAGGAACACAGTTTAAGCAGGTAATTCAGCGTGGAAGGCAGGCAGCTTAGTGCAGGCTTTTTTTCTGAAATTCGGCCTGCGTGAGAGGCCCCTGTTTGGAAAGGGCTGTTAGGCTCTTTTTTAAAAATTTGAGCCCATTGGGCCACGTACTAAGCTCTTCTTAGTAGGTATCTTCTTTCTCAGGGCTGACAATTTCCATTCTTCTTAACCCAATATTATAGATAATATTTCACTGAACATCTTTGTACATAAATTCAACCATACCCCTAAGATATACTTTAGAAATGGATCATTACTGGAATAAAGAGAGAGAAGATCATTTATAAGGCTTTTCATTACATTCACAGTGCCACATTGCCCTCTAGAAAGCCTGTACCAATTTGCATTCACAGCAGCAGTTTACAAGAGCATCTGTTTCTCTACCTAATTACTACTTAATCCAATATTTTACTTACATTTTGTCAAGATTAAAACAGCACATAATAATTTCTGAAAGCTGGTTAAATGGAAAGGGATGTCTGTAGACATTGTACATACAGCATTTTCTATGAGACAGGTATTAATCTCTCCAGTTATGCAAGTGAGGAAAAAAAAAGGCTCAGGGAGGATATGTAACTGGGGTAAGGCCACTGAACTAGTTAGTGTACTTCCTAGATTCAGTTCAGGACGTGGTGATTCTCTAATCACCACTCAACATGTAGTTGGGGTATACAGTTGAAGCGACAATGCTGATATTCAGACCTGATTCCCAAGCTGTGGTATGCAGAATAATGGCTCCCCGAAGACATCCACATCCTAATCTCTGGAACCTATGACTAGATCCCTTATGTGGCAAATAGGTCTTTGCAGATGTGATTAAGACAGAGATTTCAAGGTGGGGAGATTACCTTGGATTATCAAGAGGGGTTCAAGGTAATCACAAGGGAAGGGGGGAGACAAGAGGGTCAGAGTAGAGAAGGAGATGTGACAGTGGAAGCAGAGGTTGGGATGACGTGGGAGGCACCACAAACCAAGGAATGCAGCCTTTGGAAGCTGGAAAAAGCGAGGGAATAAGTTTTCCCCAAAACCCTCCAGAAGGAACACAGTCCTACCAACCCATTTTGGATTTCTGACCTCCAGACCCAAAAGATAATAAATCTATGTTGCTTTAAGCCGCTAAGTCTGTGGCAACTTGTCACAACACCAGGAGGAAACTAATACACAAGCATTCACTATTTCTACTACCTGAGCTCTAAAAATGAAGTCCCCAGCTGATTGAAACAAAGCAAAGCAAAGCAAAGCAAAGCAAAGCATAAAGTATACAATGCAGCAATAATTTTGGAGGGTGATTGGTCATATATGTAGAAATTTAAAATATCTGTATAGATACATGTCCACATGAAGATATAGTCCCCCACAGATGTTTATTGGGTATCTGCTATGTGTCAGGGCCTGTACTAAGTGCTGAGGCTTCATCAGTGAGCAAAGCAGGCACAATTTTTGCTACCATAGGGTTTACATTCTAGTAGGGGGGAGCTTGTGTATGTACAAAGATGTTTTTTCATTATGTTATTTTTGCAAACTCCCATTATTTCTCAGGTACTTCTCCTAAATGTTCATTACTAGGTGATTAGTCACATTTCTTCAGTCTTTCCTAGTAAGTGGGTATCATACAACTATTAAAAGGTGTATATGGCAAGATACTCAATACATGCTATTATATACTAAGAAAAGCTTTTGCAAAATCATAATGCATAGTATCCCCCCATTTGTCTAAAAACATCAGTAAACAAACAATTCTTTCTTGTGTCTGCATAGAAATGCTATTAACAAAAGCAATTGTTTTTGGGGAGTTGAAATGAGTGGTCAGCATTAGGGTACAGCCTTAATATTTTATTTCATTCCCTTCTGTTCTGTTTGACTTTGTTCCAGTGGACATATTGCTTATATAATAAAAACAAAAGGAAAAGTTTCCTAGGTACTATATAAATACTTCACCATCACTAAAAACTGTTACCTGGTGAATTCTAAATTTAATATGTGTGTGGTGGGTAATACTTAATGTCAGAAGTTAGTATCTGAAGAAGCAGACTCTGGCAGATTCTAACAGATTGTGTTTAGACATTTTAGTTTAGTCCACAGGGAAACATTTCCAGCTTAAAGTGAAGGGATGCTTTTTTTTTTTTTTTATGTCACTGTCACAATAATTGTAGAAACCTTTCCTTCTTTTTTCAATATTCTGATCACCAGAACCATCTCCCCTCCAGTCACTTTGCAAGTTTCAGTTTTGCCCAGGAGGAAACAGGGCGGGTTTTCATCTTTTGGCCTTCGGCATTGGGCAGAGAGTGAGACCAAGCATTATTTTTCTCCTGACCTGAAATAGACCCCAGCACACCTCAGTTACCCTTAGCTTGGCTGTCGTAGGTAGTCCACTGTAATTTCTCTTAGCAACTTCGGTTTTCATATACATTCATATATATAAAAGGAATGCCTACTAAATCCAGAGGCTGGAGAAAGAGTGAACACTTCCTGGGATTAACTCCTCCCCTAATGGCAGATCACCATGGAGCCTCAGAGTTTATGAGTGTGGTTGAATGGTTCAGGCTCTCAGCTTGGCTGCCTACTAGCTGTGTGACCTCATGCAAGTTACTTAACCTCTCTGTGCCTAAGTTGCCTCATCTTTAAAATGGGACTGGTGATAGGACCAGCCTCATGTGGATGTTGTAGAGATTAGTTGAGATGAAGAATGTAGCAGGATATGGCTGTTCAACCAATTTCAATTCAGAAATGAAATGATGACTGCTTTAACACAATCCAACCTAATCTAGGACATGAGGCATGTCTATCTCTCAGAATGGAAACCAAACATTCCCCCTTATTTCTAAGGAAGTTTTGATGCCTGAATCCTCCTTGCCCTCTAATAAGGGGAAAATAGTTTGTGGTTGTGAGTCACTTGAGCTCTGGTTTTAAAATGTCTTAAAGAGGATTGTGAGAGGAAGAGAGGAAATCAGGAGGTTTAATGTGGAAGACTCAAGAGAGTATGGGTTAAGAACTTGAAGGAAGACTAGGGTGTGGGGAATGAGAAGCAGGTAAGCAGGTTTCCATATGGGGCCTGAAAGTCCTGGGATGGCTCTCAGGGAAGATGTCTCATCCTGTCTGGAAAAGCAGGACTGAGAAAGGGGCCCCAAGAGACCAAGTGTCACAGTCTTGCTTGCCCAAGAACCTCCCATCCAGAGTCTATAACCCATTCACCCCCAAGTTTGTATGTCAGGGATGGGGTTTGCAGCTCTGGCAATCCATGGCCCAGCCAAGTCAACACATGAAATGAGTCATCACAAACAGAATTAAAATATATCTGTGGTATTAAAATTTCATGGGCAGGCAATTAGGAAAAATAATGTCTTCAAAGGTAATGAACAAAAAAGGTTGAGAAACATGGGGCTAGAGTGTGCTTATAACGGTTACACAGGTTAGGACCACTAACCAGCTAGAGATAGGTGGGCAAGTGATTTAGCCATTGCAACAATAACTAAGCAACACCTAAGCAGGCTTCAGCGTGCAGACACTATGGTGAGACTTTTACAGGCACGTGCAGGGTCCGTCACTAACCAGTGTCCTGGCTCCAGCTTGCTCTGTTCAGTTCCTTCCTCTCCCCCTGCTATCAGGATCCCCCTTTTATGAGATCAAGGTGTTCTGGGGCACTATGGAGTGATCTCCACTAAGTTAATAAGGTAGGTACTATTATATTCCTTATTTTACAAGTGAGGAAACTAAGACTTAGAGAAGTTAGGTAGCTTGTCCAACACCAACCAGCTAAATGTGGAGCATAGAGCACAGTCCATCTGACTTCTAAACATGTGTCATTCATTCACTCCTACCCTCCTACTGCTTTGTTAGTTGCCTGATGCTGCAAGGCCTTGAATGACATCCTGAATCAGTTAGCCTTGAACATGTGTCTCAGATTGTCTCATCCTTTCACACAAACTCAGAATACTCTTGGATCAATCCCTCCTGATGGCAGTTGGAGTTTTTTGTCTATTGGCTGCAACAATACTCGCAAAAGGCAACTACGAATTCAGCAACACTTTCGTGTAGATTTGGGGCCTATTAATCCCAACAGCATCTACAAACATTCGAGGAGCTTCAGCATATAACCTTGAGAAGTTTCTTAACTGATTCCATCTGCAGGTTGGTATACACAGGACTGGGGAAGCAGTTGCAATACCTGCAGAGTTCTGCTGGGGACTGATATCCGTGGGAGATTCACTGATGTGGATCACTTATATCGAGTCTCTGAAAATGAAGTCACCTGCGTACTGATGCAATCCACTGCATCAGTCCACTGAGTCGAGACTTAGTATTTAGTTAACACAAACTCAGAATACTCTTGGATTATTCCTCATGGAGGCAGAGGGAATTTAATCATTAAACTAACCTTTTCTCTTGGAAATAAGGACTTTTGGTGACTGTAATTAAAAATATTTTTACTGTTTGACAAGCCATTCATCATTAACAGAAAAGGGGAAAAAAGTAAGAATGAAGCCGAACATGAAAACTAATTACCTACCCCTCTTTGCATCAACAAGTAGACTTTTCTGAAAATGGAAATTGTTCTCATGGTTTAGGCAATTAACCTTTTGTAGGGATTTATGAGCGGCCCAAGGAGGCTCTCCCATGGGAAAAATAACATTTAAGTCAGGCAAGTTTTGTGAGATGAGTATTTCCTTATTTAAGGATTTATGGGAATATTCCTTTTCCTTTGCTACATCCTCTGTCTTAGAATGTCTTCTCAGAAGGGGCAGAGGACAGAACTGGCTACATAATTTGTGGGGACCAGCACAGAATGAAAATGCAGGTCATCTTGTTAAAAAATGATGGAGAATTTCAAGATGGCAACAGCAGAGCAGTCAATACAACCTAGAGCCCTTCTGAGCATGGGGTCCTGTGTGACTGCGCATGCCTGGAAGCTGGGCCTGGGAAAGAGCTTTGACCTTGCAAATGACAGTGCTCTAAGAGCTGTCTGTCTTTGTCAGTAGGCACTGATGATGCTGTTGTTATAAATATTTGCCGGATTTGGAGTTAGAGGCTCTTGTTGGGGAAGGAGCAAGTTGGAGGTGATGGGGGGACATTTCTCTGGGCATCTTATTCACAAAGGGACTTAAATGTAGATGCTTGATGTTTTCTCGAAATTTGGTTCTACCTACAGTCTCATTGAAGCACAGGTAGGTAAAGAAGCACAGGTGGAAGAAGACAATATTTGGGTCTGGTTATTGGACTACATTGCTCATAGTGACCCGTGACAATATCAAAAGGAAACAAATCATATAATATTAATTGTAGGACCTGGTCATCAGAATGGAGTATATATACAGAATTAAATATATAAATTATAAGTAGTAGATATCATCCCAAACATACATGCAATGATACTATGATAATCAAAAATATCCTAAGTAATAATATTTTGCTGGAACTTCTGTCCCCAAACCCTGTGGTTTCTTATTAATCAGAAACAGTTGATTCTGTTAAGTGAAAAAAGCAAAGTGCAGAATGATGTATAAGATACTTTCTATGCATGTAGATTTATGTCTAAATATCCATAAAGAAAATCTGGCAGCCAAGACTGTTGGTTTTTTATTGGTAGAAATTGAACAAATGGGAATGAGAGCAAGAGGAAAAATTTTCCCATTGTTTATCTTTTAATTGTTTGAATCATATTGTTAAAAATTAAATAAGATTAACATAGATAAAACTGAATTCAATAAAAAAATCAATTATTATATATTGCACTAAATTTTGAGTTAAAAGCCTGGTCCTGTCTTGACTTCTGAGATGCTTGATTTGGAGTTTGCAACTTATATTTTTCTAAGAAATACATTGGGGTGAATGTTTTCTCTATAAAAAATAGGTTTAGAAAATTCAAAGTTGGCTCATTGCAAAACTGGAATTGATCATTGTTTAATGTAGAGCTAATCATTGCCAAGGTTTGCCTTCACAGGGAGATATGACACATAGCATTGACACTGAGAGCAGGAATTATGTTTAAATTTTTTCCATTACCATTTATCCTCCTTATACCCCCTCCCCCAGCAATCACCACACTGTTGTCCATGTCCATGAGTCCTTTTTCCTTTTTGCTCATTCCCTCTATTCCCTCATCTCCCCCTACCATACCTGTCATCCCGGAGAACAGGAATTATGTTTAGAAGTCAAGACAGACAACTGCTTGGAATAACAGAAAGCAGGAAATAGTGTGGTTGTTGCTGTGCTGTTTTGTTGGGAGAATCAAGGTTGTGGAACGGCTTACTCAAGCAAATGACTCTTTATGACAAATGAATCACAAGGTCAGTTCTTTACTCAGTCTGGACAGAAAGAAAGTAAATGATATTCTTTCTCTTTTTATCTCCTATGCCACTTCCAGATAAATCCTTGACTTTGCAACCATGAATTTTATCAAAGAATATGAGGGTCAGTCAGTGTAGTGGATGCTGTGCTGTGCTACGCAGACGACCACCCCCCTTCCCCTGCTCCCTTCAAAACTGGTGCATTCATTCCCTGTCTGCCAGAACTGCTGGAGGCCATCAATTCTAATGTGAGTCCCTCTCTAAAACTTGCTCTCAGCTGATGAGGGCCACCTTGCCCAAGGTTGATTCTCCTCCCTGGGCCTAGTGATATATAAGTGGTGGACATCTGGTGGTTGGCAGAACCCCACATTCATTCCTTTGCCTGTGGAATAAACACTATTATAGTGGGAGCAGGCCAACAGCAAAAGGTGCCCTCCCCTTGCTTCACGCTAGCCATGTAGTAAATAAAAACGAACATCGCAGGGGGAGCCATACTCCTCATATCTTATTTAATTCACTGGTCTGTCCTCTAAAAAGTCAGATGCATCATGGTAGGTGGGAGTGAATACTGCAAACTCAATACGGTAGCAGCCCTGACTGTAGTGTGTGGTGCTTTTGAAACCTCCCTGCAAACTCTTTGACATTCTTCCATCAATAGGTGCTGTCCAGATTCCCTGTCCTTGAATCTGGGTGGGACTTTGTAACTGCCTGGAGTAATGAAGAGTGGCAGAAGTGACAATGCTGTGTGACTTCCAAGGTTGGTTTAGTAAAGGCCCTGTTGGTGTCTCTTGGAACACTCACTCTGGGAGCCTTCAGTTGCCATGTCACAAGTCTGTCTCTGCCAAAATTACCATGTAGAGAGACCACTTGGAGGGGTGTGTGTGTGTGTGTGTGTGTGTGTGTGTGTGTGTAAGTACACACAGGTGAGAGACAGGGAGACAGAGGGACACAGAGACATAGAAAGAGAGAGAACTTGCTCAAGGAATCCTAGGTATTTCAGCCCTTTTTGTTTCACATGTCTGTTCCCAGCCCAGGGAACTGACTTTGCCATGACCCCAGCCCCAGTCACCAACTAACTGTAACCACATGAAATATGCTGAATGAGAATTGCTTAGATGAGCCCAGAGGGCCCCCCGGAATCAGAGCAAGATACATGTGTTATTGTTTTAAGGCACTGTTACGGTTTGTTACGCAGTGATAGGTGACTGGAACATAGCTGCGCTGCCAGGTGTGGCACCTTTTTGAAAGTCTGTAGCAGTGTTTCTGTGAGACGTACTCGTAGTAGCCAAAGGAAACCCCATTTCTAGGAGTTGCAGCTCAATGCAGTGGCAAAAAACATAGGCTTTGGAACCCGGGAGCCACATCTTTGAGCCTTGCTTCTGCATCTTAGCAACTCTACAGCTGTGGGCAAGTTTCTTCCACCTCAGACTTTCTTCATGCATAAAATGGTTATACCATTAGAAATGAAATGTAACTCATAAGAATGTTCGAAGATTAACTGAATTACTCTGATGCATTGTCAGAACTCAGTAAACATTAGGAGAAGGGTATTTTTGAATGAAGTACATTCTTGCAAGAGCAGAGCAATTTGGTAACCATAGATGTCAAGAGACAGTACATAGATAATTTTGTTACTGTGAGCTGAAGCATCAATGAACTGTATTTCATATCAAATTGTCAGCACTTTGAAAAAACACATATTTCTCTTCCAAGCTTTTTATTCACCACACAATTTGTTCCTGATGCCAGTTGTATGTAAAAATATATTCTTAAAATTAAGTAAAGAAAAATATTAAGATGAAACTTTTCCTCAATTATTTTTCCAGCAATATTACTATGATTCCAAAGAAAGAAGACTGTAATGAAATAAATGGAAACTGAATGTCAACTTTATGGATGATTTATTTTGAGTAAACAATAAGTCCAAGAGAAGGAACTGAAGATAGATGCGAAGATTCAATTTGGCTTAAATATAGATGCATTTTTAGAATATATATATGTACATATACACAAACACACGTACTCATATATTGTAGTATTGATCTCTATATAACAAGATCAATGAGTTTTTGCTTTGCCAATGTATAGCATATAGAGTATGTGTGAATACAGCTGCAACAACTTAACCTTGATTTCTGTAAACATAGTAATTAGGATGCTTGATTATTTTTGTTCTATTTGACTTGCATCAATACAGATTTCCATCTTGATGGAATCAGCAGTAAATCATGCAGTTTACCTCATCTTTTTGTGTTTTGTTTCCAAATATAAGTCCACAAATGCAGATAGTGTTAACCATTCTTTTTGAGATGTGAGCAATTGCTTGTTTATTTTGGTGAAGGAAATAATTTACTTTCCTATAATATTAGTTTGGGTCCCTAATCTCATCAGGTAAAGAATTTAAAAGATTCCAAAATGATTCAAGACGAATTAATAGCATCTTAATTATCCCACATCATTTGTAGGAAAAACAAAATGTCCCTCTGGGGCATACTTCATCTCTGTAGGAATAATGACTGATAAGGTCTAGGGAACAGTGGTGCATTTATGTAGCAAATTCTTGAAAAAGAAACGCAGAACTCAAAGTCGCATATGTTGACTGGACTCAGGGGAAGTAGCTTGTTGGAGGTGAGAGAGGAAAACGCTTGTTATCGGGAGAAAGAGGGACAGATGTGAGGGACAGAGTGGAGACGGCTAGTGGATGAACTGTTTTCCTCTCTGATAGAGCAAGAATGAGCAGTTTAATTCTCTGACCCCTACAGAGTTAGGAGAAGGAAAAAAATGGGGGAAATGCTACCTACACCTGAGTGAGGAGGGGTGACTCATGTTTTAACTCCAACTCTAAGTCTGAGAGACACATTGTCAGCTTCACGCACATGGTTTTCACATCACTGCCCATCACCACAGAGGTACAAGCACATGAGAAAAACCAACTGACGCAGGAAAAAGCACCAGGTTTCGAAAGAGTGGGATCACACTCAGTAATCAGAACCAAAGTTGCCTTGTGAACTAGAGGTGCTTCAAGAAATGAGAAAATACTTAAAGTTTAGAATATTTCTAAATTATTTTTTTAATACAGTTCTTTTGTAAACACTACATTTGTAGATTGTCTTAAAGAGGAAAGAGGTAGAATTGGTTAGGATTGTATGGAGAAAAGATATTTGACAGATAAATTTGACAGATAAATTAAAATCTACAGTGGGCACAATTGTCTATTGTTAGGTCATCTGTTACAGAAAATGGAATCAGTGAAGTGGGAGATAAGCTAAATTTTTTTCCCCAAAACCAAGAGGAAGAGGATAAAAACATGAATATCAATTCAAGTCAAAAGAACTGCGGACCAGAGGGAGAAGAAT
Organism: Glossophaga mutica; assembly: GCA_039655065.1. Classification (NCBI taxonomy): domain Eukaryota; kingdom Metazoa; phylum Chordata; class Mammalia; order Chiroptera; family Phyllostomidae; genus Glossophaga; species Glossophaga mutica. Next base: position 104,103,292 of record CM077305.1, read on the forward strand.
GAGAAGAATTTCACAAGGAACAAACAACATATAGAGAAGGAATCATTCAAAGGAATAATAGAAGTTACCTTTTTTAGCTGCATAAGGACTTAGGTGTTAAATTTATGGTTTACTGAGTGTGGCAAAATGGACTAATGAACACCAACTAACAGAGTGTAACTTGTACAGCACCAAAGCTAAGGAGGTTTTATGCTTGATTTTTTTCCAGGGGTGTCAATAAAAGGGGTTTGCAGAATGATAACACTACTATTCTGATGAAATGAAGTTTTTGAGGAGAAGAAAAAGAAGATTATGAGGATTCAGACAGAATAATGGACTACTTACTAAAGAAAAAATAAGGCTAATATTTTTCTTGTCTGCAAAACTGATGATCAAAGATGATACAACACCTCGTACAGAATTCAGAGGGGGAAAGATACTGAATTAAGATTGCGATACCTGGCTCCCCTGCTGTTCAGGTGAGAATGGAACAAAAAGACAATCTCAGACATGACCCAAGTGTACCTTTAACATACTCTTCTTGAAAATACCATCCTATTCCAGACAACAAAGAAGTAAATTAAAGAAATTAAGAATGTAGAATTCATGGTATAACTGCTTATATCAATATTATAATATACATTATAATATAGAATATAATATATAATTATTATAATAATTCATATATATATAAATATAAAGAGACTTATTTTAAGGAGATGACTCACATGATTATAGCAACTGGCAAGTTCGAATCAGCAGTGTGGGTCTTCAGGCTCAAGATCCAGGAGACCCAATCCTGGAGATGAAGTCAAACATAGTCTGTTGGAGACTTTCTTTTACTTGGGAGGGGGTCATTCTTTTTGCTCAATTCAAGCCTTCTATTGATTGGATTAGGCCCACCTATGTTACAGAGGGTAATCTGTTTTGCTCCATTGATTAAAATGTTAGTCTCATATAAAAACACCCTTGTAGAGATTTCCACAATAATGACCAAATATCAGGGTATCCCAGGGCCCAGTGAAGTTGACACATAAAATTATCCATTACAAATATTAAATTCTTTAATGATAATAACCAGGATTTAAAAGGACACATTATATTCATAAAATTGGAAATGTTGAAGAGTGGAATGAAGAAAAGAAGTACATACAATGGTGTGTAGGTAAGCTAGCTCTCCAAAATCAATGTGGTGTGACCAAATGTTGAGGTGAGAAGAGATGTACACAATCAGGTCTGTGAGCCAGTACAAGATGGCTTCAGCGCATCCTGTCCATGCATATGGGCATAGATGCTGAATTCTCACCTACTTTTTCTCTCACTCTTCATTGTTTTGTTTGCATTTGCCTGATAGAGTTTCCTTCTTTTTTTCTTTTAATCCTCACCTGAGGATATGGTTTTATTGATGAGAGAGACAGAGAGAGAGAGAGAGAGAGAGAGAGAAACATCTATAAGTTGCTCTTCATACACACCCCAACTGGAGGTTGAACCTGCACTTAGGTATGTGCCCTGACTGGGGATTGATCCTGCAACCTTTTGGTGTGGGGACAGTGCTCCAACCAACTGTGCCACTTGGCCAGGGCCCTCTATTATTTTAATCTTCCTTTTTGGTATGTATAGTTTAAACAAAATGAGCACTATTTTTAAAAAACTTGTTTGAAATTCCTAACCATTTGACAGGGAAATTTAACCCATTTATATTTATTGTCACAACAAATATGTTTGGGTCTTGTATCTGGTAATTTGTTTTGTGATTACTGATTACTGCTTTTGTATTTCTATGTTTCAGAATTTTTTTCATTGCTTTTTTTGTTCCTCAGATATTTTTGAGGACTTTTCGAGTTTGTTCTCTATAGCAGTTTTTTTAGTGTCTTTTCTGCTTTAAGTTATTTCCAATGTGGATTTTAATTCTTCTACTAGAATTTAAGTTTTAAAAAGAATTTTTATTTGGCCTTTTGTTTTTGCTTTTTTATCTTTATCTCATCTTACTCCCTAATTTTTCATAGCAAATTCTTGATTTTCTTTTTTCTTTCTCTTTATCAATCAATCTATCAATTGATCTAAGTAGATAAAAAGTATTTTAAGGATTCTGTTAATTTCTTTTAAAAATTTTAATTTATGCTTTTCTCTGATCTCTAAGATAAATAATTTTCTTATCTTATGATTTAATATCTTTCTTATAGGCCTCCCATATGAATCATAATTTTAAGGAAGCAAATCTTTGCATCACTTAGCTAACTATTCCACCAAAATATTACCTATGAATAATACAACCTGTGATATTTTATAACAATTGATTATGAGTCCTAAGTTATAGAGCACTCAAAGGAAAACATATCCTGTGTGTTTTTTGAAGTCAAAATAACAGTAGTTCTAAAATAAGTTATGAGCTATAGAACTTATTTCCATCTACTGAGAAGAAAGTTTAGATATAAGAGGGACAGTTAGAAATTAACAATAGCTTACCTAAAGTTTGATATTTTAATCTTAATTAACCATATTTAGGGTGTTAACAACATAAAACAATTTAGATATTTACACATCTGTTTTGTGAAGAATTCTCAAAAAAAGCAGTGCTTATTCACAGTTGTCCTGCCTCTTCCTGTCTTTCTCAGGAACAGTTGAATTTGCACCAGAAATTTATGAATATACAAATATCTATGTTCACACATCAGACTTAGCAAATCCCTTGTAGAAGTGGAAGAACTTATAAGATTATGCTGTCTTCCAAATGTTGTTTGTTTCTAAAAGTTCCTATAGAGAAATGTGAGAGGTGCCTATTTTTACAGTCTTAGAAGGTATATGCATTTGGGCGCCAGGAGTGAGAAACACCTGCTGGTGTAGGAAGGGCCAGAGATACTCTATTTTGACTTCAGACCAGCTATCAATATTCAACAAGAGCACCTGTGCTGAGAATTAGTCAGTTTCTGCTCTCAGATGTGCTGCTGTGTGATTCTCTGCAATGGTAACTTGTTCTTGTGTTTAGTGTACAGGCAGGATGTGTCTAATTAATGGACTTCAATATTATATATCATTCTTATACATCTGGTGGAATTTCTACTAATACATACCTGGTGTGTGTGACTCAGAAGTTCCTCTTAATTCACTGCTTTGGGGTAGCTCGTTATCTCAAGTGGCAGTGTGCTTTGGAGACAGAGCATGGACTTAGGCCATGCAGACTTAGACTGAGATGCAGCATCGCCTTAATTAACCACGTGGGCTTGGTAAGTCATTTAGCCTATCATTTAAGCACTTTGTCTTAAGGCAGATTCCCTAGAATAAGACCCTGAGATGAGGATCCCTGTGGGTATCAGCCAGAGTTCAATCAGAGAAGCAGAACCACAGGAGTAATATAAAAAATTCACAGGTTTTTTTTTTTTTTTAATAGGGTTGAAAAGTAGAACAACTGAGCAATTATAACCAGGAGCAGTTTCTTCTGAGTCTTTCTTACCTTACTGTAAATTTGGGGTAATAATACTTTCCTCTTTATTGTTGTAAGGGAAGAGTGAAGGAATATGCATATGCTAAACAGTACACAGTAGGGGCTCAAACAGTGCATTTCCTTATACACCTAAAACAAGATTTAGGCACAACCATAAGCTAGATCAGCGGCTCCCAGAATTGTATTTTACAGATGGTCACAGTACCTTTAAAAAAAATGGGGAAAGTTATGGGTGACTGCCAAGTTCTTATTTGACCAAGAGAGGACATTAGATAAGCAATTCCTAGCTATGATTACCATTAATTCACAAAAAGCAATGACATTTTAAAACCAAAAAAAATGTAGGAAGGTCATTCATTACTGTCAATTTAGCAATTATGAAGGACCAAATTGTCAATTTAGCTTGATAATAACATGTTGCTTGTTTTTCCCCTTAACACTACAGGCCAGTGAACAGGGTCATGGGCAGGCATTGGTATACAGGTACATTTTGAAAAACAACTGAACCGAGCAGCAATTGAATTCAGTCTCCTCTCTTTCATGTATGTGCATCCTTTATTCCTCTCTGCTTTGTCCTCATTGATTTTCAGGAAATCTCTTGCCCCCATTTATTCCACCCTGAAGGTATCCTATCTGATAGTCATTAGTTCCCTTCCCCCGGCCACTTCCTTGATGCCTAAAAGACTACATTTGCCAGCCTGCTGCAGTGGACAAAACCATGTGACTAGTTCTGGCCAATGGACTGGGTGGGAGTAGAAGTCTCATCTGTTACTACTGGGCGAAAGCATTTAAGAACCAGTGTGTGTCCCTCCCATGTTCTTTGTCCCTCTAGAGTGAAGCATCTTTTGAAGTGGAAGTGCCAAAAATGGAAGTGACTACAACATGGATGACAGAACAAGAAATAAACTTGTTCAAAGCCTCTGAGATTTGGGTATTACTTATGACTACAGCATAACTTGGTCTGCTCTAACACCAGCACCAAGACCCGTTTGCCCCAAGCCAGCCTGCACCTGATTTCATTAATAATTACTAAACATATATCAATCTGAAAAAATAATGACTGATTTTCGATTTTTTATTTTTTGAACTCTGATATTTTCTTCCAGCTGACACACACTGCGAAGCTATGTTGAATTCTCTTGTTGATGATATAAATTAAAATCTCATAACTTAGTTAGAGGAAAGAAACTCAGCCAGCCCCAAATCTCCTTTATTACTGACCAGACATGTGTTCTGGGCATTCTCAGAAAAATCTAGATAAATGACTTCCTTCTTGCATTTTCCCCAGGGTCTTGTTATTCTTTTAAAGTTCCTATTACATCAATGCCAGGTAAATACAGCATGGTGTATTACTTTAGGTTGTTTTCAAATACCACAATTGACAGTTCCCTAGTTGACTTGGTCCAACTATGCATTTAAAAAATTAAATTGTTAAAAAAATAAACCATTGTCCTGTTAGAATACTTAAGTCATACTTAAAGTCATTCAGGATAAAAAAATCTATCAAGTTTTTTGAAAGCATGTCTTTAATTTAAAGTGTCATTTTCCATTTGAGCATTACATTTTACATTATTATAACACAACATTGAACTTGATTTTAACAAAAATATTTTGACATTTAAAAAATACAAAAGTAACTTGTTGATTATAGCTTATTTGTTCTTTAGGCATTTATATACATCTACTGAATTTTGGTGTCTGGTAAAGAGATGAAAAATGGCAGGTGTGTGCCTGAAGTTCAGGATGTCTTGGAGTCATACAAAAGATTTTGGATTTTATTCTGAAAACAACAGCTGCATCTGCATATTCTCATTACTAAATAAGAGTGTCTTTTCCTGCTTGGAACAAGCTCTGAGAGTCACTCTTGTTGGACACTGAGAGTGTCCCAATCAGCAGGACTCAGTTACATATCTTCTCCTGAACCAATTATTTAGGGTGGGAGACAGCAAATCATAGTCCGAGGGCAAACTGCTTATTTTTGTTAATACAGTTTTACTGGAACACAGTCACACCCATTGATTTTTGAGTGTTGCCTATGGCTGCATTGATGCTACAATGGCAGAGTTGAGTTGTTGTAACAGAGCCTGTGTGACTCACAAAATCTAAAATATTTATTGTCTGAACCTTAGTAGAAAAAAGTTTGCTAACTCCAGGGCGAGAGATGTATTTGTTTTCTCAGGCTGCCATAACAAAACCACAGTGTTTTATTGTCTTATGATTCTGGGGCTAGAAGTATGAGATTGAGGTGTCAGTAGGTTTCTTCTGAAGCCTCTCTCCTCGGCTTGTAAATGGCTGAATCCTCCTTGTGTCTTCATATGGTCTTCCTTCTTTACGTGTCTATGTCCAACTTTCGTCTTCTTAAAAGGATACCAGTCACATTGGATTAGGGCACACACCAATGACCTCATTTTTAAACTAATTACCTCTTTAAAGGTCTTATCTCCAAATACAATGATATTCTGAAGTGTTAAGGCTTAGGAGTCTAACATATGAATTTTGGGAAGGGGCAAAATTTAGCCCAATACAAGATGAATATGAGCTCTTGGTCACATGTTCCACTGTGAGGGAAGGGCTGAGAGGGAGGGGAGGTAATTTTTAAGTGGAAACCAGAATGTTATCATCAAAATACAGGAGAATGGATGCTGGGTGATAAAAAAAAATTGTCGAGTGATATATTACAATATCATTGGTTTGAATACCCTAGAAGAGAAGAATGTATGGGTCAATTGGAAAAAGCTCTGAAGAAAAGAATTCATATTTGGTCATGAGTAAACTGACCTGCTACAGAGAAAATGAATCAAAATACTACCTTAGAGAAAAAAAATATATACAACTATGCTCAAATGCAAAATAAAATAGCAAAACCAAAAGGCATAAACACCAAAACTTCTTTTTGCAACACAATTTTGAGCTATTGTCTGTGAAAACTCTGGCATTAAGGGTCAAAGGGAAATAGAAAATGTAAAAGATAACATGCTCACAAATTGTGGATTTACATTAATTGTATGGATCTCTGCCAGAACCAAAAGTCCATGTTAGCAAGTTAGCAAGCATTCTCATAATAGTAGACTTGGCGGGAAAGGCTGCCAAAAAAGAAAAAAAAAATCAGGCAAAAGGTACACTTTGTTATGGCTGGGAAAGAAATTCTTGGGCCAAAAAGGCAGAATAGAAAAAACAAGAATGACTCAGTTCCAAGTGGCTTGTTTTCTTCAGAGTCTGTAGGAAGAAAATTATCCAAATGAATTAGGAATGAGCCAGTTTAATGTTTCTCAAAGTGTGGTCCCCAGAGTATCAGCATCAGCCTTACTTGGGACTTGTTAGAAGTAGACCTTCAGCCTTCCCTCAGAATGACCAAATGAGGAACTCTAGGGACGGGGCTCAACAATCTGTGTTTTACCAAGCCTACTAGTGACTCTGAGGCATGCCAAGAGAACCACTGAGATAGTGAATTCACTCACATTCAGAATGAAGTCTTTAAGTTGGGCATTGCTGCATCAGTTAGGATAAGGTTCAGCAGATGCATATAAAAGAAAACCAAAATAACTGGCTTCATGAAGAGAGGTATTTATTTTACTTGTTCAGAGATAGGAGTTTGGAACTGGTAGTGCAGCTTCTCTTCTTCTTCTTCTTCTTCTTCTTCTTCTTCTTCTTCTTCTTCTTCTTCTTCTTCTTCTTCTTCTCCTTCTCCTTCTCCTTCTCCTTCTCCTTCTCCTTCTCCTTCTCCTTCTCCTTCTCCTTCTCCTTCTCCTTCTCCTTCTCCTTCTCCTTCTCCTTCTTCTTCTTCTTCTTCTTCTTCTTCTTCTTCTTCTTCTTCTTCTTCTTCTTCTTCTTCTTCTTTCTCTTCTCCTTCTCCTCCTCCTCCTCCTTCTTCCTACGCTAAAATGTAGGCTGTCACAGGCAAAGTGCCTCATAGTTCAAAATGGCTGTTGGAACCCCTGAAATCACATCAACTTTTCCAGACAGGAGATAGAAAGCAAAGGGGTAGGGGAAAAATTATATCTAGATAAATCAGCCTTCTTTAAGGAGCCTCCCTGGAAACTCCACTTAACAACTTATTATTGTATAGTACTGACTAGCTCTGGTGGTAAGAGAGGCCAGGAAATACTCCTTTGGCTGATTACATTTCCCAATGAACTAAAACTGAGGTTCTTTTCTTTTAATTTTTAAATTTTAATTTTTATCATTGTTCAAGTACAGCTGTCTCCACTCCCCCCGCAACACTCTCCTCCGCCCCACTGAACCCACCTCCCACCCTCAGTCCTACCCCACTTTGGTTTGTCCATGGGTCCTTCATTATATATGTTCCTTGATGATTTTCCCTTCTTTTCCCCATTGTCCCCCTCCCTATGCTCCTCTGGTTACTGTCACTTTGTTCTTTATTTCAATGTCTGTGGCTGCATTTTGCTTGTTTGTCTGTTTTGTCGATTAGGTTCTACTTAGGTTGATAGGTAAGATCATATGGTATTTGTCTTTCACCACCTGGCTTTTTTCACTTAGCAAAATGCTCTCCAGGTCTATCCATGCTGTTGTGAAGGGTAGGGGCACCTTCTTTCTTTCTTCTGTGTAGTATTCCATTGTGTAAATGTACCACAGGTTTTTGATCCACTCATTTACTGATGGGCCCTTAGGTTGCTTCTAGCACTTGGTTATTGTAAATTGTGCTGCTATGAATGTTGAGGTGCAAATGTTCTTTTAAATTGCTGTTTTGGGATTCTTAGGGTATAATACCAGCAGTGACATGGCTGGGACAAAAGGCAGTTCCATTTTTAGTTTTTTGAGGAAATTCCAAACTAGTTTCCACAGTGGCTGCACCCACCAGTCTGCATTCCCAACATTGTATTAAGGTTCCCTTTTCTTCTCTCTAGCACTTAATTTTTTTTTTTTTTTTGATATGTTTATGATGGCCATTCTTATTGGTGTGAAGTGGTATCTCATTGCAGTTTTTTAAAATTTTATTTTATTTTATTGATTATGCTATTACAGTTGTCCCATTTCTCCCCATCATTCCCCTCCACCCTGCACACCCCCTCCCACCCACATTCCCCCCCCTTTAGTTCATGTCCATGTGTCATAAGTTCTTTAGCTTCTACATTTCCCATACTATTCTTGCCCTCCCCCCTCTATTTTCTACCCACTATCTATGCTACTTATTCTCTGTACCTTTCCCCCTCTCTCCTCCTCCCACTCCCCTGTTGCTAACCCTCCATATGATCTCCATTTCTGTGGTTCTGTTCCTGTTTGAGCTGTTTGCTTAGTTTGCTTTTGTTTTAGGTGTGGTTGTTAATATCTGTGAGTTTGCTGTCTCTTTACTGTTCATATTTTTTATCTTCTTTTTCATAGATAAGTCCCTTTAACTTTTCACATAATAAGGGCTTGGTGATGATGAACTCCTTGAACTTGACCTTATCTGAGAAACACTTTATCTGCCCTTCCATTTTAAATGAAAGCTTTGCTGGATAGAACAATCTTGGATGTAGGTTCTTGCCTTTCATGACTTGGAATACTTCTTTCCAGTTCTTTTTTGCCTGTAAGGTCTCTTTTGAGAAATCAGCTGACAGTCTGATGGAAACTTCTTTGTAGGTGACTGTCCCCTTATCCCTTGCTGCTTCTAGAATTCTCTCCTTCATTTCAATCTTGGCTAATGTAATTATGATGTGCCTTGGTGTGTTCTTCCTTGGGTTCTACTTCTTTGGGACTCTCTGAGCTTCCTGGACGTCCTGGAAGTCTATTTCCTTTGCCAGATTGGGGAAGTTCTCCTTTATTATTTGTTCAAATAAGTTTTCCACTTGTTGCTCTTCCTCTTCTCCTTCTGGTACCCCTATAATTCGGATGTTGGAATGTTTAAAGATGCCCTGGAGGTTCCTAAGCCTCTCCTCATTTTTCTGAATTCTTGTTTCTTCATTCTTTTCTGTTTGGTTGTTTCTTTCTTCCTTCTGGTCCACTCCATTGATTTGAGTCCCAGCTTTCTTCCTATCACTATTGGTTCCCTGTGCATTTTTCTTCATTTCACTTAGTGTAGCCTTCATTTGTTCATCTAATTTGCGACCAGAATCAACCAGTTCTGTGAGCATCCTGATCACCAGTATTTTGAACTGTGCATCTGGTAGGTTGGCTATCTCTTGGTTGCTTAGAAGTATTGGCTCTGGAGCTTTGATGTGTTCTTCCACTTGAGCCATATATGTATATATTTTTGGGGGTCTGGTCACGCCTGTTACATATGAGGGGTGGAGCCTTAGGTGTTCACCAGGGCGGGCCAACCCAATCACTGGGTTGTGACGTTGTATGAGGGGGCGGGGTCAGAGAGGGAGCAATGGTACTTGCTCCACTCTCTCTTGAACTTCAGTCCCTTCAGCCATTTCCCACAAGCAAGTTGGGCCCTTCTGGTGCTGCCTCCCGGGTGGGTGGGCCTGTGTATGCTCTACGACCCTGTGGGTCTCTCCAACGTACTCTCCTGTTATGCTGGAAGTCTCTCCCGGCACCTCAACCCCCACAAGTGTTTTCAATCAGTGCTTTTAGGCTTTATTTCCTGGGATTGGGGCCCTGGGTTGCGTGGTCTGTCTCCCTGTTTTCGTCTGGTTTATCTGCACACGAATGTGTGTCCTCAGTCAGCCAGCCATCTTATGTGCCCAGGGTCTGCTAGCCGCCACCTGCATGCCCGGGACTGCCAACCACTGCTTTTTCCTGCTGCAATCCCCCTCCGTGGGCCAGTGACTCTGCCCCTCTTACTGATCTGGATGAATGGTTGTTGGACTTCCTTACAGTTCAATTTTCTGTCAGATCTGATTCTTTTTTCGTTTCTAAATCTTTGTTGTCCTTAATCTTGGTTGTGCGAGGAGGCACAGTGTGTCCACCTATGCCTCCATCTTGGCTGGAAGTCCTCATTGCAGTTTTAATTTTCATCTCTCTGATGGTTAGTGATGCTGAGCACCCTTTCATATGTCTCTGGGCCCTCTGTATGTCCTCCTCGGAGAAGTCTCTGTTCAGGTCCTTTGCCTATTTTTAAATTGGGTTGTTTGCCTTTCTGGAGTGGAGTTGTGTGAGTTCTTTGTATATTTTGGATATTAAACCCTTGTCCGAGGTATCATTGGCAAATATATTTTCCCATTCAGTTGGTTCCCTTTTCATTTTGCTGATGTTTATTTAGCCATTGCAGAATCTTTTTATTTTGATGAAGTCCCATTTGTTTATTCTTTCCTTTGTGTCCCTTGCTTTAGGGGACATATTGGTGATAATATTGCTGCGTGGAATATCCAAGATTTTCCCATCTATGTTCTCCTCTAGGACTTTCATTGTGTCGTGATTTATATTTAAGTCCTTCATCCATCTTGAGTTTATTTTTGTGTGTGGTGTAAGTTGGTGATTGAATTTCATTTTTCTGCATGTAGCTGTCCAGATCTCCCAATACCATTTGATGAAGAGGTGAATTTTACTCTATTTTATGCTTATTCTCCCTTCGTTGAATATTAATTGACCATAGACACATGGGTTTATTTCTGGGCTCTCTATTCTGTTCCATTGATCTAAGTGTCTGGTCTTATGCCAGTACCAGACTACTTTGATTACAGTGGCCTTGTAATATAGTTTGATGTCAGGTATTGTGATCCCTCCTACTTTGTTCTTTCTCAAAATTGCTAAAGCTATTTGGGGTCACTTATGGTTCCCTATAAATTTTTGAAATGTTTGTTCTATATCTGTGAAATATATCATTGGTATTCTAATAGGGAGTGTTGAATCTACAACAAATTGCTTTGGGTAGTATGGACATTTTGATGATGTTAATTCTTCCAATCCATGAACATGGTATATACTTCCATTTGTGTCTTCCTTAATTTCTTTTTGTAAAAAATATATTTTATTGATTATGTGATTACAGTTGTCCCATTCCCTCCCTTCACTCCCTTCCACCCTGCACACCCGCTCCTACCCACATTCCCCTCCTTTAGTTCATGTCCATGTGTGATACATATAAGTTCTTTGGCTTCTACATTCTTCAGTGTTGTGTAGTTTTCTGAGTACAGGTCTTTTACCTCCTTGGTTAGTTTTATTCCTAGGTACTTCATTTTTCTTGTTGCTATAGCAAATAGGTACCCCTAATTTCTGTTTCTGATATTTCATCGTTGGTATACAAAATGCCTTCGATTTCTGAATACTGACTTTGTATCCCTCTGTTTTGCCAAATTCACTTATTATGTCAAGTAGTTTTTTGGTGGAGTCTATAGGGTTTTCCATGTACGCTAACATGTCATCTGCAAACAATGACAGTTTTACTTCCTCCTTTCCAATTTGAATGACTTTCAGTTCTTTTTCTTGTCTGATCACTGTGACTAGGACTTCCAGTACTATGATGAATAAAAGTGGTGATAGTGGACATCTTGTCTTGTTCCTGATCTTTGTGGGGAACTTATAGTTTTTACCCATTGAGTATGATGTTGGCTGTATGTTTTTCATATATGGTCTTTACTATGTTGAGGTATGCTCCCTCTATTCCCACTTTGCTGAGTATTTTTTTTTATCATAAATGGATGCTGTACCTCATCAAAAGATTTTTCTGCATCTGTTGATATGATCATGTGATTTTTGTCTTTCCTTTTTATTATGTGATGTATTACATTTATTGATTTGTGCATATTGTACCATCCTTGCATCCTTGGGATGAATCCCACTTGATCATGGTGTACGATATTTTTAATATTTGCGAATATTAAATATTTGTGAATTTTGTAATATTCTGTAATATTTGTGAATTCTGATTGCCAATATTTTGTTGAGGATTTTAGTGTTTATATTCATCAGTGATATTGGCCTGTAGTTTTCTTTTTTTGTTGTTTCTTTATCTGTTTTTGGGGTAAAGATGATGCAGGCCTCATAAAAAGAGTTTGGGAGTCTTCCTTCTTCTTGGATTTTTTAGAATAGTCCGTGAAGGATAGGGGTTAGCTTTCCCCTAAATGTTTGGTAAAATTCTCCTGTGAAGCCATCTGGTCCAGGGCTTTTGTGTGCTGGGAGTTTTTTGATTACTGCTTCAATTTTGCCAGCTGTTATCAGTCTGTTCAGGCTTTCTGCCTCTTCTTTATTCAGTTTTGGAAGATTATGTTTTTCTAGAAATTTGTCCGTTTCACCTAGGTTTTCAAATTTCTTGGCACATAGTTCTTCATAGTAATTTCTTACAATCCTTTGTATTTCTGTGGTATTAGTTGTAATTTCCTTTTTCATTTCTGATTTTATTTATTTGGGTCCTGTCCGTTTTTTTCCTTGATGAGTCTGTTTAAAGTCTTGTTGATTTTGTTTATATTTTCAAAGAAACAGTTTCTGAATTGTTCTTTTAGTCTCTATATTATTTAATTCTGCTCTGATCTTGATTATTTCCTTCCTTCTATTCACTCTGGGCTGTCTTTGTTGTTGTTCCTCCAGGTCTTGTAGATGTAGGATTAGGTTGTTTATTTGAAAGGTTTCTATCTTTTTTAGGTAGGCCTACATCACTATGAACTTCCCTCTCAGGACTGCCTTTGTTGTGTCCAATAGGTTTTGGACCGTTGTGTGGTCATTTTCATTTGTTTCCAGAAATTTTTTTATTTCTTCCTTGATCTCATTATTAACCCATTCATTGTTTAATAGCATGCTATTCAGTCTCTATGAGTTTGAATGTTTTTGAGTTTTTTTCCTTGAGGTTGGTTTCTAGTTTCAAGCCCTTGTGGTCAGAGAAAATGCTTGATATGATTTCAATTTTCTTGAATTTGTTGAGGCTTGTTTTCTATCCTATTATGTGGTCTATCTTTGAAAATGTCCCATGTGCAATTGAAAAGAATGTGCGTTTTTGCTTCTTCGGGATGAAAGGTTCTATATATATCGGTTAAGTCCATTTGGTGTAATGCATCATTCAGTTCCACAATATCCTTGTTGATATTTTGTTTGGAAGATCTATCCACTGCTGACAGTGGGATGTTAAAATCCCCTACCATAATTATGTTGCTATCTATATCTTTCTCAAAATCCTCCAAGATTTTTCTTATATATTTGGGTGTTCCTATGTTGGGTGCATATATGTTTACAATATTTCTGTCTTCTTGATGGATTCTTCTCTTGAGTATTATGAAATGTTCTTCTGTGTCTCTTTTTATGGCCTTTATTTTGAAGTTTATTTTGTCCAATATAAGTATTGCTACCCTGGCTTTTATTCCTGTCTGTTTGCTTGGAATATTTTTTTATAGTCATTCACTTTCAGTCTGTGTAGGTCTTTTTTTCTTAGGTGAATCTTTTGTAGACAGCATGTAGGTGGGTCATGTTTTGTTATCCATTCAGCTACCCTATGCCTTTTGATTGAAGCATGTAATCCATTTACATTTATGGTAATTATTGATAGGTACATATTCATTGACATTTTAACCCCTTTGTACCTGTGTTACTCTCTTTCTTACTCTTTTTCTTCATCTTCTTAAAGCAGTCCCTTTAGCATATCTTGCAGTGCTGGTTTGGTGGAAGTGTATTCTTTTGTCTGAGAAACTCCTTATTTCACCTTCCATTTTAATTGAGACCCTTGCTGGATAGAGTAGTCTTGGTTGCAGGCCTTTGCTTTTCATTACTTGGAATAATTCTTGCCATTCCCTCTGGCTTGTAGTGTTTCTGTTGTGAGGCCAGCTGCTAGCCTTATCGGGGCTCCCTTGTATGTTACTTCCTGTTTCTCTCTTGCTGCCTTTAAGATTTTCTCTTTGTCTTTTAACTTTGCTATTTTAATTATGATGTGTCTTGGAGTGGGCCTCTCTGGGTTCCTCTTGATTGGGACCTTTAGTGCTTCCTGGACTTGTGTGACTTTTTCTCTCATCAAATTAGGAAAGTTTCTTGTCATTAATTTTTCAAACAGGTTTTATCTTCCTTGCTCCTCTTCTTTTCCTTCTGGTATCCCTATTATACAGATATTATTATGTTTCATGTTGTCCTGCATTTCCCTTAACCTCTCTTTGTTCTTTTTGAGTCTTTTTTTCCTTTTCTGGCTCTTTCTGAGAGTTTTTTTCTACCTTGTCCTCTAGCTTGCTGATTTGATCCTCTGCTTCTGATTCCTTCTACTGTGTTCTTCAATTCAGAAACTGTGTTCTTCATTTTCTCTTGGGTGATTGTTGATTGTTTCTATGTCCTTTTTCATGATGATATAGTGCACAGTAAGTTCCTCATAGCTTCCCTGTAGTTTTTGGTAATTCTCACTGAGCTCATTGATCTTCCTTATAACCATTGTTTTGAACTCAGTGTCTGATAGTTTACTTGCCTCTATTTCATTTAGCACTTTCTGAGGATTCCTCCATTCCTTTTGACTGGGGGTTGTTTCTTTGTCTTCTATTATTTGTGACACACTTCTTGTTTTCTTCTGCTTCTTAAAATAATCTGTTTTGACTCCCTGACTTTGTGATGTGATCTTCTATGGTAGGAGACTTGTGAGATTCAGTGGTGCAGTCTTCTTGATCTCCTGAACTTGATGTTCTTGGGATGCCCTTTATGCTGTTTATGTTGGTTTTCTGGGTGTAATTAGTTTTTGATTGTTGTTGGGTCATTCTTTGGTGGGTCCTTCCTTCCATCTGGTTGACTGAGCATCCCTCTGCCCAGCTTGTCTGTATGCTGTTATACAAGTACTGCCAGAACAAAACCACAAAGCCCAGGAAACAATACCACACCTGCAAAAATAACTCCCCCACTGGCAATACCACTATCAACAGCAAATGAACCAGTATTAATCAGGATGTAAAGAGATTAAGACTATTATAAGAAAAGAGAGTGAATATGAGATGACCTACTGAAAGAAAAATGATTTTGAGAGGGTAGAGGAAGGAGCATTAATAAGAATTGGGAATCAGAGCAATGTGAAGAGAGAAAGTAAAATTTACATCATAAATAAAAATTGGAATGAAGAAGGTGAAATATGCACAAACTCGATGGACCAGAAATGAATATTAAAAAGCTATGCAGAAAAGAACACATTGCATATCATGGAGAAGACCACAGTGAATTTCATCTTGGTAGCCTCTAGTTTTTACCACTGTTTTTTCTTTCTGGATCTGCCTCTGGTGATGTCAGATGTTGACTCTGTCTGATCTTAGGCAGCCTGTTTGAGACTTCCAGGGATCTACAGTCTGTGGCTGTCCCCTTCAGTTGTTAATCTAGTCACTGCACTCAGCAGTCAGTCTTAAGCACCATAGGGTAGGGCAGGATGCCTCCTCGGGTCAGGGCTATTGTTTCCCCTCAGGCTGCTGCTGCTCAGAGGGAGTGGTCTGTTTGAGCAGGATGGCTGCTGCCCTATGGGGGATGATTCAGCACTGGTATCCCAGTGGCTACTCTCTCAGTTCTTTCTCCAAAGTCCTCCATGTCCTAAAACTGAGGTTCTTTTAGTGGAGAAGAGAGGAAGTAAAAATTGTAAGGCAATTAGCAAACTCTTCTAAGAATAGTTGCAAACTGACTCAGCCTTAGGGCATAGCAAACTGGGGAGAGGGAAGTATGTCCTGGGAGGGTGTTTTTTCTTTTTAAGAAAATAGTGCCTCTCCTTCCTACTTTCCCAGAAAGGTGATAAAGATTTGAACAGAGAAATCTGGAGAAAAAATTTGTCAGGGGGGTGGGGAATTGCAGACTTGCGTTTGGGTAAGCCAGATCAGGAGCAGGGAGGATGGCATCTGAAAGATTTGCTCCTTGTGAACGCTTCATGTTTTTAGGTGGCTTTCTTTTGCAACTCAAAGAAAAGCCCCAGCAGTGAGGACTTTAAACTTTTCCTTCCAAAATTGAAGTTTCCTTCTCCATTTGACCCAAGTCTTCAATAAAGAATGTCACAATAGAGTAAAATGCACACTTTGTGGGGGTGAACTTGGGGAGAAAGAAGGACATTGCAATATGGGGGATAGAGGTGTTTATGAGCAGACAGACTCAAGAGTGACAACTGCACACCCATGTACTTGTGGCCAAAGTGTGTAACATGTACCTCCCATGGTGCATGAGATAATTTTAGATGATACACAGAAATAACATCAGTAGCATCTAAAATAAAATAACTCAATGGAATCAGCTGAAATGCACACCCTTTGCCCTTCCAATTTTCCTTTTTCTGCCTGGTACATGGACGTGATACCTGGACCTCTATCAGTCATTTTTTGACCATGAGGCAACACTGAGGCTGGAAGCCATATGCTAAGGATAACAGTGTAGAAAGTAAGCAGAAGTTAATTTCATGACGTACATGTACTTCTAGCCTGGGTCGTATATATCTCTGGGCTTCTTTTATGTATGAAAAAATAAACTCTGTATTTGTTTAAACCACTGTTAGCCTTTAGGGATTTGTCACTAGCTGCTGAACGTGGTTCCTAATGGATACAGAGACATCTCTCTCACTGTCTCTCTGATGTGCTTGTAGGCACATTAATCACCATTGTAATTAATGTGAAAATGGCAGTGTTTTTATTAAGGGGGAATTAGGCTCTAATGTTAAGGTAGTAATATCAATAGGCATTTGTAGCATGCACTGAGGTTAGCTGCAAACTGTGTTTACCCTTACAGAAGATGACACTTCCAGCTGCAGCCAGGATCTTGGTAGCAACCGTAGGATCTAATTTGCTGGTTGTTTGAGAGGCCATGCAAACTTGGGTAAACTGATAATAACACTCCTGCTGCATTTGAAAGACTTTCACACATAAAATAAGATGATTTCTTTAAACAAAAATGGTGCATGTCAACGTGAAAACCAGGTGTTGGGGCACTTGAGTAGATGTGTACAACAAATCAATTGGGAATAAAAATGTGTGGCAGGTTTCTTTTTTCCATAAAGCAGTGGAGGTGAGTTCAAATTGCAGTGCTGGGTGGAAATGAATGAGTGGATTTTGCTTTTACTTCTGGTAAAGTGCACCTCTTGCATTCTCAACAGGGTACTATTGCCTCCAAGGGGACAAATCCTGGTTTTGGGGATGTGTAAATAAATCTCGTGCTTTTATGTATATATAAACATAGTACTAAAACTTTTATCCAGGATATCTGTGGTATTAACATTTCATGGAAGGAGGGTAGGTTAGGGGAAAAGTCTAGAAAGGCCAGTTAGGTGTATGACAATGAAAATAAGATTGAGAAACACTGGTGTATCTAATATGGTAGATTACACTAGTGGTCCCAATTCTTCAATCCTTGATCCCATTTCCTGACTTTCGGCCGTGTCATTTGCTTTAGCCAGTGGGATTTCAGAGCTTGTCACATGAGTAGAGGCTTGCAATGTGCGTTTATAGTAGCACATGTCCTTTTGCATTCTAGTGACATGAAACCACCACTCCTTCAGTGTGGGGCCGTGGAGCAAACCTAAACTGAAGGAACTTGCCTTGGAGGCAAGGCACCCCACTGATTGCAGCCTAGATCAGCCAAACCATCCAATCAACAGACCCGTGAACACAGGAATAAAAGCTTGCTTTTGTAAGTCACTGAGATTGGGGGTGGAGGGAGGAGAGTATTCATTATGTCGCATTAGTGGGATAATAATGGCCTGATGTATCTGGGGTTGCCTCACACTGGAGTCCTGCTTTCTGAAATAATCAGTTCTGCCTTTTCAATGTGGGACACACTGCAACAGAATTAGCCAAGTTCTACTTTAAACTTGACAGTGTCATCATCTCTGATGTAGAACCAACCTGGCGGTATTTTCACCTCTATTTCTAGCTCTGGTCTGGATTGCATTGGAGGCTGCTGCTAATTAGATTCAACTGGACTAAAATTTCATCAGGATGTTTGGGTGCTTTGTGGTTTTGCTGGCTTCTTGTTCATCTTGGGATATTTTAACTCCTGCTTTGTTATTTGGTATGGTCCCCATCTTGACCTGTGGGCAGGCTGTGAAGTAAAAATCCATCACTTGCCAGGGTGCTTTTTCCTCTGTGTCTTCAGGTATGTAATTATCCTAAGACCCAGGGTAGATAGAACAGTTTGCTAGAGATGTTTTTGATGTTGTGTAGATATACCCATGTTATAGCATTTTTGAGGAGTCAATTTTAAGAAATTCTTCAATGGAATTACTGATGTATTGGTTTATAATGAGAATTACTATTTATCACAAAATTTTATGGCCTAAAATATTTCGTGTGTGGTAGAGAAAAATGGTGTCACAAGAGATGATACTTAAGAAAGCAATCAGTGAGTAGCCAAATGAACAATTGTATTTAAACACTAACCAATAAAATATGAAAGCATGATATATTGACTTTGCACATTGCTCTAAGCATGATTATCACACAAAAGAAAATTCTAAATTAAATTCAAAATCACAATAACTATAGTTTATGACTGGATTACACCATGGTGACCAAAGCATGGAGTCATAAAAGAAAAGGATGGCATTTGCACACCACCAATAATTTTAAAAGATAGAAATATAAAAATACAAATAAGCTTAACTTTATCTTCCTGACATTTTTATATAGTCAGGAGCCAAACTTTTCTCATTTTTAAATGCTTCCTTTGCCATGAGGTGTTAGAGAACCTCATTTGTTTTTGAAGTTACTCGACTGGGGCTTTATACCCTGTGAGCCTGTATTTCCCCAGTTTCCCAGACTGCACTCTCATTACTGTTCAATGCTTTGCTATTAAAAGTATAGCCCATGGGTCTACAGCATTGGCCTCACCTGGGAGTTGACAGAAATGCAGAATGTCAGGCCCAGCCCCAGATATTTGTTATTAAGAGTCTGTCTTTAACATGATCCCCAGGGGATTTGTGTGCACATTCAGTGAGAAGCAACAGAAGGTATCTTTACCACACTTGAGGTTCCTTCTTTGCTCCTGGGCATGCCCATCCCTATGTAAGGATATTTTTAAGTGTCAAGCACACTGAAACGAATGCTCAATTGCATGCCTTGATTTGTAGGGCCCTTAAACAGGGGGACGGAGAACTTAGACTTAGCTCTACTTCCCTGGAGGAGGTCTGCTAGGTGGTAGAGAATGGCCCCTTGACTACAAATTACTTTGTGTAGAGGAAAACTTGGCCTGAATGGGCTGGGCTTGCGGGTGGAGGGACCTGTGCTGCAGCTACCACGTGGGACTGGGCTGACCACAGTGGGGCCACCTTCCCCTACAGGGCCTGCTGTCCCGGGGAGGGATTTGGTAGGGAAGACATACAGGATCTCTAGGGCTGAGGAGCTCTTAAAGGGCTGAACTTGAGCACTGGGCTGAACTTGAGCCTTTTGGCTCAAGACACCATAAAACAAGGCTTATAAAGTGTCTATTTGTTGAGCACCCACTATCTACCAGACACCAATCTAGCTGCTTAAGTATATCATCTCATTCAACTCAAATCCTTCTGAAATGTGGCTCTTACTATTACCATTTTATAGATGAAACTAAGGCTCAGAGCGGTTGTTTGGTTGCTCAAGAGCCATTGGCCCATAAGAGGTCAGGTGGGATTTAAACTCAGGACTGACCCCAAACCCAAGGGTCTTCTTATGCCATAAAGAATTAAGTACATGCTCTTTTCTTTTTTAAAAACATATATTTTTTATGCTCACCTGAGGACATTTTTTATTGTTTTTAGAGAGAGAGGAAGGGAGAGAGAGAAAGAAAGAGAGAGAAACATTGATGTGAGAGAAACATTGATCAGTTGCCTTCTCATACGAGTCCCTACCAGGGACTGAACCTACAACTTGGGTATGTGTCCTGACTGGGAATTGAACATGTGATTTTTCAGTCTACAGGACAATACTCTAACCTACTGAGCTACACTAGCTAGGGCCTTGCTCTTTTCAAAGCAATGAGCTAGGGGTTAGGGCTTCAGGGTTTATGGCTAGGGTTGTCCCACCCTCCACCCCCCAAAAAACAATGGTCAAGAGGGAAGTGAATTGCAAGCTGCCTTAAGGGTGGACACAGTGCCTGTTGCCTTCTTTCCTCTGTCCCTACAGAAGTGGACTTCTCTTGTATGTGTGTCCAGTTTTGAAAGTCTAACAGGGCTTCCTGGACTGTATGCCCTAGAATTCATAATGGTGTGTGAGCCACTCTGGCACCAGAGACTCCACCACCAGCCATTGGAGGAGAAGCCAGGTGTTGCTCTGTCTTCTTGTGTCATGACAGGGAAAGAGAAATAGAAGTGGAAAGGGGGCCCACCCTCTATGGGCATAGAGGCAAAAGAGGAAGGGTCTAGCTGGTTCATACCTTTATTACAGTATCCTGCTGACGAGTCAAATATATCCTACTGACTGTCTCAAGCTGTCCCCATCCAAATACAGCAAGTCCTCTTCCCATGGGGCTGGCATGAACAGAAGGGATAGAACTGTTGGAGAGAGTCAAGTATCCTACTCCCCTAAGTAATGAGGCTTAAATATCCCCTCCTCCACAGGCAGGACCGTTGCGGGGAAATGCCAAAGAAGCCAATGACATAGTCTCTACCAAAGTGAGAAAGGTTGGTTCTAGTTGGAAAGCAGACAGTGAGGTACTGGAACTAACTGGTGCTGGCTTGCAAGAATGAATTGCATGTGTCCTTTTCCAACTCTGTATGTGGTGATGTCATATTGGTAGCCTGACATAGGTCTTGGTGGGAGTGTTTACATCATGGTAATTGGCAAACACTACACACCAAGGCAACTTATTTCCAGAGAGCCAGTGGTTAAACACCAGCACACCTCTGAAGGCAGAAATGTATAGATGTAAAAGATCCACAGAGTGGAGCTAGAGAATAACTCACCAATAAGTTATATTTAATATTCAAACTAAAGCCTCTCACAATCCATATGTAGCCAGAGAAATTTCTTGAATAGATTTTTCAGCTTTGACAACTGGCTTTCTGTGTTTTCAAAAACAGTTCTAGTAAATCTAGAATTTGTTGTAAAGTGAATTGATCTGGATGATCCATCAGGCAATAAAAGAGATGAGAATAGTGGTCATCCATCACACTTGAGCTTGCCTCAGAATCCTCTGGGTGGCTCGTCAGATCGCAAGTTCTCAGCTTTTGAGTTTCAGATTCAGCAGGTCTGGACTGGGGCCCGAGTTTGCATTTCTAACATGGTCTCAGGTGGTGCTGATGCTGCTGGTCTGGGGAACCACACTTCACACTTTGAGAAGTGATGGATGGATTAGAGTCAGGGATAAATTCTGAAGCATTTCAGTGAGAATGTGAGTGAGGCCAGGGTTAGAAGGTGGGGAGTGATGGGAAGAAGTGAAGGAAGTACCCATTTATGAAGCACCTACAGGGCACAGGGCACTAAGTGTGATGTATTGTACATACATTATTTTCTTTGACATCCTCCTTCATTAGTAAATGCATTCACAGAGAGGATATCATGGAAACAAGTAAACATGAAGGTCTGAGGAATGATCATTTACTCCAGTGTGGAGATCTGAGAAAGGAGGTGGCAGAGATAAGGAGGAGAAATTAGAGTTTCTTTTTTCTTTTGATTCCTGAGCTTGGATAATTATATCATAATCTGAGATAAGCAAAACATAGAGAAGAAGACGAAGTGTGCCCTGCTATGACTATCAGCCAAAGGAAGGGTGGCAATTGCAATCTACCAGTGCCTGCCTCCTCCCAAGGCACCCATTTCCTTGCAAAGCAGGTGCCAAGTGAGAGAAGGGAGAAGAGCTAGTAAGAGCCGCCATTGCTGGCACATTGACAGGCATGATTTTCGGTCACCACCACAGTCAAACCTATGCTATGCCTTTTAATTTTCTAGGTACTGTAATTGTAAATGAAAAGCAATATTGCAACATGTCCAATTATAACCAGATTTCTGTCTGCCAAGACTCATCAAAGAGAAAAAAATGTATTTGTGGCTGTAAGGAGCCATTAATCTCTGCACTTGCAACTTCAAATACGGTTGTACAGCAGCTTTGATATGGGGACTGTCTCTCCTTCTTTTTCCTTTCTCCAACAATGCACTTTATCAAGTCTAAGCTGGGTGTTTCATTATAAGTTAGAGCCTGAAATATTGGTTTCATAAGCGCCTTGGCTAGGAGCCACTGAATAAGATTTCTTCTCTGCTCTCCAACCCTGGGATCATCCATCTTTTCCAGGGGGATGTCTCATTTGCATGAAACTTCTCATGGACGGTCAAAAGCAGTGTTTGGGGAGAATCAGAAAGGAGGGAAACTGTCCTTGAAAAATGGAGAAATGAAACATTTTGTGATGCTTGTCTGTGTGACTGATTGCTGTTGAGGAATTATTAAAAATCTACTACAAGTCATTTTTTTCTCTTCTTATCTAGAATTTTCCTTCTATATTCTTCCTGCTGGTTCTTGTACATTAATACTTGATACATTAATACTTAATGTACTAGTTATCCTTTACTCCATAGCAATATTACAATAAACTTAGCAGCTTGAAGCAACTCATATTCATTATCTCACAGTTTGTCTGAGTCAGAAGTTTGGACATGGCATAGCCGGGTCCTCTGAAGACTGCAATCAAGGTGTCAGCTGGGGCTGTGGTTTCATCTGACACTCAACTGGGGGGAAGAATATGTGTCCAAGCACAGGTGATTTTTGGAAAAGTTCTGTTCCTTGCCATGAGTCTAAGAGCTTCAGTTTCTTGTCCTCAGCTCACAGAGGCTGTTGCAGACCCCCGCTCGTGGGGTCCATGGAGTTGTAGCTGAAACAAAAGAAATTCACAGGGACTACCGAATCCTGTGGGAAAAAAAGGCTAGCGGCTTCTCTCTCAAGAGGAGCAAAAAGCCTCTGTCCTTGCTTTGACAAGCTTTTATTGACTTACTGGGCACATTACATGAAGGCTCTCATTAACTATGCACAGGTTCGCTTTAGGGGGTAGCCTTATACAGAAAACAAAGATGAGGATGCCAGTAATCACATCACTGAAAAGGGATATTTACAAACAAAAAGGCAAAAGTGGTTGAACCAGTTACTCTGGTACTTGGAAGGTTTAGCATGGAGTTTAGGAAGTTGTTTTGCAGTAAATGTTTGCTGCAAATCAGGGTAAAGGTTGTTTTTTTTTTTTACAAAACAAATGCAAAGTGGCCTAGGTACATTGTAAACCTGATTTTCCATGGGAGAACCTATCTGTGGGCATGGGTCCTGTGCATCTCTGAGTGGGAGTTAGGCCCACGCCACGCAGAACAGTCTCCTACAAGAGGCTGCCTCTAATTCCTCTTGACATGAAGCTTCTCAACATCATCACTTGCTTTCTCAAGGTCAACAAAAGAGAAAAAGCCTCCGACAGGAGAGGTGCTACAAGCCTATGTCACATATTCATGGATATCCTGTCACCTTGGCCATATTCTGTTGGTTATCCCCAAGTTGCGGTTCCTTCTACACTTAAGGGAGGGGAACACAAAAGGATGTGAACACCGGGAGGCGGGGATGATGGGGGCCACCCTAAGAATTTGCCTGCCAAATTGACAGTCATCAATAATATAATAAAGAAATAGCAATGATAACTTTTATTATTTGGTACCTGAACCACACATTAACCTTTGAAGTATTATCACTCTCATTTTAACCATTGAGGAAAAAGGAGGGTAAGAGAATTGGCTAAATTCATGCATCTTTTAAGTCAGGAATTGCAAACTCAAAATCCTGCAGGGGTCAGGCAGGAAACATCCATTAATGAAATGGAAAAGTTAGGACTTTAATAAACCAGAGGATACTTGGTAGGCCTAAGGAGACAGCTCCTGGTTGGCCCCAGTTCACTGTCATTCCTTGGCTTATAGTTAAAACTCTCTAATTTTTTAAAAAAGAATTTATTTTGGAGGGACAATTTTAGGTTTACAACAACATGAGAGGAAGATACAGAAATTCCTCACATACCCCTTGCCCCCACACATGTTCAGCCTCCTTCATTATCAACATCACTTGACCGAGTAGAACTTTTCTTTTAACCAAGGGTGAACCTACCTAGGATTCACTCCTGGTGTTGTAATTTTACAGATTTGGATCTGGATACAAATGGCATACATTTCACTATTATAGTATTGTGCAAAAAGTATTTTCACTGCCCTAAAAAAACCTCCCTCATTTAAAAGAGGTCTGGAAGACATAAATACAACTGCAGGCACAATTCATTTTTAATGGGCCACTGTTTGGTGACTTCGGTGGTAGATTGAATACAGATTTGTTGCTCTAGACTTAGCTTATTTGTCAGGGGTTTTTGACTGTGAGTGACGCAGACACATTGAACGTGGCTGAAACACAAAAGGAGATCTATTGACTTGTACCTGACAAGGGCAAGGCTTCATGGGTGGCTGGATCCAGGGTTCAAATGATGTCATCAAGATTGTGTCTCTCCAAAGCACCCAATTAAAAGAAATGGGCAAAAGACTTAAATAGATATTTATCCTGAGAAGATATATGGTCAAAAATAAAATGAAAAAAAAAAAAAGGCCAAAAAGCACATGAAAAGATGATCAATGTCATTATTCAGTAGGAAAATGCAAATCAAAACTACTATGAAATGTAACCTTACATCCACAAGAATGGTAATAATAACAAAAGTCATCATCATCATCATCATCATCTAAAAAGAACTGGTGAGGACGTAGAGAAATTGGGCCCCTTGTGAATTGCTGGTGAGAATGGAAAATGATGCAGCCTCCATGGAAAACAGTTTAGTGGTTCCTCAGAAAGAAAATGTTGAATTACCACATGAACCACAACTTCTACTCCTAGGTACGTACCCCCCGAATTGAAAACAGGAACTCAAACAGACAAATGTAAATTAATATTTATACAAAAAATATGAAAATGACTCATGTCCATTAATAAATGAATGGATAAACAAGATGTGTTATATACATATAAGAAAATATTATTCAGTCATAAAAAGAAAGTTCTCATACATGTTACAACATAGATGATTCTTGAAAACATCGAAGTAAGTGAAATAAGCCAGACATAGAAAGACAAGTATTGTATGATTCTACTGATATGAAATATTTTAAATAGGCAAATTCATAGAGACAGAAAGTAGGTTAGTAGTTACCAGGGCTGGTGGGAGAACTAATGAATGGGGAATGAAGAACTAATGAATGAACCTGCTAATTGGGTAGCAGGTTTCCTTTTGGGATGATAAAAACATTCTGAAACTAGTGATAGTGGCATGATATTGTGAGTGTACTAAACGCCACTAAACTGCGTACTTTAAAATGGTAAATTTTATGGGTATTTTACTACAATAAAAATATGGCTTGCTCTGCCTCTTGGCTTTTTTTCCTGTGTTGGTCTCACTCGGTCAAATTTTTCCATTGGGGATAAGACCACTTTCAGCAAATCTAAGCCCATATTCTCACCTTTTAGCAACTTTAGTGGAAAGAGATTATTTTCCCGCATTTCAACAAGCGTGTTGTAACTGCCTCTCTTTGGCTTTGATTGGCTGGGCTTACTTCTCCAGCCCTTCCCAGAGTCACCATATGGCCTGCATGAGGCGATACTCCAGAAGAGTCACCTAACGCTAGATTGAGGAGTGAGCACCATTTTACAGGAACCAGAGAAGTGATTAACTTTGTTTGGGGTGAGGGTTTGAACAGGGTTCACCAGATGGAGAAATGGAGAAAGCACTTTTCAGGTATAGGGAAAATCACAGATACGAAACATGGATGTTTCTAGGCAGAGTGGAAAGTTCACTGTGGTTGAGTCTTTGCTGCACCACTTAAGAAGGGGTCATACATACCATGTTAATACAAAGGGTGTAATTTACCTATAAGTTAGTGAACAGATTTAGGAGACTATGGAGAAGAGGTTCTCTATTGCTTGTGCAAGTGTCTTTACCTCCGTATTTCTAAGTGACATTGTAGCTACTCTAGTTTTTGATTTATCGTTTTCAAACATTTATCACTGATTTTCTATTATTATAGATGAAAATTTGGGTCTCTTTAACCTTTTTGTCATCCTCACAAAACATTATTTTATAATTTTAATTAAACCATCAGTCAGCCTTTTAAAAATGGCTATTGTGTGAAACAATACACAGATGAATTGCATTTGTGTGGGTACATTCCCCACTCTCCATCCCTAGCTTCCATACAGGCTCCAGGGAATTGCACACCAGCAGGGGGTTGGCTACAAGCTCTGTATAGCTCCTGGGGCAATAGTCTCCTGAAGTACAGGCTCCTGCCACTCTGTTCCCGAGGAAACTGTGCATATCAAATCATATGGGGGCGGGAGATCATGGCAAATGGCTTCATTTCCCCATTTATTCCTCAAAAGGAAAATCATCAAACTCCTCACCTTGCATCTCTAGAAGTACACTTGCTTGGAGCCGTTTCAGAAAGCAGGCTGTGGCTGTCCTCCCTCATCTCTTTCAGAGACTTTAACCAGAGTTTATTCACTCAAGGACTCTTGAAGCCAACAGCTTTGTCAGTTCTCAGCACATCTTCCTTCCTTCCCACCTCCCCTGCATCTCTCCAACCACTGAGGCCTGCACTGTTGAACAGGTTTTCCTGACCATCAGGTACACATCCTCCTGCCTCTTGAGGAATAACCCCTTTCAAATGGAGCAGCATGGGGGACTAATCATGGTCATCATCTCTCCCCTGCCCGGTTTAACTGGCAGGTGGGGGAGGCAGGGAAGCTGAAAATGGGAAGGGAGAAGCTGGCAGGGCAGACAGGAGGGCAGGATATGAACAACTTTGATTTCATAATTGTCATGGCTCCCAGAACCCAGTCCTCCAGGGTAGCAACTGTGCTTTAAATGAAGGCAAAGACCACTGGTTTGAAAGAGTTAAAGTGATTGGTTTGCCCCGGCTGGTGTGGCTCAGTTGATTGGAGCACTGTCCCATGCACCAAGAGGTTGGGGTTTGATTGCTGGTCAGGGCACCTACGTAGGTTGCATGTTTGATCTCCAGTCATTGTGTGTGTAGGAGGCAACTGACTGATGTTTCTCTCTCACATCGATGTTTCTATCTCCCTCTCCCCCTTTCTTTCTCTCTAAAAGCAATAAGCATATTAAAAAAAAGTAAAGTGATAGGTTCTGTTTATACGATTTGGGCATTCTTGCCCACATGATGAACCCAAAGCTGAGCTGGAAAGCTTACCCAGGCAGCGTGCATCATTCATGAAGACTTCATCTAAAAGTTCTAAAATCCTCACATGATCATTTTTACAGAACCCCAGGTGTCTATTCATCTCATTTCCCCACCAATAAGAAATAAGGATAAGAGTAATAAAGGTAAATTTCCTTATAATTGGTGCCTGAGAGACATCTCTGGCTTGGGGAGATGAGGCAGACTCACATGTCCAGAGAGCTTAAGACCTTAACTCAACAACTATTAGGTTATGGGTTTGAGAACAATGGGGTCAATCTCCTACCACAAGCAATCTTTTCAATATGTTTCTGAAAAGTTGACCTCAGATGAAAACCTGTATTAGAAGTTTCCTTGATGCACTTCTTAGGTCACTAGCACCTGTGGTAGTGGGGGCAGAGTAGTGTCAGAGTGGGGAAAGCCTCACACTCCCTGAGTCATTGAGGGAGAACTTCCTATGGCTTTGGGAAGAGATACATTGTGACTCTTTTAAAAAGATTTTTTAATTTTTTAAATTTATTTTTATAGAAAGGCAAAGTGGGGGAGAAAGAGAGGGAGAGAAACATCAAGTGGGGATCGGTTGCCTCTACTCCACCCCATTCCATCCCAACTGGGTACCTGGCCTGCAACCCAGGCATGTGCCCTGACTGGGAATTGAACTGGAAACCTTTCAGTTTGCCAGCTGGTGCTCAATCGACTGAGCCACATAAGCCAGGGTATAACTTTTTTTAATGTGACAAGAAGCCCAGAAGTAAGCAGTCCAAAGAGGATAGAGTCAGTTGAGTATAATGGACATAACTGCTAAAAATCACTGTGCTTGACAGCTGGTCAAAATGGCAGCATAGGTAAACACAGACTGCCTCCTTGCACAACCACATCAAAATTACAAATAAAATATAGAATAACCACCACTCAGGACCATAAGATGTCAAGTTGAATGGAAGTCAACAACTATGGAAGTAAAGAAATCACATCCATCCAGACTGGTAGGAAGGGTGCAGGTATGGAAAAAGCTGGTCCTACCTCCACATGTGAGTGATAAAACTTCTGGAGAGATATCTCAGGAGTGAGGGATCCCAGCTTCACACCACGCCCTCCAGCCCAAGGTTCCAGTGTCAGGAAAATAAGTACCCATAACTTCTGGCTGCAAAAAAACAAAACAAAACAAAAAACAGTGGGGATTGAGTTGGTGGAAGACATTTCTGTAGTCCCAAGCAGTTCCTCTTAAAGAATCCACACACAGACTTATTCAGATTCACTGCCTCTGAGCTCCAGCACCAGGTAGCAGCTTGAAAGGAACAAGTGGCATTCAGGGAGGAACAGAATTGTCTTGTGTCAAGGTGAGAGCTTCGGGACAGCTTTCTCCCAGACAGAACAATGGGCAGAGACCACCGTCCCTTTTCTGAACCCTTCCCTCACAGATCCACAGAGCCGGCAGGCAGATGCCATATCTGAGACTCCATCAACCTGATTAACACTGTTTGCCGCACCCTGGAGATACCCAGAGACTCCATCCCATGCAAATTACCGGCCCATACAAGCTGCTTTTCCATATAAATGGTTAGTCCTGGCTCAAGCTTCACAACTTCCTAAATCCTCTCAAACAAGCAACAACTGACCTCAGTGAGCCCCTGGCCCCCATATCTCTTGCTAAGTGGCCCCAGGCCTAGCACTAACAGCAACCAGCCTAGATTCACAGCTTGTCTTCACCTGGGAATCTCCAAGCCCAGCACAAGTACCAGCCATGTCAGATTGTTTTATAGCTCAGACAGGTAGCCCCGGAGAAAACACAGGTGAGTGCTGACCTTGGCCTGTACCACCTGGGAAACCCCAGAGCCTACACACCCAGTGAAAAGCTATGGACTATGTTGGAGTACCATCACTCTGCCCCTGTACAACTGATCCTCCATGGAGGGCAGAGGTTGGTGGTCAGTGGTCACAGCAAGTCCTTGCAATGGACTGGCCTGGGTAAATCCCACCCATTGACCTGCCAACAGCAATCAAGGCTTAACTACAAGAGGAGGGTGTATTCAGCCCACATGAAGGACACACATCAAGTACCCAGCTTGGGTGATAGGGGAGGCTGTGCCACTGGACCCTACAGGATATCTACCACATTAGGCCATGTTACCAAGACAGGGAGTCATAGCAACTCTACCTAATACATAGAAACAAACACAGGGAGGTTGTCAAAATGAGGAAACAAAGAAACATGGCCCAAAAGAAAGAACAGATCAAAACTCCAGAAAAAGAACTAAACAAAATGGAGATAAACAATCTACCAAATGCAGAGTTCAAAACACCGGTTATAAAGATGCTCAAAGAATGCAGTGAGGACCTCAACATCATAAAAAAAGATCCAGTCAGAAATAAGGAATACATTAATTGAAATGAAGAACAATTTACAGGGAAATAACAGTAGAGTAGATGAAGCTGATAATCATATCAATGATTTGGGACATAAGGAAGCAAAAAACAACTAGTCAGAGCAACAAGAAGAAAAAAAGAATTAAAAAAAAAACTAGGGTAATATAAGCAGCCTCTGGGACAACTTTAAGAGTTACAACATTCACATCATAGGGGTGCCAGAAGGAGAAGAGAAAGAACAAGAAATTGGAAGTCTGTTTAGAAAAATAATGAAAGACAACTTCCCTAATTTGGTGAAGGAAATAGACATAAAGTCCAGGAAGCACAGAGAGTCTTGAA
The DNA here is from genome assembly GCA_039655065.1 of Glossophaga mutica. Lineage (NCBI taxonomy): Eukaryota > Metazoa > Chordata > Mammalia > Chiroptera > Phyllostomidae > Glossophaga > Glossophaga mutica. The sequence continues at coordinate 104,133,361 of CM077305.1, forward strand.
CAAGATGGATGCAAAGAGGCTCACTCCAAGACACATCATAATTAAAATGTCAAAGGTTAAAAATAAAGAGAGAATCTTAAAAGCAGCAAGAAAAAAGCAATTAGTTACCTACAGGGGAGTTTCCATAAGACTGTCAGCTGATTTCTAAAAAGAAACTTTGTGGTCTAGAAGAGATTGGAAAGAAATATTCAAAGTAATGAAAAGCAGGGACCTAGAGTCAAGATTGCTGTACGCAGCAAAGCTGTCAGCTGGAATTGAAGGGCAGATAAAGAGCTTCCCAGAGAAGAAAAAAATGAAGGAGTTCCTTATCAATAAACCATTATTATATGAAATGTTGAAGGGACTTACTTAAGAAAAAGATGAAGATAAAACTATGAATAAAATGATAATAAACACATATCTATCAACAATTGAATCTGAAAACAAACTAAGCACACAAGAAGAACAGAGACAGGGTCATGGATACAGAATGTGTTTTGATGGTCATCAGATAGGAAGGGGATATGGGGAATGAGTGAAAAGCTGAGGGGATTAAAAAGTGCGAAAGGTAGTTACAGAATAGCCATGGGATGTAAAGTACAGTATAGGAAATGGAGTAGCTAAAGAACCTACACATGACCCATGGACATGAACAATTGTGTGAGGATTGCCTGAAGGAGTGGGGAGTGCTGACTGGAGGAGGGGTTAAAGGGAGAAAAATTGGGACAACTGTAAGAGCATAATCAATAAAATATAATTAAAAAATAAAAATCACTATGCCATGAAAACTATATAATAGAAACCACAAACTTACTGGGAAAATAGGGTTGTGCCCTATCATTCAAAAACTTCATCAAGAACACATTAACAAAAGATAGAAAAACAATAAAATTGTAGCATATTTTTATGCTAATGGTTAAGAATTTCATAAGTGTGGCACTTTGTCTTGACAAAGACCTGAAGCTTGCTTGTAGACATGGATATTGGAAGGGTATGCATGTGGCTCAGTTCAGCAGCATGCAGTACTCTGCATTTACCTAGCTTTTCTCATGAATGAAATTACATACAAGCAAAAATGAAATTTGTACTCTGCTCCAATTATTCCCTATGATATCAACCACTCTGAAATAAATTCAAAACAAGCCCTACAACAGAACTGACTGTATAGCTAGCTGTTCAAGGAAGTCATCCAAGAATTAAGCTCTTCTATACTTTGTTCTGCAACATTTTGTGTTTGGCTTCTGTTCTCATGGTCTCAAGATAGCTGCTGTACTTCTAGGTATTGGGTTGGCCAAAAAGTCTGTTTAGTTTTTTTCTATAAAATAAAAGACACATTTTTCATTTTCACCAATAACTTCATTGATTTGGATATTTTGTGTATGTTGGCTCTTTTCTGCATGGTATAACCTTGATTTTCTCAATTAATGTCTCAGTTTGATTGCTATCAACTTCAACTGGTCTACCAGACCATGGAACATCATCCAGTGAGAAATCTCCAGCATAAAACTTTGCAAATCACTTTAGACACACTTGATCAATCACAGCACCTTCTCCATACATAGCACGAATCTTTTTGTGTGTGTGTGTTTCAGTTGCATTTTTACCTTTCTTGAAACAATAAAGCATAATGTGCTAAAAAGTCACATATTTTTTCCATATTCAATATTAAAATGGTTTCACAAACATTCACCAATTTTGATACGTTTTTAAAAAATGCACACTGAGGTGGGAGGGGATAATGGGGGGATAAGGGGGAAGGGTTTTCAGGAACATGTATAAAAGACACATGGACAAAACCAAAGGGCAGGGTAGGATCAAGGGTGGGGAGCAGGGATGGCTGGGGTGGGGGGAGTGGTGAGGGGGAAATGGAGACAGCTGTACTTGAACAACATTAAAAATAAAAAAGTGCACGCTGATATGACAGCTGTCACAATACAATATAACAAGACTGTTTCAAATGAAGTTAATGACAATTAAATGTTACTAGAACCATCTCATGGAAGAAAGCCAAACGAACTTTTTGGCCAACCCAATATTGTTTCTACATCCCAGATAGAAAGAAGGGAGAATAAAATAAGAGCAAAAGCACCTTTTCTTTGAGAATCTTTGATTTGATAAGGGGCACCCTGCCCAGGGATGTCCATCTCTAGCTCCTTGGCCAGAAAGTTACCACATGGCCACCTCTAGTTGCAAGGGAGTCTGGAAAGGTGAGTATTTTAGCTATGCACATTGCTAGTTAGTTCTCTATCATTGTCAGCTAAAGGTTTATTAAGAGAGAATCGTAACAGGTCCAAGTTACGGAGTTAATTTTGTTTAACAAATGTGTTCCTCCTCAATTATCTGGAAAGACACCTAACCACAGAGCCAATTTGCCTGGGAGTGCTTGAAGAGACTGAAAAACTTGTATCAGATTTAAAGTTTTCTAACTGCTTGAGTATTTCAATAACTTAATTTTAGCCCATCATAGGAATATTAATCAGCTTATAAACATCTAATATACAACAGTTATGTGCCAGACATCGTGCTGGGTACTGAGAATATAAAGATGATGATGATGGTGATGATGATGATGATATTAATACTGGCGATGCTGATGGTGATGACAATATTTATGACAAACGCCACTTACCCTGTGCAAATCAGTATTCTAAGCACTTTATTCATATTAGCTAATGGACTTCTCATAAAAACCCTAGGGGGTTGGATTATTATTCCACTGAATACATGAAGGGTGAGAACCTTGAGGCACAGAGAGGTTAAGTAATGTACTGAAGTGTCAGGCTGGTAAGAGGCAATGTCATGATTTAACATGGGTCCATGTTCTTAACTGCTGTTGAACCTCTAAGACCTTAATATTTAGATTTAGAGGCAAGCACATAAGCAAGTGGCCCGTAGGCAGAAGTTATTGGTGACCTAGACAGTATTTAAAACATTTAAAAATTAAATGCCAATGTTTTAAAATTGAGGGATTTCCCCATAAAAATCTGGATTACTGGAGTGTTTGTCAGGGTTCTCCAGAGAGACAGAACCATTAAAATATGTGCACATGTAGATATACAAAAAGGTATTTATTATGAGGAGTTGGCTCATGTGATTACGGAGGCTGAGATATCCTATAGTCTGCTATGTGCAAGCTGGACATCGAGGAAGCTGGTGGTATTGTTCTAGTACAAACCTGAAGGCCTGAGGGCAAGGGGGGCCGGTGGTGTAATTCAGTCTCAGTCTGAAGGCCCCAGAATCAGGAGTGCCGATGTCTGAGGGTAGAAGAAGATGGACATCTCAGCTCAAGAAGAGAGAGAAAATTTACCCTTCCTCAGTCTTTTTGCTCTATTTGAAGCCTTATTGGATTGGATGATGCCCAGCCACATTGGCAGGCGACATTCCTTGTTCAGTCCATTGACTCAAATGCTAGTCTCTTCCAGATACTCTCTCACAGACACATCCAGACGTGTTATACTAGCTATCTAAGGCATCCCTTAGCCCTGCCAAGTTGACACATAAAATTAACCACCACACCTGGTTTATCTCAAAACAAACAAAACAACAAAAAAACAAACAAACAAACAAACCTCAGAATCTTTTGCAATATAGGACTAGTACTCACATATGGTAATGGCTGGTTGGAGCTAAGTGGTAGATTGTCCCTTTGGCAGGACAATTTTCTGTTCCCCACTCCCTACCACTCCCTACTATCTTACACCTCATCTACTTTCTTCACCCATGCTCATCTTGTGGCACTTGAGTTTGTAATCCCTGCACTATGAAGCATAATCAGTACAACAAAGAAAGTAAAATCAGAATTTTTGAAAGCATGGAGAAGAGAGTTAGCCACGTCTAAGTTGGCTCTTCAGGGTGAGAGTAAGCTTATTAAGTTGGAAGGAAAGAAAGGTATTCCTGGAAGAGGGAACAGCGTGCACAAAGGTAGATGGGCTTGGGAAGATGCAGAATATTGCTCTCTTCTGTCATGACGTTTGTGGAATTTGCCATAGTTGAAATCTATTCATTTGTTCAATACCAAAGAAAAAAATGTGTTCTCTTTAATTACTATACCCAGCCGGGGCTTTTGATACAGCTTTAATTTCTTGTTCTATTGATCAAACAAAAAAGTTCTTTTTTTTTTCTTTTTTTTACAGATTCTCTTTTGCTTTCTTGTCTGATGTTTCTTTTGTGTAGAAATTGATTTGTTTTCTTTCCTGCATGCTGGGGAATTTACCTTCCCTGCCTTCATCTCAGTTTATACCACAGCTCGGTACTCCCAAATCGAAACCCGAGGGCAGGCTTTCTGAGGAAGAATGCGTGCAGACTTCCTGAATTTGAATCCTGTCTCCACCACCTATAGCTGTATGTTCCTGAGAGATGTCCATAACCTCTCTGGGCTTCAGCTTCCTCATTTGTAAAGTGGGGATGCTCGTAGTCCCTATCTTGTAGGCTTACCAGAAGGATTTAATGAGTTGTTACATGAAGAGCACTTGGAGCAATGCTGTCAGTACACATGGGCTGTTATTATGGATGCTACTCAGTGCTTGGCTGTGTGCCAGGTGTCTGGGCAACAGCAGGGATGTTGTCCCAGCAGCAGGGAACTGAGTTCCTGAGGGGAGGGCGGCAGGAAGGTCTGAAAGGAGAAGAGCATTTTGCTTTGTAAATCCTTTGCTTTTTCATCACAGATGGAAATGCCAGTGTCACCCACCCCCTTAGTTCAGAAATGTTCCCTCAAGTGAACTTTGCTGGAAACCTCAAGCTGGTTGGACACACACATCAGCGCACAGGCGCTGGGCCTTCCACGCTGAAATCCTTGGCTGTGCTTTGTCATTTTCTCATCCTCTTTAAAGGGAGCCCAGCAGGCAGAGGCAGGAGGTGGGAGGGCAAGATATCTGGAAAGATATATGGGAGATCATATTTAATGTGGCGCAGTGATAAGTCAGCGTCCTTTCTGGGTATAATTTTTTGCCTTGTAATGGCATAGTCAGAACAGATGTATTAAAAGCAAAACAGAACTGTCAAAGAAAACAAAAGTCAGGTGGCTGTTGTCCACTTTGTCTCTGCAGCAAGCCCCAACCAAGACTCTGCAAGGCGCCTCATTGTTCTCATTCTAACAGGGAAGGAAATGCCCCGAGGTTCACTCTCTCCCCTCCTCCTGTTGCTTTTTCACTGTCATGGTGCTTTTGCTGTCACCTTTTGGTGACAAATGTGTACTTTGTAGGTGCTGAATTTATTCACGAAATAAATTTTATTCAGTTAGTCCACCTGGGGAAGATTACAAATGAAGAGCAAGAGTAGGTTTTTAAAAAAACACATGTGAAAGGGGAGAAGTGTCTGTAAAATGACGCTGGAGTAGCATCTCCTTCAACCAGCCTCCAAAAGGGAAGTGACATGAGACAAACTCAATTCTGATTACTACATAGTTGCCAGAAGGGAGCAAAGGGCAGTAGGAAAGGGAAATGCAAAGGCTCTATAGGAATTGCAATTATGGCCAATCAGATGTGAACTAAATTAATTAACTAGGTAATATTTGGAATTAATGTGTCATTCTATTCATATTTGTCTCCAGTGTGTAAAACTGGAGGTGGAGGATGGGTGGCTGGAGATAATGGCATGCAAAAAGAATTCTTAAAACAAGCAAAGCCAAGTGAAGGATACTGTTTCAGCAGAGAGACTTGACATTCAAAAGGCAATGGAGGGATAAGAGATGCAAATAGCTGTTACTTACTGGGCTGTTGACAATAAATCTTGGTCCAAGCTACTCAACAGTGGCCACAGCTGAGTGGGAAGGCATCTGCTACTCTCTTCCTGGGAGGGGGTGCTTGGGAGGAGGGGGAGAAGGGAGAGGGGAACTCAGGGTGAGATAAGAAGCTACTGAGCCCACTCTGTTTATGTTGATGCTTGTTGAAAGGCACCGATGCGGGAAGGGAACAGATACCTGTAGCCCCTAATGAAGCCAGTATCCTCACAGCTCTTCTTTATCGGGTATCTGTTAAGTGCTGAACACTTGGCTTATGGTATTACCTTTAATTATCACGATATCCATAAAAGTTAGGTAACATTATCTCTATTGAAAATAATCATTTAATTTTGAGAGAGTTTTATGTTTAGAGAAAAGTTGCAAAGATAGTGCAGAGATTTCCAGTGTCCTCTTCACCCAGTTTTCCCCATCGCCAATCTGTTATAACACTGGGAGCATTTGTCAAAACTGAGCAACTGACATTGTTAGGTTACTATTAACCAAGTTTCACACTCTGTTTGGATTTTGCCTTTTTCCCCCATTACTGTCTTTGTCTTGATCCATTTGGGCTACTCTAACAAAAATACTAAAGACTGGGTGGCTTAAACACAGAAATGTATTTCTGACGGTTTTGGAGGCTGGAAGTCCAAGATGAAGGTGCTGGCAGATTTGGTGCCTGTTGAGAGCTTGCTTTCTGGTTCATGGAAGGCTGTCCTCTCGTTGTGTCCTCACAAGACGGGGGTCGCAAAGGAGCTCTGCCGGGTCTCTCTTATAAGAGCACTAATCCTGTTCGAGAGGGCTCCTCCTACATGACCTAATCACTGCCCAAAGGCCCCACCCACTTCCTGATACCATCATTTGGGGAGTTAGATTGCAACACAAACATTTATCCGTAGCAGTCCTCTTTCTGGTCCAGGATCCCATTCAGGGCACCACACTACATGTGGGCATCACCTTCCCCAGTCTCCTCTGGTCTGTGCCAGCCTCTCAGTCCTTCCTTGTTTTTTTTATATCATTGACAGTTTGAGAAGCAGTCACTAACAGATCAAGGAATTAATTCTCAAAAAGGTTAAGTGACTTGTCCAAATTATAGAAGTAGTGCCTGTTTCTCAGACTTGAGCTTGCATTGAAATCCCTCCGTGGGTGGGCTTGTTAGAACTCAGACTGCTAGGACCCACCCACAGAGTTTCAGATTCAGTAGCTCTGAGTGAAGCCAAAATTTGCATTTCTAGCAAGTTCTCAGGTGATGACAATGATGCTGCCAGTCCAGGAACCACATTTCTAGAATCACTGTATTAAGCCAAGTTCAATCTGAGCCGTTTACCCAGATCAAATTCATTAGACAGTTGTCAAATCTTCATTTTACTTTCTGAGGTGTGGAAAAGAAATTAGCCTCTGAAATAACTTTCCTTCCCCCCTCCTTCCCTTCCACCCTTCTTTCTCTGCCATTTTGAGCACCACTGAGCTAGGCACAAAAGTAATTCTTACCCTGGGTAGTAGAAAGGATATTGTGTTTGCAACTTTGTAGAGACTGATTTGTGCCTCAATGTATCACATCTGAAATGACCTTGTGACTTCACGTGAGTCTCTTCATCTTAATGTCCTCATCTGGGAAATGTTGATAACTAATTTCTACCCTAGATATTAAAATGAGGAAGTTATTGAAAAAGGGGAGACTGACAGATGAAACAATGGAAACTTCATATATTTTCTTGGAAATATTTTTTCTTCTTGAGAAAGTTTTCCTATTATAGATTCCAACTTTATTCTTCCTTTCCTGCCTTAAAAAATATGCTGCTACAAAGCTGAAATGCTAACAGCAAAATCTGGAGTTTGTTAACTATTAATTTAAGAATTAAGCTACTGATGGGAATGGGCACTAGGACCTGTCTAAGGGGATCTACTCATTTATTAAATTTAAATAGTTAATGGCAAAGTAAACCTTGATACCAGTATAATAGCTTCCAGTGATCTGGCATTTAATGAAGCAACAGGTAAGAAATTACCACGTCATTGTTAGTTACTTAAAAACAAATGACCTATATTATTTGTTTTTTTCCCAAAGCAGTTTCTAAAGGAATAACTGAAAACTACATTCCTTTCTTTAGATGATCTTGACCCCAAGACTATTTTAAATATTTCTTTAAAAAGATCTTGAGGGGGAGAAAAATAAAAATACACAACCTCCCAGTGTTACCTGAAAAAGTGCTGCTAATTTTCTGAAACCCTTGAAGAATTTCTAACTTTAAGTGCTCCTGTATTAATGATGAATATTATTTTTAAGCTCTCTCCCTGTTTCATATTTTGATTAGAAGTTCATCCTGACTTTTAAGTCTGGCCCAATTTGCGATAAAATATAAAGCTTTAGTTGTTTCATTCATTGTCTTTCCCATCTCTGCTCCTTAATCATTTAAAACACTGCCAGACAATCACAGATTTTCTGAAATAAAGTGCAAATCATCACATGCACAGGCCTTGGGGGCAGAAAGCAGAATTCTGTGTGTGTTAGCATATTTAATCATAGTATTTCAGGGAAGATAATCCATTTTAATTTTCTTAGACTGTGCTTGCTTACTTTCATTATTTTCTTTACTTCAAAGATCAACCTGACAACTATTTTTCTTCAAAACAAGTCTTATGGTATTACTCCAAATCCATCTGATTTTATGGCCTTCAGGATTGTTTTCATGTATTATGAATTTCTCAATTGGCAGTGTTTATTAGGTGGAAACTTACAACATTTTTAGAAGTATTATCCTGTGGAAGTTGCTGTTAGGGTTTCCTGGAAGAGAAAGAAGTATAATGTTTTCAGAGGGAGGCTGAGGAATAGTTTGTTAAACTTATTCAATAATAGTGTGTTGAATCATGTTTTGAGATGCGCACTATTTTCTTTTTGTCTCCTGGTGTTTCTTTCCTACTAACCCCATTTAAGCAGTGAGTCGCTCTGCGCTCCTTGCCTCAGGCAGAGTTTGTGGTGCACCCGGCTCCTCTCATTTCTTCCCACTTCAAAATCCTAAACCCATACATGAGAACAGAGTTTAGTCACAGAGGGCTTTTCCCTGAACTTAGGGAATGGGGCCTTGTAAAAATTCCTGGGTTTCCGAGCTGGCAGAGCAGAAGAGAGTGCTAGTAGATTTTTGAAACTGAAATTGCATAAGGCTGCGAGTAGCAGAGACAATTGTCACCAAATATATAGCGGCTTAAGCAGTCCACAAAGTGGTCTATACAAACACAAAGAAATTCAGAGGCAGGCAGTCTAGAGCTGGTATGCCAGTAACACAAATTACTTCTATCTCTTTGTTCCTCCTCATCCTCATTTTATGGTTTCCATTCTCAAGGTTGCCTCACATTCCGATATGGTTACCAGAGCACCACCCATCACATCTGCATCCTTGGCAGCAATGCAATTGTGATGAATGCATTGCTGCCATTCATCAGATTTGATGTAATCTGATGAACACATTCAAATCCTGGAAAGGCTGACACAGTGCTCCCAGGCAAAGCAACTCCTTTTGAAAGATTTATTCCAAAAGTTACATGTAGTATATCTACTTATATCTCACTAGACTGAACTTAGTCAGGTGTCTGTATCTACCCAAAAGGGAAACTGGGAAGTTTAGCATTTATAATGGGGTTCTGTTACTCAGGAAGAATGGGAGATGGATATCTGGAAAGCAAGTAGCAGCACATGCCACAGACCTAATGGGGCTAAAGGGCTGAAGCAAAGTGAGCTTCATGCTTAATGTGGATCAATAATCATGGACTAGATGCTGTGTGTCCTCTGTGCTCTTTGATAAACTGGCACAATATAAAACCAGTAGAACCTTACCATAACCTTGGGGAAGGGAGTAGGAAAGCACCTAAGATCTTTAGGCCAAAAGAATGAGGCTTGAATTAGCAATCAAACAGTTATATAAAATAAAGAGAGCTTTGATTTCTTAAATAACCAAGCTGGGGTTGAGATTTGTAATTATTATTGGGGTAGACCATCTAAAAGTTCAAGCTGTGATTCAAATACATTTAAGAAAAGTTAAGCACCAGGAATTGATTAATTACCTTTGTTGTAAAAATACGTGTTGGAAGATTTCAGCATTTTTCTAAAATAAGCTACTCATCGCTGAGTTCAGGGGCTGTTTCTTTTACCTCTGCAGTGTGCCTGACAAACTTCATGTATGTTTGTTAAATGCATGAATAAATGATGGTAATTTAAGAGGTTTTAGTCCTCCTTTGACTATTTTGATCTCTGTATAGACAGACTCCTCTTTAGTCTGGTGCCTGGTCCTGTGGAATATACTACTGGACCTGCTATGGTTGTTCTTCTTTATGAATTTCTACTCCCCCATGAAAAGCACTCTGCATCCTTCTTCACAGTTATAAGTTTTGAAAAGCACATGGAAAGCAACCTGTTAAGGAGTCTGATGCCATCTGTCTGGTCCTGGTTTTTGTCCTTGGTGTGGCCAGACTAGGGATCTCAGGGGGCAGAAGAGAATCCTTGGGCCCACTCAGATATTTGGGATGATTTTAGATGGAGTTTATTCATTCAACTATATATATAAAATATACCTGCAAATAGTAGGCACTTTCTGAGACACTTAGCATAACTGAGTGAAGAAAGCAGACCCAATCTGTGAATTTCAGGTTTAGTGAGAGAGTCAGACAGTCACACTAGACATCATTTGACATCTATTTCCCCGTATGTCACAGATGGTATCCTCATAGCCTTCTCTGCATCTGGCAGCATTTTCCAAATCCTGATCAAAATGATCACAGGATCAGATGAAAATGTGAGTAGTCTTGCATCCAGAAGAGGGCCTCATGTTTCAACATGTATTTTTTGTGGGTGGGGGGTGGAGTATGTGGTTGTGAGTGAAGTGGGCTTGGCAAATCCTTGGATTTAGTCCAAGTCTGTTTTAAGGTGTGACCTCTTCTTTTCTTTCCCACTGCTGCTGCTGGCCATGCCTTGGTGCACTTTGCCCTCAATGTCACCACCACTGACCTGTGCCATACAGAGGACATGTGGCCAGACTCTGAAGTTTAGTGCCATGGAATCAGTTGTACGAAACTTGGTGAGAGCTCCACTAATGGGAGCCCCCACTTTTCTTTTCCAGCTTTTTCCCACTCTCTTGGAGTTATCTCACTTTTAGAGGATATGGAGGGCTGGGAAGGCAGTCAGTACCAGGTTCAAATCTTTGAACTGCTGCAGGTAAGTGATGTGACTTTATAGTATGAACGTCCCTTTTTTTGGATTTCTTCATCTCTTCATACTGGGACTGAAAAAGCACTTATCTCAAAGGGTCATTTTGAGAGTTAAATGTGGTATGAGATGATTAAAGAACAATATTTTAATTGCAAAATACTGTGTTTTAGAAAAATAAGAAGAAAATAATGGCCTTAACTGCTGTAGTAGACCTGTTTGACTTGATAGTCATTTATAAAGTATTTCATCCAAAAACTGTAGGTAACACGTTTTACCCTATTTCATAGAGTATTTTGTCCAAAAACTGTAGGTAACACATGGAACATCTCCCAAGGTATATCACATGCTAGGCCACGGAACAAGCCTCCATAAATTCAAAAAATTTAAAATTATATTAGGCTTATTTTCTGACCACAGTGGTAAGAAACTGAAAATCAAGTATAGGAAAAGAAGAACAGGAAAATAGACAAGTGTGTAGAGATTAAACAACATGCTTCTAAACAACCAATGGATTAAGAAGAAAACAAATAAGAAAGCAAAAACTACCTTGAGACAAATTAAAATGAAAACACAACTTCACAAAACCTGGGATGCAGCAAAAGCAGTTATGAGAGGAAATTTTAGAGCTATACAAGTCTACCTCAAGAGGAAGAAAAATCCCAAAGAACAATTTAAATTTACCCCTAAAGAAACCAGAAAAAAAGGAACAAACAAAACAAAAAGTAAGTAGAAGAAAAAGTATAATGAAGATCAGAATGGAAGTAAATGAAATAGTAAAACAATAGAAAAGACTAATAATATTAAAGATTTTTTTTAAAAAAAGAGAGATAAAATTGTCAAGCCTCTAGTAAGATTCATCAAGCAGAAAAGAGAACACAAATCAATATAATCAGAAACGAAAGAGGAGAAACTACAACCGACACCATAGAAATAGAAAGTCATTCAAAAATACTATGAACAATTATATACCAACAAATTTGACAATCAAGAAAAAAATTGATAAATTTTTAGAAACATACAACCTTTCAATGTTAAACCAGGAAGAAACAGAGAATATGAATAGATTACTAGCAATGAGATTGAAGCACTAATCAAAACTCCCAACAACAAAAGCCCAGGACCAGATGGCTTTACAGGTAAATTCTACCAAATATTTAAAAAATATTTAGTACATATCTTTCTCAAACTATTCCAAAAATTGAAGAAGAACACCTCTAAACTTATTTTACAAGGCCAGCATCACTCTGATCCCAAAACCAGACAAAGACACTACAATGAAAGAGTATTACAGGCCAATATTCATGATAAACAAGATGTTAAAATTCTCAACAAAATACTAGCAAACTGGATTCAACAGTATATTAAAAAGGATTATACACTACAATTAAGTGTGAATTATACCAGGGATTCAAGGATGGTTTAAAATCTAGAAAACAGTTAATGTGATTTATCACATTAACAAAATCAAGGATGACAATCATACGATTATCCAAAAGATGTAGATAAATTATTTGACAAAATTCAATATTCATTTATGATTAAAAAAGCCTTTCAATAAAAAGCTTATAGAAGTAACTTACCTCAATTTGACAAAGGCCGTACATGACAAACCCACAGTAACACCATACTCAATTGTGAAAAAGTGAAAGCTTTTCTGCTAAGATGAGGAACAAGACAGGAATGTCCCCTCTCACTATTGTTATTGAACATAGTACTGGAATTTCCAGCCACGGTAATCAAAGAAGAAAAAGAAATTAAATGCATCCAAATACAAAAGAGAAAATAAAACTGTCAGTCTTTGCCTATGACATAATACTATATATAGAAAACACTGAAAAATTCAGCAAAAATTAATAGAATTAATAAAAGAATTCAGTAAAGTAGCAAAATACAAAGTTAATATACAGAAATCTGTCACTGTCATATATACTAATAAACAATTAGCAGAAGAAATAAAGAAAATCCCATTTACAATTGCATGAAAAACTTAATTGCCTGGGAATTAATGTAACCAAAGAGGTGAAAGACCTGTACTCAGAAAACTGTAAGACATTGAAGAAAGAAACTGATGAAAAAAGAGAAACAAATCAAGCAGACCACTATGGATATATCTATGAAAAGACTGACACCTTCTCAAGAAGAACCTAAGCAGGTCCTTCAGGAGGTGTTCCAGAAGAAGGGTTGTCATCACAGGAGCTGACAGCTCCATGCAGGTTACTGCCCCCGAGGACCTTCCAGTGGGACACGATGTGGAGGTGGGAGACAGCGATGCTGACAGACCTGACCCTGTGGAAGCCTAGGCTAATGTGTGTGTTGGTGTCTTAGTTTTTAACAAGAAAGTTTAAAAAGTAAAAAATAACTTAAGTAGGAGAAAACTTATAGAATTAGGATAGAAAGAAAATGTTTTTGGGCAGCTGTATCATGTGCGTTTTAAGCTAAGTGTTATTACAAAAGAGTCAAAGTTAACAAATGAGAAGTTTATAACGTAAGCCTAAGGTAATTTATTACTGAAGCAAGATTTTTTAAAATTAGCCTACACGTGCAGTGTTTCTACAGTCTACAGTAGTGGACAGATATAGCTTCACCCTCACACTTGCCTACCACTCGTTCACTGCAACTTCCCAGAGCAACTTCCAGTCCTGCAAGCTCTGTTCACGGTGGTGACGTGTACAGTTGTACTATTTTTTATCTTTTATATCGTACTTTTACTGTACCTTTTCTATGTTTAGATATGTTTAGATACACAAAAACTTCGTATTGTATTACAATTGCCTGCAGTATTCTGTACAGCAACATGTTGTACAAGCTTGTAGGCTAGAAGCAACAGGTTATACCATCTATATTTGTGTACATGCACTCCGTAATGTTTACACAGCAATAAAATTGCCTACTGACACATGTGAAGCAACGCATGGCTGTAATTAAATACAGGTGGGCCAAATCCAGTTCATTGCCTATTTTCGTAAATAAGGTCTTATGGCATGCAGCTATGCTCACACATTTAAGTGTGGTCTATATTGCTTTCACACTGGAAGATGGCAGAGTGGAGTGGTGGCGACAGACACTGTCTGACCCAGCAGCCTATAGTATTCACTATCTGACTTTTTACAGAAAAAGTTTACTAACCACTAATTTTATAGAAAGAAGCAATAGCCAAATGTTGAAAGCCCTGAAAAAGAAAAAGAGAACAGTTAGTTATCATGGAGGAAGAACCTGCTGGAATTATCTGCCTTGAGGGCTAAAAGAATAAAGGGGAGACACTAGGATGATTAAAACTGAGAAGGCTGGAGAAGAGGCCCCACAAAGTTGAAACTTCAGACTCCTAAGGAAGAAGTGACTTGCTGCTGGTCTTGGTGTTGCTGAGGGGACGTGAGGAGACTACAGTTTGAAAAAACTGCAAACTGTAACCAACTGCTATTTCTGGAATAAACTACCACTGCTAAGACACAAAAGCATTGCTGGGGAGTTGCTGACAGGAATAGGAAGCAACGGCAAGAAGGAGCATGTCTCCTCTTCCTTCTCCAGCCTGACAGCTCCCTTGGGGGCAGAGTCCGATGGGAGCAGCTGCAAAGGGGAAAGAGTATGCCTTGTGTGGTCTCAGCCCCAGCATCACAGAGTATAAACGCAAAGGCTTGAGGTTGAAATACAATAGCTCAAACGCTGTCACAACACACTTTTTGGCTACTTAGTATTCATCCACATGCTTTTACACATATTTGAATTTCTGCCAGCAGCACAAACATGGACAGCATAGTCCATGCTTCCACCTAACAACCTATAGCTACTCTTTATTCAACCAAAGGCATCCTGACCATCTCCCAAAATGAGGAGACTCAGAGTTACAATGACCATTACATTCATTCCTGGGCTATGTTAATTCTCTCCCAAATCAGTCATATTCCCATCAGAATATTCTGTTACTTAAAGACTACATTGTAAAATTAACTGCCTCTTTTAAGACTTGTATTATGTAAGGAAAGAAGAAAAGAAAAGAAATTGGTTTTTTCCCCTGTGCTAGCTGAATTTGGAAATGTATTTTGTCTGTAAATAATTTGGGAAGATGACCTACTTCAACATTGTTGGTTCTTCATTTCTTAGGTGGATTAGAATAGTCAGGGTTTAACTTTCAGTTTATAGATTTTTCTTGGGGGCAGGGGGAAGTGTGGCTTACAATTAGCCTGGAGAGGTAAGCAGGGACTTTCAGGCAATGAGCTTTGCAAAGATTTGGTCCCGTTTTAAGAACAAAGGCCGGTGAAAATGTTTCAATAAGGCAGTCGGCAGATTTTAAATTTTAAATATCTCATACTGCCTTTATTATCAAGAGAAAAGTACTCTTCGAAGTTTCAGTTTCTACATCTATAAATCACAGAAAAAAAATCTATGTTGGGAATTTGAGGGAATCATTTGAAGAAAGTGATAGCCGTAAAATATCCTAGTATCTGTCTGGCATATCATAAACATTTATAATTAAACTAATATTATTTTTGTGCATATTCACTCAAGTTATTCTTAATTTTTATTTAAGCAGTAGTTTTGTAGTGCCTTCATATAAAAGTCAGACTCTTTTGTGAACGTCATTGCTAGACCCACATATGTAATTTGGGGAGTAGAACTTTCGTGCATTGTTGGTTTGTGGGAGAACTGTTGATTTCTGTATATTTATCTTGTATCTAGCCATTTTACTGAACTCTTGTTAATTCTTATATTTCATCAGCTAATTTTCTTGGTTATTTAATCATATTGTCTGCACACAGTTTATTTCTTTACAAACCATTATTTGTGAGTTACCTTCAACTTCAATTTGTTTGAAGGATAATATTTATCCTTGGAATCCAAGCCAAAATTGCCTATTACAAACAGATTGTTTGAAGGAGAAGCAACCCACAGTTTAAAGCACCTCAGCAGTTGAATAGGATGGAAATTGCAATGATTGCATAAGACACCATTTGGAAATTAAAAGTCAGATATTTAACCTGCCAAGTGGAATAGTAAACAGGCTATTATATGATTGAGTTTAATATGTTGTTTATGTGACCTTTGCATTCCCATTGTGAAATCATGCATCTCTTCCCTCTTAAACCAGGGAAAGGTCAGAGAAATATAAATACATACCTCTTTCCCTCACAGCTTACTGTTGATTTGGAATATAAACGGGTCTTGATTTCTAGAATTGCTGATTATGCTTTGTTATTTAAATGTAAATCAGTGTCTGGAGGGCAAATAGTTCCTACTGTAGTTCCTGACACATAGTAGGTCCTATAGACTGAATGTTTGAGACACCCTATCTCCACCAAATTTATATGTTAAAATCTAACCCTCAATGTGATACTATTAGGACATGGGCCTTTGGGCAGTAAATAGGTCATAGAGTGAAGCCTGCATGAACAATATTAGTGCCCTTATCAAAGAGACCCCAGAGAACTCTTGCACCCTTTCTATCATGTGAAGGCACAGTGAGAAGTGGGCTATGAACCAGGAAGCAGGTGCTCACCAGACATCACATCTGCCAGAGCCTTGGTCTTGGACTTCCCAGCTTCCAGAATTCTGAGAAATAAATGCTTGTTGTTTAAGTCACCCAGTCTATGGGAGTTTTGTTACAGCAGCCTGAGCTGACTAAAACAATAGCTGTACATTAAATTTAGCCCCCTTCCCTTTAAAGTTGTATGCCCAACAGCTATAACCCATTATTTTCCTTTTTAAAATTTGCTTATTATTCAATCATTTTTATTGTTATTCTATTATGGGGGTCCCAATTTTCCCCCCTTTGCCCTCCTGTGCCCATTTCACAGTTGATTCCCACACTGTTGTCCATATCTATGAGTTATTCATACATGTCTTTTATCTAGTCCCTTCTCTTTCCATCTCCCCCCTTCTCTTGTCACTTTCAGTCTGTTCCATGTTTCTATGCCTGTGGTTCTGTTTTGTTCATTAGTTTATTTTGTTCATTAGATTCCTATTATAGGTGAGATCATATGGTATTTGTCTTTCACTGACTGGCTTATTTCACTTAGCATAATATTCTCCGGTTTCATCCATGATGTTGTAAAAGGCAGGAGTTCCTTCTTTCTTTTTGCTGTTTATATTCCATTGTGTAAATGTACCATCGTTTTTTGATCCATTCACTTACTGATGGGCACTTAGGCTGTTTCGAGCATTTGGCTATTGAAATAGAGCTGCTATGAACATAAGAGTGTGTATGTTCTTTTGAATTGGTGATTCGGGATTCTTATGGTATATTCCAACAAGTGGACTTGCTGGGTCAAATGGCAGTTCCATTTTAGTTTTTTGAGGAAATTCCATACTATTTTCCACAGTGACTGCACCAGTCTGCATTACCACCAACAGTGTACTAGGGTTCCCTTTTCTCCACAACCTCACCAGCACTTTTATTTGTTGTTTTGTCGTTTGTTGTTGTTGTTTGTTGATTTGTTTATGATGGCCATTCTCATCGGTGTGAGGTCGTATCTCACGGTGGTTTTAATTTGCATCTCTCTGTTGGCTAATAATGTTAAGCGTCTTTTTATATGTCATTGGGCCATCTGTATGACCTATTTGGAGAAGTGTCTATTCAGGTCCTTTGCCCATTTTTTAATTGGATTGTTTGGGTTTTTTTGGTGTTGAGTTGTATGAGTTCTTTATATATTTTGGAGATCAAGCCTTTGTCTGATGTATCATTGGCAAATATGTTCCCCCATACAGTTGGTTCCCTTTTCATTTTGCTGGCATTTTCTTTAGCTGTGCAGAAGCTTTTTAGTTTGATGCAGTCCGATTTGTTAATTTGTTCCTTTATCTCCCTTGTCCTAGGAGCTATATTGGCAAAAATATTGCTGCATGGGATATCTGAAAATTTCCTGCCTATGTTTTTCTTTAGGGCTTTTATGGTGTCATGGCTTATATTTAAGTCTTTTATCCATTTTGAGTTTATTCTGGTGTATGGTGTAAGTTAGTGGTCTAGTTTCATTTTTTTTGCATGTACCAGTCCAGTTCTCCCAACGCCATTTACTGAAGAGGCTATCTTTACTCCATTGTATGCTCATTCCCCTTTTGTCAAATATTAATTGACCATAGAGACTTGGGTTTATTTCTGGGCTCTCTATTCTGTTCCATTGATCTATGTGTCTATTCTTATGCCAGTACCAGACTGTTTTGATTACAGTGGCTTTGCAGTGTAGATTGGTATTGGGTATTGTAATCCCTCCTACTTTGTTCTTCTTTCTCATGATTGCTGAGGCTATATGGGGTCTTGTATGGTTCCATATAAATTTTTGAATAATTTGTTCTATATCTGTGGAATACGTCATTGGTAATTTAATAGGAATTGCATTGAATATATAGATTTCTTTGGGTAGCATGGACATTTTAATGATGTTAATTCTTCCAATACATGAACATGATATATGTTTCCATTTATTTGTGTCTTCCTTAATTTTTTTCTTCAGTGTTCTATAGTTTTCCTAGTAGTTTTTTTTTTTTTACCTCCTTGGTTAAATTTATCTCTACATACTTTATATTTCTTGATGCTATAGTAAAAAGGGATTTTCCCTCCTACTTTCTCTTTCTGATATTTCATTGTTTGTATACAAAAATGCTATTGATTTCTGAATATTTACTTAGTACCCTGCTATTTTGCCAAGTTCCCTTATTAGGTTGAGCAGTTTTGTGGTGGAGACAATAAAGTTTTCTATGAACATTGTCATGTTGTCTGTGAATAAAGACAGTTTACTTCCTTCTTTCCAATTTGGATGCCTTTTATTCTTTTTCTTGTCTGATCACTGTGGCTAGAACTTACAGTACTATGTTGAATAACAGTGGTGAAAGCAGACACCCTTGTCTTGTTCCTGATCTCAAGAGAAAAGCTTTCAGTTTTTGCCTGTTGAGTATAATGTTGACTATAGGTATCTCATATATGGTTCTTATTATGTTATGTTCCTTCTGTTCCCACTTTGCTGAGTGTTTTTTTTTTAAATCATACATGGGTGCTGGATTTTATCAAATGCTTTTTCTGCATCTATTGATAAGATGTGGTTTTGTCCTTTATTTTGTTTATGTGGTGTATTACATTTATTGATTTGTGAATATTGTACCATCCTTGCATCCCTGGAATGAATCCCACTTGATCATGGTATATGATCTTTTTAATGTATTTCTGAATTCTGATCACCAATATTTTGCTAAGGATTTTAGTATCTACATTCATCAGGGATATTGGACAGTAGTTTTCTTTCTTTGTTGTGTCTTTACTTAGTTTTGGACTTAGGATGATAATGGCCTCATAAAAAGAGTCTGGGTGTCTTCCTTCTTCTTGCATTTTTTGGAATAGTTTGAGAAGGATAAGAGTTAGTTCTGCCTTAAATGTTTGGTGAAATTCACCTGTGAGGCCATCTGGTCCAAAGCTTCTATGTGTTGGGAGTTTTTTGATTACTGCTTCAATTTCACTAGTTGTTATTGGTCTATTTAGGTTTTCTGCTTCACCTTGATTCAGTTTTGGAAGATTTCACGTTTCTAGAAATTTGTCCTTTTTGCTCAGGTTGTCCAACTTCTTGGCATATAGTTGTTCATAGTAATTTCTTACAATCCTTTGTATTTCTGTGATATCTTCTCCTGGTTTATTTTTGATTTTATTTATTTGGGTCCTCTCTCTTTTTTCTTGATGGGGCTGGTTAAAGGTTCATCAATTTTGTTTATCTTTTCAAAGAACCAGCTCCTTTGATCCTTTGAATTGTTCTTTTAATCTCTATGTCATTTAATTCTGCCCTGATCTGAACTATTTCTTTCCTTCTACTTGTTTTGGGCTTTGTTTGTTGCTGTTCCTCTAGTTCTTGTAGATGTAGGGTTAGGTTGTTTATTTGAGATTTTTCTATCTTCTTTAGGTAGGCCTGTATTACTATGAACCTCTCTCTCTGTACTGCCTTTGCTGTATCCAATAGGTTTTGGGTGTTGTTTGTTCATTTTCATTTGTTTCCAGAAACTTTTGATGTCTTCTTTGATCTTATTGTTGACCCATTCATCATTAACAACTTGTTATTCAGTCTCCATGTATTTTAATGTTTTGAGTTTTTTCCTTGAGGTTGGTTTCTAATTTCAATCTATTGTGACCTGAGCACATGCTTGTTATGATTTCAATTTTCTTGAATTTGTTGAGGCTTGTTTTGTGTCTTACCATGTGGTTTATCTTTGAAAATGTTCCATGTGAATTAGAAAAGAATATATATTTTGCTTCTTGGGGCAAAAGGTTGTATATACATCAATTAAGTCCATTTGATCTAGACTGTTGTTCACTACCACAATATCCTTGTTGATTGTTGTATGGATATCTATTCATTGTTGACAGTGGGGTGTTAAAATCCCCTATGATAACTGTATTGTTGCCAATATTTTTCTTGAAGTCCTCCAAAATTTCCTTTATATATTTAGGTGTTCCTATTTTGGGTGCACATATGTTTATAAGGGTTAGTTACATCTTCCAGTGGACTATCACCTTAAGTATTATGTACTGACCTTCTTTGGTATTTTTAATGGCTTTTGTTTTGAAGTCTATTTTGTCTGATATAAGTATTGCTACCCAAGCTTTCTTTTTGTGTTCACTTGCTTGGAATATTTTTCTTCCCATCCTTTCAGTTTCAACCTGTGTAGATCTTTTGTTCTGAGGTGAGTCTCTTGTAGACAGCATATATACAGGTCATGTTTTCTTATCCATTCAGCCACCTTATGTCTTTTGATTGGAGCATTTAATCCATTTACATTTAAGGTTACTGTTGATAGATACTTATTTGTTGCCATCTTTTTCCGTACCTGTGTTTCTCTCTCTTCCTCTCTCTCTCTCTTTCTTCTCATTTTTATAGCAGTCCTATTAACACCTCTTTCAGTGCTGGTTTGGTGGAGCTATCTTTTAGCTTTCTTTTGTCTGGGATGCTCTTTATTTCACCTTCCATTTTAAATGAGAGCCTTGCTGGATAGAGTAGTCTTAGTTGTAGGTTCTTGCTTTTCATTACCTGGAATATTTTATGCCAATCACTTCTGATTTGTAGTGTTTCTGTTAAGAAATCAGCTAATAGACTTATTGGAGCTCCCTTGTATGTTACTAACTGTTTCTCCCCTGCTGCCTTTAAGATTCTCTCATTGTCTTTGAAATTTGCCATTTTAATTATGATGTGTCTTGGAGCAGGTTTCTTTGGATTCATTTTGATTGGTACCCTCTGTGCTTCTTAACCTTGTCTGATCTTTTCCCTTACCAAGTTAGGGAAGTTTTTTTCTCATTATTATTTCCAACAGGTTTTCTATCCCTTGCTTTTTTTCTTCTTGTTCTGATATTCCTATGATATAAATGTTATGTTTCATGTTGTTCTGATGTTCCATTAAACTATCCTCATTCTTTTTCAGTCAAAATAAGCAAGAGCAGGAGGAAAGGAAAATGGAGTAAGATGGGAGAGAGGACCCCATGAGATTTGAAATTAAAAAATAGTGAATAAATAGGAATAGAGTTGAAGAAGAACAGCAACAACCATAATATCCACACCAAGCAAGCCACAATTTATTAAGGTGGGAAGGAAATAAGAAAATTATAAGAAGGGGCAAAACAATGTGAGCTGAATAAAAGAAAGAAGAATGATTTTGAGAGGATAGAGGGAGGAGAAATGGAGTAAAGAATAGGAACCAGGCATAATGTGGGGAGAAATAAAAATTACAATGAAAATAAGAAAGGGCAGGAAGAAGGCAAAATGGCATAAGACAAGGGAAGGGTACAATGTGAAATTTGAAATAAAAAATGAAAAATTATTTAAAAGTCTAAATAAAAAAGAGAAGGCAAAAATAGTGAATAGTTGGAATACAATGGAAGTAAAAGGAGAAATATTAAAAGGCTATGTGAAAGAAAGGAAAAAATAACACAAATTCTGAAGAATGAGGTGGAATTTGTCACAGCAGAGTTTGGTGTTTCCCTTCTGCCTTCTTTTTCTGGATCTGCTTCTGGCTTTTTATCAGCTCAAGGTCCTAGGGTGGCAGCACTGCATGTTTCACCTTCACCTATCTCTAGAGGGGGTTTTCTGTTGCAATTGGGAGGGTGGGCCTCATGGATCTCCCTTGAGAAGTACTGTTGAGTCTTCTGGAAAAATTGTGGGTGTGTTCCCCCTGTCCTTGCACCACCTATCTTGGCCTGTTCCAACTTATTTTCAATAATATATAGTTTCTGATTAATTAGCTGTCTGTTTCAAGGGAGGGGCCAATCTGTGTAGGAGGGTAAGATCTTTTCTGCTTAGTGTTAATGGCAGCTTTGTGTGGGAGCTGAGGCTGGGCTGGGCCCTGATTCCCCCTTGCTGAACTGATTTCTGATCCCACTGCTTTGCTGGCCTCAGTGGAATAGAGGCTTAGGAACCAGTGTATTTTTTCTCCTTGAGAAAAGTTCAAAATGAGCCCTTTAGGCATTTCTCTTTCTGTTTTTCTCTTGTGGATATGTACCCTGTAGGGGTTCTTGACCTGCAGAGGGTTCTTGAGCCTGTCCTGCCTTTCTGCAGGAGGTGAGGTCTGGGTGTATCCTTCCTTTCCTGGAGGTTCAATCTCTACTGGGGCTGGCTGTAAATAATCTCAAGTGCTCAACTCCCCCCGCCCCCTGACATCCAGTTCTCAGTCCATTGCCCTCATGGCAGACACAGTCCTGAACTCTCCACTCTGCACAGCCTCTGGCCTGCTAGCTGTGCTGGGCTGGGGCCAAGATATCCCTTCACTGTGCACCTTTCTGATCTCTCTTTCCAGCTGCACTCAGTGTGAGCAAACCTCACCCTCAATTCTTTTCCCTTGCTAGCAGGACAGCTACACACTGGGTCCCTGCCCAGCATGCCTCAGCTCCCCTTTTAAAAAGTCTCTCCGGGTACCCTCACTGCAACTCTGAGTTATTGTCTGGCTTTTTGTACATACCACCTCTCCAAAAAGCCAAAAGTCTCTCACAGTCGTGGATGTCCATGGCCTGCCTCCTCCACCTGACCCAGGTGCAAACAGGCACTCTCCTGGTTGGCATTTGCCATTGCAGCTATGGGTGCACTTCTTGATGTGTGTGTGTAGTCTGGATCCTCCCAACTTTGTGTATCCAAGTTGCTCCTTGCCCGGGTCTGGGGGTTCCCTGCCATGGGAAGAGAGGGAGCTGCAAAGCTGTGATTTCTGAGTAGGCTGTCCACAGCTGCAGGCATCACACATGGGGTATTTCCCCTTCATCCTATAAAATCTCCCTACTTCCTGTTGTGGAGCACCTTCTGTACTCCTTGGCTTCCAAACCTTATGCCAGTTAAGATTTCACTGAATGTTCAGTTTGTTTTTCCGAAGGTCAGCCAAGTATCCAAGTTGGGGGCAAGAGTAAGTGGGCCTAGAGTAAGAGTAAGTAGCTTCCACCTACTTGGCCACCCTCCTCTCAGTCTCTATAACCCATTATTATGTAGTGCTACTAAGTCTACATGGTCTGCCTCCTGTCTCTTCCCATTTCCTCTTCTACCACTTGTTCCTTGCTTCCTTCACTCTAGCTCCAAAGATCTTGTTCTTCTTGAAACATTTGCACTGGATGCTCCTTCTGCCTGGTATGCTGTTTCCCCATAGTCACATGGCTCTCTCCCTCTCCCTGGTTTGATCTAATTTTTTGATCAAATGTCTTCTCATCAGAAATGAGGACTTCCCTGACCATCTTAACTAATCACCTCCTTCCTCATCATTCTCTATTCTCTTCTGTTATTTAATTTTCAGCATAGCACTTATCACTAGCTCACACTAGTACGTGGTTAAGACATATTTGCTGAGTAAATGAGTGAATAAATGCCCCAAGTTTTAGTACATTATTTATCAAAATGAGCAATAAAATGATCACTGATTGAGCAGAATCAGACACATGCTGATATTTCCTGGATAAGGGGCTCCC
The DNA here is from genome assembly GCA_039655065.1 of Glossophaga mutica. Taxonomy (NCBI): domain Eukaryota; kingdom Metazoa; phylum Chordata; class Mammalia; order Chiroptera; family Phyllostomidae; genus Glossophaga; species Glossophaga mutica. Next base: position 104,157,151 of record CM077305.1, read on the forward strand.
ATGAGATCTGAAGTCTTAAAGCTTAGGCATTGCTATGGACTAGATTGTAGCTGTGAATTTTCAAGCTTAGACTTTCAGAAATACATATGGTGTGTATCTTTTCCTTTCTCTGGAAGTTTTCAATCTTTGCCATGAAAGAACAGCTCTAGGAAGCCACTGCTCCCAGAAGGGCAAGAGACACATGGAGAGATGACATGAGTCAAGGTGCTCTGCTAGTTTTTCTAGATCGGTCAAGTTCAGTCAATTTAGGATGTATGAGTGAGAGGTAAATGTTTCTCGTTGTATGCTGTTGAAGTTAAGGGGTTGTTTGTTATGTAGCAAGAGATGACCAAGACATGAAATGTTTCTCAAATATCTTTGATAAAGGAATCTTTTTGTCTTCATGGGCAGTTTTTAAGACAAATTTAATGATCTACTCATCTTTCAAACAATCCTGTCATTTTACTCCAAAAAAATTTTGGTGAGAGTTGAACAGAAAAAAAGTCCTACTTAGACTTTAAATTATGGAAAAAAGTTTTTTTTTAAATTAAAGGAAATTGATCTCTTAAAATACATTTTGTTTTGAATTACTATGAACTTGAGTAAGACAATGGAATGGTAAGAGAGAATCAGTCATGCACATTCAGCTTGCCAAATAGCAAGATTATACACTCTCTGGGAGGTGGTTACTGCATGGGTTCAGTGTCTCGCTAATGTCAGAGTTGAGATCTTCACCATTTTGTTGCTGTTTTCTTTGTGATTACAAGATAGCTCCAGCCATCTCATCTTCAAGTCCAGCTTCTTTTTTCTTTTCAAGGCCAGTATACTTTTCAATCATGAAAATAAAGTCTTTCCTAGAAGATCTACTTAGTACCTTTCCATTTATATCTGAATCGTGTCACTTGACCACCTGTAGCCTCAGTGGAGTCTGAGAAATCAAGGTGTTAGCTTTTCCGGGCTTTATAGTGGGACAGAGCAAGAGTTGGAGAAAGTGAGTTGTGAAAATCTATTGGGGCAGTCAATTCACTGACTGTTAATATAACAATTGGAATTTCTACCAATACTTCAAACCCCTTGGAGAACATTCTAGAGAGGAAGCTTCGTCCTTATTGCCATGGCTCAGATGCTCCTCCTTACGGGTGGAAAAGTAGCTTATCTGGTTACTGAGAATGATGAAGAGGTGCCTCCTGTCTATGGTCTCTGCCTGCAGATGAAACATGCTTTCTCTCTCCTTTTCCTCTTATTATCCCTCCCACTGTTTTTTGGATACTCTGCTTAAGCAAAGGCAGGAAAAGACAGAAATCTTGGGTGTAAGCAAAGGGAACAGGTTTAGTTACCAGCGATGAAGCTAATATTCTTATAGTTTTTAGATGGGTTAGAATTTTGGTAGAGAAAAACACCCCCACACCAAAACACCTTTGTTTTTGTGCTTCCACAGTTTGTTATAATTTTGCATCATTTAACAGTAACTTGATGAATTTAGCACCCCTGGAATTCTTTAACCCCATTTTATAGATGAGGAAACTGAGCCTGGAGAGGAAAAGTGAGATACTGAAGTGAGATACACACAGATAGTGTTGGCATAGCCAAAACTCAAGTCTGCTCTTTCCACTTTAGTATGTGACGCTGCTATTCCTATGGCATTTATCCTATGTTCCTTTTGTGCAGTCTCATCAGGTCCGCCCATCCTGTAGTATCTGTTTTTGCATCCTGTTGTCATCCATCCTGCAACTCCCAGAAGAGCAATGTCTCAGCAATAGGTCAATGCTAATATGCCAGCAATTTCCCAAGTGGGATTGTTGAGGAGCCTGTCTTTATTTATTATTCTAAATGTGTTGCTTAGGAAACATTGACTTACGATCAATTTGTACAATACAAAGCAATCATAGGAACTGATGAAACTGCTTAGGAATTAAATGCTCAGGCTTATACCAGAGTGCCTGTGGCTGACATTCTACAGATTGTTAGTTGATACTACACTGACTTTACACTTGATTTTTCAGACTTTTTAGAGGGATATTGGCTATCAGGTTACAATTTTTTGCTTTGTTGTCTGTAAGTGCATTTTGGAGTAGGGTCCTGCCAAGTGTAGAATAGTTTTTGGCTCTCAGTTCTAATTTTGCCAGTGGCAAGTAATGCCTAGCTAACAGTAAGCTCTTCAATGCTTGTTGAACAAATGAACTAATGAATAGACATTTGGGTAGTATGTACAGCTTCCTTGGCCCTGGGTGGTCACAACTTCTTTCTGTGGTTCCCTCTATGTTCATATATAATGTGAAGATTCTAAGAGTCTCCCTGATTCTATAATAATTGAGAGGCATCCATTGGCTTTGAAAAATTCCTGGAAGAAGGTGGTAGAGCTCTATTGTTAAGTCATCTTTGAGATCTGATGGTCTAGGTTTGAATCCTGTACCTCCCTTCCTGACTCAGTCACTTTAGGGAAATTTTTACCCTATTGGACTTCAGTTTCTTTATCTGTAAAACAGGAATTATATTATCAATACCTAATTCATGGGTGGAAAAAGATTAAATCAGTTAATGAATGTTGGGTGCTTAGCACATTCTTGGCACCTAAAAAGCCTTCTTATTTCTTTTAACTCAAGACTTAATGAAGACACATTAACATTAACTGAGCATGACTGTATCCACCCAATGGAGTGAGGAAACAACAGACTTTGCTATAGATTTAGTTCAAGTCAAATACTTACAATAATAATGAAGGAAGTACAGAGGGATTACCAAGATAAGTGGTCTGCTCTGGCTAAGAGAGTAGAGTTGACTCTTGTTGGCTTGGAGCATTTGCATTTCTCTCCCTGTAGTTGGACCTTCTAGGCTGTACTGGGATAGTGCTTTGGATGTATTTGTTTCTGGACCTTCATTCTCAGTCTCTGCCTTGCCAACTTGTCAAAGTTAAGATTTCTAACAACAAGGATGTTATCAGCTCTATTCCCAGAGATCTGGCTTCTCTGCAATTCACTCTGCGAAATGCCTGCTACATTTGCCCAAGTGAGTTTTCAGTTCTAGTGATGGTGCCAAGTCCAGCCACTTTGGCCACTGTGTGGGTCACTCTAGCTTTATTACTCACCTTGACTGGTCCAAGAATGTTAACTCTATTATGTCCAATTCTGGGGACTATGAGATCTTTTACTGGGAGGTCGCTGGAGGCTGCAAACTCCTGAGGAATTGCTCTAAGAGCTGAGACTGGGAGTAAGCCACCTATACTTGCGTGCTGGGCTTCAGTGTCTACAGCATATTGGCCAGACAGCTCAGAAGGCATTGAAACCCACCCCCTGTGCCACTGTCACAATGAGCGCATGGTGCCGACAACTTCTGCAAATTGCACTTCCAGAACCTGTGCACATGCACCAAGGAACAGAGCCTCTTGTTCGGCGGCCATGGCAGCCACGTGACCAGCACCTGGTTCACTGATGCTATCTTGCCCCTCATCTCAGTGGGCAGCAAGGGCACTGCATCTTCCAGTGATGAGTGCTGGTGCTGGGGGTTCAGGGCTGGTGTCCACCACGCCATCTCAAATTCCCTCTCTGTCCCCAGACTCCTCTCCTGAGTCTGACCAAGGCTGGACTGGATCCACCTGCCCTGCAGTGTGGTCCTGCCTGACCTGACCCCACAGAACCAGGTTCCAACCCTTTCCTTGACTTGGAGACACACCTCATCGCACATTTCCCTTGAGGGGAATAACAGCACCCTGCACACACTGTATAGACCCGCTGGCTGAGCAGAGAAGCTCCATACAGCCTGGGCCTTGATTCCCACTGCTGAAAAACAAAAAAATTTGTACATTTGTGTGTGTGTGTGTTTTCAGTTTTTCTTTTTGCATATCTTTACAGCTCCTTATCTTGTACCAATCTTGGGGTGTGCACTTCTGCAATTTTTTTTCTGGTGCATAATTATAGAGCACAAAATGCACAGATTTTAAGTGTACAGTTTAATGAATTTGTCAAATATTTGTAGTCATATCATCCAAACTCATATCAAGATATTGAGCATTTTTATCATCCTAGAAATTTCTGTCATACCGATTTCCCATCATTCCCACTCTCCTTCAAAGATAATTGTTCTGCATTTTATCTTTATAGGTTAGTTTTGCATGTCCTTGAACTTCTTTTGCTCAGCCTATGTCAGATTTATGCTTGTTACATGGATTAGAGTTTCATTCCTTGTTATTGCTCAGTAATGTATTCTCTGACTATTCTGTGCTTTATCCATTCTTGTATTGATGAACATGAGGATTGTTTCCAGTTTTAAACTATTATAAATAAAGCAGCAGTTAACCTTCTTTTATAAGATTTTTTGGTGGATATGTTTTTATTTACTTTTATGGAAGTTGGAGTGTAATTCCTGAATCATAAAATAAGTGAATGCTTATAGGAATCGCCAAACTGAGTTCTAGAGTGGCTGTCCCACTTTGCATTTCCATGACCTTCAGTTGCTTTGTGTCTTCATTAGCACTCAGTATGGTCAGCCCTTTTAATTTTAGCCATTCTAGTGGATGATGACTAATGATGTTGACTATCTTTTTATTTGCCCTGCATTTATAGCTAGTTCACATTTCTCCTATATATGGGGGAATAATTTCCAAATTGGAGTCTAAACTGAACACAATTTTCCCTGATTCCAGATATTGGATATCAACCTCTTCCCTGTGTAACTCCTCTAAGCACCCTGTGATGATTAATTTTATGTGTCAACTTGACTGGGCCACGAATTGCAAACATTATTCTGTGAGCGTGTGTTTGGATGCAATTAATATTTAAATTGGTAGACTGAACAAAACAGATTGTACTCCCTAATGTGGGGTGCCTCATCCAATCAGCTGTAGGCCTGAATAGAACTAACGCTTCTGTGAATAAGTGGGAACTCCTCTTGCCTGCCTGCCTTTGAGCTGGACATCAGTTGTTTCCTGCTTTCAGACTTAAACAGAAATATCAGCTCTTCCCATTTCTTGAGACCTCCGGTTTTTGGATTGGAACCTACATCTTCCCTTTTCCTGGGTCTCCAGCTTGCCAACTGCAGATCTTGGAACCTGTCAGCCTTCATAAATGCATGTGCCAATTCCTTATAATAAATCTCTTTATATCTATTGGTTCTCTTTCTCTGGAGAACTGTAACTAATACATACTCCTTCCCCTTCCATTATCTTCTCCCACAGTGCCCTATTTCAGCACTATTTCTGCAGAAGCATTTGTACATAGTCTTGTGCTGTCATCATTAAAGTTGCCATAACCATGTGTTCAGTACTTTCATTTACCATCTTTAGCATTGCAATTAAAATCCTTGTAGAAAAATTTATCTGAAGTTACCTTAAGCCACACTCAGAAATAGTGACTCCCATTAGCATTGCATAAAGGGGAGCCGCTGGGTGGTGAATCCCTGGCTCTTGTGCTGTTGTTCTTAATGATATTTTCTAACTGAAAGATATGATCTGACAACATAAAAATGAAATGGTTCTTGCCCTCCTAATAGCAGACTGATGAATAGAATAAGCAGAAGGATGACAAACCTCCATGGGAAGAGGCTATTTAAAGATGCTGATGGATGCAGAGGCACTGCAGTAGAGATCTGTCTCCTCACTACAAGATGAATACAAACCCCTTTTATCATGATGTGAACTCAAGCGTAACATTCCAGAAAGCAGAACTCACATTAATGAAAAGCAAGCATGCAATGCTTCAGAGACTCGAAGGGTATGTTTCTGTCTTACTTTTTAAACAACCTATTCAGTTACTCACTTGTTTACTTGTCTACTAACTTATTCATCTATTTATCTATTATATATAATGCCTATACATTACTTATTTATTTACTTACTAGAGATTATATTTATTTATTTATGAACAGAATGGTTACTTCCCCAGGTGGGAGTAAAGTATAGCCATTCTCCTTTAATTTTTCTAATTAACCATCCCTCGTACTCATATTAACAAGTCCAATATCTTCCCTTCTGAGACCCTCAACTCTTCTCCAAATTATACATGAATCCAAGGGGGGAGGCTATGTAGTATGAAGGGCATACTTTGGTTTCCACATACAGGCAAAGAGTGAATTATCGATTTGGAATCCAGCTCACCCAGCTTGGTGTATGTTTTGCTCACTGCTGAGAGTCCTGTTTCACCTCTAGTGTGAGGTCTCACCACCTCTCTAGTCAGCCCTCAACTCAGTGATTGCTTCCAGTGCTAGACTAAAACCAGTCTTTCAACACCTAGTTCCAGGGGCTGGTGTAGAAGCCCAGTCACTGGTTCTGAGGTCCTCATGGTGAACAGCCCCTTTACAGCCCTGGTATCTGCTTCTGAACACTCACAGTCTCAGCGCATTCTGGAGATTCTAGTAGGATTCATTGTCATCAGAGGGGTCACTCTTCATTCCTATCATCCAAAAACATGCATGGTCCCCTTCCCAAATCTTTCCACACCCTCCCCAGCCACCAGGTCAAGGGCATTGGAAGGGGCAGCACTTGCCAAGCCATGAAGAGCTCATTACTCCTTCCTCCAGGGTAGTGGGTGTCTTTGAAGATGAAACCTGACCACCTAGAAGTTCAGGGAAGATGCCGAGAAGAACTTCTCTAAGATGTTTCCTGTGCCCACACAACAAAGTAATGGCTTTCAATTCTTTTATTGCAACATCTTAAGAAACAGCTCACCAGGCACCTTGCTATGAAAATAATGCTTGTCCATTGTAGGAGATTTAAGAAATAGAGAAAATAAAACCACTCACTCTCCCATTATTCACCATCTAGAGTTACCCAGTGTTGACATCCCATATGTATCATTTCAATGTCTTTTTTTATTGTTTTTTTAAAGTATTTTTTCTTTTTTTATTTTAATTGTTGTTCTTGTACAATTTTCTGTCTTTTACTCCCATCCCAGTCCACTGCCCCTAAAGTATTTTTTATTGATTATGCTATTACAGTTTTCCCATTTTTTTCTCCTTTATCCTCCTTCCACTCTGTCCCCCCAGACCTCCAGCATCACCCGCCTTAGTTCATGTCCATGGGTTGTACATATAAGTTCTCTGAGTGCTCTGTTTCCTATGCCATTTTTATCTCTCTCCATCTATTTTATGACTACTAATTATGCTTCTTCTTCCCTGTACCTTCCCCCCCGATTCCTCCCTTCCCCCTCCCCACTGAACTCCCTCTGTGTGATGTCCATTTCTCTGGTTCTGTTCCTATTCTGGTTGTTTGCTTCATTTTTGTTTACATTGTTTTCCTTTTCTTTTACATTCATTTGTTGATAGTTGTGAGTTTGTTGTCATTTTATTGTTCATGTTTTTGATCTTCTTTTTCTTAGATAAGTCCCTTTAACATTTCATATAATAAGGGCTTGGTGATGATGAACTACTTGAACTTGACCTTATCTGGGAAGCACTTTATCCACCCTTCCATTCTAAATGAAAGCTTTGCTGGATGGAGTAATCTTGGATGTAGTTCTTTGCCTTTCATGATTTGGAATACTTCTTTCCAGCCCCTTCTTGCCTGTAAGGTTCCTTTTGAGAAATCAGCTGATAGCCTTATGGGAACTCCTTTATAGGTAACTGTCTCCTTATCTCTTGCTGCTTTTAGGATTTTCTCTTTGTCTTTAATCTTGGGTAACTTAATGATGATGTGCCTTGGTGTGTTCCTCTTTGGGTCCAACTTCTTTGGGATTCTCTGGGCTTCCTGGATTTCCTGGAAGTCTAGTCCCTTTGCCAGATTGGGGAAGCTCTCCTTTGTAATTTGTTCAAATAAGTTTTCAATTTCTTGCTGCTGTTCTTCTCCTTCTGGTACCCCTATAATTCGAATATTGGAATGTTTCATGTTGTCCCAGAGAATCCTCAGCCTGTCTTCATTTTTTTGGATTCTTGTTTCTTTGTTCTGATCCAGTTGAATGTTTATTTCTTCCTTATGTTCCAAATTGTTGCTTTGTTTTTTTGTTTTTTTTAAAATATATTTTATTGATTATGCTATTACAGTTGTCCCATTTCTCCCCCATCATTCCCCTCCACCCTACACACCCTCTCCCATCCACATTCCCCCCTTTAGTTCATGTCCATGTGTCATAAGTTCTTTAGCTTCTACATTTCCCATACTATTCTTGCCCTCCCCCTGTCTATTTTCTACCCACCATCTGTGCTACTCATTCTCTGTACCTTTCCCCCCTCTCTCCTCCTCCCACACCCCTGTTGCTAACCCTCCATATGATCTCCATTTCTGTGGTTCTGTTCCTGTTCTAGCTGTTTGCTTATTTGCTTTTGTTTTAGGTGTGGTTGTTAATAGCTGTGAGTTTGCTGTCTTTTCACTGTCATATTTTTATCTTCTTTTTCTTAGATAAGTCCCTGAATCCTGGTTTCCTTCTTGTCACTGTTGGTTCCCTGAATATTTTGCTTTATTTCATTTTGGGTATCTTTCATTTGTTCTTTCATTTTTTGACTAAGCTCAATCAGTTCTGTGAGCATTTTGATTACCAGGGCTTTAAATTCTTCATCAGATAGGTTGGCAATCTACTCATCACTTAGTTTTCTTTCTAAGGTTTTGCTGTGTTCTTTCATTTGGGCCATATTTCCTTGTCTTGGCACAGCTGATAGGTTGTAAGGGGGCGGGGCCTTAGATATTCACCCAGTCAGGGCAACCCTCTTTGCTGTTACCACACAGTCTGTGTGGGAGGGGCCAGAGAGGGAACAATGCACCTTGCCTGCTTGTCTCTAGCACATTTTTCAACAAACTCTTGTGTCAGACTGGAAATATCTCTCATGGCGGCAACCCCGGCCTTAGCCCACAGTCAGCTCTGAGTCTCAGTTTTCCCCTTAAGTCAGTCCCTGGCAAGCTTGGGGCTGACCCCAAGCTTGGCAGTCAGCCCCACCCCCCAGCTGCCTCACCTTGGTTTTTCTGAGTCGGCCTGCGCAGTCCACCTTACCAGTCTGGTTGTTCTGGTTGATTTTTTCTTTAATTCCTTGGTTGTTGGAGTTCCATGCAGTTTGATTTTCTGGAGATTTTGGTTGTTTATTGATTTTAGATTGGTTGTTATCCTCCTTTTGGTTGTGAGAGGAGGTAAAGGGTTTCTTCCTATGCCTCCATCTTGGCAGGAACTCCTCTCAATGTCTTTTTCATGTACATACACACATACAGATGAGATGGAAATATTTAGTATTGTGTAGTAACTTTTTTTTTTTGACAATGCACCATTCATGAATTTATTCAAAGCTATATATTGAGTGCCTACTATGTGCCAGGAACTGTTCTAAGCACTGAGTATACAGTACTGGCAAACCCCTTCCCCTCAAGCATCTTGCTTTCTAAGTAGGGTAGGGGCACATGGAGAAGAAACAAAACAAATAATAATGTTATTTGTCAAATAATAAACATTAAAGAGAACATATAAAGAAAGGTAGAGGGATATGAAGAGTGCACGTGTGTGTGACTATGTGTGTTGGGGGAAGTTGAGATTTTTACATAGATGTTTCATGAAAAAGGTGATTTCTGAGGGAAGTGCTGGAGAAGGTGAAGAAGAAGAATGTGTATTCCCAGGGAAAGGAAACAGTCAGTGCAAAAGCCAGAGTCCACAGTGTGCCTGGCTTATTCCAGGGACTGTGAGGAGACCTACCAGGAAGAATGGAGAGAACAAAGGGAGCAAGGGAGGAGATGGGGACAGAGACGTGGGGTGAGAACAGCAGCTAATGAAGTCACCTCCATTTTGAGGTTCCTTCCTTCTTGTCCGCTATTCCTTTAAATCCTTACCCGAGGACATGTTCTTATAGATTGGGGAGGGAGAGAGAGAGAGAAACATCCATGTGACAGTTTGTTTACCATACACACCCCAATTGGGGATCAAACCTGCAACCCAAGTATGTGCTCTGACCAGGAATTGAACTTACAACCTCTTGGTGTATAAGGTGACACTTTAACCAACTGAGCCACCCATCCAAGGTTGTTTACTATTCTAAGACAGGATCTGTAAGGGATGCTTCCTTCTGGGCTCTCATTTAGGTAGTCCACTACCTATTTCTGGACTTTGATGTCATTTTTAGTTTTCCAGTGTGATGGATTACTTGCTGTGGTTTTTCACTTACTGTGTGTCATGCTCTGAGAAAGGAAAGCTGATGGCAGGAAATGGGTGATTGGTGTCTGCCAATTTCTGCATGTGGAATGAAATTTTGAGTCATTGCCCTTAATTCCCATTCATTTGGGGTTTGTAAAGGCATGATGCTGTTGACCTCTAGGATCAGGAATGGCAACCTTGCTGGCTCTGAGCAAAATTAATGAGATGATGTAATGCCTGATGATTTACAAGACAGAAAGAAAGCGAGAAGGGAGAATTAAGAAAGGCAAGAACAAAGAGGCTCATGCAAGAGAAGATCTAGAAAGGGAGAGCGGGAAATCTTTATAAAATTAATAATGTTTTTGTTTTTATGATTAAAAAGTAAAGCATGCACATTAAAGAAAATTTGGAACGTTTACAAAAGAGTAAACAGTTAAGTTAAAGTCAACAACTGCATATATAGCTATAGCAAGACAACTTTTTATTGCTTTCCATTGGAACAGTCATGTGATTTTTTTAGATCCACACACACACACACACACACATGCAGTTTTGGGGTTTGTTTCTTGTCACTTAAAACCATGATTTTAATCACCATATACTATTTTACTGGCATGTATTTAATGAATTAGTTAATGAACCAGTATATAATTAATGCTATCATTTCCTTATTGTTGGATTCTTTGGTTGTTTTTAATATTATACTGTTATAAATAATGCAGCCTTGAAATCCTTCCTCAGGCATTTTTGACTGTATCTCTGAATATTTTATAGGATGAGTTTCTAGGAGTGAAGATGACTGGCACAAGCAGATAAATTTTTCTTTTTTAAAAGTACCTGAAGCCTTGTAGGGAAGTGGTTAATACTTTGTGCAACAATATTTGATTTATTTAGCTAATTGTGAACAGGTAACTGGCTGTTCAGAGCATTATTCCATAATTTTGGTATTACTATCTATTTATTGGCAGTTCCTCAGGTAGTAATAAAAATATTTGGAGGAAGCACAGGGAATTGTTGGACTTGAGTATTTTTTTTTTCAGAAAAATCCAATGTAGAACTAAATTCATAAAAATTGAATTAATATAAAAGTAAAGGAGACTTAAAAGCATTGTGTGGAACAATTAATTGTATCTGATCAAAAAACTATGTTAAAATGTATTACATTTATTAGGCAATTAGGCATTTGAATGGTTGCTAAATTTTGACAATATTAAAACGTTATTGTTGACTTTTTAGTTGTGATGTTAAAAAATGAGTCCTTGTCTTTGAGAAGTGTATTTGGAAACATTAAAGGTGAAATGATATGATGTCTGAGATTTTCTCCCAAGTAATTGGGAAGCCAGTTGATGGTGCAGCATTGGCTGAGGGTTGATGGTAGTTAGGGCTGGGGGCTGGGTCCGTAGGGCTCATTTATACCAGGGATCTGTAAACTACAGCCTGAGGACCAAATCCAGTCCACTGCCTGTTTTTGTAAATTAAGTTTATTGGAACATGGCCATGTCCATTTGTTTGCATATTCTCTCTGGCTAATTTTGTACTACAATGGTAGAGTTGAGTTGTTGCAAGAGAGACCATCTGGCCCTCAAAGCCTGAAACACTATACACTCTCTGGCTCCATACAGAAAGAGTTTTCCAACTCTTTATTTATACAATTTTAACACTTCTGTTTATGTTTAAAGTCATTTATAATAAAAAATTTAAATATGATTAATATTAAAGATGTATATATTTCTTACAGCTACTACCAAAGAACAGTGTTCATCTACTAACATTGCCTCAATCACATTAAATCACAGACGAAATGCATGGCACACATAAAAAGTTGCAGAAATATCTGCAACAGCATTCTTCTATAATAATTTATGATTCTGTGTAGGTAATACCTGCATGGTACAAGATTCATAGGGCATGCTCTGGAAAGAAAGTCTCCTTCCCTACTCTGTCTCTCATCTACCCAGTCCCCTTCCCTGGCATTTCCTATTTATTGTTCCAGAGATAATCTCTGAATGTACCTATATATTATAAATATATAATATCATTTCTTTATATATAAAGAAAATTTATATATTTGCTTTTCATAAGTTAATAATATATCTTGGAGATCTTTCCATGTTAATACTATACTCATTCCTAAATTACATACTTGTATATAATTGTGTATGTATATATATATATATGAATATTCTTAAAGTATATGTATTATTTATATAATTTTTGTTCTCAGTTTTTGGAAAGAATTATGGGGACACAGAGGCACCAGCCATGAAACTGAACCCTGGAGAGGGTGAGTGTTGGTCACTAGGAGATGATGGGGTGGGACATCTTTTATTACACTTCCCTATTCCCATTTTGAAGAGTGGGTGCAGAAAGCACTCAACAAATAGGAGTTTGTTGAATATTTGAAGTGAAGGTCTGTTTGTCTCTTTATCCTTCCTTAAAACACCAAAGACAAACAGAAATATCAATGAGCAAATCATGTTTTCTCTACCTTGAAAGTATCTTGAGAATCTGTGGTCTTCACCCTAGTCTGAGACCTATCACCTCTCACCTGGTGGCCATGACTACCTCCTATACTGGGTTCCGCTCCTGTACCTGGTCCCCTGCAGTCTGTTCTTACCATTGCAGCTCACATCATCCTTTTAAATGAAAGCCAGATCAGGTCTCCCCTTGTCTCAGAACGCCCTAATGGCTCATTTTATTCAGAATGAAACCAAAAGCCTCTTAAAGACTTAGAAGTTTCTTGCCACAATCCCACCTCCGGGATCCTCTTCCTCCTTCTCTTCTGCAGCCCATTGGCCTCCTGTCTCCTTTCCTTAGAAGGCACTTGGCCCACCATCCAGGTGGCTCATCCCTCACTTCCTTCAAGTCTTTGCTCAATGTCACCTTCTCAGACATGCCTCTTCCAACCTTCCTATTTTAAAATCTCCCACTCCCCAGCATTTCTTATCCCTCTTCCAATCTTCATTGTTTTTCACCCCTTCTGGATTAGTTTCCTGAGTCTGCTGTAACAAATGACCACAAGCTTGGAGACTTAAACCAACCGAGTGTATTGTATCACAATTCTGGAAGTCAGAAGTCTGAGATCAAGGTGTTGGCAGGGTTGGTTCCTTCAGGAGTCCCCGAGGGAAAATTGATTCCATTTCTCCTAGATTTTGGAGTTTGCCATCAATCTTTGGTGTTTCTTAGCTTGTAGATTCATTGACCCAATCTTTGCCTTTATCTTCATAATGTCTTCTCTCTATGTTCTTCTCTTATAAGAACACTTGTTGAATTTAGGGTCCACCCTAATCCCAATGCCCTTATCTTGAGATCCTTAAATAAATCTGCAAAGACCCTTTTTCCAAACAAAAACAAAATCACATTCATGGGTTCTAGATAGACATATCTTTTGGGGAACTACTATTCAACTCATTAAATTTTCCAGTACTCATATATTTACTGTTTCATTTTGTATTTGTCTTTTTTTCTTCCAGTAGGTTACAAGCAGCAAGAGGGTTGAAATTTTTTGTTTCCTGCCCCATACACCCTACTCTATTCCTAGTGACTAGAAAATGCTCAGTATATAGCAGTGGTGCAATAAGTATTAGTTGAAAGGGAATGAAGAAATGGATAAAGTTTATGCCACCGGTGTTAGCACTGACGATTGTAGAATATCATGTTTTCTCTCTACCAAAGATGCTTTGGTTAATATGTCACTTACCAATAAAGTAATTTGGAATATGAGGTCTTGGTGTGAAATATGTCCTACATAAATGGCAATGTAAGTCTAACATAATTACATAGTCCATTAGTATAAGCTTTCAGTGGGGGAAATCAATACCTAAAAAGAATGGCAAATATTGCAATCACTGATTATTTCTTCACAGAAGGTGTGCATTGCTTAAAAAAATTTCCCTCAGGCTCTTGTTATTTGTGACTATGTGAATTACATAGTTTTGAACTTTAAGAAAAAAATGATTTGTTTGTATTTTGGCTTATAAAATGGCGTATGGTCAGAAACTGGGTGGTGGCTCAAAATTGGCACATGTGCATGGATGATTCTGCTTCCAGGATACAGATGAGCTAGGCCCTGGCACTTGGGGACAGGGCCTCTCCCACATGGAACCATTTGTCTCTCTTCCTGATCAAGGATAAGGAGGGGAGAGGGGAGGGAATTTCAGGGGAAAAAGGGAAGGGTTTAGAGCAACAAGTGTAAAGGACACATGGACAAAAACTAGGGGGCGTGGAAATGGGAGGGAGGTGGGGAGGGCTGGGGCAGTGGGCTGGGATGGGAGTAAAAGACAGAAAACTGTACAAGAACAACAATTGAAATTAAAAAAAAAAAAAAGTCATTCCCAGAAATGCCGCTTTGTATCTGGAAGGAACAGGGAGAGGTAAAAGGATTTATATTTTGACTCACAGTTTTTGAGCAAAAGAGGCTCCTGGAACTCTTTTAACTGCCACCCCATTCAAGTCCCAGACCTTTTCCCAGAGTCTCTTGTGGAAAAATTATTCCACTTGCCTCAGGCGTAGTAGCACGTTGCCCCAGTCCTAGCTGCAGACGTGCCCTGTGGCTCTGCTCCAGAAAAATGTTCCAGATTTCTTTCCCTCTAACTGCCTGAGAGGGTCATGGCCCAGGAGGGAGCCTCAGTGAGTTCTTTCGTTCTTTACAATTCATTATTTTCAGAAATGTTCCCAGCTTTGTAATCCCAAACAAGAGAAGAAGGGGCATTGGACATTTTTCTCTGGTGATGTTTTTTCTCAAATATTTTTTTCCCCTCCTTGATTATCAAAGTAATACAAGCTTGTTCAAAATTTGGGAAATAAAAAGAAGTGAGTGTTAAAAAGAAAGTCCAAATCACCAATAATTCTACTACCACAAATAACTACTATTATTATTTGGGTTTATTTTATTTTAGTATTGTCTAAGTGAGTACTTATATGTGCAAAATTCTGTATGAATATAGTCATATTTATATGATTGCAAATATATGTCATAACATTATTATACTTTGTATATGGTTTTTCACATTTTATTGTAAAATTATTTTAAACATACAAAAATGGAAAGAAATGTATAGTGACCACACATGTACTCACCATGTAGTCTGCCATAAACATTTATTCTTATCCTTCCCTTCCTCTTCCTCTTATCTTCTTTTATCTACTCATCCCTCCCTCCATCCCTCTACTCACCTATGTCTTCATCCATGAGTCCATGCCTGCATCCATTCATCTCTCCCTCTATGCATCCATTCATACTTCTATCCATGCTCCTTATTTTTCTGGTGCTTTTCAGAGTAAGTTAGAGACAGCTGTACAATTTACCCCTGAACAATTTTGTACATAAAACTTTTATTAACATAATATGAAGTTTCCTATGTTTTCAAATATTCTTCAAAAGCACTTTAAAAAATTAGCTGCATAATATTCCATTGCATAGGTATACCATAGTTTATTTTTTCAAGTTCCCATTATGGGAAATTTTAATTGTTTCTAATTTTCCACTTTAATAAATAATGCTGCTGTAACTATCTCTGAACACAAACCCTTGGGCTGAATGCCTGTCTTTCCTTCCTTCCTTCCTTCCTTCTTTCCTTCCTTCCTTCCTTCCTTCCTTCTTCCTTTCTTCCTTTCTTCCTTTCTTCCTATCTCTCCCTTTCCTTCTTCCCTCCCTCCTTCCCCTGAGGATATGTTAATTGATTTGAGAGAGAGAGAATGGGAGAAACATCAATGTGAGAGAGAAACATCTATTGGTTGCCTTTCATACACGCCCCAACTGGGGATTGAAACTGCAACCCTTTGGTGTACAGGATGATGCTCCAATCAGCTGAGCCACCTGGCCAGGGCTCTGATTACTTTTTTTACAGTAGAATCACAAGACCAATATTACTGAGTAGAAAAATATGTACATTTAAGAAAGCACTTGAAGCATCTTTTCTGGTTTTCTTTTCAGATAGGGACTTATTGCCTACTGTATTTCAAATTCTTTCTGGTGTTTAGGTGGATGGCTTGTATATAGGCTGCAGTGGTAGTGACAGAAAGTGGTGGGGTAAGAGCATGATCTCAAACTTAAAAGTCTATGGCTGGACTGTAGGTATGGTAAAGGAAAATGTTCTTGTTGGGGGTTTCCCCATGTACTTCTTCCATGAATAAGTAAGAAACAGGAGACACAAAATAATTTATTAAACTTTTGTTTGTATTGAGTCACAATACAAACTAGAATGCCTAGTGTGGACTGTGGATAATCAAATTTGGCAAACATGAAGGAAGGCATAGGGTGTTATGAGACCCCAGTATAAAGGTGCCTTTGAGGCTTGATGGGATTCAGGGATAACATTGCAGAGGATTTGATGACATTTTAACTAAATCTTCAAAGATGAGTAAGGAGTTTTCTGGGTGAATAAGACAAAAAGGGAGCATCCCAGCAGGTGGAATAACACAGGCAATGTCAGAAAGGTAAGGAAGAAAATGTTGAAATCAGCAACATAAGGAAGTTTTTGCAGACCAAGCAAAATATGAATGTAGGTTGGAGTCAACCTGGGGGCCACCAGTTTGAGACCTCTTGTGGAAGACTCACTGGAGGATCATTAACAGGGTGACGAGTAGTCAGGTTTGGGGCAGAAAGTTTACAAACTTTCTCATCAAGGGGTATAAATGAAAGGGATTTTGGCAATGGATATCTTAAATTACTTAGCCAGTTGCCTGTGTTCTTCTAGTGCAGGCATTGAAGATGCTTTCTATAAAGCACCAAATAATACTTAGTGTTTATATAACAGACAGTCTCTGTTGCATCTATTGAATGCTACTATTACAGAAAGAAATCAGTCATACACAATATATAACTGAATGAGATGGCCGTGTTCCAATAAAACTTTATTTACAAAAACAAGCATGGGGCCAGATTTGGCCTGGTAGCTGTAGTTTGGCAACCCCAGGTCTAGAGTCTCCAGAACCTTGCGATATGGTTAGGGCTACAGAGGGGCAGCTACATGTCTTGTTTCAGAATACTTTGAGGTTCCCTGTAGTGGCTGGAGTAGAATTAAAGTTTAAGTCTCTGTTCCCTGTATTTCTGTATTGGCTACATGTAATTTGAAATTTGCCAGTTGATGTTATTTTGGGAAGTTCTAAGTGTGTCTCCAACACTAGGCTGCTGGAAGGGCCCCAGTGGGGAGGTGCAAACCAAATTCCATCTCCACTTGCTAACTATATGACCTTGAGTGAGTTGTAGAACTTCTCTATGCCCCAGTTTCCTCATCTATAGAATGGAGATAATAATAACACCTACTCTTTTGGAGTGTTGAAACATTAATGGATACAACACGTATAAAATAAGAGCAGGACTTTTCATCCTTGACATGATTGACATTTGGGGCTGGACAATTCTTCATCTTGGGGAAGGGAAGCTGTCCTGTAGGATGTTTAGCAGCATCCCTGGTCTCTATCTATTAGATACCAGTAGGACTACTACCCCCAATTTTGACAACTAAAAGTATCTCTAGATATTACCAATAGTCCCTGGGGGCCACAATTGCCCCCAGTCAAGGACAGTTAGAACAATGCCTGCCATTAATAAATGTCAATTCTTATTTGCAGTTGTTGAGAATCTCAAATATTGAGTCTGGTGGTACAGAATATTATATATCCAGGTAACTGAGGACAAGCACTAAAATTTGTATATAGTTTTGGTTAGTATCATTTTTATTAGTGATACTAATAAAACATAGAGTTCTTACTATGTGGGAGGTTCAGATCTAAGCACTTCACCTCTATCATTTACCTAATCTTTAATTAATCCAGTAAAGTGTATGCTCATTCCTTCAGCTGTTCCTGAAGGCAGCCCCTGCTGCATACATTGACTGATACTGTGAAGAGAAAGGCTTGAGCCTGGGGCAGATTTGGGGCTAAGTAACAAAGACATATAAAGGTTGTGGGCTCTGCAAGATTTTGCAAAAGCTTGCTCCTGCGGCCTGGAAGTGCATAATACTATGATGTGACAGGCCCGGCAAAGCCAGGATAATTCCCTGAGATTTGCCTGCCAGACTCATTTCCATATTCTGTGCTCCTTGCATTACCCAGGGAGGTAACAACTGTAGAGGCAGGAAGAAGGGGGGAAGTGTTTTCCAGGCACTGATGAAGTTTGACCAGTAAACTCAATTTGGAAAAAGAAAATTCCTTCACTTCTTGGCCAAATCACTGATTACTCTCCCAAACACAGCCTTACAGAGTGTTAAACAAGAAGTAAGCCACATTACATTACACATAGACACAGACAATAGTACGGTGGTAGCCAGAGGGAAAGAGGAGGGGTAGGGAGAGGTGGAAGTGGACAAAGGGGGGATAAATGGGGACAGGAAGATACTTGACAATGCAGTATGCAGATGATGTTTTATTGAGTTGTGCACTTGAAACCTGTATGATTTTATCAACCAGTGTCACTCCAATAAATTTAATTAAAAAAAAGAGAGGTTTCTAAGGTTTCCAACATTTTCTGCAACTGAAAGCAAAAAAGATGAGCAGCTGGGACTCAGGGTCAGGAAGCTGTGGTGGGATTTGTTGAGATATGACTCAACGTTAGAGAGAAGATAATGGAGCAAAGTGTTTGCTTCTCTTCTCCCTCTAAATGACAGAAAATGTGCACTGGCACAGCTTTGGACCTCACACCCGTCCCCCACAACCTCCCGCACCAGGATGCTCCTAGCTTAGAAAGCAGTGTCCTTTTTATTTTTTACCATAAGATGGCACTCCGATGCCTGCATTGGAAACTAGGTTGGCTGGAGAGAGGGTTCTTTGGATGAAAGCACAAGCAGAAAGCCAACGGATCTCATCCATATTTGCATTACATTTCTATGCTGAAAGATGCGGTAATTTTATTCCAAATGTATAAATATTATTGAGATTGCCGAGGATGCTTGCCTGAATCTGGGACAGAGGATGGACACTAGGGGACAAGAGGAGAGGGGAGAGAGAAGCAGGTGGGGAAAAAACAGGGAAGCTTGTCCACCTTCGCTTGCTTCAGCTATGAATTACATTTATTTATGCATTTTGTTTAAACATGCTGCAATGCACATTTCTTTGGTACTGTGGCTCAGAGAGACCCTGTTCCCCGGCCTCCATTAGGTGGGAAGCTACACTGCTGTTTGTATGTAGGCCAGGATGAGGAATTTTAGAAGCAGAGAGGTGATTGTCCAGGCTGTGGTTTGCCTTCTCTCATGTCTCTGATCCCTTCATGGAATCCCATTCCTTCTGATAGATTATTATCTGATACCTTGGTTAATTGAGGGTCCAATTGCCCTTGAAGGTGAGATCTCAAGTCTTCACCATTGTAATGAATGTGGTCCACATCCTGTCTGCACTCCAGTTGACCATCCCTGAAAGCCTAACCTGGGATTCTTGTGTCTTACCTGAGCTGTACAGAAAAAGAGGTGCCAGTTGGGTTAGTTTTTCCTTTGAGACACTGTCCTTATCACCTGTCATTCTTCAGAGAGCAGAGCTTCTCAAGTGCCAAGAATATCCAGAGGATTTCCAGTTTCACACAGTTTTCAACACTCTGCCTTGGTGTTTTCTTAGGGGTCTGGGGGCATGGTTTATAGTGAGAGCTCTACGAATATCTGACTGAATGGATGGAGGGTGGGTAGATGAGCAGATGAATGAATAATTGAACTCCTCTATTGTCAGCTGAAAGAATATTGCATGATTTCATACCAATTGAGTTGGTAAAATATTGACCTTCTTTTATTATTATTATTATTTTTAATTTTAAATTGTTGTTCAAGTACAGTTGTCTCCATTTTCCACCCACCACTCCCCCCAACCCCAGCCATCCCTACCTCCCTCCCCTGATCCCACCCCATCTTGGTTTTGTCCATGTGTCCTTTATAGTTGTTCCTGCAAAACCCTTCTCCCTTTTCCCCCATTAACCCATCCCACCTCCCCTATGATTACTGTCAGTTTGTTGTTAATTTCAGTGTCTCTGGTTATATTTTGCTTGCTTGTTTGTTCTGTTGATTAGGTTCCACTTATAGGTGCGATCATATGGTATTTGTCTTACATCGCCTGGCTTGTTTCACTTAGCATAATGCTCACCAGTTCCATCCATTCTGTCACAAAGGGTAAGAGCTCCTTCTTTCTTTCTGCTGTGTAGTATTCCATCGTGTAAATAAATGTACTATAGTTTTTAATCCATTCATTTACTGATGGGTACTTAGGTTGCTTCCAGTACTTGGGTATTATAAATTGTACTGCTGTGAACATTGGGGTACATAGGTTCTTTTGGATTGGTGTTTCAGGGTTCTTAGGATATAATCCTAGCAGTAGAATTGCCAGGTCAAAAGGCAGTTCAGTTTTTAGTTTTCTGAGGTAATTCCATAATGTTTTCCACAGTGGCTGCACCAGTCTGCATTCCCACCAAGAGTGCACTAGGGTTCTCTTTTCTCCACATCCTTTCCAATATTTGTTGTTTGTTGATTTGTTTATGATGGCCATTCTCACGGGTGTGAAGTGGTATCTCATTGTGGTTTTTCATTTGCATCTCTCTGATGGTGAATGATGTTGAGCATCTTTTCATATGTCTCTGGGCCCTCTGTTTGTCCTCCTTGGAGAAAGCCCTTTGCCCATTTTTTAATGGGGTTGTTCATCTTCCTGGAGTGGGGTCATGTGAGTTCTTCATATATTTTGGAGATCAAACCCTTGTCCAAGGTATCATTGGCAAATATGTTTTCCCATATGGTTGGTTCTCTTTTCATTTTAATGCTGTTTTCTTTAGTCATGCAGAAGCTTTTTATTTTGATGAGATCCTATTCATTTCTTCTTTCCTTTATGTCCCTTGATCTAGGGAACATTTTGGTGAAAATATTGCTGCGTGGAATATCTGAGATTTTCCTGCCTATGTTCTCCTTTAGGACTTTTATGGTGTCACAATTTATATTTAAGCCTTTTATCTACCTTGAATTTATTTTTGTATATGATGTAAGTTGGTGATTGAGTTTCATTTTTTTGCATGTAACTGTCCAGATGTCCTAACACTATTTGTTGAAGAGGCTATTTTTCTTCCATTTTATGTTTCTGCCCACTTTGTCGAATATTAATTGACCATAGAGACTTGGGTTTATTTCTGGGCCCTCTATTCTGTTCCATTGATCTATGTATCCGTTCTTATGCCAGTGCCAGACTATTTTAATTACAGTGGCCTTGTAATATAATTTGATGTTATGTATTGTGATCCTCTTACTTTGCTCTTCTTTCTCAAAATTGTTGCAGCTATTCAGGGTCATTTATGGTTCTATATAAATTTTTGAAATGTTTGTTCTATACCTGTGAAACATGTCATTGGTACTTTAATAGAGATTGTGTTGAATCTACAAATTGCTTTGGGTAGTATGGACATTTTGATGATGTTAATTCTTCTAGTCCATGAACACAGCATGTGCTTCCATTTGTTTGTGTCTTCCTTAATTTCTTTCTTTAGTGCTGTGTTGTTTTCTGAGTACAGGTCTTTTAACTCCTTGGTTAGGTTTATTTTTCTTGTTGTTATATCAAATGGAATTTTTTTTCCTGATTTCCATTTCTGACATTTCATTGTAGGTGTACAAAAATGTCTTTGATTTCTGAATATTGACTTTGTATCCTGCTGTTTGCCAAATTCACTTACTAGGTTGAGCAGTTTTTTGGTGGAGTGTATAAGATTTTCTATGTACACTATCATGTCATCTGCAAACAACGACAGCTTTGCTTCCTCTTTTCTAATTTGGATGCCTTTTATTTCTTTCTCTTGTCTGATTGCTGTGGCTAGGACTTCCAGTACTATGTTGAATAGGTGTGGTGGAAGCAGACATCCTTGTCTTGTTCCTGATCTTCATGGGAAAGCTTTTAGTTTTTGCCTATTGAGTATGATGTTGGCTGTAGGTCTCTCATACATGGCCTTTATTATTTGAGTAATGCTTCCTCTATTCCTACTTTGCTGAGTGTTTTTATCATAAATGGGTTCTGTACCTTATCAAATGCTTTTTTTTGATGTATTGCTATGATCATGTGATTTTTGTCTTTTGTTTTGTTTATGTAATGTATTACATTTATTGTTTTATGGATATTGGATCATCCTTGCATCCCTGAGATGAATCCCACTTGATCATGGTGTATGATCTTTTTAATGTATTGTTGGATGCAGTTTGCCAATATTTTGAGTATTTCAGCATCTATGTTCATCAGTGATATTGGCCTGCAGTTTTTTTCTATATTGTGTCTTTATATGGGACCTCCTATTATGAAAATTAAAGATCACCTTGAATGATTTCTATTCTAAGAAGCACAGAGTCTTGGCACTTCTGGTAAGATGGAGGCATACACAAACATGGCTCACCTCCTCCCACAACCACATCAAAATTACAAATAAACTATAGAACAATCATCACTCAGAACCATCAGAAATTGAGTTGAATGAAGTCCAACAACTATGAGATTAAAGAAACCGCATCCATCCAGACTGGTAGGAGTAGCAGAAATGTGGAATGGGCTGGACCCACACACATGTATACTAGATAAATACTCAGGAAGGATAAATATATGGTGAAGGGTCTTACCCCCAGCCCAACCTCCCCCACCCCAGCCCAGAGTTCCAGTGCCAAGAAGATAAGTCCCCATAATTTCTGGCTGCAAAAACTAGTGGGGATTGAATTAATAGAAGAAACTAATGGATAAGCAGTTCCTCTTAAAGAACCTGCACACAGACTTAGACTCACTCTTTCTCAGCTCCAGCACCAATGTAGCAGCTTCAAAGACACCAGTGACATACAGGGATGGACTGGCATGTCTGGCATCAGGGGAAGAGTAGAGGAACAGTTTTCTGTTGTCAGAACAGAGGGCAGAGGCCATTGTTCCTTTTCAGGGCCCTCCCTCCATAGAGTCACAAAGCTGGCAGATGGCTGCCATATCTGAGACTCCATCAACCTAGGTAACACTATTTGCCCTACCCTGGGTATTCTCTGGGGCTCTGTCCCACCCAATTTAAGGGCCTACTCAAGCTGTTAATAGTGGCTTTTCCATGTGAATGGCTTGTCTTGTCTTATGCTTCACATCTTCCTAAATCCTCTCATACAAGCAAAAGCTGGCCTCAGCCAGCCCCAAACCCCTGTACCTTTTGAGAAGTGGCCCCAAGCTTGGCACTAGCAGCAGCCAGCCTAGGTTCACAACTTGGTTTTGCCTGGGAACCTCTGAGCCCAGCACAAACAGGAGCAATCTTCAGATTGCTTTGTAGCTCATGTTGAGTGTACCCAGGCAGATCACAGGTAGGGCTAACTTTAGCATGTACCATCCTGGAAAACACATAGCCTGTGCACCCAGTGTACAACTACAGATCATGTTGGAACACCACCACACAGCCCCTGCTCAGCTGATCCTCCACAGAGGGCAGAGGTTGGTGGTCAGTGGTCACAACCCCTCCTTGCAGCTGACTGGCCTGGGTAAACCTCTCCCATTGAACTGTCAACAGCAATCAAGGCTCAACTATAAGAGGAGAGTGTATTCAGCCCCCACGGAGGGCACATCTCCAGTACCCACCTTGGGTGATAGGGAGGCTGTGCCACTGGATCCTACTGGACACCTACTACATTAGGTCACACTACTGAAACAGGGGGTCATAGCAGCTCTACCTAATACATAGAAACAAACACAGGGAGGCTGCCAAAGTGAGGAGACAAAGAAACATAGCCTCCCAAAAAGAACAGATCAAAACTCCAGAAAAAGAACTGAACAAAATGGAGATAAACAATCTATTAGATGCAGAGTTCAAAACACCAATTATGAAGTTGCTCAAGGAACTTAGTGAGGACCTCAACAACATAAAAAAGATCCAGTCAGAAATGAAAGATACACTAATTGAAATGAAGAACAACTTGTATGGAATCAACAGTGGAGTGTATGAGGCCGAGAATCAAATCAATGATTTGGAACATAAGAAAGCAAAAAACAACCAATCAGAACAACAAGAAAAAATAGGATCCAGAAAAAATGAGGAAAGGGTAAGGAGCCTTTGGGACAACCTCAAGCATATGAATGTTCACATCATAGGGGTGCCAGAAGGAAAAGAGAAAGAGCAAGAAATTGGAAATAAATTTGAAAAATAATGAAAGAAGACTTCTCTAATTTGGTGAAGGAAAGAGACATTCAAGGCCAGGAAGCACTGAGAGCCTGAAACAATGGATGCAAAGAGGCCCACTCCAAGATACATCATAATTAAAATGCCAAGGGTAAAGATAAAGAGAGAATCCTAAAAGCAGCAAGAGAAAAATAGTTAGTTATCTACAGTGGAGTTCTCATAAGACAGTCAGGAGATTTCTCAACCGAAACTTTGCAGGTTAGAAGGGACTGGCAAGGAATATTCAGTCATGAAAAGCAGGGACTTACAGCCAAGATTGCTCTACATAGCAAAGCTATCATTTAGAATTGAAGGACAGATAAAGAGCTTCCCAGACAATAAAAACTAAATAAGTTCATTATCACCAAATCATTTTTATATGAAATGTAAAGGGACTTATTAAGAACAAGAAGAAGATCAAAACTATGAACAATATAATGGCAATAAATACATATTTATCAACAGTTGAATCTAAAAATCAAACTAAGCAAATAAGAACAGAGACTGAATCATGGATATGGAGAACATTTTGATGGTTACCAGATAGGAGGGGGATGTGGGGAATGGGTGAAGAAATGAGGGGATTAACAAGTACAAATAGGTAGTTACAGAATAGCTATGGGGTTGTAAAGTGCAGTATAGGAATGGAGTAGCCAAATAACTTATTCACATGAACAAAGGTGTGGGGATTGCCTGAGGGAGTGGGGGGTGGTGGGTGGAGGGGTCAAAGGGGGAAAATTGGGACTACTGGAATAGCATAATGAATAAAGTATAATTTAAAAAAGAAGCATAGAGTCTTATAAGGAATTTGAGATACACTGATAATTATTAAATTATTGTAGAAACTACCATCTGTGGAGCAAATTCTATATGCCAGGTTTATATTTATATAATGTGTATTTTAATAGATCTACTTATTTTAATAGTGTATAAATATATGCTCATATATAACATATATAAACTTATAAGACTTATCTATACTTATATGCACTTAAAAGAATTCTGATATTTAATGCACTGGTTACCACTGTGGTCTTCCCAGTATTCATTGTTTCCTTTCTTTTTCTCAATACAATTTTTTTCTAGTTATTTTCCATCTTATGCACAATTGACTCTCCCCTTCCCAGATCCATGTTAGGTCTAAGACATTTATCATAAATTCATATCTCTTGCCAGTGTTTGGTTCCAGAACCAGGATTAACACAAAGAGTGTTCAACACTCTTCTGGAAACTTAATGATCCAGGGGTGAGTATGTGACCCAGGTTGGTGCAATTGGTCTACGGTAAGAATAGCCACCACATATCAACATACTGGGGGAAAGCTTGCTCTCTTATGTAAAATATGTATTAAGAAGCCTGTGGCTGATAGCTTTCTTACACCTAGAAAGGAGCTGACCTTAAGACGACATTAATGCTTTGGCTCAGTCTTTGATGACATCATTGGGTAGTGGAATCAACCATCCCTGAAGTCCATTGAACCTCTGGACTTCTGCTAAATGAGATATATTAAAAACACCTTGACTTCCAGCCAAGATGGAGGCATAGGTAGTCATACTGTACCTCCTTGCACAACCAAATAGGGAGGGCAACAGTTTAGAAACAAAAAACAACCAGTACTGACAAAAAATTGAACTGTATGGAAGTCTGACAACCAAGGAGTTAAAGTGGACACATTCATCCAGACTGGTAGGAGGGGCGGAGTCAGGCAGCTGGACGAAGAGAGGTCGAGGACAAGAAGAGTGTTGGCTGGTAGACCCCTGGTGTGCAAGGCAGCAGCTGGCAAACCCCAGGGGCACAGGTGGTGGCTGGTGGACCCTGGATGCTCCAGGCAGCAGTGGGCAGACCCAGCAAGGTGGTGGGTTGTGGAGGGGCTCAGCGTGCAAGGCAGCTGGTGGACCGGAGGTACCACATTCATGTGCAGATAAACCAGGTGAAACTGGGGAGCGAGACAGAATGTACAACCCAGGGCTCCAGCTTGGGGAAATAAAACCTCAAAACACCGACTGAAAACACCTGTGGGGGTTGAACAGGAGAGTTCATTGGAGAGACCCACAGGGTCCTAGAATGTACACAAACCCACCCATGTGGGAATCAGCACCAGAAGGGCCCAATTTGCTTGGGGGAAGCAAGAGAAGTGACTGAAATCTGGCAGAGGGTGGAGCAAGCACCATTGTTCCCTCTCAGACCACTGCACCACATGTAGTCTCACAACCCAGGGATGTGGGTTGCACTGCTTTGGTGAACACCTAAGGCTCTTCCCCTCACTAGTAACAGGCACATCAAGACAAAAAAAAAAAAATGGCCCAAATGAAAGGACAGATCAAAGCTCCAGAGAAAATACAACTAAGTGACAAAGACATAGCCAACCTATCAGATGCACAGTTCAAAACACTGGTGATCAGGATGCTCACAGAACTGGTTGAATTTGGTTGCAAATTAGATGAAAAAATGAAGGCTACAAAAGTGAAATAAAGGAAAATGTACAGGGGACCGATACTGATGAGAAGGAAACTGGGACTCAAATCAATGGAGTGGACCAGAAGGAAGAAAGAAACAACCAAACAGAAAAGAAGGAAGAAACAAGAAATCAAAAAAAAAAAAAAAAAAGAAGAAGAGACTAGGGAAATTCCAGGAAATCTTTAAATATTCCAATATCCAAATTATAGGGGCACCAGAAGGAGAAGAGGAAGAGCAACAAGTGGAAAACTTATTTGAACAAATAATAAAGGAGAACTTCCCCAACCTGGCAAAGGAAATAGACTTCCAGGAAGTCCAGAAAGCTCAGAGAGTCCCAAAGAAGTTGGACCCAAGGAGGAACACACCAAGGCACATCAGAATTACATTATCCAAGATTCAAATGAAGGAGAGAATTCTAGAAGCAGCAAGGGATAAGGGGACAGTCACCTACAAAGGAGGTCCCATCGGACTGTCAGCTGATTTCTCAAAAGAGACCTTACAGGCAAGAAGGGACTGGAAAGAAATATTCCAAGTCATGAAAGGCAAGGATCTACATCCAAGATTGTTCTATCCAGCAAAGTTTTCATTTAGAATGGAAGGGAATATAAAGTGCTTCTCAGATGAGGTCAAGTTCAAGTAGTTCATCATCACTAAGCCCTCTATTATATGAAATGTTAAAGGGACTTATCTAAGAAAGAGAAGATAAAAAACATGTACGGTAAAATGACAGCAAACTCACAATTATTAACAACCACACCCAAAACAAAAACAAAAGCAAACTAAGCCAACATCTAGAACAGGAACAGAACCACAGAAATGAAGATCACATGGAGGGTTAGCAACAGGGGAGTGGAAGGAGCAGAGAGGGGGAAAAGGTACAGAAAATAAGATGGTAGGGGAAAATACCATAAATGATAGGTAGAAAATAGACAGGGGGAGGGTAAGAATAGTATGGGAAATGTAGAAGCTAAAGAACTTATATGCATGATCCATGGACATGAATTAAGGGGGGGAATGTGGGTGGGAGGGGGTGTGCAGGGTGGAGAGAAGTGAAGGGGGAAAATGGGACAACTGTAATAGCATAATCAATAAAATATATTTTAAAAAAGAAAAAAACACCTTTATTGCTTGTGCCAGATAAATTTGGTATTTTGGCTAGTTTTAGTAATACTGTTGCTTTTTTAATTGATAAAAAAGAAACTGACATTCAGAGAGGTTAAAGAACAACAACAGAACTGACACCAACAACAATATTAAGTGACAGAGCCAGTTTTGTGGCCCATGACAGTCTGACTCTACAGCCCATACTCCAAGCCCTGAATTCAAGCCTGTGGTATTGCCTCTCAGTGAATGTAATGTAGAAAGTATTTGGGAATTGGCCAGGTGTTTGGGACAGAAGGAGAAAAAGAATTTACAACCAGGGAAAAGAGATTTTGGAGAATATCGACTGAGGCTCATTATTTTCATAGAACATGAAATAATAGGATGTCACATTGGGAAAATTGGTTTTTAAAAACTTCATAGGACTTTGAATCTAAATTAAAATGGATACTTTTGCATGTTTTTTGGAGGGATCACCCTCCGCCCTTTTTAAATCTTTCTCATTTCTGTATCTTGTTCTGTGATTAGGGCATAGGAAGAGATTATTACTTTATTTAAAGCCAAAGGAAAATGCTGAAACCTCAAATGTCTTGTTAGTCCAGAATGAAGGACAGGCTGACAACCAATGACAACTTGATTTTACCTTTGCTCCTGCCTCCTGGAGTGTGACTTTTTGGGTATTTGCCCAAAGTTGGATTTACCTGTCACTTCAGATATTGCAAACAAGCTTTGCAAAAGTGCTTTCAGAGAACTTGCTGACCAAGGAATGAATGATGCAGTTGGGGCTAAAATTTGCTGAGAGACGAAGTAGAGTGAAACTTAGATCTCAGAACTACCAAGAAAGTGATGTTCCCGAAAAAGGCAGCAGTTTTAGTCAAGTAATAGACTCCACTACATGTTCTCCAAATTTAGATTATTTTGACGATTTTAAAAATACAAAGAGCTTGAATGTACATTTCTCCAGAGGAGATATACAAATGGCATGTGAAAATATGCTCAATATTATCATTAGGGAAATGCCAATCAAAACATCAATAAAACACTTCACACCTATTAGGATGGCTATAATTTTTAAAATCCTCACCCAGGGATATGTTTATTGATTTTAGAGAAAGAGAGAGGGAGGGAGAGAGGGAGAGGGAGAGGGAGAGAGGGAGAGAGGGAGAGGGAGAGAGAGAGAAACATCACTGTGAGAGAGACACATCTATTGGTTGCCTCCTGTACACACCCTGACCGGAACTGAACATGCAACCTAAGTATGTGCCCTGACTGTGGATTGAACCCATAACCTTTTGGTGTATGGGATGACACTCCAACCAACTGAGCAACTCAGGTAGGGCTATACTTTTTTCTTTTTTCCTTAAAGAAAATAACAGGTTTTGGCATGGATGTGCAGAAACTGGAACCCTTGTGCTTTGCTGAAGATGGGCAATGTAAAATGGTGCAGCCACCCTGGGAAACAGTATGGTAGTTCCCCAAACAATTAAATATAGAGTTAGCATATAACCCAACAATTCCATTCCTACGTATGTACTCCAAAAAATTGAAACAAGGACTCAAACAAAGGAGTTGTAT
Organism: Glossophaga mutica; assembly: GCA_039655065.1. NCBI lineage: Eukaryota > Metazoa > Chordata > Mammalia > Chiroptera > Phyllostomidae > Glossophaga > Glossophaga mutica. The sequence goes on from CM077305.1 coordinate 104,186,404, forward strand.
GCCAGTATTTGTTGCAGGATTAATCACAGTAGTCAAAATACAGGAACCACCCAAGTATTCACCAACAGATGAATGGATAAACAAAATGTAATATATGTATACAAAGGAATATTTGACCATAAAAAGGAATAGAGTTCTGTACATGCTACAACATGGATGAACCTTGAAAACATTATGTTAAGTGAAATAAGCCAACATATTAATATTGTATGATTTCATTTGTATGAAATATCTAGAATATGCAAATTCGTAAAGATGACAAATAGATTAGAAGTTACCAAGGGCTGAGGGAGAGGAGAATGAGATGTTATTGCTTAGTGGTGTTATTGCTTAAAGAATTTCTCTTTAGGGTGGTGAAAAGCTTTTAGAAATAGATATGGTAATAGTTGCATAACATTGTGAATGTAATTAATAAAATTCAAAGAAATAGAAAACATAAAAGTTGAAAAATACAGAAAAAAGTTAACAGAATATAGAACAATCTCTTGTGTTCATTGGGTAGAATTAACAAATATTAATATTTTTAATGTTTCCCTTAGATATTTAGAAAATAAGATAAAACATTGCTGATAAAGTTATTCCTCTGTAACATGTGTGGTTAATGCCCCTGCCACATGTCTGTGGCCAGTGTCTGAGTCCCCTTGCAGCTTTGGTGGACAGTTCTGGTGCATGCTGACTGCAACCTCAACAGAGGCATCTCTCATACTCTGTGGAGTAGGCCCCTTCCAGAGGCAAGGTAGCTTGCTCAGCCTGTCTGCAGGGCAATGCAAAAGGGTCCAGAGATGCAATGCTTGAGGCAACCCTCAATCAGTGCGAGATGGGAATCAGAAAGTAGATATCCCAGATTCCTTGTCTTTTCATGAATCAATTTTGAGGCATCTTCTCTGTGGCACTTAAGAGGGTCCCCAATGAGAGTGAGTCCCAATAGCTCACAGTAGTAACCCTCAGATTAATAAACACTTTATTGGCTTTTCTTGTGTCTCTTTCTGCACTATGCTTCCTGCAATGGTTACCCCAATAAACCATCTTACCCAACTTCTTATTTCAGACTCTGTTTTCAGAAAAACCCAAAGTAGGACACCCCTTTTCTCCTTATCCCATTTCTCACTCAGTTGGTGAAATGAAGTTGGTGTAAATGTTCCCGATCTACATTTTAAAAAAATATTTTATTTATTTATTTTTAGAGAGGTGAAGGAAAGGAGAAAGAGGGAGAGAAACATGAATGTGTGGTTGCCTCCCATGCGTCCTCCACTGGGAACCTGGCATGCAACCCAGGCATGTGCCCTGACTGGGAATCGAACCAGCGACCCTTTCATTCACAGGCCTGTGCTCAATCCATTGAGCTACAACAGCCAGGCCTGATCTACATTTTTAAAAAACATGTGGCTAATATGAATACATCAACAATGTATACTTTCATGGATTTCAAATAATTTTATGAATGGTATCATTGTGTGTGTATAGTTCTGTGTCTTGCTTTTCTCACTCAATATGTTCTTGAGATTGCTCCATGTGTTAAGAGAGATCTGGTTCATTACTTTTAATTACTGTGTGCAGATTTAACTATTGTATGACTGAGCCTCATTATATTTAGCCACCCTCTTTGTGATGAGCATTTATGATTTTCCTGTTTATTTTGCTATTACAAACAATTTTTTAGCCTTTTGTTTCTATCATAGAGAGGCGATATTACACAGTATTTAGTGCCCAGTATTGGGTCCCCTCCATTTCCTCATCTGTAAAAATCTGTAAAACAGTAATGGTCATCCTGTGACTAAGTTATTGTGAGAACACGATGAATTGTCTGTAAAGCATTTAACATGGTGTTTTACCTATGGTTCACTATTAACCTCCCTGAGACACCACAAGTAACTTCAATTAGTTTGAATACTTACTATATATTGACAACTAAGAACATGGTCTTGGGAGCCAGATTGCATGTGTTTAAATCTCATCCACACTCTCCATGTGGCCTTGAATAAGCCCTTGGTCTTCTCTGTTAAATGTTCACATCTGCAAGATGGGGGTATTTATTGTACTTGCTTCATTGTATCGTAGTGAGGATTAAATGAGCTGGTGTATACACAGCTTCTAGAAGCTTCAGGCAGCAGCTGCAGCGTCCCAACATGGTATCTCTTAACCCTTAAAACAATTATGCAAGATAGATGATGCTACCCATTTCACGGAAGTGGAAACTGAAATAAGAGGGGGACCCAGGATCTGAACTCGGATACATCTCACTCTTATGCCTGTGCCTTCTCCCTTATGTCACTACTAATTCTTTTTGCCTGCACCTTCTTTCAGGTCTGCGGAATATCCCAGCTTCTCTGCGGTCTCATCTTGCTTATTATTTGGATTCCAAATGGCAGCCCAGAGACCCTGCTTCACTTTCCTGTTTTATTAGAGTAGTAGATGATGAGATAGATCCCGTTGGCAATAAGGGTTGAAAATATTTTTCTTGAGTACTAGGACTTGAATTTCTGCTTGTGTAACTGCTATAAATTGATCTTCCCTTTCCTTATATTTATCACTACTCGGAATTGCTTCTTTTGGAAAGGGTCTGTGAGAAATAGATAGAAGACATATGATAGATAGGTAGATGACAGATAGATAGATGAATAGGTAGATAGATGAGAGATAGACAGAGAGACAGGACATTCCATTGGCACTGGCTCAGGTTAAAGCTCCACCCACTGACTACCTGTGGGCCAGGCATCCAGGAGCTTCTTGCAGGAAGCTTTTTGGGCAAACGCTGGTGTGCTGTTAGAGAGGGGGTTGCTGTGGCATTATGGGAAGCGAGCTCTGGGGGTTGGAAAAGGGAGGTTGAAGAAGCCCCTATCACTAAACAGTTTAAAGGAGACTACTTCCCGTAGAGTGGAAAGTAAAGAAAAAAGGCTTATGCTGCAAAAGTGGAAGTTTTAGTAATGCCAATAAACAGGACTGCTGACTTTCAGGAGAGCTCTCAGGCTGGTTTTCTTTACAGAGCATTGCAATAAAATGTTTCTCTAAACAGCAGCTAGGTTGGGCCCTAGCGGATTTATTTACTGGTCATTAGCTGCTTGAAGGAGAAGATGGGGAATAATAAGTTGAGATGCTTCAAATTAAAAGTTAGAAATTTTGCCATTGAACATGAAGAAATAAACATGAGAAAACTTCTAAAACCCCATGGTAAATTGAGCACCATCTTTTTTTTTTAATTGTTTTAATCCAAATTCTACTTATAAGCAACCATTTCCAAAGCTTGGCAGACACGGTTCCCTCTGCTTGGACCACTCTTTTCAGTCACATCTTCGTGTGCCTGATCCTAGTCAGTCCTCTGTCTTGCTGCAAGATGTCTTGCTTGCATCTGGAACATGTGGTCTCCAAGCCCTCTGAGGCAGGGAAGGGAGGCACAAAATCTCTTAAGGGCCTCAACCTGGAACTGATGTGTGTTTCTCCCACTCACAGTCTATTGGTCAGAACGAGTCACATTGTTCCATCCTAACTACAGAGGAAGCCAGGAAATGTAGGGGGGACTGTGGAATATTTGTGGAGGATTAACAATCTCTGCTATATTGCCAAGACTAGGTTGAGTCTCTTTCCTATGTGTTTTCAAATGATCTAATTGCAGAACTTCCCTCTCTATTTTTTTTATAATTGCCTGTTTACTTGCCCAACCAAGTCCCAAACCTACAAGCTCATTGAAAGAAAGGACTAGAACTCACCCCCCATTAGCATTCTTTGCACCTAATGCAAAACAGTACATGGTGGGGGTTCCCTAAATAGCTACTGAATACATGAAAAAAGAGAAAGAATAAATGACCCTTCCAGGCATATAGGCATTAAAAATTATGTAAAAGAGTTGTATAATTGCTCTTATGTAAATCTCTCACCCAGGAGGTTGAACATTTCATTTGTGGGTCAGATGGCCTTTAGTCTCCTACATGTCAATCAGGTTCTTTGATCTGAGAATGTTCAGACAGGAGCATTTGAAATCTCCCTTTTCTTAAACTTGTACATGTGGTGAATTTAATACTAGGTTGTATTTAAAGCTTCATGACTTTATGCTAGCTTGCCTATTAACCATAATTTGTTTTACAATTTCCTATGATGAATACACAAATTAGAGACTATGCTCATGACTTTTTCCCTCCCAAACATGACCAATATTTTAAAAATATTATTACTTATGTCAAAAAATATATCTTTTCCAGGCATATATTAGTTAGGGTGATGCTAGCTGTCATAACAAAAAAATCCTAAATATTGGGGGTTATTAAAAAATTTCTAGCTTACATAAAAGTCCAGAGTGGGCAGGTAGCCTCCCATGTGGTGAATTGGAGGAATGGCCTCCTTTTATTTGTGTTCCTCCCTCCTCTAGGGCCTCTGGATCCTCTACTTCCACTTTGGTTTTCTTTCTTTTTTTAAAAAATATTATTAAAAAAAATTTCTTTTCAATTATAGTTGGCTCACAGTATTATATTAGTTTCAGGTGTACAACATAATGATTAGACATTTATACACCTTATGAAGTGATGACCCTGATAAGAAAACCCTCATGTAGGTTTCCATTCCATGAGTGAGAACTAGTAATATGGTCCAACCCTTCACACAAGGCATGCTGGGAAATGTAGTCATGACTGGACAGCCCCTCAATAGCAACAGATGTTCCAGGGACATTGCCTGGTTGCTTCTGTAGCATCCATTTGTTGTAATAGAAAGCACTTTGACTTTCCTTGGTGGATTCACCCTCTACCATTCTCAGCCATATGATTTAGATGGAGTTGACTCTATTGCTTGACTCTGTTTGCGTCCATGTACCCCCCCCGCTAGCAAATCACATACCATCTGCCCCAGTGACTAGTTTAGGGATGGGACCATCACATGACTCAGGCCAGTGGGAAAAGTGAATCCTAAGATTTGTGCTAGAGTTGTCAGAAAGACTCTCTCTTTAATTATGTGTGTGAGTCTGTGAGTTCTGGAACAGCTTGTGTTATTGTCACTTCACTGTCATGAGAGAGCCATCCTGGAGCTGCAAGCATGTGTGCATGTGTGTGCAAAGCAGAGTGGGAGGGAAGGTCAAGACCACTGCTAAGAGTTAGAGGATAAAGCCAATATTTGGAAAGCAGAGCCTGGAGACAGATAGAAATCAAATTCTTGATGATTTTATTCCTGAGGCTGGATTATGCTTTTCCTGCAACTTACCCTACATCTTGAACTTTCAGTTATGTTAGTCAATAAATAAATTCCCATTATTCTTAAGGTGTTTGAGTTGAGCTCTTTATCGCTTATGATTGAAAACATACTAACCAATATGGAGTAATTAGATTAAATAAAAATACAGAAATGTTTGGAAAAATATAAATGTGGCCAGAGATAATTTTTCAGTGTTTCCACAGTAGACATTTTATTTGATTTGACATTGTTGAGGTTCTACTACATATTTAATTTAATCCTGCTTTTTCTTTTATGTCTTAGCATGATGATGTAAGCATCTCTCCATATCATTAAAAACATGCTGTAAGCATTATTTAAAATGGCTTGCTCTATATTCTAGATTGTTACCTCTGACTAATTATTGGACATTTAGGTTGCTTTGAGTTATTTACTTGATTTTCTTCCTTTGGGATACATTACTAGAGGTGTAGGTACTAGGTCCAAGGTAGGATCATTGTAAAGAGCTTGCTGACAATTGCCAAATTGCTTTCAGGAAAAGACAGACCAATCATGGTCCCTCCAGTGGTGGGCACAATATCGTGGCCTGCATTAGCTCGCCGAGCCTAGAAAGCATCTAAAACTGTTAAAGCAACAGGCCAAGAGTGGGTCTCTGTTTCAATTTGCCTGCTTGTCAATGACTTCGAAGGTTGTTTTCTTTTTTAAACACCTATCTCTTGTTCTGGTGTTTAATATACTGCTAATCTTTCGATATTTGACCTCCTTCAAAAGTCAGCTTTTACCTGGCTGGTGTGGCTCAGTGGATTGAGCGCGGGCCTGCGAACAAAAGGATCGCGGTTCGATTCCCAGTCAGGGCACATGCCTAGGTTGCAGGCCAGTTCCCAGCATGGGACACACAGGAGGCAACCATACATTGATATTTCTCTCCCTCTCTCTCTCTCCTACCCTTCCCCTCTAAAGATAAATAAATAAAGAAAAAAAAAAAAAGTCAGCTTTTAGACATGGGTTTAGACAATACCATAGACCAGCATTTCTCAACCTCAGCACTAGTAACTTGTGACTAAAGACACACACACATATGTACAAGTGTGTATATATATCTATACATGTATATATAACTAGGTAGCTAGAGATCTCTACCTCTGTCTAAGTCGTACATATATATTTTTATTGCCTATATATTATGATGTTTTGACACCTTAAATAACCTGGCTTTCTGACTAGGGAGGAACTACCCTTCCCCCCCAGCCAATTCTTAGATACCACAAAGGCCCCAGCATGCCTTTGACATGCAAACTAACCAATTCAGAGCCACACCTCTTCTCTCTGGCCCTTAATCATCCCAGGTCCAGGTATTAGGCCACTAGAGACGACCTGTAACCCAAAGACCATAGCCATGATTCCAACTAGCTGATCCTAAACTGTTTACCCCATCTTCCCTTGTTCCCACAAAAACTACAATAAAGGTCATGGCTAAAGAGCTTCCCTAATATCTGCTTCCTAATATCTTCATCAAGTGACCCTCCTGGTGTTTTCCTTGACCTTGTGTCTCATATGATGAGCCCCTTCTCTAGAACCTATGAATATAATAAATGTGTTTTTTCTACATGCATTTCCTGTCTCTCCCATGGCCACACCTGACTGGCCATTCTGTGAATGCATGTTTTCATATTTTAACAAGTCACTGTCTATCCCTTCTACTGATTCTGCGACTCTGTTGAAACCTTGCTTGATCTAACAAGTCTGGAATCTATTTCAAAGACAGGCCAAGAGGTTTGGCTGATGGTCTGAATGAAGGGATGTGGGGAAGCAGTTGATCAAGGAGTGTGGGTCTTTTCAGCCCGCACAGTGATCCCTCACACACCCTTTCAACTTTAAAGAAGGAAGTTTTGGCCAAAGTTATGACTTGGACAGCTTACCTTGGCACCCTTCTAAATGATTTTATCACACTTTTGATATTTTCCTCCAGAACAGGGTTCACCTGTTTAGACTGTACTTACCGATCATTCCTTATAGCATCGGTTCCCAAAATTTTTGGCACCTGGGACTAGTTTCATGGAAGACAATTTTTCTATGGATTGGAGCCTGTGTGTAGGGGGGCTAGTGGGAGACAGAAGGTGGAGCTCAGGTAGTAATTAGAGTGGCGTCCACAGATGGACAGGAGGGAGGTTGGGGACCCCGCCTTACAGGGCTGGTACGTTTTCCTGGTCATGCTTAATTAACATTTTAAGGGCAAACTTGCTGGAACTGGGTAGAATTCCACAAAGCACAAGTGAGCATTTTTAATGCTAATGGCTCCAGCTGCCAAATATCTCTAAAGGTTTTTCATTCTTTTCCCTTATGGTCCACCACCTTCCCCTATTGTTAAAAGGGTTAGGGATAGTGGTGGGTGGACTTTGAAGCATGTTTTTATGGAAGGCACCAGATTAGGGGAGACTGGTGGTTCCACATGGGTGACAGGGTCACAGGTGATATCTGAAGCTTTTTCAAAGGAATCTGGCAGCCACAGTGTTGATCTCGGGGGAGATGAGCATTCCTTGTGGTGGACTCACGGGGAGATGGCTCAGCTAACCACAGATCCTCCCAGAAATTTCTAGATGTAATTGAAACTCCCTGCTGTGTGTGGGCAAAGAGGCATCCTGGGAGTGGAAAACTGGAGCGAGTGCCCCCACTGGGGCCTGGAAGGGGGTCTACAGTTTTAGATTCTTTTGAGAAAGAGAGTGACTCTAGACTGCAGGCATAAAAAGTTTAAGAAAAGAAGCCAAACTCATTTATAGTCAGATAGCTTATGACCCTGTTCTCCTTTTTAATCATGAAGCAAAGAGGAGGGTGGTTTCACTGTTGCTCCTGACTCCATTCAAGGCTTTTCTTAAAAGTTACAAAAACAGGAGAGAGCCCTCCCCCACTGTAAAATAAACCATAAATGATGATTATAAAAAACTCACACAGTTCACGTGTGTGTGTGTGTGTGTGTGTGTGTGTGTGTGTACATAAAGTGGAGAGAGGAAAACTTTCCTACTGTCCAGAGATAATCACTGTTAACATTTTGATAAATATTCTTCTGGATATTTCTAAATATACATTCTCATTCTTTGTCTCTCTGTCTCTCACACACACACACATTAATATACACATGCACACACATACATTTCTATGCAAATGAGAGAACATTCTGCTTGTTCTTTTGTTCTATAACCTGCTTTTTTACTCAACATTATGCCATGGCCCTCTTTCTGGGTCAGCTCATTTAGAAATATCTCATCAGTTTTAATGGCTGCTTAAAATTCCACTGTGCGGTCAAAATGTTCAATATTTTACCAGCTTCCTATTGGTGGACATTTAGGTTGATTCCAATGTTTATTGTAGAGAATGTTGCTCTGAAAATCCCTGTGGTTACATCTTGATCCACATATATAATTTATTGCTCATTTAGACATCTCTCTTTTTAAAGTATTGTACATAATAGTCTTTGGGGTGTTGAGACAAGAAAATAATGTGTCATTTTCTGAGACTCCTGAATCCCCTAGGAGAGTTCTCAGCACAGAAATGAAACTGAGGAACGAAGGCTAACTCAGTGCTGCCCAGACTCCCCTGATTGTAAGGAGTCCAGGTGTGGGGTGGGGGTGGGGAAGAAACGTATACTAAAGAAACCCAGTCTCCGGGCAATCTGTGACCTGTTGCATCAGCCTCCTTTGTGGCTAAAACAAAAGCACCAGGCACAGATGGTGACCTGGAGGCAGAGAGAAGGAGGAGGAACTCATAGAAATCATTGGCCTTGTCGTTGAGGTTTGGACCCAGTTTAAATATCTGGGAGGGGCACAGGGAGCTAGGAAATTACGATTTGGTGAAATAAGCATTAAATACAAGATATTTTGGTAGCAGTAAAAAGTCTCACCAGCCTTCGAGTTCTGGGAAGGCTTCCTGGAGGAAGTCAACTCCTAATAGGTCCTCTAAAGCAGCTATTCCCAAACTTTTTGGCACCAGGGACCGGTTTCATAGAAGACAATTTTTCCATGGACTGGGGTAAGGGGGATGGTTTCGGGATGATTCAAGCACATTATGTTCAAGCTCACCTCCAGCTGTATGGCCCAGTTCCTAACAGGCCCGGACCAGTACCCATCCTCAGTCCAGAGGCTGGGGAGCCCTGCTCTAAAGTGTTTTGAAAACGGCCAGTTGATGAAAATATGGGAAAGGGACTCAGGGAGAACATCCTAGGAAGAGGGCAAAGCTGTGACAGAGGCCAGGTAAAGGGAAATACATGGTCCTTGTCTACATTGAGCCACAAATCTAGACAAAAAAAATAAACATGTAAGTTCAAACACAGTGCTCATATGATGGCAGTGGGGGCTGTGACCCACACTGTGGGGACATGCTTGGGATCTAACAAAACTTACTGAAACCTGATATCCTCCTGAAGGGCATTTCTCCCCTCTTGCCCTTGTCGACCAAAATGACTTTTCCTGTAACTCAGATAACATCACATGGGTGTTTGCTTCAGTGCCCACCATCACTGTCATTAGGAGTCTTCATCTTCATGTGGCCAAGATATTAAGCGAAGTAATCTCCCAGACAGGGGGCAAAACTTGAGTATGGAAACAAAGCCAGGATTGCTTTGTGATTGATCACTCCTGGGTTTAGTGAGAAGTGGGAAACAGCTTCGTAGCTGTCGATAGAACTGAACTTATAAGAAGAAAACTGGGAGAAAAGGTCATTTTAAGAACCTGCGATGCTCCTAAGAGTTGGTTTGATATAAGCTATATCACCTTAAGGTTCTGGAACTTCAGAAATTCCCTCCTCAGCCTGGGGTTTCTACATCTAGCTTTCCTTGGAGTGAAGGTGTGAATGTGAATGATTACTTATACATTGCCGTGTGGTGAGAGCTGCGCTTCTCTGAGTGTGTTTCATGAACAATGTACTTTAGAATCTGCTGGAAGCTTCTAGAAGGCTTGCAGGCTGTGCTGACATGGTGAATGTAGCCATACATCAACAGGACTACAGCTGGCTACACAGATCTAATGGTTAAACAATTGTGTTAATGAAGTCACTCTCTCCTCCGGTCTTAACTCCTCACACTCCTTCCCTTCCTGTTGTCAAGTCCTGCCGATTCTACCTCAGCAGAACTTTCTTGTGAGCACCCCCCACCTGGCAGCTCTTTTCCCTGCCACTGGCTTATTAGTTCAGCCTTTATAGGAATTATTGTCACAGTCCTTAACTACCTTTGTAGTCTTCCATTTCTAAATCCCCTGCATAAACTCTTTAACTGGTCATCCGAATTCTTGAATTCCGTCTTTTAGAGCCTCTCTGAGTTGTAAGAAATACCTTTGGCTTTGACTAAATCTTACTGTCTCTCCTTTTGTTTCCTGGTTCCTATATTTCACTTTAAAAAAAATCACAATTACCTTCATGAGATAAGAGATTATAAAGGCCATATTCCACTTGTAGGTTCTAAGGGCAATAACAGGTAAGCAATAATGGATAGTAAAACACAGGCAAATTTTAATTATTTTTTAATAGTTCAATGTTAACTTGTATTAATACAGACACCAATTTCCACTTGAGGTTTATTTTCAAGCACCTTCTCTGTGCAGAACATTGGGACAATTTCTGTAGAGAGATAGGCTAGGCCATTCTTGTTCAAAGGGGCTTGTGGTACTTGATAACTTTTTCTGGAACTTAATATTGTCTTCTGAATTAAGCACACCATGATAACAGCACACCATGGATTTTCTAGTTATCGAAAATGTCCAACTAGGGTACCTGAAACCACCTCATTTTTGCCATTTTCTTCCTAGTAATTCTCAGGTTCCTTCGCTAGAACTGCTATAACTAAGCAAGAAAGGCATTTGAGAAACCCTTTCTGATGAGGTGCAAAGTAAATTGAGTTTTCAAGGTGTTCAGCTAGTTCTTTATTTCATTTTTAAAAGTTTTCTTTGACTTTGTTTTAGAGCAATAAGTTAAACTTGATGTTTTGTTCTAACAAGGCAACCTTAAAATCATGTCTTATTCAGGTTTAGGGCGGCATGGTATTTGTGAGGGTAATAGAAAATCAAAGGGTCAGGTTTCGGCTCTGCCTTTTATATGTTCTATGACCTTGGGCCATGTGTTTAATTTTAAAGGATTCCAAATTCTGACCTGTAAAAATAGGAGAATGGTCATCGATGAGGGACATCAAAGAGATTTCAACTCATTCCACAGATGATGGTGCCTGGAGCTCTGTGCTGAGAAGAATTGGTGATCAAGCAGTGATGCCTGTCCTGGATGCAGGAATGGGAGAAGCAGTCTAAGTGCGGTGTGTTTTCAATATGCATCCTTTTTATATGACCTATAAGGGGCTCTTCTAGGCTGTAAAAATTGATGCTTCTTGTCTTACAAAATAATGAACCACTCAAATGCCTTGTTAAGTGATCTCCAATGTGTTGTTTACTAATTTAAATTTGAAACAAACTTCCATCCTGATTCAGCCATCACAGTTTGAAGAAATGAACTGTAGATGACCTTTGATTTTGGGGGTTCGTTGTTTATCTTTCTGTGCTATATTGGCATCTTTTGTCATTTGACCAGTTGGTATCAGAGACTCTAGCCTCACTCTTTTTTCCCCCTTAATTTTAGTTATTTAGAAGTGATTATTCTTAGCATGAGATTCACAGGGATGTTTCTCCAAGTTTTCATGGGCTTGCACTACCTGGGAACTTGTGAAGAACAAAAGGAAGCTTAAGGTGACAATGGTCAAGTGAAATATGAAAGACAAAACTGCAAAGCTCTAAATGACACACAGAGTTAGATTAAACCTTCACTAATGAGCAGAGGGTGTGGATACAGAGATGCTTAGAGGTCACGGACCCCCGCAAGACTTTGAGACCTTGGGAGGCGGAGTAATTCTCCCAGGATCCCATAGCTAATCAGTGGCAGAGCTAGGGCTCCTGACTGCGGGGGGAGAGGGCTCTTCCTCCTACACCACACAGCACCTTCCAAATGGCTCCAAAACTTCTAGTAATCAGGATGACCTTTGTCACAAACTTGGGGTGCAAATATGGCTATATTGTTTTGTTTTTTAATTTAAAATAAAAACTGGTAAAAGCCCCCACATGAGAAATTAGCAGGACGTTTAATATCTATTTTAGGGGCTTTACCCCCACCCCTCTATGAACTGCAAGAAAACTGGGGACTTACACAGTCTAAAGGAGAGGTTTTCAGCTGGGAGAACCTAAAGCCACAGCAGTCTGCTACTGCCATTACTTCTCACTGCCACTCGGGCCACAGTCGGATGGACACAGCTGGTCCACAGCTGATTCAGGATTCAGGCTCCTTGTGGTCCACATGATTCACCTTCCTCAGATGATTTGTTGGCACTGCATCTGGCTGAGGACATTACATTTAGTATTCAGTGCCTTCGGTCCCAAACACAGCTTCACTGGTAATGGGCTGCACAAGTGATCTGGGCATCTGCCCCTTTTACACACTTGCCACCCCCTCCCTTCCCCCTGGGGACCTATATACCAAAGGTAGGGCAGTCTTTCCTTTTAAAACTCTCAAGCTCAATTCTTTCTCCAACAATAGACTCTGATTACCCCTAGACCAGTGGTTCTCAACAGGGCGTTATTTGCCTCCAGGAGACTTTTGGCCAGATGCCTGGGCCAGAAACAGAAGGTGGTGGCTCAGATCCATCTGTAAGTGTCTGAACTTTGAGTTCCTCCTTCCTGTGGAATCATTCCCAGGAGATAGGGTGGGGCCAGGTGGGTGAAGCACGTGACCAGGCTGGCAGAGAGGGTGCTCTGGAGAACTGCGGAGTGCAGCCAGCCAGCGGATGGCTGCTGCGTGGGGAGGTGAGTCCTGGGGGCAAACCTTTTGATTTTTTTCAAGAGAAGCCATAAAATTATATTTTCATTTGAAACAACCCCCCTTTAAAATATTAACAACTACTTAAAACTTTTCAGACATTGTGTGTGGGGAAAAGAGAAAAAGAAAAGTCTGAGGTTTTCCTGAGAACTTGTCCACTTTCTGTGCTGTGGCAAGAACTTTCGTCTCCTCTAGAAAGTCCCTGGCAGCTGTCTTTGTAGTGTCTGTCTGTCCTCACCAATCTACATACCATTCTGAGACACAGTTAGCTGTTATTCAGGATGGAAGAGAGGCATTAGGGCACCAATTTTTTTCTACGAAATATAACTTTATTTAACAAACACTATGTACTGCTTACTGTTCTAGTTTCGTTCTAAGCACAAATATCAGCTGGTTTTACCCTTGTAGCAACCCTATGTGGAGTTACTACTATTAGTCACATTTACCCACGAGTAAACTGCAGTTAGAGAGGTCATGCAGTTAATAAGGGATGCAGCCAGGATTCAAACACAGGGAGTTTGACTGCAGAGTTTGTACTCTAAACCTCTGTTCCAACAGCCTTTACAAGCAGAATAAGCAACCTGTGCTTTCTATTTAATGTAGAGTCACCCTTTAGATGGAGGAGTTGAGAAAAGAGAATGCAAATGAGCCAGACTGATCTGACGCTAGTGGCCATTAAAGCTTCCTTCAGTCTCCATCACAGAAGCACCCCAGGGCCCCATGAAACCCCATCCTCATGTATTCCGTAATGTGGCTAGATTATCAGAAACAGGGAAGATGGCTGCTAAGCCTGAAAAACACAAAGAAATTAGGTGATTAGTCTCCCTATAAAAAATAATTGGACCCAGAGAGATGATTTTAAAGGCTGTGTTTAAAAAAAAGGCAGCCATAGCTGAATGCATTTCCAGTCATCAAAAGTGTTCTTCATAATGTGAGCATCAGGGCAGTGGAGGAGCATGGGATGAAAGTGGCATGCATATTGATGGTTCATACAGAAAGCGCCAAGCTCCGGAGCATTCTGGCAAAAAGAAGCAGCCACTTCTATCAGCTCTCCTTGACACAGATGGTGTGGTCAAAATTGCTGGAACTTTACTAGCAGATCTGGGCACGTCTCCAGACTCTTCCAGCCCGGTACGTATTACTGTAATAGATTGATAGGGGAAACTATGTCAGGTTTTCCAAGTGCAGATGGAACTTTTGCAGGTGTGTTGGGGAATCAATGAGGGTCTCCAAAAAGGGAGGCCTCCCTGGGGTTGAAGGCTGGTCCGAGAATCAGAGATCCTGAGATCCTTGTTTATCTGTGGTTGGTTTTGGTAGGTGGCAATGAAGATGAAGCCAAGGAGCTAATGGTTTTCACACATGGTTTGGGAGAGATGTGTTTAGTTCTCTTACAGGTAAGGGATCTGGGGGTCCTAGGAGGAAAAGCCTGGTGGGAAGAAATGGAAAGGCTTGTGGGGAGTGTTGGCTGACCTAGTTTAAGTTGCATCTCTGACTGTGTCTGCAACTGAGTTGGGATCTCTGGAAAAGATGCCCTAGAGCAGTGAGAGAAGGCCCAGGAAAGTCTTTGGAGACAGAACTCTGGTCCACACACCCCAAATTTGGGGGGGAGGGAGGGATTGAGAATATGCATTTAGCTGGTCCAGAGATGAAAAATACTTAGCATGTATGCTGCCCTTTTCCAATCTTGCACTCATGACAGACATTGCTAATCAATCACAATAGGCTGTCCTGGGAGCCTGTATATGGTTTCACAGCCCTTTCAATACTGCATTCTAGGCAGCCACTACCAATTGAGTGGATTTGGCTTCTAAGAGCTGTATCAAGCTTCCTTGATGCCCTTCACAAGATCTCATCCATCTCCTCTTCCAGACTTCCACCATGTTGGAGGGAAGTGATATAACAGTTGGTTAAGGTTCTGTTGTCATACCACAGGAATTTGAGTTCCAGATCCTCCTGTGTGATCTTTGTCTTGTTGCTTATCCACATGAAGCTTCAACTTCCTCTCCTGTGAAATGGAAGCAACATCAGCATCTACCTTGTAGGAGATGTTGTGATGATGGTAGTGCAATGCAGTGTGTGTGTGTAATGTTGTGATTATAGTAGTGCAGTTTGTGTGTGTGTGTGTAGAGGCAACGTGTGTAGCACAACACTTGGCTAGATGTTCCACAAATGAGATTCTTTGTTTTCCTTATTAGGAGTCCCACAGATGGGTTTGAGGGATAGGTTTGGCATTGGCTGGAAGGGAGAAGTATGAGAGGTGGGACAGGATTGGAAGAAGGGCAGGCAGTTGGGGCTAGATCATGCAGGGCCTTGAGGTCAGAGTAGGGCCTTTTGTCTTTTTCTTAAGATCAAATACAGCAGGAGATAGACAGGTTTGGATCCTCAAAGTTTTTCTTTCTTTCTTTTTAAAATATATTTTATTGATTATGCTATTACATTTGTACCATTTTCCTCTCTTTATTCCCCTTCACCCTACACAGCCCTTCCCACCAGCATTCCCCGCCTCCACGCCACTTAGTTCATGTCCATAGGTTATACATGTAAGTTCGTTGGCTTCTCCATTTCCTATATTATTCTTAACCTCCCCTTGTCTGTTTTGTACCTACCAGTTATGCTTCTTATTCCCTGTACTTTTCCCCCATTCTCCCCCACCTTCTCCCCACCCATAACCCCCCAAGTGATCTCCATTTCTGTGATTCTGTACTTGTTCTAGTTGTTTGGTTAGTTTTTTTATTTTTTTTTTTTAGGCTCAGTTGTTGATAGTTGTGAGTTTGTTGTCATTTTACTGTCTTTTTTTTAAACCTTCTTCTTTATCTTAGGTTAAGTCCCTTTAACATGTCATATAATAAGGGCTTGGTGAGGATGAACTCCTTTAACTTGACCTTGTCTGGGAAGCACTGTATCTGCCCTTCCATTCTAAATGACAGCTTTGCTGGATAGAGTCATCTTGGATGTAGATCCTTGGCTTTCATGACTTCAAATACTTCTTTCCAGCCCCTTCTTGCCTGCAAGATTGTTTTTTTTTTTTTTTTTTTTTTTTTTTGAGAGTCTTATGGTAGTCTTATGAGAACTCCTTTGTAGGTAACTGTCCTCTTTTCTCTTGCTGTTTTTAAGATTCTCTCCTTATCTTTAATCTTGGCTAATGTAATTATGATGTGCCTTGGTGTGTACTTCCTTGGGTCCAACTTTCTGGGGACTCTCTGAGCTTCCTGGACTTTCTGGAAGTCTATTTCCTTTGCCAGATTAGGGACGTTCTCCATTATTTTTTCAAATAAGTTTTCGATGTCTTGCTTTTCCTCTTCTCCTTCTGGCACCCCTGTGATGTGGATGTTGGTACATTTGGAGATGTCCCAGAGGTTTCTAAGCCTCTCCTTGTTCTTTTGAATTCTTGTTTCTTCATTCTGTCCCAGTTGAATGTGTATTTCTTCCTTCTGGTCCAAATAATTGATTTAGCCCTGGTTTCCTTCCCCTCACTCTTGGTTCCCTGTACATTTCTCTTTATTGAACTTTGCATAGCCTTCACTTTTTCCTCTATTTTGTGACCATACTCAACCATTTCTGTGAGCATCCTGATTACCAGTGTTTTGAACTCTGTATCTGCTAGGTTGCCTGTCTCTTCATAACTTAGTTCTATTTTTGGAGCTTTGATGTGTTCTTTCATTAGGGCCATATTTCTTTGTCTCAGCACACCTGTTAGGTTTTAAGGCAGAGCCTTAGGTATTCACCAGGGCAGGGCAACCGAGATCACTGCATTGTGTAGATATCTGTGGGGGAGGGGTCCAAAAGGGAACAATGCCACTTACTTGGCTCTTGGCCAGCTTTCAGTCACTTTCCCCTGCTACCCACAAGCAAATTGGGCCCTTCTAGTGCTGATTCCTGGGTGGGTGCTTTTGTGTACATTCTAGGACCCTGTGGGTCTCTGCAATGAAGTCTGTGAGGCTGGGAGTTTTTCCTGCCACAACCCCCAGAGGTTTTTACTGCCAGAGGTTTTGGGGCTTTATTTTCCTGTGCTTGAACCTGGGTTTCACGGTCTGTCTTACTCCCCAGTTGTTCCTCCTGGTTAATATACATGCACATGTGGGACTGCCCAGTCCACCAACCGCCACCTTGCCCATTCCAGTCTGCCAGTTGGCCCCCTTGCCCTCCTGGTCCACCAGCTGCCGCCTTGCTGTGCATCCTCTCTACCCTGGCTGCCTGACTCCACTTCTCCTGCCAGTCTGAATAAATATTTCTTTAACTCCTTGGTTGTCAGACTTCCATACAGTTAGATATTCTGGAAGTTCTGGTTATTATTTTTTTTTAAATTTGTTGTTGTTCTTCTTTTGGTTGTGCGAGGAGGCAAAGTGTATCTACCTACGCCTTCCTTCTTGGCTGGAAGTGTTTTCTGGATCCTCAAAGTTTTTCTGGCTCCCTTCCACTGTAGGGCTTTTGTTTAAGCTCATCCCCTTTGCAAGAATGCTCTTTTTTTTTTTTTTTTTTTTTTGTCTCCTGTCTCAAACACATCCTGCATCTACTTAATTCTCAAAGATCCTCCAGATGGCTCTCACCCATCTCCTCCTCAGGGAAGGCCTCCCTTTCTGTTATATGCTTCCAGGGGTTCACATTCTTAACCTCCAACATCCCCCAACACACTTATAGTTTCACATTTATTTATGTGGTTATATGACAAAACCAATGGTTTTGCTCATCATTATCTCCATAGAGCTTACAACCTGGCCTGATACACTGTAGATGCAACATGTTATTTACTGAATAAGTGAAGGAACACAGATCAGTGTTGTGCCCTGGAAGTGTTATTCTGGTCACATGGCAGAGAGGACGCTGGGCCACAGTGGAGTCAGGAAGACTAGCAAGGAAGCTGATTCTCTAAACCAAGTAAGAAATAAAGGTAGCCTTGAAGTAGGATAGTGACAACACAGGTGGAGGGAAGTGGATGACGTCAAAAGGTAGGAAGGAAGTTTTGTCTTAATAAATTACTGGCAGGCATTTTTCTTCATTCCTCTTTTCTTTGGATTTTACAACTGCCTTCTTCCTTAATAGAAATGCCCAAAGGAGAAGAAGAAGAGGACAATAAAATATAAACTTTTGCAAACTGTTATGGGGTGAAAGCTTATAATCCCTATGCTAATCAGAAGTGGACAGAGCCCATCTGGTGAAACCCTTTCCTCTGGTCCCCCAACAAAGGCTCTTACCAGCCTTTGAAATCCACAAATTGCTCTGCCAACTCACAGCTCAAAATGCCCAGTAGGAGTGTCTTATGAGCTCACTGAATTAACTGCGCAGAGTGGAGAAGAACAGGCTTATTGAAGTTGTCAAAGCCGAAAGTGTGTTTGAACTGTGATGTGTCCCGCCGAGCATTTTATGAATATGCAGAATCAAAAAGGAACTAGTAGGAGCCAGAGGGAATGGGCAGAAAGAGGCTCTTTTTAAAATCCCAGCCAATGGAAGCACATATTTCAATTCATTAAAACACACAACAGGCTGTTATAGACACTTTAAAAGGGGGCTTTCTATTGAGTAATATCCTGAGGGACTTTTAATATTTTCTTTGTAGAAAGTTTTCCAAGGGCAATGCAAAATGTTCTAAGGCAGGCGGGTGTCTCAAAAGGCTGGACAGAAGTGGAGGGCAGCTTTCCTGCCAGTGACAGAATCAGATGCCCTTATGTGAACTTTCAAAAATCACTTTTCTCCTTCTCCACCGTATCTGTCTAACTCTCAGATTCATTTACACGTTTCAGTTTGATGGTCTCCACTTGACAGTGTGGCTCATATTCTTGCTGCTTTTGATGAAAATGGTTCTGGTTGAATGCCCTTATTTAGTTTTAATTTCCTAATTTTAGGTTCGGCTCTGGGTTTTTAGCCACTTGGGAAAGTGAATGGCTTCCTCTCCTGTCCTATGCCTCAGTGGAATGCTCCCTCCACCTCCCCAAAGCCCGAAGTTTGCCCATGGGGTCACCTTGAAGATTTCCCTGCAAAACCTGCTGGTGAGTGGCCCATATTGCCGTTACTAAGGTAGGAGATGCCTCCCCAGAGCTCCTCTCTTGTCGGGTGGCAGTAGACGCTGTGATTTTCCAGATTTGATTTTAAAGTCTTCTCTCTTGCTTCATCTCCTTGGGTACCTGGATCTTCTCATTTGGCCTCAAACTTCACAAGAGACTTTTATTTTCATCCTCCTTCTAAATAAAAATCACTTAAGGAAAAGTAACCCCAAACCCTGGCCACCACTCATCTACCTTTCATCTCTAAAGATTAGCCTACTCTGGACATTTTATAAAAATGGAATCAAACAGTAAAGGCAAACATGACTGAATATTTTCTCTCTGTGCCAGGCACAGCATTTGAAGAGGATTAAATCATCTAATTTAATCCTGGACAACTAGCCTACCAAGTGGAGACCCACCATACCCAGATGTCAGATAAGACTAAAGCAAAGAGAGGTTAACTGGCTTCTTCCAAGCTTGCACAGCTGTTAAGTGACAGCTCTTTGGTGCCAAGCAGTCTCCCCCAAACATATTCTTAACTTCTTCTAACTGGTACTGAGGAAACAAGAAAACATAGATGATCCAGAGCCACGTTCTGGGACTTCTCCTGCCATTTGCTGTGTTGGTGTGTTCCATGGTGGGCAACCTCCATGTGTGAAAACAGATACCTTAGGATTGTCCTCTCAACAGGGAAGCTCTCTGAGGATTCGATCCCACATCCTGCTAGAGAAGCTGTTCTGTGATTAGAGAGCCCATGTCCCAACAACAGCCAGAATCATTAGCCCCTTGAGTGAGTTACTCCCTGGATTGCCTATTTCCTCACATGTATGAAGAAAACTTTGAACTAGTTTTCAAAGGTGTCTTTTATCTCAGGACATCTTTGACTGTTTTCAACTCTGTTCTGCTCCCTGGAGAAGTCTGTGCTTAAATAAGTTAGCATTAATTCCAGCATGAAAATATCCCTCTACTGAGACAGTGAAAAGGCTGGGCTTGTTCTAGGTTAGTTTCCCAAACTGAATTTTGAAAAACACAAAACCCATGATTTGTTACTGTGGGATGCTAAGCTAATTTTTAAGCAAGATAAAAATTAAAAAGATGAAAAAGAGGGTCATGATCCCATGTGTTTGAGAAATATTGAGTTAAGTAAAATTGTATAGGTGTCTTTACTGCAGGACTTTTCAGAGACTTTAATGGACTGTAACTTTTACCACGGTGATTTCCTCATTGTAGGAGACTCACGCTGGGACACACTCCAGTGTGGGATAGCCAGTACCCCTTGCTAGGGATTGCCCCTTCTCTTCTGCCATGTGCTGATAGCAAGAGCAGCTGTGTACAAAAGTCCTGTGATAGACTGACATGGACCAGAGAGGAAGGGGTAGGGGGTTAAGGGAGGAAAGAAGGGGAAGGGTCTAGGTAAAGAACAAGTATAAATGACCCACGGACATGGACAACAGGGTGGAGGTTGACCATGTGAGTGGGGATTTGTGGTTGGGGGGTGGATGGGGCAGGGGAAAGCAACAGTGAGAAACTGGGGCAACTATAATAGAAAAACAACATCAACAAAAGGTCCCGTGGCCACAGACAGTGATTGTCTGAGTCAAACTGGAACAATCACAACATGCCACCCTGTGGACCTGATGAGCCCTTTCTCCTGGAATCTGAACTTGGACTCCAGAGCAAGGAGAAGCCATCTCTCCCTATAACATGCAAAGTTTTGGAGCTCTTAGTTCATTGTACTACTTAGTACATGGTACATTTCAAGATTGGAACCAGGATGCACCACATCTTAAGCAATTTCATGGAGAAGCATGTTGTAGGATCATGCTCCACTAGATCCATTTGTATTGCAGTCTCATGAGTTTCAGGATACCCCTTCAGACTATATTTTTCTCTTGTAATGAGAATCCCAAATGTAGGCAATTGCTAGTGTTGATTCAATGGGTTTACCATTGTGAAAGAGTGAGTCTGAGGGTTGATTAGGGATGGCTAGTTTGGACTGGTTTCTACAGGGGAGATTGGGCAGCTGAGCTCTGCTCCATGTGACCCTTACTCTCCAGCTGACCAGTGTGGACATGTTCTTTTTTAAAAATACATGTTTTATTGATTATGCTATTACAATTGTCCAAATTTTTCCCCTCTTTGCCTGGTACCCCTTTCCCTCTAGCAACCCCCACCCCGACCTTAGTCCATGCCCATGGGTCATGCATACAAGTTCTTTGGCTTCTCCATTTCTTATACTATTCTTGATATTCCTCTGTTTATTTGGTACCTACCAATTAGGCTTCTTAATCCCTGCACCTTTCCCCCCTTTCGCCCCTTCTCCCTCACAGCTGATAACCCTCCAAATGATCTCCATATCCAGGATTTTGTTCCTGTTCTGGTTGTTTGCTTAGTTTGTTTTTATTTTTATTTTTAGATTCAGTTGTTAATGGTCACGGATTCGTTGCCCTTTTAATGTTCATGGTTTTGATCTTCTTTTTCTAAATAAGTCCCTATAACATTTCATGTAATAATGGCTTGGTGATGATGAACTCGTTTAGCTTTACCTTGAGTGGGAAGCACTTTATCTGCCCTTTGATTCTAAATGATAGCTTTGCTGGATAGAGTAATCAAAATTGTAGGTCCTTGCTTTTCATTGTTTTGAATATTTCTTACTAGTCCCTTCTTGCCTGCAAAGTTTCTTTTGAGAAACCAGCTGATAGTCTTATCAGAACTGCTTTGTAGGTAACTCTTTGCTCTTCTGTTGTTGCTTTTAAAATTCTCTTTAAGCTTTGGCATTTTAATTATGATGTATCTTGGTGTGGTCTTCTTTGGGTCCAAATTTTTTGGGACTCTCTTGTGTGTCTTCCTGGACTTGTATGTCTATTTCCTCCAAATTAGGCAAGTTTTCTTTCATTATTTTTTCAAATAATTTTTCAATTTCTTGCTCTTCCTCTTCTCCTTCTGGCACCCCTATGATTCAGATTTTGGTATGTTTAAAGTTGTCTGAGAGATTCCTAAGCCTCTCCTCATTTCCTTGGATTCATTTTTCTTCCTGCTGTTCTGATTGAATGCCTTTTCCTGCCTTGTGTTCCAAATCATTGATTTAATTCTTGGCATCATCCTCTCCACTGTTGGTTCCCTGTAGATTTTTCTTTATCTCACTTAGTGTAAACTTCATTTCTTCCCTTATGTTTTTGTCATATTCAATGAGTTCTTTGAACATCCTGATCAATCACCATTGTTTTGAATTCTGCATCTGATAAGTTGGTTATCTCCATTTTGAGAGTTTTTTTCCTGGGGTTTTGTTCTGTTCCTTCATTTGAGTTATATTTCTTTGTCTCTTCAATTCAGCAGCCTCCCTGTGTTTGTTTCTGTGTATTACGTAGAGCTGCTTTGACTTCTTGTTTTGGAAAAGGCACCTGTAAATTGTGTGGGGCAGAGCCATAGGTGAACCAGGGCAGGGCAACCTGCTTTACCTCTGTGGCTCTGTGTTGGGAGAGCACTCAAAGAGGGGACAATGCCACTGCCTGGCTTCTAGAGGGTTGCCTGGCACTTGCTCCATTTTCAGTCACTCCACCCACTTTCCATATGTAACTGGTGGCCTTCCAGCTGTTGCCATGGTGGTGAATCCCAGAGTGAGTGTGTTTTTGTATCTTCTAAGTCTTTGTGGGCTCTTTAAACGTACTCTCCTGAAAAGTTGGCAGTTTCTCCTATTGCCCCAACCCCCAGTGTTTTTTACAGTCAGAAGTTATGGAGATCTATCTTCCCAGCACTGGAACCCTGGGCTGTGTGGTCTGGCTTGGGGCTGGGATTGCTCCCTCCCAATTTTTATCCACCACATGAATGTACAACTGCCCGTGCCCATTCCTCTGCCACTACTGCCACCTCCCTGTGCCACATTTTTTAGAAATCAGCTCTGCACCTCTCTGCCTGTTTCTGTGACTCCGCCCCTCCTACCCATCTGGATGAATGTGGCTTCTTTAATGGATGTGTTCTTGTGGTGATGGCACACAAGATTCTAGAGTCAAAAATTTGCAAATGCTTTGAAAAGCCTCTGAGCGTGTGTGTCACACTTGTCTACATCCCATTGGCCAAAGCAGATCATTTCGTCATGCCAAAGTGTGGGCAGGCACTGCAGAGACACATGACAAAGGGTATGGCCAGACAGGGGAGGGGGATGGAGAATTGGGGCCAGTTTTTCAAACTTCGAGATGATGGTGTAGAGAAGTATATTTTTGAATAGTCCTTGAGCTAAGCATGATTTTACATTTTTATTTTTTAAATATATTTTATTGATTATGTTATCACAGTTCTATTTTTTCTCCCCTTTACTTCCCTCCACCCTATGCTCCTCCTCTCACCATTATTCCCCTACCTTAGTTCACGTCCATGGGTCATACATGTAAGTTCTTTGGCTTCTCCATTTCCTATACTATTCTTAGCCTCCCTCTGTCTATTTTGTACTTACCATTTATGCTTCTTATTCCTTGTACCTTCCCCCATTCTCCTCCTCCTGACTGATAAGCCTCCATGTGATCTCTATTTCTGTGAATCTGTACCTGTTCTAGTTGTTTGCTTAGTTCCTTTTTATTTTTGCTTTTATAGGGTCAGTTGTTGATAGTTGTGAGTTTGTTGTCATTTTACTGTCATTTTTTAAAACTTCTTCTTTATCTTAGGTTAAGTCCCTTTAACATGTCATATAATAAGGGCTTGGTGAGGATGAACTCCTTTAACTTGACCTTGTCTGGGAAGCACTTTATCTGCCATTCCATTCTAAATGAAAGCTTTGCTGGATAGATCCTTGGCTTTCATGACTTCAAATACTTCTTTCCAGCCCCTTCTTGCCTGCAAGGTTTTTTTTTTTAGATATCAGCTGGCAGTCTTATGAGAACTCCTTTGTAGGTAACTGTCTCCTTTTCTCTTGCTGCTTTTAAGATTCTCACCTTGTCTTTAATCTTGGCTAATGTAATTATGATGTGCCTTGGTGTGGTCCAACTTTTGGGGGACTCTCTGAGCTTCCTGGACTTCCTGGAAGTCTATTTCCTTTGCCAGAATAGGGAAGTTCTCCTTCATTATATTTTTAAATAAGCTTTCAATTTCTTGCTCTTTTTCTCCTCTGGAACCCCTATGATTTGGATATTGGAATGTTTAAAGTTATACTAGAGGTTCCTAAGCCTCTCATTTTTTCTTTTTTTTTGGAATTCTTGTTTCTTCATTCTCTTCTGGTTGAATGTGTATTTCCCTTCTGGTCCAAATCATTGATTTGAGTCCTGGTTTCCTTCCCTTCACTGTTGGTTCCTTGTACATTTTCCTTTACTTCACTTTTCATAGCCTTCACCTTTTCCTCTATTTTGCAACCATACTCAACCGTTTCTGTCAGCATCCTGATTACCAGTGTTTTGAACTGTGCATCTGATAGGCCGGCTATCTCTTCATCACTTAGTTGTATTTTCTCTGGAGCTTTGATTGGTTCTTTCATTTGGGCCACATTTTTTTTGTCTTGGTGCACCTGTTCTAGTAAGGGGCGGAGCCTTAGGTATTTACAAGGGTGGAGCAATGCAATGTGGCTGCCTTGTGGTAGTGTTTGTAGGGGAGGGGTTTGAGAGAGAAAAAATGCCTATTGCTTAGTTCTCAGCCAGCTTTCAGTCACTTCCTCCGCTACCCACAAGCAAATTGGGCCCTTCTGGTGCTGATTCCCTGGTGGGTGGTTTTGTGTATGTTGTAGGACCCTGTGGGTCTCTCCGACGACTTCTCCTGTGAGGCTGGGAGTTTCTCCCACTACCTCAACCCCCACAGGTTTTTTCAGTCAGAGGTTTTGAGGCTTTATTTCCCCATGCTGGGACCCTGGGCTGTGCAGTCTTCACCTTCCCCAGTTGTTCCTCCCAGTTTATCAGCATGCAAATGTGGGACTGCCCGCTCTGCCTTGTCCACCCTGGTCCTCCATCTGCCTCCTTGTCCACGAGTCCTCTCTGCCACAGCTGCCCGTCTCTGCCCCTCCTACTGGCCTGGCTGAATGTTTCTTCTTTAACTCCTTGGTTGTCGGACTTCCATACAGTTTGATTTTCTGGTAGATTTTTATTTTTTGTTTTTAAATTTGTTGTTGTCCTTTTGGTTGTGGGAGGAGGCAAAGTGTATCTACCTATGCCTCCATCTTGGCCAGAAGTTGATTTTACATTTTTAAAAGGTTGTGAAACAAGAACAGTAATAATAAATTAAAAAATTGTGACAGAGATCATACGTGTCCTAAAAATCTAAAATATTTATGATCTTGCCCTGTACAGAAAATGTTTGCCAACCCTTGGTTTAGGGCATGGATTCTAGAGTCAGTTCACTTGGGTCCAAAACCAAGCTGTGCTATTCACTGTCTGTGTGATCTTGGGCAAATTATTTGACCACTCAGATTCCTCATCTGTAAAATGGTTTCAATAGCCCCTACCTCATAGGATTGCTGTGAGGATTAAATGAACTATTGTACATAGAGTCCTACTCCAGTACTTGGCACATGGTAAGGGCCCTATAAATTCTACCTACTATTATTACTACACAGGGGTGCTAGGTGGTCTAGAGCTTCTGTTATACTATATTGACTAAGCTTTGGCATGTATGCTTTGAGCTTCAAGTTTGTCTAATCCAAGCTCTGTTTAGCTCCAGGTGCATGATGTACTATGCTCTTAATCACACTTATAGTTGTATCTATGTATGTACAAAAACATCATAGAGAAATGCCAACAGAATGGCAGGTAAATAGAGGCTTGCTCCACCTGTCCTGTATTTAGGTGTCATTCAGTTGACCCTTGGATCTTCTAGGCTATCCTGTCCTGCTGTGGTACTACATGGTTTCTTAGCAAAGTAAAGAGGAGCAGCTGCTTCTCAGACTTGTTCCAGCAAGCTGTTTTTGGTTGGCATCTGGGTGCAGCTGCTGTCACTACTGCATGTTGAGTCACCATGCCACTCTGTCAAAGCTGAGGTGTGCAAAGAGAAGGACCCCAATTCAGGAACCTCCTGAATGGTCATCACTTTATTCTTCTCAGTGACAAGACATTGAGAACTTTTGAACAGGTGTTCCAGGGGACTATTGCAGGACCTTGCATACCATGGTTATTTGTTTGAAAAGGCTATGTGTTATCCTAAAGCCACTTAACCTACCTGAACTATAGTTCTCTTCATCTGGGGAATGGGAACAATGATTCTTGTCTCCCATAGTTAATGGTAAGATTACAAGAGAATATTCCAAAGCAGGGGTCTGCAAACTACTATCTATGAGCTAAGAATGGATTTCACATATTTAAATGTTTGAAAGATTGAAAGAGAAGTAATATTTCAAAACATGTAAAAGTTATATGAAATTTAAATTTCAGTGTCACAGGTGAAGTCTTATAGAAACACAGCCATACTTTAATTCCTTTACATATTGCCTCTACAGAAATTGTGCTACATGGCAGAGTTGAGTAGTTGTGATAAAGACAACTTGGCCTGCAAAGCTGATAATATTTACTACTTGGCCCCTGACAGAAAAAGTTGGTTGACTCTGATGAAAAGCATTATCTTGATTTGGCTTCCCTCAGAGGTAGGACCTAATATAGGATATGAATATAAGTACTTATTTGGGAGGTGATCCCATGAAATACTATTGCAGAATGAAAATGGAAGGCACTCAGTAAAGGGTATATTATCCAGGTGGGTCAAGGGAGTGTAATCCCACTGGGCAATTCTGGGAATCAATGTGGTATATGGCCTTTGAGTTATTCTCCATGAAGTGGAAAGGAAGACAGTATCGATTTCCTGCCATTTCTGAGAAGAAGCTTACCATGTTGAACATAGCAAGGGTTCCATAAATAGTAGCTCTTAATACAAAAGTAATAAAATAGTCAACTTTGGAAACCGGCAAAATATGCTGGTTGAGTCAGACTCCATGTGACCTTGGGACAATAACTTCTCTGCACCTCATTAATACTGTAGTCAGGATTAAATGAGATAATACTTGGCACCAAGTAAGTGTGCCATAAATTTTAATTACTATTAACACTTATTGGATTGAAATATATTCACATATTGATTCAGATTCATAAAACTTTAATGAAAATTGTGACTGTTTCTTTTAAAATCCCTAAGCATGAAATAAGATTCTAAAATTAATATATTCAAGACAACTGAGAGCCAGAGAAGTCAAATATTAATGAGTTAAGAAAGGAGAACATGGGCTGATGGTGTCGTTCTGTGGGAGTGTTACTGAAGTGCATGGGTGCCTGTGTCTGAGCGTAGAAATATACTAATATTAATTAACACCCAAGGTCTCTGCTGTAGATCTCATCTTAATGGAAGCAGGAAGGCTCAGGAAATCCAGGACACATCACTAAAAATCCTTTTGGTGTCCTTGAGAATTCTCAGCCCAGTTTACTTCTTGGTGCACATAGGGCAGTCATTTGGATGAGGGACTGGCCCATGTGCTATCCAGGGCAAGTTCTCCATCTTCAAGGCATTCCTAGTCTGCCTGAGGTATTCTTACCAGGAACACATCAGCCAGACTAATGCTATTGAAAATAGAAAATGGGGATTAGCTCTGAGAGTCAGCAAATGTGTCCCCAATTGGTGGTAGATGTGGGCCTGGAAGGATGAGATAGATTTTATAGTCAGAAAAGAGAAGAACAGATAGGTATTTTTGGCAGAGGGAGGATAAGCAATGAAACACAAACTTGAAAGAATGCTTGGTGACAGTGCTGATTCCATTAGGGATGGTGCTGGTGCCAGAAGGATGGGGTTGGCATCATCCTGCAATGGCACCCCCTATTTGAATTCAAACTTTATTACATTAGTAGTGGAAAGTCATCTAATGTTTTGGAGCAGAGACCGGCATTAACATGATGATGTGTTCTGTTAAAAATTCTTCTGACCTAAGCAGAGGGAGCTAGGTGGAGAAGAGCGGGAGGCAGGAGAGAAATAGTTCCAATCAAAGGTCCAGATAAAAGGCTGGAGTGAGGTAAGTATTAGAAGACACAGAAAAGTGGGCATGAGGTCACCAGAGTCTATTAGTAATGAGCTTTTTCCTTGGGTGCAGAAGGAGTAACAGAGGTAGGGGATGGATAAAGTGACGTATTTTTGTAGTTTTAGATAGGGGTGCTACTGTGTTTTAAGACATATCTTTTGCCCACCCTCCCCCCACCCAGTGGCACCTGCCCCTGCCATTTTCTTTGAACAGTGGTTATTCTTCATGAAAGGTCTGGCAACTCAATCTTTTGGCTTGGTCTTCTGGGTAAATTGGTACTTAATGAGAGTTTCTCACACTTGAGCATACATCCAAGAGAGGTAATGGAAGGAGAAACACAAAGCAAAATAGCACCAGAATATTTTTTTAGTTGAGGTAAAGTTCATATAACATAAAATAATCGTTAACCATTTAAAGTTTGCAGTTCAGTAGTGTTTGATACATTCTCAGTGTTGCGCAACCATTGCCTCTATCTAGATCCAAGACATTTTCATCATTCCAAACAGAAAGCCTATAGACATTAAGCAGGAATCTCATTCTCCTCTCCTCCTAGGCCCTGGCAACTATTGCTTTTTGTCCCTATGGGTTTGCCTATTTTGGACATTTCATATAAATGGTATAATTCAATATGCAGCCATGTGTGTCTGATTTCTTTCACTTAGCATAACAAATCCTCAACCATTATGCTGGGTTACACGTTTGATAAAGAGTCAAGAGTATGTATGGCAAGGCTCCAGGCATTTGCACCTGCTGCTGCCTTTGCCTGGAATGCTTTCCTTTGCAGGTACATGCGATCAACTCTCTCACTTTATTGCACGTCTCCACTCAAGTATCACTTCCTCAGTGGACTTTTCACTAGAGGGATTGGGGATGAGTTGAGAAGACAAAGAAGACCTCAAGAAGGTAGACTTGTGCTGTAAGTAAAAGGGAACTTTCTAAGGTCATTGTCAGTGTACATAAATATGTTCAGGGAGTCTGGGAATCTACCTTGTCTCAGCTGGTTTTATCTGGTGGCTACTGTTGTATGGAAAGAAACTCTGAGACCAGGAGAGTAAGATCTCATGGACTAGTGGCTTTTGGGAGATGTCTTAGGCTGTGTTTAAAATGTAGGTTTTATTATTACAATATTTAGGTATGGCAAGGCTAATAGATCAGGAGACAGCTGTCATTGATGATGTAGCCAGAGCCTTTATTGGGGTTTCTGCAGAAAGGAACTGGTGAGGCAGGATAAGCAGGTTAAGCATTGGCCAGTTGGAATAATTCCAGCAGGCTCTGGGGTGTAAGGACTGTCCCTAGTTGTTGGTACCTGGCCCTGGGGTGATTAGGGTGGGGAGATATGAGTGGTTTGGAGTGTTAGAGCCCCATAAAGGAGGCAGTTGGAGGCATGGGCCCTGGATTGATGGGCTTGCCTATGAAAAGCGCACCCATAGTTGTTTGCTACCTCCAGGAACTGGCTAACTTTGGGAGCAGCAGTCTCTCCAGGTCAGCAAGGCACCAAATTTTCAAAGCATCAAAGTACAGACAATTAAAAAGTATGGGTCATGTAGGCTGTTATCTCTTGTGCAGACTTGGTACCTTATCATTTTCGCTGCCTATTGTTTCCTCAAAGGAGGGTTAAACCCACCTAGATGGGTTTGCAGGGAGAAGGGAAATTAACACAGGCAAGGCACATTACTTGACAATGATTTTTCTCTCAAACACACCTCCAGTTTCCAGTGTGGGTTGGTGTGACATGCTAGGCAGCCCCTACCCATGGATGCTTAGAGAAGCTCTAGGTCTGTGTGAGTGTTTTTAGGGTTCCTGGAATCCCAAGAGCCCTTCATTTAGTGTTTCTTCATTTAGGGGAGATTGCTCTTTTGTAAATGTCTTTGTAGTGATGGCTGCCTCTCCTTCCCCCGATTAGTCCTGCTTCTGGAGACATTCAAAATCATTCCCCCCTTGAGGTAGCATATATTTTTCTTTGAGTCTGTAGTATTTTATGCTCAAATTCTGGAACTGCGATGTGGCATTTCTCTCCTGATGATTCCTAGCAGGTGGCTCATCTCAGCAGCCAGTAATGGAAAGGGATGGTGTATTAGGGAAAGATCAGGTAATGCCAATCTCAGTGTGTCTGTAGATCCCTCTTTAACTTTCCTTCTGGAACTATTCTCTTTTGTGTCTACTGTTCTTTCAGCCCATCTCTTACATGTACTGGCATCGACTGTTGCTTTGACATCAGTTCGAGGGATCCATATCTGTCTGCACGTGACAGAGACAGTGAGGCTTTCTTTAAGGTCATATTTAAAAGGTGATAGTGAAAACATTTCTTGAGTCCTATTATGTGCCAGATATCATGCTGAGCATGTTCCATTCATTTATGAATTTATACTGCCCCCCAAAATGTTTTGGGTAAGTAAATTATTACCCACATTAAACAGAGGAGGAAGCTAAGACCAAGAGACTAGCTAAAGATCACAAACGGTAATTTTCAACCTTTCTCATCTCACGGCACAGTTAAACTACTAAAATTCTGCAGCACATCAAAGAATATATTACATATATATTTTTGCTAATTTGTTAAAATAGGTATAATTTTGATTCATCCACACTGGATGCCTATTGTGTTGGCTGTTGTTGTTTTTAAATTTGATCATCCAAGGGAAAAGAAGTCAGTGCCCCTGATTAAATAGTCAGGTATTTCGTGTTTTAAAAGTTCCTGTGGCTTCTGGCCAAGATGGAGGCGCAGGTAGACACACTGTGCCTCCTTGCACAACCAAAATAAGGACAACAAAAATTTAGAAACAAAAAACAATCAGTACTGACAGAAAATTGAACTGTATGGAAGTCTGACAACCAAGGAGTTAAAATAGACACATTCATCCAAACTGGTAGGAGGTGCAGAGTCTGGCGGCTGGGTGGAGAGGGGTTGCTGCAAAAAAAAAGAGGTGGCTGGAGGGCCCTGGGTGTGCAGGGTGGCAGCAGGCAGACCCAGTGAGGTGGAGGATTGTGGAGGTGCTCAGCATGCAAGGCAGCTGGTGGACTGGAGGTCCCATATTCGCACGCAGATAAACCAGGCAAAACTGGGGAATGAGACAGTCTGAGGAACCCAGGTCTCCAGTTCTGGGAAATAAAGCCTCAAAACACCGATTGAAAACACCTGTGGGGGTTGTGGTGTCAGGAGAGACTCCAAGAGACACAGAAGAGTTCATTGGAGAGATGCACAAGCTCACCCACCTGGGAATCAGCACCAGAAGGGCCCAGTTTGCTTGGGGGGAAGTGGCGGAAGAGGCTGGAATCTGGCAGAGAGTGGAGCAAGTGCCATTTTTCCCTCTCTGACCCCTGCCCCACATACAGCACCACAACCCAGCGACATGTGTTTCCTACCCCTGGTGAACACCTAAGACTCTGCCCCTCACTACATATGAGGTGCATCAAGACAAAAAAAAAAAAAAATGGCCCAAATGAAATAACAGATCAAAGCTCCAGAGAAAATACAACTAAGTGACAAAGATATAGACAACCTATCAGATGCACAGTTCAAAGCACTGGTGACCAGGATGCTCACAGAATTGGTTGAATTTGGTCACAAATTAGATGAAAAAATGAAGGCTACAATAAGTGAAATGAAGGAAAATGTACAGGGAACCAATAGAGATGGGAGGAAAACTGGGACTCAAATCAATGGAGTGGACCAGAAGGAAGAAAGAAACAACCAAACAGAAAAGAAGGAAGAAACAAGAAATCAAAAAAATGAGGAGAGGCTTAGGAACCTCCAGGGCATCTTTAAACATTCCAATGTCCAAATTATAGGGGCACCAGAAGGAGAAGAGGAAGAGCAACAAGTGGAAAAGTTATTTAAACAAATAATAAAGGAGAGCTTCCCCAATCTGGCAAAGGAAATAGATTTCCAGGAAGTCCAAGAAGCTCAGAGAGTCCCAAAGAAGTTGGACCCAAGGAGGAACACACCAAGGCACATCATAATTTCATTAGCCAAGATTAAAATGAAGGAGAGAATTCTAGAAGCAGCAAGGGATAAGGGGACAGTCACCTACAAAGGAGTTCCCATCAGACTGTCAGCTGATTTCTCAAAAGAGACCTTACAGGCAAGAAAGGGCTGGAAAGAAGTATTCCAAGTCATGAAAGGCAAGGACCTACATCCAAGATTGGTCTATCCAGTGAAGCTGTCATTTAGAATGGAAGGGAAGATAAAGTGCTTCTCAGATAAGGTCAAGTTGAAGGAGTTCATCATCACCAAGCCCTTATTATATGAAATGTTAAAGGGGCTTATCTAAGAAAAAGAAGGTAAAAAATATGAACAGTAAAGAGACAGCAAACTCACAGATATTAACAACCACACCTAAAACAAAAGCAAACTAAGCCAACATCTAGAACAGGAACAGAACCACAGAAATGGAGATCATATGGAGGGTTAGCAACAGGGGAGTGGGAGGAGGAGAAAAAGGGAAAAAGTACAGAGAATAAGTACCATAGATAGTGGGTAGAAAATAGACAGGGGGAAGGCAAGAATAGTGTGGGAAAGGTAGAAGCTAAAGAACTTATGACCCATGGACATGAACTAAAGTTGGGGAATGTGGGTGGGAGAGGGTGTGCAGGGTGGAGGGGAGTGGGGGGGGAATGGGACAACTGTAATAGCATAATCAATAAAATATATTAAAAAAAGAACTCCTGTGGGGTAAAGACAAAAAATTAAAGACAATTATCTTTACTTCCAGGAGGCATTGGTACTCTTGTCCTGAGAAAACATAGATAATGATAATTCCTTTTAACGCTGTTTTTATTAATGTCATTTCTACCACCATTTTTCCATTTTTTAACATTTTAATTAAATGTATTGATGTGACATTAGTTATTAAAATTAAAAGGTTCCAATAGTAAAAAAAATAATTCCTGTGGCACACCCATTGAAAATCATCAGATGCAAAGATAGTGAGTGAGGCCAGAATTTGAACCCATATCTGTGGGATTCCAGGACTGTATTTACAATCCGGACTAGATCGGTATTTGTGGGAGAACTGAGGAGCTTCTATGTTCGTGGTTCGTCCATGTCTTTCTTTACCAAAGTCAAGTCCTGAGAACTCCAGAGTTCTTAAGAATCCTCAATGAATAAGTTGAATACTGTGGGCTCTGGACAAAATTATGAAGAAAGGAAATTTGTCTGCAGGGCCTTGTTTTCCTCTAATTTATTCAACCTTTTCTTTAGGTGTTCGGTGCCCTCCTCTCTCCTCTTCTCTGAACACTAGGGTTAAAACAAACAAAACTTTACAGTAATGTTTACACTTTAAGCAAATTCAGAACATCAGTTAAAAAGACAAAGCTCTGTATGTGGGCTTTCAAGCATTTTCCCATGAATTTATTCCAGCAAATGTTCACTGAGAGCTTCTCCTGTCCGCAGGCTCTGAGTTAACAGAGGTGAGGAGGGTGTGGCCTTATTCCTTAGGGAGCTCCAGGGGGAGGGGCTGAGACAGGTGTACACACTATCATGACACTGTGAGAAACATTAAATGGCAGAACACTACTATTTTTCATATAAAATATACAGAAATATTTAATTCTTGTCCTTAAGGAATTGAAAGATTAGTGGGGGAGACACAGAAGAACATGTAATTTCAGCATAACGCAGTTGACACAAGGACAAGCGTAGGCAGAACCCTCGTGGGGGCACGAGGAAGGGCATGCAGACTTGCCTGGGTGTTCGGGGATGGTCTCAAGCAAGAGATGCTTGAGCTGAGTTTTGAGACATGTGCCCAGATTGGTCAGGTAACCAAGATGGGGGTATCCCTAGCAACAGCAACAGAAAGGCAAAATCCTGGAGAGATGAAGTAGTACATGTGTGGGGGCCTCCGAGGAGTTTAATGTTCACATTACTTCATTCCACAGCTATTATGTCTATATGACATTAGAATGTAGTGTATGTAACATGGCACTATAGTACCTACAATATGACACTGGGTGTACCTGGTCTTTCAAGTATGTAAGTATATGACAATATGACAGTTAGACTGCGTGTACTTGGTCTTTCAAATATATAAGTATATAAATGAAAATATTTGTAGTGCTATTTTGAGTAATATATTATTACAAGTAATATTACATTAATATAATCAATATCATAATATTACATTCTTACATTAATATATTGTAAGTAATGTATTGATAATACAAATTTTTATATAAAAATATTTACAATTTATAATTTGTGAGTGAAAAACAATATAATTCATTTTTTAAAATGACAGAATTTGTCAACATTCCTCAGTCTCATCAAACCTTCTTGCTGTCCCA
Organism: Glossophaga mutica; assembly: GCA_039655065.1. Lineage (NCBI taxonomy): Eukaryota > Metazoa > Chordata > Mammalia > Chiroptera > Phyllostomidae > Glossophaga > Glossophaga mutica. The sequence goes on from CM077305.1 coordinate 104,220,622, forward strand.
TGGCAAATGGTGGAAAGAGTCAGAGAGTTATGGGTCTAAATTTCACACATACAAATGGGGACCTCAGGAAAGGTACTTTTTGTCTCTGAGCCCTAACTTCTTACATAAGATGGAGACAATAATGCTGCCTACCTCATTGGTTTGTGGGGCAAATTAAATGAGGGACAAAACCATCTGTAGAGAGAGAGGTGCATCGGAGGAACGCATAAATGAATATTCACATGGCAAACATGGGCTTCAGAGTCGGCCTGGGTTCCAGCTCCAGACCTACCCGCTTAGTGGCTGCAACTTTGGGGAAACCACTTAGCTCCTGATAGTCTCCATTTCCTCATTGTAAGCATAGGAATAGTACATAAAACACTTGGCCCATAGTTGCCACTTAATAATGTCAGCTAATTAAGTGCCTCTGTACGTGAGTTTAGTTTTTATTTTTACTTACTTTTTTCTTGGAAGTTTGTAGGGTGCATTAGGACAAAACTGAGGCAACAGATAGTCCTTGTGGCTCCAACCCAAGATTATTTGTTATATAGGTATACCAGCCCAAGTTGAGGGTGTCTGGTTGTTGGATGGCTCACTTCCGGTGGTGATTCAGGGACCCAAGATTGATCCATCTTGTGTCACTGCATCATCTGCTAAGGTCCACTCATCATCAATATCTGGCTGTATCCATTCCTGAGAACCAGTCATGTGGGAACAACTAACTGAAAGAGAGGGTTGGAGATATATAGGCTAGCTCTGTGCCCAGGACGAAGAAATGAATTTTGGTGAACAGTTAAAAATCCCTGCCACATTGAATGTTTAAAAAATCAGATTGCTGCCCTTAGGTGACCCTATTTTCACGAGAACCACATTTTCCTTTTCATTGCAGTAAATGCTGCTGCTGCGGGAAGACAGGATTTGTGGCTTCTCAGCTTTCCTGTGAGGAGGTTGCAGAGCTGTGGCAAAGCAGAGGTTTAGAATTCTGGGTGTTCCCATCTGATTCAAGAGAGCTGGCTTGTAAAGACCTCCATTCAGGGTCTGCAGTGTTAGTGAGTGCCAAAAAGTTCTGAGACTCCTAATTTCACCTCTGAGTGTATGTGTGTGCATAACAAGGGTTGCAAACTCAGTACCATTTAGGTCCAGACAGGTAATATCAGTGAGTGAAGAGGGTGGAGTGGAAGCTATAATGCAATGGAAACTTCCAGAATGCTACAGTGGGCAGCCTTTTCTCAGTCTCAGGAGAACTTTGTGCTGTGAGCATGTGAGCCCCGGGTCAGGCTGAATTTTTTAGAGAGGGTGGAAATACAGATTTTTCTATAAAATCTTACTTCCAAATATTGGCAACTAATTTAAACAAAACCAGTACTGCAGGTCAAACAAGACATATCTGTGGACTCTGTGTGTACCCAGGAACTGGCTGTGAGGGACCTCTGGCAGTCATAATGTGAGTAGGGGGTGACGCTGCTCTGATTTGCACGGCTGGCTTGGGGCTGCCACGATGAGCCCTGTCCCTGGATGAAGGTGAGAAAAATCATTTCTTTCTCCGTCGGGGGTGGGATTTAGCAGAGGAACCACTGTAGGCACCTGATCATAAGGGCTATTCGTCACTGCATGTGTCTTGCCCCTTTGGACAGACATCCTTTGGGTTTCTCTCCTTTTCTTCTTGTTACTTAAAATAGGAAAATAATGAATAGGACTAAAAGATTGAAGAAACTTAGGGAGCAAGGGGAGAATCCACACCCCTTTCTCACCATTATGAGCTGCAAAGAAAGGTAGGGGCGTGGTTTTCTCTTTTCTTTTATGATCTGGTGATGGGAGGCGACAAGCAGCCAACTCTCTTTGGTTTTAATAGGGCCTCACAGCATGGGTTTGCCTGTGATGTAATTTTCAAGTTTAATTCCACTTTGTTCATGAGTGGCACATCTGGAGATTGTGGGATATAATTCTCTCCATATTTTTCATGAGCTACTTACCTTGGAGAGGAACTCAAAGAGAGATGGTGGAGAGGGAGATATATGTGCCTGAACTAAAGGGCCTCCTTGCCATTCTTTCCTCATTCAGATGTTATTTGATGGGTTCCTGTGATGTGCTGAGCTTGGTGGCAGGTGTGGGGATATGACAGGCATGGTCTCTACTTGCAGAGAGCTTCTACTCTATTTGGAGGAGCAGGTGGCAAGTCAGATACTGATAAGTTTTGTTAAGAAATCACAGCAGATAGAATGCATGCCCTGGCTGGTGTGGCTCAGTAGATTGAGTGCTGGCCTGCCAACCAAAAGGCCGCTAGTTTGATTCCCAGTCAGGGCACATGCCTGGGTTGTGGGCCAGGTCCCCAGTAAAGGGCATGCAAGAGGCAACCACACATTGACGTTTCTCTCCTTCTCTTTCTCCTTCCCTTCTCCTCTGTCTAAAAATAAATAAATAAAATCTTTAAAAAAAAAAAAGAATGCAAAGGGTGACTTTTGGATGGCCTACAAGGTTGCTCTGAAGAGTTGACATCGGAGCTGAGACCTCAATGGCAAGAAGGAGCCAGCCATTAGAACAGGCTTGGGAAAGGTGTTCCTGACAGAAGGAACAGTGAGTACAAAGTGCCTGAAGCAGGAAAAGAGCTGGTGTGTGATGGGGACAGGAGAAACTCCAGCATGGTCAGAGCGTAGTAATGGAGAGAGTGGTGGGCAAAAAGGTCGAAGAGAACGGTAGGGGTTAGTAGAACGGTTTGGGATCTGAATACTGTTCTAAATGTGATAGTCCCCACTAAAGAGTTATAATCAGGGGAGTGGCATACTCTGACTTAGGTTATAAAATGATTATGCCAGCAACTATTTGGATACAGGATGTGCTATGAACTGAATTATGCACCCCCCAAAACTTATATGTTAAGCCCTAACCCCCAATGTGATGGTATTGGAGATGGGAAGTAATTAGGTTTAGAGACATGAGGAAAGTTGACCAAGTTCACCAGCTAGTAACCAAGCCAGGAGTTGAGCCCAGATGAATGACTCCAAATTCAATGTAATGTCCCCAATACATACTGTACTCATCATAGCCTATTGATTAAGAGCCCAGACCATGTTGAATGCCTTAGTTCAAATCCTTGTTTGCTACTCAGTGACTCCTTCATACTTAATGTCTCTGTGCTTCATTTTTCTAATCTGTGAAAAAGAGTGATAAATAGTACTTACCCTGAAGAGTTATAGTAAGGATCAAATAAACAAGTTTCTTCTTTGAAGCAGTTAGATCAGTACCTGGTACACAGTGGACTATATAAACATTGTTAAATAAATAACAGAAAGAAAAGTAACATCTAACTCTAGCGTCCTTCTGTGCAGAGGACCTGTAGGTACTGGAAGGAAATTACAGGTCTTGGACACCTGCTAGATCTACCTTTTCAATTCTCTTGGGTCATCCAACAACAACCCTTGATTGTCTAAGAATTAATTTTGAGCACTGAATGCAGCTTTCTCCTCTTTGTTACATACAGGGGTCCCAGGAATAAGCAAGAGAGGTCCTGGAACAAAGAGGCAAACTTCACTGATTCTCACATGTGCCAATAAATTGGGGGGCATTCTCAGTTGCTGCAACTGGGGTGGCATACAACTGGCACCAATTAGGTAGAGACAAGGGATACTGCTAAACATCTCTCAGCATAAGGACAGCCCCTACAACAAAGAATTAGTCAGCCCTAAATGGTCATTGTGCAGAGGTTGAGAACCTTGATCAAGTGTGACCTTGGTTTAATCTTGATGAGGTGGACATTTTGAGATGCCTTTGGCCTCTTCTGAGATACAGAGTCATTAGAAATCAACAAGCTTGAAAGGCCTTTCAAACCATCTCTGCTTCCAGGTAAGGCTATTTGAGCTGAGCACCTCTGTATATTTCCTCTTTTAGTTGAAAATTCTACAGAGGGAGTTGGTGGTAGTCAAAAATCCATCAGCTCTCATTTTACCAGGCATTTAGGAAAATAACTTTTCTCCTGCAGAAGAAATTACATGAATTATATTAAAATTGATGCTAAGGTAATAAAATTACATGCTCATGATTCTTCTAAAAAACTCCCTTTGTCTGGCAGGGTAATTTGAGTATGGGGAAGACAATCTCCCCAGCTGCCGCACTTGCACATAAAGAGGGAGCAGAGGAAATTGGCTTGACTATGCTCTTGCTGCATGTACCACTCTGTGAAATTCCAATTTTATTTTTTTACATCTAAAAATTTAATCACAAGGCAATGTTTCTGATGCAGATCCATGAGAAGAATGATTTGGGTTATTTTTTTTTAAATACATACTTCTAAAAGAAAACTTCAAATCTCCAAATGGATTGTGGTGCCCCAGACAAGGGCAAACACCTTGGAATTGGGCAGAAATGTTCTCTGACATCATGCAAGTCATCACCATTTCAGTTTTCAGTGCTCTACTGGTTTGAAAGGCAATGTATAGAAATGCACATGTGATGAGAGAAATCTTTTTCACTTCCAGCGTGCTAAGCTAACAATTTTTAGCTCACAAGACAAAAAAAAAAAGTCCTTGCTTTAATGTACGAGAAAACCAAAATGACGGGGGAAGGTGACATCTGTTCTTAAGATTCCCAGTGAAAACTTCAGTCATTTAGAGGCAAATTGATGCATGTGATGTGTCGAGGCCATGGCCAATGAGGCTGGCAGTGAAGGGAGTGTGCTTGATGGAGTGGAAAGAGAGTAAGCCAGGAAGAGAGAAGCCTGGCTGGTATCCTCACTCATGTGAATTTGGAGTTTGATCTTTTAGAACAGTTGTTTTCAACCAGGGGTGATTGTACCCTCCTAGAGGACATTTGGCAATGTCTCAAGATATTTTTTAATGGTCACATTTGGTGGGAAGGTTTTTCTGGCATCTTTCGAGTAAAGACCAGGAATGCTACTAAACATCCTACAATGCACAGGACAGCCTCCACAACAAAGAATTATCTGGTCCAAAATATCCATGAAGCTGAGGTTGAGAAACCCTGTTTTAGAGCTTCCATTCCTTCATCTGTAAAATGGGAGAAGCTGCAATGTTTCTTTCACTTTGTTGTTCTACTTATCAATGATGGTGATATGTGGAGAACGCTTTCTGCAAGTGGTGACCATCTTCACTGATTACTGCAATCTCTAGGGCATCTCCAGATTTTATTTCTTTACCTAATCTACCACAGTCACAGAGCTCTTCTTAAAAATACGAATCCTTTCCTTTCCCTTCTCTTCTTAAAATCTATTCGTGGTTTTCCTTTTACTCCTGTAGTATACACAGACTGATTTTTGCAGCCTCATATTTCAACCCTGCCCTCCTCCCCTGCAACCTCCACCAGGGATGGTATGCTCTCTCCCACCATCTCTGCACTTGCTGTTCCCTTTCCTGAACCATCTCGTCTCAAACCTTCTCATTTCAACTAGTCAAGTCCTACTTTTCCTGATGGTCTTAGTTACCATGTCATCCCTGGTGCCTATTATCTGAGCTCCCACAGTGCCTTGTGCTTACCCCTACCCAGAGCTTGTAATACTGTCATAATTGCCTTTAACAAATTTCCATCTCCTCTCCCAGGCTATGAGTATCTTGCTCGCTGTTGTATTCTTAGTGACCAATTAAGCACTTGACCAACTAGTACAGTTCAGTAAATATTTGATGAAGAAGCAAATGAGTAAATGAACCAATGAGATCTTTCAACATAGTTGCTTCCAGCAGAAAATAATTCATTTTGATTTGCGTTCTTTCTCTTTCTTTGGATCATTCTCTTTGGGTCATGCTAATTAATGGGCGATAGTCCAAAAGAAGATGGTTGAGAAAACTTGCACAGCAAAAGGTCAGCATACTTTTTAATCTTGTCCAATGGCCTTGGAATAATCCAGAGAAAAGTGTCCTTGGGTGAAAATAATCACCTTTGTCTTTCAAGTGAATTAACTGGTATTTTCTGGAAAGTATAGTATCAGGAAGAGATAAGAACTTACTGAGTTGTCAGTGTTCCAGACTATTTTTCTTCATGTGTCCATGTGTATTTTACATTCTCTGTTACATAATTAAGCTTCTGGAGCATAAGAACTATCTCTGCTTCATCTCAGAGGACTCTGGGCATCTTAACTTAATCTGGTCCAAAGTGCCTGGTGAAGAAATCTTTCAGGTAAAAAATCTCTTCATAATCATGTAGGGGGGTCCCTGTTTTATGGACAAGTAAACTGAATATTCTTAAAGAGGGTAACTGTGTCTATACAGTGAGTTAGCCACAAAGCCAGGACTCCAAAAAAACATGACGTAGTTTCACTGAAGACAATTAGAAAAGCTCAATGCCTTTAAATTTAGGAAACAAAGTTAGATTCTGCCAGAGTGGTAAGGCAGTTTTGACATCTTCTGAAAGCCACTGTTCCTATCCAATTTTATCCGTAAAGCAGGAAGCAAAAGCTCACAGGGACACTCTGGTGCATCTCCCCTTCCATTTATCAGTATTTTTTCCTCTCATTATATCCATGGCCTAGTTTTCTTGGGCTCTTTAGATGTCAATGAGTGTATTATACTAGGTATTGTCCTTGAAACTTTTTGAAGTTCTTTAGGCATTATAACAAGGTCTTAAACTCCAGCTGAGTGCCACTGACTACTTTGGCTCCGCTCTAGTTCCTTAAGAAATCTAAAGGATGGCATTGTCATTTCCCAGAGTAGAAAGTAATAAAGAAAGGCTGCCCTCATACTGAGATTTTCTCCCCTTTTTTGGAGGCAGTGGAGAAATTGCTAAAATTAACTTTTATTGTGCAAGATGCTACTGTCTTCCAACCAACAGAGAGGAAACTGGTAGCTTTGAAGGAATGGGGTATGATTTGGGGGAGGTAAGATGATTGGCGCAGAACCTAGGGGCAAAGGAACAAATGTTCTACATTATAACAGCAGGCTGGGCTTGATAGGGTAGAAACCAGCTCATCTGAGCTCCCTGTGTCCTGGGCACACAGCACAGGCACACTGTACTTGGATCCAGATCTCTGGTTACTGTGGGCTTTCAAGACGGGGTTGTGGGTCTCTGTTTTTTCTTCTGCTCTGAGCTTTGTCCAACCCAATGTAAAAATGATGAACAGTTCTCAGCAGCCTCCCTCGAAGATGTTTTGGCATCTTGCAAACATGGAGGGGTTTTAGCTCCAAGGTTTAGAAGAGAGTGTGTTGTGAGAAGGGCTTGCTCCTGAGTGAATGGAGTAGGCTTCTAAGAGCTAATTTAAGAGACTCCAAGAAGACTCACTCAAGCCCCCAAATATCACCTCTTTAGATTTTAGAAGTGTCAGCTTTTGCATCTAACAAACTCTGTTTGTCACAAGTGGGGAATCTGGAGTGAACCAGCACGGATTCACATCGCAGCTCTACCACATGTAAGCTCTGTGACCTTGCATATTTTACCGAACCCCTCCGCATCTCAGTTCCCTTATCTGTAAATGGAAGCACTGATATGATAGGCTTATTTGAATGGCCAAGTTTAGAATCCACTTAATAACATGTCTTTCCTACTCTAGTGCTTGAACAAATGGCTAAAAAAAGTTATTAGGACACCCCACGTATGGGGTTATGGCAAAGGGACAGAGAGACCCACACAGAGATCTCCCAATGGCAAAATCGAACACTTTGAGCAACAAAATAAACTTGTGTTAGATTATAACCCAAAGGATAAAGTAAATATCTGAGTTCATGGAGACGTAAAGAAAGGATTGAACAAGTAAATAAATGGGAGAAAAGAGACAAATCTCCTGAACATAAGAACTCTACACAGTTTATGTAGACATGTCTTCCTCAAGGAGGAGGAGCATAGCTGCCCATTCCCTAAGTGTGAGCTGCACATACTGACTTCCTGCCAAAGGGGGCAGCAAAAAGGTGGGGGGAGCAATTGTACAGTGGAGAAAGTTGACAAATACTACCTCATCCAAATCAAGGTTAAAATCAGAAGTGATAAATCATTTGATACTGTGTACCCCGGACTTGATATGATGTAATGAAAATGACAATATTTCTCTGTGGTCTTCTTTTCCGTATCCCAAACCCCAGTCTAATCATGAGGAAAACAACAGACAAACCCCAATAGAGGGGAATCCTACAAAACACATGACCAATGCTCCTCAAAACTTCCAAGGTTTTCAAAGGTGTAGAAAGTCTAAAAACTGTCATAGCCAAAAGGAGCCTAAAGAGACAGCAAATAAATGTGATGTGGTCTCTGGGAGGGAACCCTGGAATAGAAAAACAACACTAGGTAAAAATTAAGAAAATTTGAATAAACCACGGACTTGAGTTAATAATAATGTATCAGTATTGGTTCATTAATTACAATAAATTGCCAAACTAATCTAAGATATTAGTAATGGGGCAGTGGGCTTAGGGTATGTGGGAATTCTTCGTGCTGTTTAATGAACACAATAAACTAACAAACAAAATAGAAACAGACTCATAGGTAGAAAACAGACTGACACCTATCAGAGAGGAGGGGCATTGAGGGGTGGATGAAAAAGGTGAAGGGACTAAACAAAAAAAAAGCAACCCTCATAAACAGACACAGACAACAGTATGATGACTACCATAGGGAAAGAGGGGCGGAGGGAGGTAGAAGAGGGTATAGGGAGATAACTGGTGATGAAAGGAGACTTGACTCGGGAAGGTGAACACACAATACAGTGTACAGATGATGTGTTATAGAACCATGCACCTGAAACCTGTATAGTTTTATTAACCAATGTCATCCCAATAAATTCAATTAAAAAGTCATAAAAAATAAAAAAATTAAAATGTTCCGAAAAAGTCTATTTTTAAAAAGTTATTATTATTATTATTACTATTTTTTTGGAGTTCTCTCTCCTATGACAATTTCAAGGCTCCCAGGAGAACCTATTAGTCCAAGGCATCAGTCCTGGTCACTACTGCCTTTGTTTAGCCAACACGTCCTATTCTTTTGGTTGTGGTTGGAGTGGTTCCCGTAGGGTACAACTTGGGTGATCTGGCTGTCTACATGCTCTTCTAGGGAAATGCATATTAACTCTGAAAATGGTAACCTAGCAGCCTGACAGAACTCATGTCTTCTGAAGAAAAGTGTTAAAGTAATCTAGCTTCCATTCCAGGCAAAAGTGATTATTTCTTTCTCTGTTAACCCTGCCTGTATGTACCTTGGCTGAATCACTTGACACATTGAATTTTCTTTATTTATCTTCTTCACACATCTGTGAACTCCCCTGGAAGAGAGTTTTTTCATTTATCTTTGTACCTCCGGGACTTCATTCTATGCCCAGCATGAATGACTAAAAAATCGTGATTAAGGGGAGGACTGGGCAAGAGTGTCCAAACTTTCAATGCTGAAATTCAATTTGATTGCCCATGCCAAAAGAGAAGAGATGATGGGGAAGATTGAACTTTCCAAAGCTGGAAAGTTCTCCCATCCTACATGCTCTTCTTTCAATTTGACCTTCACACCTCTCATAGCGTGATGAGATTTATGTCCTTTCTTCTTGAAATGGGCAGATGCTTGTGACTGCCCTGACCAATAGTATATGGCAGAAGTGGGGCCATGTGAGTTCTGAGCTTACATCATGAAAATTCCATGTACTTCTTTGTCTTGTTTTCCTGGGATGCTCAGTCTTAGAACCCAGCCATCAGGCACTGAGCCTGACCAAGCACAGGTATGGAGAGATACCTGTGAAGAAGAACTGAGGTCCTGATCCACGTCCTCAGCTGAGCTTCCAGCTGACAGCCAGCACCAACTTGCCAGCCATCTTGGAAGTAGATTCTCCAGCTCCCAGCCAAGCTACTCCAGCTGATGGCATGTGGAACAGAAATGAGCCATCTTGTTTTGCCTCTACCCAATTTATGAGCCAACTCAATGACTTGTTGTCTTAAGCCACTTTGTTTTGGGGTGTGTTATGCAGGAATAACTAGAACAGACAGGCAAATAAAATCCTCAGGTGATTGAAAACTTTTGAGTTATTTTACCTTGTTTCCTATTTTGTGTGAAAAAACCTTCTGACAATGAAATTCCTTTTATCATTAGTGCCACCTTGCTTAAAGGGATCTAGCCACATTTGAAAGCGGGTAACCACAAGATCTCCAAACTGATAATTTAATGCATTAATCAATCAACTAATTCAGCAATTATTTGAGTTGTGGTCTAAGTTCCTGGTTAAGCAGTGGGATGTGTCAGTGAATGAACTAAAGATGGTCCTCTGTCTTCAGGAAACTTAATGTTTAGGAAGCTTAACAGTTAGAAGACTAAGTAAACAGTCAGGATTATTTGAAATTAATAATTAATTTAATCTCTGTGGTGGAAAGAACTGAAGGATATTTATCTCAGATAATAGCTTCTCAAAGTATCTAAGGATATGCCATGTTTCACTGACATGGCTTGACCTTCCTCATAGTATAGTCACTGGGAGGCGGCTCAGTTCACAACAATTTGCCCTTCTGGGCGATGCTTTTTTTATGCCTTAATATACAGGTGGGCTCCCAGCAGCAAGCTCTGCAGGGGTGACTCTACCACCAGCCAGAGTTGATTGATTCAGGATTGGACTCATGACTCAGGCTGAAACAATCACACTCTTGTAGCTGTGGGTACAGCTTGTTAATGGTAGTGCCGGAGACTAAGGTTTGGTGACTTCTGAAAGTCTCCAAGGTTGGTCCTGAATTTGCTCTGGTTCCTGCGTTCCCTGAGGCTGATTCTTCTCCTCCTTTTCCTTTTCTTCTCTCCAACTGCTCCATCTCCTTCACCTCCTCCTCCTCCCCATTTTCCTCCCTTCCGCTTCCCTTTCCTCCTCTCCACTTCTCCCCTCCTCTTCTTTCTTTTTTCCCCTTCTCTTTCTCCTTCTCTCCATTCTCCTCTTCCTTCTTTTTTCTCTTCTCCCCTTTCCTTCTTCTCCTTCTTCATTTCCAGTTGATTTCCTTTGATGCTAAAACTTCCCAAAGTTGGTTTTTATTACTTGCAATAAAAGCAAACCTTCACTAGTACAAAGCACAAGAGGGTGTATCCCTGTCTTTTAAGGCTTCCAAGGGATAGAACTAAGACCAAGGAGCACAAGTCACTGTGGGAAAAATTTCAACTGAATACATGAAACAACATTCTAAGGGCCTGACATATACATATCTGCAGTTGGTGAGCTTCCTGTCTTTGGAGGTTTTCAAACAAAGCTGGTCAACCACTTACATGTGATGTTGTCAAGAGGATTTAAGCATTAACTTCGGGATTGGGCTGGTTAATAATAAGAATAATGGCAGCTAACAGCTTTGTGCACTTACTCTTTTCCAGCACGATGATAAGTGCTATCTTATTTAATCCTCACAATAACACCTTGAGGACTTATTATTACTATCATCACATGGTAAATAACAAAATTAAGTAACTCAGGCAAGGTCATTCATCCCATGAGCCAGATTTAAACTTAGACTGTGTGACCCCCAAAACTACACTTTTTTTTGGTCTTAGTTGAACCTTATTCCACTCCAGCTCCAAAAGCTCATAGGATTTCACCTTCTTTTCCTTATTCCGTAATCCAGAAATGGCCCCAAAATAAAACAAGGTAAAACAAAAAGAAATCTTGGGTAGTTGGACCCTGAATAATGGAGAATACTTTATGTAAAAAAATTCAGGCATATTAGACACACTAGATATAGAAGCCGGTGAAAAAAAGTGGTCCTCAGAGCAGTGAGTCCCGTACAGGTGGAGCAGGTCACTAACTATATCTACCCTGGTCACTGGGTGTTTTGTTTTTTTCTTCTTTGGTACCCCATCCAATTTGAACATTTACTTGAATCATTTCTACTCTCTCTTTCTGAACCAAATTAGTTTATTATTGTTGTTGTTGTTGTTGTTATTGTTTTGTTTATCTTTGAAACATAGAACATCCTCCCATTTCTGAGTGATTTGTTCTGAGATCTGTTGGCCACCAACAAAGCGTGTGTTTGTGTGGGTGAGACAATTTGAATTGCCAATGGCCTGCCTGATGACTGTTTCCCAGAGGCAGGCATGATTAAATTCAGCAGAAGTTTCTCTTAGAAACGTGCTGAAAAAATAAATCCCCAAATTTTATCTGATTATTTATCATTATTTTGAGTCATAGGGAAAATGGAAGGTTCCTGTCATTTCTGTAATTGAATCAAGGAGACAGACTTGGGAGGATCCTATCAAATGCTGAACAGACTCCAAGCTCCTAATTTGAGAATTTACCTGCGGAGTTCCCTTTGCAGAGGATGTGCTGAGCCCTGCTTGTCTCCCCACCTGTTTCTGATGTGTTTCTGCATGCCTAGCAGGTTAGTGTTGAGGCCAATTCAACGTGCACTTCTATAATAGAATACATAAGCCTATTCCTGTTGTGGGGTGAACAGCAGATCTTCTAAGAATCTTCCGAGCTTTTGTTAGGCCTATTATGATGTTTCCAAGGAGATGGAGTCCAGCAGAAGGCAAAAGGTGGTTGTTGTGTGTTGTTGGTAGCTTGTTTACGGAACTGGGTTTGGAAACTCATTTCTTTATTATTTATCTCCAGTTCCCGGACCAGGTGGTGCTTGAGTTTGAGAAAGAATTGTGTGCCTTCCATGTGCCATGAATCTGAAACTTAACAGCTTTGTGGCCCTCAGATTTCTTTATTTATTTCAGATAAATACAGAGAGGTTTGTTAAATTCTCCAGAATTGAGAGTTCTGCATCTTAAACCTGGGGTGAAGTTTGACTCCTGGGCAGAGGATGGCGAATACATCTGAGTGCTCCTGGGTGATGCTTATAATAGCAGCTAAAGTTTACTGAGTGGTTAACTATATGCCAGGCACTGTGTTGGAATGGAAGGAGCACAGGTTAATGTTGCCTCCGTTGTTAACAGGGAAACAAAATTGAGGGTCTGTCCATCTCTGGACCAATTACAATCTGCTCTAATCACAGAGAATAAAGCTGTGACTACCACAAGCCATGTTACATTTCCTGAAATTACAGAGCGCTGCTTTTAGGAATAGGGAAACTCCTGAAATTGCAGTCAGAAAGCAACAAATTCCATGACCCTGGGAATATATTTTTGTTTGTTTTTGTTAACTGTTCATTTCTATTACCTAACTGTGAGCCTTTCATATAGCCCAGGAGTCAGCAAGCAAACTTGTTCTGAAAAAAAAAAAAGATTAAAAATATTTTAGACTTTGTGGGCCATATGGTTAAATGGCTTACCAACTATTCAACTCTGCTCCTGCAGTACAAAAACAGCTATAGACAATAAGTAAAGAGAGGGTGTGGTTGTGTATCAATAAAGCTTTATTTACAAAAGGAAGTTGTGGATCAAAGACACAGCACATAAATATTTGCTGAAAAAATATATCTAAAGTAGAAAGGTCAAATAGTAGGAATTTAAAACACAAAGCCAATCTTTATTAAGAGTTTATAATAGTAAATACTTGCTTACTGAAGAAATTTTTTAAAAACTTAAAAAGTACATTAAGAGGGAAATAAAAATCATGACCAAAAGAAAACTCCAGTTAATAATTTGCTGTCTTTTTCCTTTTAGTCATTTTCCTGTGTACGCCATTTCTTTTTCAGAAAATAGGGTAAACGCTGCAATTTTAAAATATTATAATATGAGTTTGTTCTATTCTAATGGGAAGCATCTGATGAAACCAGTTTCCCTTGGGACTGTATGAAAAAGAGTAAGTCTTTTGCCTGGGGTGATTAAAAGATCTTCTTCAAGTCAGCTCAATGCCTCCATCCCTTAACATCCAAAATCAGATTTCTGCCCATGGCCCAGGCTCTGAAAAATCTTGGTGTGCTTTTTGGATCTCAAAGGAAGATTTAATGAAAAATCTCAGTAGAATTTTGGCATTGAGTGCTGCATTGTATGTGGGGTGACTCTTAATCAAAACATGGCATTTCCTCTCTAGTTTTGGATGCTCAAAATTGCCTGGGATGCTATTGCAGAGGCCAGAACATTTTGAGAATACGTTACCCTAAAATGGGCCAGAAGGAATGATGATGAAAAGTTGAGTCGTAAGAGTTAATAACTTGGTGTGAGAAAGAGCCCTCAGGAACTTCTATTTCTAGGGGATGGAGAGCGATGATATCCCAGGCTTTTCCCTAGTACATACACACTCAGGACATCCCTGCATGCATCTTGGAGGGGATTCCACCTGCTGTAGTCTGATAGTTGTGACTGCAGAGCCTCTGTTGCCTTACGTGACCACTTGCCCTTCTCACCCTTTTCTTTCCACCATTCTCGTGGCCCTGCACACACGTGATGAGCCCTGTGTTGCTCATTTTTAGAAGGCAGTAAGTGCATGGCCATCTAAGACAATTGCAAAGGATGCTGAGAAGCATCTAGTGCTCAGAAGGCCTCTAAAGCTTGCCAGGCCAGCGATGATCAATCCCTCCCAAATTTGGAGATGGAAAACCAGCAGCAAATCTTTATATTTCAAAACTTTTAAATTCAGATATTTGGCTTGCTGGGCAGGGAGGTGACTGAATCGTGTGCATGGGGCACATTTGATATGTGTCCATCTGGGCTCTTGGTGTTCTTAATGATGACTGTGGAATTCCACCACCCATCCGGGACATCTCCTCTGTTCTCCTCAAAGGCCTATTATGACCAGTTACCACATACACTGTACCATGTCCTCTTTGAGCAACTGGGTGCTCAGTCTGGGAGCCTCCCTTTCACACAGGGAGGGGTGAACACAAGGAATAAAACAGGGGAGTGGTGAAGTGCCCATCATGTCCCTGGTGTTCTGTTCAGGCTACGAGTCACTCTACCCAACAAGGTTATTGGTAGGTAGAGCATCCATATTTTTTTGGACTGAGATTGACCCTTTTTGTAGGCAATGACTATATGTCCACCACTTGCATCTTTAAAGTAATTGAAACGGTGCCTTTGAGGAACATGAGTAATCAAGTTACATGAATAACCTGAAGGAATGATTTAAATTGTATTTGACAGGGCATGGGACTCAAATTTATTTTTTGTGTGTTTTTTTTTCTGCTCCCTAGTAGGTGGGGGCCCATGAGGAAGAGCAGATCAGTCAGTAATGAAATAAGGTGCTTTGTATCTGCATATCTGAAGGGTAATATGTGTGACCCTGATATCCCAAATCAGTTGTAGGCTCATTTATTTCAAAGGGGCTGGGAGCAGTGAGCATTCTTAGTTCTCATAAGATTCTCTAACAGTACATGACCTCAAAAATTAATTTTCTTGCCTGTCATAAATAGCGATAGGCATGTTGGGACTGTGGCAATCAAATTAGGCTCCTTTGGAGGTAAAGGGAGAGGAATGGGAGAGGTTTCTTTATTTTTACCCATCACTGAGAGAGGTGTTTCTTTAGGTAACATCTGCACCCACCAAACTTCTAGAATGTACCAACATGCTGAGCTGTTTGGACCAGAATCACTGCCCAAAAGTGACATGCATAAAACTGTCTAGTATGAGGGTGTTTTCACTCTACTAAATTCTTGTTGAATGTATTAACTCTTGGGGCAATAACAAATCATCCTATACTCCAAATATAAACTGTAAAAAAATCTTTGCCCAAAGATCCATATGCAGGTATATTGCTATACCATTGTTTGTAACAAGAAATATTAAATACTTTCATTAGTAGAAAACTGGTGAAAAAATTAATGATTCATCCAAATAGTGGAACAGTAATACTTATAATAATAATGTAGCTATTAAAAAGATGAAAAAGATCTACATATACTGAAATGACACAATCTTTAGAATATATTATGAAGAACTCTGGCTATAGAATGCTTCCATTAGTAAAAGAATAAGTGTGTATTTATATTGTTGATCTAAGAAACATCCAGACTGTAGGAAATTTTTATGAGTTTATTTGAGCCAAACTGACAACAGTTGCTGGGAAGCAAAATCTCAATGGATTGGAAAAATGCTCCTGAAATGGTAGTTTTGCAGTTTATTTTATACATTACGATCAAAGGAGGAGGTGTAAGGAAAGTTACATGAAATTCATTGGTTGTAGATAAGGGAGGCACGCAAAAGCAAAGTAGAAACGTCTCTGAGACTGGATAAAGAGCAAAACGGGGAGACAAATACCTCCTGTACATTGGTGGGAACAGGATAGTTAACAGTGAGCGTTTGCAGCACACACAGATGGTATGTGGGCAACAAGATAACAATGAGGGTTCTGGTGTCCGTGGTCTCCTGCTCTGGTGGGAGATTGTGCCCTGAGGTTACTGTGACGTCCCAAAGGCATGTTATCGTAGATACAAAAAGACAATAGACAGGCTCAGTTAAACTAAAGACCAACTGCTGTCAAGAAGATACCCGCCCAGGACATGACTAACTGCCATGACCTGTTTTAGTTGTTTTAACTTCAGATCATCATATAAGATACTTCTGGTCTCCGAGTTTGTAAGGTCCACCATGCAGGCATCCCCTGAGCTTGTCAGGGTTAGTGTGTGGCCTCCTTTGTGTTCACAATATCTGCATTTGTATTCTTGTCTGTATCTCTATCTATACTTACACTTACAGCTATATCCGTCTAACACCATGTTTACATCTATTTTGTTTACTTGTACAAATAGCATATTTCTGGCCAGCTTTATAAGCATCTAATGCCCTCTGTTGCCTTTGTGGAGAAGAACTGGGGAATGGGGTGGGTAGCAAGTCAGAAACAAGAGGAGCAACAATCTTCACTTGAAAATTATTTGCACTTATTATTTAAAATATTGTTAAAATTAAAAACTAAAAACAAACAAACAAACAAAAAACAACAAACGACCAAACATGCCAGTCACCCACAAACATAGCACCCAGGGTTGAAGGCTGAAGTTAATTTACCAGGCAGAATCTTGTTTTATCTAAATTGCAGGTTTAAGGTTTTAATTTTTTTTCTTAAACTGCCAGACACAGAGAGAGACCCCAACTGGTTCAATAAAGTTCAGTTATTCTGAGACGGTGGGGAGGGGACCCAATGCCAGGAACAGTGAGAGATTTCTGATTCTTCTGTCATGTTAATTCACCAGCGAGGCGTTATCTCCTGACAGAGACCAAAGCTTCCTTGAAATAACCCAAAGGATTTGACTGTAAGGGAAAGGAAGCAGCACTTATTAAATCCTTTTTAGGTTTCAGGAACTTTCAAATGTATTTTTCTTAATTTCTTACAACACTTCCATGGTGCATATGAGGAAACTAAGGCTCTGAGGGTAAAGCCCAAGGTCTGTATGGCTCATTTATCCTATAATCTTTTCACTTAACCATGATTTGCAGGTTGAGGTTGTCTAGAGCAGAAGGGATGACGCCAGCTTCCAGGCAGAATGGCAAACCACAGGATAAATGAGATCCAATTTCCTGGAGCATCATTTGTTCCTGATGAAAGTAATAAAAAATTAGGCTTATATTAAAATGAATACAGATGTAACGCAAAGTCATATGCAAAAGTCACATCAATTTTAAAGATAAAATTTAAGAGGTCAGAAACATTCCTTGCTTGTTTCAAAATTCTTTCCCCAAAACATGTAAATGTTCTTTGTAGTCAGCAGACATCAGGGCATTGCATGGTATCACCTTCTGAAAACCAGTGAAATATGTTTGGCAACATGCCTTTTATCCCACATGGTCCTGTGGATTGTTAATCCACCTTTAGAGCTGACTAAGAGATCCATGGAAACACAAGTGTGAGTGACAGGGGCAAGAAGGAGGCGAGAAGGAGCCGGGAGCACATTTATGCAAATATGCAATGTGAATTCCTGGATAGAGATTCTGTAAAGCCGTGTTTTATCCAACCTTGAGAGGACTCCCTTTAGAATCAGACAGTGTCAGGAAGCAGTGTGGTGAAAATAAGACATAAATGCAAACTATGTGCTGGAACCATACCATTGATTCTAATGCCTTGGCAGACATTGCTAATCAATCACAACACACTTTCTCCACTGATCATGTACTCCATCTCACTGCTTTTCCCAATATAACCCCTCAGAGTTCTATTGAATAGGTAGAATGGACATTGCAATGAACCCTATCTGCCATGCAAGAATTAAATGTAGTGGCTAGAGCACACATCGGGAGCCAGACTAGGTTTGAATTGGGTCTTTCAAACTTAGGGGATGTTGTGGCCATGGTTTGTATGAGTTATGTTGACATGTAGAAGGTGGGGTCAAGGTGTACTGCCAGAGAAGCCAGAATATGGGGTTGGATGAAGGGATGTGTTATGAGTGGAGGGAAATCAGAGAAGACTGGGGATTCAGGAGCTTGGCCTTCAATGAGAGAATGGGCTCTTATTCTTGGAGGAGCAGGTGGCAGGAAGCAGATGAGACAGAGGGCTGTGCTGTGTTTAATTATGGGGTGTTTTGGAAGGGAAAGGAACACTTGGGGATCCAGTTTCATAATCTTCTGGACCTTGTGGGTATAAGTTGGTGAATATACCAACTTGATGGGTAGTAGGTGAATCATTCACTCACCAGGCAACTGGGGTTTCTAAAATAAACTATTCTCCTTCCCACAACTTCTGGCAAGTGCCTCCGTGTCTCTGTAGTAGACTGCAAAACTGGTCATATGCTCCTCTCATCGAGCAGTGGAGTCTGTTTATCTATACTTTGAATCATTAATGTCTATGTGATTTGTTTTGGCCAATAGAAAGTGATATATAGGACAGTACCAGTTTTGAGCCTAGGTTTCCTTGCAGTTTCCGCTCAACATTTTTGGAACCTCTACCATAGCATAATGGATGAGAGACATGTAGTTGGAGACCCCGTTTTGCCCCTGGTACAGCATGCCAACCACCAGCCACATAAAGAAGGCCAATCCCAGGTACCCTTAGCTGATGACCAGCTGATCACAGACACACACATGAACCTCGCATGAGGTCAGCTAAGCCAGCCAAGGGCAGAGAAACTCCCCCTGAGTCTAGTCCAAATTGCAGACCCATGGAGTGGTGAATAAAATAAATGATTGGTACTTTGAACCACTAAGTTTTGGGGTGATTTGTTATACTGCAATAGATAACTGATACACTGACCATGAAGGGATGGGTGGTAAAGCTCAACTAACCAAAACTACCAGGAGAATCTAGAGCTTAGATTTGCAAATTTTGAGTTTGTATCTCTGACAGGCAATCAAGATTTTTTTGTGGGTAAAAAAGCACTTATTTCACACTCAAATTGTCTGTCATCATTGATCCCTCAAATATGAGACTGTAGAGTTAAGGCAAATCTGAATGAAGGCCTCTTCCAGCATTTCGGAGAAGGGAGCAGGATAAATGGTTTGGCTCAATGTCTTCTGATCTATAATTAGCTCTTTACAGGAGGAGACCAAGTTGAGGCAAGGAGCTGAAGTTCTGGAACCTATCACCCACTCCCACTTTAATCAGAGTTTATATATGTATTTCATTTATATATACATTCATTTTGTTAATGGTGATTGGCACCAGATGTTAGACCCAGACCTTGAGGTTGGCTAAGAAAGAATTCAGAGTCAAGAACTTAAACACAACTGAAAGTTTATTTAGAAAGTCACAGAGGGAGAAGATGTGAGCCATGGAAGAAATGAGCAAGCAGGGCTGTGTGAACTCAGGAAAGAAGTTGTAGAGGCAAAAGAAGGGCCCTTGGAGCTTAGGAGAAAGAGAGGCAAAGAAAATGTGCCTTGGGGAAGAAAGGCAGAAGGAAAGGCACAGACAGGCCTGCTTTAGAAAGGAATAGTACATCTGAGGGAAGAAAGGGGTGGCGAAGGTGTGTGTGTGGGGGGGTGTACATCTGTGTGTGTGTGCGTGAGAGAGAGAGGGAGAGAGGGAGAGAGAGAGAGACAGAGAGATTGCTGAGTCCTTTGTCTTAAGGGTTTTTATCTGGTTTCCAAAGGCAGGGATTTTAAAGGAGGTCTCGGGGGACGATCTCAATAGAATATTCATCAGCTTTCCAGGTGTGTGCTTTTCAGGGTCACATTCTCCACTGATTGGTTGGCATGAGGGTAGGAAGTCATTAGTTATTGCAGCTGGTCCTGATATCACCCATGGTGTCACTTTGTCTGGTTTTACTGATTCTCTGAGCTTGGAACTGAAACACAGCTGAGGCTTAAAGTTATCTTTGGTTTGACTGGAACTCTGTCTCTGTGCTCAACAGACCCAAGGCTTTATTCTTAAGATTATTTAATGAGGGCCAGAACCTCACTGTCCTGAAGGCTTAATGTTTAAGGGAGTGGTTGTGCAAGGGTTAGTATGGGGGTCATATGAAGCTATTCTTCAGCCCCCTTGTTCCTCTTGTAAAAGGGTCTACCACATACCAGCAGAGGAAAGGTCAGGGGAGGGTCCAATGATATAAAAGGACTGCACGGCCAGTGATATAAAAGGTCAAGGTGTCTAAACCACACGACCAGCAATATGCGAGGGGAGGAAAGGTCACTCTGAGGGTGAGGTCCCACCCTGCAATACTTGTTTCTCCAGGTTGGCTCATTGCTAGGCACCCAGAGCTTTCTACCCTGGTGACCTTCTGTACTTGGCCTACTGTTCTCACTCTGCTCATATCTGTCTAACTGCCTACTATATCAATTTAAATTAAAGAATACATTTTGTGTACTCATTCTATTCTAAATACTTTTTAGAAACCCTGATTGTCAGACCATGAAATAATGAGCATGCCTGTTCATTGACAAAAAAGAATCATCTGCTTTTAAAAAGTTTGAAATCTGCTGTATGCAGTATTTTCTCAGTGTCCTTTTGAGAAGGTGGAAGCATTTTCCTGGAAAGGTAATTTTGGCTGTAGCTAAGGCAAGCCATGTGCATGTCTGCCAGGAGGCTGGCCTGGCTAGAGCGGGGGCAATGGCTAGCTCCCTGAGGTCTGGGAGAGTGGGGATTGCAGGACAGAACTTTTAAGAGGACTGACTGCCTGGCTCACAAGGTCATTTTAGAGACCCTTCCTCAAGGCCACCCTCGTGGGTGGCAGGGAGTCCTGATCCCCAGCTGCTGGCCCACCCCTCACTGCTTCTTGGCCCTGCTCCTCCTCCCTCTGCGCACCCAGCACGTTCCTCCTGCCAGTGGCAACAGCCAGAACTGGAGCAGGCTTCCCTGACAGCGGGGAGTTTGACTGCTTCATTTTTCTTTCTGCTCCCTCCCAACATTCTGTCTTTTCTCCAAGGCCCAGTGCCCAGCAGCAAGGCCAGAGAGGGAAACACCCACCCATGCCCCTTTTCCTTTCTCTTCTATCATCCTTTTAGTGATGGATAGTCTGTTTTCCCCCCTCTTATTCCTTGGGTACCTTCACACCCAAGAGGCAGACACACTGGACGAGGGTTCAGGAGATGGGGTCAGGAGACCAGATCTGTTTCCACAACTGTGAAGACAGAGAGTTGGCCCCAGGGCTCCCTAAACCAGCCATCTGGAGCCACCTGCATTATTTGGCTACAAATGCCACATCTAGATGGAGCCTGTCCAAGCTTCTAGCCTGAGGCCTGCTCTCTCTATTAAGATTAGCATGTGTTATCCAGGTGTTAAAGACAGAGCAACACCAAAATGAGACTTGGTTTTACATAATAAGGGTTGCAGAGAATTGAAAGGGAGATGAATTTCCTGTTTTGAAAATATTTGTTTTAATGTGTTTGTGTCCTGCATACATAAAATGGTTAGTGTCACAGACACCTAAAGGGAAACAGGGGTCGAGACCTATAAGACCTGTTTAAAATTTCAGACTTCTTTAATTATTTAATGTCTGTTCTCTATGCTTCTTCTGAGTTATTTAAATCCCCTTTATTTTGCCGGGCACTGTGTCAGTCCCAGAATGTCACCACAAAGGCTAAATGAACTTGGGCATCGTTTTCTGTATGGTTCTGAATTTTCCACATGAAATTTCCCCTCTCTGTCCTGTCCATTGTTGTTCTTCTGATTCCTGTGGATCCTCAGGATGCGTGCATTAAAACACAAGCACATTTATGTTATATGAAGAGGACTTTTTAAGATTAATTGCTCATAGGCTCTGCAGTGAATACACTAAAGATGTTCAACAGCACCGAAGAAATATTTAATTGGTATTTATTTTGAGACTAGCATTGCTGCAGATGCTGGGGAAACAGCAGCGAGAGGAAAAAGGTTCCTGCCCTCACAGAGCCAATGGGCAGACAGAAAACAAGAAGTGAACCAGTGGTGGTTGTTGATGGAATAATTCCTCCCTGCCCCGCAAGATGTCCATGCCCTAATCACCAGAACCTGTGATAATGCTGCATGACATGGCAAGTGGGAATTAAAGGAGTGTTAATGGAGAATGGCACCAGATTTAGACCTCAGTCCTTGAGTTTGGCTAAGGAAAAATTCAGAGCCAGGAACTCAAATATAAGCAGAAATTTATTTAGAAAGTCACAGGGGTGGAAGAAATGAAATGAGCCAGCTGGGCTGTGTGGACCAAGGGAACAAGTTAGAGAGGCAAAAGACAGGCCCTTGGAGTTTTGGAGAAAGAAAGCAAAGGTATGTGCCTTGAAGGAAGAAAGGGGGAAGGAAAGTTGCATGAGTGCTCTAGAGAGAGAGAGCACACCTGAGGGACGAAATGTGTGGGCATGAGGGGAAGAGAGGGAGGGAGGGGGAGAGATGGGGGGCGTAGAGGAGAGAGAGAGAGCGCGAGAGTGAGAGCTCGAGCGCTGGGTCTTTCATCCTAAGAGTTTTTATCTGGTTTCCAAAGGCAGGGATTTTAAAGGAGGTCTCAGGCAAGAATCTCAACAGAATATTCATCAGCTTCTCAAATGTGTCCTTTTACAGTTGTGGTTTCTACTGAATGATCAGCACTAGGGAAGGGGGTCATTAGTCGGAAGAGCTGGTCCTAATGTCAGCCATGGTGTCATTTCATCTGGTTTTGTTGTTTTTCTGGGCCTGGAGCTGAAATACAACTGAGGCCTAGATGTGACCTCTAGTTTGACCAGAACTCTTGTCTCTGCAGTCAACAGACCTGAGACTTTGTTCCTAAGATTGTTTGATGCAGGTCAGAACCTCATTGTCCTGAGGGCTTAATGTTTAAGGGAGTGGTTGTGCAAGGGTTAGTGTGGGGGTCATATGAAGCTATTCTTCAGCCCCCTTGTTCCTCCTGTAAGGGGGTCTACCACATACCAGCAGAGGAAAGGTCAGGGGAGGGTCCAAACTGCACGGCCAGGGATATAAAAGGTCAAGGTATCTAAACCACATGACCAGCAATATGCAGGGGGAGGAAAGGTCACTCTGGGGGTGAGGTCCCACCCTACAATTATTCATTGCTAGGCCCTGGGGGCTTCCCACCCTGGGTCACCTTCCGTACCTGGCCTATTGTTTCTACTCAGCTCGTGCCTGTCTGTCTGCTATATTGGTAGTGGATGTGAACCAACTGACCTTAAAATAGGGAGGCTATCCTGGATTATGCAAGTGGCCCAATGTAATCATAAGGACCCTTAAATGTGGAAGAGGGAGGAAGAAATTCAGAGATAGAGAGACAGCATACGAAGAATACTAGACAGACAATTACTGGCTTTGAAGATGGAAGGAGATTATGAGCCAAGGAAGACAGGCAGTCTCTAAAAGCTGGAAAAGGCAAGAACATGGATTCTCCTCTTGAGCCCCTGCAAAGGCATATAGCCTTGCTGGCACCTTTTAGCTTAGTGAGACACACACTGGATTTCTGATCTCCATAACTGCAAGACAGGAAGTGTGTTGTTTAAGCCACTAAGTTTATGGTGAGTTGTGACAGCGACAGTAGGAAACTAACACAGATCATGGTTTTTCCTTCTCTGCTTCAGATATCACCTTCTTTTTCCACTTGTAAGAGCAGAGTCTTGGGGTCTTTAGAAGTCCTTTCCATTTCTGGACAGAGGCAGGTAGACATATCACTAAAGGATACAGGTAGCAAACCATGCTATGGCTTCTAAAAAACATGCTCCCCCCGGCCCCCAAAGAAAAACCCAAATCAAAAATGGATCTGATCTTAAGTAGCACTTTGAATCTCATTTTCCTTCTCAGTGCCTCAGGCTCCCCCATTTGAGAGCCTTGCCATATGGCAGTGTTTTTCTGGGCTCCTGCGAAGCAGACAGACTTTTGACAAAGCCACCGTGCTGCTGACGCTTGAAACTGGGTGTGCTCTGAGATCTGTTTTTAAAGGTCTTGAACTACAGCACTCACAGCCATGCCTGGTGCCTGCAGCCCGCGGAGGGGAGTGCAGCCTGTTGAGTGACTTGTGGGAGTGGCGATGGCGTGGTGCCACCTGGACAGCAAGAGGCTGGGTTTGTTTTTAAAATGCCTTACACGTTCTTTCTGCTTTTTTATGCATAAAGTGCAATTTTTACACATTGTTAATGTATAACGCACATTCAGAAAAGTGAAAATATCCGTATTTGTACAGCATAATGAAATATCACAAAGCAAACACATGTGAAACCTTTGTCCTGGCTGATGAAATAGAACATTTCTGGCACCCAGAAGCCCTCTTTGCCCCTTCCCAGTAACTATTCTCCCCACCTGCTCCCCAGACTTAACTACCTTCTCACCCTCTTACATTTCTAACTTCTTAAAATTTTGTCAACAATCTTGAGCAGGAACCACCCAGATAAGCTTCTCCTAAATCCTTGACCATTAGATAATAAATGTGTAAAATAATAAATGTTTGGGATTTAATCTGCTAATTTGTATTATACAGTAATAGGTAACTTAAACACAAAGTTAAATAAAATGGTCTTGCTAGTTAGTATGTTTAGCTCAGTGGATAGAAAGCATAATACAAGGATAGTTGGAGGCAACATGTTAAGTCTTTCTCTTATTACGCACATAATAGGATGTATAACGCACAAATGGATAATAGCTGTCATATATAAAAGGTTCCTATAAATCAGTATGGACAATATTTACTAAACAACAGAAAAATGGGTTTGTGACCTTGTGTAAGTCAACTTAATCGGTTTCCTCATTTGTAAAATTGGAATAATCAAGTGATTCTTTCACAAAATTGTTAGAGTCATACCTGGCACAGAGTAAGTACTATGTGTTTGTTACATAAAACAAATAGGTAATCTCCATAGGGAAATATAGTGTGATCTAATTTGTATGTGGAAACTAAAATAGTCGAACTCAGAAGTAGAGTATAGAATGGTGGGTACCAGGTGTGGGGCTAGGGAAGTGAGGAAAATGAGGAGGTGTCGGTCAAGGGTACACAGTTTTAGTCATGTAGAATGAGTAAGTTCTAGAGATTCATGTTGTAGCATGGTGACAATAGTTAACAATACAGCATTGTATATTTGAAATTTGCAAAGAGGACAGATCTTAAATTGAATCTTCTTGGCACACAATTAGTGGTAACTATTTGGAGGTAATGGTATGTTAATTAGCTTGATTGTGATGTCTATATATGTGATACATATGTATATATTCACAATGTATACATTTGTCAAAATATCAAGTAGTATATTTTAAATAATACAATTTTATATGTAAAATATTTCTCAAGTAAGCTGTTTAAAAAGATTAAATGGGTCTGTTGAAAATAAAAAACAATCAAACTCCAAATATTTGGAAAAATAGCTATAAAATAACCAAACCAATAAGTTTATGAAAAGGTGTTCCTTGTCAGTAATGATGACAGAAATGCTGAATCCAAACATCTGTGCTTAGGACAGTGTCCAGCACGTTGTTGGTGCTCAGTAAATATTTGTTGACTGAATAAGACTTGAAAGCTGTGAGGGGTAGCATATATAGTGAACACACATGGTGAGAGATTCCAGGCACAGGGCAGGGCAAGGTACATGCCAGAAGGAAGAGACATGCCTGTCTTGTTTGAGGACAGTCAGAAATGCTGTGTGGCTGAAGCACAATGAGCAAGGGAGAGTCAGAGATGAGCCCATAGGGTCCCAGGGCTGTGAACAGACTTGCTGGCCACTGTAAGGACTTTGGCTTTTACGCTGGGAAGACTGAAAAACCAGCGAAGGATTCTG
Source organism: Glossophaga mutica (assembly GCA_039655065.1). Taxonomy (NCBI): domain Eukaryota; kingdom Metazoa; phylum Chordata; class Mammalia; order Chiroptera; family Phyllostomidae; genus Glossophaga; species Glossophaga mutica. The sequence continues at coordinate 104,246,434 of CM077305.1, forward strand.
AGCGGAGGAGGGATGTTATCCACTTACTCTGGCTGCTGCAAATCGACTAAAGGGGTAAAGGGAGGCCAGGTGGTTAGCAGTGGAGATGGTGATAGGTGGTCAGATTTTAGATTTGTTTTTGCAGTTGGAACCATGGCCATGTGACCTGTGATGTCACACAAGGTCTCCTGCTGGCAAGGACCTCATGCTTGGCTTTGTGCTCTGCTGTCACCATCTTGAAATTCTTAGTAACTTTTGGATGGGGGACACTTACTTTCATTTTGGGCCCCACAGTTATGTACTTGGTCCTGAATAGAACGGACAGGATTTGTCAACAGATTGGATGTGAGTTATGAGAGAAAGAGAGATGTCAGAGATAACACCAAGGTTTTCGGCCTCAGCAGTGGAAGCGGGAGTTGCCACTGAGTGAGGTGAAGACGGCTTCATGCTGACCAGGACCAGGGAAAAGAGGGACTTGCAAAGAGAGGGAATTTTCTAGAACATGGAGTCACTTGGGAACTATACTGGGGTCCTCTTTGGGGTGCATTTTCTCCCCCTAGGTTTCCAGCAGGTAGGTGTCTCCATCACAGTCTGACTGGCTGGAGTTAACATAGCAACAGCAACAGCTGTGTCCTCCCTGGGGACAATGGTCTGACCTCAGCGGGACTGTGCTTGCAACTGGCTTATTTTTAGACTTTTCTCATTTCTCCTCAACAGCAACTGGAATGTCTGGATAAAAAAAAATCTGAGGCTGGATGTAAATGGCTGAATAACAACCTCTAATTAAGAGTTAAAGGCTTCAGTCTGCCTATAACTTGGTTTTATTCCTAAATCCCACAGTTTTTAAAAGAAAAAAATTTGAGAGGACACAAAATACCATCCAATACAAAACCATAAGATGTCGAGCCAAAAACAATTGTGATTTCTTTGGCAATTAAACTCTTCACTCTTCGGATCGTTGCAAGAAAACGTGTTTCTTTTCCCCATTTGAACTGCATATTTTTCTCACTCGCCAATTTTGCCAACTCAGCACAGGATATAGTCCTGCTCCCTCCTCAAAATGCCCCCACCTGCTACTGTCTGGTCCACTTCTACCCTCCTCTGCTCCCTTCTTCCTGGGTAAACCAGATGAACCGTCGGACTGAAATGAGGCTTCACTTCTTTTTATTGCCAATGAAAAATGAGGGAAAAAATGCACACACTTCTTTTTTAAAGATGCAAGTACCCCACCATTTGTGGGAAGGAGGCAGGAGCTTCTGACAGGAAGGGAGAGTATTACATGGGAGATGCCACCAGTTGCCATGACTGACAGAGAGGAAAAGCCCTTGAGTTTCTCTGATGTAAATTATTTAAGTTTGCAAGTGCTCACCTTTGGACCCAATAGGAGCGGTTGGGAACTTGTGCAGTGGGGGGAAAACGAAATGGCTGAGATGAGCAGGAGAACAGCAAAGCAAGCTTATTGGCCTGGCCTTGATTCAACCAGGGGAGCAGCTGAGAGCAGGGCAGAGGAAACCAGCCAAGTCAGGAGAGGACTGGGGCCCCCCAGGCACACTGGGCTGGCTGTGGGTGGGGATATCCTGCATCACGTGGGTTGAAAAAGCTCCTTGCTACCAAAAGGATCCTGGAGGCAGATGACTCCTACCATGGCGAAAGAAAATGAAAAAATATGTAAAAATAAACAATATTAATACAGTTTTTACTATCTACTAGATAACCTTCTAGGTTAGTAGTTGGCACATGTTTTCTGTAAAGGGCCAGACAGTAGATATTTTAAGTTTTGTGCCCATATGGTCTCTGTAGGAACTGCAACTACTCAACTCTCTTTCCACAGTGTAAAAATAACCATGGACAGTATGTAAATGAGTGGGCACGATCAAGTTCCACTAAAACTTTATTTATGGACATTGAAATTCAAATTTTGCTTTTCATGTGTCATGAAATATTATTCTTCCTTTGATTTTTTCAACTCTTTAAAAATATCGAAATTATTCTTAGCTGGCTGGTTGTACAAAATTAGGTGGCAAGTTGTATTTGGTTCTTGTTCTAGACACTTTGTATTTGTTAACTCTTTTAATCCTCCTGACTCTGAATGAAATATTCACTTTGACAGACTAGTAAGCACGGAGAGAAAAAGTAATTGCCAGTGGCTGCTTTTATGCTTTGAACTGTGTCCTCCTCAAAATTCATATATTGAAATTCCAAATCTAGCACCTCAGAATGTGACTTTATTTGGAAATACAGTTATTGCAGATCTAATGTTAAGATGAGGTCATCAGGGTGGGACCTAATCCAATACAACTGGTGTCCTTATAAGGAGGGGAAGTTTGGACCCAGAGATGCATGTGGGCAGAACTCTACATGAAGATGAAGGCAGAGACCAGATTGTCAGGAAATCATTAGAAACTAGGTAAAATGCCTGGAACAGATTTCTCTTTTATAGCTCCCAGAAGTAGCCAACTCAGCTGTCACACCTTGATTTTGGAACTTCAAATGTGAGATGATATGTTTCTGCTATTTAAACCACCCAGTTTGTGGTACTTTATTACAGTGGAACTCGGAAAGTAAATACAGTTGCATAACCAATAAGGAGCATAGTTGGGGTTTCAAGACACTTAAGCAATGTGCTATTCTGGTCGTAACTTTACAATAAAAATTAAATAAAGTGTGGCTTTAGAGCCTGACAAAACTAGGTCCAGATCCTGACTACAACTTCTACATGCTGTGTGACTTTAGGCAAGTCACTCAATTTCTCTGAGCCTTGCTTTCCTAATCTGTAAAGTGGGCATTCCAAGATACCCATTTTATAAGGATATGTGAGGATGAAGATGATATATAGATAAAAGATGACCTATAATATAAATAATAAAAAAGCACAGGGCACATAGAAGGTGCTCAATAGTTGCTAGCTATTTCGTTATTTGCTAACATATCCTCGGATTGTTTTATTAAAACATTTCCCTTATCACAAGGTGCCATTTTATTCTCCTGCTATTTTGTAGCTACTCTCTAGGCAGGCTTCTACAGGCTCTCCTCAACCCTATCATTCCTGTTCCCAAAACAGTAGGTGCAGGTTTGATATTCTTTATTGGGATACATATATGAGATGGGACCCTAAAACCCTGAAATTATCTTCTGAAGGGCAGGCCCCTTACAGACTTCCTCCCTAAGTGAGTGTTGTAGGAACCTATCTGTATCAGTGTACCAGCAGGTGGTGTTGTGAAAGGCTGCATTTGGCTTCAGTGAATTTTTTTTGAGGACTCTTTCAATGCTTTTGCCCATTTCATGATGGGTAACTTACAAGCACTCCATGCCCCACCCTCCCTATTCACCTTATCTTGCCCTGAGCAACTTTTTTGTTTGTTTGTTTCCCTGGATGAAAAAAGTCCTCAGAAGGAAACATTTTGCTGATATGGAAGAGGTGAAACAAAAAATGGCAGAAGCACAAAAAGGCATCAAAATAAATGAGTTCAAAAGCTGTTTTGAGCAGTGGAAGAAATGTCAAGATAAGTGTATTGCATCAAATGTATAGCACTTTGAAGATGACTGAAGTTTAAACATGTAAGAATAAAGACTTTTTTTCGTAAATAAATTTCATTAAATATCTCACATTGGATTCAGACCCACCCTAATGACCTTATCTTAACTAATTATGTTAGTTTCTTAGTTCCTTATGATACTGTTGGGAGAGTTCATCCAGAGGTCATGGACCCCTGGCAGCTCAAACGGAGAACCTGGGAGGCCTTCCTTTTGGCTGAGTCTATGGAGGCCTAGAGAGAATTGGGTAAGAGGGTGCCACAGTTCCAGAGAGAACTCTTGGATGATTTGTAAAAGCTCTTTCCAGGGAACACTCTCTTCCACTCCCTTGTCTGTTGCCTATTGACAAATGAGGGTCCTTGCTTATTCCGATTCCCACTGAGGTCTCAGTTTGGATTCTTGGGACTAGATAGAGATTCATTCATTCGGGTTAAGATGAAATTCTATCTTCTTATCCCCAATCTATAATTCCTGGCTGGAATTCTTTCAGCGAAGTCTTTTCCAGCCAGACAACCAGCAATGTGCAGGGCATTGGCAGAACCAAGCCTGGAACCCAGGACGGTAAATTTGAATAGAAGATCAGAGTGTGGACCATGACAATAGCCAAAAATAGAGGCAACTGCTTATGGAATTATAGCCATAGGCATTGACAGCAGGAAGGACCTCAGTATCTAATAGAGGGAATGTGCAGGCACATAAGAGGAAGGCAGACACATAAAGGGAGAAACTTGGCAGAGGCCAAGTAGACCCTGGATCAAATCCAACCCTTGCTGCTTAGTAGCTGTGTGATCTTGAGGAAGTTACTTAACCTCTCTGCGCCTTCGTGTTATAATCTTTAAAATGGAATTAGTAAGAGCTACTTCATAGAGTTGTTGTCAGGGTTAAATAAGAATATGGGGATAATAATACAAATCTTTCAGGGATGTAAAGAGCCTGGCAGGACAGCGGGTTCAAAGTAGATGCTCAATAAGCTGGGGTGAGAGATGCAGTTGGTACTCAGCTCAGATACACTTGGATTCCATTTTTGTGTGACCCCTGGCATTGGTTTACTTTCACTACCAGCAGGTTACACCTGTCAGCTCTATTTTTGAGGACTGCTCTTGAGTTATAGGAGCCTGAAAAGGGACATGCCTGGGAATGTGGATTTGGTATTAGCCTAATACTTGCCTAAAAAATGGTTAGAAAAGTCTTTCCTTCTTTTCTATTTTCTAAAAGAGTCTGTGTAGATTATATGCAGAAGAATATGGTCTATCCTGGGGAATGTTCTGCATGTACTTGAAAAAAAAAGCATATTCTGTTGTTGAGGAGAGTGTTTTACAAATGTCAATTATGTCAGGTTTGTTGATCATGTTGTTTATATCTTCTATATCCTTATTTATTTTCTTCCCTATTTTCTTTCTACATGCTTAGGATTACTGTGTCTTTTTGTAAACTGGTCCCTTTATTGTTTAGTAACTGCTTCATGCCCCTCCCCTAGGGGTAAAGGATACTTTTCTCTGCCCTTTCTCCTGCTGCAGTGGGTTTCCACCTGTGCCTGGATTTGCTGCCTTGCTTCTATCATTTTGAGGTTTTGGTTGTGCTGGGAAGAAGGCTCTGGGTGGAGGTTTTTGCATGTACCCAGCAGCAGCACAATAGGACTGTATCACAAAGAAGCCTCTTTCCAGAATCCCACCTGCTTCTGGAGGTCTACAGAGAAGAGCATGTGACTATGTTCAAGTTTCCCTGTGTCTGAGACTCTCAGGGCTTCTGTAACCTCAAGCGAGCCCACACTTGGCATTTAGTCAACTTTGTTAAAATTTTTAGCTGAACTCTTCTTACCCACTTACATGGTGCTCCGTGTCTCTTCATCTCATGCTCTGCCATCAATGATCTTGGAGGAGCCTGTCCTTCTTTGGGGTTCAGGCTACTTGGTTTCCCTATGACCAGTTTTGAAAGTGTTTAAGAAAAGTTACGATTTTGAAGTTTACCTGCCTTTTCCTTTTTGTGAGGGTGGGAGTGAAGCTTCTTCCAACTTCACATCCTGGGTGGAAGTGAAACTCTACATGATTGATCATTTAATATTTTTGTTTTTCTAAAATTATTCTTGCAAATTCCCAGTGTAGAAGAGGTCACCTCAGCCATATGTGAAGAGTAAAGTTACTTTAATTAAAGATGGAAAGGATTTTAGTTTGGTGAATGCAAGAGAGGATTAACTAGTGTTCCTAAAGGATGCATAATTTAAAAACAGTATTTTCAAGCCAGGTTTTAACCTATAGAAAAAAATTAGAGCTAATTTGATAAGCCGCTGGAAAGCAAGTTTATTTAAAAAGTGCTGATATGCCTTTCCCTGGCATGGTGTGATTTGTTTAACTGAAATTTTACCATAATCCCATAACTCTAGCAAGAGGTATTGCCATACTAGAGGTACCCGCCTGTCCCTTCACATTGACAAATCATGAGGTATAACTTTTTACATAACACATCCTTTCAAAAATCAAACCTCACGTTCAGTGTGTTGTCATTTATTCGAAGGGCATAAAGATCACAGGGAAAAAGAATGAACACTCAGGAAAGGCACAAAAATGTCAAGGCTAAGAGTTACAGAGAGGAACATGTTGCTTTATAAGGATAAAAAAAAAAAAAAGAAGCTTCTACTTTACCCAGAATTGTTAACTGGAGTCGGGGAGTTATAAAATCAAGACAGTGCTTCTAGCAAAGGATTTCTATTTCTGTGACTTCATGCCCACCCAGGTCTAAGTGATGGCATCAATGCTATTAATTAGTTAATTTAATTTTTCTTAAGAAATGCTGGCTTCAGAAAAGCCAAGCAGGGCATACTGAAGGGAGCTCTTGGATGTCTCCAGGGGCATTAGTGCCATCACTGACTATGAGAGTGGTGATGCTGTGATGGTTCTGGGTTAAATGACCTGGGTTTTAGTGACCGGTTTTCTTTTGAAAGACCCTGAGCAAGTCACTTAACCTCTCTGATTCTCAGTTTACTCACCAGTTAAATGGGTCTAATACTCCTTATGTTTTAGTGTTATTTGATGAATGAAGTGATACGATAGATACTTGACACAAGCCCTGATGCTTACTAGGTGCTCAGAGTTCACTTCTCCTTCTTTCCTTTCTTCAGAGCTGTGCAGTGAAGGGGACATGAAGTTGATAGTCCACCAAACCCTGTCCCCTAGGATCTTGATTTTGTGAAAATACACAGTTTTACACGTGCAGTTTTACGAACCTGTAGGCATCTTTGTTGAATGGGTTGAATTTTGCACTTTTGCCCTAAGATGATTTAGTCAGATAGGGTGTAATTTTATAAAATTTGGATAATTGTTTCTGTTTGGTAACGTGGAGGTCAGAGCAGTTTTCTCCTTGACTCCTTGGCATGGCTGTATCTGTCTCCCAATGAGGGCCGTGTAACTGGGGTCAGGGATTACAAAGGGCTTGGCTCTTTTGCATTAACCATTGATTAAATTAACTGAGGTTGTCTGGGTCAGACTGACTAGGTTTGAAGCTTGGGTTTGCCAGTTCCTAGCTTTAGGATCTGAAGCAAATTCCCTTTTCTCTCCAGGTTTCAGTTTTCTTGGTGACAAATGGAGAAGGGATGCAATGCCTACTTCATATAATTGTGACATTCAATGACATTGTGTACAACATGTACTCAAAAATGTTTATATAGACAATTTATTGAATATGTGCCATCTACTGGCTCTGGGCTGAGCACCTTATATGGATTATATAGTTTAATGCCTTTCCGTTACAACTCTGTAAGGTAGGTGATACTATTACTCTCAATTCACAAGGTAACTGGAGGCTAATCTATGGAGAAGTAAGTCACTCAACAGAGCCAGGACGTGGTGGTGATGGGACATGAACCCAGGCCCATGCTCTTAACCCCATTACTATACTCCCTTCCATTTTCTTTAGTTTCTGCTTCTCCCCAGCCCACTATGGAATTCAGAAATAAGTTTTGGTGTTTGGTAACATATTGGCAGATTACATGTCTAATGTTGACTTCTGAGAACATGTTTTGGAGCTTTCTGGCTACTCTCAGAATGGGGAAAGCAGCAGAAGATATTTCAAGGGACCACCTCCTGGTATGGTCCCTCTTAACCACCTGGTATATTAAGCATTTGAAAAGCCTAGGTTTGTTAGTTCTGCTCATGGATGGGGCAAGGACTCTGGTCTCTGACCAGACTGTGGGTAGACAATGGTGCCATGCTTCTGACAGACCAGAAGAAAGATGTATTTTTCAGGGGAGCAGAATGACAAGCAGAAACTCTATCTGCAGCCTTACCTTTTTGGAAATATGTTTGAAGCTCATTCTTTAGAACAAGCTTGATAAGTGGATGGGTGTGCTGTAAATGGGAAAATAATCAGAAACTTCTGCATGTGGCATATAGCATGCCAAGAGATGACCTTTTGTCCTAATTTTCTTACTATTCTCCATCAGAACCTAATTAACAACGAGATGGAACTTTGAAGTGCAATAGACAATTATTCCTTCAGCCTCCATAGGACTGTCTCCTAGAGAAGGTATCTTGGGGGAGGGAAGAGGTTCATGGAAATAATTCCAGGAGTCGTAATCTACAAATGTATTGTTTTGTTGCCAGTCTTCAGATTTTTTCTAAAATGATGGTAATGAGCAGGAGTAGAACTTAAACTCAACACCTGGGGCACTGAATGCGATGACAGCACCTGACCCACAATTAGAAAGGGACTCTTTTCCTAGATGGAATAATTTGTAGTCTTTCTTGAGACCTATTGGGACATATGTTACCTATATTACACAGCCAGATTGATGATGCAGGGGCAACATCGGGTTCTCTACGTAATATTCACTTTATTAAAAAAATCAAGTTGATGATTAAGGCCTTAACCATCTTAAACAATTGAGTCTTTACATGAAGAAATGTCATAGAGCCCTCACAGAGAAATGGCCACCCAGTATAAAGAACCAAATCTCTACTGCTTGTCCTCAATATATACTCTTGACTCCTATAGACTGTTGGTGATCAATGAGCAGAAATAATAAAATCTTCTTGCAGTTCTCTCAAATTCGTAGCTATAAGCACATCGATCTCGGTTTATTGCATATCTATTTTAGACTAGGAATATTTACATTTCTGAAAAATAGATATTATTTACTACACTTGGTAAATTAGGAAAAGGAGTTTCAGAAGGGTTAAGCAAACTGCTTAATATTATGCAGCTAGTATGTTGTGGATCTAGGATTTGGACTCAGTCTGAATTATTTCATAGCTTCTGACTATCCTGTTACTCTCTGGCCACTAGAGGGTATCATGAAGGAAAAGATTCAGCTTCTTTCTTTCAATATCTCACATATAGTTAAGGATCTAAGACACAACTATCATAATGAAAGGCTAAATTCACTAAGAACTTCCTATATATCAGGGACTCTTGCTAAACTCTTTACATAGACTTTCTCATTTAATCCTCCCAACCCCTGAAGTACCAAGTTGACAGGTGATGCTAAGTAGCTTCCTTCCCTCACATCTTGAATCTGAGCTTCAAATCCAAACAATCTGGCTCCAGAGTCTGTCCTTTTAACTATCATTGCTTCCCAAGACAACTGATCTGGAACACAAATTGTACACAAGGCATTTTAGTTGAAGCCAGGCTAAGTAAGGGGTCAGGCACATGAATAAAATCAATGGTAGCTGCAGTTAGGGAGTTCGGGGTCAAGGCAATGATAGGTGGTAAGTTGCCCAGGCAGCAGAACTTTTAGAACCACACACAGCTATCCAGAGAGTCATTTTTTTCTGGTTTGTCTGAGTCAGGTAAAGCTGTTAGCCTCACATGAGGTTAATGACAACAGTCCACTGTCTTTATTAATTGATCTTCTTTTTTCCTGCTTGACTTAGCTCCTCAGAATTCATGAAATTATTTTCAATACCCCAATGAGCTTTTAAAGTCTGTAGTTGATGTGAGCAATTACTGGGAGCTTCTGTAGCTGTATAGGATGTCCAGCAGGGTGGTTGGGGATGAATAGGGGTTGGAGCATGACAGGGGAGAAAGGGAGAATTCTCAGCTGTATGAATCTGTTAGTCTGTCCTCTAATAAGCCATTTTCTTCTAATTCAGGATAAGGTTAAAACTAAGGTCAAGACCCTGACAATAAATGTGAATAATTAAAACAATTCAGTTATAGGATACAGGCAATGTCAAAGGAAGCTCATTGTGATTCATGGCCAAATGGAGGGTACAGTCCAATGCCACTGGAGAGTGAAATCATCATTAAGCTGTAATGGTTGCAGAATACAATTGAAGGATGTGTTTGAATAAGTGGAGATAAGGAGAGGGGCATTTCAGAAATAAAAGTAAAGAGCACAACAAAATTCCAGAGATAGGGAGCTATAAAATGTCTAATGGGGAATAAACAAACTGATTTATTTTCCTGGAGACTATGATAGTCTCATATTTATAGGTGATCATATTTGATTTTTATTTTATGTATTTATGCAAAACATCATCAGGATGAAGAAACATCAAATGTGCTATCAAATCATTGGGGTGCTGATGTAGATGCACAGGGCTCATGCACCTCTTTAGCCAGACAGCTCTATTAACATTGGATTTCTGCTACAATTATAAAGCATCATTGGACACAAGCTGTGCAGTAACATTTCTTCCCAAGCAACTAGGGCGCCCAGAGAGGCTGGATTGTCATTTGCAGGAAACAAATAACAATGATCCCCTGAGATGTAATGTGCAGAGAAAATACAATCGTATTATGAGACTGTCATTGTGCTCAGGTTTCTTCTTGTTCCTGGCTCAGACAGAGGAGGGAGACAAGGTACCATGCTAACAACAGGCTGGAGATTTCTCCCAGAGTATGGAAAGATCGGCGGATCCCTGCCATTTCTGAAAAAACCCTTTGAGGTTGAGTCAAATTAAATGCTTTAGGAAAAAAATATGTTGATGTTCAAAAAAGTGGATATGGCTTAACAGCTGACAGTCCACTTCTGATGGAACTGGGAAGCCTTGGTGATGACATTTAATTTCTGCATTCTTTGAAGAGACCATGAACTCCATTGTGCAGTCAAGGGGGTTCCCAAGTGGAATTCCGGAGTTCTGACCAATTTTTAGAGAGTCCCTGGCTCGTAAGGGACACAGTCCTTACTTTTAATGAGAAAAAGAAGAATGGGTTGCTTTGGCTTCGTGTGCTGTGTGATGGGAGATAGAGGGTCACGTCCATTTAACTCACGCCGTGGGGAAATGTGTGTGAATGTATCTATGTCCACAAATATGTGAACTTGATACATAGCATGGTGAGTATTTAGACAGTCACCAAGCAGTATTTCATGCCTGATTCTGTCTATGCAGTAAAGCACCAGCATAATATATAAGAAAGAATAGGAGATTTGGCGCTAGGTACATTTGGGTTCAAGTCCCAGCTCAACCATTTTCTAACAGTGTGACCTTGGGCAAGTTACTTAACCTCTCTGAGTCTCATTTTTCTCATCCATGTAATGAGGATACTAGTCCTCTGCCATAGGTTGACATAGATTACGTGCTCAACAAATGTCCATCACTCATTTCCACATTACCACCAAAAGCAGTTATTTTATTGCTTCCTTGATGAGGTGGCCACTTCTTATTTCTTTCTTCCAGTGTCTTTTTCCTCTTCCTCTAATACCACTTTGATTTTCCTTCAAGAAAACCACCTATTCTCCCTTCTCAGTCCATGTGATTTGGGTAGAGAGCTCTCCTTACTGCAGAGATAGATACACCTTTATCAATCATAGTATCTCCTTTTCCTTCCCACAGTGATTGGTTCAGAGGTGGACATGTGATCCAACATGGGCCAATAAGAACTCAATCCCAGTATTTTTCTGAAGGACACACTCTGTTCCTCTGATGGTTGTTAAGAATGTATTAGATCGTTCCTAAGAAGGTTAAACATAGAATGATAACATGACCCATTAATTTCACTCCTGGATACCAAAAAGAATTTTTAAAAGGCATTAAAAAAACTTATACAGAGGGTTGGAGGTGGAGGAGTGAAAAGGTAAAGGAGGTCAAATATGTGATGGAGGATGATTTGATTTTGGATGGTGGGCACAAAATACAATATGAAAGAGCATGTATCATAGAAATGTGCACTTGAAATGTATATAATCTTATTAACTAATGCCATCTCAATAAAGTCAGTAAGAAGAAAAAACTAAAGTAGGAAAAAAGTACTACAAAAACAACTTATACATGATTGTTCACAGCAGCATTATTCACAATAGTCAAAAGAGCAAAACAACTCAAACATCCATCGACTGATGGCTGGATAAAAAAATGTGGTCTGTTTATGCAATGTAATATTATTCAACCATAAAGGAGCAATGAAGCACTCATACATAGTGAAGTACTACACCGTGGATGAAGCTTGAAAACAATATTTGATGACAACTTTGGAGGCACCCACCTCCTGGTGGAAAAAAAGTCTGATAGTACTCTTAACATAAATGGAAGGAAAATATCTCCAGGACCAGACAGCTCTACTGTCCTTACAAAAAAAAAAAAAAAAAAAAAAAAAAAAAAAAAAAAAGGCAGGATGTTCTTAGAACCCACCCTCCACCTTCTTTCCTAATGAGCTCTCTGGAGAAGACCCAGCTCAAATGCTGCTTTCCCCAGTAAGTCTTCAAAATTGAACTTAGTCATTCCCCATTTGTAAATGTCTGTTTTCCCCCTAGGATGCAGGGCTTCTGGGGGTAGCAGCCATGTTTTGTTCTTACTTACATCCTTTCCCCGCAGTACCTACTACTATGCTGGCACATACCGTTCACTCAATGAACACTTAATTTGAAGTGAGAGCTGGTCATAATTGTGCCTGAGAGTTACACATCACTGTATTTTACATTAGGTTTTGTTTAACACTCAGCATGATTTCTTACAGTATGCACTTGAATTAGAGTATAGCTATATGTTTATCTACATACATCTACATCTACTTCTATATTTTCATCTCTGTCTGAATGATACTACCTGAGGGAAACTGAACTTCTTCCCTCCCTATAAACCCACTATTCATAAATTTGGGCCTCAAATTCAACAATCACTGAGTATACTATCTTGCATATCCCAGAGGTCATTAAACTGTTGTGATACCTCCTGCAGTGAAGAGCTCTATCCTCATCTTCAACAACAACAACAACAACAATAATAATATAATGATGATGATGGGATTGGCTGTCATCTATTGAGAATTTGCTTTGATAGGGATCTCTAAGTTCCTCACTACATAATTTTGCTCAATCCACATGGCAGTCCTTTGAACGAGATTCTGCGATTACCCTCATTGGTGTTTGTCAACTCTAGCGAGGCCAGGGCTAGGATGATTCCATTGAGGGTGAATTAGGCAAGTGTGGGGTTGGATCCTGTCTTTATTTAAAATGCTGATATTATCTTTTTCTTGTTTATTTTTTCTGCATCAATCTAGACTTTTAAAAGTGTTGCATTAAAGTAGGATCACCTCATTGTCCCATTTGATATCTTTGTCCTTTGACACCTGTACGGCTAATTCCCTGCATTAAAATCCTGCTGTTTGAAATACTCAGGTGTTTTCTTTTCTGTGGTTAGCCACCAATAGATAGAAGAACTTATACTGATTTTGACTAACACGTTTCTTTGAGGCAGGCATTTGTATTACATTCATTTTACTATGAGGGAAGATGCTCAGAAACCCTCGGTAACCTGCCAGTGTTGCTGAGCTAGGATGGGGCAGAAATGGATCTTGAACCCAGCTCTCTGGGACTACAGAATCCTCACTCTTAACCATTAAGCTCTGTGGTTTGATTGCATATATTTTCAAAGGACTCAACTAAGAACAGAAATCCCTTTTGATAAGGAGAAAACCTATTGATTATGGAGAAGTCTTTTAAAGGTGTCTCTATCTGGGCTCTTTCAAACTTGAAATTTAAACGCAGAGAGTACAACCATGTGAGGATGGGTGATGCTGAGAGGAAATTGGGCAGGGTCGTATTCTTCTTGGAGCTGATTTATCTTAGTAAATCCCCAGAAAATAGGACTTGTCTCATTTTTCTTCAATCCTTTTGTCTGAATTCGAGCTGAGAATGCTTTTTTCCCTTTCTTTGTAAATTCTCTTGATTTTGGTTATATAACACGGCCAAGCAATTGCCTTTGCTGAACAAAAGTCTGAAATGAATAGATATCAATGGTAATACCAGTAATTAACAGTTTTTCTCTCAGTGCCTGTCTGAAACTGCTTTTATTGATTTATTTTGACTCTGTTCCATATAGAACAATTTTTCAGTGTGCGCAAACATATGCTTATCTCCTTTTGGTTCCTACCATTCTGGGCTGTTTTTAAACACCAGCTCCCCAGGAAAGCTCCAACAGGGGAGCGGACGAAAGGACCAAGGCACCTCAAAATAACCGCAACCTTGAAGGGTTACCAGTGAGAGTGAAGGGTAGAGAACCTCTTAGTTTTGGGGTTGGGATTTCCGTGTTTCCTTTCTGGTTTGATTTACCTGACACTTGGAATTCTGTAGAGTTATATGTGAGGAAAGGAAAGGGGGATGGGAGGGGAGTCTTCCAGGCAAACAGGAATCAAAGAGGAGAAGAGTGGGAGAGGGGGAAGCAGTCACCAGGATTCCCCGACTCTGATAGCTGTGCTCCCTGTGATTAACCCCAGTTTTGCTATTTCCTTTTCCTCAGTCAAGGGGAAGAGGTAGAGTATTAAAAGGACAATGTATTTGGATGGCAAGGTATGCCAGTTATTACTTTTGCCCCAGAACTGAGCTCTTTTATTATGTTTGATGTAGAAAACTTGGGTGGCACAGAAGCAAAGGAGGAAGAGAAAGAGGGAGGAGGGTGAAATTAGTTTTAAATATTTTCAAAAGTTTTGTGGTCCTAAATGCAGATACATTCTTCTCTCTCTCCCTCCTTCTCTTTATCCCCTCCCCCCCACCCACACACATGCACACACACACAATATGTTTGAGATGCCCCTGAACATGTTTTCAGAATAGAATAGTACCGAACATTCTATCCTGTGACCCATTTTTCAAGTTAGTGATGTATCATGAACCCATTTTCATGTCAATAATTATACCTACATGCTATCATTTTTAATGTCTGTATTATATTCCAGCAGATGGATGGATGTATATAATGCATTTAACCAATTGCCTAGTGTTGAATATTCAATTCCCTTTTTTTCTTGGTCCATTTTATAGTCCCTGCCTCCTTTCCTTCCTCTTTTCCTCCTTGCCTTTACCTTTTCTATATAACCATTCTTAAATAAATACCCTTGATCTTTTTGCATCAGTATGAAGAATATACCTAGAACAAATTATTAGATGCAGATCGTTGGGTCAAAAAATGCACCCATTTCCTAAGCTTCTGACTCATTCGCTACTCTGTACTCTGAGGAGATTATACCAATGCATACAGAGAATATGGCAATTTTAACCCTGGAATTACATCATCCAGTAAGGCTTCTCTGAGGGCATAGTGTTTGCACTGAGAACTCTAGTATGGGTATCCATTAGCAAGGCAAGGGCAAGGGATGATGATAATGTTGGTGGTGGTGATGGTGATGGAACACATTCCTGGCAGAGAATATTTGGAGGGAGTGAAGGACCTACAAAGAGGCAGATTGAGTCCAATGACTGAAGGTGTGTATGTGTATTCAGGGTTCTTCAGAGAAATAGAACCAATAGCATGTATATATCTATATCATCATCTTTCTACATATAGTAACATAGCTGTATCTATGTTCTATCTATCTATCTATCTATCTATCTATCTATCTATCTATTAAGAGATGTATTATAAAGAATTGGCTCATATGATAATGGAAGCTAGCAAGTCCCAAGACCACAGTCAGTAAGTAGGAGACACGGAAGAGCCAATGGTTCAGTTCAAGTCCAAATGTAGGAAAAGAAACCTTATGCTCTAGCTCAAGGCAGTCAGGCAGGAGTAGTTTGCTCTTACTCATGGGAGAGTCAGCCTTCTTTTTCTATTCAGGCCTTCAACTGATTGATGAAGCCTACACACATTAGGGTTTACTCATTCTACTCATTTAAATATTAATCTCATCCAAAGAGCCCCCTCACAGGCACACCCAGAATAATTTTTGACCAAATGTCTGGGCATCCTGTGGCCTAGTCGAGATGACACATGAAATTAGCCATCACAGGGGGAACACAACAGATTTAAGAAGTGGTCAGTGGGGCCCTGGCTGGGTAGCTCAGTTGGAGCATCGTCCCATACACCGAAAGGCTATAGGTTCGATCCCTGGTCAGGGTGCATATGGGAGGCAACTGATCGATGTTTCTCTTATATTGATGTTTTTCTCCCCTCGCTGCTTCCTTTCTAGAGTCAATAAGCATATCCTCAGGTGAGGATTTTTAAGAAAAGTGGTCAATGGAAGAGGGAATTTGGGGTGGAATGAGAACAAGACCATACAAGGCCTTGCAGATCACATAAGGGTTTTAGTTTTAATCTTCAGAGCTATTGGAAGTCACTTAGTAGCTTTAGTAAGGCTGGAGGTATGGTGATATAAATGCAATCATGATAACCCTATGAGGTGTGAGGGGAAGGCATTATTCTTTCATATATGATGCTTGAAAAGACTGAGCTAGCTTGTTTAAGTAGTTCACTAGGCCCTCCCTCTTCTCACAGTACATACTAAGCTATGACTTACAGGTCAACATATGCAGAGAACTTTGACAAAGATTCCCCAAAGACACTGATGGCAGCTGTTGTAGATGTTCTCAGTGCTTTATCCACCTCCCCTTGCTTCACCTTGGATGTGCCAAAGAGCTGACACCCCCAGAAGTCACCTGATGGCAGACGGAGAGCTAGTGCATATATACTGCAGCCTTGCAGCCCTAGGTCGTGGACTAGCTCTGAAGCGTGTACTCCACGGTGCTCTCCCAGGGCTCCCACTGGGACTGAACCCCAGTTTCCCAGAGCAGTGATCTTTTGGATACCACAGTTCACAGTGGCTCTGTTTCCATTCCTGTCTCGCTTTCCTACTACCCTAGTCGGCTTTCCCAAGACCACTTCCCAAATAAATAACTTAAGTCCTTGTCTGAGGATCAGCTTCTAGGGGAACCCATCCTAAGGCACTTTTCCAATGGAAAGAGTGTCCCATTGGATTCCTACTTCCGTGCAGTTTTACCTCGGGTACTTGGTGCTTGGCAGACACTGAGGCTCTGCAGCTGAAAGTTTTAGTGATGAGCACGGGGCCAAGACTCTCAACATTTGTTCCTCTCTCCCACTCATGACCACAAAGCTGGTGTCAGGGGACAAGTTCTGTGGGCAGTGTGTGTAAATCTTCCTGCTTAAGGAAGAATTTGACAGTAGGTACCCTCTAGCTTGCCAGCAACAGTGGTGACACCATGCATGGGGCTGAAGGATTAATCACCAGCCCCTGTCAATTTCAGGATAACAAGCCTGCCATCTTCTTACCACTGACACCTCTGCTACCCAAAGGTCCCCAAGGCTGCATCAATAATTCATCTGAGAACCAACAGCAGCAGGGGTCTGGTGTGCTTTCCAATAGTCAACCAGATTCTGGCTTTTTTCCCTACCCTCTGGGTCAAGGCTGGAGCTCTGTTTTCCTGATCTTCGGGCAGCATCCGGTGAAGAATTATCTTCAGGCTGGACACTTGCTGTCATTTCCCAAGGACACCAGTGCTGGGGATATGAATTAAATGCTTATAATTAGAAGGTGCCTTTCTGCCAGGGTTCTTTAGGGAAAATTCCCTCCTCACTCTATCTGATATTCCCATGGAGACAGGGGGGGAAATTCATATCTGGCAGCAGGCAGTGGTATCAGAAATAATGGCTGGAGGCACCAGAAAAATGTAATCAATATTTACCTGCTGAGAGGTCCCATGATGGGAAGGAAATTGACTCTTCCTCACTGCGTACATCCATTTTGGTGTCCTGCTTTCTTTGTGTATTTGGCAGAGCGGAAACTGCATAATCTTGGTTCTTCAGGGGAAAAGAACCCCATGAAACCATTGCATCATCAGTCTATATAAGCTAATCCATTACTGAGGGATGGAGAACTTAAAATATCCAAGCAGTTCTTCTGGTTATATACCTGGTTTCTGTTTATTTGTGCCCAAACTTGCAGCCTGGGACATAAAAAAAATTCTTTCTCCCCTCTGCCCTTTGCCCAGAACAGATAATAATTGATAACACTTGTTCCATTATTTGTGTCACTTCACTGGAGCAGTGTCCTGGAGAAAACAAAAAACTTCTTTGGGTTGATAATATTTCTCTGGACTGTTTTTATTGTTGTTTTGGGGGTGTGAGTGAGTATAGAGATAGCTCTAAAACTCCAATGCATATTACTTGATGGTTCTTTATCCGTAGCAGAAGTGTACAGGTCTGGGTTTCTGGTTGCAAACAAAACAACAGAATGCATACTAGTGAAATGAGGCAAAAAAAGGATACATGGTTTGAAAAACAAACAGGAAGCACTAGAATCTGAGTCTCACGAGAGCGGGGATTTTGGTCTCCTGTGTTCATGGCTAAATCCACAGTTCATAGGACAGTGCCTGGCACATGGTAGGGACTTAATAAATGCAAGTTGAATGAATGAATTAATGAAATGGGAGGGATGGTTTGGATGCTGGGCTTCTCCAAAGAATAAACATCCACCACAGAAATGTTTCTTTCTTGATCAAAGGGACAATCACTCTCGGAAGCTAGTTCTTTGTTTTTTGTTTCCTGTTTTAAAGATTCTATTTATTTATTTTTAGAGAGGGGAAGGAAGGGAGAAAGAGAGGGAGAGAAACATTGATATGAGAGACAAATATTGATCGGTTGCCTCTTGCACACTCCAATGGGTACTGAACCCACAACCCAGGCATGTGCCCTGACTGGGAATTGAACCAGTCACCTTTTGCTTTGTGGAATAATGCCCAACCAATGGGGCCACACTTGTCAGGGCTAGCTCTTTGTTTTTAGCAAGATGAGACAGTGAAAAATTCATGCATTACACAGAAAAATGCTGTGCTGTGATATTTTTCCCCTCAGATATTCTTGTATGGAAAGCTGACATTTTTAGCCAGATTCGCTATTCCTCTCTTTGTCTCTAAAGTGAGTCATAGAGGCATCAACAAGGATGATTTATGGACAAGCTCATCTCTTCCTACTTTGGGTGGAGAATAAAGGGAGAACCTAGTTTTTCTGCTGAAGTCTTGGAGAAATGGTATTGCTTGGCATGGGACATTCAGGTTGGCAGCTTCGTGGGAGAGGAAATTCAGATTTAGTTAGGTAAGTTGCCCTAGTCTGACCACATGCTTAAGGGCTTACATTTATTAAGCACCTATTATGTGCCTGGCACTCCACAATGTTCACTCTGATCCTTTAATCCTCTATTCCATTATCCCGACCTTGCAGATGGGAAATAGGACACACTTGAGATTGATGTGAACATGAGGACTTTTCCCCTTGCAGAGTCATGGAGAGGGACCCAGCTGCAATGCCAAGCCAGGCTAACATCTCCTGTGGACAAGAGAGGAAAGTGCCAGTCTGAGAGGTTCCCAATCTACGTGCACCCATCTACCCTAAGGAGGTTGTGTTGACAGAGATTTGGCTACCTGCATTCGATGGGATGGGGGCATAAAAGGATACGATGCATGGAAGAGAGCAGGTTGTGAGAAACAAGGGCTAAAAAAATCCTAGAAATGTCTAAGACTATGTTATAAAGGTAATTTTTTACTGCATTCACATATGGGCTTTGGAATAAGACTATTCAGGTCAGTATTTTGCCTCTGCTTCTCATCCACTGCCACAAAGGAAGCACCTCAGTGTTGGTTATTATTATCTTTAACACATGGGACTTTGGGAAATGCACCATTTTCTCTTGTTATGACACGGTGCTAATGGAACCACAGATAACTTCCTCTGCAGAGGTATAGTCACCGTAATCGAATAAACATACATTCAAAATGTGCCTTTATTCTTGGACCAAGGAATTAATTAGGTGTGAGTTAGAGAAGGATTAAGACACAAGATGCCAAATAAGATAAGTTTGAATTTTAGATAGATAGTGAATTATTATTTTTAATATAAGGATGTCTCATAATATTTGGGACATACCTATACTAAGAAATTATTCAGTGTTTATCTGAAATTCAAATTTAACTGGGCACCCTGTAGTTTTATTTGCTGGATCCTGAGGAAAGACATGAGCATCTCTTGGTTTCTGGCTATCCCTGGCTTTATATTACCTCTTTCTCTCCCTATCCTGCTTAAATGTGAAACCAGAAGTCCTAAAGGGCTTGACAAAATGACAAGAATTTTAATGGCCTAAAGCATTAATTCATCCTTGACAGGAGACATATCTAATCTGTTTAGGTTCAGTGATCTGAAACGGCAACATATTCCTATTTCCCACTCTTACTTCTTTCCCCACCAAGAACCAGGATGGACTGGGAAGCAATTATTTCCATTTTTTTTTTTTTTTGTTTAAGGGAAATTTTCTTCTTTTGTAGGGGGTAGAGATTTGAGACCTAAAGGGAGATGTCAGGTGTGAATTTCTCTCTCCTTGTGTTGTACATCAGTGCTAATTTCTTTAATAGTCATGAGCGTACAGGTGCAGCTAGCCAAGTTGACAAGAGACATGTCCCAAATCTGAGTGATTAGGACACGCTTCTCATTTCCACGCTATAATTTGAGGTGTTCTTGATTTTCATTTCTGCTAATCATCAACTAGCTGTGGCACCAAAGATTTTAATGCTTAAGACCTCTGCCCCTCCCTCCCAGACTCTCTCAAGCATTTATGGGATGGGCACTTAATCCCTCCCAGACTCTCTCAAGCATTTATGGGATGGGCACTTAATCGTCCGCAGTCAGATATATGTTAAAAGAGCCCTGCAGTGAGTCCTTACACTCAACTGAAAATTCCTCTTGTAATGCAAATTACCCATCTTACCCATTTTATTGATTTTGTAAATTTGGAGTCTTTTGGACATTGATTTTTTAAAAAGCAGGATGTTCTTGATTGACCTCAGTTCCTCTTCCTTCTTTTCTTCCTGCCCTATCATTATCACCCTCCTCCTCCTCCTCATTTTTGTGCTAAACATACAATTAAACATCACAGCTCAGAGCAGCAGTGTTCAACCTTGGAAACATTTGAGAATTGCAAAGTTAATTTAAAAAATATTTGGATGCCTAGGGCACATTCCCAGAGAATTTGATTTAAATGGTACTGTTATCAATTTTGTTTATATGTTCCTCAAGTAATTCTAATTGCAGCAAGGATTGAGGACACCAGTCTAAAGTTAAAACAAAACAAAACAAAACAAAACAAAACAAAACCAAAACAACCCAGAGAATCTGAACTGAGAAGGTCTGGACTGTCATCCCACTTACAATGTGTCCCATGGCAAGTTACCACTTTTATGAGACTCAGTTTCCTCAACCATAAAGCAGAAATAATAATATCTACCATACAGGGGGTGATTGTAAGAATTAAATGAGTTAATACAAGTCAAGTCCTTGGCATACAGCAATCCCTTATTAATGTAGGTTTTATCCATGCCAAGGGGTCAGAAAACTATGGCCCGCAGACCAAATCTGGCCTATTGTCTGTAATTGTCAATAACATGTGTAGCTGGAGTTGAGTAGTTGCAATAGAGATCATGTGGTCCACAGGTTCAAAATACTTACTCTGAACGTTTATAGAAAAAGCTTGTTGTAAATTTAACAGCATAAAACAAACCTGTAACATAAACCTCATTTGTGCCCTCACGGAGCTCACAGTCTAGTGAGGGGAGATATCTAAACATCTCCCAAATATCCCAGTGGAGACACAGTGTGGTATCATGCAAAGAGTCTTAAATTGGTTTCTTTCCTCAAATCTTTCCCAAACCGTACATTTAATCTTAACTAACTTGCTTTTCCCTCTCTGCCTCAGTTTCTCCCTTTTTTAAGGTGGAAGAGTGGGAGAGGTGATCTCTAAGGGTTCTGTCAGCTCCAGAATTTTCTGATTCCACCTCTAGCATTCTGTGACACTCTGAGTACATACCTATCTGTTTTGTGGGAATTGAGCCAGGAGGGCTTCTAAATTGGGGATGGAGAAACACCAGGCTTTCCGTCCTCCAAGCCACAGCTGTTTTACAGCAAACCAATGCAATTCTGCATCACAGCCACTCCTATTTCTCCAGAGGTTCAGAGAAAGATTTATAAAACCCCTGTGAGAGGATGAATAATGGCCCCCAAATCTACACAGGTCCTAGTGCCTGGAACCTGTGCATGTTACCTTACATGGCAAGAGTTTGAAGATGTGGTTAAGAATCATGAAATGAGGAGATTATCCTGGGGTACCTGGATGTGCCCCAAATACAATCACAAGTGCCTTTATAAGAGGGAGGCAGCAGACAAAAGGAGATTTGACTACACAGAAGGCAATATGACAACCTCGGCTGAGAGAGATTTCAAGATGCTAAATTGCTGGCTTTGAAGATGGAAGAGAGGGTCCCAGAGCCAAAGAATGCAAGGAAGGCAGCTCTGGGAGCTGGAAAATTTAACTAGATTTTCCACTCTATAGAGCCTTACCAGATTGTTCTTCAGAGAAAACATTAAAACATCTTCCCTGTCTGGATCACTCAGTCATTGCAGGTGAAGATCTTTCTGCTTCATTCATATAAGTTTGTGGAAATAAAACAATAAAATGGCATGAATTTAAATACCTATATTTTAGCCCTTTAAACAAAAGTGACGTTGACAAAAGTTGGAATATCTTCTCAGCTCACAATGGTTTCCTTTCGTGGCTGTGTTCCAATCTTGAGTTCTTCTGGAGCTGGACTCAACCACTGATCGATCCTAGGGATCAGTGGTATCCCGAGCTGGACCCAGCGATTGGTCTGAGGGACAAGCACATGACAAGAACTGACCATTTAGAGTCCTCGTTTGGGCTTTTTCAAACTGGAGCTGGGAGAGACAAGACTCTCAGAAATTATGCCAGAGCTACAAGTCTCCCACTGTGTACAGTGGGCTGGAGTGCAGCCACCCTGCAGGGACACCCAGACACAAAAGGGGAGTGGAGAAACAGAACATATCACATTGGTTTTAGAGTCTCTGGTTCTAGTGTCACTGATTTTATCTTTCTTTGATATAAAGTGTATAGTTCTGTGATCCAATATCCTCTCCCTTGTTCTCCCCACCCCCAGCTTTAATACGATATAATCAACATATAAAAGCCTACATATATTTAAGGTGTACAATTTGATGAAATATATATCTCAAGACATCACCACAATCAAGATAATGAACATACCCATCACATCCCAAAGTTTGTTCAAGCCTTTTTGTAACCCTTCCCTTTACCCCAAACCCCAGGCAACCACTTATTTGCTCTCTATCACTATAGATTAGTTTTTATTTTCTAGAAATTTATTTAAGGGAAATAATACAGTCTGTACTTTGGGGGAGGGTTGTCTGGCTTCTTTCACTCAGCATAGTTATTTTGAGATTCTTTGACGTTGCTCCCTGTATCAGTAGTTCTTTGTTTATTGCATGCTAAGTGTTTTATTGTTTATCCATTTACCTGAACTTCCCCCTCCCCGGCCCCCCCAGTTTTTGACTATTATGAGTGATCATGCTGACTATTTTGGGTGCAAGTTTTTGTACGGTCATATGGTTTCATTTTTCATGGATAAATACTTAGAAGTGGAACGACTGGGTTGAATGGTAAGTGTACGCTTAACTTTCTAAAACACTGCTAAACCACTTTCCTGCTTTCTGTTACGATGCACCACTTATAAGGATTCCAGTTGCTCCACATCCTCAGCAGCATTTGGTATGGTCAGTCTTCCCCCTGCTCTGTTTTTGGCCTAAGTTAGTTGCAGTGAACTTTCTGTCACTTGCAACCAAAGAATTATCATCAATATGGGGGCAGGTAATCTGCTTCAGAGAACTTTATCTGTAGGATTTATATATTTGGATATTAAAAAAATATTTCCTTTCGATTCCCAGTCAGGGCACATGCCTGGGTTGCAGGCCAGTTCCCAGCAGGGGACACACGAGAGACAACCCTACATTGATATTTCTCTCCCTCTCCCTTTCTCCTACCCTTCCCATCTAAAGATAAATAAATAAAAATCTTATAAAAAAAAATATTTCCTGAGAACAAGCAACACCCACTAGAGTTCGTGTACAAGCTTAAAATATGCCCAGTATGACTTAATTGTAGCAGCTCAAGACCAGGCAAGACTGAACAATATTGACCCCTTAGACTGGGGGAAATTCTAGCCAATAAGTAGTTTTACTCATTGTCCTGATCATATGATTTATTATTTCAGCCAGCAAATGGAACTCAGAGACTAAAAAGGAGTAAGGTTGATGTGGTTAATTTAAGCAATACGGTTTTTAAATATCCCCTAATGATTTAATAAGAATTTAATTATATGCTTGTAATTATTGCCAACATGCCTCTGATAGGGAGAAATGCTTTGACAGTGGCAGAACATTTGAACTAAGTGATGTAAAAATACAAAAAGTAGCAGCATGCCAGTGTTTACCCGGGGCCTTGCCAAGTCTCGGATCACCTCTGGCTGGAAAGTAGATGAAGGCACGACAGCAGAGTGACGAAGAATGATGGCTCTTGACTCAGACAACTTTCTTGCATCCCGACACAGCCACATACCAGTTATCTAACCTCAGGCAAGTTATTACATTTGCTCTGTGCCTTCATTTCTTCATTAATAAAATGGAAATATCAATTTTTATAGGGTTGTTGTGAAAATAAAATGAGTTGGTCCATGTGAAGTGCTCAGAAGACCGACAGTACACACTCAGTAGATGTTGTTATTATGAATACTGTTCTATTATGTTGATGACGGACAGTTTTTTTTCTACCACATTCCTGGTGAAGCAAACTGATTGTTCATGTCACTATTACGTAGATGTTCCAGGCAGTTTGCCTTGTAACAGTGATCTCATTTTCTCCCCTGATTAATCATTATTCCCATTTTTTTTATGTGAGAATCCTGGAGTCAGCAGGATTAAGAAGTAGTATCTGGTGGAGCCACATTCTAACCAGGTTGCTGAGACCTTAACACAGGTGCTCATTTTATTATTTTAAGCTGCTCTCGGGAGAAGAGGTGATCAGCTATTGGGTAAGAGGTTGCTGACACCTCAGGGAGAGGAGGGAACATTCCTTCTGGCCCAGCCCATTATTGGCTGCCCAGGTGCAGAGCTCTGCACTTAGGTGTTGGAGGGAAAGTGCTCTTTCTGCTTTCCTCCTGCTTCCTTAAGGCCACAGATCTGCGTTCTTCATGTGTTGACCACATTGGCCTCCCAGCATGCTCTGAAGCAGCCCAACCAGGTAAAAGGATTGATAGCATTCTGAGGGCTTTCGCCAAAGGAGGTCTTGAGCGGTTTTCCTTTGTGTCTTGAAAACACATTTCCCGCTGGGTATTGGGGCCAGGGAGCCCACTGTGGGTGAAGAGAATGTTTTTTGGGGAAGCTGCCCCAACTGTATAGGGTTTTAGGAGAAGAACTAAGACCCTGTTCATCTTCTCTCTGAGACAGCTGCTCCTGCAGTTCAATGGGCAAAGTTAACCTTACTAATCAGGTACTTTGTGATTCAGGGAATACCACAGACACACAGGGAATTGAAAAGACATTTAGCAAACCTGTCTCCATAAACACTGAGAATGAGATCTTTGGGAAAATGGGAGAGAAGGGAAAAGAACAAAGTAAATTGTTCAGGGGGGACAAAATCTCAAACAAACCAAGAAGAAAAACTGTGCTTTGCTAAAAAGACCCAAAGTAAATGACCCGTATTAGGAACAAGACAGCCATGAAGGGTAAGCTTGATGAGAGAGACTGGGAGTGGGGAAGGCAGGGGATGCTGCTGTGTGTTTGCTCGAGTAAGATGGATGATAGCAGTGAAGGCAGCCAAATGGGAACTATGATAAACTCTTAAGTGCAAGCGAGAGAGATTCAAGTAATGAGAACTTCAGAGAAGACTCAGACAAAAAATAAAACCCATTTTAGAGCGAGATAGATTGGCTGAACAGAAGACATGAGGGGGAAATGTGAAGCATGAAGGAGACAAATGCAAGAAGAAAGAGAATATCTTGGCTGCTACGGCTGCCAATGGCTTTGACAAGGGAGGCAAAGGTGGACAATGAGAGGCTGAGGCTGAGGGACAAATCCCCCAGGCCTGAGTCACAAAGCATCAGAGGGATTTGCTTTGTGGTCCGTGAACACTGCCACTCTGAGTTGCATATGAGGACACATTCAAAACTCCTTTTCTGTCTGGGATTAACTCAGAGGTAGAAAACTCTAGAAATCAACCGTAAACTCTCAGAAATCAACATTGTGTTTCCAAATTTATAGCCCTGAAAGGGAGGGTTCTCCAGGCTAGCATAGAATTCTACTGCAGTTTTCCTGTGAAAGCTTCCCTTTTGGTTTTCTTTTCTTTTAATTTTATTTTTCAATTACAGTGTACCTTCAATATTATTTTGTATTAGTTTCAGGTGTACAGCATAGTGTCCCCTTTGGTGTTAAGTCCTAGTTTTTTCTGTTTTGTCCTAATTCCTCACTGAATAGAGCTTGGTAGATAATGTATGCAAATCTTAGCTATCAGCAGATTGGGTTAGAATCTTAGCTCCACCACATACTGGCCTCAGCTTTGTCACATAAGGATGAAGATCATCGCTGGTTGGCTGTGGGGACTAACTAAGATCAGCTTAGTAAAGTTTTCAGCATTGTGGCAAGACTGGCTTGATGTGGGGATACAGGACAAGACACAGTTAGCTCCATGTAGCCTCTGGGCTATGAAGTAGAGAAGGCATGCTAACATACACCTTAATAAAGTATGAGGAATGCAGTCATGGACTCATACTCAAGGCCGAGAGATGGCCTGGAGGAGGGCTTCACTCTCTCAGCATGTGCTTGAGTTCATGGAGAAGTTGTTAACTCATATCCTGGTGTTTTCTGGTTTTTAACTTGTGACCCAGAGCTGATGGGTAGGAGAACACCACAGGAAAAGTCATGACACTGTAAAACAGTATGGAAGTGTTGAGAACACAGACATAGTTTTGTCTCTGAGGGAAAGAGAAGATTCTATGTTTAAATAAATTTTAGAAATTTTGAGGTAAACAAACAAATAGGTTTCTTTATTGGAAGAATTATAAGTGTCTTCAATTCTACTCCTCCTCTCTCCCGCAAATAATAAGTAATTTGTAAAAAAAAAAAAAAGAAAGAAAGAAAGAAAACTTTTACGAAATGCTGACCTCATATGCTGAGATGACTGTGTGGGTGGATTATTTACTTACTTGAAAAACAATGTAACAATAACAATAGAAATCTAAGACAAAAAGTGTCACCAGGTTTGGGTGACGTTAAGTACATTAAGTTGCCCCTACCTAATTAAGGTGGGTGGGCAGCCCTGTACTCCACTGACTCATGGAATGGATGTGGGTGAGCACAAAACAGAAGTCACCGGCGAGTCTTCCTGGCTTTTGTTTTCAAAAAGTCTCACCCTCAGAGAATATAGAGGTGTTGTGGAAGAGGTTTAAGGTGGGGAGAAAGAGACTCACATTTGTAAAGAAAGTGTCTTAGCCATGCTAGGAGAGTGTGGGGATCCCCTTATTCCCAGACTAGAGGTTTCCTTGGATGTCAATGGGAAGAAAAGCCAGTGCTACTTCCTTGTAATGCATCTAGGTGGCATGAAGACCCAAGCAAGGCATCTCAGTAGAGAGGATGTATTAGTTATCTAATGCTGCATAACAAATTGCCTCAAACATAATGGCTTAACAGAGCAAATATTTAGCCTAATGTTCAAACGTAAGAGGAGGGCTCTGGTCAGAGAAAAAGGAATATCAGAGCAAACGCACACAGATTGAGTGAGATACAGTGGTTACTGTGCTTTGTACTTTATGAGTCCAGTAAACACCTGTTTGAACAAATGAAAGAATACGTGAATGATTGCACATTTATTGCATTGGTGAAAAAGCAGAATGCAAATGAATCAGCTTGGGAATTTTTTTAAATCAGCAAAACATTTATTATATCACAGTTTCTATAGGTCAGGAATTTGGGTGTAGACTCTGGGTCTCTGACAGGCTGTAATCAACACATTGGTCAGGGCTGTGGTCATCTTAGGGCTCAGGGGTCATCTCAGGGCTCAGGATCCATTTTCAGAATCACTCTTGTGGTTGTCAGCAGGATTGAGTTCCTTGTATGCTGGTGGACTGAAGACTTCAGTTGTTTGCTGGCTGTTGGTCAGAACACACCCTCAGTTCCTTGTCAGATGGGCCTTTCCACAGGGCAGCTCACAAAATGGCAGCTGGCTCTCTCAGAGTGCATGGGAGAGCCAGGGAGAGAAGAGTGCTGGCAAGACAGGAATCAGTCTTCTGTAACTGAATCATGGAAGTAATATCCCATCACTTTTGCCATATTCTTTTTGTTACAGCAAGTCACTAGGTTCAGTCTACACTCAAGGGAAGGTGATTACACAAGGACATATATATGAGGTGGTAGGGTCTAGGAGGTGGAGACTACCAGGGGCTGTGGCAGAAGCTGCCTACCACAAAGGACCACAACCATTTCTCTAAGACTTCTATATATGTTCTATAAGCTTGGCTTAGAGGCAGCAGAGAATAAAGTTAACTAAGGATAAGACAATGTGGATAAATCTGGTAGCCTGCATGGATAGTTGGCCAAGCACAGAGAAGACCTACTGTCTACACTGGCGTTACATCAGATTCTAGAACCATGGTACAGGTATAGGGACTTATGGAGAAAGTCTGAAGAGTGGTTGGGTTGAATGGGAGGAGTATTTCCAATTTTAATACATACCGGCAAATTTCCATCCAAAAACGATGTACCGATTTTCATATACAGAATTCACAATTCTTCCTTATGTTCTTTCTTTTTACTGGAAACTTGTCCTGTAGCTGACTGCTGAGTACAGTGGAGTAGAAGTAATGAGAGTAAAATGTTCACGTTCAGTCCAAGTCAATGAAAGATGAATGTAGACATTACTGAACAGGAAAGAATAGTTCTGAGATTAGATTTAGTGAAGCTCAAGGAGGGAGAGCGACTTGTCAAACTGTAAATGAAAGTCAGGTTGGGAAATGTTGAAGAGAAAGAAGTGAAATTGACTAGAAAGAAGAGTTAGAGTTCAGTATGGAGAAAAATCCAATTCTGAAGCCCAAGCTTATACAAATATTAGCCTAAACTGGATTTAGGGTCATTCATTTTTTCATTTGTCTAATGACTATTTGATAGGTGTTGTGCAAGACACTGAGGCTATGACAGTGAATTAGACTAGACATCTATAAACTATGACTAGTGGGCCAAATCTGGCCCATCGCATGAGCTTGTAAATGAGTTTTATTAGAACACAGACACACTTATTAGTTTGTGAATCATTGTGACTGCTTTTACACAATGATAATAGAGTTGAATAGTTGTGACAGAGGTTTGTTGTATGGCCTGCAATGCCCAGAATATTTATTATTTGGCCTCATACAGAAGACATTTTCCAACACTTAGGCTGGATAGTCATGGTTTTTACTCTCATGAAGCTTACCATCTAGCAGGAAAGATGGATATTAATCAGATAATTTCCTAAATGTATAATTATAAACTGTGAGTAGTGTTCAGAAAAGTACATGATGCTGTGATAGGTCACAACATGGGACACTTTTGATAGGGTGGTCAGAGTATATTTCCTGAAATGGATTTTTTTCTTATAGTAGGTGATACTATATTTTTTAAATATTAATTTTTTCTTTTTTGTTTTTTTAAATTTTATTTTAATTGTTGTTCTTGTACAGTTTTCTATCTTTTACTCTCATCCCAGCCCACTGCCCCAGCCCTCCCCACCTCCCTCCCATTTCCACCCCCCCCCCATAGTTTTTGTCCATGTGTCCTTTATACTTGTTGCTCTAAAGCCTTCCCCTTTTCCCCTGAAATTCCCTCCCCTCTCCCCTCTGGTGACTGTCAGCCTGTTCTCAATTTCAGTGCCCATCAGTAAACGAATGGATCAAGAAACTATGGTACATTTACACAATGGAATTCTATGCAGCAGAAGGAAAGAAGGAGCTCCTACCCTTTGCAACAGCATGGATGGAACTGGACAGCATTATGCTAAGTGAAATAAGCCAGGCAGTGAGGGACAAATACCGTATGATCTCACCTTTAACAGGAACCTAAAAAACAAAACAAACAAACAAACAAGCAAAATATAACCAAAGACACTGAAATTGAGAAACGGATTTTTTTTTAGAAACTTGCTGGATGAGAAGGAGCAAGCCTACAAAGAACTGTGGACGAGATTTCTAAACAGAGAGAAGAGAATGTGTCAAGAATCCTTGTCAGGAAAAGCTCATGCCTCTGAGCAACAAAGAGGAGGCCAGTGTGGTTGCAATGCAGTGTGAAATGAGACTTAGTTGGGACCAGATCTTTCAGGTTCCCGGTGCCATGGTCAGAGACCTGCGGTTTGTTTAAAATGCAACGTGAAGCCCTGGCCAGGTGGCTCATTGTTGGAGTGTCATCCTGTATACCAAATGGTTGCAGATTTGATTCCTAATCAGGCCACAAAGGGAATGTTTCTTGCATGGATGTTTTTCTCCCTCTCTCTCCTTTTTCTCTCTCTCTCAAATCAATAAATATATCCTTAGGTGAGGATTAAAAAGTTTAAAATACAATGTGAAGACATTGAAGATTTTTATGATCAGCTTGATGAATTTCAAAGACCACTCTGCTGATTTAATTAGCTGATTTGAAGAGAGCTGAGAATGGATAAAAGTTTAATACCCAGTCGCTCTCTCTTCTCTGCCTTGATTTAACAGTTCAGGATGAATGGACAGAACAGGGATGGTTTACTCACTGAATGGTGAGGCATATCAGGTTAGCCACAGAGGTAAGAAGCCCACAGAAACTGCCAGAGGAGTGGAGCAGTACAGCCACTTTTTAAAAAAATTCTCACCACAGGATATGTTTATGGATTCGAGAGATGGAGTGGGGGGGGGGGAGAGAGAGAGAGAGAGAGAGAGAGAGAGAGAGAGAGAGAGAGAGAGAGAGAGAGAGAGAGAGACATCGATGTGAGAGTGCCTGACCAGGGATTAAACCTGCAGCCTTTGGTGTATAGGATGAACCTCCAACCAACTGAACCATCTGGACAGGGCTCTGGTGGCAATTTAGACAAATGTACACTCTAGTGGAGAAGTCACATTGCTTGGGTCACACACGAAAGGTCTGAGCTATAGGACTGTCCCAGGAAATACTCATCATAGGACTTTTGTAGTGAGGAAAGTGTCTGTTGATTTTTAACACTACTGAGGCTGGCATTTTTATCACATATAAAGGAACTAAGAGTCATAGGTAATTCATACTCTCCATCACAAACCTTCATCCTCCAACTTCTGCTACCATTTCCATTGCTGTGGCTTCTCACCAGTGTTGTTGTCCCTAGTTTGACCTTATAGCTGTTGCTGAAATTGTTCAGGCTTGGAAAGAAACAGCTATAGAGAACAACTCCATATCTCTCTCCTTGACATTGAGCAAGGAACTAAATCACCTTTTCCAGGTTTTAATCTCTGAGAAGAAACATAACAATTTAGTCTCGAGTTTGAAAAACTCTAGCCAACAGCTTCCCTCAGTAGATAGCTGTGTAATTGCATATGCTTTCAAGGTGTCTCCCAGTTTTATTCAAAAGCTAGTATTAAAACCACCTAAAATGAGGTTACCTTTTAAAAATCACCCCACTGAACAATGAGAAACCAAGGGGTGGGGGAAAAGCTGTTTGGGACAAAGTATTATTGGTGAAAAACACCGTCATTGCTGATGTCTTCAAAGTGCGTGATTATAAAAATGAAGCCATGTATGCTCAAATGCAAACTTTTTTGTGCATTGTCATATTTGACAAAAATATAACATATAAATTATTGTGGAAAAATTCCTTAGTTATTTTATAATCAAGAATGATATAAATTAACCATTAATATAATTAACAGCCTATAGAACAATATCATGATCATTAGAGAAAGTAACAGCAAACGGCCAAACCATTAGTGGACATTTTTTTCACTATCTGTGGGTTAGAGATCTGGTTTCTTCTTCATGTGATGAAAAGGAAGAGGAAGGTATACCAGGGCCTAG
This sequence comes from Glossophaga mutica, assembly GCA_039655065.1. Taxonomy (NCBI): domain Eukaryota; kingdom Metazoa; phylum Chordata; class Mammalia; order Chiroptera; family Phyllostomidae; genus Glossophaga; species Glossophaga mutica. The sequence continues at coordinate 104,278,056 of CM077305.1, forward strand.
AAACTCAGGCCGGAAGGGCTGCAGGAGGGCTGGGAATGCGCACAGAAGCCGGAGACCCGAGCTGGAATGCTGCTCAAATGATACTGATAGGAGAAGGAAAACAGAAGGAAACTCTCTTACCCCTTCCTCCTGCAGAATCTCCTATTAGTAGACACTAACAGGAAGCCAGCTAATGTGGGAGTTTGAAATTTGGTTTGCAGAGTCCCAGTTAGTATCAAATACAGAGTATAGAAGGTAAACTTACAGCTGAAAGGCAATAGATAAATAACTGGCACAATAATAGCCTTTTGTATGAATAAAACATCTTGTTTTAGTAGGAGCTCCTTCAGGCTGGGTTAGGCTCTGTATCTTTTGACTGGACCTCATTAAGTTTCAATAACTTCCTTTCTTTTTGGCATAAAATATTCCAGCTTCATCCTGTACATTTTATGCCCCAGACTCAAGTTAGCTATTTCTGCATAAATCTTGGGTTCCTTTAAAAAAAATCAGGGAATGGTATTCAGAGAACAAAATATGAACATTGTGGATATTCATCTATAACACTCATTTTAAGTAGGTATATTTGGCTACAACCCATATTGTCTAAATTTACATTTGTAACCTATCAGTAGTCCAGGAGTTTTGATGGGGAAAGAGATTTTTGTTTTTGCTGTCAGTCTTTTGTGGCAAGAGTTGATTACAGGTTATTTTTAATTTCTCTGATTGTTGTGCTTGTTTTCACTGGTTTTATGCTTACTCTTCAAGCTTCTGGTTTTTAAAACCTAAGGCATAGTCCAAGTTGTCATTGCAATTTTTAAGTTATTAACTGCAAAAAGGTACATGAAGAGTGACACTAAAATCAATCAAACAGACAAAAAATAAGTTTTGGTATGTTTGTGTTATCAGTTGCTCACTGTTGTGGGAAATGGATGTAAGCTGAAGAAATAAAACACAAAAAAACTGGTGCATGTAGTAAAAAACCTCATAACAGTGTAGCTGTGCATAGATCCTCAGACTTACTCAGAGAAATCCTTGCTCAAGCTCATCAAATCCTTTGGATCACCACCAGCCATGTGGAAACCCAGTGATATTATCATAATCTTTGCTCCCCCTGTAAATTCTACTCACTTCAATGCATCTTTAGATTATACCCTAATAACTGAAAGCACCTAATTATCCAATTACTTCCCTGCACATAAAAGTTATATGCATCATAATTTCAAATGTGAAAAACTCAATAACATTAGTCAACCTGGGAAAATGATATTCAGATAATTATGCTTGAGTATGCCCATGAAAAAAACTTTTAAGAGCTCAGAAACTTGAAAACATGCTTTCAAAATCTTTGAGTAAAATTCTTTGAATGCTTCAGGAAGATGTATGTACTTATCTGTGGCTTTAACAAGCCCCCCAAACCTAAGAACTATATTTAAAACATATTGGAGAATGGGGTTTCTGAATAATGCTGCCTGCTACTGTCCCCATTCTAATCAGAAGGGGACACTCACAAGGAGCTAGATGGAAAAAAATGAAGTATCATATTTATTACTAAGATGAAAGACCTGTCAGGTCCCAGAGAATGGAGTTCCCTGGTGAAACTAGACTGGAGAACACAGCTTGGATCTAACGTCTTCTTTTACCTTCAATATCTATGTCTTGACCCACCCACTGATAGCACTGGGTGGCAATGCAGTTTTGGAATTACCTCACCCTGTCAACTCAGTGGAGAATCATTACCTGCTTTAGCATCTTGAGGTGCTCTCAGAAGAAGGCCAGAGAAGACCCCAAGACCTGATCTGGGGGCGCTTGGAAGCAGAGAAGAAATCTGGCTTTCTTACCTCAGAGCTCTAGGGGGGGTCTACTGAACCAAGAGATTGGGTGGAGCCCCTTTCCCTGCTTGTGAGGCAAACTGAGTCCATCCACTGGTGGACAAATCTTCAGGGATCTCACCAATCAGATTAGTTAATTTTGCCCCATAGAGAGGAGGGAAGATAGTGCGGTGTTAGAGGTTGAAATTAACTCTTTGGGGGCCTTCCCAAGTGGGAGGATCATCTTGATAGGCCCTCTTCTTTGGAAATCTGAGGTCAGGGTAAAAAGTCATCTTCTCCTTTGAGAAGCAGGGGATAACAAATTCAGATGCCTCCAGGTGTTAGGAAGGTGCTATAAACAAGTGAAGGGACCAGGTAGGAAGTGAGGAGATCTGGAGATGCATACCCTCCCCAAACCCTGCAGGGTCCATCAAGCATACAGGAATATGGGGTTAGTGTTGCTAGACCTAATTTTCCAAGAGAAGCCAGAAGTTAGTTTTTCTAATACAAAATTTTCCAATTAAAAATTTTAGCCAATAATTCAAAAATTTAAAAAATGCCATGAAGGCCAAATAGAACATATCTATGAGCTGGAATTGGCCCAGGAGCTACTAGTCTGTGACATCTGGTTTGTAGCATCATCAGCTGAAACCATGAAGCACCATTTTTTAAACCCTAGTCAGGCTGGTGAAGTGAGCCATACTGCCAAGGATTAGAATAAGAAAAAGGAAAACACTGAATGTATTGTGTGTTAGTATTTCCTGGACTCTCTTCCATCTCCTCTGGTTCCGGACAGTCTTGGTTTCATTCTCTGGCTCTGCTACTTCCTTTGGTACTATCTTCATTTTTAAGTCATGGGGTTCTGACACCACAGCATCAACACACTGACTCTGGCTGAAGTTTGCTATTAGTCTGATCAGCCAATGGAGGGAGCAGAGTTGCTGTCCTCGACGGATGAGACACGGAGCCCCCTTTTCACACCAGAGAGGCCAAGGCTTCATCCTGTGTCAGTACAAATGTCACTCTATATTCTGCAAGGGTTGGAGCTAAGTGCATGGACAGCTGTGGACAGAGCCCATCTTTAACGTGTCAGGGCCTCTGTGAGGCTGTTGATGGACTTGAAATGCTAAATGCAATTAAAGGGCTCCTCCTTAAGTCTACCTGATAGTTTGTATCTGGCTCAGAATGCTTTCTGGGTGGATAAATGTCAGACATTCATTCATCATTCAACAAACATATATTGAATTCTTGCTCTTAGCCAGAGACTGTTAAGGCATTGAGCATTGAGCATTAAGTAAGGTGAATTTATTCCCTGCCTTCGTTGAGCTTACATTTTAGTCAGGCGAGACAGGAAAACAAACAAATAAAAGATGATTTGGCTGGTGGTGATGCCATAAAGAAACTAAAACAAGATTATGTAGTAGTTACTAAAGGTACGGTCTCAGTCATGCCAATCAAAGGAGACCCTAGGGAGATCATATCTGAGCTGATACCAGAATCATATATACTTTTTAAGTGTCTGTGTATCTTTTTACTAGATTCATCATCCTAGAGTTAATGAAGAAACATGATTATTAAAGTTAAATATAATTAAGGCCTAGAAATGGCATACCCCAAAGTTTTAACAATGATTATCTGCTACTGGTGAGATTCATGTTTTCATGTAACTTATGAAGCATTTGTTGGGTGCCAAATAAATGATCCTAGTGCCATCCTTAGTTCTGGGAATGCAGCCATGAACAAAAAAAGGTGGCATTAGGTGGTTAAAATGTGAAGAGTATTCTGAGGGCCTGTGCTGTGGAAAGCACCTCATTTATAATGGTAGGTCAGATCAACTTAAACTGATACTGAGAAATGAGAAGGATTCAGTCATGTGAATGTTGGGGGCAAAGAGTGGGAGGAGTATTCCAGGTGCTGAGAGCAGCATGTGAAAAGGCCCTGGGGCAGGAAAGGATTTGTTATATTTGGGGAACACAAAAATGTGTTAGAATGGAACAAAGGAGTCAAAAGATAAAACTGAAGAGATTTTGAAGACCTGGATTAGGCAAGCCCTGGAGTCACAGAGAGGAGCTTGGATTGTTTTGTGTGAAGAATAATGAGAAACTACCAAAAGGTTTAAGTTGCAGAGTAATATGACTTGATATACATTTTTAAAAAGATCACTCTTGGTGGTTGTTTGGGAAATGAATTATTAGGGACAGAATAGAAGCAGAGCGTACTGTTAGGAAGTTGTATTCATTCTGGTGAGAGATGTTGGTAACTTGGCTTAGGGAGTCTGAACTGATGTTTATGGTCTTGCAAGTTTATCAATGTACCACTCTAGTGGGTACCACTCACTTACATGGCAATATAAACAATGCTGACTTCCTGGAGTTAAGCAGTGGAGTGGCCCCAAGTCTGAGGCAGTAGTTGCAGCAGAGAGAGGGGTAGAGAGGAAGAGTTGGATTTAGGATGTGCTAATAGGTTTGAGGGGAGTAAAGAGGGAGAGGACACTTAAGGATGACGCCTAGATTTCTGATGGGACAACTTCAGGGATGTTGGTACCATTTTCTTTTTTTTTCTTTTTTTAAAAATATATTTTATCGATTATGCTATTACAGTTGTCATATTTCTCCCCCATCATTCCCCTCCACCCTGTGGTGGCACACACCCTCCCACCCACATTCCCCCCTTTAGTTCATGTCCATGGGTCATAAGTTTTCTAGCTTCTACATTTCCCACACTATTCTTGCCCTCCCCCCCGTCTATTCTCTACCCACCATCTATGCTACTTATTCTCTGTACCTTTTCCATCTCTCTCCTCCTCCCACTCCCCTGTTGCTAACCCTCCATATGATCTCCATTTCTGTGGATCTGTTCCTGTTCTACTTGCTTGCTTAGTTTGCTTTTGTTTTAGGTGTGGTTTTTAATATCTGTGAGTTTGCTGTCATTTTACTGTCCTATTTTTTATCTTCTTTTTCTTAGATAAGTCCCTTTATATAATAAGGGCTTGGTGATGATGAACTCCTTTAACTTGACCTTATCTGAGAAGCACTTTATCTTCCCTTCCATTCTAAATGAAAGCTTTGCTGGATAGAGCAATCTTGGATGTAGGTCCCTGCTTTTCATGATTTGGAATATTTCTTCCCAGCCCCTTCTTGCCTGCAAGGTCTATTTTGAGAAATCAGCTGACAGTCTGATGGAAACTCCTTTGTAGGTGACTGTCCCCTTATCCCTTGCTGCTTCTAGAATTCTCTCCTTCATTTGAATCTTGGCTAATGAAATTATGATGTGCCTTGGTGTGTTCCTCCTTGGGTCCAACTTCTTTGGGACTCTCTGAGCTTTCTGGACTTCCTGGAAGTCTATTTCCTTTGCCAGGTTGGGGAAGTTCTCCTTGATTATTTGTTCAAATAAGTTTTCCACTTGTTGCTCTCCCTCTTCCCCTTCTGGTACCCCTATAATTCAGATGTTGGGACGTTTAAAGATGTCCTGGAGGTTCCTAAGCCTCTCCTCATTTTTTTGAATTCTTGTCTCTTCCTTCTTTTCTGTTTGGTTGTTTGTTTCTTCCTTCTGGTCCACTCCATTGATCTGAGTCCCAGTTTTCTTCCCATCTCTATTGGTTCCCTGTGTGTTTTCCTTCATTTTACTTAGTGTAGCCTTCATTTGTTCATCTTATTTGCAACTAAAATCAACCAATTCTGTGAGCATCCTGATCACCAGGGCTTTGAACTGTGCATCTGATAGGTTGGCTATCTCACAGTTGCTTAGATGAATTGGCTCTGGGGCTTTGATTTGTTCTCCTGTTTGAGCCATTTTTGGTACTTTTTTTAGTCTGGTCAAGGCTGTTACATATGAGGGGTGGAGCCTTAGGTGTTCCCCAGGGTGGAGCAGCCCAGTTGCTGGGTCATGAAGCTGTTTGTGGGGTCAGGGTCCGAGAGGGAACAATGGTGGTTGCTCCGCTCTCTCTAGGATTCCAGTCTCTTCTGCTGCTTCCCCTTTGCCTGGATTATCTGTGTTTGAATGTGGGACCACCTGACCAGCCAGCCTGCCTTGCGTGACTTCACTGGGTCTGCACCATGCCACCCCATGCCCAGGGTCCACTAGCCGCAGCCTGCACACCTGGGATCTGCCAGCTGATGCTGCCTGTGCACCCGGGTCCACTAACCTCCACTTTTTCCTGCTATGACTCCACTCCTCTTACTGGTCTGGTTGAATGGTTGTTGGACTTCCATACAGTTCAATTTTCTATCAGTTCCGAATGTTTTCTTGTTTCTAAATCTTTGTTGTTCTTAATTTTGGTTGTGTGAGGAGGCACAGTGTGTCCACCTACGCCTCCATCTTGGCCAGAAGTCCCATTTTCTTAAATGGGGAAAGAATAGACATGAAATAATTTGGGGGAGAAAAAGCAAGAGTTTTAAAAAATTTTGTTAAGTGTAAGATGTTGAGAGATATCCAAGAAAGATATCAAGTAGATAGTCGGATATACAAGTCTGGAATTCAAAGTGGAAGTCTAGGCCAAACACAGAACTTTGGAATCCTCAGGATAAAGGTGGTGGTTAAAGCCATGGGTATATATAGAGAAAAGGTGAGGTCCCGAGTCTGTGATCTGAGGAGTTTGATACGTGGGGTAAGAAGAAGAGGAAGAGTTCTAGGAAGCTGTAGGAGGAGCTGCCATGAATTAGGAGAAAATCAGAAAAGTGCAGCATCAGAGAAGGAACTTGTATGGTTTTTGTCCTAATGAGTTGTTTGTAATTAAAGTAACAAATATAAACACATGCCTTTTTGTCTATGGTGATGTAATTATGTGTACATTATTTTTCTATGCGTGGTTAGGGTTGAGCTAATTTCACTCTACAAAGTGACCAGTTGTCCAGGTGAATGTTAGTAAGAATGAGTGACATGTGATTCAGGGGTACATGGAACCTAATACTCCCAGTTCATTCTCAGGTAAAATCAGCACAGCTGAAGTTTGCTGCTTTTGGGCAGTGGTCTCATGTAGGACAATTTTGTCCGCTGGGAGAGTTATTGTTACCAGTGCCCTGGTTTCTTGTGATCTCCCAGGATAGAAATCAAAAGAGATCACTACAAACTGATACAGAGAAAGGTTTAATTAGCTTGTACACAAAGAAGCCATCATGGTAAAGGGAAAGAAAACAGGCTGTTTCCCAGAGGCTGGGGAGAATTGTAAAGAGGCTGAAGCAGGAAAAGTGACGTTTAAGTATGTAGAGGTGGGGGCTTTTTGGCCCTTGCTTAGTGGAACCACATGCTTTTTCTTGCATCATGTCTCATTAGCATGTTAAATCCCCACCCAGGAGTGTGTTTTTAGTATTTCAATGAGGGAAGGTCACCAAAAGAACAGTTTTCCTTGCTAGTTTATATGCATGACCAAAGGGGAAGACCCTAAGCCCCCTGAAATAAATCTTGTAGTCAGTAACACCCTTTAGTTTAGTTGTTGATTGGGTGTTTGGCCTAAGGGGTAGGGAAGATACTGAGGGTAGTTAAGCAAGTCTTGGCTTCCTGTCAGCTGAGCCCAGGGAGTAGCCTGCATACCTCATTACAACCTAGTTGTGGTGGTGGGGATGCTATTGGCATCTAGTGGGTGGAAGCCAGGGATTCTGCTAATCATCCTGCAATGCACAGGACAGCCCCACAACAAACAATTATCCAGCCCAAAATGTCAATAGTGCTGAGGTTAAGAAATCCTGTTACAGTGAGTGCATAGTGAAGTTACTAGTTGAGATTTCACTGTTCCTTCTCAAAGACCTCTTTGGGGGAAAAGAGAACCTGCAAACCAAATGCTTAGCTGTCCACATTTCCTAGGAGCATCTGTGCCCACATGCAGGGAATTGACTGAAATGATTTCTTGGCTGATGTTTCACATATAGGCATCTCCAGGCTGTCAGAGATGTAATTCATAGAATAATTTCTGTATGCTTGGATATCCAGTCGTTTTTTTTTTTTTTTTTTTCCCCTGGAGAGGGATAGAGATGGAATCTTTGTTTTGAAAGAGAATTATAAAGACAAAAGCACCAATGTTGTACTTTGCTTCAATTATTCAGGGTTCTTAAAAGTATTATCCTCTCTCATTCTCACATATAGTGGTCCTCGTGTATTCTCTTGGAAATTGATTGAAATTTTCCATTACTTATGTAAAAAGGGCTTGATGCCTGAAGGAAAACAAGGTGGCCAAACTAATCTTGGGCTTTCATATGGATTCAAGAGCAATGAGGCAATTCTCTATTGCCCAAGATTTCTCCTTAATCAGAAGTGTGTCGGAGTTCCAAGATGGTGGTGGAATAAGTGGAAGCTGCACTAACCTCCTCCCAGTGTTGACGGGAGAGACCTGGTTCTTCTTGCTGATGCATGTAAAGAACTACATATCAGCAAATCTTGCAGTATGTAATCAGTTTATTAGTGGTCCATTCCCATGGGAGAGAACAGGACTGGGTAGAGTAGGGGGTGGAAGGCAAAGTTTCAGGGCAAAGCAGGGTGAGGAAAGCAAGAATGGCTGAAGACCAGGGTGGCAAGCCCCTGGGCAGCCTGAGGCCAGATGGCCAGAGGCCTGTGGCCCGAGAGCCAAGAGCACCCTAAGCCCCCGATGGAGGGGGGGGGGGGAGAGAGAGAGAGAGAGAGAGAGAGAGAGAGAGAGAGAGAGAGAGAGAGAGTCCTTTGTTCTCAGGACTTATATAGTTGGTGGGATAGGAGGGAAAAAAGTTACATATTGATTAACGGGTACATGTGGTGCCAGCTTTCTTGGGGGAATGTGATTACCCCAAACGTAGGTGTGTGTGGGGGTCTGCTAGCCTGAATCCTTATCTTGCTCCAGACCCTATTTGTTGTAAAACAAATACGTGACAGGAGGCAGTTAATTAAAATTGGGTCACTTTCCAAAGTTACTTATGGGCTCTTTCTGTAGGCATCAGGGACTCCCTCGTAAAACAGATAGTGACCAGAGGTAGGCAATTAACCAAAGTTGTTTTATGGGCTCGCTCTTTGGGCACCGGGGACCCTCTCCCACATTCCAGGCCTTGGGATGAAAGCACAGTTTCAAGGTTTTCTTTCCCAGATAGGGGAAATGCTACATAGAATTTCAAGGACTTCCCTTCTTTCTTGCTAATATAGTGTTTCTTGTGATGTTGGAACACCTGGCAATATTATCCGACCAGGCTCAGGACTGCTGAGTTAGTGTGTGAGACATGTCTCCCTCTTCCTCCCTGCCTCGGTTTACTATTTATTCTACTTAATTGGTAAAAGGCATTTCCTGGCAACCGGGGTACTAAATGCTGGCCAGTAACAGTATTGCAGTCTCAGAGTTCTTCCTATGCTGTCTCCTGCCTCACCAGCACCAAACTGGATTTACAACTAAATTATAGAAAAACCATCCTGAATAACCAACTGAACGCTAGTTAGAGACCACGAACATATTGAAGAAGCCACATCACCATAATGAGACTGGAATGGAGTGAGGAGGAGGTGCGAGAGGGCTGGCTGGGCTTGCACAGGTGGCAGCTGAAGTCCTGGAGGGATAGTTCAGTGGCTGAGAGGGTCCCCCTGAGAAGTGTGGGGTCTAAACTCCAAGCTGGGCTCCCCAGTTTACAGTACCAGAAGTGGGAAAGTAACACAAATAACATATGGCTATGAAAAGCAGCAGGGTTTGTGTCCACCAGGGAGAGACACCTAGAAAAGCAGAGAGTGACTTAAAAGCCCAATGCACAAAATTCCATTTGTAACCACTTACTCTGGGCTCTGGCAGAGGGAGAGCAGAGTGGACTAGAGACACATGAGGAAAGTCAGGGGTTGATGGCTCTGGGGAGAGAACTGAAGGAATAGCCACCAGGATCCCTCTGCTGAGTCATTCCTCGTACTACAGGAGCCATTTTTCTCAGGCAGAGCACTTCCCTTCAGTGGTATCAGTCTGAGGGGAAACAATAGCCCCACCCACAGGAATCACTCTTGTCCCACCCTATGGAGGGCTGCTTAAGCAGGGCTGCTAAGGAGTTCGGCTGGAAGACTTTCACTGATTAACCCTACAAAAAGACTGCAGGCAGAGGCAGATCTCTGGGAGCTCTGAGACTTTAGCTGACCTTATTCTGGGCCCAGTGCTGGTTAAAGCTGGTCTTGGTGCACCACACACAGGCCTAGCAGAGGGAGCCACAAGCTGTGATGGCTGATAGCTCCAACCAGATTGCCCAGGGCCAGTCACAGGCAGTGTTTGACATAGGACTGCATCAGTCTGCAGATTGACCTAATACAGAGAAACAAACACAAAGAAGCAGCTGAAATGGGAAAACAAACAAACAAAAAAAACCCCATATGAAATAACAAGAGAATTCTCCAGAAGAAGAACTAGATGAAATGGAGGCAACCATTTATCAGATAGTTTAGAATAATGATTATAAGGATACTCAACAGCATTAAAAAAGACATAGAAACCATTAAAAAGGACCAGTCAGAAATAAAGAATGCAATAACTAAAACAAAAAAATATGTACTGGAAAGAAGAAACAGTAGGTTAGATGAACCAGAGGACCAAATCAGTGATTTGGAAGACAAGGTAGGAAAAAACACCCAATCAGAGCAGCAAAAAGAAAAAAGAATTTTAAAAAAGTGAGGAGAGCTTAAGAAATCTTCAGGACAATATGAAACGTAACAACATTTGCATCATGGGAGTATACCAGAAGGAGAAGAGAGTGAACAAGGGATCAAGAACTTATTTGAAGAAATAATGACTGAAAACTTCCATAATCTGGTGAAGGAAAAAGATACACAAGTCCAGGAAACTCAGAGAGTCTGAAACAAGTTGGACCCAAAGAGGCCTACACTGAGACACATCATAATTAAAATGACAATGCTTAAAGACAAGGAGAGAACCCTAAAAGCCACAAGTGAAAAGCAGGTAGTTATCTACAAGGGGGCACCCATTAGATTGTCATCTGATTACTCAAGAAAAACATTTCAGGATAGAAGGGAGTGGTGTGAAATATTCAAGGTGATGAAAAGCAATGACCACAGCAAGGCTACCCAGCAAGGCCAGAACAAGTTTTACCCAGCAAGGCTATCATTTAAAATGGAAGGAGAGGCCCTGGGTGGTGTGGCTCAGTGGATTGAGGGCAGGCCTGGGAACCAAAGCATGCTGGTTTGATTCCCAGTCAGGGCACATGCCTGGGTTGCAGGCCAGGTCCCCAGGATTGGGTGCACTAGAGGCAACCACACATTGATGTTTCTCTCCCTCTTACTCTCTCCCTTTCCCTATCTCTAAAAAATCCTTAAAAGATAAAATTGAAGGAGAAATAAGGAATTTACTGTTGGGGACTACTCTGTGTGGTTTCAGAGACTGTAGCCCCATAGGACCAAGCCCTGAAAGGGGCTAGTAAGTCTCCCTGGAAAACCAGGTAATGTAGGTGGCAGGCATAACCCAACTCTAACACCAAGGGTTCCCATGGGAATCAGGCCTGGATTGTACATTTTATCCTTTGAGGCTTGCTCTGCCTAGCAATAAGCCCTGTTGATATAAACAGGTTGTTTAAGTTTAAGGCATAAGGAATAAACTCCTTATCTTATGAGACACGTCTTAAAGACCATCTGGCATCAGTGTGTCTCACAGACCCTGACCTATGGTGAATCTCTGTGTTTCTTCAATTGTTATCTATACATATTACCTGTTTTTGTATGACTATAGCCTTTTCACATTGATTGGTGAGCTATGCATGTATACACCTACACACACCATTCCCAATAAAAGCCATTTGGGAGCAGGGCTTGGGGCATTCCCCACTAGAGGGAATTGCCACCCTCTTTCCTGCCAGAACAACAAGATTGTATCCAGGACGATTTGTTCTCATCTGTGACAGTCAGGAGATACTCTGCGGGGTGGAGTTCTCCCACAGCTTACCACACAAGAAAAAACTAAAGGAGTTTGTTAACACCAAACCAATACTGCAACAAATTTTTAAAGGGCTGATTTAAGAAGAAGAAAAAGGAGAAGATGAAAAAGAAAAAAAAAAAACCATAGGAAAACAATCTGTTAATAGAGTGGCACTACATACATATCTATCAATAATCACCTTAAATGTAAATGGCTTAAATGATCCAACTAAAAGATATAGGGTAGCTGAGTAGATAAGAAAATAAGACCCATATGTATGCTGCCTTCTAGAAACCCATCTCAGATTGAAAGATATACACAGACTAAAAGTAAAGGGATGGAAAAAGATACTTCATGAAAATGGAAAAGAAAAAAAATGGGGTAGTAATATTTACATCTGACAAAATAGACTTTAAAACCAAGTATAATAAGAGACAAAGAAGAATGTTACATAATGATAAAAGAACAATTCAGCAGGAGGATATAACCATAGTAAACATTTATGTACCCAATATAGGAGCATATAAATATGTATAGCAAATCTTGATGGACAAAAAGGGAGAGATGTACAGAAAAACAGTCATAATCAGGGATTCTAACACCTGATTGACTTCAATGGCTAGGACTTCCAGATAGAATATCAACAAGGAGACAGTGGTCTTAAATGACACACTAGATCAACTGTTGTTTACTTTTAGTCTGTGTGTATCTTTCAATCTGAGATGGGTCTCTGGAAGACAGCATATATAGGGGCCTTGTTATCAAATGGATTGAACAGATTCCTTCAGAGAATTTCACCCCAAAGCAGCAAAATATATGTACTTTTCAAGTGCACATGGAACATCTTCTAGGATAGACCACATGCTAGGACACAAAACAAGTCTCAATAAATTTAAGAAGATTGAAATCATATCAAGCATCTTCTCTGACCACAATGGTATGAAACAGTAAATCAATCACAAGAACAATGGAAAACACACAAAGACATGGAAGCTAAACAACATGTTATTAAACAATGAATGGGTCAACAATGAGATCAACAAAGAAATCAAAAGATACCTCAAAACAAGTGAAAATGAGAACACTACAACCCAAAATCTGGGGCACTGGGAAAACAATTGTAAGAAGGAAATTCATAGCATGATAGGTCTATCTCGAAAAACAAGAAAAAGCTCAAATAAATGATCTAACTTCACAATTAAAGGAACTTGAAAAAGAACAACTAATGAAGCACAAAATGAGTAGAAGGAAGGAAATAATAAAGATCAGAGCAGAAATAAACAAAATAGAGTCTAAAAAAAATGAAACAATCAATGAATCCAAGAGCTAGTTCTTTGAAAAGATAGACATGATTGACAGACTTTTAATCAGACTCATCAAGAAAAAAAGGGAGGTGACCCAAATAAATAAAATCAGAAATGAAAAAGAAGTAACAACTGACACCATAGAATTACAAAGGATTGTAAGAAAATACTATGAACGACTAACTATATGCCAACAAACTGGACAATCTAGATGAAATAGATAAATTCCTAGAAATATACAATCTTCCAAAAATAAGTCAGGAAGAATCAGAGAATCTGAGCAGACAGATTACACTAGTGAAATGGAGGCAGTAATCAAAAAACTCCCCCAAAACAAAAGCCCTGAACTGGATGACTTCACAGGTGAATTTTACCAAACATTCTGAGAACTAACACCTCTCCTCAAGCTATTTCAAAAACATTTAAGCAGAGGGAAGGATTCCAAGTTCATATTACCAGACCAGCTATATTCTAATTCCAAAACCAGATAAAGACACTACAAAAAAAGAGAGAGAGAAAATTATAGGCCAATATCACTGATGAATATAGATGCTAAAATTCTCAACAAAATATTATCAAACCAAATACAGTAATACATCAAAAAGATCATAGATCATACACCACAATCAAGAGGGATTTATTCTAGGAATGCAGGGTTGGTGCAACATTTGCAATTCAATAAATGTGATTCATCACATAAATGAAATGAAGGATAAACACCATATGATCATATCAATAGATGCAGAAAAGCATTTGATAAAATCCAATGCCCATTTATGATAAAAACTCTCAGCAAAGTGGGAATAGAGGGAACCTATCTAAACATAATAAAGGCCATCTATGACAAACCCACTGCCAGCATTGTACTCAATGGGGAAAAACTATAAGAGTTCCCCTTAAGACTGGGAATAAGACAGGGATGTCCACTTTGACCTTTCTTATTCAACACAGTACTGGAAGTCCTAGTCCCAGCAATGAGACAAGAAGAAATAAAAGCCATTCAAATTGTAAAGGAAGAAGTAAAACTGTCATTATTTGCAGGTGACATGATACTGTACAATGAGAACCCCAAAGATTCTACCAAGAGACTACTAGATCTGATCAATGAATTCAGCAAAGTAGCAGATATTTCCTAATGAGATATTTCAGAGATATAGATGGTTAAGAGGGATAGCAATAGAAAATATCAAATGAATTGTTCTCAGATTCATGAGACAGAGTACCTTAAAATAGTGCTTTAAATAAGGAAAAATTATATTTCCTTCATGCAATGGAAAATTTGGAGATATTTAGGAAATCCAGCCCTGTGAGGGGGTCCAGAAAAGCTGCCAGGGACCTGAGCTCCTTTGTCCCTGTTTTTCACCAAGCATCCTTTGCCTATATCTTTGTAAAAAAGGACGCAAGATGACATTTTTTAAATGTCCAGGCATTGTGCTCTCCTTCCACCAGGAAGAAAAGGAAGGGCAAGAGTTGTAGAGTTTATTTCATTTTTATTAAGAAAATAATAGCTTTTGCAGAAACCCCACCCTGTAGACTTCTAATTACATCTTATTGGCCAGAACTGAGTCACATGCTCATTCCTAACTGCAAGAGAGTCCTTGAAAGATGTTTGTCAGTCATCCTGGACAATATATGGGTTCTGTTGGTAAAGAAGAGTTTTTTGTTAGTAGAGAAGAACATGGCACACATCCCTAGTTTCTACAATTAAAGGGAACAAGGCCCTTGTTGGGGAATTGACTTGTCTGGTCCTTTCCAGTGAATTTGAATTGACGTGGAGGCTTCATTCCATTCCCTGTTACTTAGCTTGAAAGCAGGATATGGAGAAGCATGGAGCTTCAGTAAAACAACTTATCAGCACCTGGGCACTGGGCTTTGGTCTCTGTTGAAGGTCACATGATGGTGGCCTGTAAGTCCTCAGGAATCTGGGAGATACGAGAGCCAAGTGAGACAAAATCAATAGAGCTGTGGCTGTGGCCGCTTTTTGTCACTGTGAGCCCAGTACGTACTGAAGAAATCACTTATTGCCAAAGTAAAATAAACCTGAGCATCATGCTGAGCCCAGTGGAGCAATTCCAGACATGACTGAATTTTTTAAGTACTAGAATGCAACTGACCAAGTGAGAGAAATGCTTTACACACACTAAGCATTCAGTAAAGGATAATTGTGGTTATTATTATTTAATGCACATTATTGACCAAGAGGGAAATCAAATGCATTGTAGGATGGAATTAGAACAGGAGAACTAAGCAGGGTACAAAATATGTGTGGCTAGGAGGTTGGCTAAAGTGTAATTATAATTTTACATGCATATGGAGAGCCTGGAAAGAAAGAACTGAAGTTGGAGAAGACTTAGCATTCTTTTTCTAAGTGTGCAGGAAAACAATTGGGGTGAGAATAGACATTGGGGAGTAAGGGGGGCAGCAGGGAGACAGAGGTTATGTTGGTAGAGCTGGTGAGAAGTGATGGTGGCTTGGATCTCAGTGCTTACAGTGGATGTAGTGAAGAGCAGTCAGGTTGGGGATATATATTTTGAAGGTAGAACAGACAGGAATAACAGATGTATTTTATGTAAGACTTGAGGGAAAGATGAGGAAAGATGACTCTTGAACAACTGGAATGATGGACTTGCCATGTGTTGAGAGGGGCAACTGCAGGAGGAACAGGTGTTGGGGGTAAGTGATGAGATCAGTAGTGTTTGGCCATGTTAAATTTGAGATGTCTATTCGACACCCAAGTAGAGACTGAGCTAGGTAATTGGGAATTTGAGCGTGAAGTTCAAGACTTAAGTTAGGTCTGGAGGATCACCTTTTAAAAACCTTATTGTAGAGACAGATTTAAAGCCTTCATGTCAAATAGCCTCATTGAGGAAGTAACTGTAAATAGAGAAAAGAAGAGATTCAGGACTGCATCCTGGGATAGCGAGGAGGAGCAGGCCAGTGAGAAAAGGGGAATGCAGTTGTGGTTTCCAGGAATCAAAGTGGAGAAGAAGCCAGCAAAAAGACCATCAGCTGTGTAAAATGATCCTGAGACTTTGAGTGTCATGAGAACTGACAGTCGATCTGGTGTTGGTGGTGGAGTCACTGGGGGTGTTAGCAAGAGCAGTTCCATGGGTGTGCAGAAGACGAGAGCCTGATTGAAGAAGAAAGTTCCAGTGACTTCTCCGAGATTCTTTGAAAAGTTTCATGATGAGATTTGTTTGCTGTGGAAAGGGGAAGGCAATAGCGTTTTAGCAAGAGGAGTCACATGGTTAGATTTACATTATAGAAAGATCACCCTGGCCGAAGTGTTGCAGCGGGAGGTCAGCTTGAAAACTGCTGGTATATGAGGATGGCCAGAGTCAGTCTAGTGGCAGTGGAGATGGAGAAAATAACTTGATTTGAAAGAAATTAAGCAGATGGAATCCACAGAACTTGAGGATGGGTTGGGGGTAGGAGGTGGAAGAGAAAGAGGTAGGTTCAAATCCTGGCTTTTCCATTTGGTAGCTCTGTAACTTTGAGAAAGTCTCTTAGTGTCTCTGTGCCTCAGTGTTTTTTTTTTTTTCCTGTAAAATGAGGCTAATAACAGTATCTACTTCTTAAGGCTATTTGAGGATTAAATGAAAAATGCATCTCAAACACTTAACAAAGTGTCTGGCATATGGTAACTATTGAGAACCATAAACAGAACCTTCAGATATTTTAGGTGTCAGGTATTCTCTTCTAGGGGACTGATACTTCCTTCTTAAGTGATAAGAGCTGATCTATGCCCTCAGAGGAAGGCAGCATTAACAATTTGTAATAATTCATACCACAGTAGTCTCTCAATTTTTCCAGGAAGATGACATGATTCTTATTTAATACTAAGTGTCACATAAACTGTACAATATTATTATATATCTTTAGTCAGACTCAAACATAAAGTATCACTTTGGCTAAAAGGATTCACTCAAAAGGAGGCAGGTATGATTGGCTGTCCCTGTGATTGACATGCAGTGACAGTTAACTTTAATGGGACAACAGTTTTATATGCAGGTTGATTTACATATATTATGCCTTCAATTTGCCCACACAAATTGGGCACTAGGTACACAATTACTTAATTAGTGAGATTCTTTTCCTAATTGCAAGGGCAAACGTGATAATTGAGCCCTCAAATGGCTGAGCACCCACAGCCTTTTAGGAAAGGCTGCAATTTTGAACTTATTGGTAGAATTAAAAACATCTGACAGTTAAGGATTCCTTTTCTAACTGGATCATGGTGTCATTTCAGCACAGGCTGAGCATGGTGGTTAAGAAAATTAAGATGTCATTAGATGTAGAGTTTCCACATGGAGATGGCTAATGTTTTACCTGACATCATGTTGGAAGTCCTTCTTCTGAGATGCACCACTGACCATTAAGGAATTTTTTCTGTAGGTGCTGAAGTCTCTGCCTATTTTGGAATTACCTTTGCCTTGGTGGTGTAATAACACTTCCCTCTGGCTTGTGCTTCTTTGTTAAATGGGATGCTCTTGCCTTGAAGGCAGGGGTGTTTTCTTTATCCATCTGGCATGCCTTTATATATCACTCCACTGTTTCTGGCATTCAGATAGACTTTGGGTCAGATAGGGAGGTTTCTATTTCAGTTGAGCATACAAAGAGCTCCTTCATGGGACCAGAAAGTAATATTGAACTTGGAAGTTTGAATCTGGCCTAGATCTCAGTTTGGTTGGAAGCCACTAGAGATTCTTGTGAAGTTGCTTGATGAAAGGGCCAATTTTCCTCCTTTCCCTCTCCCACCCTCCCTCCCTCTCTCCTTCCCTCCCTCTCAGTTTAGTGTAAAAAAAAAACACACACAACAAAATTGAGCACAAGACTCAATGGATACTACAAAAAGATATACAAATGGCCAACAAGCATAAGAAAAAAATCGGAGCATGATTAATCATTAGGTAAATGGAAATCAAAACCATAGTGAGATAACATAATACCCTCTCGAATGATCAAAAATTCCAAATATTGGTGAGAACGTGAGGCAGTTGGAATTCTCTTACATTGCTGATATGGCTGTGATAAGGTGCATCCACTTTAACAAATGTTTGGCAGTTTCTTAAAAAGTTAAATATAAACCTAACCTGTGATCTGACTGTTTCAGTTCTAGGTATTACCTGAGAAAAATGAAAACACATGTCAACAAAAGGGCATGTACAAGAATGTTCATAGAAGCTTTATTAATAATAGACTCAAACTGGAAGCAACACAAATGTCCACTAACAGGTGAATATATAAATAAAATAAAATGTATATTTATCTAATGGAATATTACTCAGCAATAAAAAAGAATGAATGACTAATCCATGAAACAATACAAAAATATGAATGAATCTATTTCTATGAAGTTCTAAAACAGAAACAAAGAGCCAAATGTGAAACATTACTTCTAAAAAGGGGGATAGGATTGAAAGTGCGGGCACACAAGACAGCCAGTGATAGTAAATACTCTGAATCTTGCTGGAGGCATGGGCTACATGGGTGGATGCATTTGTTAAAGCTGACTAAAATCTTAAGAACTTTGCATTTCATTGAATGCAAATTATACTCCTAGAAAAACAAATACACACAATAAGGAGTTTTACTGAGTCTAACAATATGATACATATGAAAAATCAAACAATATTGAGATTAGATTTTAAAATATTTCTACAGAAAATAATATACAAGTAGAAGTTTTTATTTGTGTGTGCATATGTGTGTGTTGGTTGTCATTTTTGAAAATTTTAATCATTTTTAATTTTTAATTGCAGTTGACAACTGCTATTAATTTGTTTCAGGTATACCCCAATGGTTAGAAATGACATAGCAACAGCTGCGACCAGACCAAAAAACCCCAAACAAACAAACAAACAACCCCCTCCCCCCCCCGCAAATGGCTCAAATGGGAGAACAAATCAAATCCCCACAGCCAATTCATCCAAGTAACCGTGAGCTAGCCAACCTATCAGATGCACAGTTCAAAGCACTGGTGATCAGGATGCTCACAGAATTAATTGATTTTGCTCACAAATTAAATGAACAAATGAAGGCTACAATAAGTGAAATGAAGGAAAACGTGCAGGGAACCAATAGAGATAGGAGGAAAACTGGGACTCAGATCAATGGAGTGGACCAGAAGGAAGAAACAAACAACCAAACAGAAAAGAAGGAAGAAACAAGAATTCAAAAAAATGAGGAGAGGCTTAGGAACCTCCAGGGCATCTTTAAACATTCCAACATCTGAATTATAGGGGTACCAGAAGGGGAAGAGGAAGAGCAACAAGTGGAAAACTTATTTGAACAAATAATAAAGGAGAACTTCCCCAATCTGGCAAAGGAAACAGACTTCTAGGAAGTCCAAGAAGCTCAGAGAGTCCCAAAGAAGTTGGACCCAAGGAGGAACACACCAAGGCACATCAGAATTCCATTAGCCAAGATTAAAAGGAAGGAGAGAATGCTAGAAGCAGCAAGGGATAAGGGGACAGTCACCTACAAAGGAGTTTCCATCAGACTGTCAGCTAATTTCTCAAAATAGACCTTACAGGCAAGAAGAGGCTGGAAAGAGGTATTTCAAGTCATGAAAGTCAAGGACCTACATCCAAGATTGCTCTATCCAGTGAAGCTGTCATTTAGAATGGAAGGGAAGATAAAGTGCTTTTCAGATAAGGTCAAGTTCAAGGAGTTCATCATCACCAATCCCCTATTATATGAAATATTAAAGGGACTTAACTAAGAAAAAGAAGATAAAAAATATGACAGTAAAAAGACAGCAAACTCAGATACTAACAACCACACCTAAAACAAAAGCAAACCAAGCAAACCACTAGAACAGGAAGAGAACCACAGAAATGGAGATCATATGGAGGGTTAGCAACAGGAGAGTGGGAGGATGGGAGAGGGGAAAAGATACAGAGAATAAGTAGCATAGACAGTAGGTAGAAAATAGACAGGGGGAGGGCAAGAATAGTGTGGGAAATGTAGAAGCTAAAGAACTTATGACACATGGACATGAACTAAAGGGTGGGAATGTGAGTGGGAGGGGGTTTGCAGGGTGGAGGGGAATGATGGGGGAGAAATGGGACAACTGTAATAGCATAATCAATAAAATATATTTAAAAAAAGAAATGACATAACAATAATTGATCATCCTGATAAATCTTGCACCCATTTGACACCATACATAGTTGTTGAATTATTACTGACTATATTCCCTATACTGTACTTTACATCCTCATGACTATTCTATGACAACCAATTTGAATTTCTTAATTCCTTCACCTATTTTTTCCACCTGGCAGCCATCAAAATATTCTGTTTCTGTTCTGCTTGTTCATTTACTTTGTGTTTTTTAGGTTCAATTCTTAATAAATATGTATTTATTGCCATTTTATTGATCATATTTTTGATCTTCTTCATAAAGAAGACCCTTTAACATTTCATATAGTACTGGTTTGGTGGTGATGAACTCCATTCGCTTTTTTTTTTTTTTGTCTGGGAAGTTCTTTTTCTCTCCTGATTCTAAATGATAGCTTTGCTGGGTAGAGCAATCTTGGTTGTAGGTACTTGGTTTTTACTACTTTGAATATTTCTTGCCAATCCCTTCTGGACTGCAAAGTTTCCTTTCAGAAATCAGCTGACAGTCTTATGGTAGCTTGCTTGTAGGTAATTAATTGTTTTCCTCTTGCTGCTTTTAAGATTCTCTCTTTGTCTTTAGCCTTTGGTATTTTAATTATGATGTGTCTTGATGTGGACCTCTTTGGGTCCAGCTTGTTTGGATTTCTCTGCACTTCCTGGTCTTGTATATCTATTTTCTTCACCAAGCTAGGAAAGTTTTCTGTCATTATTTTTTCAAATACCTTTTCAATTACTTGCTCTTTTCTCCTACTGGTACTCCCATGATGTGAATATTGGTATGCTTGAAGTTGTCCCAGAGGCTGCTTACACTATCCTCATTTTTGGGGGGATTCTCTTCTTTTTGCTCTTCTGACTGGATGTTTTTTTCTTCCTTATATTCCAAATCACTGATTTGATTCTTGGATTCATCCATTGTACTGCACATTGTCTTTTATTTCAATTAGTGTATCTTTTATTTCTGTCTGGTTCTATTTTATGCTGTTGAGGTCCTCACTAATTTCCTTGAGCATCCTTATAAATAGTGTTTTGAACTCTGCATCTAGTAGATTGATTTTCTCCATTTTATTTAGTGTTTTTGAGTTTTGTTCTGTTCTTACATTGGGCCATGTTTCTTTGTCTCCCCATTTTGGTGGCCTCCCTGTGTTTGTTTCTATGTATTAGGTAGAGCTGCTATGACTACCTGTCTTGGTAGAGTGGCCTAATGTATTAGGTGTCTTGTACGGTCCAGTGGAAGAGCCTTCCCTATTGCCCAAGCTGGGTACTCAAAGTGCCCTTCTATGTGGGCTATACACCCTCCTCTTCTAGTTGAGACTTGATTGCTGTTGGCACGTCAATGGGAGGGATTTACCCAGGCCAGTTTGCTGCATGGACTGGCTGTGACTATAGACCACTGACCTCCAACAATCTTAGAGGATCAGTTTTGCAGGGGTCTGTTCTAAAGAGCAGAACTTCCTTCAGCAGGGCTCTGGTGCCTGCTCACTCCCCACCCCCCTTGAATGTGTAGCTTGTGGAGGTGGTTGGGTGGTGGTGCTTGATGTGGCCTGAAGCTGTCCATTGAGTGCACTAGCTCTGGCACCTCCTGGGAGGTATAGGCCAAGGTCAGCCACCACCTGTGTCCTGCATGGAGCCACCTGGCATAAACTACAAAGTGATCTGCAGATAGCAGCTACTTGTGCTGAGCTTAGATGTGCATAAGTGAAGCCAAGCTGTGAACCCAGGCCAGCTGCTCCTTGTGCCAGGCCTAGGGCATCTTACAGAGAGGAGAGACATGGAGCTTGTTGAGGCCAGATGCTGCTTGTTTGAGAGAATTTAGAATAATCTGAAGCATGAGCCAAGACAAGCCAGTTGTATGGAGAAGCCACAGTAAACAGCGTGGGTGGGCCCTGAAGTTGGGTGGGGTAGGGCCTCAGGGAATCACTGGGTGGTGCAAAGAGTATGAGCTAGGTAGATGGAGTCTCAGATATGGCACCCACAAAGAAACAGTGACCTCTGGCAGCACTTCTATCTGGAAGAAAGCTACCTCTTCAGCTCTCACCCTGATGACAGACACTTTAGTTCCTCCCCATATGTCCCTGGTGCCTTTGAAGCTGCTGCCTCAGCACTGGAGCTCATAAGGAGTTAATTTAAGTAAGTCCATGTGTGGGGGCCCTTCAGGAGGAACTGCCCGGGGTCCAGAAGTTTCTGTTTTCCTCAGCCTTAATCCCCAGTGGTTTTTACAGCCAGAAGTTGTGGAGACTTCTTTTTCTGGCACTAGAACCCTGGGCAGGGGGTCCTTGTGTGGGGCTAAAATCTCATGCTCCTCAGGGGGGTCCTCTGGAGCCAAGCTATCCCTCCTGATTTTTATTCGCCTCATGTGAGTGTAGGACCAGCCTGTTCCATGTCTCCACCTCTCCTACCAGTCTGGATATAGTTTCTTCTTTAATTCCGTAGTGGTAGGACTTCATTCAGTTAGGCTTCTGGTGATTCTGAGTGATGGTTGTTCTATAGTTTAGTTGTAATTTTGATGTGGTTGTGGGAGGAGGTGAGTACAGCTATGCTACCATCTTGACCAGAAGTTCACAAGAAGAGGTCTTGATTCAGACAGATTATGGGTTGAATTTCAGTTGCACTGCTCATAAACAGTTTGTCCTTGGGTATTACATTTAAGTTCTCAGAATCTCAATTTATATCTAAAATGAAGATAGTAATACCTACTATTCAGGGTTTAGGGGAGGAATTAAATGAGGAAATGTAAAGTGCTTGGAACATAGTAAGCTTTTTATCATTTTTAGTATGATTTACCCATTTATTAGTATTTATTGAGTGCCAAATGTATGTCAGGCATTGGTGATAAAAAAGGTGAGCAAAACCCAGACACACTACTGCCTTCATTTAAAGTCTAGATGGGGAGATGAAAGCTAATTAAATAATCATACAAATAAAAATAAAATTATTTTTGTAGTAAGTGCTTGCTAGGAAAACCCAGTGTTACAAAAGCTTATAATGATGGGATTGACTTTATCTGGGTGGTCAGGAAAGGGTTCTCTGAAGAAGTGATGTTGAGCTGAAATCTAGAGGATAATTAGGATAACAATATAGGTGAAGGATCATGTAGTTCAGCTGGGATTTTGAAGGCACTAATGAAGATGGCAGAAGATGAAGTGACAGGGACATGGTTAGCTATATAAAGAATATGTTAGAAATGATGAAACAGCATCCTGAGAACAGAAGGGCAAAGAAGATGGTGATTTGAAAAGTGAAAAAAGTATAGAGGTTTGTCCTGAATTACCATGGCCTAGGCAAGATCATTTTCATGCCTTCTAGTTTTTGCCTCCTTTCTACCAAAGTGCTTTGATTTTTGTACAAATCAAGAACTATTAACTGCAATAACCAAAATTCCCTGAAATCTTAGTGGCTTTACCTACTAGAAATATATTTTTTGTTTATGAAAAGACATTTGTAAATGGAAAATGTTCCATGAAATCTCCTTCTCTCTTGTAGGTTTGCTCTCTTCTTGGGCCTCAGTGTCCTCTCTGTTCAGTTGGCTGATGGGAAAAAAGAGGGTGCAGAGGGCACACCTGCTTCTTACCTGCTTTGTATTGGAGGAAGTGCATGTCACTTCTCACATTCAATGAGTGAGAACAAGTCACATGACCCCGCCCAGATGCAAGGGATGCTGGGATATGAAATCTTTGGTTGAGCAGATACTTTCCAGCAGTAAATCTGCACTCTGCAAGGGAAGAACCAATATTTGGTGGTCAGCTAGCCTTTATGGCACAATTTACATCTTCCAGTGAGCACCACGCTTTCTGCCCCATTTTCCATCCAATTTGAGCTCACTCCAATGTACTTTATCCAGAGGCTTGCATGCCTTGAAGAAGTTTTGCCAACTGAAACAGAAGTGCTGAGTTCTGCAGCCAGACAGGCTCACCATGAAAACTCTAAGGTTCATAAATCACAAAGTGGAGTGAGTTCATCATCTGAAAAATGAGGAGGAAGGGCTGCCAAAGCCCAACTCATAAAACAGATGTTCTTTTGGTAGAGGAGAGCAAAGGAAGCAAGGCTAAAGAAATTAAAAAACCCAGGCAACTAGCCACCCTATCTTAAATAGAAAAGCACATTATCCTTAAAGTAATTCACTTTCTTCCCCTTCTAGACCCTGACCTCTAGTAAGATTATTTTAAAAAAGTTCTTTTTTTCCCCATTTAATTATGTTCCATTATCAGCTGGGACAATAGCTGTTTTTTCCAGTGTTTTCAAACCCAGAAAGTACGGGCATTGATTTTTCCTAGTCATTACAAATACCATGATACTGTACTAACAACCACAGGTATAATGTGTTTCATGATACATACTGCTCTGCCATCCTCATCATTAAGTCCTACTTGGGAAAAATAAGCCTCATTTTAGCTGTAGCCATTTGTTCTTGTTAGGGAGCTGCCAGGATGGCATGAAATATTAAATGACAAGGGTTAATTCTGTTCTCAGAGAAGAGCTCCTAATTTCCCCTAAGATTGCACAATAGGTCAGTGTGTCAGGCTTGAAATAATGACTTCTGCTATCCTTCCCCATGAAGGTTTTGTACCATGGCTACATTGATGATGCTAGATCTTGTAGTGCAAAAACGAACATGATTCCTGCTGCCTCTAGGAAGAATGGGGGCTATGGTTGTTCTCAGGCTTTGAAAGATTGCTTCCAGTGACATCATCACTTTTTGCTGGCTCCCTTGTGACTAACGGGGATTTCTGGGACATATCATGCTTACTTCTTCCTGTTTCTTACCCAGAGATTATTTGTGTAAAATGAAAGGGTTGTGCTTTAAATTATATTGATGCTTTATTAATATGTTAAATGATTATACTCAAGTTATATTCAATTATTACAGTGCATTGTGCAGTGCATTAGTAATGAATGGGAGCACTTTACTTAAAGATCTGCCTATAAATCAGCTGAACGTTGGGAAAGAGAGTCATTGTTTATTTATGAGGTCTGGAAAAGAAATTATAGAGAGCAAATCTTACATATCTTCCTATTCTGAAAACATTATGAAACATTGATTATATGTTTGCCATTAAATTTATGCTCCTGTTGCCTTTATGTTCCTGATATATTATTAATCTTTCTGAAGAATTAAACCTCTGTAATCTGTTTTAGATATAAGGGTGGAAAGCTTCAGAGCTAGGCAGTAAAGTTGGCTTGGGAAGAAATTGAGTGTGCTTTCTCTTGCTGTGTACCTTGTTGAAGGTACACAGGAGTAGTCTTCAAAATGTTCAGTCCTCATGCGATTGTTTTACCACTGCCCAGGGCCCGCTAAAGTTCTGCTTCCCAATAAATGCAAATTAATAGATATTCACTGGGTGTCTCATCTTGGAACAAATAGTGGGGCCAAGGTACTGTTAGAACACACGAAATAAAAGGCATTATAGCTAGGCATTCTGGCAAACTCTTCCTCACACCAGGGACACACAGGATTTCTGGAATAAAATACTCTCATAAAATTATAGCAAAGAGGAAACAAGGTGCCATGTCATTGTTTGGCTAAGATTCTGCTGAGAGGTATTGTTTTAAAATTTGCTGGTAAAGTGAACTGAATATGTCACCTTACGTAAGAATCTCTTGGGACCTCTATTAATTTTGAAACCCCCAAATGTTATGGTAGCAATCAGAGAAAGTAATGAGCATGTCCTAAGATGTGTATGAGGATAAAAGGAGAGATGGTTTGGAGCTAAGGAGACAGGAGATGGAAGCCAGACAAAAGTTAACAGGGGTCTGAAATAAATAGAAATAATAATTTAGAGGCTGGAAGTCCAAGAGCAAGGTGCCAGCAGATCTCATGTCTGGTGAGAGCCCACTTCCTAAGTCACAGAAATCACTCTCACTGTGTTCTCACAAGGTGGAAAAAGCTGTGGGCTCCTCATCCCCTTATAAGACCACGGATCCATCACGAGGGCTCCACCCTCATGACCTCATCTAAACCTCATCACCTTCCACAGGCCTCACCTCTTAATACCATCACCTTGGGGACTGGGCTTCAACATATGAATTTGGGGTGAACACAAACATTCAGTCCATAGCAGATGGTTTCCGTGCCCTGTGTTTGTTGACTCTTTCACTGAACCAGCTACTAGAACAAATACAAATTCTGACCTTGTATGCAATGAACACATTTGACGTGTGTTTTTACATCACCTTTTAGACAGGAGCTTTCCCACAGGATAGTTTGTAGTCAGTCGAAAGATGGAGAGATCAGGTTGCAGCCAAAGAGGCCATGAGAAGAGCAGAATCACTCTAGCTCTGGTGGCGACAAGTGCTTGGAAAAAGAGAAAAACAGCAGTGTTGTAACCTGAGGTACTCCAGCGATTATCCTTGTGAACCGCTTGCAAGATGTGTAATGAAACGAGTGCCGCAGATGCCATCACATTCCCCAGGAAGAGGAGAGACGACCATTCTAGCACAGAGATTTTCATTTACTTCCAGGTAAGGGGAGATGATATAGGTTCACTTTGTGACTGTTTTCCTGTCCTCATAGAGGACAGTGCTCAGAATACAAATCAGGAAACCTGCACAATTCCTGTTCTTTATGTAATTCCAGGAGAAGATGTCAGTGACTTGCCATAAACGCTCTGAAAATTGAATGGTAAACCACAAAGATGTGATAAGCATTGTCTTTCTTTGGATGTCCAGTAGGTTGCGAGAAGTTTAGCTATTGAAATTGGCATAAGTCCATGAGATAGTTCCCTTTAGTTGTGTTCTTCAACAATAATATTTATAATATTGATTGACCCCAGGAATTAAGAGTGTTTTTTGTGGTGATAAAAGTCATGGTTTGGTTTCTACTAGGCTTTCCTTCTATTGCTGTATAATAGAAATCTCCATTGGCTCCTATTGTAACCCATAGGGTTTAAAATGGGGAGAAACAATTTATTTCCATATTTTCTAACTGACTTGTCCTTTGGAGTCAAGCCAGTTGGGTTCACATCTTAGCTTTATTATTTATTGGCCATGTAAACTTGCTTAATAAACTCATGTAAGCCCCAATTTTCCTATCTATAAAATGGGGACAATATCTACCTCACGAAGATTAGATAGGATAATGTAAATTGCTTTATACAGTATTCGGCACATGGTCGAATAATGGTAGCCATTATTCATTTGACTTGGACACCAGGCTCTTTAAAAAGGAAAATAAACATATGTGTTGATTGTAAGGGTTAAGGGCTACACAGGCAAAGAAGGATGCAGTGGCACCAACTTTCTACCTCAATGCTCACCATCTCTACCTCAATCCTCACTCTTGGTCCCAGGTCAGGGTACTGAAATTACTGGAGTATTCTTCCTTGAGATGGATGAGGACTAGATTGGACCATAGCTTTGACTTCTACTATTATTCCACTTCAGGAGTCTTCCTAAAATGGAAGAACCAAAACATCAAGAAAAAATGTGGATCTCAGTTGGTTATCTGAACAAATAAGAGGAACCAAGACTATGGTTCAGTCAAAGGCATCTCTCCCAAGCTCTCATCAGAACCTGTTTTTCAGGTCCAAGGTCATGGACCAAGGTCATTGTTGAAGAACTGGAGGTTATTTTGTAATGAACTTAATCACCCTTAAGATTACTAATTACAAGCTCAATGTCTAATATTTCATTGGCTTGATTTTTTTTCTTGTTTAGAGACAAAGTTTATTAGTATCTAAAGCTAAAGGTATACTGACGGTGGCCAGGAGAGCATTGCTGCTTTTCCTTTTCCTCTTATTGAAATAGGGCTTGTAATTAATAATAAAACTTGACTTACTCTTCTATTTCCATCTCCCATGGCACAATAATTACAAACAGAACTTTAAGAAACATCTTCTTTAGGTGCTGTTCACACTTGATTTGTCCTTTTAAAGACTCCTCCCCTTTTTCTACAATTGTAACTCATAATGGCTGAATGGGAGACATAGGGGTGGGAGGTAGACTTTGAAAATGAATGAAAATACAGCTGCATTTGTTATTTTAAGTTTGATTTTAACTCTTTATTAGACTATCCTGCGATACCTATTTAACTAGCACTTGAAATCATGAGAATTCAATACAGCAAATACTTATTGAGAACTACTGTGTATAAGGCCCAATGGAAGATACAACTGAGAGCAGAAGGATGAGTGAGACGGAATCCCTGACCTCAAGTGTATTAAAATGTATCCGAAGGTGAGGTGTGATTAAGAAACAGGCCCAAGACTAGGGTACACAGAAATGAAATTCCAAGTATAGTTGGGCACTCTGGCTCTAGTATCCAGTGGAATTCTAAGAAAGCTTTTTAACTTGCTTTGAGTTCTAACTGAAAGCATGTTTGCTTTTGCACAGAGCTACAGACTTTCCACCAAGTACTTTATTGAGGTATAATTTATATACCTCAATATAATGCATAAAATGCATTATGATAAAATGCATAAATCTTAAAAGTATAACTGGGTTAGTTTTTACATAGGTATTTACCTGTACAAGCATCATACAGATATAATCTATATCTTCAGATCAAGATTTGGTATACAGTATCAAATGAGGGATCATTCCAGAAGGTTCCTTTGTGCCCTTTCATGTCAATTCTCCTCCTCTTTTCTGGCTTCAATCACTACAGATTAGTTTAGACTATTCTTCTTTAAAATATATTTTATTGATTATAACTATTTATACTACACAGTTGTCCCATTTTCCCCCCTTTGCCACCCTCCACCTGGTACCTCCCATTCCCTCCAGCAATCCCCCCCTTAGTTCATGGCCATGGGTCATGCATGTAAGTTCTTAGGATTCTCCATTTCCTATACTGTTCTTAAGATCCTCCTATCTATTTTGTACCTACCAGTTTATACTTCTTAATCCCCATATCTTTTTCCCATTCTCACACTTCCCCCTTTCTACTGGTAACCCTCAAATGATCTCCATACCTTTGATTCTGTTCCTGTTCTGCCTGTTTGCTTAGCTTATTTTTTAGGTTCAGTGTTGATAGTTGTGAATTTATTGCCGTTTTAATGTTCATAGTTTTGATCTTCTTCTTTTTCTAAATAAGTCCCTTTAACATTTCATATAATAATGGCTTGGTGACGATGAACTCCTTTAGCTTTAACTTGTCTGGTAAGCACTTTATCTGCCCTTCAATTCTTAATGATAGCTTTGCTGGACAGAGTAATCTTGGCTGTATGTTCTTGTTTTTCATCACTTTGAATATTTCTTACCAGTCCCTTCTGGCCTGCAAAATTCTTTTGAGAAATCAGCTGACAGTCTTATGAGGATTCCATTGTAGGTAACTCTCTGCTTTTCTCTTGCTGCTTTTAAGATTCTCCCATTACCTTTAACCTTTGGCATTTTAATTATGATGTGTCTTGGAGTGATCTTCTTTAGGTCCATCTTGTTTGATACTCCCTGTGCTTCCTGGACTTGTATGTCTATTTCCTTTACTAAATTAGGGAAGTTTTCTTTCATTATTTTTCAAATACATTATTATTTCTTGCTCTTTCTCTTCTCCTTCAGGCACCCCTATGATTTTGAATGTTGGTACTTTTGAAGATGTCCCAGAGGCTCCTTAGCCTATCCTTGATTTTTTGGATTCATTTTTTCTTCCTGCTGTTCTGATTCAATGTTTTTTACTTCCTTATGTTCTAAATCATTGATTTGATTCTTGGCTTCATCCACTCCACTATTGGTTCTCTGTAAATTTTTCTTTATTTCACTTAGTGTAACCTTCATTTTTGCCTAGGTCTTTTTTATGCTGTTGAAATACACCATGAATTCCTTGAGCATCCTAATAACCAGTGTTTTGAACTCTGCATCTGATAAATTGTTTATCTCCCCTTTGTTTACTTCCTTTTCTGGAGTTTTGTTCTGTTCTTTCATTTCAGCCATATTTCTTTATCTCCTCAATTTGGCAGCCTCACTGTATTTTTTTTCTTGTGTATTAGGTAGAGCTGCTTTGAATCCCTGTCTTAGTAGCATGGCCTATTGTAAAAAAGTGCACCAGTGAGTTGGATGGGGCAGAGCTTTAGGTAATTATCAGGGCAGGGCAACCTGAGTCACTACTCTGTGGCTCTATGTTGGGGAGGGCTCAGAGAGAGGACAATGCTGCTACCTGGCCTCTGGGATTTTTTTTTTTTCCTGGGAGGAGGCTGTGTCCCAGCACTTACTCTGATGCCAGTAACTTCAAGTTCTCCCTGTATGTAACTGGTGTCCTTACAGCTGTTGCCCTGGTGCTGAAACCCAGAGGGTGCAAGTCTGCATAAGTCCTAAGCCCACTGCGGGCTCTTTAAAAGAAGACTCCCAAGAATCCCCCAGTTTCTTCCATTACCCAATCCCCACTAATTTTTATAGCCAGAAGTTATGGGGACTTATCTTTCTGGTGCTGGAACCCTGGTCTGGGTGGTCTGGTGTGGGGATGGGGTCTCTCACTCCTGAGGTATCCCTCCTGATTTTTAACCACCATATGTGGATGTGGGACCACCCATTCTGCATCTCTGTGCCTCTCAGCACCTGTCCACATCTCCACACCTACCCATGTGGTTGAATGTGGCTTCTTTAATTCCTTGGTTGTGGACTTCCATGTAGCTTAATTTTCTGACACTTCTGGTTGATATTTGTTTTGTAGTCTAGTTGTAATGTTTGATGTGGTTGTGCAGGGAGGCAAGCCATGTTTACCTACACATCCATCTTGACCAGAAGTAGTTTAGACTATTCTTGAACTTTATAAAAACAGAATGCTACCATACATACTCTTTTATGTAAGACTTATTTTTTTTACTTAGCATAATGTTTTTGAAATTCATCTGTTATGTTGCCTGCATCAGTAGTTGATTCTTTTTTGTTACTGAATGGTGTTCTACTTGTTTATTTACCTACTTTTAATGGACATTTAAATTCTTGGCAGTTTTTGTCTATTATGAATTTAGCTAGTATGAATGCTTGTGCACAAGCCTTTGTGCAGACATATGTACCCATTTCTTTTGAGCAGGGTGTACAAATGCTGGGTCAGAGGATATGCATACGCGTGGCTTCAGGAAGCAATCCAACTTTTCCAAGGCAATTCTGTTTTATATCAACAACAACTGGAGGTGAGAAATCTCAGCTGCTCTTTCTCAGATGTTCTAATGCACTCTGAAGCCACAGAGACCCTGGTGGAGATTCAGGCTCTGCCACTTAGTAGCTTTATATTCTTAAGACAATTATTTAATTTCTACTCTGGTTCTCTCATCTGTAAATGGATTTGTGAAGATTGGAGACTATACATGTTTAACTGCTATATTAATTACTGCAATATATGGTAGCTGCTATTATTAATTATCTTTATACTCTCATCTTATCCAGGTACTTTAAGGCAATGCTTTCCAAGATGTGCAGTATGGTAGTTCTTGTTGTATTTTAAGATACAACATTATAAAATACTGAATCACACAGTAAAATTTATTTCTATTCCAGTTCTTTTTAATCCTAATTATATTAAATGAAGAGTCTCATTTTGATGTTAGTCTGATCTTATGCTGCTTCAACATTTGCTAAGCTTCCTTTTTATTAAAGAGAGAACAAGACACAGGCTCTTAGTCTTTAGCAGGCAGCAGTATATATAAAGAATGCAAGATTGTTTTGTCTTCATTATTTTAAAATTTTCATTGTTAGTAAAATTGATGGCAAGTGATACAGTAGTACTTATGGCAGAGATTTAATACTTTAATGAATTACCTAAGTCCAAAAGGTTAGTTGTCTGCAAAAATAATTTTATAGGAGGAATCAGATATGGCAAAAAATAATGAAGATGACATTATTTGGTTTTTCTGTTTGTTTTATGAAGGTAGTTTTTATATGACTGAAATTTAGAAAACTCTGCTTCACAGGAGAGATTTAACAGATGTTTTAAACCCTGCTTTACAACTGATAGACCTAAGTAAGGCATTCCTAAAGTGTTAATTGAACACTTACATATTTTAAATTTTTTTAGTTTTTCACTTATATATGACATACAATATTATATTTGTTTCAGGTGTACAATATGGTGATTAGACAGTTATGTAACTTATGAAGTGATGCCCCCAATAAGCCTAGTACCCATCTGGCACCATGCATAGTTACTACAGTGTTACTGACTGTGTTTTCTCTGCTGTAATTTAGATCCCCATGACTGTTTTTGTAAATGGCTATTTATTCTGCTTAATCCCTTCACCTTTTTCACCAGCCCCTCTCTCATCTGGCATCAGTCAATTTGTTCTTTGTATCTGTGAGTTTTGAACACTTACATATTGAGATCTGATACTGATATCTCTCTAGGTTAATGAAGAAAGTCATATATTTAGTGATAGAGTCAGTACTAGACCGCAGCCTCCTGCCTCCTATTCTTTTCAGGGTGTAATCCTGAAGATGTCTGGATGTCCTTCTCCTCCCTAATTATACAACTAATCTATGTTAATTGGTGAAAAAAAACATGCAGATAAACACAGAGAAAAGAGTTCACCCTAAACTTGCCACCAAGATTATGCTTGCTTGCATTTTGGCATGTTCATGTATCCCTTTATCCATCCATCCATCCATCCATCCATCCATCCATTCATCCATCCATCCTTTTACTGATTTACTCACTAAGAAATTATTTATTTCTTTGCCAAATACTTATGTGATATGTCATACATATCTGATATGTGCCAGGCATTGTTTCAGGTGCTGGGGACACAGATGTACAAAACGGAAAAACATCCTTGCCCTTAAGATGCTTTCCATATTCTTCTTTTTCTAGGCATATACTTATGAAATAATATTACTACAACACAATATCATTGTATTACATACTTTTAAAATGAATATATCATAAAGATCTTGCTGGGTCAATAGGCAGATGTAAACCATTTGTTTTAATATCTGCAGACCATTTTACTGAAGTATAATTGTGTAGAAGTAGGACTATTTACCAGTTTACCAGAGTACCATCTTTGGACTTTGGGTTATTTCTGTCTTTTCCAATGTGATGATGGATACTGTACATGTGCAAAGCTTTACCTCTGTCTCTCTTACAGCCCTTATACCCAATTCTAGTTCCACCATTGACAGTGTGTGTGGCTCTGGCCAGGCTATATTAACTACTTTGAGCTTTTGTATCCTCAACTGTTAAATGGGACCAATAAAATCATTTCTCTGATAGGTTTTCTGCAGTTTATACAGTTTGGTCTATTGGCAAGAGTATGTTAAGCACAAAATATGTATTATTTGATAATATTAACTATGATTATGATGCCAGTAATTATTTCTTTCTTGCATTATTATTTACATCTTAATGGAAAGACTTAATGATTTTTGTTTGAACTCTGATAGGTACTTTATACTTATATCTATCAAAGCTCCTAATGTATTGTGCATAGAAGTCAGCTAAACTAGATGGTAAGCTCTTGAAGATAGGGACTGTGTCTTGCTGACCTCTAAATCTGGAGCACCCAGCACAATATATGTGCTCAATAAATACTAGTTAAGTGACACCTTGTGACTTCATTAATTTTAATAGAATGTAAAGTCTTCGAAAGCAGGAACATGTCTGTTTGTTCAGTGTCGAATCTCTAGTAGTTGGTAGACTCTCAATAGCTGCAGGTTGAATGAATGAATAAATGAATGAAACAAGGAGGAAGATACGGTTTAACTTTTCAGGGTTTGAGAACAGGCCATGAGCAAGGTAACCAGACCACACAAATGAGGCACTTAGTCACTGGCCAGATCCGTTAGTAGCTTGTATGATGTGCTCTCTTCTTTGGCAAACATGTTGCAACAGGTCCCGCTTGAGTACTTCTGCCTTGATTGATCATCTTTGTGATCAACAGGAAGGAAAATCATTATGGCACAAGTGTCCTGTCATTCCACATGCCTGTGCTCCTGATAAATGTTCTCCATTCATGGAGTTGCAAGTGGAAGCCTGGAGGAAATGATTGCTGTTTAGGCTTAACCTGGAGCAAGCTCTTTATTAAACTACTCCCACAATTTCCGCTGCTCAGCATTAATCCTTTTCTCAAAGGGCAGGGGGAAAACAGGGTTTTGACTTCAAGACAAAGAAAGCTTATACCTAATTACCTTTTTTTTTTTTTTTTTTGTTATTTGTACATTGTTGTGAAGAGGTGGACAGGAAGGTTCGCTATCAATGGACAGGCACTTTTAAATGCTTGGGGCTACAGGAACTTTTAAATGCTTTTTGGTAGAAGTAGTTGGCATGACCCAGCAAAGTTCATAACATACATTTTCAATAATCCAGCATTTGGAATCCTACATATTTATCCTGGGGAGAGGTGCATGCATTTGTGCATCAGGAAAAGGCAGGACAACATTGTTTGTAATAGGCCAAACTGTAAACAAGATTAAATATCCATCAGCATAATGGGATGTTTTTACCATGTGTTGTATTTATACATTCATATATTGTACAGAAATGAAAATGATGAAGCACAACATGGATGATTCTTACTTACATAATACTGAGTAAAGAAATGACACATAAGAGAGAGCACATAGTATCATTCCATTTAGATAAAATAGAAAACAGGCAAAAGTGAATATACTGTTTAGGTAAGCATATAAAGGAAAAAATCTATAAAGACAAGCAAATAAATGATCACCATGAAAGTTCAGACACTGGTTACTTCCGGGTGGAGGGAGAGGTATTGTGATAGGAGAGGAACCAGCATTGGCTTTTTGAATATTGTTCATATTCTATTTATTCACCTGGGTGTTTATTACAAGGATATTCACTTTATAAGTATTTGCTAAACTGTGCCTTTTTACATTTTTTATGCCTGTATATTTTACAACAAAATATATTTAAAAAATTCAGCTTCCTAAAGACAACCCATAGATACTGAGCTGTAATTTATCTTAGTGTTTAGGGCGATGGTTCTCACACTTGGGAATCTTAAAAATGACCTAGGGCTTTTGTTAAATATGCAGCTTCTTAGTTCCCTGATGATTCTGATATTGTAGGCATGGGACTGATGTGATTCTTTTGATAAAGAAAAAAAAACTTTTTGAAAATTGGTCAAAAGCATTTTTTTTTTTGCATTAGAATCACCTGGGGAGCTTTGAAAATGATTAAACTCTAGATTCTATGGTAGAACACCTGATTTCATGGGTCTGGGGTGCAGCCTGGGTATCCAGGTACTTTAAAGATCTCCTGGTGATTCAAATGTTAAGTCCAGTGAGATTAGTGCTTCCTAAACTGTGATACATTCAGGTTCCCTGACTTCCTGTTACAATGCAGATTCTGATTCAGTGGGTCACGATGGGCTGGGGAGTCTGCATTTCTTGTGGATTCCCAGGTAATGTGGATGCTGCTGACGCAGGGATGACACTTAGAGGAGCAAAGGGTTAGAGCCTATGAAATCAGATTGGAGTTTGAGTCCAGCACTGACACTAAACTGCTGTGTCTCTGGAGATGAGGACTGAACTGTGGTTTACTCATCTATAAGACGGATGATAACCATCCCCACCTTCCAGGGTGACTGTGAGGATCAAGGCAATGCTGTGGCAGAGTGTCAAGCAGAGGGAACCCAGGAAAAGCCCACTGATTCAGGAAAATGCCTGGCATAGTCATGGAATAACAAAGAAATGGGGCGGCTAGAGGAGAGAGCGATAGGGAGGGGCACGGAAGATGAAGTCAGAGGTGAAGAGAGGTTGGCTTCTTCCAGTGAGATGGGGGGCAACTGAAAGGCCTGAGCAGAGGTGTGGCAGGATCTGCCTTACATTTTTAACAGAATGGATCTGCTGTGTTGAGAAGACTATCAGCAGGCAGGATAGAATCAGGGAGACCAGTTAGGAAGGTACAGCAACCATTTTCACCAGGAAAGATGGTGGCTTAGCCCAGGATGATAGCAGTGGTGGTGACTCAGGGCTGCTGTGTCCAGTTGAGCAAGTTGGGCCCTATACATCTAGGAGATCCTTTCACATGGCTGTGAAGAGAATGGCATCCTTAGAGATTTTTAGTGCACAGATGCATGGAGTGGTCCTGCATAAAGATGGTGGATTCCATGAAGGCAGAGATTCTACTTTGCTCTAGGTTTATCCCTAGTGCTTAGACATTGTCTGGAGCAGCGTAGATACTCAAGAAAAATATGTTGTATGAATGATATGTTTGCTTCCATCTCCCAAATACTCGGACACACAGTGGCTGCAGGCTGACTCACCCGCACTGTTTGGGCAAATCTTGTAACAGTCTCCATTGTTCTCTGAGGACCACTTTGAGTGCCTTGGTGTGAAAGCCCCTTTGCACTTCAAAACACTATTATTTTGTATTATTAGGGGCAAACCAGTTTTTAAAGGCATTATTTGCAGAGAAGAAGGAAAAAATAAACTTTATTATACTTTGTCATACCCTCCCTACCCCCTGCGGAAGCATCAGTCTGAGTCACCTCTCACTTGCTGATCTTTTCTGGCTGCAATTAAAGTTAAATGGCCTTTGGGACCAGAACAGTCTCATCTTTATTTACAGCACTTGCAAATCAAGCAGCTCCTCCTAATTTTAACTGCTCCTTCACTGGCAAAAATCTCATTCCCAAAGGAGCAAGTGAAGAAACGATAAAGAATGGTTACAGAACATTTTCATCTGGGGAGAGGATAGATAGAGGCCAGGCCACGAGAGGGGAGTCAGTTTGCGTTGCAACCATGGATGCACCACACTCTGGGTTCAAGTGTGGGTGCTGCCTTTTTTCAGCTGAATGACCTTAAATAGGCCATATAGTAACTTGCTGAATCTCAGTCACCTTATCAATAAAGTGGTGGAGGAGAAAGAACAATGCTTGGTCATTCATTTCAATGGCATGTAGGAACCCAAGGAGATCACATATGAGAAAATGCTTATATTTTTAGTAGCCATGAGAGGGAGTGAAAACTGTGAAATCTATAACAAATCTATTATTTTAATGGAAACATTGCATGCTTTGTTCGAAGCTGCTCTCCTTACTATATACATGTGCTTAACTGCCTTTACTTCCACACCTGTCTCTCTAGGCCTTTGTCTCCTTCCCCCATTTCCATCACATCCACTCAGCAATTATTTATTAAACATCTCTCATGTGCTAGGCACTGAGTCTCCAGCAGAAAACAAAACAGATGTGGTTTCTGCCAATAAGTGATTTACAAGTTAACGGGAAAGAGGCCTGGGGAAACAAAAAAGCTTATATATATGACTATGTAATTTCTACTGCGCTACATTCTAAGAAGGGAAAATGTTGGGAATTGTGAGAGCATATAAGAGAGGAAGTGGCATTTATGCAGAGACATGAAAAACAGCTGGAGTTAGTGAGATGGAGGAAGGAAACAGTGTTCCAGGCGGGTGGAACAGTGTGTGCAAAGAACTTAAGATGGGATGAAACAGAAGGTTGATGTGGCTGGAATAAAGCAAGTGAAAGGAGAAGTAAGTCTTGAGGGTGGGAAGGTGGGCAGGAGAGAGATCCAGATGCAATAGGCAAATTCATTTTTTAGAGTGGTGGTACATTAACTTTGCATTAACATAACACAACATAACATAACATAACATAACATAACATAACATAACATACATAATGATGGGGGAATCAAGATTTGGAAAATTTTAGTTTAAGGTAATAGTTAAGAAGCCTAGTAGTTAATGCATGTAAAAAGCTATTGTTTCAGGAACTGCAGGTACACCACACCCTGACTCCAGGAGACCACAAGTGATTGACCTTTGTGCTCCAGAAGAGCCATAAGCAGTCAAGGTCGTATCTGACCCACTGTGTTCCTGGGAGAGACAGTCCACTGCCCAGGACACAGATAAAGAAAATCACCCAGGACGCAGGACACAGGACACACATAAAGAAAATGACCAGTCAGCGGATGAAAGGATATTAGGGAAATTGCTGGACTGCAGCTTTTATCTGATTTAACTTCTTTCCTGAACTCCAAATCCCTTACCTATACTTTTTTTCCTTGAATTCCAGACCCCTTACCTACACTTTTGTCCCCTTATAAAAAAAAAAAAAAAAAAAGGCTGGCTTGAAAGGATATGTAAGATGATCTGTAAGGGTACATACCTGCCAATCTTCTCAGATCGCCAGCCATCTGAATAAAGTGCCCATAAAGATTCAATCCCTGTCTCTGCTTACTGGATCTGGTAGGTGACAGGGAGCATGCACACTGGCTTCTCTGGTTTCAGTAACATAACATTAACCAGCATAGCATAACATAGCATTCATATAAAAAGGGAGGCTGGTGCAGTGTGCTGGCAGTGATGACACAGAACCAAGCCAAACCCACAGAAAACAAACAAGCAAACAAAAGAACAAGAAGCAACTCTGCTTCTGCTTCACCTGTATCATTTGCAACATTTTCTCTACAAGGTGCAGGCTGGTGTGTTTTTTAAATCACATCACCAACTTGGAACTTGTATGTCTTGACGAGAAGCAGCTCCTTCTCGAGGTTAAAGAATGAAGTGTTCCCTTGTCCTCCTGACTCCAGAGGAAAGTTGGGGAAATGAAAGCAAAGACAATTTCTGACTCAGTGCTCTTCTTGTGGGGGGTAAGCAGAACTTACAGACACAGAACACTGGTGCTGTAGTTCATCCTTTTAATAAAATTCTTTTGATGACAGTCTTCTTTGGAAGTCCCTATCAATCACTCTGTGACACTGTGACATTGTTCTAATAAACACCACCCCCCCACTCAGGTGGACTCCAGCAGACAGACAGCTTTGTCCCCACAGGGCTTGGCCTCCCCTGTCACCATGAAAAGCTCATTATCAAGCCCAGACAATCACATTTACATTGCTAATTGAAGAAGAAAGCTACAGTAAGCATTACAGTGAGAATTATTGGGCAATGTCAAGGACAAAGTTCCTGAGATCCCCTGGGGGTGTCAGTGTCAGCAACCAGCACAGGCCACTGTGCCTGATGCTAACAAAAGATAACCTTAAGACTTCCGGCCAAGATGGAGGCGTAGGCGGACACACTGTGCCTCCTCTCACAACCAAAATTAAGGACAACAAATATTTAGAAACAAGAAAACAACCAGAACTTATAGAAAACTGAACTGTATGGAAGTCCAACAACCATTCATCCAGACCGGTAAGAGGGGCGGAGTCGAGGCAGGAGAAAGTGGAGGTGCCGACCCAGGAAGCAAGCAGCAGCGGCTGGCAGTTCCCAGGTGCACAGGTGGCGGCTGGCGGTCCCCGGGCCCACAGGCAGCAGCTGGCGGACCCCGGGCACAGGGGGGCAACTGTGCAGACCCATTGAGGCCGCACAAGGCGGCTGGCTGACTGACCAGGTGGTCTCACATTCGAGCGCACAGACGGTCCAGGCGGAGGGGAAGTGGCGGAGGGGACTGAATCCAGGAGAGAGCGGAGCGGGCGCCATTGCTCCCTCTCAGGCCCTGCCCCCACATACAGCGTCACAACCCAGCGACTGGGCTGCCCCGCCCTGAGGGACACCTAAGGCTCCACCCCCTCACTACGTAATAGCCAAGACCAGACTAAAACCAAAACAACAACAACAAAAAAACCCCACCAAAAATGGCTCAAACCAGAAAACAAATAAAAGCCCCAGAGCCAATTCCTCTAAGCAGTGAAGAGATAGCCAACCTGTCAGATGCACAGTTCAAAGCACTGGTCATCAAAATGCTCACAGAATTGGTTGATCTTGCTCACAAACTAGATGAAAAAATGCAGGCTACAATCCGTGAAATGAAGGAAGATGCATGGGGAACTGATAGAGATGGAAGGAAAACTGGGACTCAAATCAATGGAGTGGACCAGAAGGAAGAAACTAACAACCAAACAGAAGACGAGGAAGAAACAAGAATTCAAAAAAATGAGGAGAGGCTTAGGAACCTCCGGGACATCTTTAAACGTCCCAACATCCGAATTATAGGGGTCCCAGAAGGGGAAGAAGAACAACAACGAGTGGAAAACTTATTTGAACAAATAATAAAGGAGAACTTCCCCAATCTGGCAAAGGAAATAGACTACCAGGACGTCCAGGAAGCTCAGAGAGTCTCAAAGAAGTTGGACCCAAGGAGGAACACACCAAGGCACATTGTAATTACATTAGCCAAGATTAAAATGAAGCAGAGAATTCTAGAAGCAGCAAGGGATAAGGGGACAGTCACCTACAAGGGAGTTCCCATTAGACTGTCAGCTGATTTCTCAAAAGAGACCTTACAGGCAAGAAGGGGCTGGAAAGAAATATTTGGAATCTTGAAAAGCAGAGACCTACATCCAAAATTGCTCTATCCAGCAAAGCTGTCATTTAGAATGGAAGGGAAGATAAAGTGCTTCTCAGATAAGGTCAAGTTCAAGGAGTTCATCATCACCAAGCCCTTATTATATGAAATGTTAAAGGGACTTACCTAAGAAAAAGAAGATAAAACTATGACAGTGAAAAGACAACAAACTCATAGCTATCAAGAACCACACCTAAAACAAAAGCAAACTAAGCAAACATCTAGAACAGGAACAGAACCACAGAAATGGAGATCATATGGAGGGTTAGCAACAGGGGCGTGGGAGGAGGAGAGAGGGAGAAAAGGTACAGAGAATGAGTAGCATACATAGTGGGTAGAAAATAGACAGGGGGAGGGCAAGAATAGTATGGGAAATGTAGAAGCTAGAAAACTTATGACCCATGGACATGAACTAAAGGGGGAATGTGGGTGGGAGAGGGTGGGTGGGGTGGAGGGGAATGATGGGGGAGAAATGGGACAACTGTAATAGCATAATCAATAAAATATATTAAAAAAAAGATAACCTTAAAATGGACACCTAGGGGATTCTCAATGATTGCCTCTGATAGGGAATTTTGAGATAGTTCAATGCAATGGGACTTACTTGATATGAAGCTGAGTGGCAAACAGGACTTGTTTCTTGGTTGGGTTCTCATAGAACCAACAGTGGTATCCAACCTGAACTGCTTCCACTGTCATTCAAACGGCTGTCTTGGCTCAGGAAAATACCTCTGTTTCCCATTAGTAGCTCCTACACCTTCATAGTGGCCATTACATGACCTGTGGCCATATGGTACATGTTAGGGTGATCAGTGACACGGGCTGTGAAAGAATTCACAAAGAGAAGAAAGTGCAGAGAATGAAGTGTTTATTCACTCTCCAAGAAAGGAGAGGGGCATGGTGTGGAAAGATGCACCAGCATTGAGGGGTGGGCTTTGAGCTTTTATTGGATTATAATCGGATTAAAAAAGGGTTGGGGGATTGCTGTTGTGTGGCCCCTGGGCTGTTGTAATAGGAGGCTGCAGTTTGTTCCAATGTTACATTTTTCCTGTGGCTATAGGGAGTGGTTAGTTCTGTTTTTGCTTCCAGTAATTTCCAGTCCTGGGGACAAGCTCAAAAGAGTAAAATGGCAGTCATGTTCAATAAGGTCATAGGCCTGCTAGGCAAATAGTGTCACCATAGCAAATAATACTGACTTTATCCTTTCAGTAGGGTCAAATTGTTCCCTTAGTGTGTCATAAAGGATAAGAGAACAGGGAACAATAGGTCCTCCCCTCCCCCATGAAAGGCACACACATGAGCACACACACAAAAGGAAAGCCATCCTCAGCTCCCAAAACAATATGACAACAAACTCTCACTCCTATGATGGATGTAGGAGATGTATGTGTTTCTTTATTATTCTTATTCTTATTATTTTATTTTATTTTTCAGTTACAGTATTCATTCAACACCATTTTGTATTAGTTTCTGATGGGATGTATGAGTTTTGACAAATGCTCCTTCTACTCAGTGAACAACCTGAAGCAAAATCTCAATGTGGGGTGTTTGAAAAATATTAGTTGGTCATTGAAAAGGAAGTATGGCCAAACAGGATCAATCTTGCTGTCAGAATCAGGCTTTCACATTATGAGCAAGATAGGTTTTGATGACCTTTTCCTTGACTATTTAAATGAGGCTGTACCTTAAAGGGCTAGAGGCTGGCTGGAGTTAGCTCAGATGGGACTACTGGAGAGAGGAGAGTATTTTAATTAGAGGACTTCCTTTTCATTCTTTTAAAAAAGCTTTTAATCATGAAAAATGTTAAACAAAAACAAACATTTCAAGAAGGTCTAATGAAGCAAGTGACATCTGCAAGATGGTGGAAGGGCAGCCTTCTGCCATCGTTCCCACCACAGGATGTGGATTTTGACAATCGCCCCTGGATAAGAATACCTTTGTGGGGATGGAATTGGAGAGCATCATGCTAAGCGAAATAAGCCAGGCAGTGAAAGACAAATACCATATGATCTCACCTTTAACAGGAACCTAATCAACAAAACAAACAAACAAGCATAATATAAACAAAGACACTGAATTTGAGAACAGTCTGACAGTGATCAGAGGGGGAGGGGAGGGAATTTCAGGGGAAAAGGGGAACAGTTTAGAGCAACAAGTATAAAGGACACATGGACAAAAACTATGGGGGGTGGAAATGGGAGGAAGGTGGGGAGGGCTGGGGTGGTGGGCTGGGGGCGGGGTAAAAGACAGAAAACTGTACAATATCAACAATTAAAAAATACTGATCAAAAAAATAAAAAATAAGTAAATAGTTAAAAAAAAAAAAGAATGCCTTTGTGGGAATCTGGGAGTTCATGGAAAAGTTCCAGCACAGCGCTGGAACAAAATAAATAAATAAACAAACAATAAAGAAATAAAATAAAATCAATCCAAGAATATATACACTGAAGGGAACAGGACATGCCGCTTCGTTCATTTGAGCCAGTTTTATTCAAGAATAATTTACATGCAATCACATACACATGTTTTAAGTATACTTTCAATGGATTTTGACAAATCCATATACCCATGTAAATATCACCCCAATGGAAATATAAAACATTTCCATCACCATATAAAATTCCCTCATATCCCTGGCGCTTAAAAAGAGTTAAAAATCTTCTGGAATTGAAGATATCAGTTGCTCTTGATTTCTGAAGGATAGTAAAATCTCTTCCTATTTCCTAATTTCTCAACTCCCCACAAGGAGCCAAGGGCCCAGCAGACTCCCAAATGAGGGAGCAGCAGGGCTTATTCTGAGGATGGGGCAGAGAAGACCGATGGCTGAGAAAGAGCCCACTGTGGGAGGAAATGTGTTTCTCTTGGCTTGGGCAGGCAGGCCTCCCTACCAGACCCTGCTGGCCCCGTCATACAGACTGCAGCTCCCCAGCTGCCTTGGCATCCTGTGAGCCTGCCAACAAAACAAAGGCAGTCAGAGACAGCAAACATATTTCTTAAAAGTCAACTTGATTTACCTCCTGGAGGGGAGGCTGAATGTCCATGTTCCAGGCACATTAGAGGAGTCAGTTTCCTGCCAGCAATCAGTGGAGAAGGCGACCCACGTGGGCTATGAAGCCACAATACCTGCCAACTTGACAAGGAAAAGCGTGGTGCCCTGCCTAATATGCGCAGAGCCCTAACCTTCCTTGAAAACAACCCCTCTTGTGACTTTAGAAGAACATGCTGTTGGCTTAATTCATTTTTAGATAGGTAGGACTCTTCCAGGTGTGATTGTGTTGGGAACACGTGAGTGGGCTGGAGGATCTTTGAGATGCAAAGCTGTTCTAATGTCTCTTGGCCAGTTTAGAAGCAAATTGTTGCCCCTGAAAACAGCTATCAGATTGAAAATAGTAAGTTATGAATAACCTCAATCTTTCCTCATGTTTGAGTTCATGGAAACTGT
Source organism: Glossophaga mutica (assembly GCA_039655065.1). Lineage (NCBI taxonomy): Eukaryota > Metazoa > Chordata > Mammalia > Chiroptera > Phyllostomidae > Glossophaga > Glossophaga mutica. Next base: position 104,321,750 of record CM077305.1, read on the forward strand.
TACTTGCCTTTAATAATGGCAGACAATTCATTAGCTAGTTCTGTGGGGGTTTAATAAAACCCCATAACTGAAACCTTAAGAGTGGAAGAAAGTGATGGTATAATTTATTATCAGACAATCTCAGTGTTTGCCAGTTATATACACAGTCCAGAAGAATGTAAAAAAAATGACAACAATGTACTTTTTCAAGGTCAAGTCCTATTTTAAACCATACAGAGGCCACTGACAACTGGTGTGGGTAGGAGGTGGCTCCTTTTTCCCACAGTTTGTTGTCAGCATTTCAATAGGGATGAGTCCTCTAATATCAGTTCAAGTGCTGTCTGCTTTCTCTTCGGGATGACTATAGAACTTCATTCCTCACTTTTAACTCTTTCTTCCTCAGAATCTAAACACCTCTCCCTCTGCTTTGCTCCCCTCATCATCCTGCCTTGTCTATTTAGTGTTCAAAAATAGGATTACCATCGCTCAGCCACATCTGGCTCCTGAGAACAGGTGCAGGGATGGGAGTCTAGGTTGAAGGAAGATGGTGACTTTGAACCTTCTGGGACAGTACTGGACAATTAATCTGGCACCATGGTTCTCCTCCTGCCTTATTTGCTTGGCATTACTATGTTAAAAGAATTTCTATCTTTTCCTCCTTTTACCTTGAGTTACATTACCAAATGTGACATGCCCCCCTTTTGTTAAATTAGCTTTGGAATGTACAGGCCACCAGACAAGGTGGCAGGGAAAAAAACAAAAACAAAAAGACCCCTACCCATGAAAACTACATTAACATTAGCAAAAAAAATTTTTTTTTGACAAGTATACCCCTTTTAAATGATAAGCACAAGCCTATTTAAATACAATAGTCAATCTTTAACAACTTAGAGCCTTTAAAAAATATGGATTTGGGACTTCTGGCTAAGATGGAGGTGTAGGTGTACACACTGTGCCTCCTCGCACAACCAAAACTAAGGACAACAAAGATTTAGAAACAAAAAAACAATCAGAACTGACAGAAAATTGAACTGTACGGAAGTCTGACAACCATTCATCTAGACCGGTAAGAGGGGCGGAGTTGTGGCAGGAAAAAGCAGAGGTTGGCTGACCTGGGCGCACAAGAGCCCCAGGCATGCACGCAGTGGCTAGCAGACCCCAGGTGCACAGGTGGCAGCTAGCGGACCCTGGGCACAGGGTGACAACGGGCAGACCCAGTGAGGCCACAAAAGGCGGCTGGCTGACCAGGTGGTCCCACATTTGCATGCAGATAAACCAGGCAAAAACGAGGAGCTAGACAGACCTCACAACCCAGGGCCCCAGCTTCAGGAAATAAAAACTAAAAACACCAATCGAAAACACTTGTGGGGGTTGAGGTGCTGGGAGAGAATTTCAGCCTCACAGGAAAGTTTGTTGGAGAGAACCACAGGGTCCTAGAATGTACACAAGCCCACACACATGGAAATCAGCACCAAAAGGGCCCAATTTGCTTGGGGGAAGCAGCAGAAGGGACTGAAATACAAGAGAGAGCAGAGCAATTGTTCACTCTTGGACCATTGTTCACTCTTGGACCCTGCCCCCACATACAGCGTCACAGCCCAGGGACTGGGTTGCTCTGCCCTGGTGAACACCCAAGGCTCCACCCCTCACTGCGTAACAGGTGCAACCAGACCCCCCCGCCCAAAAAAAAATATGGCTCAAGCAGTAGAACAGATCAAAGCTCCAGAGCCAATTTATCTAAGCAACAAAGAGATAGCCAACCTATCAGATGCATGGTTCAAAGCACTGGTAATCAGGATGCTCACAGAATTGGTTCATTTTCCTCACAAATTAGATGAAAAAATGAAGGCTATGCTAAGTGAAATGAAGGAAAATGCACAGGGAACCAGCAGTGATGGGAGAAAAACTGGGACTCAAATCAATGGAGTGGACCAGAAGGAAGAAAAAAACAACCAAACAGAAAAGAACGAAGAAACAAGAATTCAAAAAAATGAGGAGAGGCTTAGGAACCTTCAGGACATCTTTAAATGTCCCAACTTCTGAATTAGAGGGGTTCCAGAAGGGGAAGAAGAAGAGCAACAAGTGGAAAACTTATTTGAACAAATAATAAAGGAGAACTTCCCCAATCTGGCAAAGGAAACAGACTTCTAGGAAGTCCAAGAAGCTCAGAGAGTCCCAAAGAAGTTGGACCCAAGGAGGAACACACCAAGGCACATCATGATTACATTAGCCAAGATTAAAACGAAGGAGAGAATTTTAGAAGCAGCAAGGGATAAGGGGACAGTTACCTACAAAGGAGTTCCCATCAGACTGTCAGCTGATTTCTCAAAAGAGACCTTCCATGCAAGAAGGGTCTGGAAAGAAGTATTTCAAGTCATGAAAGGCAAGGACCTACATCCAAGATTGCTCTATCCAGTGAAGCTTTCATTTAGAATGGAAGGGCAGATAAAGTGCTTCTCAGATAAGGTCAAATTAAAGGAGTTCATTATTGCCAAGCTCTTATTATATGAGATGTTAAAGGGACTTATCTAAGATGAAGAAGAACAAAAATATGACAATAAAAAGACAGCAAATTCAGTTATTAACAACCACACCTAAAACAAAAACAAACTAAGCAAACAGCTAGAATGGGAACAGAACCACAGAAATGGAGATCATATGGAGGGTTAGCAACAGGGGAGTGGGAGGAGGAGAGAGGGGGAAAAGGTACAGAGAATAAGTAGCATAGACAGTGGGTAGAAAATGGACAGGGGGAGGGCAAGAATAGTGTGGGAAATGTAGAAGCTAAAGAACTTTTGACACACGGACATGAACTAAGGGGGGAAATGTGGGTGGGAGGGGGTGTGCAGGGTGGAGGGGAATGAAGGGGGTAAATGGGAGAACTATAATAGCATAATCAACAAAATATATTTTAAAAATATGGATTTGGGTCCCCTCCCTCATTTTGCAACATTGGGATTTCTGGAAGCAAGGCCCAGGTACTACATTTTTAGCAATTTCATCATGGGATTTTTATAGGATTCAGGAACCACAGTTTTAGAGATATCACCTGCTTCCCACATGGGAAAGAGGCAAACAAACAACTGCATCCGAGGAAAACATAAGTAAGAAGGTGCATGCCTTTTGAGAAATGGATGGGAGTAATAACCCTCTCAACACTTGGTGGAAAGAGAAGCTGATTAAAATGGGAGAAGTGAGGAATTTAATATCAGCGACAAAATGTGGACAGTTAATTAGTTGTTTAAAGAACTTGGATTGTTTAATATTGGAGTAAGAATTTTCAGAGGCAAGTTAAGTCACAGTGACTTACAATCTGAAAAGACAGGGAACCCATACTGACAGCATTGAAGATTTCCCAATGGGACAAAAATAGTAAGAAGGCATTTTCTAGTGAGCTGAAAAGCAGGATTTATGTTGTTTCTAGTACCAGGAACACGTTTCTGTTGATTTGGATTCTTAATTCTTTCTAACTTTAGGCTCTGTGCAGACTGAAATCTTGGTGATTATTGCAAGATGGATAAAGACCTCTGGTACTCTGTGGACTACTAGAAAGGGAAAAACTTCCATTGTTCTAAAGTAGGAGATGAGCATTCAATTGATCAATCATTGATTTGTTCCACAAATATTTATTGAATGTCCACCACATGTTAGGTATAATGCTATGCCCTAGTGACAGACTGATGAACAATTCTAATTATTTGGTGTCTGTTTTGGAAGACTAGTGCCCTTTATTAATTATCTACTTCTATGTAATATATTGTGCCTAAACTTAGCCTAAAACACCAAATATTTATTATATCAGTTTCTGTGGGTCAGGAATTCAGGAACATCTTAGCTGGATGGTTCTGACTCAGGTTCTTTCATGAAATTGAAGTCAAGATGCTGACTGAGGATGTGGTCATCTGGAGGCTTCACTGGGGTTGGAGATCCACTTCCAAAGTGTCTCACTCACATGGTTATTGGTGGGGGGCCTCCATTCCTTGCTACGTGGGTCTGTTCATTGGGCAGCTTGAGTGTTCTTACAACATGGCAACTGGCTTGCCCCAGAGTGAAAGATCCAAGAAAGAACAAGAATGAAATGGCAACGTCTTCTATGACCTAATTATGGAACTTACCAGCTGTGACTTTTGGTATATTCTATTCCTTAGAAATAAGTCACTAGCGTAGCCTCTACCCAAAAAGGGGGGAATAACTCCCTATCTCTTTAGTGAAGAAGCACCAAAGAACTTACGGACATCTCTTTATATCACACCTCAGTTTACCTAAAGGACTTTGTTACTTGTCTGTGGCTAGGTTCAAATGTAGACTTAAAGGTAATATACAAGCAGGTTGACCTAATCATCTAACCACTCTCAGGTACTACTTATGCAGTAATTGTTGACCGTGGCCCTTACATTGCAGTAACTGGGGAGTACAGCTGTTGAAAAATATTGATAGCTGGGTTACGCATCCAGAAATTCTGACTTAAATGGTCTGGCATATGGTCTGGGTATAGATAACTTTAAAAGCTCCCTAGGTGATAAATAACTACCCTAATAAACTGAAAAAGTTATTGATTCATAAACCTTTAAACATCTAGCTGTTGAATGTAACTTTGGTCTTAATTTAATTGTATTATTTACTGAGCTCTAAGTGTTTGACAAATGACCTTTGTCACCATTTTTGTTCATTTGTATTCATTTTATAACATCTGGTTTGGATTTCTTATTTATTTTGGACTATATCTTTTTTCAACTGTATCATAGTTTGACATAGTGATATTTTTCTTACAGCTTCATCATGCATTCACACATCTAAAGAAAAAATCTTAACTCTGGCAAAGTTGGCTTGAAGCATGTGTGTGCTATGTAAAAATGTCAGGGATGCTATAATTATATTTTATCAGGTGAAGTTTAACATTTTAATAGGCAGTGTCTAAGACTGCTCTGACAGGGTGTTTTTGCACGGTAAAATAGATGCTCAAAATAAGAAAACACCACTCAGAAATGAAATGAATTACTTCTGCCAGATGAGTAGGATTGGGGTTTATTCTGAAGTGCTTGAGTAATTTTTCTGAACTGTTGTCCTCTTTTAATGTATGTTCATTAAATCTTATTTGGAAGGTTGGGGAAACAACCCCTCTGTGACTTGTTACTCATTAACGAAGAAGTGTGAACATTGGCAAAGTTCCAGGAAAAACCCTTCACTGGGTATTTATTTCATCTCACCATGGGTATAATTCACCAAAATACCAAGAGTTTAAGCAATTTAATCAGCCTAACAGCTCCGTCCATTCCTACGTCATGACATAATATCAACCAAATTTGATAAATGGGCTCGTTCTAGCTACACTATTTATTATCAGTATTCTCTCACAGGAGTGAATTTTATTTAGATTATTCTGCTGACATGTGTATGTTGTCTTTTTGTTGTTGTTGTTTGTTTGCTCGTTTATAAAAAGGACAGTCATGAATCCCTTGCCTTGAGTTAGGTCCTTGATTGGAGGCATATTTTTGCACATTAGTTGAAAAATAGATGAGGTACACATTTTACATATAAGCAAAGCACTGCCAGCTCTTTCATCAAATGCTGATTTTTAGAAAGATTGATCTTTTCCCTGGAGTGTTCAAAAGATCCCCTCTTTCAGACAGGGGGGTGATCATTCTGCAACATCTACCAGCCTGGGACTGCCTGGTTTGACTCAGATGATCTGACCTCCAACTTCCTTTATTCTTTACAATTTATTTTGTGGGGAATATAGGTTAAGGTATGGAATTGGAAGTTATATCTGAATTTGAGTCCCATCTTGACAACTCACACTATATAGCCTTAGGCAAACTGTTTCTCTGTCTTCCACAGAACTTGTCACAAGGATTAAATCAGTGCATAGATAATTCTTGTATCTGTTTGCCTTCCTTATTTCTCCCCTATGCCACCTACTGCTTACAGACCCTGTTTCCTTTGAGACACTTTTATTCCATATTGTGAAACTCTCCACAGGGATGGGCATTTTGTCAAAGAAAGTCCAAATAGAATTTCATCAATGGAAATTTGTTTTTTAACACTGTAAAGACATTATTCCAGTGTCTTCTGGCTTCCATTGTTACTGCTGAGAAGTCATTCATAATTCTTGTTATTGCTCTTTTGAAGGTAAAGTTTCCTTTTCTTCTGGCAGCTTTTAAAATGTTCTCATTGCTGATAATTACATTAGCCAAGGACTTCCAGCCAAGATGGAGGTGTAGGTAGACACACTGTGCCTCCTCAAACAACCAAAATTAAGGACAACAAAGATTTAGAAACAAAAAAAAATAACCAGATCTGACAGAAAATTGAACTATAAGGAAGTTCAACAACCATTCATCCAGACCGGTAAGAGGTGCAGAGTCAATGGCCCATGGAGAGAGGTTGTGGCAGGAAAAAGCAGTGGTTGGAGGTCCTGGGCACACAGGTGCCGGCTGGCAGACCCAGGGTGCACATGCGGAGGCGAGCAGACACCAAGTGCTCAACGTGGCTGGCTGACCATGGACACACATTCACACGCAGATAAACCAGGTGAAAACGGGGAGACAGACCACGCAACCCAGGGCTCCAGCACCGGGAAATAAGACTAAAAGCATCAATTGAAAACACTTGTGGGGGCTGAGGTGCCAGGAGAGACTCCCAGCCTCACAGGAGAGTTTGGTGGAGGGACCCACAGGGTCCTAGAATGTACACAAGCCCACCCACCCGGGGAAGCAGCACCAGAAGGGCCAAATTTGCTTGTGGGAAGTAGCAGAAGGGATTGAAATATGAAAGAGAGTGGAGCAAGTGCCATTGTTCCCTCTCTGACCCCACCCTCACATACAATGTCACAACCCAGCGACTGAGTTGCCCCGCCTTGGGGAACACTTAAGGCTCCACCCCTCACTACATAACAGGCGCGACCAGACATATATATATGTATATGTGTGTGTGTGTCTCAAATATATATATACACACATATATATACATTTATACGTATAATATGTGTGTGTGTGTGTGTGTGTGTGTGTGTGTATCTCAAGCAGAAGAACAGATCAAAGCCCCGGAGCCAATACATCTAAGTGCCCAAGAGATAGCCAACCTATCAGATGCATGGTTCAAAGCACTGGTGATCAGGATGCTCACGGAATTGGTTGATTTTGGTCACAAATTGGATGAAAAAACGAAGGCTACACTAAGTGAAATGAAGGAAAATGCACGGGGAACCAAAATAATGGGAAGGAACTGGGACTCAGATCAATGGAGTGGACCAGAAGGAAGAAAAAACAACCAACAGAAAAGAAGGAAGAAACAAGAGTTCAAAAAAATGAGGAGAGGCTTAGGAACCTCCAGGACACCTTTAAACGTCCCAACATCTGAATTGTAGGGGTACCAGAAGGGGAAGAAGAAGAGCAACAAGTGGAAAACTTATTTGAACAAATAATCAAGGAGAACTTTTCCAATCTGGCGAAGGAAATAGATTTCCAGGAAGTCCAGGACGCTCAGAGAGTCCCAAAGAAGTTGGACCCAAGGAGGAACACACCAAGGCACATCATAATTACATTAGCCAAGATTAAAATGAAGGAGAGAATTCTAGAAGCAGCAAGGGATAAGGGGACAGTCACCTACAAAGGAGTTCCCAGCAGACTGTCAGCTGATTTCTCAAAAGAGACCTTGCAGGCAAGAAGGGGCTGGAAAGAAGTATTCCAAGTCATGAAAGGCAAGGACCTACATCCAAGATTGCTCTATCCAGTGAAGCTTTCATTTAGAATGGAAGGGCAGATAAAGTGCTTCTCAGATAAGGTCAAGTTAAAGGAGTTCATCATCACCCAGACCTTATTGTATGAAATGTTAAAGGGACTTATCTAGGAAAAAGAACAAAAATATGAACAGTAAAAAGATAGCAAATTCATAGTTATTAACAACTACACCTAAAACAAAAGCAAACTAAGCCAACAGCTAGAACAGGAACAGAACCACAGAAATGGAGATCATATGGAGGGTTAGCAACAGGGGAGTGGGAGGAGGAGAGAGGGGGAATAGGTACAAAGAATAAGTAGCATAGACAGCAGGTAGAAAATAGACAGGAGGAGGGCAAGAATAGTGTGGGAAATGTAGAAGCTAAAGAACTTATGACACATGGACATGAACTAAAGTGGGGGTTGTGGGTGGGAGGAGTATGCAGGATGGAGGGGAATGAAGGGGGAAATGTGATAACTGTAATAGCAAAATCAATAAAGTAAAATGAAATTTAAAACAATAATTACATTAGTCAACAAAAGATAAGGAAAGAATCTTAGAAGCAGCAAGAGAAAAGGAGATGGTTACCTGTAAAGTACTGCTCATAAGACTGTCAGCTGATTTCTCTAAAGAGATCTTCCAGGCAAGAAGGATCTGGAAAGAAGTATTCCAAATCATGAAAGGCAAGGACGTACATCCAAGATTGCTCTATCCAGCAAAGCTTTGATTTAGAATGGAAGGGTAGATAAAGTGCTTCTCAGAGAAAATCAAGTTAGAGGAGTTCATCATCACCAAGCCCTTATTATATGAAACGTTAAAGGGACTTTTCTAAGAAAAAGAAGATAAAAAATATGAACAGTAAAATGACAGCAAACTCACAATCATTAACAACCACACATAAAACAAAAACAAAAGTAAACTAAACAAACAACTACAACAGGAACAGAAACACAGAAATGGAGATCATATGGAGGGTTAGCAACAGGGGAGTGGGAGGGGGAGAGAGGAGGGAAGTTACAGAGAATAAGTAGCATAGATGGTAGGTAGAAAATAGAAAGGGGGAGGGTAAGAATAGTATAGGAAATGTAGAAGCCAAAGAACTTATATGTAAAACCCATGGACATGAACTAAAGGGGGGGGAATTTGGGTGGGAGGGGGTATGCAGGGTGGAGGGGAGTGCAGGGGAGAAAATGGGAAAACTGTAATAGCATAATCAATAAAATATATTTTAATAAATAAATAAAAACAAAAACAAAACAACAACAACAAAACACACACACACAAATGTTCTCATTGCCATTGGATTTTAGAAGTTTTTCTACAATGTGTCTAGATTTTAACAAATATATATGTAATTATTATCTCTACTTGGGATTCATAGAGTTTCTTAAATCTATAGTTTCACGTCTTAGTCATTTTTGGAAAATTCTCCTCAAAAGTGCTTCTTCTAGGTCTGACTGGTCTCTCCCTCCTCCCCTAATGGGCATCCAGTTACATGAATATTAGAGCTTCACAAGAAGTATCTTATAGCTATTATGCTTTTTTAATGTATTTTCCATCATTTTACAGATTTCTGTTTGATTCTTAGTATACTTGTATGTCCCTAGACAAACTAATTCTCTGTTATTTTGTGTCTAATTTGTTGAGAAACTATCTATTGAATTCTCAGTTTTTGTATTTTTTTAGCTCTAGACCTTCCACTTGATTTTTTGATGTATATGATAGTTTTCTGATTAAATTCTCCATCTTGACATCTATTTTCTTGAATATATTAAAGTCGTTTGTTTTAATGTCCAATGTCTAATAACCCACTTTTTACTTCTTGACATGCCTGGTAACTTTTTTTTAATGCCAAAAAATGTATGAAACAGTGCAGAAACTCTGGATGATGCTATCATCCTCTAAAAATGGCATACTTTTGATTTTGGGAAGCAGTTAAAAGTAGAGGCAGATTACCTTTATTTAGTATGAGACTGATCTAATAAGCTGGGTTTGCCCTTGTAAGGGATGGTATATATTCAGTTCACCCTAAATGTAGAACATTTCAGGGTCTCCGATCAAAACCTTGGGATGCTTATTAGAGCCTCTTGTTTTGGGTTAGCCCTGAAATCTAATTTTCATCTCCCCACCATTGTAAAACAACTATAAACTGCTTAGCTCATAGAGATTTTAGTTTATGCTCTCTCCTTGGCTTCTCAGCCTCTCAGACCCTGGTTACAAATTTTTAAATGCCTCAAGGAGAAATGCTGAAGCCAAATGTAAAGCTTATTTCCATCTTCTCTATGACTTTGGGTCCTCAAATTATGGCTACTTCAGTAGCCATGAATTTTACTTTTGCCCAGCCTGTTCAGGCTTCTGAAAGAGCTGTTTATCTTTTCACCTTTTAGTCATCACATTCTGTCTAGCGTTTTACCTCTAAGTTGCGTTCAACTTGGCAAATGCCTCAAGGAGAAACTTGATGCAGAATATTGAGCTTTCATCACATCTGGCCTTCTGGGTAGGTCTTCAATGACTTCAAACATATTTTTAAAAAATTTCAGCTTTTCTAGTTATTCTTGTTGCAACTCTTGGTCTGATATAAATTAGACCATTACAGTTGGAAACAGCACTCTCTCCTGGAAATTTTAATTTTGGTCTGAGATGCAGACATGGAAAAGCCAGTGGTAATTCCGAAGGAACCAATCATGGTCTCTTTTTATGAGAAATAGCTGTGGTATCTTCATTATGGAATTTCCCTAAAATGATTTCTTATCCCTTCCTTTAAGTACATTACTCACCAATTATATGTTCAGTAAAACCCTCTTTTTCCTAATCTAGTATGAGTTCCTGTATTTTCAAATAAACCATAAACATAAAACACATCTGTTGGCTGGCTACTCAGAATAAGAAGATCAATTAGTATTCATGTAAGAGCATAGCTGTGCAATGTGTTTTGGGGGGAATTAGGTAGCCCAGTTTTAAAAACAATTTTGTTGCTGGACTACTTGGTGACCTTGAAGAATTCAGCCTTTGGCTCTCAGTTGTCTCATCTGAAAATTTTATGATTATATAAAATTACCTCTAAAATTCCTTCAAGTTGAAAATTCTATCATTCTGATTTAGAGCTAATTGGCCCACACAGGAGTTGAATCCACAGATTTGCCTTTTTAAACCCTTAGTATTACCAAGTGATCAGGTTGATAATATACATACAATGTTCCTTTAAAAAAAACTAGCTACAAAACTTCCCTTTGAACACCAAGAAGAAAAATTCATGACCACACAAGAAATACATAATTTAACATAGATAAAGCAGACATTGAATTTGTTAGAGATTTTGCTTATCTTGATGCAGTCATCAATTCAAATGGAGACTGCAGCCACGGACTCAGGTGAAGGCTGAGACTCAGAAGGGCAGCAATAGAAGAATTAGGAAAGATCGCCAAGAACAAAATGTGTCAATAGACACCAAGAAAATCATCCTTGTATTCCCAATGACTACATATAGGTATGAAAGTTGGGTAGTGAATAAGACCGATAAGAAAAGCGATTCTTTTGCAATGTGGTGTTGGAGGAGAGCTCTACAGATACCCTAAACTGTCAGAAAGACAATCAAATGGGTCCTAAAGCAAAGTAAGCCTGAAACATTGCTGGAAATAAAAATGACAAAACTGAAGCTGTCTGACTGCAGGAACATCATGAGAGAGCAGGAAAATGTTGGGAAAAGCAGAAGGTAGCAGTAAGGGGAAGACCAAAGATGAGATGGATTGATTATATAAAAGAAGCCATAGGTATGAACCTATAGGAGCTAAGCAGCACTGTTGAGGACAGGATATTGTGGACATCACTCATTCACAGAGTTGCAAGGAGTTGGAGCCAACTCAACGGTATGTCAGACACACATAAAACTTCTTCCCCATGTAAAGTAAGGCATGCTTGAATAGGAATAATCTCTGTTTGGATAATATTGTGCAAGGGTTAAACTTGGTTGTAAAGGTCACTTTGATGATGAATGCCAGTGGTTCTACCTGACTTAGATGTCTCTCTGCAACAATATATCAGGGGGCGGGGTGAAAGACAGAAAACTGTACAAAAAAAAAAAAAAGAAGAAGAAGAAGAAGAAGAAAAAAATAAAAAATAAAAATGCAAACCCCCCCCACAAAAAAACAATATATCAAGATGCTCTTTTAGCTTGAGCACTTTCCAAAGGTAACAAAAAAATTAATGGGAAATCTATCCTCAAATTTGTAGAATAACAATATATAACTACTTACACTTAACTGAGGCATATCCTTCCATAAATATATGCAATATATACAGCAGGATCTTTGGCTTTTATAAGAGGTTGTTAATTAAATGTACCTACAGCTCAGTGAGAACCTATGCTTGTCACCATTGGCTTTGTGGATGTCAGTCTCTCAGTTCTCCATAGATAATTTAAATTTGAACTATAGGGTTCCTCAAAGGCTCAGTTATGATACAAATTTGTGAAGTATTACCAATTCAGTTTCCAGATTTTCTAAAATTTATACTTTATTAAAACCAATTTATTGGAGAGTTCTGTACCTGACAAACACCCTTTTACTTTTGGAGAAAATTACTTTACCCTATGATACCCAACCACATCATATATGCTTGCTTCTTTCCATATTCCTGTCATCATTATAAGCCAGAATGTCACAATTTTTTCTCTGGATTATTACAACACCTAACCTCAACTTCCTCCCCATTAGTCTCCCCATATTCTCTGTGGATCCCATATAATTTTTTCTTCCTTAGATACCAAGTGATCTATTAAAAATAAAAGTCTAATTGTGTCATCTACTTGCTGAAACCCTTCAGTAGCTTCACTCTGGTCCTAACAAAGTATTGTATTATTTGACTCTTGTTTACTTCTTCTACCTCTTTACCAGACTTCCCCCCTCATCCAACCCAGGGAAGTTTCATATGTTGTACCTTCTTCTTAGGATAGTCTTCCATCTTCTGCATGTCTCAGAGATGGCCTACTCAAACTTCAGATCTCAAGACAATCAATCCCCAGTCTAGGTTAAATAATTTACCATAGCCTTTTATGACTGCATGCATCTTTGCTTCACTGTACTTGCATTTATTCCTGTGCTTTGTTCACTTTTGTCTGACTTTCTCTTTAGAAACTAAGCTCCAAGAGAGCAGGAATTAAATATCTTTCTACTTACCATAGTTTTTGCACCACAGAACATAGCACAGTGCTTGGAACATAGTGGGCACTTAATAAATATGTTCCTAATAAATGAAGAAAATAACTAGCTTAAGTTCATTCTTTTCATTTATTGTGGGGATGGTTTTGAAGATGTTTCCATTAAAATCTATTTTCCATGAGTACATATGTACAACATTTTCTGTTTTTAGCACCAGAGATGAGCTGTTTCATGGATAATTGATTTATCTTATTTTGTCTATAGATACTGAAAATTAAGTAACTTGTTATTTTCCCCTTTTGACTTTTAAGCAGACCATAGTGAAATTTAGCATTGAATTCCAGCTGGTTATGTTCATTAATAAAGATCTATTTATTCAGAAAACATTCATTGAGTGTTTGCTGTGTGGAAAACTCTGTCCCAGGCACCAGAAATACAGTAGTGAGCAAAACCAGAAAGATTTTCTCTCTGAGGGGCTTGTAATATTCAGGTAGCTGTAAATTTAATAATTATACAAGTAAGTCTTTTGGTTACAATTGAAAACCAGTCTGGGGGACCATGAGAACTTGGAACAGGAGGATTTGTTCTGGTCAAAGTAATGTTTGTGGGGATATTTGAGGAAGAAATAGAAATTAATTAGGCAGGAATGGAGGGAAGAGTATTCCAGGGAAAATGTCTTTCAGCAGAATGGAGCACGATGAGTAGGAGAGACCAAAATTAGGCCAATGTGGAAGGAGTGGAAAGAGTAGGGAGGAATGTTTGGAAGCAGAGGTTGGAGGGAGAGGAGACACCAGATTGTGCAGTGTAAAACTTGTTAAAGAATCTGTCTTTTCATAGAGAACAATGGAAAATCATGAAAGGTTTTTTAGATTGGGAACATTTTTAGTTTCAAAGTGAAAAATCGTTGTTGTCTATAATGTGGAGACAGCACATGTGTGATATTATAGTCTTAATATTTTGTACAACCAAGATTTTACTTCTATAATATTGTTTTTGGCCAGATTCCCTAGAAATAGAGCCTAAGACAAGGATTCTTGTGCAAGGGAGTCAGTGTAAGAATGCTCTTAGGAGGAGAGTAAGAAGGTAGGGGAAAGACCTCATCAAGGATGGGTCCCAGGTGGAGACTTACTTCAGTAAGTGTGGATGACTCTGCATCATGCACTGGATCAAAGTCATCCCACCTTGAAACCAGATAACCAGCAGGGGTCCACCGTGAGCCATTAGGCAACACTTCTAGCAGGTAGGGGTGCACTGGCCTGTGAAAGGAGATTTGAGTGGGTCACCACAAGGGTCTACTACAAGTGCTTTGTTTACTTTGTCTTGATTTGGAAGACATTTAATTTTAAAATATTTATTCTATTAGTAATAAATATGTACAATAAAAAACCTAAAAAGATGTATAAAATGTCTCCAGTTTTCTTCTCCAGAGGCAACCACTGTTAAGAATTTCTTGTATGTGCTTTTAAAAATTGTCTATATGTACTTACCTCCTTTCCTGTAAACCAATTCTGGCAGAGTACTCCTATTGTCCTGCTCCTTGTTCTCTTCACTAACCAATGAAACTTGCAGAGCATTCTATGTCAAAACACAGAAAGTGCATCATCATTTTTAATGGCTGAAGTATATTGTTTTTATGTAATGACATAGAATAGTTACCTTGATTTTTTTCACTTACTACTCCTTATATGGCTGTACTATGCATATGACGACATGCCACCTGACATACTTGGAATGGAGTACAAGGTAAATCAATAAAACTAATATATGAGATCTTATGTCCTATGAAATGACCAATCATGGGACCTAGAAATATCACATATAGAGAGGGACGTATTTTTTCCTGTATGATCTTGTTAAGTCTAATCAATGATGGATACTTAATCAAATCATTATGGCTGGAGGACCTTGGCTAAAACTCTTGTCATTTCATCTAAACATGGCAGGAGTCCCAAGCCCATTTCCAGGCCTATTTCATAGGTTTCCAAGAAGTCATTATGGCTACAACCAAAGCGCTCCAAGCTTTGGTCTAGACTTTTTATATTTATTTAATGTAAAGCCTAAAAAGAATTCTATGGCTTTAAAATAAACTAGCCTGATCTAGATTTTGGCTCAAAGGCAACAATGATGGTGCCTTTTTCTATATCTTTGTCTTTGGAGGTGTAATTATCTTGTCTAAACCATGGTTTAATAGAGCCGAAGGTCTGAAACTGTTCCTCCCTGGTTATATTGCAGCAGCTGACATTCTTATAAGATGAATAGCTGCTTCAAAATCTGAAGACAGAACCTTGGCTTCCCCTCTGAGACAGCCTGGGCAGCCATGATTCACACACTGCAGGTACCAGTATGCAGCCAGTTTGGGCTAGGAATACTGGTGTTTCCCCAAGTGGAACCTCCTTAGGATCTTTCATTCTTTACAAAACAAATGCTCCATGGCCAGATGCCATTTGTAAAACACTTGGCCCCAAATTTAATGCAGTTCTATCATTCCTGTTTGATTCTTTATAAAGTATGTGGATAGAGCTTAGATGTCTGTTTTTTCCTCAGGTAAGCATATCTCGCCCAGAGAAAATTAACACCTACAGTTATATTTAAAGAGCAGCAATCAGACACAGTATTTTGTATGGTCTAGTGTCCAGCTTAAAATGAAGGTACTAATGTAATTTTTGGAATAAGCTCTTTGTTGTTTCAGGATCAGTAGGTGAAGATCAGGTGTTCAGTTCTTTGTGCCAAATAGACTATGGTTTGTCTGGTTTGTTGCCTTTCACTCTCTCATTGGAAGAGATAGATGTAATGAGCAAATGCCCACTAATTATCCAACACTGTTCAACGAAGGTGTTCAATGAGCTACTTATTACTAACATGATTGAATTTTTAAGTTGGTACAATGTCACAATGATAGATTATATATGTAGATGGTCATTTTTTCTCTGCAGTTTATATTATCAACAGCCTGCTGGTTGCTGGAATCAATCTAAGAAATAATGCTTCACAATACTCCACTGAGCCCCAGATTCCTCATATATAAAACAGTGGTAGGAGACTTCCAATCAAGGTGGCAGCACAGGTAAACACAGCTCACTTCCTTGCGCAACTATATCAAAATTACAATCAAATTGTAGAACAACCATTACTGAGAACCATCAGAAATTGAATTGAAAGCAAGTCTGGCAACTATGGAATTAAAGAAATCACATCCATCCAGACTGGTAGGAGGGGTGGAGACGCAGAATGGGCTTGTCCCACATCCATGTGTGGTGGACAAAAATTCACAAGGGATATCTTGGGAGTGAGAAGTCCCAGACCCACACCTGGCCCCTCAGCCCAGGGTTCCAGTGCCAGGAAGATAAGTCCCCATACCTTCTGGCTGAAAAAAGCAGCAGGGACTGAATTAGTGGAAGAAACTTCTGGAGTCCCAAGCAGCTCCTCTTAAAGAACTCACATGTGGACTTACTCAGACTCACTCCCTCTGAGCTCCAGGACTGGCATAACAGCTTGAAAGGCGCCAGCGGCACACAGGGAAGAACTGAAGTGTGTGGCATGAAGGTAAGAGCTGGGGGAAAGCTTTCTCCGAGACAGAAAGGGGGACACAGGCCATTATCCCTTTTCTGAAACCTCCCCTCTCACAGAGCCACAGAGCTGGCAGGAGTGCCATATCTGAGACTCCATCAATCTGGCTAACACTGCCCTGCTCTGGAGATCTCCTGAGACTTCATCCTACCCAATTTAGGCCCCCCCCCCCAAGCTGTTAACAGAAACTTTTCCATATAAATGGCTGATCTTGGCTAATGGTTCACATCTTCCTAAATCTTCTCCAACAAGCAACAACCAGCCTCAGTGAGCTCCCAGCCTGCATAATGCTTGTTAAGTGGCCCCAGGCATGGCACTAGCAGTAGCCAGGCCAGATTCATAGCTTGACTTTGCCTGGGAATACCCAAGTCCAGCACAAGAGCCAGCCATCTCATATTGCTTTATAGCTCAGGTAGGGTGGGCCTGGGCAAAATACAGGGGGCGGGCTGACCTTAGCCTGTAACACCTGGAAACCCAGAGCCTACATACCCAATTGGCAGCTACAGACAACATTGGAGCACCATATCCCTGTTCCTACACAGCTGATCCTCCACAGAGGGCAGAGTTTGGTGGTCAGTGGTCACAGCCAGTGCTTGCAGCTGATTGGCCTGGGTAAATCCCTCCCATTAACCTGTCAAAAGCAATCAAGCCTCAACTACAAGAGAAGGGTGTACTCAGCCCACACAAAGGGCACACCTCCAGTACCCAGCTTGGGTGATAGGAGGCTGAGACACCACAGTACACCTACTACTTTAGGCATGCTACCAAGACAGGGAGTCATAGCAGCTCTGCCTAGGTACACAGGAAGGCTGCCAATATGAGGAGACAAAGAAACATTGCCCAAATGAAAGAACAGATCAACACTCCAGGAAAAAAACTAAACAAAAGGGAGATGTGCAATCTATCAGACACAGAGTTCGAAGTACTGATTATATGATTGCTCAAGGAACTTAGTGAGGACCTCAACAGCATTAAAAAGATCCAGTTAGAAATGAAGGATTCACTAATTGAAATAAAGAAAAATGTACAGGGAAACAACAGTAGAGTGGATGAAGCTGAGAGTCAAATCAATGATTTGGAACATAAGGAAACAAAGGATAACCAATCAGAACAAGAAGAAAAGAGAATCCAAAAAAAAACTGGGATAGTGTAAGGAACCTCTGGGACAACTTCAAGCATTCCAACATTTGCATCATAGGATTACCAGAAGGAGAAGAGAAAGAGCAAGAAATTGAAAATCTATTTGAAAAAAATATGAAAGAATACTTCCTTAATCTGGTGAAGGAAATAGACATGGAAGTCCTGGAAGCACAGGGAGTCCTAAACAAGATGGATGCAAAGAAGCCCACTCCAAGACAAATTATAATTAAAATGTCAAAGGTTAAAGATAAAGAGAGAAACTTAAAAGCAACAAAAGAAAAGTAATTAGTTACCTACAGGGGAGTTCCCATAAGACTGTCAGCTGATTTCTCTAAAGGAACATTGTAGGATGAACGGATTGGCAAGGAATATTTCAAGCCATGAAAAGCAGGGACCTACAGCCAAGATTACTCTACCCAGCAAAGCTATCATTTAAAATCAAAGAGCAGAAAAAGAGCTTCCCAGGCAAGGAAAACTAAAGGAGTTCATCATTACCAAATCATTACCATATGAACTGTTAAAGGAACTTATTTAAGAAAAAGAAGGTTAAGAGTATGAACAATAAAATGACAATAACTACATATCTATCAACAATTGAATCTAAAAAAACAAACTAAGCAAAAAAGAACAGAGACAGAATCATGGATACGGGGAGCACTTTGATGGTTGCCAGATGGAAGGGGAATATGGGGAATGGGTGAAAAGGTGAGGGGATTAAGAAGTACAAATAGGTAGTTATGTAATAGCCATGGGGATGTATAGTATAGGATAGGGAGTAACAAAATAACTTATAATATGACCCATGGACATGAACAAAAGTGTGGAAATTGCCTGAGGGAATGAGGGGCTGCTGGGTGGTGGGGGCAAAGTAGAAATAATTGGGATTACTATAATAGCACACTCAATAAAATAGAATTTTAAAAATAAATAAACATTTAAAAACGTATTAAAAAGCAATGGTGACATTGTAAGGATTCAGTGAGATAGCGGATGGGACATAGTAATCACTCATTTGGTATATTTTCAATAAATATTTAGTGAATACCCTGCATGAGTCAGACACTGTTCAACGTATTGAAGATATATACACAGATAAAGACCACAATGTTTACATCCTAATTTGGGAAGATGAATAAACAAATAATCAAGATAAGTTTAGATAGTAATGAGTGTATGAAAATAGCAAAATGAAATAAGGTGATCATAACTGAGTGGAAGAGAAAAGATGGAATGGGGTGTTTCACTGGTCTTGTGCTGTTTGCCCTCAGATCCATCTTTTTCATTCTTCTGTTTTGATCAGGGGCCTGTAGGATGTGTTTCTGTTTCTTTTTAAAATATTTTCATTGCTTTTTTAGAGAGAGAGAGAGAGCGAGAGAGAGAGCGAGAGAGAGAGCGAGAGAGAGAGAGAGAGAGAGAGAAAGAGAGAGAGAGAGAGAGAGAGAGAGAGAGAGAGAGAGAGAGAGAGAGAGAGAGAGAGAGAGAGAGAGAAATATTGACTGGTTTCCTCCTGAATCCACCCTGACCAGAGATAGAGCCCACAACTTTTCAGTTTATGAAACAATGCTCCAGCCAGCTGAGTGCTGAGCCACACTGGCCAGGGCAATTGCTGAAACTCCTAAGTCAGCTGGCTTCCAGATGGGCTTCGTCAATGGAGGCACTGATGGGAAATTAAGAAGGTGGAAGAACGAGAAGCCAGGGTATTTCTCTTCCTCTCTCCTCACTGACTGGTCCCTAGATGAATTTCTTCCGTGGCTCTAACTTCTGCTGGGCAACTCCAAAGCTTCTTTTGGATTCTACTTGGTGACTCTGGCTCGCAGTAATACCACTTGCATCCTTTGGCTTTCCAACCTTGGGTGGACTTAGTTTTCCTGCTGTAGCAGTATTTTGGTTTGCCATGTTTTCTGTTGGCTTCAAAACTTATCCATTACATACACTCATATAACTAATTGTCTGTATTAAATTAATTCTGTTTTATATACTTAGAAAGGTCTCTGATTTCCTGATTGGATTCTGACAAGCACAACAAGTTAGAGAAAGGCTTTCTCAGAAAATATCATTTCAGATGAAACTTGAAGGATAGAAAATTAATTGTGAGATCTGGAGGAAAAGCATTCTAGGCAGAGAGAACAGCAAGTCCAAAAGCATTGTGATGAGGGTGAGTTTAGAGTACCTGAGGGACATAGAGAAAGCAACTGTGGTTGGAGCATGTTGAGTGGGCACGACAGGTACAAGTATATTGAGGAAAATGGAGGCTACTTGATGGAAGATCTTGTAGGTCAGAATATGATTTTGGATTTTATTCTCATTGTGATTGAAAACCATTGGAATGTTTTAAGGTGAGAGTTTGAGCATGTAAGTAATATGACATGTTTGAAATACATTGTTCTGGCTTCTTTGTAAAGAATATTATAGAGTCATAAGAGCAGGACAAAAGCAAGTTAAGTGCTTATTGCTAAGTATCCAAGCAAAAAAAAAATAATAATAACATCAACTTGGGCTTGGGCAGAAGCAAAGGAAACAGAAAGAAATGGGAAGATTCCAAATATATTTTGGAGGAAGAGTTCACAGACCTTACTGATGAGGAGAGTAAGGAAAAAGAGGAATCAAGAGTGACTCCTAGCCCTGGCTGGTGTGGCTCAATGGTTGGAGTGTGCTCTTGTAACTGAAGGGTCACAGGTTTGATTCCTAGTTGGGACACATTCCTGGGTTGCTGTTTCATTCCCAGTCTGGATGCATATAGGAGGCAGCCAATCGATGCTTCTCTCTCATTGATATTTCTCTCTCTCTTTTCCTCTCTTCCTTCCTCTATATCTAAAAGCAGTGAAAAAAAAAAGTCCTTGGGTGAGGATTAAAAAAAGAGAGTGACTCCTAGACTTTTGATCCTGAAAGTTTTGTTGATGGGTAGTTTGCCCAAACGAAGAAGACTAAGGGAGCCACACATTTCAGGGGAAAATATTTGATTTTGAATATATTAAAGTAGAGATGCTTGTTTAACATCTAAACAGTTATGTAGGGAGCTCCAGACATGATTTATAGATATAATATAGATATGGAAGTCAACATTCCCAAATCCATGGAAATGGTTAAATTACCAAGGGAAGGAATATAGACACATAGCAACCATCATCATCATCATCATCATCATTATTCTATTACTACTTTTATCTTATAACAAGGTTTCATATTTCCTCAAGGTTAAAACTTTGACCAAAGCATGAGATTTGCTAAGTGAGTAGAATGGAACGATGAAAATGAGCAACCAAATGATTACTTTGCCTACATGTTTTCTAGAATCTTTTTATCTTTTTCTCTAAGACCAGGTGGCTAGCTGGTTAAGAAGTAAGTGTGATGGATGGTCTCGGGTTGTGACATTACCTCCATGTATAAGTTAGCTGGGAAGAGGCCCAGGCCAGTTCATTATAGAACTGTAAATAAATCTGCTTCATAGTCATATTTGGTATGAATGATTGAATCATACATATCAAATTCCCTCATGTATGAATGTTTCATCAAGAATAAGACAAGTTCTGATGAGTACATTTGGGTGTGTAAAGACTTAGCCTACTTGGGTTTTTTTTTTTTTAAAGAAATCTGAAATAGTTGTTTTTAAGGCCAAACCAGCTCTTTCCAAAAAAGTTACCAGATCAAGCTTTAGGGAATGCTCATTTACTTCAAAGCAAAAGAGTGAAAGAAGGCACAGTGAGCTCATGTATGACCTCTTTATTCTTAGGTCACTACCTAGCGAGTTTCCAGGAACTTAATTTATTTGCTGCTGTTGTTATGCAATGCCTCTTAGGCATGTATGAGGAAACTCTGATAAAAAATATTTTGAATATTCATAGATGATAGATTTAGGAGTGACCTTGTTGTTACCATATGGAAGTCAAATATACCCAAGAATAACATCAACAGTCGAGTCTACAAGATGTTTTCCTTGACTCTTCATGCAAGCCTAATTTTAAAGCAACTTAGAAGTGAGTGTACGTGTTTAAAAATATAACTTCTTTGGTTGTTCACTTCTTAAACTAATAGACCATCTTTGGCTCTGTTAATTGGAAGAAGAGACATATAGTCTTGCTGATGGATAGCAACAAGATGATCCAGGGTGTTGTTTTATCTTGTCCAGTACCAAATTCAGAGCATGCCAGCCTTGAGGGTTGTTTGGCAGGCTCCATAATTTAGAGGATAAACTAAGTTTTCCACATACCTAAATTAGGCTACTCAAACCTATCTGAATTCTGAACACTGAGGGGTTAATGCTGGTAGGAATTCCCTCTTGTCTTGGGCAGTGTCAGATGGAAGCCTTAATAGTAACTTAATTCTGCTGTTTTACCTATGAATGCTGTTTACGTTCTGCTCTCTTGTTTTCTCTTCCCTTTTTACCCAGTGGATTTGGTATATGATTAATCCATGAATTCATAATACTTGCACATTCATGTGGCAAGGGTAGGATGGTGGCAAAGACTACAAATAAATACAAGGCATACCAAGTCTAACAATGGGGAACAAATGTCTACCAGTTTAGGTTTTTTTGGCTAATTTTTGAAATACTGGAGGTTTTCAAATGAATTTTCTAGCCAGTTCTCAACATGGCACTTCTTTTCAAGTTTTAGTGCAGCTCTCATAAATCAAGACTTGTTATAAATTTACAGCAATTGAATTGATATGGCATTGTCATGGCTATACACAAAAAGACTAGTGGAACAGAAGAGAGAGTTTGTTATGAGAGAGGTGGCATTGCATATCAGGGACGAAAAGGTAGATGTTTTAATTAATAGTGCTGAGACATTAGTTATCTGTTTGAAAAAACGTTGGACCCCTACCTCACACTATACACAAAAATAAATTAGAAACAAAGTCAACACCTAAATGTACAAGGGAAAACTATAAAGCTTTTTAGAAGAGAATATAGATGGATGTTTCATGAACTTAAGATACGGAAGGATTTTTTTAAATCAAGACAAAAGCACAGTCTAAAGAATATGATTGATGAATTTAACTATGTGAAAACTGAGCATATGCATTCATCGAAAGATATGTAAAGAATGAAAATGAAGAATCTGATGCTGACTTTCTTTGGTTCTATGTGGAAATGTTGGTATTTCAAGACCATTCCAAGGTATAACAATGTAGAAGAATGTCAGGGCTGCTCAGAGGTGACAACTTATGCTGACCTCATCTCTATTACCTGTGACTCTGTCCTTCCTATTAAAGTAATGGAGAGGATAAATTTAGCATAATTGCTATTCCCCATGTGTTCTGTAGAGTGTTGAAATACTTTTGAACTACTCTAGTTAGAAATACAGGGTCCGGCTCAAACAATGCCCCCTTCTTATTACAAAATCATAAGCATATAATTTTATAACAAAACAATATCATACTGAAGCGCATCATATGATATTTTAGGTGAAATGTTCAAATTGCTGTCCGTCTCATGTGAGACACTCATGTACCCGACCAACCACACTCAAGCAGGCGTTACTTCTGCTGGACTGTGTATGTTCTGTGATTTTTCTCACTGTTGCCAAAATGTACAGTTTCTTCAGAAAACCGGAGTTTATAACTTGAAAATTAGTGCGTGTATTCACTGTACACTGTGTTTGGGAAGCTCAAGAAGCACTAAAAGTGAGCTTCTCCCCCAGAATTTAGATTTAATAGATGCTCGTTATAGAGGAAACTTGCAATATAGAAAAAAGAAAACTCAACTCGATCCTCTTACCATCCATAGTCAACTATTATTAACATTTTTGTGTGTGTGTTTTCTATGTGCATTGCATGGTAGATACAGTTTTGAATTCTGATCAGTTCATTTAAGGTAATAATATACATTTCCTCTGTGTCTTTAAAATCTTAGTAAAAACATTATTTTTAAGGGCAGGCCATGGGAAAAATATGAAATTAGGATTGCAGGCCCCAGGGCCATACTGCCTAGGTTTAAATCCTGAATTCACCACTTATTAGCACTGTGGTCAAGGGCAAGCTACAGAACATCCCTTGTCTCAGTTTTCCAATCTGTAAAATGGGCTTATAAAAATATCCACTCATAGGAAGGGTTGTTGTGAAGGTAGAATGTGATATTTCTAAATTGCGCTAGGCTGGTAGTAAATGATAGCTATTATTATTCCATGTGTAAAAGGATTGGTGGGTTTTACCGCCGTCCAGGCCCACTCAAGTATTAGTGCTAAAGCTTTTCTTGGTATCATCTCATTGCTCTCTGTATATAGAGTACCCTACAATTGAGGGGGTCATGAGTGTCCTGAAAGGCATCAGTTCACATGGGGGTGATTTGGAGGTCTTCAAAGGCTCAGGGCATAGGTAGCTGTCCTTTTTCGAGACACCAGTGGATACTTGCAAGTAACCATTGCTGGGAGGCCCTCATTGACAGCAGTGAGGACTGTTCGCTGGAGTTCTCAGCATCTACCCCAAGATAGGCTTCCTCTAATGGAGACGTTTGGCCTGTTGTCTGATGCTGACTTCCCTTCATATGGTTCTCCGAGTCCATTCTCCTTCCATTAGTCTTAGGCAACATCTGCCCTCTAAGACCATCCCCTATCTCTTCCACCAACCAGGAACAGAGATGGGAGTTATGACTGCCTACCCTTCTTTTCCTCCAGCCAATTATTGTTGCACAAGCTTCATCAGCCAGCTTTCTCCAAAGGTCAATCCTTGTGATTATTAAGGCTTATTTTGGATGACAAAAAGACTCAGTGTGGACTGTTTTCTTTTCTTTCTTTCGGTTCTTAACATAACAATCCCAGTTTCCTTTGAATGCCTCTGATTAACCAGGAGAAGGGTCATGTATAATGGAGTACAGAAAAGAAAATCACAAAGATTAATATTTTAAGATACTATCTCATTATAAATGAATGATCATGATTTACTTAATCATTCTGTTGTTGTGGACACTTAGCTTATTTTTAATTTTTAGCTATTAAAATAATACTGTGATTAACACTACTAAAAATGCTTTCATATTTTGGATGACTTAGGATAAATTACCAGAAGTGGACATTATGAGTCAAATAATACAAAAAATAATAAATGTTTTAAGAATTTTCTTTCTTCTGTTAGGGATAGAGTGCATTACTTTATCAGGTGGTACAAAATTAAGCATAAAAACAGGATCAGATTTTTAAAAATATTGCCATTTAATTTTCTGGATGCCTGTACTATCTGTTTATGTTGACTGAAAAGGTCCTTAGCTTATTTATGGCTGAATTTCTTTGGCTAATGGCTTTGTTCTCCTGTTAAATTATTAGGGCATTTGGGAATAGTAAAAGTTTAAAATCATATACTTAAATATAGACTTTGTTTTACTTATCCTTTTTTTGTATTTTATTTAATCATTATTATGTTTTTTACATTACCTTTTAGTACCTTTATACCCCACTGTCCCCCAGCAATCACCACACTGTTGTCCATGTTCATGAGTCCTTTTTTCTTTTTTCTCAATCTCTCCACCCCTAACCTCCCTCCTGCTAGCTGTCATCCTGCTCTCCATCTTTGAGTCTGCCCCCATTTTCCTTGTTAGGTCAGTTTGTTCATTAGATTCCACATATGAGTGAAATCATATGGTATTTGTCTTTCTTTGGCTTATTTTACTTAGTATGATGTTCCACAGGTCCATCCATACTGTCACAAATAGTAAAATTTTCTTCTTTTTTATGGCTAAGTAGCATTCCATTGTGTAAATGTCCCATAGTTGTTTATCTACTCATCTACTGATGGACACTTGGTCTGCTTCCATATGTTGGTGATTATAAATAATGCTGCAATGAACATAAGTGTGCTCATGTTCTTTTGAATTAGTATTTTAGGTTCCTTTGGCTATATTCCCAGAAGTGAAATCACTGAATCAAAAGGCAGATCTAGTTTTAATTTTTTGTGGTATCTCCAGATTGCTTTCCCCAGTGGCTGCACCAGTCTGCATTCCCACCAACAGTGCAGAAGGGTTCCTTTTTCTCCACATCATCACCAGCACTTGTTGCTTGTTGATTTATTGATGATAGCCATTCTGACAGGTGTGAGATGATATCTCATTGTGGTTTTAATTTGCATTTCTCTGATGATTAGTGACATTGAGCATCTTTTCATATGTCTGTTGAGCATCTTTTCATATATCTATTGCCCATCCGTATGTCCTATTAGGAAAAGTGTCTACTCGGGTTCTTTGCCCATTTTTAAATTAGGTTATTTGTTTTTTTGGTGTTGAGTTTAGTAAGCACTTTATAAATTTTTGATATTAACACTTTACCAGATATCTCAACAAATATGTTCTCCCATTCTGCATTATCTTTTTATTTTGTTGATGATTTCCTTTGCTGTGCAAACATTTTTAGTTTGACATAGACACGTTTGTTTATTTTTTCTTTTGTTTCCTTTGCCTGAGGAGATATATCCAATAAAAATTTTCTATAAGCAATGTCTGAGATTTTCTGCTATGTCTTCTTCTAGAATTTTTATGGTTTTGGGTCTAAAATTTGTCATTCATCCCTTTATTCTTGTGTGTGTTGTAAGAAGGTAGTCTAGTTTCATTTTTCTGTATTTATCTGTCTGATTTTCCCAACATCATTTATTGAATAAACTGTCTTTAGCTCATTGTATGTCTTGCTTCCTCTGTCAGATATTAATTAGCTATAACAGTGTGGGTTTATTTTTGGGCTCTCTATTCTGTTCCATTGATCTATATGTCCATTTTTATGCCAGCACCATGCTGTTTTGATTACAATGGCCTTATAGTATAATTTGATATTAGGTAGCATGATTCCTCCAACTTTGTTCTTCTTTCTCAGGATTGCTGTTGCTATGTGGAGTCTTTTGTGGCTCCATATAAATTTTTGAAATATTTGTTTTAGTTCTGTGAAGTATGTCATTGGAATCTTAATAGGAACTGCATTGAATCTATAGATTGCTTTAGGTAGTATGGAAACTTTAATAATGTTAATTCTTCCTATTGATGAACACAATATGTATGTCCACTTATTTGTATCTTCTTCAATTTCTTTCTTCAGTATCTTATAATTTTCCAAGTACAGGTTTTTCACATCCTTAGTTAGGTTTATTCCTAGGTATTTTATTCTTTTAGAAGCAATCGTGAATGGGATTTTTTCCTTAATGTCCCTTTTTGTTTGTTATTGGCATATAAAAATGCAACTTATTTCTGGATATTAATTTTGTATCCTGCTACTTTGCTGGAATTAATTTTTCAGTTCTAGTAATTTCTTGGTAGACTATTTGGGGTTCTCTATATACAGTACCATGTCATCTGCCAATAAAGACAGTTTTACTACTTCCTTTCCAAATTGAATGCCTTTTATTTCTTCTTCTTGTCTGATTGCTGTGGTTGGGACTACCAGTACTATGTTGAATAAGAGAGGTGAAATTGGACATCCCTGTCTTATTCCCAGTCTTAAGGGGGATGCTTGTAGTCTTTACCTGTTGAGTATGATGCTTGCAGTCGGTTTTTCATATATGACCTTTATTATGTTTAGATATGTTTCCTCTATTCCAACTTTACTGAGAATTTTTATCATAAATGGTGCTGGATTTTGTCAGATTCTTTTTCTGCATCTATTAATATGGTCGTGTGGTTTTTATCCTTCATTTTGTTTATGTGGTGAGTCACATTTACTGATTTGTAAATGTTGTATTAACCTTGCATTCTCAGAATAAATCCCACTTGATCATGGTGCATGATCTTTTTGGTGCGTTGCTGCAATCAGTTTACTAATATTTTGTTGAGGATTTTAATTTCCATGTTCCTCAGAGATATAGGCTTATAATTTTCTTTCTTTGTAGTGTCTTTATCTGGTTTGGGAATTAGGATAATGCTGGCTCCGTAAGATTATTTTAGGAGCCTTCCCTCCTCTTGGATTTTATGAAACAGTTTGAGAAGGAGAGGTGTTAATTCTTCTCAGAATGTTTGTTAAAATTCCCCTGTGAAGCCATCTGGTCCAGGGCTTTTGTTTGTTGGGAGATTTTTGATTACTGCTTCAATTTCACTAGGTGTAATCTGTCTGTTTAGATTCTCTCACTGTTGTTGATTTAGTTTTGGGAGATTGTATGTTTCTAGGAGTTTATCCACTTCATCCAGATTGTCCAGTTTTTTGGCATATAGTTGTTTATATTTTCCTGCAGTCTTTTGTATTTCTTTGGTGTCAGTTGTACTTCTCTTCTTTCATTTCTGAATTTATTTATTTGCATCCTTTCTCTTTTTTTCTTGATGAGTCTGGTTAAAGTTTTGTCTATCTTTTTTTATCTTTCTGAAGAACTAGTTCTTGGATTCATTGATCTTTTGTATCATTTTTTGAGACTCTATTTCACTTAACTCTGATCTTTATTATTTTCTTCCTTCTACTCACTTTGGACTTTGTTTGTTGTTCTTTTTCAACTTTTTTTAAGTGTAAAGTTAGATTGTTTATTCAAGCTATTTCTTATGTTTTCAGATAGGCCTGTAATGCTGTGAATTTCCCTCTTAGGATTGCTTTCCCAGTGTCCCAGAGATTTTGGGTTGTTGTGTTCTCATTTTCATGTTTCAAGGTATCTTTTGATTTCTTTTATCTCATGATTGACCCACTCATAGTTCAATAAGATGTTACTTAGCTACCATTTTTGCATGTTTTTTCAGTGTTCTTCTTGTGATTGATTTCTAGTTTCATAGCATCAGAGAAGATGCTTGATATGATTTCAATCTTCTCAAATTTATTGACACTCGTTTTGCATTCTAACATGCATTGTATTCTAGAAAGTGTTCCATGTGCACTTGAAAAGTATGTATATTTTCCTGCTTTTGGGTGAAATGCTCTGAATATATCAAATCCATTTGATCAGTGTGTTGTTTAAGGCTGCTATTTTCTTGTTGATTTCTGCCTGGAAGTTCTATCCATTGCAGTCAATGGCATGTTAAAATCCCTGACTATGACTGTATTTCTGTTGATCTCTCCCTTTATGTCCATCAAGATTTGCTTTACATATTTAGGTGCTCCCACGTTGGGTGCATAAATGTTTACTAGGGTTATATCATCCTGTTGGATTGTTCCCTTTATCATTATGTAGTGCCCTTCTTTGTCTTTTACTATAGCTGTGGTTTTAAACTCTATTTTTTCAGATATAAGTATAGCTACACCAACTTTTTTCTCTTTTTCATTTGCATGAAATATCTTTTTTCACCCGTTTACTTTTAGTCTGTAGTACCTTTCAATCTGGGTCTCTTGGAGAGGCATATATATATAGGCCTTGTTTTCTTATCCATTTGACTACCCTATGTCTTTTGGTTGGAACATTAAAGCCATTTACATTTAATGCAATTATCAATAGATATGTATGTGGTGCCATTTTATTGTTACACTGTTTTCTTCTTTTCTTTTTTCTTCTTCTCCTTAAAGTAAGCCTTTTAACATTTGTTGCAGTACTGGTTAACAAACTCCTTTAACTGTCTCTTGTCTGGGAAGCTCCCTAATTTTCCTTCCATTTTAAATGATAGCCATGCTGGGTAAAGTAGTCTTGGTTGTAGGTCCTTGCTTTTCATCATCTTGAATATTTCATGCCACTCCCTTCTAGCCTGAAATGTTTCTCTTGAGTAATCAGAAGATAGTCTAATTGGTGTTCCCTTATAGGTAACTACCTGCTTTTCTCTTGCAGCTTTTAGGGCTCTCTCCTTGTCTTTAAGCGTTGTCATTTTAATTTTGATGTGTCTTGATGTATGCCACTTTGCTTCCAACTTGTTTAGGATTCTCTGAGCTTCCTGGACCTGTGTGTCTTTTTCTTTCACTAGATTAGGGAAGTTTTTGGCCATTATTTCTTCAAATAGGTTCTTGATCCCTTGCTTGCTCTCTTCTCCTTTTGGTATTCCCATGATATGAATATTGTTATGCTTCATGTTGTCCGAAGGTTTCTTAAGCTCTCCTTCTTTTCTTTTCTTTCTTTCTTTTTTTTTTTTGACGCTCTGGCTGGGTGTTTTTTTCTGCCTCGTCTTCCAGATCCCTGATTCAATCCTCTGCTTTATCTAACTGCTGTTTATTTCTTCCAGCATTTTGTTTATTTCAGAACTGCATTCTTTATTTCTGATTGGTCCTTTTTTTGTGGTTTCTATGTCTTTTTTCATGCTTTTGAGAATTCTTATAATAGTTACTCTGAAATTTCTATCTGATAATTTGCTTGCCTCCAGTTCATCTAGTTCTTCTTTTGGAGAATTCTCTTGTTCTTTCATTTGAGGTCTGTTTTTCTGTTTTCCCATTTTGGCTGCTACTTTGTATTTTCTGCCTTGGCTGTTAAGCTAGTGAGTTTAGTTGTTAAACTAATCAATTTAACAGCTCCATCATTGAACTAATCAAGCTGTAATCAGCAGCCTGGTTTAAGCTCCACAGGGTGGGGCAAAGTAATTTCTGCGGGCAGGGCTGTTCCCCTCAGGCCAATGCCAGTTGGAGAGGAATGCTCTACCTGAGAAATATGGCTTCTTCAGGTTGGGGAATTACTGAACACAGGGATCCTGGCAGCTGTTCTTTCAGTTCTCTCCCCAGAGCCACCAAACTCAGACTCTCCTCAAGTGTCTCTTGTCCACTCTGCTCTCCCTTTGCTAGAACCCAGGGTAAGTGGCTGCTAATGAAATTTTGTGAATTTTGCCCTTTAAGAGGCTCTCTGCATCTCCAACTATCTCTCCCTGCAGACGTATCTCCCTGCTGCTTTTCACAGCTGGGTGTTATCTGGGTTCCTTTATGGCTCTGGTGTTCTAGATTGGGGAGCCCAGATTGGGGTGCCCAGATTGGGGTTTATACCCCACACTTCTGAGGGGGAACTGCTGGCTGCTGAAATATCCCTCTGGACCTTTAGCTGCTGCCTGTGGGAGTCCAGCCTGTCCTCTCACATCTCCACACTCCCTACCAGTTATGTTTTGGTGAAGTGGTTTCCTCTATCTGTGGTTATAAGGCTTCTGTCCAACTAGTGTTCAGTTCATTATTCTGGATGGTTTCTTTACAATTTAGTTGTAATTCCAGTTTGGTCCTGGGAGGAGGTTAGTGTAACTTCCATTTACTCCTCTGCCATCTTGGATCTCCCCTTTATTGAATCCTTAACCAAGAATTGAGTAGTGAAAGTGGCATGGCCAGTGGGACAAGGAGGGAGGCAGTGCCACTGCGTATCACATGTGGCAGCAGTATAGGTTCCTGGAGGTTTCAAGAGCCAACATACAATCTTCTTAGTCATTAAAAGGAAATAAACAGGAGAGTTGACTACAAGGGCCATAAAATCACTATTATGTCTCAATTCTATTATAGTATTTTCAAAAAGAAGATAGCAGATTAAAAAAAATAGACCAATATCAAGTCTACCCCTGATATGGTTTTTTTTTTTTTTTTTTTTTTGTGGTGAAAAAGGAATGCTATCCACTCTCACAGATGGGCTGAGCTTTGTTCAACAACAAATTCTGCAAGTGATGCTATGAACCAGAGCCTACCTTAGACACTAGATTCTTGAATGAGATGGGGTACTATTTATCTGTAACTCAAAACGCTATAAAAGCAAAAAGGTACTCCTTGAGAATAAATAAATTATTTTATAGAATATTATGTACCATTTTATCATATACTGGACACAGCTTAATTATATACAACTAAAAATTATGTACACCAAGGCTTGTAATTAATATCCAATTGATCCTTACTAGGAATTGCTGAAAGATTTAGTAACTCCGTTCTCATCTAATCTGTTTTTCCTTATTCTATAAAATCTCTAAGATCCATGAATTATTTTCTGCATGTCTCATGTTATTCTTGCCTTATGTGGACCTCTGCTGGAATACTTGCTTCTCTAAATTAGAGAACTTATTACCAAGAATTACAAGCAATCCTCAGTCTTTGTAAGTGTAAGGGCTCAACATTTAGTTTAAATATGGAGCTATCATCTACTGTGTTGCTATGGAGATCCTTCTTCCCATGTGCTCTGCAACATGTTTGCTGCCAATTATCCAGAAATAACTCCTCTATTTCTATGGAATCTTCTGTGTATCACCTACTGCTGCTTCTGTATTCTGTTTAAGCTTTGGTGGAAGGAGAAGGGCTTTTCATTTCTATTCCTTGCTGGCAGGAAAGATAATTTTCAGTGTGTCCAGGCTGAACAAGATCCCCCACTGTGTAACTTCCTGTGTAACACTATTAAACATCCTCCCTTAGCTGCAATGAATAAAGGTTAATTTTTTATCCATTTCATTCTCACAGTAGAATAGACTACCATCTTGGTGGGAAAGGTGATTATGGGTCAATTTTATGTTATAGAGTCTCAGAGTTTTTCTCCCCCTGACCCACCCTGCCCAGTAGTTGGATGAGTCACATCGTTTTCCCATATGAGTTGCCATTCAGAGTCACTCCGGTGAGCAGTTAGGAGTTGAGGATGGGATTTGTCTATCTATCTTGATGTAGACCATCCAAGCCTGGGAACTAAATTGTCCTCCTTCAACTGATTCGACATCATGTGGGCAGATTTGAAAGCAGTCAGTCTATAACCACTGAGCTAGGCCCAAGTGGTACATTTGTACTTCAGCAGGATTTCAGCTACACAAATCTTTATTTTGATTCTGTCTAGATCAGCAGCCACAGTTGCTGTAGGAGCCTGCTCTACTTTCTACTTCCTGCTGAAAGCTGATGACATTTTTTGTGGTTGGTCATTCCTTCTCATAGGCTCAACCAGGTGGGGTTCCAAGAACATCCCAGCTCGGTGGAAGACCTCCATTGTATTGCGTAGGTTCACTTTTAGACAGTAGTTTAGTGAACACAGATCTGTTCTGAAGTGCTAAGTTTCTGCATTTCCCGCAGGTTGGAGAAATTGGGAAAGTTCTTTCAACACGTTGTCCAACTTGGAGGCCGATGTATGAACTGAAATGACAATTTTACTGCTTGCTGGGCATCTATAAGGAGAATATAATAGAAAAGGCTTAAAGAATACCATGGAACAGATTCCAAAGTATAATTATATGGGTGTGAGATAAAGGTGATGGGTGGTGAAGGGGGAGCAATGAGAAATTACCCAATCTTACACCATTTAGAGGTCAATTTCTGACTCTCAGGCAAGCAGATTCCAAATCTTTTAAACTATCAAAGTTTCCCTAGATCAGAATGCCCAGAAAAGCTGCATGTTATGGGCTGATAAATGATTGTTGAACTTTGATTCTCTGTCTTTGGTAGAACAATAACTGCCTACCATCCTTGGTCATTTACCACAATAGAAATCACCATGCCTCTTGATAGCATCACCTAAACAGTTTTCTACATTGTCTCCAAAGCTTTTAGCTAAAGGTATTGTAGAAGAATAGGGGTGGGAAGGAGGGAGCACTGCACAGTACTGAGGAGATGACAATCTGTTAAAGAGCAGCCAAAAAGTGGCATTGTGAAGTCCAAAGGAAGGTACATTTCAAATTTCGATATTGCCAGAAGACATTTTAAGGAATTTGTCCTCACAAAACAGTCACATTAGTGCACAAACCTTTGTGCATAAGAAAGTTAATTGTAGCATTGTTTGTATTGATTTAAAAAATGGATTTAAACAATGTTAAGTGTCCAACAAAAAGGGATTGGCTAAGTAAATGACAGTGAATCCATACAGTGGAATACTATCTGCCTTATATAGAATAAGGTAGAGTTTTAAAGTGTGACTCCACATTGGGATTTAACAGTGAGTATGTGGGCACAGAAAAAAATCCTGAAAAGCTTTTTTAAAATGGTTAGCCGTGGACAGTCAGTTTAGAGGGAGGAGATTTTTACTCTCTCCCTGTTTCTCTCTCTTCCCCAATCATGGCTAAGGATGATGTCTGTAGAAAACTCGCATGGATGTTCTCAGGTCATGTGTTGTTATTAGTTCCCAAATGAGAGCTCCATCTCTCCTTCCTCTCCAATTCAAGAGAGCACTTAAAGTGACTTGAGTCAGGGTAATATGGTTATAGAGGTAATCTTAAATGTGCTTTTACTTACTTTTAAAAGTAGAGGTATCAATAAACTTTATATGTGTGATCATCGAGGGTGAGAACCACTCATAATGATGGGCAATCTTTGCTTTTGGGTAAGATGTTTGTGTAAAGTGTTGTGTGTAATACCAAGAAGCTCACCATGCTATCTTCACCTTAAAGTTGCTTGAAGTAGAGAAGGGAAGCATATGCGTATACCACAAGTCAGCTCACAATGAGTTGACTTCCTCAATTTGAGTGCCTAGATATTTTAAGGATAACTCTCAGCTGTGAGACTCAGGGAATTCCTCATGAAGGAAGCATCTCAACAAAGTGGTATGATGAAAAGATTTAAAGGTATATGGAGGTGAGGGGAAGTTGGGGAGAGGAGTGGTAGGCAAAGGCTGCCTTTACAGGACATTGCAACCTCCGTGAAGACTAGGGATTGTGTCATTTGCTGCTCTATACCTAATGTCTACAGCCAGACATAGAGAGTACTGAATAATATTTATTGTGCAAAGAAATAACAAGTCAAAGTTGGGAGCAGCAATATAAATTAATCTAGTTCTGGAAAACAGCCTATAGATCCCAGTGCCCTGTTGGGAAAACCCAGATGCTCTGCATTTTCCTGGTGTACTGGGTCCCAGGAGTGCCTACAGAATAAGTCCTTCAAAAATAGCCTTGGAAGATAGATTTTTGTCTTGAGTTCACAGCCCTTTGCTAATTGCTGAGCAGAAGACAAAGGTAGACAAGATCTCTGCCAGTAAACTGTTTACTGATTCTTCTATGTGACCACATTTTAATAGATTGCGCATTTGCAGCTAATCTCTGCCCTCACCCTAATTCATGAGTGATGATAGATAGCTTAATCACAATTATTATTCTCCTTTTGCAACTGCTGGGATCCAGAAGTGTCCCACGACTTGTCCCTGATCTTCCAGACCAGGAGATACAGAGTCAGAGAGAAAAATCAATGTTTCCCAACTTTGCTGTAGTTTGTTTTCAACTCACACAGGCTGGGACCACCCCATGAGAACTCCATGAGCAGATTGGTAAGTCTTAGGAGGCACTGCTGGCTTCTGTAATTAAGGTGTGGATAATAGGTTTACACTCTTCTGGGAGAGAGAAAAAAGCAAAGTAAAACAAAAGAAAACAAACTAACAAAAACCCTCTGAGGCTCTTCTTTGTGCATTGACTTGAGGTTTTCAAGTGTGCTAAGGTTTACATGAGTTAAGGTCTCTGCTTTGTCTGAGTTTCTGGACACACCAGAAATGCAATTTGCTTTTTTTCCATCCCTGATTGGAAATCTTGTTGAATTTCTTCTGTTTAGCTCTTTTGAATACAACCCTTTTTAATCTGCTGTGAGTAAAACTCATTTTTCTATATCTACTTCTTCAATATTTCCTTCTCCAAATAGTCCCAGATATTTGGGCAAATTAGTCATGGACTTTATATACTGAGATGTAAAGGGCAAAGCTCATCCTTGTAATAATCATAAACCTATTGTTCAATATTTGGTTTCTTTCTTTCCTTTTTCATCTTTCCTTTTAAATGCTCACATTCATTGGATTTTCCTTCTTCTCCATATCGCCTCCATATCCTCTAACTTTAGGAAAGCACTTAAAAACAAAATGGAATATTCATTCACTCCACAGTATTTACCATAGGCCTGCTATGAGCCTGGCACTTTGCTGTTTTTATCAGCTTTCTATTGCTGTGTAACAAATCACCACAAACTTAGTGGCTTAAACAATCACACTTGTTATCTCACACATTCTGTGGGTCAGGGATCCGGGCAGGGCTTAGCTGTATCCTTTGCTCGAGATCTCATTAGGCTGAAATCTAGGTGTCAGCTGGGGCTGCAGTCTCATCTGATCTTGGGTGTGCTCTTCCAACCTCCCTGGTTGGTGGTAGAATTCACTTATTAGTGGTTGTGTGACTGAGGCCCCCTTCGTTTGCTAGCTGTTAGCTGGGAATCAGTCTCAGCTCCCAGAGGCCAAGTCCTTGACATGTGGCCTCCCTCCGCCTTTCACAACATGGGAGATAACTTCTTTAAGACAATGTGCAAGCATCTGCTGCTGCTGCTTATATCCCAGACTTCTTTTAGGGACTTACCTGATTAGGTCAGTCCACCCACAGTAATGCCCCTTTTGATCAACGCAAAGCCTTCTGATTAAGGGCATTAATTGCATCTGCAAAATGTTTTCATCTTTCCCATATAAGGAAATTTGATCATGGGAGTGATGTGCTATATACAAGTCCTGCTTATACGCAAGGGGTAGGAGTGAAACATCCAGGAGCCAGGAATCTAGAGGCCATCTTAGAATTCTGCCTACTAAAGTTATGTAAAGAAAATGTAACTGTGAGTAAAACACACCTGATCCCTGCCTTGATAACTCTTACGTTTAGTGGGAGAGACAAAAATAACTAGTAGATATTCTTAACTTGTGGTAAGTTTTATGAAAGAAAGAAACAGATTGATATGAAAAGTACTATACCTGAGTGACATTTAGCTAGGATAACAATTATACAGAACAATGTGAAGTATAAAAAGGGATAGTCACATAAAGATCTGGAGAAAGAGCATTCCATGCTGACTGACCAAGTTCAAAACCATGAGGGTCAGGAAGACCTGTTCTGTTTTTGTAGAACCAGAAGGAGTCTGGTGTGGTGGGAGCAGAGTGAAGGAGGAAATGAGGTCTGAGAGCTAGGGAGGGTTTAGATTAAGCAAAGACTCAGAAGTCATGGTAAGTTTTGGAGACAGGAAGCTAAAGAGTGATTTTAATCATGGAAGAAATATATCTGATTTGTATTAAGATCTGTGACATTATGATTTATAATAAGAAATATATATCTGGTCTTCATCACATTTTTTTTTTGGCACAGAGCTCCTAAAACCCTTGAAATTTCTTAAGTGTTGGGAGAGATAAAGGTGTCTTTTGTTATGCTCCTGAGGTGACTTTTGAAAGGCACCTAAAGATGAGGACGGGTTGCCAGGAGGACAAACATGTGATTAGAGGGTGGGAATTCCAGTCTCATGCCCCACAGACCTCTAGGGACAGGTGAGGGGCTGAAGATTGAGCTCAATCACCAATGGCCAATGATTTCATAAATCAAGCCTATATGACAAGCCTTCATAAAAACCCCAGTAGGGTAGGATTCTGAGAGCTTTCAGATTGATGAACATGTGGAGAACCTGGAGATGGCATGGGAACCCCATACTCATTCCCACATACCTTACCCTATGCATCTCTTCTGTCTGGCTGTTCTTGAGTTACATCATTTTAAGATAAACTGGTAATCCAGTTAGTAAAAAGTTTCTCTGAGTCCTGTGAGCCACTCTAGCAAATTAAATCCAAAGAGTGGGACATGGGAATCTCTAGTCTCTAGCCAGTAAGTCATAAGCCCAGGAGACAACCTGGATTTGCTATTGGCCTCTGAGGAGGGGGGAAATCTTGCAGGACTGAATCCTTCACCTGTGGAATTTGATGCTATTTTTAGGTACGCAGTGTCAGAATTGAGTTGCACTGTAGGACACTCAGCTGGTGTCAGACAATGGCTTGTTGGTGTGGGAAAAACCCACACACATTGGAATTGGATAGAGAATTATAAGATCAATTCTGTGTGGGAACTGGATAAGACAAGCTCAGGAGAGTAAGTAGAGAGCCCAGACTGGAAACTGAGAGAGCCCGGTGAAGAGATGATAGCTAGAAGTGGTGGCTGCAGAGATGGAAAGTAGGAAATGGAGTCGAGACATATTTTGGAGATAGAAAGGGCAGTGGTTGCTGAGGTATGAGATGTGGCACCGAGAAGGGGCATTTTAATTTTAAAAGGTTAATCACTTTGCTTAAGGTCACCACAGTTTGCTTACACATCTCCTGGAAGTTTGTGTAAGCAGATGCTCCAGCTCCAAACCTGTTCTCTCTCCATGCCTCTAATTCTTTAGTGAAATAACAATATGAACCAGACCGTATGCATCATGAATTGAGATTGCTGAAAATATGCTGCAAATCTGCATTTTTTTTCTCTTGAAAATGTAAGTAAAGATAGTGGGGGGTGGCTAGATGGGGGGTTGTTGCTCAGTAAACTCAGCATGCCCTTATCTTTATTGCAGAGTAGAGGGGGAGGATGCTGGAAGCCAGTGTCTGTGAGTGGAATTGGTGGCCGTGACTAGGCTGCAAGGAGACTGGCTTTTCCTGAAAGTTTTCCGATGGAACCCATCCTGGGTCCTGGATACTGATTGTTTATCACTGTGTTGTAAAAGCGCCTTTGTATCATTATGCAAAGGAAAGAAGGAAAGTCAGGAAAGAAGGTAAAGAAGAATGATATCAATAAAGGACACATGGACAAAAACTATGGGGGGGTGGAAATGGGAGGGAGGTGGGGAGGGATGGGTAGTGGGCTGGGGTGAGAATGAAAGACAGAAAACTGTACAAGATCAACAATTAAAATAAAAATTAAAAAAAAAGAATTACAACACAGTAAAAAAAAAGAAGAATGATATCACTAGATTTGAGGAGATTTGTGATTTTGATTTTTTTTAAATTTGTGAGTCAGAGTTGAGGGCTAAGATGACCTGCAGAGTCACTTGAATTATCATGAAAACAAACTCTCCCTCACTGCCTGCCCTCCTGACCACCCTGTCCAGAGGAAGACAAAACTATTGGCATAAGTGCCAGACTAAATGATTGGGTGACTATTAATCTCCATGTTCCAGATAATAGTTTTGTTTTTAAGATGGCACTTGCCCTGGCTGGTGTGGTTCACTGGATTGAGCGCCAGTTCTCAGTTCGGCCTGCAAACTGAAAGATCACCAGTTCAATTCCCAGTCAGGGCATATGTCTGGGTTGTGGCCCAGGTCCCAGTTGGGGGTGTGTGAGAGGCAGCTGATCCATGTACCTGTCACACATTGATGTTTCTCTCCCTCTCTTTCTCTCTCCCTCCCCCTCTCTAAAAGGAAATAAATAAAATCTTAAAAAAATAAATAAAATGGTCCTCAATTGCATTAACACAGACAAGGCTGGTGAGAAATTAAGGGTCTTAAAATGCTAGAGCTAATAAACAAACTTAAAAAACTACTTGTACCACAGTTTTTATATCTCAGGATCTCCTGAATGCCCCTTGATTTCCAATAAAAAGATGTCTAAAGATGAGGTACACTGGGAGAAGTATGACCCTCTCTTGAGCAATAAGTGGGTATAAAAGGCCATGTAATGTCACAATGCATTTTAAAGTCTTCCAGCTTCCTAGAGGGACCTACAGCTAGGTCTAAGAAAGTCCACTGTAGCAACAGTGTTTTAGAGCTTATGTTATGAATCTGTCAAATTAATACTTGTCAACGGGAATGCAGGGTGCTGATGGTGAGCAATGGTACAATAAGAGACCGCAGGAGAAATCAGTATAGAGAAATTTGTTCCTCACAAGTCCTAGAGGAAGTATCTGGCACATTGTAATGGGCCACATGGGGAGGTCAAGGCAGAGTACAGTGATGCGGGGGGAGAGAGAGAGAACCTGGGGCACATGTATTTATTAGGGTCCCTGTGTGGAGTGCTTTGGGCTTCTCAGGTTAAGGCCGGATTTGTCAATTCAAACCAAAAGGGCAGGTTTTGGGAAAACTGCTTGGGGGTCTTATCTAAAGGGTGTTCAAGGGGAGACTGTTGATCACAAGGACTGTTGGCCAGTCTTATCAGGAACTTCCAGTTGCTTTTGACTCTGCAGTTTGTTATGTAGGGCATGTGCTTATAGGAAGTGGCTACTGTCAGTTTAAGATCCCTTCAGACCGCTTGGCCAAACAAAATGATGCCAAAGCAGCAATGTCATGGAGGAGCTTAGCCGAAATCTCAATAGCTTATTACTCCTTTTATTACTTTTATAATTCATCAACATCATCATCATCATCATCATCTTCATTATCATCATCATGCAGTATATAAGAGCTAACAATTATTGAAGACTAATTGTGGGCTAGGCATTATGTTAATTGTTTTCCATGAATTACCTCATTTAATTGTTATAATAATCTTGTCTACCAGATAATAGTATTACTTCATTTAAAGGAGCTAGAGGCTTTGAGAAATTAAAAAATTTTTTCCAAGGATTCAACAATAGAGAATGGCAGTGCTAGTATTTGAATCTAAATGCATCTCATTCTGGATTCAGTGCTTTTAAATATAAAGTATAAATATTAAATAATGCCTTGAATGCTGGACCTTAAACACTGTCATTTATCCAGTATCTCTCTTCTCTTCTCTCCCCATCCCCCTTTTATGGATGAAGAAACTGTATGTCAGACAGGCAGATTGACTTGCCCAAGGTCACTTACTTGTGTAAATGTTTAATGAACTAAAATTCCAGGAGAGATTTAGTTGGTTAGAAAGAATTCCAAACATCACTGGCATTCTATAGGCATTCTTGATAAGAAAATTAATGCCTATCACAGAAGAAAGAGTTTTGGTACACCTGAAAAAAGGGTGTAGAAAGACCGTACCTGTGTTTGAGAGGTGATTTTAGTCTTGTGCAGAAATTCTGATTCAATTGAAGAAAATGTTCTGTTGAAATCTGAGCAAAATATGGTAAATGAAGCACTTATGTAAAATCAATAGGATGTGATATGTTAAAAAATTAGTTACTTACACCTAGAAGTTTCTCATTCCATAAATTTTTCAATATAATTACAATATAGCCTTGTTTTGTTTTTTTCATAAAATGTCACCCAAGATGTTAATTTATAAATGAACCAATATTCAAATTATACCATGTCAAATTTGTTTTCCCATGAAACTTCTAAGTTCTGACTAATGTTACATTTCCTTAGTCTTCATCACCTTGTTTGCTTCTAGGTCATCATTAACAGCTGGATTTCTTGGGGAAAGGCGTTTTTTTCAAAGTAACATTTTTTCTTTTTCATAATTCACAGGAATTCCTGCATCTTTAGATCATGTTCAAATCAGAGATGTTTGGGATCATCCATAAATTGTTTGAATCAAGAAAGATAAATATCAATGGCCCACTGTAGTAGCAAAAGTGATCAACATTTGTTCTTTAATTAAACAGATTTTAATATGAAAACCATGACTGAGAAAAGAAACATTCTTTTTAGCTTAGGTAATTACAAGCATGGGAAGCCTATCTTTCTAGAATATGTGGCTGTTCCCCAGTATTTATCCCTCTTTATTTTGTTGGGAAATCTTAGTTGCAGACCAAGTGCTACGAAAGAAACAGTTTTAGACATGTTTGGCCTTGCAAGTTCTTTTTTTTTAAATGAAAACTAGAGACATTAATTGAAGAAGATACAAGAAACATTGTACATAAGATAATGACTTATCAGTCCCCTTCAAAGTAGGTACCTTGGGACCTCACACGGTTCTCTCAATCACCATCAGCTTCCCTGTCATACTTTCCATCTCATCAAAGGTCTGCTATCTCCTCCCTTTCAAAGGTGATTTTAGTTTTGGGAAAAGCCAGAAGCCACAGGGCACCAAATCTGGGCTGTAGTGGGGCTGATTCTCAAGGATTATTTGATGATTTGTCAAAAAACTCTGTACAAGATGTGATGCATGAGTGGGCATGTTGTTGTGATGAAGCTGCCAATCACCAGTTTCCCATAGCTTTAGGCTTCTGAATCATCCAAATAGGTTCTGTGGACAAACATTCCAGCTTAATGCAAAATTTGATGCAGATTCATTGCTCTGCTTGCTCAGTCATTTTGAATGCAACAGCCACACAGTACACAAGCTTGCTAAACTGTGTACTACCCCCACTGACTGTGGGGGTACAGAGAAGTCATTGTTCACACATGCACATTCCAGTCTACTCTCATTGGCTGCCAGGCTACATGGATGTTGAGCAAACCATTCTCGTTACATTAACAATGGCTGGATTTTTTCCAGACATGGTCTTGCAAGTCCTTAATACTGTTTCCCAAACTTCCATGAGGGTGGGATACTTATTAAGAATAGAAATTACCCAATTATATTTCCCTGGAAATTTGATTCAGTAGGACTGGATTGAGGCGTAGGTTTCTGTGTTTTTAGTAAACACTCCAAGCCATTCTTGTCATTGAAGAAGTTTGAGAAATGCTGTGACGTGAGATCCATGCTGTGATCTGCTCTTCATCCAGGGTATGACGATTTGAACAGGAGAAAGGTCCTAGCAGAAATCTGAAAAATCTTTAAGCAAGATCCTCTTTGAAGGGGCTGTGTGTCCTTCTCCCCCGCTGGGCATTTTGAAGATGACTGTATTGGTTTATCCTGCTGTAGGTAACACATTTAGCACCACCTCCGTCCCTCATGTTTATTAGAGATATGGAAGATATATATTCTTAAAAAGCCAAATTGAGCTTGTAGAAATAAATACTGTAATGTCAGAGATTAAAAAAACACTTGAATTGTGTTACAGCAGATCAGATGTTGCAAAAGAAAGTATTAATGAACTTGAAAATGTAGTGATAGAAGCTACCTAAAATGCAATGCACACAGGAAAAACACTGGAAAAAAAAATAGCATGAGTGAGTTGGGAACATTGTAAAGGGCTCAATATATTTGTAATTGCAGTTTATAAGAATGGGTAGGCAGAGAAAAACATTTTGAAGAAATAATGGCTAAAAAATATAAATTGATGGAAAATATAAACTGATAGATCTAAGATGCTCAGCAAACTGTAAGCTCAAGAAAGATGAACAAAATTTATCCAAGACATATCATATCAAATTGCTTAAAACCAGTGATGAAAAGTAAATCTTAAAGCAGCCAGAGGAAAAAAACAAACATCATGTACACAGGAACAATGTTAAGGATGACAACTGAGTTTTAGACACAATGCAAGAAGACAGTGGAACAACTTTAAAGTACAAAAGAGAAAAAACTTGTCAACCTTGAACTCTATCCCTAGTGAAAATATCTTTTAAAAAGTGAAGGTGAAATCAAGACTTTCATGACATTTGTAATCATTGATTTTCTTTTTGCAAGGGGAACATACTGGCTTCTTATGGAATTAATAAAAATATATAAAATGGAGGAACCAGTCTGTCCTTTAGGAAATATTTTATTTTTCCTTTTTGGATGGTGTTTTGTATCCTATTTTTATAAGTGAGAGGGAGAAAACACATTTTGGTAAAGTTAAAAGAAAAATTTGGCATCAATACCAGCATCAGCCAAAAACAAAATACATTTTTCATATCTTTCTCAGATCTTTAATGAGAATGCAGATTCTCGGATAAGTAATGAAAAAGCCATCCTGAAAAAAGCAAGGTAACTGCAACCTCAGTACCCTTGTTGAACTTCAAGTCTCCATTTGCCACACAAGAAATGATGGATTCTATGTTATGCAATACAGACGCTGAGTAATTTGTAAAGAGATCCATTAACTGCAGTGGGTATTAATGACATTAATCTTGTAACCAGCTAGAAAAAGTCACAAGCTGAAGCGAGCCAGGTTCAGGGCATTTCGTGACTCACACTTTGGGTGTAAAATTTTACCACCCAGAATTTTATCACCCACGGAGAGAAGTGACTATCTCTAAGACAATGAATACATCAATCTGTATATAATTTCAGCAAGCATTTATTTAGCAACTACGATATGGCAGCTAGTATGTTAAGCATTCAGATTGCAAAATAATTCAGTATAGATTCTCCTTGAGAAGTTTACAGCTAATTAAGAGGTAGACCTGGAAAACAGTTACAACATAGTGAGATAAGTATTGTATTATTGGAGTTTATCAAAGAGTTATTATGTTAATTTAGCAGTAACTATATACCAGGAGGTCTGATAGGCAGACTGGTATATAGTTAGTGCTTAGGGCAAAACACTATAAAGCTTATAATATAGCTTATGGTATGCTATAGTAATAGAGAGAAAGAAGTTTATTGTTTTTACCTTAGGTATTTTGAGTTATCACATTTTATTTGGTGGGTCTGACTTCTAATATTTCTTAAACACAAAATACACACGGCTCTGGATTTCTTTTCTTATTTTGAGAAGGAACCTTTCTGATGGCATCGAAGAGAGTCATGATGCGTATATAAGATAGACATGACTTATCTGATACTTAATTTACTATTGTAATGGTGATTCAATTATTTAAGTGGTAAAAAGAAGCACATGTACTTGTGCCTGGGAGAAATCTTAGAAGTTATTTAACCCACACCCCACCTCCATTAAAGTGAAGAGAGAGAACCAAAACCTCTCCATTATCATTTAATTAACTGCAGAGTTGGGATTAGGATCCCTTGTCTCTTCCTGCACCTCCTTCCAGCCTCCTGTAGTGTGAAGAAGTGGAGAAGATAAGAAGTAAGTATTGATGCATCAGGACCACAGGTTTACTTTAAAAAGTCTGAGTTGAATAAGTGTGGAGATCAAAAGCAGACATTCAGAACCAGATTCTACAGAGATTAGCAGGGTGGTTGCCAAGGGTTTGGCAAAGGGGGAGCTTAAGGACTTCAAATTTATCAGTTATGCAAGATAAAGAAGTTCAAGAGATCTTCTATACAGCATAGTGCCCATAGGTAACCATACTGTATTGTCTATTTAAAATTTGCTAAGAGGGTAGATATGATGTTAAGTGTTCTTACCATAAATAATTTACCAACATCAACAACAGCAATAATATAATGGGGCAAGAGGAAATTTTGGAAAGGAATGGATATGTTTATCGCCTTGATGGTAGTGGTGGTTTCATAGTGTGTCCCCATCCCTAAAACATCAAGTTATACAGATTAAATATGTGTAGCATTTTATGTCATTATAGCTCAATTAAAAGTGTGTGTATATCTATACATGCATATATATACACACACTCATATGTGGATATATACACACACATACACATATACACACATGTGGATACACACACATGCACACACACACATACATATATGGAATATGGGATTCAAAGAACAGAGTCTCCAATATAGGAGAGAGACAGAAAAAAATTTCCAGGATGCTCAAGACCTGTGCAGCAGGTCTGTACCACTCTAGGTTATAATCGGAGAAAGAAGGACTCCTAGAGGGTTCTTTAATAACAATAAAGTGAAAAAGCTCTCTCAATGTTTCCAGTTTACACCCTTGCCCGTTCTTTCCCCTCCCTCACTGGAGACGACTAAATTTGTATAGTTCAGGAATTCTAAATCTGGCTGACATACTTTCTCTTGTATTATAGATTAGGAAACCCCAAGACAATAAAATATTTCTATTATTTCAGACAGTTGGATCTGTGGACTCCAGGTGTACTGCCCACTCCCAAGATCTATAATTAAAACATGATATTAAAATAACTCTTCACTGTTAAATGCAAAGGAATTGGAAACAGCCCATATTCACTTAAAGGTATTATAAAAGATCAAGAAGTCATACTGTTGAGAATAAAATGAGTAGATTTTGGATTATCCTGGATTTAAATCTGAAGATGTAACTTTAATAG
This sequence comes from Glossophaga mutica, assembly GCA_039655065.1. NCBI lineage: Eukaryota > Metazoa > Chordata > Mammalia > Chiroptera > Phyllostomidae > Glossophaga > Glossophaga mutica. The sequence goes on from CM077305.1 coordinate 104,366,658, forward strand.
TTTTTTTAAAAATAAGCCTAACAGCTATTAATATTGAGAGATGAAAGAGAAGAAAACTGAAATATATTGGTCACCTACCATGTGCCAAGTCTTGTGCTTGGCATGTAAAGTCTGTACCACCTTATGAGAATGTTTTTGTTGAAGTGATGAAATTTAGAACTCCTCCCCAAATCCTTGTGTTATTTGCTTTGTTTTCCCAGCTCTACTGATACTGACTATCCTCTTGTTAGGAATTCTGAAACCACGGCAGGAAAGAGGCAGTGATGAGAGAGAAGGGATGTCGCTGAGGAGAGAGGCAAGTCAGAGAGTTGGCCAGTTGGAGAGATTATAATTTTCCCTGGGGAGCTGTGGGGTATGGACCTCTTTTTTCACCCATGATGCTTCTACGTTCACCCATGAGTTGTTGTTCTCCTCTTCCTCCTCTTCCATTTCATCTTCTCCTTCTTCACACCGCCCCCTCCTGTCCTGCCTTCTCCAATTCCAACTCCAGCAACTTTCTCTTCCCGCCTCTCCCTCCTCCTCCTCTTTGTTCATATTCATACGGCTGAGAAAACAGACCCCCAAAATTTTACTCACGTATCCAAGTTTGTATATGTAGTAAGTTTTGGGGTCAACATTTCATCCTGACTAAAGGGCCTGTACTTTGCTCATTGTAATAGGTAATTATATAATTATATAAATACAATATATAATATAATAATAATTATATATACTAACTATATATATAATTATTATATATATATATATAATTATATAAAAGTATTGGCCTCTCCACAATTTCTTTCTTTATTGGCTCTGTTTTCATAGAAAACACCATATCAGCCTTGAACTGCCAACCTAGAGACATTTATATGACAGAGAAATAAATATGATTTAGTTTCAACCATTGGTATTTTAAATTTCTGTTACAGTCAAACCTAATTTAAGTCAAAACTAATTTTAGTCACTTTTTTTACAGAATATTTTCTTCTAATGAATATAGATTGAGAATCTACTAGATGGCTGGCACTACTCTAGTTTCTGGGGGTAGAATGATGAAGAATAATACCTGCAAATTCAGTAGAGCACGCACTGGGAAATGTCAAGGAAAGCAATTTGTTATTCAAGGCACTAAAGTCATTAGTTAATTAACTAATAGATAAAGGTGGATTTAAACCATATTAACAAAATGAAATCGGGGTCACTATGGGAATGAGATAAAGGGCAATTAAAGGAGATTTCAACGTTGGGGAGCCCTAGATACTTGGGACATCAGTAAAAGCTGAAGCCATAAGGCAAGGTTGAATAGGGTGGTTGAGAAAGATAAACTGCTTCTTTTCTAATTTTGACTCGGGTGTTGGGGCCACTGATGTGGGCTTTCATTGCCAAGTGGGAACTGAGTTTCCCTGTTCCACCTGGGCACTGTCACCTTTTCTTTTTGAGCTTGACTGACATGTTTTGGGAAGGAAGAGGAGGCTCATAACCTAGTGCTCCTTGAACAGTCAGCCTTTTATAAGGTTCTGAGAGGGCCTGCAGAACTCATTTTTGACTACAAAATAGATGAGATATCACAGGCTTAAAATAACTTCATGCCACCAGGGTCACTTCTGAAGATGTTCTCAGCCAAAAGCTGTCGTTCATCCTGTGGGGGAAAAAATTCTCAAAGCTATTAGTAACACCGGAGTAGAGGCAGATGGAGAAAGAGCTCAATACCCAGCATCTTTGTCCAAAAATATCTACTGTCAGGATATTGTTCTGGTGGCTAGAACCTCAGGAAGGGAGGGAAATGGAGTCAGGGGGAAGGTGGGAGATAGGACAGATGAAAATGCAGGGCTCCTTATGTTCTTCAGGAAGCTGATGCTTATGCAGTTATTCATTTATTCTACAGGTATGTATTGAATATCTATTATGTGCCATTCATTGTGCATAGCATTGGAGATAGAATGATGAAAAAACAAGACATGGTCCCTGGCCCTATGGATCTCACCAACAAACAGAATGTGAAATAGTCAAGATAGAGAAAGCCTGGGAGGTTGCAGGGAAAAGCAAAGAAAGAACATTTCTTTTTGAGTCTTGTACTCCTCTAAATTAATCCCAACAAAGACTAGGAAAGAGGCAGGCAAAGAGGGTTGGGGTGAGGAATGGGGACATCTGTAATAGTGTCAAAAATAAAAACAAAGAAAAAAAAGACTAGGAAAGATATTATTATTATATTATCATTGGCCTCATTGTAGAGGAGACCAGGACTCAGAAAGTTAGGTAATTGCCCCAAATTGTTGCTGAGTAAGAAACAAATAGATTTCTAACCTGGGTCAGTCTGACTCCATTACTTAAGTAATTGGCAGTTGGATGAATGTCTTGTATCTTTTTTTTTTTGTTTATCACAAGTAAGGGTCTGTCATGGGCGGACTGCCCTCTGAAGCTGAGCACAAACAGGGGCCACACAGCATTCCCAGGGAACAGCAATTCATGTTGATATTAACTGCAGCGAATATTCTCCCACTATACATTTTTAAAAACCTTAAAAATTAAAGTCATATGGAAACGACATTAGAAATGTTTGGGTTGTGCTCTTGGTAATTTAATTCGACTGTATTTTATGGCCGTGGCTTTGGAGTTGACAAATGGCTGCTATGAATCTTTACTGTTCACAGTCCATGGTTCAGATCTTTGGATTGTTTTCCTAACCACACAGTAATGGAACAGGTTTTAATTCAATCAAATCAGACATATGTATCCTAACAGATAAAACTACCACCAATTACTTAAGTAATGGAGTCAGACGGACCCAAGTTAGAATTCCATTTCTGTTTCTTACTCAGCAACAGTTTGGGGCAATTACCAAAACTTTCTGAGCCCTGGTCTCCTCTACAATGAGGACAATGATAAAATATACTAAGTATCTAACCACTGTTCTAAGTGCTTTACATTTATCACCTCATTTAATCCTCTCAACATCCCTTTGAAAGAAGTCTTATTAGCATCATTCCCATCTTCCAGATGGAGACATTTCACTCAGTAAAAGTAAATAACTTCCTCCAGACCACATGGCTGGCAGATGACAGAGGACAGACTTGAACCTGAGAATTTTTTACACGAGAGCTTAGTGTAGTTCTTCCACCTTCCTCCTACAGAAAGGGAAAGTCCTCTGCCTTTGATCTGATTATACTAATTAGGATTTAGATGGTATTTTCAGAAGGCTGTTATGGGAAGTAGATTTAAAAAATAGAAGATCAATTTCTGTTTGGTTCTGTTATTTACATCTTGATTTGAGCATCTAGGTGTGGATTGAGATAATAACCTGGTCAGACTTGGGAACCCTCAAGTCCAGGGTTTCTTGTGAGTGTCAGTTGATTAGATATTCTGGCCCTGAGGGTCTAGAAAGGCTTGTGACTTTCTGAGAAGGACATCTTGACTCTACCCTATGTCACTGACTGCTATCCAAGGCACCAGCTGGCAACCCAGCCAGGTGAGGATTGCTCCTCATCCAAGCTGGTGTAATCCATTGGCTTTTCTGTTCCTCTTTTCAAAACCTAGAAATGACTTTCCCCACATGCCTTCGAAAGGTCAAAGCAAAGCTAAGGGATTTCAGTTTAACTTGAACCTTCCCCCTCTCCGCATCTGTATACTTCCCTTGGTGATCCTAAGATACGAACCCTCCACAGAAGTCTGTCTGATAGCGGAGGAGCAGGAGTTGACAAGCTTTACACACAGGTGCATGTTAAGTAGTTGAGATTTGCTCCAACCAGGGCCTGACTGCTCTCAAATGTTTTCCAGCGGCAGACTAACAAGTGAATCTGGACTAAGTGAAGAATGAGGGCACCACTGCTGGGAAGGAGACGTTTGTATTCCCAACAGAGGTGTCTCTGAGAGAAAGAAAAATCTGATTGTTTCCAGGAACTCAATAAGAAATCTGAGCTTCCAGCAGACAAAATAAAAGATATATTTGTAGTTGGCTGGTGTGAAAGGATTTCAATATAAAATGGAACCGGGGGCTAGAAAATAGAAAACCTCAGTTTTGTGCCCTCAGAAAAACAAAACAAGGAGGGACTGATTTCCTGTCAATGCCTGATTTACAGAAAACTAACATTGGAATTTTCTTAAATGATAGGGAATGTGTCAGGGGTTGTCTCATCACAAGTTTTGCTAATGGCTTCCAGAGACTTGAACAGGGTTGATCTTGCAGAATAAGCTAACTTGAGCTTGTTTTGAATGACTGGACTGGTTTTGCCTGCTTGGGAATTTTCAAAGATTATCTGCCTTTGTTTTGATTTAAATCAACTCCCACTGACCTCTCCCTTCTTTACATACCTGCCCATAAGTACGTCCTCCCACAAACCTCGATGGACTCACCTGTAGTTTGCATTTTCAGAATTGCAATTCATCTGCTCTTCCCAAGTAAACTCATTTTTTGGACAATTTTAAACTTGCCTCAATTTGCTTCTTTTTTAGGTCAACACTGGGAATATATACGAAAAAGGTACAGAGAGAACAAAAAAAGAGAGAAAGAAAAAGATGGAAGATTAAAATGGAGGAGAGAGAAAAAGATAGATTATACACATAAACAAATATAAAAAAACAGGTCTTACAAAACATATCAGAAGCAATCTCTAATTTTCCCTCCTTCCACCTCTCTTGTTTCCGTCTGGGCTGCGCAGGGCTGTTTGGTTCACACACGTGCCCCATCTAAACTTACCTTGTTTAGATATCTCCTAGTATTCGCAGTTGCTTTTACCTCTGTACCTCTCACTGCAACTAGTACTTGCTGGTCTTGAGGATGTTAGAGGAAAGAGGAATCAGAAAAATGCTGATTCAAATTCCAAATCTGCCATACCTAGGCTGTGTGAATCACTTCCCTGCTCTGGGACTCAGTTTCTTATCAGCAAAATGAAGGGATGGGTCAAAATAAGGTGTGCTGTCCTGTTCTTTCTTGCTGTGAGAGTCTATGACGCTGTTGGAATGGCCATGTATTGTACTTCCCACAGGTTCCTTCTCCCTGTGGGCTCTGGGGAACATGCCAGTTTCTTAGCTTCCCTGAGTATCTTCTGGAAATTAAAAATTCCCAGCCCCTACCCCAGTCCACTGCTTCAGAATCTTCAGGGCAGGATCCTGGGAAGTGGGAAGAAATGTCAAGTGTCACAAATGATTTTTGTCTTCAGGCAAGTTTGGAAAACAAGATGCTAAGCTAATTGGATTTCATGGCTGATATGGTTTGATGTGCTGTTTGTCCTAGTTAAAACATTTACATTTTAAAGGGACCTCAATGGCCTAAACCCAAAGTTTATTAGTATCAGTGAGAATAGTTTATTAGTGTTAGTGAGAATAATATAGGGTGAGGAAGAAGCATATGTTGAAAGACTCTGTAGTGCCTGGACACAGCGAAATGTTGCATACTTTGCCTCATTCACCTCTCACTAACTGTGTAAATTTTTCAGGCAAGTTACTTATCTTCTCCATGACTCAGTTTCCTTGTCTGGAATATGGGGTAAAATTGTTCCTATTTCACTCATTGTTGTAAAGGTTACAGAAGCTTAGCAGAGCACTTGGCACATAGTAAGCACTCAACACATATTCTTTCCAATGGGCTGTAGAAGAAATACAGGGTCTGGCACAAACAACGCCCCCTCTTTATTGCACAAACTTTTATTACAAAATCACAAGCATATAATTCTGTGACATAACAATATCACACTCAAGCACACCATATGGTATTTTAGGTGAAATGTTCAAATTAAAACTATAAATTCTTACACCCATATTATTACCCTGCCAACCACACTCACGTGGGCGTTACTTCTGCTGGACCCTGTATATTATCATCTCCATTCTACAGATCCGGAAAGCTGACTCTTGTGGGTCAAATCATTTGCCAAGCGATTTTATAGGTAGTTTGTAGGTGATGCAAGTAGAATTTGATCCCAGGCCAGTGCTGATCCTGAAACTTCTGTTCCTCTGTCTATACCATGTGGTCACCTACTGTAGTTGGGTGGTAAGCCAGTCCTGAGTTAGTCAGACAACTGGCCAATTCTGAACTTTATTTGGTCAAACTTGTTGTGGAACCTAATTGGGCAATCCATTTCTGTCAGTGGACTGGCCTCTGGGTAGCACATTTTTTAGGCTCTTGGATGGTGTTCTTCCTCACGTTCATGGTTTGGAGCAAGACAGTTGTGCAGAATTTTCTCCTCTCTTGGAGGATTTATATTTTGTCATATCCCCTTCCTGGCTGGCCCAGCTCAGGCTGCAGGAGGTTTGATATGCATTTCTAGTTTGATCTCTTATTTATGACAGACATTTTTCACAAACAAATGGACAAGCAGAGTTTTCTGTCCTAAACGCAAATGTTTAAGGGACTTCCTGGGCCTGTGACTGGGGCAACGGTTTGGCTTCTCTGTATCCATATCTGCGTCCAGGTGCAGAATTTGCATACTGTATGGACATTTCACTTATCTCAGTACTTCACATTGATGACGATGGGTTTGCGTACCTGCCAGGCTCAGCTGTGACAACTCACATTTTTAGAGTACCATAGACTGAGTATTTGGGTCCTGGCCAAATTTATATGTTAAAGCCCTAACATCCAATGTAATAGTATTTGGAGGTGAGGTCTGTAAAGAAATAATTAAGGTTAAGAGGTTCTAAGTGTGGTCCTAGACCCCTTATAAGGGTTAGTGTCCTTATAAGAAGAGGAGGAGAGACCAGAGTCCCTCACCCCTTTTACCATGTGAGGACACAGCAAGAGGAGAGTCATCTGCAAGAAAGGAGAAGGAAGGGCCTTTATCAGAACCCCACCATGCTGGCACCATGATTTTAGACGTCTGGGCTTCAGAACTGTTGGAAATAAGTTTCTATTGTTTAACCATCCAGGCTCTAATGGTATTTTGTTATGGAGGCCTGATCTAAGAGAGCTGTGCCAGTCTTTGGCCACATAAGCCAATCCAGATGTGTCGATCCATTTAGACTTTGCAAAGGTAGGCACACGATTATTGACTCAAGCAAAGCATAAGAAATAAAGCAATAGACGATTCAAGGTGGCTGTCAGGGATTTGGGTTTAAGGAGTTTGGAGACGTAACTTTGAAGGAAAAGAAAGTCAGGGAGATTAGTGTCCCCAATCTGTCCTTGTATACTCATTGTATCGTAAGTCAGAGGTTCTCGATTCATTTTGAAATTAGTCTTTTTTAAAATCGCACACTTTAAAATGATTAAAATGGTGAATTTTTATGTCATGTAAAATTTAGCTCAAAGGAATAATGTTTAAAGTGTTTTGACATGTCACAGCAAAGTAAGGGCATGGATAAATAAAGTATGGTTTTTATACAATAGAAAGCTATATAGCAGTGATGATAGATGAAATCAATATGTATAAACAAACATGGATCTTCAAAAAATAATGTCAAGGAAAAGGTGAAGCTTGCAGAAAGATACCATTAAGTAGATAAAAAAACACCAAATAATGAATATAAACACATGACTTTAGTGATATGTAGAATAAAATCATGTATTAGAAGGATAAAATGAATGGAATTGGGAAAAGGTTAAAAGGAAGACTTTAATGATGCTAAGTATTTTGTTATTTACTTAAATGTAATCTGACTTAAATGTAATGAAACACTTTTGTTAATTTTAGATTGTGAGCTCATAGGTGTTGGTTACATTATCCTCAATTACTTTGTATATGTTTAATTCTCTCACCCAAAATAATGCTTGTATATGCATAGAAAACATCTAGAAAATTCAAAGAAATTGGCCACAGTGCTTGATTTGGGAAGAGTAACTGATATACTCGGGGAACCAGAGATAGGAATGAAACTCATTTCAGCTATTCGAACTTGGGAAACTTGCTTAAAATTTCTGTGCTTCTTTTCATCTGGTAAAAGGTTGTAACAGTAGAACCTATCTATATGGATGTAGTGAGAATTAAATGAATTAATACATGAAAAGTTCTCAGAATCATCCAGAGCATAAAAATTGTGCTTAGTAATTATTAACTGCTATATATATTATTCATACATAGGAATGATTGATTATATTGATTATATCATTGACCATGTGATGACTCAGTCTCCAGGCCCCTTCCCTTCTATGGCTGAAGAGCTAAAAATTCTAACCCTCTAATCACGTCATTGGTTCTTCTGATGAACAACACCCTCCCCACCATCTCAGTTATTTAGGGGCCCCGCCTAGGTCACCTCATTAGCATACAATGACACTCCTATCACTTAAGACATTCCAAGGTTTTTTGAGGCCTCAAGCCAGAAACAGGGAACAAAAACCATATAGTTTACTCTCAATTTAATGCTATTTTTTTATGGTGAAAGTTGTTTTTATGACAATGTCCTAGTATAGGCGCCTAGCATAGTATTTCACTCATCAAAGGTGCTCCACTGTCTATCTGGTGATTCTCAGTCTCCTTGGATTTATGAATAAAAATAGTGCCCATATTCTTTGTACATGTGTTGCATACATGTGGGTTCTTTTCTAGATTAGGACAACTCCATTTAGAATATATATTAGAATTGCTGCAGCTGAGTTTGAATAAATAAATATTGAATCAAATTGAAAAGTTGAGGAAAACTCTGAGGATATACATATTAAGGTATATTAGGAACGTACTCTAATTCTTCCACCTATTAATAATTTTAATATGCAGTTTCCCAGAAAAAGAATCACATTGGCTTCCCATCCACTGTTTTGTTTCTATCAGTGATTCTCAGGGCTAGTGGCATGAAGGTCACCTGGGGAGTTTTCAAAAATTTACCTAGGCCTGGGCAAGGTAACTTCCCCCATGTGGCTGCCTGGGTTCAAATTTAATTGATTCCAATTCAGTTGATCTTGGCTGGGCATTGGTGTTGGTACTTTAAAAAATATGCCCAGGCATTAGTAGAAACTCATCTTTAACTTAATATAGACTTACATGGTTACATATAGAAATATTTATAGAAATAAATATTGAATACCACAATATTTATTGTGTGGTTAAATAACTAAAATTCAACTGAGTAAATTTTAAGAACTAATTGGCCTTGTTGAATGATTCCTGTGCTAGGCAGCATCCCATCTAGAAAGGAGCTAATGGGCTGTACAAAATGGAAAAATTTTAAAGACAAATGGGGTGGAAGAAGGAAATGATTAGCAAAGAATGCATTGCTTCAGGCAAACTTACCCTCCTAAAGGTAATGAAGGGGTTAATCAGGCTGATTGTCTCTAATGCTGATGAGGTAAGTTCCTGCCGAAACCAAAACTGCAATTAGGCTAAGCATCCCATCTTAGTTACCTGATGGGCTTGGTACGGGGACTCCATTTTGGGCCTGTTGCTTCTTTTTAACAGTGTGTATATACATGGTTAGTATATTTCCATGTTGCCTTCTCCATTAGTTGAGAGGAACCAGAAGCATGCCGCTCAGTGGCAATAAACACTCTGAGAGTCCATATCTTAGTTTCTCATACCATTTTCCAATAAATACTACTCTCCATTAAAATGTATCAGTGCTCCTTGGAGAAATGGCTGATTCTAAGACTGGCATAAGAAATACACAAAATAAGCCCAAAGCAGCTTATTGTGCCAGAAAGTAGAACTAAATAAGAAAGAGAAGATCAAAACTATGAACATTAAAATGGCAACAAATTCACAATTATCAACACAACTGAATCTAAAAAACAAACTAAGCAAACAAGCAGAACAGGAACAGAATCATAGATATGGAGATCATTTGCAGGGTTAGCAGCTGGGAGGGGAAGAGGGAGAATGGAGGAAAAGGTGCAGGGATTAAGAAGTACAAATTGGTAGGTACGGAATAGACAGGGGGATGTCAAGAACAGTGTAGGAAATGGAGAAGCCAAACAGCACGTGTGCATGACCCATGGACATGAACTGCATGAACTAAGGAGGGGGGATTCCTGGATGGAATGGGGGGTACTAAATGGAGGGGGAAATGAGGGGAAAAATTGGGTCACCTGTAATAGCATAATCAATAAAAAAGAAAGTGCTAAAAATGTCTTACAATGATAGGAAGGCACATAGTAGTCAATTGAAAAAGCTCCCCGTGGCCAGAGCTGGAATAATTCAATACCATAATAAAATCATATTGGAGTGTACCCCAAAATACAAAATAAATATCCACCTGTCAATGCTAATATAAATAAATAAATAGATAGATGATGATAGATAGAAAGATAGATAGATAGGAAAATAGATACAACAGGCAAATCTCCCAGATAGACCCATTTTAAATAATTTATGTTGATATTTGCTCTTCAAAGGGGAGCCTCAGGTTTAACTCTTCAAGTGTGGGTTCCACACAGTGACTTCCTTCCAAAGAGTACAGTTTGGAAAGGGAGAGTAAGGGTGACTTCACAGTGGAGAAACCTGGAAAACTACTCAGCCAGATCAAGGTTCATACCAACAGCAAAACATCATCTTGAAAGCACGTATCCTTGATGTTATAGCACTTTGCCCTGATGTTCTTCCTCCTCTAAACCCTTAACCCCAGTCTAATCATGAGAAAAACATCAGACACACCCCAGTATAGAGGCATTCTGCAAAATACTAGACCAGTACTCCTCCAACTGCCACGGTCATCCCAGATAAGGTGAGCCTGAGAAACCATCCCAGACAGCCTAGAGGAGCTTAAGGCAAACATAACAACTACCATATTTTGCTGTGTATAATGTGCATTTTTTTGCCCAAATTTTTGAGGGAAAAATAAGGATGCTCATTACACATGGGTAGTACTAATTCTGTATCTATAAATGTTTTTAATTCTTTTATTTATGCTTATGCACTAAAAGTGTAACTCTAGAAAGCAATAATGCAAAATAATGTATGCAAAATGATGCCCTGGAATATAATAATTGTTTTTTTCTAAATATAAATAAATAAATAATTGAATTAAAACATTAAAATGAAGACTTTTTTCCTTGAAAGTTTGGGCCAAAAGCATGGGTGCACATTATACACAAGAGCACATTATACATGGCAAAATATGGTGAATGTCCCGTGGTATCCTGGGGGGGATCCTGGAACAGGAAAAACCAAAGAGATATGAATAAACGGTGGGCTCTAGAGTCAATGCCAATGTGTAAGTATTGGTTCAACGACTGTGACAAATGCACCCTATTAATGTAAAATGTTCATAACAGGGGGACCTGGACGTGGGGTCATTTGGGGACCCTGTACTACCATCATAGTTTTCCTGTAAATCCAAAACTATGCTAAAACAAAGAGATAATTTTAAAAAGTACCCAGCTGTTTTTCCTTCTCCATCCCCTTTGTGATATTCTAGACTAAAGGAAAAAAGGAAAATATTCTATTCTGTCACAGTTATAAAACCCATTCAGTGTGATGTTCAAGTATAAATTGGATTATCTTAAGGTGTGACTTTCTAATAAGTTTAATATTTTCAGGTGGTATTTGCATTTTAAAAGAGGCTCTTATTTACTCAAATTTCAAAATCTCATACCCAGGAGATATTTCTGATCAGAGTAATTCCAAGATTCTGTGCTTATGACTTCCATAAGCAATCCACAGACAAAGCTGATGGCTTTTGACACAAGTATTAAATCCCATTTTAAGTAAAATTTCTGTAGAGACAAAGGAAAGATCTGGATCACTGATCTCAAATGGATCTGGGTTCTAATAAGCAACATCAGCTCTTACAACTTTGTGACTTGGACCATGCTACTGAATTGCTCTGAGCCTCAGTTTCTTTACTTTAAATAGAGATAATGAAAGATTTACTGTGGTGCCTAAATGGCACAATACGTATAAAATACCAAGTACGTGCCTAGCACATCTGAGTTTTTTTAAAAAGATGGTTATTGTTGTGTTGCTATTGTCATCATCATGATCATCATGCTCATCATTAACAGTGTTTCTGTTTCCAGCTGAGTAAACTGGGGAAAACTATTCAACATCCCTCATCTTCTGTTTGCTTGCATAAAATGGCAATAAAAACCATATATCCTGTATAGAGTTGCTATGGAGATTAAACAAAATTATACTTTTTCTATGATTTTTTCTTGCAGACTAACAAGCTGTGTCTGTCTACTTGTCTCTATCCACCATCCATCCATTCATCTCTCCATCCACCCACCTACCTATCTATCTTTAACACTTAAGTGAATAGAGTCCAGGTTTTCCCACACTTGGTTAACAAAACAGTGCTAGAATATTTCCTGTACAGGTAATTGTTTTAACAGAGTGGCTAGAAATGATTTTTAAAGGAGCTTAAAGGCCTCCTTTGATATTCATGTATTCCAGATAAAATTCTCAAATACTGCATATAAATGAAAGAAGCTTTAACCTGCAATAATTAAAGGAAAATTACTGGTTTTGAATGATATTGAAACTGTAGGTTTATTACATTTCCAGTGCCTTGAATTTAGAGAATACAATAAAGCCAAGGTCAGGGAGATTGCCTCTACTTAAAGGTTACTCCTAATTAATAATTTTTTGAATTAAAAAATTGTTGGTGTTTTCTTGCCATTAGTGCTGAGGCCAGCTGAGGGAATCATTAACAATTCTGAAAGCTTTGAAGCCTGAAGGCAGGGATACTTCTCCTATTTTTCAAGGCAGCTGCCCATATCACAGCATCCTTGCAAGCTGACCATCAATAAATATTCAAAACTTAATGGTTGCACTGTGATAAGCAGTAAAGTGGTTCACTGTCCTTTGCTATTCTGGTCAATGGCACCTGCCTAAGACCACATACTGCCTCCTCCCCCAGGTGACACTGAGATCCAGTTTTCTCTCATATTCCAGCCAGTAAACAGGCAGATATAAATTGCTTGATTGAGTCCAACTCTGAAATCTTTTGGATTAACTGGCAATCTAGCATGGCAAATGAAGGGAAGGGAAGAAACAGGAAGTGGGCCCAGGACTGAATCCTGAGAAGCTCTGATCTTTGGAGTCAAGTAGAGGAGGAAGAACAACAGTAGGTGCAAAGGCATGATGATCAAGGAGATGGAGGATAATAAGGTTCTAGGAGTCAGCACAGCTGAGCGCTTCAAGCAGGCCTTGACAAATGGTGTTGGGAGACTGAGTAAAAAAGACCAGAATATGGATATTGGCTTTGACAACATGGAGGTCATTGGTAATGATGGCAAGAGAAATTTCTGTGGAGGAATAATGGAAGGGAGCTAAGGTGGAGAAGTGAACGGAAAGTGAGAATTCGGGGAAAATACATGCTTTTTATTTTTGTGTTTAAAAAATTTCCTGATTAAATAAAAGGAACCATTTTTAAAGCCAATATCAAAAACTCTATCTGGAGTCAGAACAGAAACTAATAAGGGAACAAATAAGAAAAACAAACAAACACTTATAGTCACAGACAACAGTATGGTAGTCACCAGCGGGAGGGGGGTAGGGGCAGAGTGAAAGGTAAAGGAGGTTACATATATGGTGTTGGAAGAAGATTTGACTTTGGGTGGTAGGCACACAGTGCAGTATATAGATGATGTGTTATAGAGCTGTACCCTCAAACCCTATATGATCTTATTAAACAATGTCACCCCAATATGTTTAACTTAAAAAACAAACAAACAAACACAACAAACTGTATTCAGGTGTACACACACACAGACCTCACATTTCATTTGATGAATGACATGGGATATGAACTCAGGTTCACAGGATCTCAAGGCTGTTCCCATCCCACCCTGCCCCCCTTTCCACAGGACCGTGCCACCCTCTTTGTAACTTTTTCTTTTTGTATGCTTTAGTAATTAGAATCCTTCATTACTCTCCTTCTGTGATAACATTTTAAAGTCAACACTACCCTTCTCTTGGGAGAAACTGGCTCTCAAGACTCTTTACATGATAGAGTAAGGTCTTCCTTCTTTCATGCCCATTAACTGACCACATGGAAAGAGCAAAAGACCAAAGTTCTTCCTATGTTCTATACTCTACAGAGCTCTGCATGACTACTTGGCTCCTGATCCCTCCCCAGACCTCTCTCATTGTTTTCCCTCTTGTCACAGTCCTCTAGCTGTAGTGGCTTCCCCAGGGATTCTCAAATATATAAATATCTGCTTTGGGGCCTTTGCACCTGCTCTTTTCTCTGCCTTGGACACTTTACCCAACTGTTACATGTTTTACTTCCTAACCTCATTTGTACCTCTGCCCAGAGTCACTGCCTCAAATGTCACCTTCCCTAACATTCCCAGCTAAAAGAGCAACTCTTGTCTCTCTCTGCCCCTTACTCTGAATTATCATACTTTTCATAGTACTTATATGACCCTGATTGTATTGTTTATTTGGTATTTATTTATTGACTGTTTCTGCACCAGTCTTCTCACATCCAAAAATGAGCTTCATGTGTTAGTCACTAGAGTGAAAGGATTCAGGTACAAATCAGGTATTCAATAAATAGTTGTTGAGTGAGTAAAAGAGTATGGCTGATTTTCTTCTGATTTTGAAAGGAATTTTTATCCTTTTTAATTATATTTGTTCACAGTTACTGAGTAAAGAACCACAGAGTCCTGGGTTTGGGGAAAACTACAGATAGCATCTAGGTCAGTATTTTCCACCAATTTCAGGTTATCAGGTGAATATGAGAAAAAGAACTTCCAGAATTAAGCATGTTTAGAAGATGCTGCAAATCCCCCTATTAGAGAACTACAATGCACATTAACATAGGCTAGCAAGAAATTTTACCATAAATAACGTAGTTTAACTCGGCTTAACCCAGCACCGACTGGGCAATTTGGCTGCAAGATATTTTCTGATTATGGCATATTTTATTTCTTTAGAAATTTCCATGGCATTCTGTTATGGGGAATAAATAGAAATACATAAATGTACAGAACAGCACTGCAGGGATCAGTGTGGTATAGTCATTAACAGCACAGACTCTGAAGCCAGGTCTGCCTTGTTTATATCCTGGCCTCATGGCTTCCAGCTGTGTAACTTTGGGCAACTTATTCAATCCTTTGTGACTCAGTTTCCTCACGTGCAAAATGAGGATAACAGTAGGACCTTCCTCATCCAGTTGGAATGAGAATTAAGTGAGCTAATCCATATAAGTACCTAAAGAAATGACTGATCTATAATAAGAACCCACTAGCTTTAAGTGTTAGTATTACATGTATATGTTTTTCAATAAATATACGTGACTGAATGTAGCTGGTCTCCAACCTCTTTACACCCTGTGTCTCAGTCTGTTCTGGCTAAGTAGCCTGAATATCACAGACTGCGTAGCTTATAAACAGCAGGCATTTATTTCGCACAGGCCTGGAGGCTGAAGTCCGAGATGGAGGCATCAGCATGGTCTCGTTCTGGCTTTCCTCTTCCTGGTTGGTAGATGACCCCTTTTTACTGTGTTCTCACGTAGTGGAAGTGGAATGGATCTCTGTGGGGTCTCTTTTATAAGAGCACTAATCCCATTCATGACAGCCCCTCTCATGACCTAATCACCCTACCAATGGCCCCGCCTTCTGTAGCATCACCTCAGTGTTAGGATTTCAACATGCGAACTTGGGAGTGGCAGGGCACAAGCTTTCAGAGCACAGCACTCTGGAAACTGTAGAAAGCAGAAGGGTTTCCATTAAGCTCTGAAAGCATTAATGATCTTGCGGGACCTCTTGATTTCTTTATTTCTCACTTATAAGCAAACTTTAAAAATATGTTAAATGATGCCCTGGCTGGTGTAGCTCAGTGGATTGAGTGCAGGCCTGCGAACCAGAGGATCGCGGTTCGATTCCCAGTCAGGGCACATGCCTGGGTTGCAGGCCAGTTCCCGGCAGGGGACACACGAGAGGCAACCGTACATTGATATTTCTCTCCCTCTCCCTCTCTCCTACCCCTCTAAAGACAAATAAAAAAAAATCTTTAAAAAAAAATATGTTAAATGATGACAATTTCCTGGCTATGCAGCTACACAGTTGTCTTTCACAAACATTGTTTCCCTCTTCCTCTGCTCTGTCTCTGGTCTCTGTCTGTCTGTTTCTCTGTCTTTATTCCTGTTTGATGTCTGTTTCTCTGTCCTTATCTTGGCCTCTGTCTATTTCTATTTTTATTTGTGGCTCTGTCTGTCTGACTTTGTCTTTATCTCTCCCTCTGTCTTTGTCTGCCTTTCTCTGTTTCTTTGTGTCTTTCTCAATGTCTCATACACACACAAGATAATACACGTGGTGTGTCTGTGTGTGTGCAAGATATTTTCCCAGACATGACTCTGCTACTTTTTTCATTTTATACCAACTCTTCTTTTCCCTTATCACTAGGGGGTGAGATTCCATAAGAAACACATTCATTGTTTTCTTGACTTGAGTTCTTTTCAGTTGGGCTATGTGGAAGATGAGGGTTCCTCCACATGGCGCCTTTTTCACTAAATCAGCATTGTAAACATGTCAATGTTTATGTTGCAAAGTGTTCTATTTGGAAGGATTTTCCCCCCCTTGAAGTCCCGTTTAAAATTACCCATTTGTAGTTCAGTCTTTGTCTTTTTGTTTGCAACTCAGCCCCACCCAAGCTCTATAAACTTTCTTCTCTGCTTTTTCATTATCTTTGGGGCTTTCATTCCCATCCACAGCTTTTGTTGCTACCTAGCAATTTGAATCAGGTGTTCAACTTTTGAGAACTGTGAAAGAATAGTGCTCCTGATAATAAGTGTTGGTTGGCAGGTCCCATCTTTTGTCTGCATTGTTTCTTGGTGAAAAGAATGAAATATAAACCAAGACCCCAGGATTTTCTTTCAGGTAATTTTCCTATTAATTTCACTGTGAGCGGAAAACCCTCGGTCTTCATTTGACCAGATGGCACCAGCATTTTAATCACATTTGTTTAGAGTATATTGGAAGCTGATTTTCAAGACAACAGAATAATATCTAGAAGAAACTGTCATAGTAGGGTTTGTTTTTGTGGGTTACAAAATTACCCCAGTAACTTTTTGATTATATAGAACTATAGATTATATAGTAACTATATAATCTATCTTTGGAAAGTGATGTCGACATGTGTGACATAGTTAGACTGCCTTGTAAAAACCCAATCTTTATTTGACAGTTTTAATATTATGAGTACTCCATGTTGATGTTTTTATCAGATGGGTTGTTTCATTGGCAGTGGGAGTTTGCAAACTAATGAGGAAAACAAGAAAGGAAATTAGCTTGAAGCTGCTGAGTAGTTGCAACCAGAAGGTAGATGAAGGAGTTACCAGCGTCTAGAAATAATTACCATCACTGCTACAGTCTTCCATTAGTGCTGGCAAAAGACCCAGGGTCTGACAGTTAAATTAAAGCTTGCAACCTCGTGAAAAATTAGCAGCGGAAAGCTTGAATTCTGGTAACATCACACTGCATGCCACGTATTGTAGGACTTGACAACTTTGCTGGATTCATAAGATTCATCGGGAGGTAAGACTGCATAGAAGACGTAGAAAACAGATTCATCTATTAGCAGGCAGTGTTTACAAAGAAATGACCCAAACAACTTTCCATTAAAGTACGAGTTTGCTCAGTGAAATTCTCCTTTTATTATGTGGCACTGGATGATGACTGGAGGAGACAGACCTGAGTGTAAAATCCAGCTCCCACACTTACTGTGTCTGTGGGCTAGCATCTCAAACTTTCTGATCCTCAGTTCCCTCACCTTCAAAGTGTGGATACCTATATCACTTACCTAAAAATACTATTGAGGAGTAAATGAGACAATGCATGTACAGTGCATAGCATAATGCCTGGCACATCATAAATGGTGAGAGCAGTAGTCGTTCTTATTGTTGTTCAAGCAAATGGTAGAGGAACAGATGAATTGCAGTGGAGATACTTGGAAGCTTCTTGGAAAAGGTGAAAGTTTGGCTTTAGTTTGAACTAAAAGTAAGGATTTAGCACAAGCATATGGGTTGAGAGAATACAACCTAAAAAGAGGAGAATGCTTCAGCAAAGATCAGGAGATGGAAGAGCTTATGGCTTATCCAGGGATTGGGAGAAGGGTTGGGAGCAGGGAATACCTTGAGATTATATAGTTTTAAGACCACTTGCTCTGTAATTTCTCATGCACAGGAAGTGGCCTTCTTGAGTAGCCAGGTGATTTGCTTGAAATTAGTTTCTCTGGTCCAGTTCTTTAGTGTCTAACTACAGGGAAGACCCAAGAAATCTCCACCGTTTCGGGTAGTTCACCTTCTTCCGAGACTCTCAAATACATTAACCCTTCCCCCCCCCCCCTCACTGTGGCCAATCTGATGGATGAAAGATGGTGCTTTCTGGCTGACTACACATTTGGAAAATGGTACAGTGCTGCATATAAAGATAATGCTATAATCTTTTAGGGAATTAATCTGGCAGTATCTGTTCAAATTAGATGTATGAGTAACCTCTTCACCCACAAATCTAACTCTGAGGAGTCTATCCTATAGAAATAAATGTACAAGTACATAAAGATAAATGTGCTAGCATGTTTATTGCTATATTATTGAGAATGACTAAAAAAGGCAGAAGCAAATCCAGTTTTGTGCACTGCTAGAGATGGTTGAATTAACAGACAGATTTGCTCATTCTATGAAATATTATACAGTGTTTATAAGAATTAATTGCATCTCTATGTGTCAACCTGAGCAAATATACTATAATGAGAGTGGTATAATCCATTTTTTAAAAGTAGAGAAAAATTTATTTATGTGACTATATGTGTTGACGTATGGTTATATACACATAGAGACAAGTATAGAAACTCACGTCAAACTCAGCCTTGTTCCTCAGATGTAAGGATAACAGGGACTGAGTGAGAAGAGATAAACTGTTGCTTTTATTTTTAAAGCTCCCTTTTTGACTTGTTTCAAGCATGCATATTGTAGCTGGAAAGGGAAATCCAATGAAGTATATTAGTACCTACCTTCTGCATGGGGGATAGAATAAAAGAAAAATCTAATGGAAGTGAAAAATTGTGGGAGCCACAAGCATTGGAAAAAAATAGAATGAAAGCAGCTTTGTTAATTTTTGTGCTGGATTGGCTTAAAATCTGCTTGAGGGGGAATTTTTCTCTTTTCTTGTATACTGTAAAGGGAAGCCGCCAATTAGTTTATGAATCTTAGCTTGGCATGAAAACTTCCTTGCATGAGGTGGTCCCTGCTCACCTGCCTCATTTCCCCGATCCTTGCTTATTGGTAATATTGAGCTGTGTATCTGGCAGCCTGTACCCTATCAGAAATACACATGTGTGTATACACATGTGCACAAGTGTTACGTGTTTCGTTTATGTGATTTTTCACCTCTACGTTGTTCCTTCAGCCCAGAAACTCTTCCCACTCTTCATCACCTGACTAACTCCCATTCTCTAAGATTCAACTTGGGAAATACGCCCCCACCCAAGTCTTGGTTAAGTACCCCTCAGATGTACCCCCTTAGCATCCTAAGTAAACTCTCAGCTCAGCACTTCCATTTGAATATGCTGCATTATCTCTCTCTCAGAATGAATCTTCTTTCTTTCTTTCTTGCTCAAGCAATTTTAATTGGGTTTCTGTCCCTTACAGGGAAGATTTATCATCTAATTCCCCAAAACACTCTGAATAAGGTAAAGTTTTTTTTGAGTTAATATTTTAGATGTGAAAATGGAGGATCAGAGCAGTTGAGAGACCCACACAAGGCCACAGTGAGGTGCTGATAGACTCAAAGTTGAAACACCTATGTCCAGACTCCTACCTTGAGACCTTCCCACCCTACCCATATTGTAAATTGCAGAAATCTACATGCTCCAGGAAATTAACTAGTGCCTTTACTACTGTTATTCAGGAGTGCTTTGTATTCTAGTACAGATTGCCTCAGAAACTCCCACTTATTGTGTATCCTGTTGACAGGCTCTCAACCAACCATGTGTATTACTCTAATGACCAGATGTATGATATGAGTTAGGAAGCTTTCAGCTTCAAGTAAGAAGAAAATCTAACTTAAAATAGCTCAAACATTAAGGAGATATGTTATTCATGTAAAGAAAAGTTTGTTTCAAGACATTAGCAAGAACTAAAAGCTTCCCAGCAAAACAAGGCAGAATGAAAATAACAACAAAAATCGCCTCACAGACACAGACAACAGTATGGTGACAGAAAGAGACTTGACTTTGGGTGGTGAACACACAAGAACACACAATACAACACAGAGATGGTATGTTATAGAATTGTACTACTGAGGCCTATATAATTTTATTAACCAATATCAAGTCAATAAATTCAAAATTAAAAAATAGAACTAAAGGTCTTCCCATCTGTCCTCTCTGCCCCCTTCCACTATGATTTTTATCATCAGGTACTTTGTAGGTTGCCCCATGGCTACAAAGTGGTTGCTGCAGTTCCAGACCTCATGTCTGTGCACATCCCCCCTCCACACACACACACACACACACACACACACACACACACACACTTCAAATGCAGGGAAAGAGACAGAATCCTTGGCTTGTATTTCTTTTAAAAATAGGTGATAAAAACTCCACAAGCCTTCTTCTGTTGTTCTCTGTAATAAAGGATTAAACTTGCGCAAAGTTTTGGCCTTTGGCCTCAGCTCCTAAGCAGTAACCTTTAAGTCCTTGGAATGTGCTGCCTGATAAAATGTCTTGGTTTACCTGGGAGCCTTGGGCCATGCTCAATAGCCTATGCTAATGAAGTGATTTATGGTGGGAGGTTCTGCTGTATCAGCTTAGCCTCTGGAAGGGCTAGAGAGTAAGGTCAGCAATGGAGATCATCAATCATGTCTACGTGACTGAGCCCCTATAAAATCTCTGGACACCAAGGGTCAGGTGAGCATCCCTGGGTGGCAATACTCGATGCATATCATCATACATACTTGCTGAGTGAATTGAGCACTACTCATCTGACTCCACTGGGAGGCAACCACTGGAAGCTCCATGCTGGGTTAGCTCTTGAACTTGCCCTATGAACCTCTTCCCTTTGCTAATTTTAATCTGTGTCTCTGTACAGTAATAAATCATAGTAGTTAATATAAAGACTTTGATGGGTTCTGTGAGTCCTTCTAGTGAATTATTGAACCTGAGGGTGATCTTGGAGATCCTCAAACTTATAGTTGGTGTCACTAGGGAGGGCTATCTTGGGATCCTGAATCTGCAGTTGATGTCAGATGTGAGGATGGGCTTGCAAAGAATTGTCTTTCTTCTTACATCTCATTGACCTGAGCTGTACCATAGGTTCAATTCTCAGTCAATCAGAGGCAAGTGGAACTGCCATGGGTGCCTTGAACTGATACATATTTAGCCCCGGGGCTGATGGAGAGTCTCCCCTGGAATACATTGCCTGTGGTTTTTGAGACTTCTGGTAGGGACAAAGGAGAGGGGCAGGTATAGCTGTTGGGGAAGCAGCTAACCCCAGCTATCACCAATTGTTGCCATTTTTTTTCTGCCCAGTGGAAGCAAATACAGCCCCATAAAAAGAACCCCACTCTTTGGATTTATCTGTGCTTCCCATGGGCTGAGGAGCAGGGCACTTTGCATTTCAGAGAAGAACACTGATAAACTTGTCAATGTTCACACCTGCCCAGGGTCCAGCAGGCTTGGAAAAAAGCAGCTTGATCTGACCTTATCCCATGATTGGTATTTGTACAAAATAAGAACAAAAATATCAATGTAAAAACCTGAAAGAGGTCTTCCTTAAGGTCTCTTTTCATCACTGACTACCTCTTATCAGTTTAGGCCTGGCATCCCCATCAGCTTGCTTTGATTTACAAATTGTTTCTAGAGGTACAAGTGCCGTATAAAAATAATAATTTTTTGTAAAAATGATGTTAATTAATTAAGAGTTATTATATAGGAGCCATCATGCGAGGGCTATGTATTTATCATCTCATTTAATCAATCTCATTTTGAGTCTCATTTAAAACAATAGTGTAAGATAGGTTTGAATAATAATTATCTGCATATAAATGAGAAAACTAAGGCCCAGAGAGGTTAAGAAACTTATCCATAGTCATATAGCCAGTAAGTGCTGTGGTCAGACCTGGCAGCTTCTCATTCAGTATCTAGGTCCATTGAGTGACACTGCCATGTGAGGTCCTGTAGACTCAGAGAAGAGCTTTACCTTAGGAGCACAAGGACTCCGCTGAAGGGTTGTGAGCAGAGGATGACTTTCTCATTCTGAAAAAGGAATCTGGGTAGGATTAGAGTGTCCCAAACTGCCCTGAGTAGGCTTGTCCAGATGACTACTGGAGTTTCTTTGAGAACTACCTTGGATGCACCCTTGCCTCAACCAAAGAAGTATTCCTTTGCTCTGTTTTAGAACTTGGATTCTATTAAAAATTTCATTGAATAAAGCATTTCTCTGTGTTTAGGTCCAGCTCAGCTATTTTCACAGCAAGGAATTAACTAACAAATCAATTGAATATCTCTGACTTTCAGTTGTCTCATCTCTGAAATGGGGACAATAATAAATACCCCCATGAGTGGTTGTGAAACTCAAATGAGATGATGTCATAGAAACAATGAAAATACAAAACACTTCATAGACATTATTAGTATGTGCATCTCCAAAGTGTGCAGCAACCTTGAGCAAAAACATCCTGGTACAAATTTGAATTTCTTGCAGAATAGGAGCCATATGTGTCTAAAACAGTAAGGTTTTGAGGAAGTATATGAAACAAATGATTAAATTTTCCCAAATCTCTTTTGCTGGTAAGGAAATATCACATTGTGCCTAATACATACAGGGGTATAAAGTAAAAGAAAGTAAAAAATATGCTACATTTTATGATTTGGTGATTTTAAACTCTTGGGAGCTGTAGAATTAGACAATCAAATGATCCTTGATTATAACATTTCCACAGTGTCAGTGCCATAATTTAAAAAAATAAGTTTGAGACTGGGCTGCTTTTCATTTTCACAATTTCTTCTGCTTTCGTGAATTCTAAGAATTCAGAGATGTTCTGTACCTGGGCCATTATCAAGTACTGAAATCATTGTCTTAAAACCTATTTCATTGTACTAATAGCTATAGAGTTGTCTACAGTTTAGACATTTCCTTGCAGCCAGAAGATTAGACAATGGTGTAATCAGGGAGGCATGTAAACTAATTATCTGTGGTTGAATTTTGATTCAGGTTCAGCTTTTCTAATAAAAGATTTCACAATTAAGTTTTGTGCCACTACGTGGAGCTTTTTCTTGTATGTCTATGTATGTGTGGGCATATATGGAAATGTTAAGAATGTGATATATGAAAGCTGTCAGGGAAATGAACAGTCTGAAGGTCTCCATTCAAAAGCAGAAACTGTTAAAAAACCTTTCCAACCAGCATGGGATCCTGGGCTGGAAGTCGAAAAGTCTGGGTTGCATCCTGCTTCTGCCAGTTAACTGCTCTGTGTCCTTGGGAGAGTTATCCCTCTCTGGGCCTCAGTTTTCCCATCTGTAAAGTGAGCAAGTTGGATAGAACAGAGCTCTTGCCATTGAGGTTACTACTTTTCCTCTTCATCTAGTCTTCACTTCTCTGTCCTCCAGCCCCACATTTAGGCCAATTCAATATATTCAACTCCAAGCACCTTCTCTTTGACCTCTCACATCCCAATCCATCACCTTCTCCTGATTTTACTTTTAATGGCATCACCACTATTGTAGGATAATTTTCCCAAAAAGGTAGAATCAGTACTCCCATGCTGACATGTATGTACTGGGTTGCATAATGTCTCCCCAAAATTCATGTCTACCCAGGATCTGTGAATAGGGCCTTATTTTGGAATAGGGTCTATGAGGAAGTAACCGCATCAAGGTGAGGTCATACTGAATTAGGGAAGGCCTATATCTAATGACTTGTGTCTTCGCAAGAACAGCAGAGGACACAGAGAGGAGACCCACAGGCACACAGGGAAGAAGCCCATATGAAGACAGAGGCAGAGTGGAGTGATGCTCCCACAAACCAAGAAAGGCCAGGAGTCACCAGGAGCTGGAAGAGAGAAAGAAAGGCTCTCATCTACAGCATCCAGAAGGCATGTGACCTTGACAATGCCTTCATTCTGGCTCACTGAATTTGATCTCTTACTTCTGGCCCCCAGAACTGTGAGATGATAAATTTCTGTTGTTTTCGGCCACTATGTTTGAGGTCATTTACTATAAAAGCCCTTGGAAACTAATACAGGGGGAAGGAGCAGTGAAAAATAGTTCAGTTCAATTTTACAAACTTTTGCTGAGGGTCTACTGTGTGACTTCCAGCCTTGTGCTAGGCATTGGAAATTTGGAAACTGCTGATCAGGAACTCTGGTCACCATCGATAATACATGGTAATGACCACATGATATGGGCTGGTTTGCCTTTTTTGTTGTTTCTGAATAAACCCTCTTTTCTAGTATATCATTTGGATATTGCAAGTGTAATGGATCCATCTTGTAGACAAACCCTGTCAGCCCCTCTTATTCCAAATGCTGCTGTGGCAACTACTTAAGAGCAGATATCAACACTCTTCGACTGAACAGCTCTTACCCGGACCCTCAAAATTTATCTCTGGCTTCCCACTTCAGGATTTTTCTGACTCTGTGGGGGTAACTTGTCTGGAACTGATTGGAATTCAACTGTCACCCAGGAGTGTAAGGTGTGTGTGTGTGTGTGTGTGTGTGTGTGTGTGTGTGTGTGTAATGCTCATGGGACCATCATGAACAATGGGCTGGGCAGATGAATGTTTCTGAACGTGTTTCATTAGCATCTGTAGACTTGACTCGTCTTGTGGAAGTCAATCCCCTCTTTGCCTTGGGTCTGTCATATTGGAACACTTATCTCTGGGCCGGGCCATGTTTTTATTCTTCTGATCATAATGGAATAAAAATATGAAATATGAGGAGGCTGAAACCAGTTGAAGGATGATGTCAGAGCTGTTAAATGCCAGGAGCTTCTCTGGACAGCACAATCATGTCTTCACCGTCTACAGCTCAGACTCTTCAGGTACTCCTGGGGGACTGCAGCAGGAACGTGGGGGGCCATTCCCACATCCTTATTGTTTCCTTTGGGCAGAAATTCAGAACCTTTAGTGACTCCAATTGCAGTGTTCTGTTATTTTTTATACTGCTGCTGCAACAAATTACCATGAACTAATGGCTCAAAATAGTACGAATATATTGTCTTACAGCTCTGGAGGTCAGAAGTCCCAAAGTCAAGCTGTTGGCAGAGTCATATTCCTTTTGGAGGTTTCAGAGAGTAATCGTTTTCTTATCTTTTCCAGATTCTAAAGACCCCTGGCATTCCTTGACTATGGTTCCTTCCTCCATCTTCAAAGTGCATCACTCCAACCACTAATTCCACCATCATATCTCCTTCTTTGACTCTGACCTCCAGCCCCCATCCCCTTATAAAAGACCACTATGGTTATATTGGACTCAGCCAGGTAATCCAGGATGCCCCCCTCTCTCAGTATCCTTACCTTAATCACATGTAGAAAGTCCCCCCCCCATCTTTTTTCAGGTGCTACCTTTAATATATTCATAGGTTGGGGATCAGGGCAAGGAAATCTTTGGAGGGGGCATTGTTCAGCCTACCACAAATTTTCTTTTATCTTATTTGTGACACTGGTATAAAACTCCTATATCTATCTATCTATCTATCTATCTATCTATCTATCTATCTATCATCTATCTATCTATCATATTAGTGGAAAGGTCCTTATCATCTATAATTGATCTGTCTACTTGTCTATATTCCTACTCACTTTGCTGACCATGATTTTTAAACAATGAGGGACTTTTACACCTGGCATATTTATCAAACAAAATGAAATTTGAACCTAGAGACAGTGAAAAATTCTCCTCCCTACAGAGGAACAAGATAATTTTAGAAATGACATGAACTCTGGAGTAACTTGCTCAAAAGTAACATGCTTTTCAGTTCAAAAGTAATGTTCTTTTCAGGAGGAAATATCATCATGTGGAAGTTCCAGGTTGTCTCAGGACATCATGTAATCATTGCTCATGAAACTGAGTCCAAAGTGAGGTTTCTGCTCAAAGTCACCCATCTACTGCTCAGTTACAAATTAATGCAATGTGGTTGAGATCTTAATATTTGGCACATTTCTTCTCTTCCAGTCCTTTTGGGTAACCATTTTCCTCTTAGGTCTGCCAAAAGCAAAAAGTAACAATTCCAACCATGAGTGACTTAAACAAGAGGGATTTATTACTTTCTACCAAGGAACACTTGTAATAACAGAGGACCATGCATATCCTCTGCAGTCTGTGTAAATCTCAATATACTATCAGGTTCCCATCTAGTGGTTCCTTTCCTTCCTGTTGAATTTGTTCTAATGATTCTATGCCCCACATTGATCTCAGACGCCTATGTTCTATTGGTTCTGTGGTAGAGAGACCCAAGAGTCACTTCCAGTGCCACAATGTCATGGTTTCTAAAGAAGGGGAACATTTTCTATTCAAAATGACCTCTGACTCTCTGACCACTTATTCATCGGTCAGCCTGAGTGGGAGATGCAAGTAATCCTTCAGCTGATAGCTAGAGGGGGGTGTGTGGTGCAGACAGAGAAGGCTACACTTCTCCAAACCAGGAAAGGTGGGATTGACACCTCCAAGAACATTTGTTGCTGTGGTTTCCCATGTTGGTCAGGGAAGCAGGAAATTCAGATTATAACAGGACCAGAGAATGAATTCATTCCTGTCCTTTGACATTTGCTGAGACAGTATCATTATGAACTGAGAACCAAAACTGTTTTTTTACTCCCTATGAAGGCCAATTTACTAGGGGAAAGATCATTGTAGATGCATCACCCCAAGACTTAGTGTAGCAGGTACTAAGGGTTTGTGTCTTTATGTGTGCCAACTAAGCATTTGAAGAAAGCAACAATTTTGGACAGAAATTTTGACCCTGGGCAGTCACCCTGGGCAACTACAGGCTCCCTCATACCCAAAGTGGCTTTTCATTTTTTCTTTTTGGTTTTTGTGGCCAATTTTCTTCACTCTGGCTATCTACAGACTATTCCACAGGTATTCTATTCTTCTCTAATCTTCCTTTTACCTCCACTCTAAATAGATCTATTTATCATATCAGCCCCTTGATCAGAAACATTAATTGAATAAGACCCAGCTTTCTTGGTCAGGTACAAGGCTACATTTCTTGCCTTATTTCTTATTTTGCCCTGAAAGTTTCTGTAATTGAGGATGGCCTGATTTCCCAAGTCCATGGCACTGGTCAACACTTATTTTAATTTAAAACTTTCTCACCCATCCTTTGTCTACAAGTTCCTGTCTATTATACAATGGATAGTTCAAGTGCTTCCTGCCTCGAAAAGTGTCCCACGATGTTCTCAACCAGATGAAGGCTTCCTCTCCTTGAAACGTTTCTTAGTGTTTCTATAAACTTTTCTTAGATATTGTTTCTGAGAAATGTTGGACTCATCACTGACTGTATTTTAAAAACTGTTATAGGGTCACATGTCATAATTGCCTTAAAAGATTGACTTACTATAAATAACTTCAATGTAATATTGTCTGATTCAACAATCCTGTCTATTTAGAATGATTCAATCAGCTCAGATGACATGTTTTGTAAAAAAAAGAAATTATAGCAGTTTTTATGTTATTTCCTTTGAAGTTAATTAAATCATGGGCTCTTGCTCCCCAACAGGTTAACAAGGCACAATTAGTAAGGCATTTTAAAGAATTTTACATAACATTTCAGGATGTTTTCAGGCCCCTTGAAGCCCATCTGTGGACTGCCACTCTTATTTGCCCAAGATGAAGAACTTGTACTTCAATAGGTTAATTTTCTTGCACCTCCTATTAGCTGAAGCAGAAAGTAACTTTATTTGGTATTGCCAATAGACAGTTTTCAACAGGATTAATATTAAACTTGATTCAAAAATTGTATTTTTTATAGATTTATTGTCAGAAGGAAAAGGGACTATATGTGGGCCTTGAATACAGGACATTATAAATGCTATTTTGCTTGGGCATAAGTGAAATATGTATTACCTAGGGCTCAAAATACCCTCTCTTTATGATATAATAATATCTTTCCAGATCATTGGTAAGCCATTTAGTGCATCAGATTTAATGCACTGATAAAAGGATAATACTCTCTGGTTTCAATGGGACTATTTCTTAATTAAGCAAGGCCGAAGCAATAGCTACTTAATATTAAATCAGCTATTTAGGGGTTTCATTGCAGTTGTTCTGTAAAGCTATTAAAACAGCTGTGGGCCAATTGATTAATTAATTGACAAAATTAACTGATTGAATCCAGTCATTATTTTGTAAAGAAAGCAATCCAAATGCAAGCTGTAGAGTTTGGGATGATAGCTGTTCTCAGAGCTTTGGTCCTGCTATACGGGTTACTAAACTGAACTTGAGTGTCCTCTCTCTCTCTCTCTCTCTCTCTCTCTCTCGCTCTCGCTCTCGCTCTCACTCTCTTATTCTTTCTCTGTTCCCCTCACTCTCTTTTTGACTCTCTACAATGATCTGTTGATTTATATAGTATAATTCTTTTTTGTTGTTGTTGTTTTTGTTTTAATATATTTTATTGATTATGCTCTTACAGTTGTCCCATTTCTCCCTCATCATTCCCCTCCACCCTGCACACCCCCTCCCACCCACAATCCCCACCTTTAGTTCATGTCCATGTGTCATAAGTTCTTTAGCTTCTACATTTCCCACACTATTCTTGCCCTCCCCCTGCCTATTTTCTACCTACCATCTATGCTACTTATTCTCTGTACCTTTTCCCCTCTCTCCTCCTCCCACTCCCCTGTTGCTAACCCTCCATGTGATCTCCATTTCTGTGGTTCTCTTCCTGTTCTAGTTGTTTGCTTTTGTTTTAGGTGTGGTTGTTAATATCTGTGAGTTTGCTGTCTTTTCACTGTCCTATTTTTTATCTTCTTTTTCTTAGATAAGTCCCTTTATATACTAAGGGCTTGGTGATGATGAACTCCTTGAACTTGACCTTATCTGAGAAGCACTTTATCTTCCTTTCCATTCTAAATGAAAGATTCATTGGATAGAGCAATCTTGGAAGTAGGTCCTTGCCTTTCAAGACTTCAAATACTTCTTTCCAGCCCCTTTTTGTCTATAAATTCTCTTTTGAGAAATCAGCTGACTGTCTGATGGGAACTCCTTTGTAGGTGACTCTCCCCTTATCCCTTACTGCTTCTAGAATTCTCTCCTTCATTTGAATCTTGGCTAATGTAATTCTGATGTGCCTTGGTGTGTTCCTCCTTGGGTCCAACTTCTTTGGGACTCTCTGAGCTTCCTGGACTTTCTGGAAGTCTATTTCCTTTGACAGATTGGGGAAGTTCTCCTTTATTGTTTGTTCAAATAAGTTTTTCACTTGTTTCTCTTCTTCCTTTTCTGGTACCCCTATAATTCAGATGTTGAGACATTTAAAGATGTCCTGGAGGTTCCTAAGCCTCTCCTCATTTTTTTGAATTCTTGTTTCTTCCTCGTTTTCTGTTTGGTTGTTTTTTTCTTCCTTCTGGTCCACTGCACTGATTTGAGTTCCAGTTTTCCTCCCATCTCTATTGGTTCCCTGTGCATCTTCCTTCATTTCACTTATTGTAGCCTTCATTTGTTCATCTAATTTGTGAGCAAAATCAACCAATTCTGTGAGCATCCTGATCACCAGTGCTTTGAACTGTGCATCTGATAGGTTGGCTATCTCTTTGTTGCTTAGAGGAATCGGCTCTGGGGCTTTGATTTTTTCTCCGGTTTGAGCCATTTTTGGTGGGTTTTTTTGTTTGTTTGTTTTTTGGTCTGGTTGCAGCTGTTGTATAGTTAGGGGTGGAGCCTTAGATGTTCCCCAGGGCAGGGCAGCCCAATTGCTGGGTAGTGACACTGTATGTGGGGGCAGGGTCCGAGACGGAACAATGACACTTGCTCTGCTCTCTCTTGGATTTCAGTTCCTTCCGCCACTTCCCCTTCGCCTGGATTATCTGTGTGTGAATATGGGACCACCTGGTCAGCCAGCCACCTTGTGTGGCCTCACTGGGTCTGCACTGTTGCCATCTCGTGCCTGGGATCTGCCAGCTGCTGCTGCCTGTGCACCTAGGTCCGCCAACCTCTACTTTTTCCTGCTGTGACTCCGCCCCTCTTAGTGGTCTGAATGAATGGTTGTTGGACTTCCATACAGTTCAATTTTCTATCAGTTCTGTTGTTTTCTTGTTTCTAAATCTTTGTTGTCCTTAATTTTGGTTGTGTGAGGAGGCACAGTGTGTCCACCTACGCCTCCGCCTCCATCTTGGCCAGAAGTCCTCCCTGATTTATATAGTGTAATTCTTGTCATTCCCATCACGGACCTTGTTGCCTCAAACCCAGACAACTGCAATTGCCTCAAACCCAGACAACTGCAATACCTTCTAATTAAGCTTTCAGCTTCTAGCCTACCCTCCATCCAAATAAGTTTCTTTTCAAACTTATTACTTTTTACTTATATAACTAATGCCTATATCATTCTCTTTGGTTAAAAACCAAAACATGGAGGGTGCAGGTAAAATCCCTTAGACAGCTTTCTCATCCCTCAAATTGTTTTACTCTCTTCAGATTCCTCATTTGCATTAGTTTGGTATGTAAACTTTCAGACATTATTCTCTGTATTTGCAAATGTATGTGTCAATAGAAAACATGCCGAATGGAAAATATGCAGAAATATGTATGTATAGTAGTAGTATAATTTATTATTGTTTAGCTTCGTATTTTTTTCACTCAACAACTTGACTTGGAGATTTTTTCAAATTCTTTTGTGTAGGTTGACTTAATTCTTTTTAATTGCTGCACGGTATTCCACAATATAAATACACCAATGCTTACTATGCTATTTTCTTGTTAACATTCTCATATTTGCATTATTAAAAGGCATGAAATTTATTTCTGCATCTTCAAAGATACTCCTTGATGAGCACTCCCTCATAAAACTTTCAGGTGCCTGCACCTTAACATCCAAATGCTATTTGGGGAGACCTCTAGTCTAGATTTCTTCCTCTTTATGTTGTTACTTCCCATGCTCCTCTATCACGTGCCCATCATCAGGCCAGTATTTTCATCCCCTAAAAACTCTTATGTTTTGGCTAATCCTTCATGAACCTCCATCTTTTTAACATGGTCATCATCATAACCATCATCACCATTATCACCACCACCACTTACTACTCATATATAGCATTAATTATATTCTAGTCATTTTCTAAGTACTTTGTATGTGTCTAATCTTTTTCACCACTGTATAATGTAGGTGTCCTAATTGTTTCCAACAACAACCATGAGACACAGTGGGGTTAAATAATTTGCCCAAAGTCATGTAGATTGTAAGTGGTATGGCCAGGATTCAAATCCAGGCATCCTGGCTCCAGAATCTAAGCTGTTTTTCTTTAAAAAAACAAACAAACAAAAAAATCTCACCCAAGGACATGACCATTGATTTGAGACAGAGAGAGAGAGAGATAGAGACATCAAGAGAGAAACATCGATATGAGAGAGAAATGTAGGACCCCAACTAGGGATTGAACCTGCAACCTTTTGGTGTATGGGACAGTGCTCCAACCAGCTAAACCACCCAGCCAGAACCAGAATCTAAGCTATTAATTATTCATCTGTACATTCTTTTTTTTACAAATTTTATACCACTATCCCCTTTAAGCCTTACCAACCATAACTCCAGACCTTTACATTTATTCTCCTGTTTAACATTTTTTTATTGAATTTATTGTAGTGACATTGGTTAATAAAATTACATAGGTTTTAGGTGTACAATTCTGTAACACATTGTCTGTATATTGTATTCTGTGTTCCCTACCCCATCAACAAACATTCTGATGCTCTCTACTATGTTCACATTCTACTTTAGTTTTTGGTGATATATCTGTGAACAAAATGGTGCAGTCCACATTCTGAACTTGTCAGCCTTCAGAGGTACTTGGTGCATGCTACTATTTATCTTCCTATGTACGTGTCTCACATTTTTTATGCTCCATTAGGGGAACACACGTGTTTTTGCTGTTGGACATCTCTCTTAACATGTAGTTCATCCTAGGTACTTAATTAGCATTTAATAATGATGATGCTTTAATAGGAATGGGTCCATATAGATTGTCTTACCTACAAATGTATTTTCTTCTGGGCCAGGTAAACTTGTTAATAAGTCCAACTCCCACCTCTGTGTCCAGAGAACCACTTGACATGCTGCCAAAACCCACTTGTTGAAGACTTTGATGTCCCCACAGAGGAAGTAAGACTCAGTATCTAAAGATCATTTGAAGGACCTCATGTGAAGTCTCAGGTTCTTTCAAAGCAGATGAATGAATCCTGAGGCTAAACTGATGTGGCTTCAGAGATCATGGGACTTAGAGAAGTTTGTGGGACTAATCCTGGTTTTTGGACCCTGAGCATCTCACACAAAGGAGGAGAGAGGTTAAAAGAGTGCCTGTTCATCAGAGTGGCTGCATGTCTGTCTACTTTGCCTTCTATAAGACTTACACTTCTAGTGCCCACATGTAATGTTTATCACCCTCATGTGACCTAGCAGAAGGAAAAACATTTGGAAGTATCTTTAGGATGTCTGTCTTCGAAGAGGATTATCCTACTGTGCAAGATACCAGGTGTTCTACCTGTACAATATCAGGTGTTGTACATTTATTCTGCCTCTTTTACATGATAACAGAGGTTGAGAAGAAGATCAGAGAGGAACAGATAGAAAGAACAACATTAAGAACCAAAACAACAAACAAAGTGGAAAGAATTGAGCTTGATATTGGAGTTATATGTTCTATACCATTATACAAACAAAGGGCAAGTAAAAAAAAAAAAAAAAAAACCACTGGAGAGAATTTGTTAAAATTGTGTCTTGTTTATTTACACTCCAGACAATACCATTGGTACTTTTTTCAGAAGGTGTTTTTTGGTCTGTTTGCCTTGATTCAGTTCAAACACCTGGAGTTAAACTCAGATCACTTACTTGTTGAAGCAGTTTTTTTGAAACACTCTTCCTTTGATGGGGTTGCCCTACATTCTTGCTCAGAGAAGAAGTCTTCCCTTATTCTAACACTTTGTATTCTTACAGTGTTCTGAGGGGGTAAATAGAGCCAGGTAAGTTTTTACTCTACTTCACAGATGAAGGAAAGCTGATCAATTACATTAATGATAGACTGGCTACTACATTATGGGTCTTCAAATCCTCATTTAATCACTAGTTTTCTACCACATTACTTTCCTTCTCTGTACTGGGTATATTTTCAACTTAAACATCCTCCCGGGGGAACAGAGAGTAATTTTTTTTCCTCAGGGTTGCAAACAAGAAAGGCATTCCCAAAGTGGAGGGAACTTGAATTTCTCTTTGATCTGCCCTTGAGGGATGAGGGATGAGGTGAAGGGGCTTCCACGTGGAGACAGAGAAGCAGTAGTGGTAGAGGAGAAGGTGGGGAGATGAGGCAGCTGAGTTTGACTTCTTTTTTCTTTTGAAAAGATGTTTCTGCAGGCACATCACACGCATTTGAGAAATCACAGTTTACTGGCTTTCAGACTGCAGTTTTCTTTTCTTTTCTTGTCAGGATGTTTCATTTAAAATGAAAGGGTCCTCAATGTGAAGCCTTTTATTAAATTTGGGAACCTTATCTGAGTACATATCTTGGAGATGAAACTCTGTGTGTGTGTGTGTGTGTGTGTGTGTGTGTGAATTTTAGGTTAGCCCCCACACGGGAACTTTGCTCTATGTTTGGGAAGAAAGTGAGACTGTTTGAAGGACTTATATCTAATTGATTCCAAGTCATAGCTTAATACTGACTTATACTAAATTTCCTGTGGAGCAAATTCCTGAGTTGCTTTTTTCTATGAACAGGGACATGAGATCTTTGTTTTTATGATATATTTTGATGACCTTTTAATATGAGTAGAGACAAGAGTAACATCATCTGTTTAGACTCTGTCTGCCTCTCGCTCTCTAATTTTCATGTCTCATATTGTTTTGTCTTAGTTATTGGCAAATAGAACAATGTTTCAATTCAGACATCCGAAGAGGAAAAGAGGGCTTTTGGAATGCAGGCATTTAAGAGATACTACATTCATTTTAGAACATGATTTCACTTGCTCTTTCTCCATATATATATATATATATATATATATATATATATATATATATATATGTTTTAATATTTTTCCTCTGACATTTTGGAGGTGAGCCTCAGTTCCTCTCATGCAAATATTTATTATGATCTCTGATAAATCTGAGACTCTAGCCAGCAACATAAGACTTTCAAGACCCCCTCCCAGCATCCCATTCAGTTCCTATGGCCTCAGGATCCTGGAGTAATACCAGTTAAGTAAGAGACCAGTTTCTTGGCAAAATCTTAGGTGGTGTTATTGGACCAGGCATGACTAAGTAGCTTTCACAAAAATTCTCTCCTGATTCCAAATCTCTTCCCAAGACATTTCCATAACTGCCCAAGTGAACATCATCAGAAAATCATGAGTAATTTTATTTGTAGCTGCCCATCCTCAGGTGGGGCAAAAGGAGAGGTTTCTAATTCAAACTTTATTGGTGGCTGTATTCATTCAAATAAACAATGGCCTTGATATCCTCATTCCAAACCTCTTGAGTTTTATAGACCTGAAAAGAGAAACTCCTGTCTTTCATCATCCACACATTGATCTTGTTCTCTGCAGGCTATGCCAGAATCCAAGATCTGCAGGTAGATTATTAAACAGGTGAAGTTTAACATGATGATCTGGAGGAGAGAGAAAAGAAAGCTTATGTGTATGCTGCTTCTTCCAATGGGAAATGAGGGATGTTTGAACTTTTCTGTCTAAATTAACTGACAATTTTATTTGATCACTAACTCTCTTGTAGGGTTAATATGCCTCCTCTGTGCATTTGAAAGTTTACCTTAATGAGCTATAATCTCATCGTGGACAGGAATTGTCTGTAATGTCTTTGCCCAAGCCACCATTGCTTCTCCTTTAGATTATTGCAACATCCTCCTGAATGGTCTCCTACATCTACACCTGCCTCTACCACATATTCTTCACGCAGTAGCCAGAGTGATGTTTTTAACAACATAAATCACATCCTCTTACTCCCTTGCTTAAAACTATCCAGTGGCTTCCCCTGGCCTTTAGAATAAAATGGAAGCTCTTCACCATGGCTTAAAAGATTGATCTCTATACTCCTTTTTCTAGTTCCTTTTCTATTTATTTACTGAATTTCTAAAATATAAAGTTTCTGCCCCAGGGCTTTGTACTAGCTGCTCTCTCTTCCTGGTATGTTCTTCTTTCAGATTTTTGTGTAGCTGGTTTCTTCTTATTCAGATCTCAGTTTAAATTTCACATCTTTATTCAATAGCTCACTCTCCATTAATTCATTCCATTTTCATTTATCTGAAAAAACACTCATCATTGTGTGATCTTTTTCCTTTGTCTTCTTTTGTTTGCCTTGTTAAATGCCCTCCTCCCCCAATGTAACCTCCTTGAGAACAGAGATCTTACCGATCTTGTTAACTGCTGTGTCTTTGCTTAGCACCTAGGACACAGCTTCACATGTGGTAAGTGGTCAGTGAATATTTGGGGAATGAATGCATGAATTATATTATATTCCCTCCACTCTAGATTGAAGGCCAGATTTTCTCTGGGAAGGAAAGGGCACTTTTGTATTTATTATTGTTTGTATAAACTATTGCAAATGGCACATGAGGATGGATCACTGGCTTATGGACCCGTTGGTTCCTAAGGTGACTGGCACTCAGCCTGTCCCACCTAAGTGATAATTATTTCCTCCCAATCTCATCTAAGCTATTGACCTCTGAGTGTGGCTCAGGTCCCACTGCCCCAGGGTCACCTGAAATCAACTGCCTTAGCCTTGCAAAGGTTTTCTGAGCTAAACCAGAACAGATGACATTTGTAAATAGTAGTTCACTAAAAGGAGAGGTAAAATTATATATGGCATCCTGTATATGTTAGTTAGAAGAAAATATGTAAAATTGTTTCTGTCATATGCATTTTGGGGTTCAAATGAATTGTATTAGAATAAATATCCCAGTGTTCTCATTTTTGCCTGCCTTCAAAATAGCCAACAAAAAGTTTTTAAATTAAGTAGGGCTGTGGGTATCTCTCTTCATATATAGTAAGGCTAGGGATGTTTGAAGGGCAAAATAACCATGGCAGTGAGAACCATTTCTCACTACTCACTGAGGCATTCTACAGAAGTTAGAGCATTTACTCTCATAGTAATTTGGTTTAGGGGAGCATATCACCAACCCTATTTTGTAGATAAGGGGAAACTAATGCCCAGAGGTAAGTAACACACAGTGAAGCGACTCATTCATTCACTCATTCACTCTAGAAAGATTTATCAGGCATCTCTGTGCAACAGGAGCTGTGCTAGATGCTATACATTCAACAATGAACAAAACTGACATGTTCCCTCCCAGTTCTATGGAGCTTAGAGTTCTCAGTAAGGAGGACAAGCATTCAACAAATAAATGTGCAGATCAATATTTAATTAATGCAGTAGAAATGAAAGGCAGTGGAGGAAAAGCACAGGGTGCTATGAGAGGGGATGAGAGGGAATCTTGTTCAAATCAGGAGGTCAGGAAAACCTTTCTGCGGAAGTGACATTCAGCTTAGAGAATAAGAAGCTGGGGAGGAAGTGCTCCAGGCATGGGTGGGGGGATGGAGGGGGGGAGGTGTATGTGGTAAACCTGGACCAGGAAGAAGCTTGTTGTGATCCAGAGTTGGAGCAACACCACGTGGCTGGATGGTGGAGAGCTGAGGGGTAAAGAATGGGTTGGTGGGTGCCAGAACATGACGGGTATGCGGAAGTTTGGATTTTATTCCACAGATAATGGAAGCCCAGGGAGTAACGTCTGAGGCTGTGTTTCACTAGGAAGCTAGGAAAAGGGTAGTTCCCAAACCTCTCGGAATGGTCCCTGGCACATTTTCTTGGGGAAACGAGTTTAAACTGGGACTACCTTGGAGGAATGTAATTAACCCCCTGTTGGCCAGGGGCGCTGCCTTCCAACTCCTGGAGTCCACCCTGAGGCTCCTGATTCTGGCGATGCTACCTTTAGACAGTCCTTCTAAACAGCTAAAGATGTGGATGCTTATAAAGCTCGAAGGAGGTTCACTGATATAATGGAATACTGTACAGCCACTAAAGTAACAAAGAAAGAATTTAAGGGACAGACAAAAAGGCTATGATTATATCTGATCACAAATGATCGTATGTTTAAAAATGCTGTTAAACATACCTGTGTTTTAGAAAAATAATAATTCTGGAAGATTTATCAAAAGGGTGATTCTAGGAGATAGGATTCCAGGTACATTTCACTCACACACTAATTTTGATGGTAGACAGCAGCAGCCCTAACTTCTATTCTCTAAATCTCAGAGGTAACAAGTTCTGTATTTGCAAAGACAAAGGGAATTAATATTTAATATGGGCACAGTGGAAAGATAGAGGGAAACATCCGTTCTCTACGGTGTTTTTGAATCTTCATTCTCCTTGAAATATCAGCCTTTAGATTATGAGCTATACATTGTCTTGTTCTGTTTCTCATTGATGTTGGTTTAGAAATGTTTCACCTTGAACTTAGATAGACCTGGACTTTCACTCCAGCTCTGTTATTTATGTGCTATGACTCTGGGCTTCAGTTTCCTCTCCTGAAAAATAGCATAATGATACCTTCTTCACAGGGGTGCTATGAGGATTCAGAGAGATAAAAGTAGGTATATCAGATGTAAAAAAAATTAGAAACTCTATAAACCCAAATGGACTGTTGCCAAAAATCCTCCTGAGGGATGGAGGTGGGCTGGCTACGTATGTCGTGGAAGGGTAAAGAAATCCCTATAATTTATTAATAGATAGACTGGCATAGAGAGAGAAGGGGTAGTCTGAAATTTTAAAGCTTCTACCAATTTTTCTGTGCTGCTTTGAGGCTGTGTCTCAGAACATTTGACACTTGATTTCAACAGAGATATTTTTGTGTTTATGAATATGAAGATAGGCCCAAGGTAAATTGCTCTGCAAAATATGGAAGGGCCTGAGGGTGCAGGCACCTGAGCAGATAGCAGAGTAGGGAAGACAGAGCTGATCAAGAAGGCAGTCTGGAACCCAGCAAATAAGAGGAGAGCCAAGCTAGAATGTTAACCCCAGCCCTCCACCTGACCCAGGTCATCTGTTTTTCTCCATTCCAGCCTTACTCATTCCCTAAGCACACATGCACATTCATATATGCATATGCACACACATGCGCACACAGGCCCTGCCTCCTATCCTTTGCCCCTGAACACAATTTGAATTTGATATGCTCCATACTTGCCGACTCCTCTGTCTGGGGGTGGGGGGTTGGTGCTCATCGTTCCCTCCGCAGTATCCTGTCAAAATTTCCATTATCCTCAAGCCCACCTCAAATGCCAGCTGCCCTCTGAAACTTCCCCTGGCTGCTGGGCTGAGTCTGCTCTTTCCTTGAGTGGCCTTGCACACACACCACTCTTCTGTTGACCTGTCACTTCCCAGCTTTACTTATCTGCACCTTGGTTCCTTTCTCACGGTGCTCTGTGGGCTTCCCAAGGGGCAAAAACAGGTCTCATTCATTTTTGGATTGTTAATGACTAGCATGGGGCCCGGGACACACAGTTTGTTGAATGAATGAACTCATTCATTATTGAGCATCTACTCTGTGCTATGAGTTGCAGGTATTGTGGTGAGCAGAGATAAAAATCTTGGTCCTAATAAATTTTACATACTGATGGCCAGGTAATGAGCAAACCAAATAAATGGCTTAAATTACTTAGTATGTTAGAAGATAGTGATACAGGAAAATTAATTGTAAGGAAGATTGAGAGAGCCAGGAGTATGGGCTACAATTTAAAACAGGGTGGTCAGGGAAAGCCTACTAAAAAGATGCCACTTTGAACAAAGACCTGAAGCAGGTGAAGGAGGGAGACATATAGATATGTAAGGAATAGAATTCCTGTCAGAGGGAACAGCCAGTGCAAAAGCCCTGAGGCAGGGGTAGGCCTGTCATGTCTGAGAAGCAAGGGACAGAGTGAACAAGGGTGAGACTAGTAGAGGTCTGAGGGATCATGGGGACTGGGGACAGGAGCAAGAAGGTGAAGCTTATATATAAGGCCTCATAGGTTATTATGTGGGTCTAGACTTTCATCTTAGTGAACTTAGTGCCCTTCACGAGGGCTGTGGAAGTTTTTGAGGAGAGGTGCTGCCAGTGTGACTTCTGGAGGGCCTCTGGGCTACCTGAAATAGACAAAGACAGAATCAGTCCACTTGCTCCTGGAGAAGTTTCCCTCGTGGAAGCTCAAAAAGAGAGTAGGTAGAGGTGTTAAATTTTGTTGAGGCTCATCGTTCCAGAATCAGATATTCTTTAAGCTAATCCTTTCTAAAAATATGGGTCCAAGACAAGTACCCACTTTTGAAGATCCTAAGCTTTTTAAATACTCTTTCAGACCAGAGGAGGGATCTGGGACCCTATTATGGTCCTTCATGACTCAGGGTAAAAGGAATTTAGGGAATTAGCAGAACCATTCTAAAATAATTAGCTTCACTCAAGGAGGGGCAGTAGGAAAGCAGGGATACAATGGTCTTAAGGTAATAATTGTCTGACTTTGATGTGCAAATGAATTACCCAGGGGGTCTGGGTAAAATGCAGATCCTAATTCAGCAGGTCTGAGGTGGGGCCTGTGATTCTGCATTTCTGACAAGTTCTCAGGTGATATGATGCGCAGGTGTGCACCTGAACAAGGTCTTAAAGTATTATACCTTAACATACCTGACAATCCCTAGCAATGAAAGGGGATTAAAGCATTCTCCAATATTCCTGTTGGTGAAATAAGTCATTCCATTAATTTCTTCTTTAAATTAAATGTATTAGGGTAACATTATATAAGTTTCAGGTGTATAATTTTATATTACATCACCTGTATATGGCATTGTGTGCTCAGCACCCAAAATCTAGTCTCCTTCCATCACCATATAATCGACCCCCTTTATTTTCTTCATCCTCCCCCCACCCTCTTCCCCTCTGGTAACCACCATACTGTTGTCTGTGTCTGTGAGTTTATTTTGTTTGTTCATTTGTTGCTTTCTGTTTTATATCCACATGAGTGAAGTTACCATATTTTTAGGACTATAAGATGCACCGGACCATAAGAAACACCTAGGTTTTAGAGGAGGAAAACAGGAAAAAAATTCTGAAGCAAAAAATTTGGTAAAATATTTAATAACCTGTTACCCTGCTCCACTGCTGCCCACCCCCCACCAGTGAGCCAGGTAAGCTACATTCAGACTATAAGATGCACCCCCTTTTCCTCCCAAATTTGGGGGGGAAGTGCATCTTATAGTCCAAAAAATATGGTAAGTGGTTCTTGTCCTTTTCCATCTGACTTATTTTACTTAGCATGATACTGTCAACATCTGTCCATGTTGTCATAAATGGCAATATTCCATCACTTTATGGCTGAGTAGTATTCCATGTATATATGTACTGAAAATCCTTCATGTAATCATCAGCTGGAGGACACTTAAGTTGCTTTCATGCTTTGGCTATTGTGAATAACGCTGCAATGAACATAGGGATGCATATATCTTTATGCATAAGTGTTCTCAAGTATTTAGGGTAGACACCCAGAAGAGGGAGCTCTGGGTCATATGGTAGATCATTCTTAATTTTTAGAATTACATATTGAAATACTGTATAAACTTGGTGCATGCCAACCCATGCTGTTAGGGTCCACACATACAGCCCTTGTCAGTTACACGAATGGCGACTAGTATATATTTTAAAAATATTCTTAACATGCTTGGATACAAAATGAAGCATCAAGGAAAAGAGTGCTGGGAATGTATGCTGATTCTCTGGGATTATTTGATCTCGTGGTCTGGGATTTAGATATTAAATACTTGGGAAAACAAAAGAAAGCCTATGTGTGTATAGCAGGAAGTAGTGGGGAATAGTAGTGGGAGAAAGGCTCAAAGCGAAGTCTATAGTGAAGTTTGTTTACGTGATTTACTTCTACCCTGCCTGTCTGGTTAATTGGCTCTCCGATGGACAAGCTTGGACTGGAGCCTGGAAACAACTCAGACTTGAAGATCCTGTCTCCCTGGGTGATTGTAAGGATTAGCTAGACAAGTAAGTGAAGTGTCTTAACTTAATAATTCTTCGAACATTTAACCAATATTTCCTGAGTGCCTATGATATCTTAAGGAGTCATCCACAGTGAATTAAGCAGATGATCTCCTTAACCTCATGGAGCTTAAATCCTAGCAGGGTAGACCAATATGGATCAATTAAAATAACAAATGAGCCAGACATTGCAGATACTGTTGGCATGCTCCCCAGAGCTTCACCATTGGTGCATCCATTCCTTGTGCCAAGGTTTGTCATTGGTCAGTTGAGGTCTTCTCAAAGTTTATGTCCCCCATCTAAGGGCAGCCCTCAGTCACTGACAGATGGATGAGGGCTTGCATGACCAGCTCCCTAGCTTCAAGGCAGGACAAACTCAATGGAGCAGGTCATGTTCCAGAGCACTTGCTTTGCTCAGCGTTTTTCATGTCCTATTTTACTTCCTGCACTCCCTTTTAAGCTTCTTTCATGAGCATTTTCTCAGTAAGTCAGTCCATTGCTCAAGAATCTATCCTCAGACTCTGCTTCTGGGGCACCTGACCTGAAAGACAAAATAATTCCTGATAGTGATTAGGGCTATGGAGAAATAGAACAAAAGCTGGGACAGAGGGTGACTATGGAACAAGGTGTTGCTTTAGATCAAGATCAAGTGTCAGTGAAGGCCTTTTGGAAGAGAAGACATTTTCTGAAACCTGAATAATAAAGGAGGGCTGTGCATTAACCTAGGGGAGAAGAA
Organism: Glossophaga mutica; assembly: GCA_039655065.1. NCBI lineage: Eukaryota > Metazoa > Chordata > Mammalia > Chiroptera > Phyllostomidae > Glossophaga > Glossophaga mutica. The sequence continues at coordinate 104,408,389 of CM077305.1, forward strand.
TTTCAGACAGAAGCAGTAGCTAGTATAGAGACCTCAGGAGGAAATGAACTGGGCATGTTTGAAGGCCTGAAAGACAGCTAGGGGGTGGAGAGTAATAGATGAGGGGAGAGTGGAAGGAGATGGAGTCAGAGAAGCAGCCACGGTGCCCGTCTGTATCAGCTAGGGAGATGATTTGGATTGTATTCCCAATGTGATGAGAAGTCATCAGAAGGGTGTGTGTCCTGATTCAGGTTTCAAGGTCACTCTGGATGCTTCTGGGAAATATTGTAGATTGTATCTCATGCTTGGAAATAACAGTTGCTAAATAAATAGTAGTTCAATCAACAGCTTGCTTACTGTCCACTCAGAGGTATCTTAGAAAAGATTCCTGCATTAGGAGGGAAATTGACATGAATTTGACCCTCCAAGACCTATTTGAATCCAGTGACCTCTTTTAGCACACCTGGGGCCACCTGATGCACCTGGTAGGACTTTTTGTTATTATTGTGTTTCATTTATTGGAAAACCTGAAAAAACATAGTTTCAAATACATAGTTACTAGATTCTTTTATTGACTTTTACATGTCATTTATTGATTTTTAAATATAGAAAGATGAGATATAGTCTTTCAGTAATTGGACACATGTCTTAGAATAAGAGATGGGGAACCTACCACACCTCTGTGATACTTTCAAAGATACTCCCCATATCTTTGAAAGTAGTAATGCCCTAGCAGTGAGGTGTAATAGAAAGGGTGCTGGTATGTGGAAACCAGAGGCTTGAATTCTAGTCTTCACTCTTGATTTGGGTGAAATGACTTGTCTTCTCCAGGCTGTCATGAAAGTCTTATGATGCGCATTTCTCCCATGGACCCTTCTTAATATACCTATTTCCAGAAATGGGATTTTTACTTTATTTGGTCTATCTCACCTCCCATCCTTGGTCATATGATTCTTCTGTGATTTTTCTTCAAGAGTAAAATTTGCAGGAGTGGGTAAGGAGGAATGGGTGAAAAAGACTAAGGGATTAAGGAAGAAACCTCATAGGGACGACAGGATGGTGATTACCAGAGGGAAAGGGTGGCGGGGCTGGGAGGAGAGGGTAGAGTGGGGATAAATGGTGATAGAAGAAGACTTGACTTAGGGTGGTGAATATACGATACGACATACAGATGATGTGTTGTAGCGTTGTACTCCTGAAACCCATGTAATTTTATTAACCAATGTCACCCCAATAAATTCAATAAAATAAGCAAAAGAAAAAAATAGTAGAATTTGCAAAATGCCAATATCTGACACAATCGGATTGTGTTACATAATATGACCTTCCTTTTCTTCTCTTCAAGTATTTAATCTCCAAGCAGCTGGACCCTCATTGCTCTTCACTAAAAGTTACTATTTTAAACAACTTCTATTATGTTTTGTGATTACAAAAGGGATACACCCATAACATAGAAAAATATTATAAAATCCATGCAAGCTAAACAATTGTAGCTGAGATTTACTGAGCACTTAATACATGCCAGACACTGAATTAAGTATATACTTGCATTACATCATTGTATTCTCACTACAGTACTGTGAGATAGGGGTTATCATTATCTCCATTTTAGGGAAAAGTGAACAGATTGAATAAGGTCAAGTTGCTTGCTGAGCTAGGCAACTACTTGGTGGCAAAAATAAGTTGAACTCAGGTTGCCTGACTCCAAAACTTGAGCTCTTATCCACTTAGACAGTGTCCCATCAATTGAATAAATCATTGTTAATATTTGGTACATAGCCTGCCACATTTGTTGTATAAGCAATATGTATAGGCAGAAATATGATTTGGTCTAGTTTTATGGTCGATCACATATATCTCATTTCAACCAAAGGTAAAGAAAGATATGTATGCATGTATGTACGGGTGCATATATGTGTACCTGTGCACATAATCTTATGTACATGAATGCACAATAGGAGGTAAGCGCCATGAGGTGCCTGTCTCATTCACCCCCATATCTCTAGCATTTCAAACAGTGCTTGGACTACAGCAGGCGGTGCATATTTGTTGAGTGACAAACTAAGTAAATACTAGCTCACCTATATTTATAAATATATAAATGATTGTAATATGATTCTTCCCTTGACAATATATTAAGAACATCTATAACATCCACTATTTTAGCAACACCTCATTTTTAATGGTGGCACATGGTTATAAATGGACATTTTCAGTCCTGTTTTTTATTATATCTTGGGAGATTGTGGAACATTCTCTTTCCTTAGCTCCAGGAATTCTACTCTTTCCTGGTTTTCTGCAATCTTTCTGGTGATTCCAGTAGCTTCTGCCTTCTCATCTCCCATCTTCCTTTCTGAGAGATGATGATATTTCTCAGGGCTTAAACAAGGGCCCTGTCTCTTCTCTCTCTTTGTAGTTCCCGGGCAAGCCCATTCACATCCTTATCTTCAGTTAGGACTGACCCTAGTATCTTCTAGATGCATGCTGTGTGCTCCGTATTCATTATCTTCTCTGATTTACTCTTCACAATGGTGCTTTGAGATAGGCACCATTGAACTTGAAGCACAGTAAGGCTGCATGCCTTCACCAAGGTCACACAGCTGGAAAACAGAAGAGCCAAGATTTTAAGTTAGATCTGTCAGATCAAAACACAGGAGCTCTCCCTCTAAGTTCTTCAGAGCATTTAACACTGAATATCTTTTTCTCCTTAATAACTGCTTGTTGAAGCAATAAATCCTGTTTCTAAACCTCCAAGGACTACTTTTATGAACCATCTCTTCCTCCCTAAATATGTTCTCTCTTGCATTCTCTCTTTATTATAGTTTCCTTCCAATTCTTCCTTTTCCTTTTGTTTTTGCTTTTGAATCTTCAAAGCTGACAACCGGAGATTTCTGCCCAAATGTAATTTGAGTTTAAGTGGAATTTCAGTCTATTTTGTAGCTGAGAAGCACTAACATCTCCTGACTGAGTTTTGGCTGCCTAGGAAGATCCTGAATTTAAGCCAGTCAAGTCATTGCACTCCACTGAATCAAATAATTAAAATGGGGATGGCCCGCATCGAGGAAGCCATTTGTCACTGCCCACTCAGCACCTGCTACATTTGGGGAATCAGGAGGGACATCCAGATTCTTCACATCGATAGTACCACACACCACTCCTTTCCCATCCTCAGCCCCGCTATCCATACATAGATGCCACGTCTCATCCATGGAAAGGATCCATGGAGAGGAGGATGGCTGTAGAGGCAGAGGCTGGGCTTTGGGTATTCCAGGAACCATGTAGAACTTACACTGTATGGTGATTCAAAACTGCCCAAAACAACATGTGTATGGAAATGAGGCTTGGTGGTCCTCATAGGATGCTGTTAGTTCCTTCCTCTGGCTCAAATGGACCTTGCTGGGGGACTCTGAATATTGGAATAAGCAAAACATCCAAGTACATCTTGGGATCAGTGTTGGCAATGTCCCAAATGGGGACTCAGATCTCTGAAAACCTACAGTGTATGAAATGATGTATTTCTGCTTCCAATAGAACTTGCTGTGATGATGGAAATGTCGCACATGTATGCGGTCCAATTCAGTTGCCACTAGGCACATATGGCTGTTGAGCCCTTGAAAAGTGAAACAAATGAAAAACTGAATTTTAAATTTAATTTAATTTAATTATATAGCCATATGTGCACTTGTTTCAAGGGAAATGAAGGTATGAAAAAGAATACTTGGAACATCAGAAGGTTAAAAAAAGAATAGTGTTTGATGATGGAGATGATAGCAAGGAGCAAGATGGGCAGGTCCTGATCCTCATGAAGCTCACGTTGTAAGGGAAAGGCCATCCAGATAGGCATGGGGACCACCGGAATGGGGTATCTTAGTGAGAGGAAAAGATCAGAATCAACATTGAATAGAACATGGGCAAGTAGGAATTTATAACCAAGGAGCAGGTTGGAGGTCAAAGAATGGAAAATTACTAAGAGGAAATATGAAGGGTAAGGAGGATTCTGGTTGATCTGACCTAACTGAATTCATGCTGAAGACAGGCCAGGGCAATCAGACATCATTTGGGGGTTGGTGGCAAATGAGGAACCCTATCAGATATTGAAGGTGATCAAATGTAGAGGATGGGAGACTCTAGCTAAACCAATTTAGCAGGATTCTTGCTAAAACTGGACAATACAGAGAAAAAGATGGGAGTCCAAAAGTCAGGCCTAGTTAAAAAAGAGATCAGGGAGCCTGAGCAAGGTTTGGTCAATGAGAGAGTCTTTGTCACTAATACATCAGCCTCTTTTGCACTTACTATTTCTATTATTTCTACTACACTTACTGCTACTATTGCTTCTACTTCGACTTTCACTTCCACTGTTTCCACTACTTTTACTTCTATTTATAACTTTATTTACCATTATTATTATTCCTCTCAAGCCCCCTCGGTGCTTCCAGGAGTTGAAATTCTAGTTATTGACCATAGATGAAGACCTGGCTTCTGCATGAAAGATCTATATGAGGCATAAAACATTCTCAAACTGATGCTTATTAATATAAACATAACTAAGCTAAATGAAAGACATTATCTTCACATGTAATGTTGGATTCTCAATATTGAAGTGAGAAGGATGACTTGTTTTGTTTTGTTTTGTTTTGTTTTGTTTTACATGATCTTGTCCTTATTCTAAATACATCCTAAAACACTGTGGAGGTTCCTCAAAAAATTAAAACTAGAATTACCATATGATAGATCAATTCTACTTCTGGGTATTTATCCAAAGGAAATAAACTCACTATCTTGAAGAGATTTTTGCACTCCTACTCCTATGTTTATTACAACATTATTCACAAAAGCCAAGACATGGAAACAACGTAAGTGTTCACTGGCAGATAATAGATACAGAAGATGTGGTACATAGATACAATGGAGTATTATTTGGCCATTTAAAAAGAAGGAAATCCTGTGATTTACGAGAACACTGTATGGACCTTGAAGGCATTATGCTAAGTAAAAGAAGTCAGACAGAGAAAGACAAATGCTGTATGATTTTACTTATGTGTGGAATAAAAACAAACAAACTCTGAACTCATCAATATAGGGAAAACATTGGTGGTTGCCAGAGGTGGGAGAGGGGGGTAGGTGGATAAAATGGGTGAAGGGGATCAAAAGACACAAAAATACTACATCTGAATTAGAAGCTGTTGTTAGGGAAAACACAGTATCTCTGAGTCTAAAGAGCAAGTTATTCCTGAACCTGAAGTTTTCTGCCTGTCTTACTTTTCCTTTGCCCAAGTAGTTCACAGGGCTTTTATGCCATGTTTCTAAGTCAGAGATAAAAGCTCTCTATTATTTTCTTTCTGCAAAAGAGTGTGCTGAGGACAGAGCCTGAGGGTCAGGAAAATGCCATCAGGATGTGATTATCTGTGTGCTGGGCTGGTCAGAGGGCACCACTGCCTGGGTCGAATGATGTAAGAGGGGCGGCTCTCACTCTGATTCATGCATGAGATTAAGGTAGTCAGAACCAGCAAAATGCCCATTTGGGGTGGAGGGGTAGGGAGCCTTTGATCTAACAGGCTCTCTCCTCCTGTCCTGAGGATGTGTAACTTAAATACTCAATGTGTATTTTTGGAAAATGATGTTTTTTAAATGAAATTTTGTTTATAAAGTACAAAGTCTATTCATATATTTTGAAAACATAAATGAAGTCAAAATTTTCTCTCCCTCTCAGATTTCCTGTTATTCTTCCCAGGGAAAAACCAATGTTAGTGGTTTCCTGTGTATTTGTTACAAAATTTCTATGCATGTACAAGCATGTGTATGTAAGCATATCCTTTTTATTAATACAAAGGGAATGAAACTAAGTGCATTTTTCTCCATCTTGCATTTTTAACTTACTATTTCTATATAAATAATTTAGATCTACCTTAATCTTTTTTCTTCAAATAGATGTATACTGTCATCTATAAAGTGGATAATTCTTACCTGCTTCAAAAATGTAACAACACTATAATTACTGAATATTTAGGTTGCTTCTAGTCTTTCTTTTTTTGTGAAAAATATTGCTATAAACTTCCTTGTGCATATACCTTAGTGCATTTTGCAAGGCTAATTTCTGTGCAGGGCAAATTCCTGTCAGACCACAGGATTTGCGTTGTGCAGTTTGTACACCAGTGACCTAATTACCTTCCCAGAGGCTGTCCTGATTGGCACACTTGCCATTTGCTCAAACTCCCACTACCATTGTGTGTTATAATCATCTTCAGAGTGTATTTTCCAGCCTGTTAGGTGAAAATTAGTCTCTCCTTGTTTTAATTTGCATTTCTTTAATTATGAGAAAGGTCAGGCATCTTTTCATACGTTAATAAGCCATTTCCTCCTGTGAATTATTTGTTTGTGTCCTTTGCCAATTTTTCTAATGGGATACTGGCCATTTGTCCATTTCTTTGGAACAGCACTTATTCAATGAAAGAAACTAATCCTTTTTCTGTCATTAGTAATGCAAAAGCATTTTCCCCCTCAGTTTATTATTTTTCTTTTGATTTTGTTTATTTTGGCTAGTCAGAAAAACATTTGTTTAGATTTATTCAAATTTTCTTAATTGTTCATCAACGATAGCTAATATTTTGTATCTTTTACCTAGTATCTTCTTAGTTCTTTGATTCATTTATTCAACACGTTTATTGAGTACTTACTGTGTCTCATGCAGTGTCTTAAGTTCTGTAAAGAGACGTAAAAAAGTAATCACAAATCTTTGTCCTGTAGGAGCTAGTGAGAAAAGTGAAATAGCAAAAAAAAAGCAAGAAAAGTGAAATATAAATGATAAACGCTAAGGAGAAAATAAAGCAAGTGAAAGAAATAGGAGTGTCAGGGGGCAGGGCATGGGTGTATGGGATGTGGGGGATGGTGGTGGGGTGGGTGGTAGTGATAAATTTTGAGTTTTCAAAGTCTTACTTTACTGTGAAGGTAATATCTGAGTAAAAATCTGAGGGGGGCGAGGAATGAGCCACATGGGTATGCGAAGAAAAGCATTTCAGCTGAGAAAGTTGTACATGCAAAGGGACCGCGATAAGAACAGCAAGGAAGCCGGTAGGCATAGAGGTCAAAGATGTAATGGGGAAGAGGGCAGCTAGTTAGACAGACATTGTGAGGGGTAGAAGCCAAGGCTGTGGTTCCGATCCAGGTGATAAATGGTGGTTGCTTGGACCAAGGTGGTAGCAGAAGAGGATTAAGAAAAAGTTAGATGTTGGATGTATCATGAAGGTGCAGTGAATGGGATCTGATGAAGGACTGATATGGGATATGACAGAAAGAAAGGAGTCAAGCATGGCCCTAATTTTAGTCTGAGAAATGAAAGAATGGTATTGGCATATATGTACTGAGATCAGAAAAGGACAGATTTGGAGATCTGCTCAAAGGTCTAGTTTTGGATGTGTTAAGTTTTAAATGCCTATTAGACATCAAGAACAGATGTTGAATAGACAGTTGAATATGTATATGGGTCTGAAGTTCAGGAGAGAGTTCTGGACTTGGCAATAAAATTTGGGAATCATTAGCTTAGAGATGATGTTTAAGGATGAATGAGTAAGAGATGCTGTCTGCAGAGGTAAGGGTAGGAAATAGGGTGCCTGGCAGAGGCACCAGCATGTGAAAGGCCTGGAAGTGAGGAAAAGCCTGGTCTAGGTTAGGACTGTAAAGTGAAGGCTGGCAGACCTCATTTGGCACACTACTGTGTTTTGTTTGGCACATACAGTTTTTTCGTTTGTTTCTTTTAGTGGAATTAGTTGCTAACATTTGAAAATGGGGAGCTCTCACATTTTAAAAATTTTGGATACCTGCCGCCTCTTGAATAACTGGTTTATTTAGCAACGCTGGGCTCACAGTCCCACAGGGCAACAAGTGGCTATTGCAAAGGGTGCTTCCCACTTAGCATTGTGTAAGTCCCCTGGCTTGCCCCAGTCACTTGAAATATCCATTGTTGTTAGCTCATTTCGTTAGAGCATGGTCCCAATAATGTTAAGGTTGTGGGTTTGATCCCTGGTCAGGGCACATAGAAGAATCGACCAATGAAAGCGTAAATAAATGAAACAACAAATTGATGTTTCCCTCTCCCCCTCTCTTCCCCTCCCTCTAAAATCAGTCAATAAATTTTAAAAAAATTTTATAAAAGCTTTGCCCTCAGATTTATAAATTGGAACTTCTTTTAGTATGTGTTTCTCTTCACCCCACCCCAAGCAAAGGTGTTGGTGGCACCGTCCAGGCTGGGTGTAGGAGGCCTGGGGTTCTGCCCTACTTCTTATGACTTGCTGTGCGACCTGAGTCAGTCCTATAATTAAGGAGACCAACTGTCCTCATTGGCCCAGAACTATGGGGATTCCAAGGATGTGGGACTTTTCTGTGTTAAAACCAGGCAGGACTCAGGCAAACCAAGATGAGTTGATAACCCATCTTTTCATTATAAACCCACCTGGTCCTCAGAGTTGAATGACAGGCATCAAGTTATATTTTCCCCTAAGATACTGAAATGCTCTTCAAAACTGCTTGCAGATGAACCTTGCAATAGAAAAATGATGAATTTGAAATCAAATTTTTATAATAGTGAAAAATTACAGGCAGGCCATGATGATGAGGGTCACCATTATCATTACTATAGTTGTAATAATGATAGATAATACTTACCACATGCTGGACTCTGCACTAAGCACTTTGCATGCATAATCTCACTTCTTACTAGGAGTAACCCCATCAGGTAAGGACAGTTTTTATCCCCTAGTATAGATGGGATGAAGAAGCCGAGTCTTTGTATAGGATCACAGAGCTAGTAAGAGACACAGCCAAGATATAAAACCTGGTCTGTGTGACTCCAAAGTCTGCACTATTCGACCAGTGTCAAAAATCTGAACAGAGACTTTTGTCTGTGGCTGGAACTGCCTGGATTGGTGGCATGCTGAACAAAAAGCACTTTGCCCCATGGCCCTCCAGGTCAAAACTGCCTGACAAAAACCTTCCTGGGCCTGAGAAGCTAGGGCCCAGTGAGCCTGCATTAAAAGTCATCCCCTCCTATTGCATTCCAGTTATTTTTTTTTAGGATGAGTGGCTTAATATCCTGGCAACACAAGCCCCAGCATTTTATTTCCCTCCTATATTCTGGCATTTTCAATAAAATGAGAAACAGTTTGGACTGATTACCAAAACCCACTCATCTGCAAAGCAGAGATGGGATCAGAGTGAGCTGGTGTGGCAACCGCTCCCTTTCATGTGTGCAGATTTAATTAGGCTTCTGTGTAACACAAGCATGGGAGGTCTGTCTTTTCTGTTGAGTTTATGGAAAGCTCTCCTCTCTCTCCTCCAGCCCCCATCCCCTGCCTGATTTCACAGTTGGTGGGAAAAAAGAAACTATATTCCTGCCCTTTGAAGCTCACTCTGACTCCCAGGGTTGAGCCTCTGAGCTGTTTCTTCTGTGGGAGTCATTTGACCACTTACCTAGCAGCCAAACCATGTGCAAACCCAATCAGAGATGCAGGGGCCTGAGCAACTTTTCTGTTCTCATGTTGGGGATTCCGACATCCCTGGAAGGCCAGGAACTCTGTACCAGACCCTCTGGTGAAAAAAAAATATGTTCTTTATGCTTCTATGACTACCTCCTCTTTTCACCCATGACCTTGGACCACTATGACAAGTCCACCTCAACCCTGGATTTTTTTCCCTTCACTTGAGTAATTCCCACTTGTGCTTAAGAAATGTCACATTTTCAGGGAAGCCATTCCAAATCCTTTAGAGTTAAATCCTTCTGTTCATGGCCCCGCAGAACACAGTAGCTTCCTTTCCTTACTAGCCTTCCTCATCATGATTAACTTAATGTCTCTCTCCAAGTAATCCAGAAATCTCTGTGAAAGAAGAATTTTGAAAAAGTTAAAGACATGAATTTCAGGCAACTGTAAATCAAACAGTGGTCAAATTTTATTTTGCTTTTAAATGAAGGAATCAGTAAAAAGGTAGAACTTGTTCAAAGAATATTCTGAGGACTTGGGTATTTATAGGCATTATGAAAAGCAAATATTCTTCCCATAAGACTGCTGGATTAGAAACAAAAGTGAGCAATGTTCTATAAAATGATGGAACTGTAACCTACACTATTATATTTTAATCCTTGCTAATTCTAACAAAATCCCCACATTAGGGACCCACCTTAAATTAACTTCAAAACTTCAATAAATATCTCAATTTTGTCCTTGCTCCTTTGAGATGCTACTAGATTTATCAAGGTAGTGCTCTTCCCTGTAGTGTTAAAAACTAACTCAACTTTGTCTTAACAGCAAATTGTTTTGGTGAGTAACATTCTATAGGATGATAGGACTGTAACCTTTAAAGCTATTTTTTCCACTTTATCAAAATTTATAAGATGACATGTAACTTCATAATACCCTTGATCTCTAAGCGAAGAATAAAAAGTAAACCCAGTACAGGTACATTCTCTAAGAGATTTAAACAAATCTTGAGTGAGCAAAACTGTTAAACAATGATGCGACATGCTAGTGACAGATATGCTATGCCTTATTTCTAAATTTTGGATAGTTTTTCTTAACAGTCCATATGGTCAAGGTCCATTTGTGATCTTGCTCTGGCATCTACCCCATTATCTGACATAGAATTTTTGCTATGGTCAGGATCTAGTAGAGAAGTTGTCAATTACTTACTGAGATCAAAGAATACTATGTATTAAGTTAACCTGAAGCCTATATTAGTCAGCTCAGGCTGCCATAACAAAAGGCCATAGGCTGGGTCGCTTAAACAACAGAAATTTATTTTCTCACAGCTCTGAAGGCTAGAAGTTCAAGATCAAAGTTCCTGCAGCTTGGTTCTGGTGAGAACTCTTTTCCTGGCATGCTGAGAGCTGCTTTCTTTCTGTGTCCTCACATGGCTTTTCCTCAGGGTGAACACACACAGAAAGGCCTTACTGGTGTCTCTTCCTATAAGGACACTAGTCCTATTGTATCAATCTCTACCCTTTGACCTCATTTAACCTTATTTACTTCCTTACTCCAAGTACAGTCACATTAGGGGTTAGGCTTCAATATATGAATTGGTGGTGGAGGAGGTACATACATATAGTTCATAACATAGACCAATTTTTGTGGATTGAATAGAATTGAATCAAGTGTAAATCAGATTTGCTCACTTTTGTACGTGACAGACCTTCAAGGCTCCTCCTTATTCTGGATAAATTATGCAGGTTTCACCATTCAGTTGGTGCCCATCCCGTTACTATTATTATTCTCTCTTCTGGAAACACAGCAGCTTTTGGAAATCAGTAGTAAGTAGTACAATAAAGCTTTCTCCTTCTTATGTGTGACCTACTAATATCTACTGACTAAAATAGGATACCAAATATCTCTCATTTTTTGTCTGCTCAACATCCGTTCCCCCTTCTTCTGGTATCAAATGCTTGATTATCCTCTAGGTGACCTCACCTGCCCTCCTTTCAAGTCACCTGATTCAGGAGAGGTTTACTACATGCTCACTTCTAGCAGTAGCCAAGAGATTCAGGCGTAGCCAATCAGAGCATAGTAGACCCTGCACCTGAATGGTTTACAGTTGGGCATGTGATTTGACCTGGGACAGTCAGAGCCTTACTAGGACCTTTTTTGTAGCTCCCAAGAAGTGTTCTTTGTCTTTTCTTTTGGGAATGTTCAGGCTTTATACCATAAACCTGAAGGGGCTGGCAGATATTTTTGCAGTCTTGTGGTGATATCCCGAGCACGAGGCTATTAAATGCTAGCTTCCTGAAATATCACCCAAACAATTTGCTGATAAGACAGAAGTTGAGTTGGTTTTTAACACTGTAGGGAACTACCTTGATAAATCTAGTAGCATCTCAAAGGAGCAAGGACACAGTTAGGATATTTATTGAAATTTTGAAGTTGATTTATAGTAGGTCTTTAATGTGGAGACTTTGTTAGAATTAGCAAGGATTCTAATATAATAGTGTAGGATTAATGGACACAGCAAGATGAGAAATTTGAGATAACAAATTCAAAGAGCTTGGGTATAAACTATTGTTTAATGCTATCTATGGAAGAATCAAAGTGTCTTTTATGACATTTCTTGAATGAACAATAAAGTAATTTGCAACATTTATCTTGCTAAGCAAGAGTTTTCTGGAAAAGTAAAATTATGTTGATGAAGACAATGAAATAGTAAAGTCTTGTTAAGACTTTAGACAGTAGCTGTGAGTGTAGATGGTTTCAGTACTCAAAGTAACATAGTAAAAATTAGAGAGAAGACAGAAATGATTCCTGTTGGGATCATTTGAATTTCTAGACCCAGACATGCTGAAGCCAGACTGTGGGAGATTGAATCAGTCTCTGGGCATTAGAATTACAGATTCCTGTCCTTTGTCATGTAGCCACCATATCTCCAAATAAACAGGGTGCATTTTATTTCCCAACTCCACACATGGCTGGTTATGGCCAACAGAATGTGCACAAGAGTGCTGGTTGCCAGTTCCAAGCAGAAACCTTAAAGCCTTTGTATTCCCACTCACCCCTTTTAAGCTCTTGTGATCAGACCTGAGGTGATCCTGCCTGTGTTGGCACTGCCTCCTTGGCTGGGCTCCAGGCTGATGATCCATAGAGTAGTCGAAACCAGGCACAAGTCCTGAGTCCAGCTTGGCTCAGACAGGCCCAGCCTGAAAACCACTGAGATTTGGAAGTTGTTCTTTACACATTAAAAAATGACTAACGTTCCATAAGTTCATTCCCAGACTTTTCAGTATTTGATCTCATAAGTTTTCCATCTGGCTTTAATCAATTTGAGTTGAAGTTTTGTTACTTATTAACCAAAAGGGTTTTCTTCATCACCATCTTTTTTTATGGTGTTACTTCACTTGGCTCACACAAGCCCCTAGGATATCCCCCTAAGGGACATCCATCCCTAAGACGTGGGAACCACAGCCAAGCTTAATGATCTCCATTCTCTACCTGAGCAATTGATTTTTTAAAGCAATATCTATGTCTATTAATGCTCATCTTTTGGCTTGTGACCAATGTTCCAGTCTAGTGAGATCTTTCTCAATTTGATTCTTTCATTCTGGGGATTAGCTGTCTCATTAAGCATTTTGTCAAACACAAATTGGATGATGACCATGCGTACCTCCTCCAAGCCCTTGACTTCAGTGTAATGATCTTGTGGCATTGTACTAAAGATTGACCTCCAGGTTGAGCCAAAGCAACACAAATAATCATTATTTAGGCCAGATATTCTAGATGAATGCCCACAAGACAGAAATATCTTTCAGCCCTCGCCCCCCCGCTGCATAGTGATCTCAGAAGAGTTGAAAACAGGAGATATTATGTAGCAGTGGCCTGAAGTAAAATTTTATTGATAATATTTTCTATATCTACCAGCAATGGAGTGACTCAGTTTTCAAGCCAGTGGGTGTCAATCTGTATCTCTCCTGAGAAAATAAAATCACCCAGCTCCTGAATTCTAGCCCCACCCTTGATGTAAACCAATTAACCTTGAGTGGGTCACTTACAGCTCCCTTCTTTCTGTTACCATGACTTGCACAGGATCTCTAAAGGCCTCTTCAAATCTAAAAGAACAAGGCAGTTATAAGCTTACAAATTTATTCAACCTACCTCTGCCTCCTAGACTGACTATGTACAAGGTACATTTTAAAACTCTGGAGGATGCGCTTCACACAAGAATCTCCCTAATACATCCCCCAACTGAGCAATTCGCTGTATTGCTCAATTAGCTTGTGTATTTGTCCTGCTTATCTGTGGGCAATGATCAAGTTGCTGTTGGTATCAAAAAACCTGTCATTGTTTCTGGCACATAGTAGGTACTCAGTAAACATTTATTTGATTAAATGAAAGAACTTGTTCTGAAGTTCTCTGTGTGTTTATATTGAAAGATCTGGGTAATGTTCATCATTAGCCTGAAGCATTGGCTAGTGTTAAATTTAAATTAAAATACACTCTTGGGTGACTACATCTTCAATTTCATGGTTGATTCCTTTGTGATTGACTTATTAACCTAAACCAGGAGTTGAAAGCTAAAATACCTCAAAGGGCCAAGAAGGAAACATAGTAAACAAGGATGATTAGGTACAACTAGAAAATAACCTCTATCTTGACAGGAATGGATAGCCAGTGTTGCCAGGTAGTCTACTTTTTCAAAGTGGATTCTTAAAAAGTTTAAAATGTGCTTTTAATAATTGTTAAAATTCCTGATTTTTAGAAGTTGGAAACATTAAAACATAATTTCTAAAATATTTTGTGGGCCAAATAAACATGTAAATAGTTTACATGTGTAATGGTATTTTAGTTTGCAATAGATATTTAATTTACAATGAACAGCCTTGGGTAATCACAAATACTATGTTTATTGTTGAACAATACAGACCCTGTAACACAGATAAGGATCCATGAAGGCCCAATTTTGAGGCCCAAGGTTAAATTTTAGTGGACACACATCACAAAGAGTTCCCCAGATAGTTTAATTTACAGGAAAGTTTATGGAATTAAAGAAGAACTTTAGCAACTTGCATTTGTGTTTTACTAAACAAAAGAGATGCCTTCAGTCATCCATGTTTCTAGGTAACCGATCTCCATTACAGCTGAAATAGTGGAAGTGGTGTATCACCCTTGACAAATTCCCTACCCTGCCACCTGACCTTGCCCCACCATATTCTCAATAACTAAATATTAATATTCATAGAGAGAGATCGGTCTGTTAATAATTTCTTCTAGCTTTTGGTTCATCCCGCTTGTTTTAGTAACTGCCAGTTAGCCATGTTGAGATTATCGGATGTATTTGCGAAAATAAAAACTGGAATCTCTCCTAGGAAAAATGACCACGTTAATCAAACCCTACAACTTTTAACAAGCAAAAATCCATTTGAGGGTTACATTTTATTAACCATTCATTGAAAAACATGCTTAATATTCATGCATAATTGACCCTAGACACTGAATTGATAAAACATTATGTAGCATTAACAAAAAGGCACAACAAAATACTCAAATAACTCTGCAAGTTGTGTCTTAAAGGACCACTGTGTCTAGGACCTTGCCTCTGTATGGGAATCTGAAAAGGTGGAATTTTAGATTCCTGAGAATGAGAATTCCAATGAGGAGATAAGTGGTGGGAGAATAAAGTCAGGGAGGAACTGAGCAGGGCATATATATATAAGTAGGATGCTTGCCCACAGCCGGTCTGATCTCTTATGTCAATGCCCACCAATTCGCAAGAAGGTTTGGGATGCTCTACCGAGAATGATTTTAAGACCACACATTAATTCAGAGGGGAAGAGTTCTGTAATGGCGACTACAGGCAGAGGAAGACGATACTACGAATGCTGTGCATGCCGTGTATATGCTACCTGTGGCCTAATAAATAAAACTGAAAACTTATGCATGATTACAGTAAGTCCCAGTTTCTGGGGAAAATTCAGTCTATGCCCGTCATAGATCAATTAATTATGAACAATACCCCCGTTATTTTCAAAAGTCTCTCAGTTTGGATAATAAATTATATACAGTCACCCAGGAAAAACTCTTGCATAATTATCACTAGTCCATTTGTTAACTTGAGAAATACCCCTAAATCCCTACTGTTGGGCCCTGATTACTCATTATTAGCCACAATCTTCTTTTCACTGGACCTGGCTTTTCTCAATATTCTGCTCAAAACAGTTCAACACAACATAGCCTTTATTTCTCTAGACATGTTTGTGTTTCATACTTCTCATCTAAAATACTCTAATACAACCATGAGATCACACTAGTCAGCCACTTCTATATCTCTTCTTCCTCCCCACAGTAGCTCTGCCTTCTGAATGAAGCTCATTTTTATTTTCTACCATACAGGATATCCTGTCTACACCAAGTGAGTGTTGATCTTCACAACTCCAGATCAGTAAAAGACTGAGGAACATAAACATGTCAGATTTTTGTTCCATAGCAGATTCAAAGACTTTAAGATCTTTCATTTTGTTTGGATTTTCCAGCTGGGTTCCGAAGGGTAGAGCCTGGGTTCTCTAACACAAACACTCACCACAACCCAAATTCCCAGCTATATTGGCTCAAATAGACACACACCAGTCAATTTGCTTGCTATAACCGGGCTCTGGGACAAGCCAGAGTTTCTCAACCTCAGCAATGTACATTTCTGGGCTAGATAATCTCTGTTGTGTGGGACTGAGCGTGTTTTCACATAGTTAGCAGCATTCTTGGCCTCTGCTTGCTAGCTGCCCTTACCACTCCTCCTCCCCCAACTGCGGCAACAAAAACATCTCCCGAAATTGCCAAATGTCCCCTAGAGGTGAGGCAGAATTACTGCCTGTTGAAAAATACTGGAATAGGCTCTCTGAATATCAAGACAAGTAAACCATCTTTTCTATCCCTGCCCAAGTCATACGAGCAGACACACTGGTAAGCAAGTATAATACAAAACTTTAAGTGTCCCAATAAGAGTTTGGCAAAAGTTCTGTGGGAGCCAAACGAAGAGAGAGATGAGCCTCTTTTTGAGCTGTCAAATAAGGCCTTATAGAGGATAGGCCTTTGGAGCTTTTGATGATACCTGAATATTCCACAGGTGGGAAAGAAGAGAAGGACTTCCAAGCAGAAAAGCAGCATTTGCAAATATGTTGAGATATGAAAGACAATAGTGTGTATGAAATAGAGTGAGAAGTTTGAAAGAAATGGGGCAATGGATACATTTGGCATTGTCAGGGAGTCAAGGATAAAATGGGGACCTAGACCTAATCCCAATTTGGAAACCTGCTGGGATATGGAGCTGGACTTCATTAAGTGGGCAGCAGAGAATCAGAGAAAGGGATTGGAGGAAAAAGGTCAGATGAGGCTTTAGAGAGACCACATGGGTGTTGGCTAGGGGCAGGAAAGCCAGGTGAACTGCACTGTCTTTGGCATCAGGCTGCCCTGGGCTGGGATCTCACTTTACCTGGGGCAAATCATTTCCTTCCCCTAAATTTCTTTTCCTCTTCTACAAAATGAAAATGATAATTTTATCTACCCCATTGTGTTGTTGTGAAGATTAAACACATGAATCCATGTAATGAGTTTAGAATATCTGAATAAAATTGAAGCTCGTTAAATAATTCTTCTTTTTAGATTGCAAGGAGGGGTGGAGTTTGAAGTTGAAGGCAGGCAGACAAGCTTAGAGGAGGTGTGAAAACTGATGGGAGCAAAAGCTAGCACGGTGATTGGGTGATGGAAAGAATAAGATGAATTAGTTCCCACCTGAACTGAGTTGGCTCAAGAAGTTTACATTCTCCAGGCTCCCAACAGCAAGAAATTCAGTTCTCCAAACATATTCATACTCCCTGAGCTTCCTACCATGTCCAGTTCTCACGTAGGAAATTCTGCCACCTACAACCTCCCTGACATGTGAACCTGCCATCTGAGCACTCTTTGCTCTGAAAGAGTTAATTAAATGAGGATCCACAGTTGGAAAACTACATCTTAATCTCATTCTTCCTTGACTATGTTTTCCTATTCTTTTTTTGTGGGCTGCCTTCCGTTCTGAGGAGGAGGCTACAAATGACCTGCTTCAGGACCAAATAACAATTTAATAGCATGGAGATTCATTAAGACAGTGCTGATGGCAACTGAAGTCTAAGGAAAAGAGAAACAGCCCAGAGGATTTTGATTCTCTACCATCTTTCTGACCTCAATTTACAAGACAGAATTAAGTTCTGGAAACCCTCAGAACAGAACAAAATAATGGAACTATAGGCTTTTAATCACTGGGTGGAATCATGAGGAGTTCATAGACCTCTGACCTTATTGTTTAGTTCTCCCTTTCAAAGGGAAGTTTCTATATCAGTGACAACCTGATGAGATTGCTATTTCCTTTCATTTTCAAAATTAGTTCATTCAAAGACATATTTTAAAAACCAGTTATGTGCCATGATAGCGCCAAGTACTAGGACAGAGCAAGACTGCCACAGTCCCTCCTCTGGTGGAGCCTACTTTCAGAGAGAACCAGATAACAAAGAATGAACTAGGAAAACTGGTGATTACAAAACGAAAATGAGCTAACTACTTTTTGTGTAGCTAAAGAAAATGGGTCCCAATTTTAAACACAATTCTCATATATATTTTTTAAAGGTCATAAATATATGAAGTAGACAGACAATTTCAAATTCACCTATGGGGATTTTGGGAATTAATTTAAATTAAGAGTCATAGGTTAATGATGTAGAGTTACTATCATTTTCTTACATATCTACAAAGTCAGGCTTCAGGAAAAGTAAAGAAAGTCTTCCTTATTTTAGTTTTTCCATAGCTAGATGAAGTTTGTTTCCTTAGGTCATTTTGGAAGAGCTTGAATAAGAGCATGAAGGTGAGAATTTAGGGGTGTGGGCCCTGAAGTCAGACACTTGGGTCCAAATCCGTGTTGTACCACCTGTCCTTAGTGCGTGACTTTTGGCAGGCTCATTCACCTTTCCACGTTTCAGTTTGTAAAATGGGATAATATGCCAATACCTCACTTCTGAGAGCTGTTGTGAGAATTGGATGAGATGATGAATATAAAGGCTTAGCAAAAAAGTCTCTGACACATAGCACACAGCAGATAAAGGAGGAGTGTTATATTGCTAGACAGAGTGAAGGTAACTGCACTGGTGTCTAGCAGTAGCAACTGGAAGCAAGGGATAGTAGGTTCAAGGGCAGCTTTCCTAGCTCCTAGCAATATGAACCTGGGCAATTCAGTTCTGCTCTCTAAACACTAGCTTCCTCTCTGCAAAATAAAGAGAATAATGACCACCCTCTGAAGCTGTGGTGAGGATATGAAGAAGTACATGTAAAACATGTGGCATGGTCACCAGTGCACATCCATCAGGATCCACAGTACATGGCAAGTTCATCATCTTTATCACCAATTCTCAGTTTTGCTGCTTAGCATGCTTTTTCCATTCTCCTCTGCCTTAGGTTGCGGGGCCTAAAAGCGGAGATTGCCATAGGGTTCTTATGCAAATGGTCTGTTGAGGGAGTGCCCTCAGGACAAACCTGTTACAGAGTTAAGGGGAGCAGCAGAGGGTAGGAGAGGGAAACATGGAGTTTGAGACTGAAGATGGACCACTGGATAGAAAAGAGTCAAGTAATAGGGAGAAATGAGAGAATACCCGATTAAGTCCCTGCATCAAGATGTGTTACAAATTTACTCTTGCACTTTAAGGTTATGTAAGCCCATTTTATCTCTCTTTTGCTTAGCTCCACTAACTGGGAGTTCTGGGTACCTGCAATAGACTCCGGACTGATATCATCGCTGTAATGGACCCAGAAGCACTATGTAAATTACAAGCAATCAATTTATAGGATTACTGTTGTTATGTAAATAAAGTTCTCTTTTGACTGAGTGAGCAGAGCCTTCCAAAGCAAAGCCAGGGCAACTTTCCAAATTAGGTTTTCGTTGTCTCAGGGGAAGAAGAGGCACATTAGTGGTCCAGAGGGCACTAATGCTGCCCCTGCCTCTGAGAAAGAGGCTTTCCCCGCCAGCTCTCCCTGACAGCAGAGGTCCAGGTGCCCACAAAGTGACTTTCAAACAAAGCTGTCATTGCTAGGCTGACAGCCTAAACCAACCAGTGGAAGGGATGGAATCACTTCAGAAGGAAAAGCTGGAAAAGGTAGAGTGGAATGGCAATGCGCAATGTCGTGATATTGTTAGAAGATTAAGTGAGGCATAGGCAAAGTTGTAAGAGTTTATTTGAGCAAGATTCTACGTGAATCAGCAGCGCCAAACCTGAAATGGTTAGGAGTGCGCCACCAACAGGAGCTGCGGGGAGGTGGGGGAAGACTTTCACAGAGAAGAGGGGTAAGCAAAGCAAGGGAATGATTTGATTGGCTGTAGCTTAAGCAGTTGCCTAATTTGGGAAAGCCTAATTGGCTGTTTGCGATTGGTCTGAATTTCTTAACCTTGAGGCATTCCAGCCCTAGTTTTTGGTTTGCTTGTGAAGGCCACTAAAGCATTAAAGCCACTTCAGTCTAATCACCTGCTTATTTAAATTAATTTAAAAATATCGACAAAAGTGGTTCACTAACAAGAACAAGAAAAACAAACGCTTTCAATCCACACAAAGATATGTATGGATAAGGCAAAATGCATTAACCTTACCCATGGCTTTTAGCCTTTTAAAAAAGTTTATTGTGTTTTCATCTCCTTTTTTTACTCTTAAAAAAAAAACAACCACTTTTTCTGTACTAATACAATGTGCACTGGTATCGCTCACTGGCCTCGAATCACAATATCTCAAAAATAGAGGCAGTAAGAAAAAGAGACACAAAAATTTGTGAAAAATAAAAATTTTAAGAGCCATCAACACCTTCCCATTAGTCTGAGCTCAGTTTCTAGCCTTTCCAGGTGAAAAGAGCATCTTTTGTATGTATCAGTTTTGGAAACTTTGGAATGCCTTTTCTCTTAGTTGGAAGATGTTTCCAGCTTAAACTTCCAGAGGGCTCTGGCAATTTTGGGGGTGTTCAGGGGCATGAAGTATAAAAACACAAGGGGAAGACTTTTGAGGAAGGCAAGCCAGTATCAGTGGACAGAAGACAGGCAGTAGTTAACCCTAGGCAAGAACTGACAGGAGAGAAAAATGAACTTGGGCATCAGCCAGCACATTGAGAAAGGGACGGAAGAAAAGTGTGGATACAGGTTTCAGTTATGCGATTCCTGCTTGCCTGGCTGCTTGGGGCAAACTGATCGCCTAGCACATGGGCCCCCAGGTGGGGCTGGTGTAGCTAAGAGATGTATTTTGCTGGAGCAGCAGTTTTCAAAGTGCAGTTCAGGGACCGCCTATATCAGCGTGTCTTGGGAGGCCTGTTAAAAAAGCTGATTCTTGTGCTTTACCTATTACTACTTAATCAGCATATATGAACATGGCACTGGAGGTTGCATTTTTTACAGCTTTCGTTGAGTGTAATCGACCTACTATAACCACATATTAAAGCATACAGTTTGATAAGTTGGACATTATTATGCATCTGTGAAATAATGACCACAATCAAGATCATGAACATGTCCATCACCTCCAAAGTTTTCTCATGCGCCTTTGTAATGCCTTCCTCCTCTCTCTACCATCCCCAGATAACCATGGAACCTGCTGACTCTATAGATTAGTTTTGAATTGTCTGGAATTTTATGTAAGTGGCTTCATAGAATACATATTCTTTTTGTCTAGTATCTTTCACTTGTTTATCTATCCACCTAATGACAAACGTTTCAGGTATTTCTATGCCTCAATTTCTCCTTGGTTCATACCTAGAAGTAGAATGGCTAGATCATACATTATTTGAATGTTTAAATTTTTAAGAAACTGGCAGACTGTGTTCCAAAGTGGTTGTAACTTTTTTCTGCTTTCTTCACATCATTGCAAAAACCTGATATGGTCAGTCTTTTAAATTTCAGGCATTCTAGTATGAACGTGGTGGTAACTCATTGTGGTTTACCTTACATTTCCTCAATGACTAATAGTATTGAGCAATCTTCCATATGCTTATTTACCTTCTGTATATTTTCTTCGGTGAACTGTTTGTTCAAATAGTAATGTTGGGTTGTTTGCCTTAGTATCAGTAAGTAGTAGGGGTTCTTCCTATATTCTCCACAGAAGTTCTTTGTCACATAAATGCTTTGCAAGTACTTTCTGCTAGTCTGTGGTTTCCTTTTCATTTTTTGTTGAGTTGCTTTGGTTTCTTTGTCAAAACCATTGACTGTGGAGAAAAGCGGAGATGTTGATTACAAGAGTACAAACTTCAGCAATGAGATGAATAAGCCCTGTGGATTTAATGTACGGCATAGTAATTGCAACTAGTAATACTCTATTATATTCTTGCTAAGAGAGTAGATGTTATATTTTCTCACCGCACATACACAAACACAAAATAGTAATTATGTGATGTGATGCAGGTATTAACTAATGCTATAATGATAATCATTTTGCAATATATAAGTATCTTAAATTAACACATCATACAACTTAAACTTAAGCAATGTTATATGTCAATTACATCTCAGTAAATCTGGAAAAAAAACAATTGACCATATATTTCTGGATTCTATTCTATTTCATTGATTTTTGATTCTATACTTTGGCCAATACCATACTGTCTTGATTACAGTAATGTATAATAAGTATTGAAATCTTGTGTGCAAGTTCTCCAACTTTGTTTTTATTTCCCAAAGTTACTTTAGTAATTCAGATCCTTTGCATTCCATATGAATCGGAAGTAGCTACTCAATTTTGCATAAATAAAGCTGGTTGGGATGTTGTATGAGTTTGTATTGATTCTATACATCAATGTGAGAAATGACATTTTAACCAATATTGTCTTCCAGTCCATAAATATAGCTGCTCTTTAATTTCACTCAGGAATGTGTTATAATTTATAGTGTACAGGTCTTGCACAACCTTGATCAAATTTATCCCTAAATATGTCATGTTTTTGGTTTTATTGTAAATAGTACTGTTTAAAATTTTTAACTTCCATTTATTCACTACCAGTACATAGAAACAAAACCGATATCCAGAATATATTGACCTAATATTCAGAAACCTTGTTAAACTCACCTACTAGTTCTAGTAGCTTTTTGGCAGATTCTATAAACTCTTCTCTATAAATAACCATTTCTGTGAATAAAGACAGTTTTACTTTTTCCTTTCCAATGTAGATGCTTTTAATTTCTTTTTCTTGCCTTATTGCACTGCTGGAACCTCTAATATAAGGTTGAACAGAAGTAGTGAGAGCAGACATACCTGCCTGATTCCTGATGTTAGTGGGGAAAGCATCTTTTACCATTAAGCATAGAATCTTTTACCATTGAGCATGGTGCTAACTGTAGGTTATTAATGGTTGCTTTCTATCAGGTTGATAATTGTCCATTCTGTCCTAGTTTTCAGAGGTTTTATAATGAATGGATGTTTGTTCTTCTTTAACTATTATTTGATTTTGCTTTGTTTTTTTTTTTTCTTGTTGGCTGCCCTTCCAGTGAATTCCATGGATCAGTTTTCAGATGTTAAACCAAGCTTTTATTCCTGAGATAAATTCCATATTGGTGTGATTATTATCTTTAAATTTTTTTTAAATTTTATTAAAATTTATTTAATTTTATTCAAATTTTATTAAGAAGTATTTTGTCTACATGCATGATGGATATTGGTCTATAGTTTTCTTTTTTTTCTAATGTCTTTTTCCAGTTTTAGAATCAGTGTAACTGATGAGTTGATCTCATAGAATGAATTGGGAAGTTTCCTGGCCCTTCATTTTTTTTTTTAGGAAAGTTTTTTTAATGGAGTTGGTATTATTTCTTCCTTTAATTTTTGATAGAATTCACCAGTGAATTAATCTGGGCAAGGAATTTTTTTGTGTGGTGAAGTTTTTAAACTATACATTTAATTTCTTTAGTAGATATAAGGCTATTCAGATCTGCTTCTCTTCAGTGAGCTTTTACACAGTTTGTGGTTTTCAAGGAATTTTCCCATTTCGTTTGACTGATTGATTGTATTGGCATAAAGATATTCATAATATTCTCTTCTTAGCGTTTTAATGTTTGTAGGATCAATAGTGATGGCCTTTCTCATTCCTGATATTGGCAATTTACATCTCTTTTTTCCTGATCAATTTCACTAGAAGTTTATCAATTTCATTGATCTCTAATAACCAAATTTTAGTTTTAATATACCGTATTTTACTGTGTATTATGTGCACCCCAGTTTTTGACCCAAAATTTCAGGAAAAAAATTTTTTAAGTTTTTAATTCTTTTTTAAAATTTATTTACATTTAGAAACACAATTGATTATTGTATTCCAGGGTACTATTTTGCGTATAGATATCAATATTGCTTTCTAGAATTATACTTTTAACACGTAAGTGTAAATAAAAGAATGAAAAACATTTATATAAATACAGAATTAGTACTACCCATGCATAATGTGCATCCTTATTTTTCTCTCAAAAACTTGGGCAAAAAAAGTGTGCGTTATTCATAGTAAAATAGGGTATTTTTTTATTTCATTGATTTCTATTCTTTTCTTTACTGTATTCTTCTTGCACTTTGGGGAGGTAGTTTTATCTTCTTTTTCTGGTTTCTTCAGGTGGAAACTGAGGTCATTGATTTGAGGTCTTTCTTCTCAAACACCTGTATGGTGTTTAGTGCTATAAATTTCTCTCTGAGCACTACTTTAGGTGTATCCTGCAACTTTAGATGCCTTACGATTTTACGTTTATCCAGCTTAAAATATTGTCTAATTCCTTTGACCAACTTTTATTAAAGGGTTTGCTAGTTTCTAAATATGAGGGACTTTCCAGATATCTTTCTGTTACTCATTTCTAATTCCATTTTGGCCAGAGAACATACTTTGCATTGAAGTTATTGAGGCTTTTTTTTTTTTTTTTTTTTTATGTTTAAGAGTATGGCCTATGGCAAATGTTTTGTATTTGAAAAGAATGTATATTCTGCTATTGTTGGCTAGAGTGTTATGTAAATGTCAATTTAGTCAAGTTAGATGAAAATATTATTCTAGTTAATCTAATGTCCTTGCTGATACTTTGTCTACATGTTCCATCAATTATTGAGTGAGAGCTTTTGAAATCTTTCACTACACTTGAGTGCTTTGTTTCCTTCTTTTGTTCTATCAGTTTTTGCTTCATGTATTTTGAAGCTCTGTTACCAGCTGCTACACCTTTAGGATTTTTATGATACCTTGATAAATTGACCCTTTTATTGCTATGAAATTACCCTCCTTTTTCCTTGGTAGTATTCTCTTTTAAGTATTATTGTAGCTACTCAATCTGTCTTTTTGTTAGTGTTTGTTGTATGTATCTTTCCCATCCTTTTATTTCTATTCTGTTTGAGTATATTTAAAGTGGTTCCCTGTAGTTAGGTTTTAGTGGGATTTTGCTTGTTCATCCAATCTGATAATCTCTGCCTTTTAATTGGGGGCACTTAACTCACCAATATTTAATGTGGTTAGTCACATAGTTGGATTCAAATTTTCCATATTGCTATTGATTTTGTATTTACTTCCTCTTTTTTCCTAGTATTTTGCCTTCTTTAGTTTAATTGAGTCTTCTTGATGATTCCATTTTGTCTCTTTGTTGATTTATGAGCTGAAACATTTTGGGTTTTCTCCAGTGGCTCCTTTCAATTTATAGTATACATCTTTAGCTTATTGTTTACTTTCAATAAATATTGTATCACCCACATAATTTAAGAATCTCAGTACACTTCCATTTCCTTGCCACCTACCTTTGTGTTACTTTTGTCATATATTATACTTCCACATAAGTTATAAATCTCATGATATATTCTTACTGTTTTTGCCTCAATTATGAGATTTTACAAATAAGAAAAATTCTTATATATGTGGGTATTTACCTATGTGTTTACTATTTCTGATTCTCTTCATTCTTTTATATAGATACAAATTCTTCTGGTTTCACTTTCATTTTGCCTAAAAGAATTTCTTTAACATTTTTGTAGTATAAATCTTTAGCTAGTGAATTCTTTCAGCCTTTGTATATATAAAAAATATTTTACCTTAAAATTTTTTTTACTTTTATTTAAAAAATATTCAATTTGAATTATTAAATTTTATTTGATTTTTTAAAAGATTTTATTTATTTTTAGACAGAGGGAAAAGGAGAAAGAAAGAGAGGGAGAGAAACATTAATGTGATGTTGCCTCTCACACACCCCCTACTGGGGACTTGGCCCACAACCAGGCACATGGCCTGACTGGGAATCGAACTGTCAACCCTTTGGTTTGCAGGCCTGTGCTCATTCCACTGAGCCACAGCAGCCAGGGCTGAATAGTTAAATTTTAAAAGCTGTGTAATAGTTCATGCTGTCATTACAAGTCAAATTACACAAAATGATAAATAAGAAAATCTGATGATTAGCTTCCCTGTACTCCAAACTCCTCTCTGCCTAATTAGATGACCAATGTTTATTTTTGGTATTAAATATCATTTTTTTTCATTTTCCACAACACTCAGAGATATACAAAATTATACATATTTGTACTGTTGTCTTATTTTTTCTTCTTTTGAAATTTCTTCCTTTCTTTCTTCCTTCCTTCCTTCCTTCCTTCCTTCCTTCCTTCCTTCCTTCCTTCTTGCTTTCTTACTTGCTTTCTAGCTTTCTTCCTCTCTTTATTGCTTTTTTACTTAATATATCAATTATGTTCCTCTAATACTGTGAGTCTCAACTCTAACTGCATAGAATCATCTTGGGAGTTTTTAAATACTTCCAAAGACTGGGCTAATTTAATCACTTTAGACATTGGCCTTTTAAAAAAAAACTCTCTAGATGATTCTGATGTGAAGTCAGGGTTGAGAGCCTCTGATCTAGTCTAATACATACAGATGTAACTCATCCATTTCAATAGCTAGATAATATTTCATTATAAGGGTGCATCAAAATCCATTCTACTGCTTCTCTATTCATGTTCACTCATGTTGCTCCTAATTTCTTTACCTAATACTGTGTTTGGTGCAGAAAGTTTTATTTATTTTTCCAAGTATATTTTATTGATTATGCTATTACAGTTGTCCCATTTTTTTTCTCCTCTTTATCCCCTCTTCCCTGCAAACCCCCTTCCTCCAGCATTCCACTCCCCTTAATTTATGTCCATGGGTCATACATATAAGTTCTTTGGCTTCTCCACTTACTATACTATTCTTAACCTCCCCCTGTCTATTTTGTACCTATAATTATGCTTCTTATTCCATGTACCGTTCCCCCCATTCTCCCCATTTCCCCTCCCCAATGATAACCCTCCATATGTTCTTCATTTCTGTGATTCTGTTCCTGTTTTAGTTGTTTGCTTAGTTTGTATTTGTTCTTGTTTTTTTTTTTTTAGATTCAGTTGTTAATAATTGTGAGTTTGTTGTCATTTTACTGATCATACATTTGATCTTCTTTTCCTTAGATAAGTTCCTTTAACATTTCATATAATAAGGGCTTGGTGATGATGAATTCTTTTAACTTTACTTTGTCTGTGAAGCACTTTATCTGCCCTTCCATTCTAAGTGATAGCTTTGCTAGATAGAGTAATCTTGGATGTAGGTCCTTGCCTTTCATGACTTTGAATACTTCTTTCCAGCCCCTTCTTTCAGCTGATAGTCTTATGGGAACTCCTTCGTAGATGACTGTCTCCTTTTCTCTTGCTGCTTTTAAGATTCTGTCCTTATCTTTCATCTTGGGTAGTTTAATTATGATGCATCTTGGTGTGTTCATCCTTGGATCCAACTTCTTTGGGACTCTCTGAGCTTCCTGGACTTGCATGTCTATTTCAGTAACCAGATTGGGAAAGTTTTCCTTCATTATTTTTCAAATAAATTTTCAATTTCTTGCTCTTCCTCTTCTCCTTCTGGCACCCCTATAATTCGGATGTTGGAATGTTTAAAGTTGTCCCAGAGGTTCCTAAGCCTCTCCTCATATTTTTAAATTCTTGTTTCTTCATTCTGTTTTGGCCGAATGCTTTTTTCTTACTTTTGTTCCAAATCGTTGATTCGAGTCCTGGATTCCTTCCCTTCCCTATTGGTTCCCTGTATATTTTTCTTTATTTGACTTTGTATATCCTTCCTTCATTTCTTCTTTTATTTTGTGTCCATACTCAATTATTTCTGTGAGCATCCTGATTACCAGTGCTTTGAAGTCTGCATCTGATAAGCTGGCTACCTGCTCATTGCTTAGTTCTTTTTCTAGAGATTTGATCTGTTCTTTCATTTGGGCCATATTTCTTTGTCTTGGCACACCTGTTATGTTGTAAAGGGTGGAGCCTTAGGTATTTGCCAGGATGAGGAAATGCACTTTGCTGCATTGTGGTGCTGTATGTGGGGAGGGGTCAGAGAGGGAACAATGCCATTTACCTGGCTCTCACCCCACTTTCAGTCACTTCTCCTGTTACCCACAAGCAAATTGGGCCTTTCTGGTGCTGATTCCTGGGTGGGTAGGCTTGTATACATTCTAGGATTCCATGGGTCCCTCCAATGGATTCACCTGTGAGACTGGGAGTTTCTCCCATTGCTGCAACCTCCACAGATTTTTACAGCCAGAGGTTTTGAGGCTTTCTTTCCCCATGTTGGAACCCTGGGTTGTGTGGTCTGTCTCTCTCTTCAGTTGTTCCTCCCAGTTTATCCTCATTTGAATGTGGGACCACCTGGTCTGCCAGCTGCCACTTTGCTGCACATCCTCTCTGCCCTGGCTGCCCATCTCTGCCCGTCCTACCCATCTGGATGAATGTTTCTTCTTTAACTCCTTGGTTGTTGGACTTCCATACAGTTTGATTTTCTGAAAGTTCTGGTTGTTTTTTTGTTTGTTTGTTTGTTTTTAAACTGGTTGTTGTCCTTCTATTGGTTGTGGGAAGAGGCACAGTGTATCTACCTATGCCTCCATCTTGGGCAGAAGTAGAAAGTTTTATTAGCATACTATTTTCTTCAGTGGTTATTACCTTTTATTTTTTTAGAATCTCTCATTTTGGCAAATTTATGCTTTAGGTCTTGAATTGTATTCTATCTGACAATACTACTCACAGTTATGCTTTCAGTTGTTGCTTTGCATTTGCCTAGTGAATTTTTACCTGCTGATTTGTTCACAAAGTTTTGCTGTTACTTGTTTTAGTCATTAGCAGAATGTAGCTAGAATTGAACAAAACAATCCTACCTGAAAGTTCTTTTCCTTTTTATAGGAATAGTAACATTTCAAATAAGAATTCAAAATGACCATTAAGTCTTCAAGGCTTACCTATACTAGTGGACAGCACAGTGGGGTTTCAGGCGCCATGCCAGCCTGAACGCCACCCACTCCTAACCTTCTCAGTTCTTGTACGTGCAGATGTCACACAAGGCACTTCTGATTGCAAATGAAAATTGCAAATGTAAACTGTTTCTATCTTAATTTTATCACTTTTTCCCTTTTAATTTTCAAGAAGCTTAAATTATTAGCACTTGTTTAAACAATGCTACAGCTTGTCCTGGTATCTCTGAGGAAGTGTTGCTGACAGCTTCCCAATGATGTCACCCTTGAAAGCACTATTTCTAACACCCATTCCATCATGGACATTGTTCAGAAAGTTCCTGAATAATTCAGAGTGACCCACAGCCCCGGCATATTTATAAAAGTGCAAATTGAAGAGTAAATCAGAAACTTTATTTCCATGTCTGGGGCCCTGAAAGCCATGTATGCATATATTCACTGTGTACTGATGCATCTCATCAGTGGAGGTGGGAAGAGGCAGAGCTGGTCTTCTAAGGAAGTTCAGGGGCCAAATTCCCTCTAAGATCCCCTGATCTATCCCTTGCAGCACATTAATCATTTGGGGGGAATTACAACTCCCTGCCTGACCTTTTAGGAGCTCCCCACAGTACATTTATTAAACACATATTCAGTGCTAGCACTGTGGTAAACATCTAGATTATTTTATTTAATAATTGCCACAATTCCATGAAGTAAACACTGCTAGTTTCTTATTTCTCAGATGAGAAAAATAAGGCTCAGAAAATGATATCACTTGTTTAAGGTCACCCAGAAAATTAGACGAAGAGTAGGAATTTGACCCAGGTTCTGTGTGGTGCCAGAGTTTACCCCCTCTGATAAACTCATTCAATATACTATGAAGGACTCTGGCCATAGTCTCATCCTTGCTAACCTATCTGATATAATCTGCATAACCTGGTCCCCCAGCCCCTTCCATAGCCTATATTCCAGCCATACCTAATGGTCCCTAATGTGTTTTGTTATCTTACTCCTCCATTTCTTTGCTCACAGTCTTGACACTGCCTGGAAGTGACCACTGTACTCCATGCACAATTCTTTCAAAGCTCTTGTACAATTTACAGCATCCTGTGCATTCACATCTCCTTACTCTACCGATCTCTAGAGTGTGAGTTCTCTGAGGACAGGGCTGTGTTTCACTCACCTTCATGCCCTGAACACCTTTGTGTATAGACAGTGCCTGGCACACAACAAATGCTCAATAATAAACTGGATGTTCTCCCGCAAGTTTTTGTTTGTCCCCACTATGAAAACAGATCAACCCCCCGCCCCTTTTTCTTTTTAAAGCTGGGGAGGGTGAAACAAAGGAAAAGCTTAGGGCAGAAGAAGCAAGAGCAGAGAGCCTCGGGTGGGCTGCCTTGGCTTACTGGAAAGTCAGAGAAAAGGAGGCTTGGGAGACAGGTTCAGGGGGTTAGCCTGGGATGAGCAGCTGCAGCCCATTTCTCCCCTGGTTGCATGTATCATGGCATCCCCTAGAGTTTAGGAGATGCACACCTAAGAGGGAAGAAAGGCATAAGCATGCTCCTTGAAGGGAGAGCAAGCCAGATCAAGCCCTTTTGATCTGTCATTTTATTTCTTGTTAGACAAGTGGGAGGCATGTTTATTTCTATCACTTTATGGACTTTCCTCTATATAGTGGATCTTAAACACTGGGTTGCCTAAAGCACTTGCAAAGCCCTGGGCCCACTAAGGTTTCCTCTCCAGAAATTAAAGACCCAGCGGGGCATGTATTTCCTGGGTCTGATTCTATCTGACTGCTCTGCTTCCATGAGGTTTAATCATATGCAAATGTCAAGGTGAATGGGACTAGAGGTCTAATGTATGATGCATGATCACTATAGTTAATATAACACTGTATCGAACACTGGAAAATTACTAAGAGAGTAGACCTCAGGTGTTCTCACCACATGCACACAAACGGTGAATATGTGAGGACATGATACGTTAATTGGCTTGACTATAGTAAGGATTTCATTGTGCATCTGTATATCAAAATATCATGTACGCCTTAAGTACATACAATTTTAACTTCATAAAAAAGATTGAGTTGCTTCATCAGCACCATCTTGAATAAAGTTTCTTTTGCTCATCTCAGTTCCCATATGGTAAATAATTCCCAACGTTGACTCTATGCTAGATGATAGATATGGGACACTTGGCAATTCTAAAGGCAAATAGAAGGATCCCCTCACAAAGTCTGCAGCAGGCTCACAAACTCAAGCCCTCAGGGACCAAGAAGGGAACTTAAGTGAGAGGTGGTTCAGTTGGAGCATGGGGAAAACTGGATAATGCAGCCATGTTTCAAGGGGCAAACTCTTCTCATTCCACCCAATTGTTGCCTTGTGGGAATTCTAGTATATTGCTGTCAGAAACTTCAGCTGCTCGAGAGTACTTAGAAATCTGGATGCTTTATAAAATTGGAATTTTAATGATGGCTACTACTTCTGAATTGAAAAAAAAAATCTTTACGGTCCAAACAAAACATATCTTTTAGCATGACCTGGGTTGACTTTGCCAGTTTTCAACCTCTGGCTTAGATTTTCACACAGGGCTAAGCAGTCAGACTAATCTGGGTTTGAATTCCCCTGCTATCACAGGTTTCTTGGGTAACCTTGGGTAGATCCTTGAACATCTCAGAGTGCTGGTTTCTTCTTCTGTAAAATGGGACCTCCCCCCAAACCATGCCAGTTCATTAGACAGGGGCAAGAACTTTGACCATTTAGTTGGCTGAGCTGTCCTGTGCCAACAGTGGTCGGCACATCCTTGTTGGCACAACGATATTGTGAAAAGCAGTGAGTGATATGTTCTCCTGCCTTCAATACAGGGGATGTGATAAGTAGAACCTCAGGTGGTATCGTGGCATGATTTGAACAAAGCAGTCCATTATCAGTTAGGATCTATTTGCTTGCAAGCGATAGAAACCTAGCTCCACTGGTTTCAACAAAACAGGAAATCCGTTGGTTCATGTCTCCATAAGGCTCAAGGCTTCAGCTATGACCAGACCCAGGGGTACAGAATGATCTCTTTCTGTGTTGTGACTCCACTTAACTCTGTGTTGGTTTTAGTCTCAGACAGGGTCTCCCTATGTGTTGTAAGACAACTGCTGGCAGCCTGGTTTTAGATCTTCCCAGGTATAAGCACTTGCCTTTTTCCACAATAGTTTAAATTCTCTTTGACTCTGATTGGATCACGTGTACATTTCTGACCATTTCCCTAGGTCTGGGAGAATGAGATACTCCGATTGGCTGACTTGGAGCACATACCCATGCTTGACCCACTCAATCCCCTTCAAATCATACAAATTAAGAACTGTTGTGGGAATGGTTCCCTAGAGGAAGAAGGGAAAATAAATGCTGGTGACAAAAAGAGTGTCTGCTCTGCATGCCATGTCTGGATGATTTGGGTCTATAAACAGCCCCAGCTAACCTTGCCTATAGAGCTCCCACATCTCCCCATTGTTCAAGATGGAGCTGGCGACAGACTGGTAGGCACCGGCTGCATACCTCCCGAACCAAGCAAGCAAAGGGCTGCTTTGGCTAAAGGCTAACGAGGCATGAGATATTTGCAAACCCCTCTCCAGAGAGGTTGCAAAACACAGAAGAAATTTAATAGTATCATCAAGTAATCGCATTGCACACTGGACTCTTGAAAATGCACTGCATCTTCCCTTTCATCTTGCTCTAATGGATAATGCTCATGGAACTTGCACTAGAGGAGAATAACATTCTGGCCTGGAATATCAAATGTAAGGGGCCAATTATTCCTGCTCCTTGAGACCCCATGCACCCAGCTTGCATATTCATGGCTTTCAAATGCAGATGAGATGGCAGCTGCTGATTAAAAGCAGTTCACTTGGTTGTGAGAGAATTTGGGGACTCCGGGAGAGACCTCCAGGGAGACCTTTTGAAGCTGATTGGTGGTGAAATGTCCTCTTCAGGGGTTTTCTGTTTCTGCTCAGTGCGGTTCTTTGGAATAGTAAAAATTCTGGATCTTTTAGCTCTGAGGAGCAGATGCTTGCACTCCAGCTGGGTGCATGTAGATATAGATTGGGAAGTACAGAGCCTTCATTTACTTGATGCAGAACTGTTCTAAACTAGATTTCCCCCTTTCAGAAGAGATGAGAACGGGTGGGGTAGAGATGGGGGTCTGCGGAAATTTGACTTGGAAGTATGCTTGAGATCCTTGTTTCCTGTCTGG
Organism: Glossophaga mutica; assembly: GCA_039655065.1. Taxonomy (NCBI): domain Eukaryota; kingdom Metazoa; phylum Chordata; class Mammalia; order Chiroptera; family Phyllostomidae; genus Glossophaga; species Glossophaga mutica. The sequence continues at coordinate 104,441,344 of CM077305.1, forward strand.
GATGGTCTAGGGCAGTTCTTCTCGAACTTAAATAGACACAAGCCCTCCTGAGTATTTTGTTAATATGCAGACCCTGTTGTAGTAGGCTTGTCGTGGGAACTGAGATTCTGCATTTTCTGTAAGCGCCCAGGTGCTACCAATGCTGCTGGTCCATGGGTCACTCTTTAAGTACAAGGGTGTAGAGCGATGATTCCCAAACTTGGTTGCTTATTTGAATCACTTGGAGAGGTTTTAGAAATCAGAATCCAGGTCACACCCCAGACCAGTTGGATCAGAATCTCAGTGTGGCACCCAGGAGTCAGTATTTTTGTAAAGCCTCCCAGGTAATTCCTCTGTGCAGCCAAGTCTGAGAACCAGTGCTGTAGTGGTTCTCGTCCCTGCCTGCTGCACACTCTATTTATCTGAGGGGTCTGAAAACTACCAATGCCCAGCCCTACCCCAGGCTGAATCTCCTGAGATGTGTACGTTGTGGAAATGGACCTGAGTATATTTATGTTTCAAAAGCCTCAGACTTGTTGATCAGCAGCCAAGGTTAATAATCAGAGATAGAGGGAATAAACCCCTGAGGTTCTTTTCAACCCTAAGATCTTGTGAATTATTTTTGCTATTATTATCACTAGGGATATATAATAATGTTTGGACTCAGCTCTGTATCTCCTAAGGCTGATCTGCAGAACCTCACATCTGTATTTCACCAATGCTTTTGCCTCTCCCTCCTAATTCCATGATGACTAGAGTCATATGTCGATTGCTGAAAATTTTGTAATACATAAAAGTGCACCAGATAAAATATATTCTAACAATACCCCCAACGTAACTACTGTTCCTATAGTACTTCCTGATTCTAACCATTGCACACATTTGGGCTTATCTTTTTTATTTTTTAAAAGATTTTATTTTTTATTTAGAGACAGGGGAAGGGAAGGAGAAAGAGAGGGAGAGAAACATCGATGTGTGGTTGCCCCCCACATGTCCCCAACTGGGGACCTGGCCCAGGCATGTGCCCTGATGGGGAATCGAACCATCAACCCTTTGGTTCTCAGGCCCACGCTCAACCTACTGAACTACACCAGCCAGGGCTGGGCTTATCTTCTTTAAAATTTTTATTTTATTGTGTTAAGAACACTTATCATGAGGTCTACCCTCCTAATAAATTTTTAAGTGTACAATACAATAATATTGACTATAGGTACAGATCTCTAGAGCTTATTCAGCTTGCTCAACTAAAACTTTTACGCTGATTGATTAGCAACTCCCGATTTTTCCCTAGGTCTTGGCAACTATCATTCTACCTTTTGATTCTACAAATTTGACTATTTTAGATAACTCAGATATGTGAAATCATTCAGTATTTGTCTTTCTGTGACTGACTTATTTCACTTATCACAATGTCCTCAAGGTTTATCCATGTTATTGCATATTGCAGAATTTCCTTCCTTTTAAAGACTGAATAGCTTTCCATTGTGTACATATACGACCTTTTCTTTGCTTATTCATTCATCAGTGTACTTTTAGGTTGTTTCCATGTTTTGGCCGCTGTGAATAGCACTGCAACAAACGTGGAAGTGCTAACATCTCTTGGAGATCCTGATGTCAATACTTTGGGATAAATACCTAGTAGTGGAGTTGCTGGATAGTGTGGTAGTTTTAATTTTTGGCTTTAAGTTTTTCTTATTTTGCAAGATTGGAGTTGTTTTATAACCATATTTTCCCTCTTTAATATATTACTTCCCCGTATAGATCTTCTGTGGTATATTTCTTAATGACTACACATTAACATCACTCATTGAACCATTCTTCACCTCCTGATAAACATTCAGATTATGCCTAACTCAAATATATTTTAAGAAAACTTTCTAGATACAGAATGGTATCTCAGTGGGCAGGAACATTTCTTTAAGAGACTGGGTTCATACTGTCAAATTAGGGCTTCATATCATAATTCACTTTTGAATATCCAGTGCCTTGCATGTAGTAATTGCCAAGTTGTTGAATGAATGAGTGAGTGCATAAAGGGAATCATTGCATCTCCAGCATTTAACCTGGCCCATAGGAGTCATTCAACAGGTGTTTCTAGAGTGAATGAATGAGTGAACTCCGAACAAAACATTAAAAGCATTAAAAGATAGATATTCATGGCTGGGACATGTCAAGAAGCTGACTCTAGAATATAATTTACTTTTCACCCTCAAAAGCAGCCCAGCTCAATTACCTACAAATACTTTCCAATGTGAAGTCTAACATCATACTTTGCTCTTGGTAAGGTTTTAGGAAATTAATTGTTCCGTTTCTCAAAAACCTTCACTATGCAATAATTTTTTAAAAACCTCCACTATGCAATTATCTACAATTACTAATGAAAACAGGTGTCTTAAATGTTCAAATTGAGACACAAAGGATTCATTATCATGGCAGGCGATCACTAATACCCACTTTTCAGTGGGGCGTTAAGATCAAACATAATATGAATGATTATGGGGGCCATGCAAAGGGAATAGGTACTTCCTGGGTGCTGCTCATTAGAAAAAATCTGATGGAAGGCCAGAGGTTGACAAGCATTAAAGTAAGAAGCAGAATTTCTTGGGGATGTGGAGCACTGCATGGCCGAGAGAAGTGCAAAGTAATAACAGTGTGTGGGGGGGGATAAAAACCTTTTATTCAAAGTTCCTTTCCATGGAGTGAAATTATTTCAATCAAGCTATTGTCCCTGCACTCAATTTCTGCATCTGTTGAGTGGCCGTGAGAAAACCTAAACTTATCTGACCACAAAACTCCTTTTATACATAAGATAAAGGGTTTTTGTGGGGAAGCAATGGAGAGAATGAATAACAATAGAAGACCACGGTGACTGGCTTCTGCTTGAAGGTCAAGATGCAATTCATTCTATTTCTCCTTTTAAGTGTTCTTTAAGTCCCGGTTTCTGAGAACTTGTGATTATAAAGGTGGACCAGGTATAACAGGGTATCTAAGCATTGCAGGAATCAGAATTCTGCACTCCTGCCGTACACGTGCTGCTGCATTATACACTGGGAGTTACAACTTCGAGAAAATGCTGTAAGGCGAGGAGTTGACAGTAGAGAAGCTGGGAGGTGTTAGAACTTCGCCTGGCTGGCTCAGGGCACAATCTCCATGCATAGGAGGGATGAGCACAGTTACCATGGGGCATTTGCAGTTCTTGAATACTAGTTTATGTTAGAAATAGTTAAGTAGGGCCAATATTCCCTCTAATTTTGTTCTGTGGGGTGTACCCAGAGGTTGAAGCTTGTGGTATCCATTCCTTTGACAAGCAGAAAGCTACCCCAACTTTCTGATTTCCACAAAATGCAAGCCCCAGGAGCTATACTGCTCCAAAAGGTTTCCGTGGCCTACTGTGTTTGAAGAAAACCACATCCTCCAGGGAAATTCACAATGGAAATTGACATATTATTGAAACGAGAGTCCTGCAGCAGAGGAACCCTGATCAACTGGGTTTACCTATTTTTTCCTAAAGCTATTTAGCCACAGGTATGTAGGAACTGTTAACATGCACTGAACTAGCATTCTGTGAATAATGTTTTAAGAAACATTGGTTTATAGTGTTTTCTTTTTGGTTTTTCTATCAAGTTTTGAATTCTTCTGTATTTCTGTGATTATGTTAATGAGAAACTGAGCTGCAGAGGCAATTCTGTTTTTGTCCATCTAACCGTTTGTGGATTTATCTTTCCTCCTCTCTAGCAGGTGGCTCTGGGGAGTTTCAATTCACAGAATTCTCATCCTGCCTCTACTGTACGATTGCCAGATAAAAATATCCCACCTGTTGAATTTAAATTTTAGATAAACAGAATAATTCTGTGCTCTATGCTTACACATTCATTTTTATTTGCTAAATCAAGCGATACTAGCATTAGATATCAGCACCCCAAGGCTGCAGTCTTGGAATGCCTTCTCTCCAGTTCATAATGCCTGTTCAGGAAGGGGGTGTGGCGTTCCTACCCGATCCAGGTTAGTCACAGAACTTCTCTTGCCATTCCTGATTTGGTGCTGGAGGAAAAGGATGTTGCCTTTCATCTCACAAAGATGAAAGAATTGTAATCGGCGACTGGGGACAACTGTGTTCCCCTCCATGTAGAGAAAGGCTATCTGCAGCAGGTGAGGATGAGGCTACTGCCCACGGGGAAGCAAGCCAGGAGATGGAGAGAGACAGAGCTCTTACAGCCTCGGTGGTGTCCCTTGATCTGCTTCTGTCTGAAACTAGTGCCACCTTCAACTTGGCAGGTATACAAGCCAATACAGCTGGTCTTCATAATGTCCTTTCTTTTCATTCAGTGTTATTTTATTATAATATTGATGAGATGCTGTAGGAACTTAACTCTTGCTTATATCAATTAGCCTATGGTAAAATTGGTTTCATTATGTGTCATTTTGCTTAAAGTTGTAGAACCTATGGATGCCATTAAATGAAGACTTATTGCACATCTATCTTTTGCTTTCTTAAGCTAAAAAATTGAATTGCAACCAATACAGAAGCATATGTGTACTTCTTTACTGCTCCACAGTCCTGCTATTATTTAACATTTATTTAGCATCTACTATATTCCAGAGTTTATACTAGCTGATTCCCTGAGCCCATGACTGACATTTAGAGCTACACAGGTCACTGCCTTGACCTTTGCAGTACAATTAGACTCATGGAGTCAGCGCTTCCTCTAGAGACCTCCTCCTAACCCCAGTTTCCCACATCTGACCACTGCTGGATAGCAAGAGGCTGGATTTGAACAGAGTCCTCAAGTATCAGCATACTTCAGTGCAAAATCTTAGCAGAAGTATCCTATGCACTTTTGCTGCAAACCTTCTCCTTTCTGAGAGCTGTCAATAGAAGAAGGAGAGGTTCCTGCCCACAGTTTGCTTTCTTGCTTAGCATGAATAACAGTGGAGCAGCTGATTGACAGCAGCGTGAGAGTGAAGTCACGGGAATCTCTCTGATATATTGTAAAGGGATGTGAGGCCAAATCCTCCTGTTCAATCTCTTGTGAGTTATGTAAGTAGTGCAATGACTGGTGGGAGGAAGCTGCTGCTGATTCTCTCAAAGACTTTCATTCGGATGAGCCAACCTTTTCTAATATTCTGAGACTAATAGCTGCCAAAGAGAGTTCATTTGACATTGCAAATTTCTGTCCCTGGTGTATGTATGTTATTGAAAAAGATGTTAAAAGGAATAAATAACATGGAAACAATGTTTTGTTCAGGGATTGAGATGGCCCTATCATTTCTCTAGCTTCCTCCCCTTTCTGTGTATAGCTCATGACCTAGCTGTTGTGAATTATCAGTAATTCTTTCTGCAGTCCCTGTTCTCTCAACCCTGGGTCTTTGCACACACCATTTCCTTTGACTGGAACAGTTTTTCCATCCCGATTCTTACTGTGAAATTCACGTGGGTAACTCCTTGCCCTCTCCAGACATCTGGCTCAGTCACTCTGTTCTCCTTTGATCTCACTAAGCTTGCATGGGATGCTTTGCCTTCTTAATTCTACAGTATCCTGAATTTACTTCTATCGTTGAACTTATCATACTGTATTGTGATTATTGATATATTTCTTTGTTTCATCTCTAGACTGTAAGTTTTATTGGTGGTAGAGATTGGGTATTTTTCATCTTTGTATATCCCCAGAGCCCAGCATGGGACCTGAAACAATAATATTTGTGGATCAGTAAATCGCTTAAAAAATAACAATTTCTGAAATCTCTGTTCTTAAAGTTGGGAGTGCTTTGAGGGTGTTTGGCCTCATATGTGTGTCATAGTGTAGTGGAAAACTGTTGCTTTTCTTTTATCCATTTTTTTCATTTTTCTTCTACCAGCCTTGAATTTTTGGTATATTCTTCAGGTACTGGCAAAGCTGATAACAACCTTTGGCTCTATAGTTAGAGCATGTGACCCAGCCCAGACAATCAGTGGTGTTCATCTCTGGCTGTGGTGACTGATTCAGGGATGGCCATGGACAAAAGCTGATCCAATGACAGCGAATCTCAGGTTTTTGGTTGGAAACTCTGGACCACAGAAGCTCTTTTCTTCTGGATGCTGTGTTGAGTAGGTGCTAAGTCTCAGACTTCTGTGGATACTTTGCTAGTGTGAGGAAAGCCATCCTGAGGAGACAGCTAAAGGAATTACACAGACCCCAGGCTGCAAAACTGCAAACCCAATGATATTTTCAATCCCTGCAGCAACCCACACTGGAAATCCACCCTATCTCTGGACTTTTCTGATGCATGAGTAAATAAATCTCTGTCTTGCTATTTGGAAGCCAATTTGAGTTTAGTTTTCCATTATTTATAACACAAAGTCTTGATGGATACAGAGCCTCTCCTAGGGAGGGCTACTGTTTAAAATCAAGTCACTCATTCCAGTTGGTGTGATTAACTTTAGCTGAAGGTGCAGGCTTCATTTTGATCTTCTGGGAATACCCTCCACCTTTTCTGTATTTTGAATACCTGGTCTGTCCTAAGCACTGGCCCTGTGCTCTGTGACATCCCAAGAACTGCTAACAATCTCATCTGAAAGGTGCTGGCAGTATAGTGAAATGAAAGGAGCCCTGAACCATGGTTTAAGAAACACAGGCAAAAGTAGGTTAATAATAAATAAATAATAATACAAGGAAAAACTCTCTGTTTCATGTACTCACAACTGTAAACCTCGTTTTGCCCATCACTGTACATGCTTGCTTTTCATCTGGTTTACTTTGTGACCTTGAGCTGATCACCGCCCCTCCCTGGGCTTTCGTTTCTCATTTATGATGTGAGGACATTGGCTGACAATTCTCTAAAAACCCTTTCCAATATTAACATGCCACTGTCTGTGTAAAAATAATGTAAATGTACTTGATGTTGTGTCTGGTCAAAATAAATAGAGCTTCAGGCTTATTTACCCAACCAATATTTGTTAGGAGTCTACTATGTTCTAGGTGCTAGAGACACAGCTGTGAACAAAACAGACAAAAAAGCATCTGCTCTCTTGAAACTTACATTCTGCTGGGGGAGGTATATAATAAATATCTAAGTAAGATATACTGTACATCCTCAATATTCATGAATTCTGTGCTTGCAAATTTGCCTACTTAGTGAAATTTACCTGTAATTCCCAAATCAATATCCCAGTCACTTTCACAGCTGTTGGCTGAATGACCAGCACAGTCACACACAGAATGATGAAAATTTGAGTCGCCTGATGCACACATTCCCAGCTGAGGTCAAACAAAGCAATGCTTTCACTCTGTAAACAGTATTTTAGCAGTCTATTCAGAGCCAAATTATTCATATTTCTGTGGTTTTTGTTAGTGATTTCATTGTTTAAAATGCCCCAAGTGTAGTACAGAAGTGCTGCCTAGTGTTTCTAAGTGCAAGATGGCTGTGATGTACCTGGCAGAGAAAATACAGTCTGTCCAGAAGGTATCTAGCCATGTAATATGAAAAATAGAGACATTTACTAAAGAAGACACAAGAGACAAGAAACATTACATATAGGGCAATGGTGCCTCAGTCCGCTTGAAAGTAGGCACCTTGGAACCTCACACAGTTCTCTCAGTCGCCATCAGCTGCCCTGTTGTATTTTCCTGAACCTCACTGATGGTCCGAAATCTCTTCCCTTCTAATGGTGATTTTAATTTTGGGAAAAGCCGGAAGTTTCAGGACAGCAAATTTTGGCTGTAGGGGGACTGAGTCACCTAGGTGATTTGATGTTTCGCCAAAATCTCTGCATGAGACGTGATGCATAGGCAGGTACATTGTCATGACAAAGTTACCAATGAACAGTTGCTCGTAGCTGCAGCCTTCTAAATCATCCAAATAGTTTCCACAGAGAAATGTTCAAGCTTAGATTTGCTGCTGTACTCACTCAGTCATTTGAATGCAATGGCCACACAGTACACATGCTCACTCAATGGTGTCTACTGCCCCCCATTGACTAGTACAGAGAAGTCGTCATTGTTCACTCATGCACATTCTAGTCCACTCTCCTTGGCTGCCGGGTTACATCAATGTCACGCTAACTGTTCTCATTATATTAACAACGGCTGGACTTTTTCTGGACAGGCCTCATTGTATATTTTAGATAAACTTTGTTCAGGCATGAGTTATAGTGCTGTTGGTCATGCACGCACTATTAATGAATCGATGTATATTTTAAAAGGCACCTTCAAAATAAAACACAAAAAACAAGGTGATATATTCTTTGGTTGTCAAAACTGTGTGACCGGAATCCTATATCCCCTAAGAGCGAAGTGTTTGGTATTTGCTAATTCAGAGTTTGCCACAACTTAATAAAACGTAGCTACCACAAACAGCAAGGAAGCACTGGGTGCTATGTGAGCTTGTGGTGAGAGCTGTGGGGAAAAGCAAAGTGAGGAAGCAAGAAAGGGTGTCAGAAAAGTGTGATTTGGGAAGAGGAAGTAGCTTTTTACGTTGGAGCTGCAGCCTGGAGGCGGATGTGCTGGGACAGCAGCGGCCCGAGGGACAGCAGAAAGGGGTGAGTTTGAGAAACAGCAGAGGCGATGCCATGGAGGGCTTTGTGAGCTACTGCAAAACGCTGTCTTCACTTTGAGCCGAGTAGGAAACCGTTGGAGGTTTTCGACAAAGAAGGGATATAATCTGAGTTAGTTTGAAGGGGGTCCCTTTGGCTGTATCTTTGAGAAGAGACTAAAGCAGGACAAGGAAGAGAGGAGGAGACCGATGAGGAGGCTGTTGCACTAACTCGGATGAGAACTGAAGGTGAGTTTTGAATGACAGATCTGTGCTGTCACCATTAGCCTCCTAACTGAGCAGAGGTTACTGAGAGTTTGCAAGGCTCTCTTGTTGTAAAAGCCCTTGAACTTGAGCAGTAAATTATCCTCAAATCTCCATTAGCACACCTTGGTATGGTTCTCTCCTCAGATACCCTATGCCTTGCTCCTCCAGAGAAGAGGCTATAAATAACCTGCGATTCTGCTCTCATCAGGGAAACAGGGTCTGGACTCATCTTCTGGACACATTAATAACCACTCTCTCCTTGCCTCCAAATTAATCTTATTATGAGGCAGCTTTGTCATGGGTACCTCCTAAGCATCATTTAATTCCAGCCTAGCACTCAACAGTCCTGTTATTCACCAGGCTGTACTTCTTTTCAGTAACCTCCAGGGAGCATTGGATTTGGTTGAATTTCCAGCCAAATACCTTTTCTAGACAAACCCACTGCCTTGCCAATATGGATATTTTATTTTTGATCTAATTTAACTGAATTCATCTTTATGAGTGATCTATGATTACATGCAATTTTGCATTAATTTTGTGCAAAATCCAGGATTTAAGGAGAAGGAAAGAGATTTGAATTTGATTTTCACTAACTCTTTAGGGATAGTAGGGGAATGGAAGAAAAAGGAAACTGACATTTGTTGAGCATGTATTCTGTTCATTCATTCATTCATTCAATATTTTTGAATACCTACTGTGTGCTAGGCATTGTTCTATGTATTGAGGCTAAAGCAGAGAGCCAAGACACATGTTAATTAATGAAATGAGAAGCAGAATGGTGTACTGGTCAAGAGCATGTATTCTGAAGCCAGATTGCTCAAACCCAACCCCAGCTGTGTGACTTTGGGTAAGACACGTCACTCAATCTCTCTGTGCCTCAGTTTCATCATCTGTAAAGCAGGTGATAATAAAAATACCAGGGTCATGACTCATTAAATTAAATGAGTCCATGTTTAATATGCTTCATAACAGTCTGGTTGATAGTGCTTAATAAGTGAAGCAAAAACGCATATCCTAAAGGAGGAATTTAGAGAAATCTGGTAGTATAAAGGAGGCATAGGGACTGTGTTCAGTGCATCTAAATCTCTGCACAATCTCAAAGAGTCAGCCATAGTTCCTCTTTTTCACAAATGAGGAATCCAAGAACCAGGACTTCAAAGTTGCTTGAAGCTGAGGGCACTAAGATTGGTGGGGCAGAGTGAGAAATTCAACCTGGACAGGTTTCATTTCAAAATCCTGCTCCCTCAGGCAGAACTTCACTATAGGGTGAAAGTGGAAAGTCATTTTGCCACTAAATACAAAATATCCTGTCCCTTCCCTCCATCTAAGTAACGCTGGGGACAAGAGTCTCCCAGAAGAGAACAATGGAATATCGGTATGGTAGGCAGACTTAAGGCCTGGTCGGGCCAACACTCCCTTTATACTACATTACAACATACTGCCACAGTGTGTTTCTGAAACTTCTCTGGTGGTGGGGAATGCACTGCCTCCCCGGGCAGTCCATCCTATTTACAGACCTCTTGGTTCAGCTGAGATGCCTGTGGTACAAGCTAATAAATTCTCTCCCTTGCTCATTTTTGAAGCAATTCAACTTCTTGTTCATTCAAAAATAGTTTATTCTCATTCAGCCCGTGTATGGCCTTTGTTTTCCGTACATTGAAAGCAGCTACCAAACCTTCTCGGATTTAGGTAAAAGAGTTTGACTGTGTGTTAGGGTTCATGATACAAATTTTGTACAGGTAGAATATTTTGGAGATAGTAATGGCTCACATTTATTAAGTGCTCATCATGTCCAAGCACTGTGCTAACACTGTGTATGGATTGTTTGCTCACTTAATCCTCAAGAGCACCCTCTGACATTGTTATTAGCCCTGCTTAGTAGAAGTGGAAATTGAGACTCAGAAAACTTAAGTCATTTATCTAATAATGTGGAATAAGTGGTAGAGTCATGTTTTTTAACCCATGTCATCTGATCCTAGAACCCACTTTCTTAACCACCAGGCCACAGCCTCCCCAGTTCATGGAATTTCTAATGATGGAGTATAAAATACCATGCATACTCTAAACTACTACATGGCTGTAAGGCTGACAGTTTGTCTCTGTGCCTAGTGGCGTACTTAGCAGATAAGCACTCAGTAAACAAAGAATGAATAAATAAATAACTTCATGATTGATACAGCCTCTGAGAAAATAAAAATGGAACAGCTTTTTGACCTGGCAATTCCACTGCTAGGATTATACCCTAAGAATCCTGAAACACCAATCCAAAAGAACCTATGCACCCCAGTGTTCATAGGAGCACAATTTACAATAGCCAAGTGCTGGAAGCAATATAAGTGCCCATCAGTAAATTAATGGATTAAAAAACTATGGTACATTTACGTGATGAAATACTATGCAGCAGAGAGAAAGAAGGAGCTCTTACCCTTCACGACAGCATGGATGGAACTGGAGAGCATCATGGTAAGTGAAATAAGCCAGGCAGTGAAAGACAAATACCATATGATCTCACCTATAAGTGGAACCCAATCAACAAAACAAACAAGCAAGCAAAATACAACCAGAGACATTGAAATTAAGAACAAACTGACAGTAATCAGAGGGGAGGGAGGAGGGGACAATAGGGAAAAGGGGGGGAGGGTTTTCAGGAAAATCTAAAAAGGACACATGGACAAAACCAAAGGAGGGTAGGATCAAGGGGGGAAAGTGGGGATGGCTGGGGTGGAGGGAGTAGTGGGGGGGAATGGAGACAACTATACTTGAACAATTTTTTTAGAAAAAGGAAAAAAGAAATTAAAACTAAAAGAACGTTCATGTAGAAAAACACATTAGTACACATAACACAAAGGTTCAAATTGCTGGTTTGTACACACATTTTTTGGGGCAGAAAGATGTTTTCATTAATAAAGCTAGCCTAATTTAGAAAAAAAGGCTTGCTTAAAAAGTCAATCTTTCTTCATTAACCATCAAAGATAATACTGAATACGAAATGCTCATTTCTTGGGATTGGAAATTTGGAAGCATCCCAGTAACAGTAATCTTGGGTTTGGGGAGTGGGGAGGCTTTTTAGACCCAGAAACCTGCAGTGACTCTCCCTCCCTGCTCATGTCAGCTTAACCTCGATAATTCCCAGGTCTCCTCTGAGATTCAATCTGGGCATAAAGAAAACAATTTTGAAAGCTCCAGTGTCAAAGAGATTTCATTGCTATTTATTTTTTCATGAATTTATTACAAATAGGGTACTTGAAGAAACCAATGAGCTATAGATTGTTTGCATACTCACAGAGTCTTTTAGTTGTATATTGGTGCAGCTATGAATGGAATGATGGGATGACATTAATTTTGCTATAAGTAAGTGGAGAGAGTACATGCTACTTCATGCTCCAGACTAATGTGTCTGTACAAGCTGATAACTCAGAGATGGGAAATCTGGGGGAAAGTGCAGCTGGAATTTGGAACCAGTGAGTCTGTACTTCTGCATACTCAGCAAATTCCCCCTGGGATCATGGTCATTGGGTCACAATCAGTTTAGCTCCTGAAATGGCTGTATTCACAAGTTACCAATCACACTTAAAGAGTTTTTTGTAATAGTTGTACTGTAACCTGAAGAAGTCCCCACAACTAGGTCTTCAGAAGCAGGGAGATACATTGTGTTTAAGTTTGGGAGTCTTTGGAGCCCAATTCCTCTGCTTCTTAGTTGTTTGAATTCCATGTCCGTGAAGATGTCCATCTGTGTGGAATCTGGCTGAGGTAAGGTGCTATAATAAAAATCAGCTTTTTTAGAATTGATCAAACTGGGGTTCAAACCCAGGTTTTACAGCTTACCAGCCATGAGTCCTTAGGCAAGCCTCTTGGCCTTCCCAATCCTCAGTTTCTTCATCTATAAAACAGCAATGAGCATGCGTAGTCCTTCAGGATTGTTTGAGAACAATTCAATAATGCATGTAAAGTTTCTGGCATGGACATGATTTTCAAAGTCAGGTCTCATTCTCTTCCTGTGGCAGACCCTTCTGCGTGGCGTGGGCCCAGCTCCCACTCGGGGATGCACAGGACCCACGCCCACAGATAGGTTCTCTCGTGGGGAATCAGATTTGCAATGTACCTAAGCTTGCTTTTTGCTGAAAACTCTCTCACCCTGCAAATGCTTGTTGTAACTTCCTAAAATCCATGCTAAACCTTGCAGGGACCAGTATAACCGGCTTAACCACTTTTGCCTTTTCATTTGCTAATATCCTTCTGTGATGTGATTAGGGGCATTGGCTCCTTTTGTTGTAACTGGGGGTAGGGAGTGAGGACCATCCTGTGAAGAGATACAGAATAAAGGCCTGTCATGACGGAGGCCGTGGCTTTTGCTCCCCTTGAGAGAAAAGCCACGCTGTTGTCCTTTTTCCTCCACCGGACTCGGTAGTCCCTGTGTGTTTTATTTCATCCATAATGACGCGGACACTGCTAGCTGGTGTCTGCATCATCTTCCCAAGTCTCTTCTATGTGCTTCTCATACAAAAAGGTAAATCCTCTTCTTAGCTAAATCCTGTTCTTCAAGTTAATAGAAAATCCATCTCAGGTTGCCTTGAAAAGCAAAAGGTCTTATTTACCTGGGTAAATGAGCATCCCAGAAGATATGGCTTCAAGCTGCGTTTGATGGAGCTCGCACGAATATTTTCTATCTCTCCTCTCTGAATTCCTCTTTCCCACCTCATCCTCAGACTGATTTTCCTCATGATCCCAAATGGCTGCCAGGAGCTTGCAGGAGCCCTAGGCTGCCTTGTCCTGAGGCAACAGGAACCAAGAATACTTTTCCCTACAGCTATCTCAGGTAGTTGGGGAAGATTACTTTTCCTCTAGCAAATAGATGTCTTACTTCATTGGTTCAAAGTGTATCAGATTCACTGAGCCAATCAGAGTGGCTTCCTAGAGAATGTGGACTGTTTTAAACGAATCAGAGCTGTTCCTTGGAGGTGAGGATGGGCTATGTGTCTAGGAGCCTAGATGATACCCAGACCCAAACTACAGTTTTATTACCAACAGGAAAGGGGAGTGGATGCCAGTTGCTTTTTAACTTTTTACTTTCCCTCAGGATAAAATAAGAGTGTTCCTCTAGAACACTCTAAGTTGAGGTTTTACACCACTTTAGAAGATCTCACAGGATGTTAGATTTTCACATTTTAATAGGATGTTGTTATCTTTACTCTTTCACAACCCTGATTCATTTATTTTGTATCACAAAGAGATGAGGATTACCATCTAGGTCAGACTCTAAGGTCCCTGGGTTCTCCCAGCTGGAAGATTTCACACAGCCTTTGTAAAGTAGAAAATATGCTCAGTTGTAAGGGAATTAGTTCATACTAACTAAAGCTTGGTGCTGCAATTTGGTGGTGATTTAGAGGGATACTGTGGCTAAGGTTTAATGATGCCGCAAGAAATTTGCTTTAGAATTTGGTTCCACAATTATTATTATTATTTTTTTAAAGCTAGCGGCTTAGACACTCAATATCACTATGCCAGCTCACAAGCCAGGAAATAGTCAAATGAAAGCCTGTGTTCTGCTCTCTGGATTTCAGTCTAATCTTTTTCTCTGCTATGACAGTCAGATTCTAATTTATTTTTATTCTCTCCTGAGGACATTTTTTTTTTTATTGCTTTCAGAGAGAGAAAGGGAGAAAGGAAGAGACAGAGAGAAACATTGATGTAAGGGGGAAACCTATGCACCCTGACTGGGGATCGAATCTGCAGCCTAAGTATGTGGCCTGACCAGAATCAAACCCACAACATTTGGGTTATAGGATGATGTTCCAATCAACAAAGTCATGCCAACCAGGGCAAGGCAGTTGTATCTAAGACCTGGTGAATGTTGATACTACAAGTCATATAGAGCAAGTTCGAATCCCTGCTACACTTTTTACTAGGTGGACCTCTGTCTTCTCACTTGTAAAGTGAATGTGTTAGTGATATTTACTGCAAAGAGCTGTGGTAAAACTTAAAACAAATAATGTAAAGTATAGTGTCTGGCACACAGTGAGTGCTCAATGGAATTTGCTATTATTGGAAGTAGCCATAGAAGACTGTAAAGGAATCATTGTAATCTTAGTTGTTTGTAATCTACCCTCTTTGCACTTCAGTTTTTCCACATGTAGGATGGGAGTATTGACAGTACCTACCTTACAGAGTGGTTGGGACGAGCAAGTGAATTAAATACATCTTTCAGTGCCTAGCATGAAGTAGGTGTTCAGGAGGGAAACAGTCCAGTGATAATCAAACAGGGATGATTGTGTCCCCCAGGGGCTATTTGGCAATGCCTGGAAGTATTTTTGGTTGTTGAAATTGATAGAAGGGACCAACTGTCTAGTATACGGAGGTCAGGGATGTAGTTAAATATCCCACAATGCACAGGACAGCAGCAGCACCACCACCACCCTCCCCCGCTCCCCACCACCCCACAAAGGAATATCTGGCTCAAAATATCGAGAATGTCCAAAGTTGAGAAACTCTGCTATAGTCAAAAGCCTGAATTAGCTCATTCTTTGCTCTTTTTGTGGCTTTTGCAACTGTTTCTCCTCATGGAAAGGTCTTCCCACAGGACAGAGGCCACCTATCTGAAAAAAGAGAAGGAGATTGACATTGTGCAGTGATTTTTGGTTATGCTCATTAGTAAAGGCTGTTTAAGAATAAAGCTTTTTTAAAAGTCTCTTTATTTGAAGACACCCCAGGTTCTACCACCTCCTGTGTCTGTCTTTCTACATCTGACCTGTGTTCAAACACCAGCCTCATTAGTTGACTGTGAATGAGTTATTACCTCCCTTATCCTTACTTTACTCAACTGCAAAACGATGATAATAAAACATTTACTCCTGAGGGTTGTTGCAGGATTCCATAAGTTAAGGTAGCAGGTACTTGGCACAATGCTGGGCACCATAGCATATGTGCAAAAGCAATTGCGTCTTGGTGGTTGTTAACTCCGACATGGCATCATGACCCCTATCCTTCCCACCTTTTATTGAAACTTAATAATAAAAAGAGAACATAGATATGAAAGCATTTTTTTTGTCAAAAGTCAAAAGGAATCAGAAATGTAAGGCTGTCATTAATATTAATTTATGAGATGGTGAGGAATATCCTGGAGACTCCCTCTGGTGAGGACTTCATGAATTTCAAGAGTGCAGACCCAGCTTCCCACTGAGCCTCACCTCCTCATCCTTCACCTCTTTGCAGAGATGAATACCAGACTCCTTGTTTCCCGGGAGCCTGAATCTCATTTTCTGATTGCTTCACTCATTTCGCTACAATTGGTTTTCCATTTTGTAGCAGAAAAAAACACAAAGCAGAAGCAAAAATGCATCCTCGATCCTTTACCAATTATATTTCTTTTGACCTGATCATTCAGGAAAACAGTATAAAGCTCTTAGAGCTTATGTTTTGCACAGCAATTGGGTGTCCCCATGCCTGGGGATTGCAAGGGGTATGCAAGATTGCATACATGTCTTGTAAGGGTTCCTAAGTATTTGTGAACATGAGTGCACATCCATGCATGTGCCTACAGTTGTATATGCTTCAGTTTGCATGGCCCTATATACCTATGTCTTTATATATGTGTGAATATCTCAGAACTCATAGCTAAGTCTATATATGTATCAACATGTTTGTGCTGTATGTGCAGGTGTGAGCACACTAGTGCAAGCACACATCAGTTTTGTGTTTGTATGTACATTAAGTGGATGAATGTGTTTGCTTATGGGACTTATTAGAAATGTGTTGGGTGTATTTGAATATGTAAACATGCAGGCACACATACATAGGAATATTTGTGGACCTCTGAAGCTGTGACTATAAATCTGAGTTTGTGCTTGTGTGTGTTTTATTAGAA
The DNA here is from genome assembly GCA_039655065.1 of Glossophaga mutica. Lineage (NCBI taxonomy): Eukaryota > Metazoa > Chordata > Mammalia > Chiroptera > Phyllostomidae > Glossophaga > Glossophaga mutica. The sequence goes on from CM077305.1 coordinate 104,457,959, forward strand.
TATTATCAATGGCTGTACATCTGGTACATTTGTATATGCTTGTAATGGTATATGTATGCAAGTGCTCTCATGTGCATGTCCGTGCATGTGTGTGCAAGAGAGAGAGAGGGAAAGAGAAGGAAAGATTTTTAGCATATTTTTATCTTTGTCACAACTACTTGAACTAATTGTGTTCTCCTCACTTAGTGAACCTGGGAAAGAAACAGGGACAAATCATGTAAATTCTGAGGGAAAATGTTATTAGTCACTTAGTGCCTCTTTCCTTATTCACAGTGACTACGGACTGATACTTTAAAAAATGAGAGTGTATTAAAAATGCAGGGAAGGAAGCTATTTTAAAAAAGCTTCACTGTGTATGTGACATTCCCGGAAAGGCCTGGAGTCAGAAAGGCCAGACTCATGCACGAATCTCGCTTCGTTTTGCGTTACAACAAACTGCACATCTGAGAGAATGTGCTAGAAATCTCCAGCTTAGCTGTGTGTTTGCTGATCCGTGATTAAGAATTGCCACTTGGATGGTTTTAAAAATGATGAGGAGGACATTTTGCTGATGCTGGAAGGGAAGCCAATGGATTTTAACTTTATGATCTCAGAAAGTTCAAATTATATATAGAAAGTTGGAGCTAGAGAGGTACTTGTACATTATCTAGTTTAACTTTCTTGGTGGATGGTTGCGGAAGCTGAGGCCCAGGGCGGGAGAGTTTCTAGGGGCAGGGGAAACAGCAGTGAGCAAGACGGTCAAGGTCTTTATGGAGCTTCAGACCTAACCAGGGAGTGGCGGACACCTTGCCCCTGCTCATTCTGCTCCAGCCAACTGCTTCCTTTCTGCTCCTCCAAACTCTCTCCTGCACCAGGGATTGTACCTGCTGTTTCCTCCTCCTGGAATATTCTAGACTTCGCATGGCTCGCTCCTCTTCTCATTTTCCTCTCAGCTCCTATGTTAACAGTGTACTGTATCTTAAAATACGTCCCATCCCCATAGTCATTTTCTGATAGATCACCATTTTTTTGTGTTAAAATGTTTAATTTTTTGTTTCCCCCAACTAGAATGTGAGCTATAGAAAAACAAGAATCATTCTGTCTTGTCCACTGGCATATACGAGCTCAAGTATTTGTTGAATGAATGATTTAAGTAAAGGGATTGATGTAGAATTTCCCAAAGTAATAAGTTTTATGAGGAAATAAAACAGTATAATGGTTTTCCTGAGGCACTTGAGTTAAGAACTTTGTGATGAAGAGTTAGTTCTGTGAAGACAGAAGACAGGACTTTGGCTCAGGATAAGGACAAGATTTTTGGCAGCCAGTTTGGCTGTGGCAGAGCAGGAAAATGGTAAGCAAGGGTGACCCAGATGGACAGGGATTGGCAAACTTTTCCAGGAAAGAGCCACATGGTAAATAGTTCAGGGTTCGCAGACTATACGGCCTCTGTTGCAAATGCTCAGCCTGGTCCTTACAGAGAAAAGAGCCATAGACAGTAAGAAGATGAACAGGTGTGACAGAGTCCCAATAAAACTATCTCTACAAAAACAAACATTGGGCTAGCTTTGGCTCAAAGGCCACAGTTTGTGAAATTCTGATGTAGGACACTGTAAGCTCTGGGAAGGGGTTTGTGTTCATTCTCAGAGCATCAGGAAACCTTATGATCTGACTTCTGTTTTTTAAAACCATTGCTCTGTAGGCTAAGGAGAATGTAATGGAAGTTGCCTGGAAGAACAAGAATCTTATCACCGGATTAGGGTCAAAGCACAGAGAAGTCAGTGGAGAGCCAGATATAGCTGCAAATAAATTCCTAACTCCCCTCTTTGGTTACCTCATTTCCTTTCTTATAGGCCAAAGGCAGCAACAGCACTGTTCAGATGCACCTGAACTCGACTGTCTTATTTGTCTTCCACAGTCCCCTCAAATTATAACAGTTCGATCTGTAAAATGCGCTGCTTGGTTTTTCCCAGCATGGAAGACTGAAGGGGGATTGTGTTGGGGCAGCAGAGACAGGCCCCACTCCCCCAGCTAACAGCATCCCACGACTCTGTCCTCCCAGCTTGAGAAGCTGAGGATTGGGTATGTGAGCTCACATGTGTTCAGGAGGAAATGGAAAGCACATACCACACGACACAGACATGCAGATGCATTTACCGTCATATACCACATATATACACCATGCATGCATGCATATGTACAGGCCTAGAACTTAGAGTCAGACAAACCTAGGTTCAAATTCTATGTAGACTTGGACAGGGAACTCGATTTCTCTGTCTTCCCTTCTTCAGAATGAACTTATAGAACTTTGGTGAAGATACCTAAAAGGGGAATGTCTTATGTTTAAACTCCTACATTCCCATCACAGTTGATACCTGGTTTTTATTAATATCTGATAATCATATTAACTATTAATTTATGATAATGTAGTATGGGTTGGCCAAAAAGTCCATATGTTACTTTACATAAAATAAAAGACTTTTTCATTTTCACCAATAACTTTATTGATTTGGATATTTTGAGTATGTTGGCTGTCTCCCACATGGGAGGGATATCTTGGCCACAGAAGTACCCTCTAAGGAGTGAGGGGTCTCAGCCCCACACCAGGCTCCACAACCCATGGTTCCAGTGCTAGGAAGAAAAGTCTCCATAACTTCCGGCTATAAAAACCAACAGGGATTGAGACTACAGAAACAAAAACTACTAGAGTCCCAGGTAGTTCCTTTTAAATGACCCATGCATAGACTTACTTGGACTTACTCCCTCTGAGCTCCACCACTGCGGCAGCAACTCAAAAAACATATCAGGGATATACAGGAAGAAACTGAAATGTCTGGCATCAGGGAGAAGGCTGGAGGAGCAGTTTTCTCCCAGACAAAAATGCTGGCAGAGGCCATTGTTCCTTTGCTGAGCTCTCCATGTGCAGAGGCAGGCAGGTACCATATATGAGTCTCCATCAACCAGGCTCACATGATTTGTCCCACCCTGCTGATTCCGCCCAACTTTGGGGCCCTCCCCAAAGCCATTCCCAGTGGCTTTTCAATACAGACAACCTTTTTTGGCTCATATTTCAAACTTTCCTTACATTTCTCAAACGAGCAGCATCTAGCTTTGGCATGCTCTGTACCTCTTGCTAAGTGGCCCTAGGCCTGGCATTAGAGGCAGCCAGCCTTGGTTTGTAGCTTGGCCTCTTCCAGACATCTCTAAGTCTAACACAAGTAGCAGCCATCTGCATATTCCTCTGTAACTTATGTCTAGTGGCCCCAGGCAAGGCTCAGGTGGCAGCTGACCTTGGCCTTGAAGACCCCAGACCCAGTGCACCAATTAGATAGCTTCAAGCCCCACTGTAGCACCTCCATGAACAAAACACTCAAGAGGCAGACTCAGTGGGCACCAAGGCTCTGCTGAACTAAGTCCTGCTCAATGGGGTTGGCCTGTGCATAGAAGAGCCTCTGCAGTGGTTGTCAAGGCCAGTCTTCACAGGCAATCAATCAGGGAATAAATACCTCCCATTGGTGTGCCAATAGTAATCAAGGTTAAACTACAATAGGAAGGTGCATGCAACTCACACAAGGGTGCATCTGGAGCTCCCAGCTTGAGTAATAAGAAAGACTGTGCCACTGGGCCCAACAGGACTCATACTACATAAAGCAAACTCTACTAAGACTGGGAGATGTAGTAGTTCTACCTAATACATGGAAATAAACACAGGGGAGCAGACAAAATGAGGAGACAAATAAACTTATCCTAAATAAAAGAACAGAACAAAACCACAGAAAAAGAACTAAACAAAATGGAGACAAGCAAGCTACCAGATGCAGAGTTTAAAACTCTAGTTATAAGGATGTTCAATGAACTTAGGGGAAGGGTAGAACAATTTAGTGAGAACTTCAACAGAGAGATAGGAAACATAAAAATGGAACTAGAAAACATTATTAAAAAGAACTAGTCAAAAATGAAGAATATACTAACTGAAATGAAGAATACATTACAGGGAATCAAAGGTAGAGTAGAGGAAGTAGAGGTAAAATCAGCAATTTGGAAGATAAAGAAGCAGAAAGCACCCAATCAGAACAGCAAAAAGAAAAAAGAATTAAAAAATGAGGATAAATTGAGGAGCTCTTGAGACAACTTTGAGCGTACCAACATTCACATTATGGCGGAGCTGGAAAGAGAAAAGAGAGAGCAAAGAATTGAAAACTTATTTAAAAAATAATGAAAAAAAACTTCCCTAACCTGCCCTGGCTGGTGTGGCTCAGCGAATTCAGTGCTGGCCTGCGAACCAAAGAGTCGCTGGTTCGGTTCCCAGTCAGGGTACATGTCTGGGCTGTGGGCCAGGTCCCCAGCTGGGAACATGCAAGAGGCAACAACATGTTGATGTTTCTGTCCCACCCTTTCTCCCTCCCTTCCCCTCTCTCTAAAAATAAATAAGTAAAATCTTTAAAAAAACCCACAAAACTTCCCTAACCTGATGAAGAAAATAGACACACAAGTCCAGGAACTTCAGAGAGTCCCGAATAAGATAAATCCAAAGCAGCCCACAGCAAGACGTATCATAGTTAAAATGCCAAAGGTTAACGACAAAGAGAGAATCTTAAAAGCAACAAGACACAAGCAGTTAGTTATCTAAAAGGGAGTTTCCATAGGACTGTCAGCTCATCTCTCAGCAAAAACTTTGTAGACTAGAAGGGATTGTCAGGAAATATTTAAAGTGATGAAAAGCAAGAACCTACAACCAAGATTACTCTACCCAGCAAAACTGTTATTTATAATCAAATGACAGGTAAAGAGCTTCCCAGACAAGAAAAAGCTAAAGGTGTTTATTACCACCAAGCTAGTATTGTAAGCAATGTTAAAGAATCTAGAGGAAGAAGAAGAAAAGGAAGGAGGAGAAGAAGAAAGTAAAAATATGATGATAAAATGTCAATAAATACATATCTATCAATAATTACTTTAAATACAAATGGATTAAATGCTCCAATCAAAAGACATATGGAGGCTGAGTGGATAACAAAACAAGACCCTTACATATGCTGCCTACAAGAGACTCACTTCAGATCAAAAGACACATACCAACTGAAAGTGAAAAGATAGGAAAAGATATTTCATGAAAATAAAAACAAAAGAAAAAAAATTGGGCTAACAATATTTATGCCTGACAAAATAGACTTTAAAACAAAGGCTGTAACAAGAGATAAAAAGGACTCAGTTATTCCACTTCTGGGTATTCAAAGAAACCTACAACACTAAACCAAAAAGATATATGCATCCATATGTTCACTGCAGAATTATTTACAATAGCCAAGATATGGAAGCAACCTAAGTGTCCTTCAACAGACAAATGGACAAAGAAGTGGTTCAAATATATAATGAAATATGACTCAGCCATAAAAAATAATGAAATCTTGCATTTACAACATGGATGGACCTAAAAGGTATTGTGCTGAGTGAAATAAGTCAGACAAAGAAAGGCAAATGCCATATGGCTTCACTTATATCTACAATCTAAAAAAATAAAAAGAAATAAACAATCAGACCAGAAACAGACTCATAGAGAACATCTTGACAGTTGCCAGATGGGAGGGAGGTTGAGAGGATCAGTGAAAAAGGTGAAGGAATTAAGAAGTACGAACTGGTATTTACAGAATAGTCACGGGGATATAAAGTACAGCATAGGAAATATAGTCAATAATATTGTAATAACTATGTATGGTTATTACATAGATCAAATGGGTACTAGATGTATTAGGGTGATCACTTTGTAAGTTATATAAATGTCTAATGACATCTGAAATTAATGTATTATTGTATGTCACCTGTAACTGGAAAATAAAAGTATTTTAAAAAGAATAACAAATCATACACATTAACTTATAAAATGATTATATTTCCCCAAAGGCAGAAAAATTGCGTTAAATGTTAGGATTTCCATTGTTAGGTTTTTGCCAGCTTCTCTAACATCTGACCAATAAAAGACTGAAAGTTGTCCAAAAAAAGTCCTCAATAAATTTTAGATTTTCTTGACACCCATTTTATATTTGGAAATGCAATGATTTAATATTAGCAAAATCTTTACCTAAAGGAGGGAAATGAGACCTCAGAGCACAGACTCTGCTCTGAGAACCTCAGTTCTCAGTCCTTGTTATTCCGGCTTTATTTGTCATCTTCTCGGCAAATAAAAGCCTTGAAAGTCAGAGCTGATTCTTTTTATTTTTTGACTTGCATTGGACAGAGCCCTGTGCCCAGCTGACTCCTGTATTGTGAGTGTTGTCACTCACTTCAATTCTCAATTCTTACCCTTTCTTGAACCATTACCTTTATTACTGACACCAACCCAATTCTAACTTTCTGAGATTTCCTGGCAATGGTGTTTTTCTCAAAATTGCCGCTCTGACTTACTGCCTGTCATTATATGCTGTTTCACTGTTAGTTTGGAAATGGCCTCCAGAAGCTATCAGCTATGTTCGTTGCTAGTCACTGACTCAGTACTTGGAGTCAGTCTGACACCCACACACTCTGTCCCATGAAGGAAATCATCAGCAATGCTGGTGTGTAGTGATTTACTCAAACTGGTCACCCATTCCTAGCCTCCTCTTTCCTAGATCAAGTCACAGTCTCGTTCTTGACTCGTGGCTCTGGTTCCATTTTCTTTTTTCTTGCAGTTCCAAACTCTTGAGATTTTGTCCCACTATTTCTGGACTGTGCTCAGATTGTCCTCACAGGTTCTTTAGTTCATACTCCATGGGTTCATCTTCCTTCCTTATTCATTAGCTCTGGCTTGTGGGAGATTAGACTCTTAGGACACAGTTTAAGCATCCACCACGTTGAAAATAAACACTCTTCTATCTTGTTACAGTTTATATCATAATGTGTTTTCACTTTCTAACATTTATCGCCTCCTAATGGTACACCATAATGTATTACTTATAATGATCTTTTTTATCTGAATCCCCCACCCCACCCCACCCACCCCTAAGAATAGTGCCCTCACTGAGGGCAGACATCTCACCTGTTTTATTCACTGCTGTATCCCCAGCACCTCGCAAAACACAGGGTACAGAGTGGGTATTCAGTAAATATGTGTGGAATAAATGAATTGGCAAAATGTTAAAGTCAGAATGATGCGGTGAATGGCAAAGGCAAAAACTTTGGAATCAGACAGCTTAGGTTCAAACTGCCACCAGAATTGCTAAATTGGTGGGGTGCAAACTCCCTCCTGGTAGCCATTGTTGAGCAGAATCTGTCTGATGCTGTCCAGCACAGGGAAAACACATGGGTTGAGGACACAAAGATGTACCTGATGATGTCACTTGAGCCCAGATTCACTATGCCCGAAGTTGGATGACTACTTGAATTTTTATTGTCTGCCAATAGATCCCCTTTTTGAGTTCAGTTGTTTATTTTTATTTAAATAAGTTAAATTATACTACTTATAGGCTAAAAAGGCCTGACTGATACATCTGTGCATTTTGTTGTCCTTGGTGGGAGGAGGGGTGGACAGATTTTTCTATGTGAAGTAGGGGCAGGCATACTTATTTTCTGTGAGTTCCATAACCACACTTTATCTCATTTTGGGCTCAGAGGCAGGAGAAAGATTGCCTGAGTTCAAATCCCTGCTTTTCCAATTAGGATCTTTATGATCTTAAATGAATCAGTTAACCCCTCTGAGACTTAGTTTCCTCACCTGTACAATGGGGATAATATTATCTCTCTGTGGGCACGTTGTGATGATTAAATGGCAGGATGGTTGTGAAAGTTTATCTCCTGTTCTTGGACAATCATAACATAATAGTTTCCTAGGGCTGCTGTAACAAATTACCACAAATTTGGTGACTTAAAACAATGAAAATCTATTCTTTTAGAGTCCTGGAGGCTAAAAGTCTGAAGTAAAGGTGTTGGCAGGTCCAGGATCCTTCTGATATTTCTAAGGGAGATTTCTTCCTTGACTTTTCCAGCTTCCGGTGGTCCCAGTCATTTTGTGGTGGTGGCAGCATCATTCCAATCTCTGCCTCTGACTTCACATGATCTTTTTTGCTATGTGTCTTATAAAAATATGCATTGTATTTAGAACCCATCCTAACCCAGAATGCCATCTCAATCCTTACCTTAATTAGATCTGTAGAGACTCTATTTCCAAATAAGGCCACATTCTGAGAGTGTGGGTGGACATGAATTCTTGGGGGAACATTATCCAATCCACTATACTCCATAACCTGAAAAATCTACTCTTTGTGTTGCATGCCCCTTTGTCCTTCATTCTGTGAGTTCACCAAATTTTTTTTCTGAGTGACTGATTCAGTCATGGGTATGAGTTCCTGAGAATCATCCCCACTCTCTTGAGCAGTCTCCTTTCTCAGTCACTGGTGGTTGAATTAGATGGTGGCTTAGAACTTAAAACCTTATGAAAGAAATGCTGTCCCTTAATGCTCAGACTAGAAATTACCCAAATGTCCACCAATTGTGATATAACCATGCAATAAAATACTCCTCAGCAATAAGAAAACCAAACCATTGTTATATACAATGGCATGGATGAATATCAAAAGCATTATGCTAAGAAAAAAAAAGACAGATACAAAAAAGGACATACTGTATAATTTCATTTATATAAAAATTTAGAATAAACAAAGCTAAACTCTAGTGACAGAGGAAAAAAATGATTGCTTCTGGGGTTGGGTGGGAGAGGTATTGACTGGAAATAGTAATGAAGGAACATTCTGGGGTTGATGAGTATATTCCATAAGTTGAATATAATGATAGCTACTTGGGTGTATGTATCCAAAGTCATCAAACTTAAATGGATGATTATTACTTTATATAAATTATATCTTCAATAAGGTTGATATAAAATAATTTAAAAACAGAGTGTGGAAACATAAAGGGACTCTAAGAGTGTCTTTTATTAGGGACATAATATATGTGTGAACATGTATGTTTATGTATGCATAACTAGATATTAAGTTAATGAAAGGATGTGGGCATTGGGTTGAAAGTTAGACTAAAAGCTCTTAAAAGTTCATCCGTCCATAATGTTCCATGACACTCTAACATAGACAGGATATAGTGGTGCTGAGCCTTACCCTCGTGAATAATTGCTCCTGACCCCCAAGATGATGTCAATGACTCTCAGGGAGCCAACTTCCAGCTGTCAAATTTATGGCTTTGCAATTAAGTCATGGAAGCCATTTTTACCCTCAGTATGAATCAACATCTTTTTCTTATCATCCCTGTACACATTTTACATCCAATGGTATTTTTTAATCCAAAAAAGATTGTGTTATTAAAGTTTTGGGTGAAGCTGTGATTGGCATCCTGGAAACTGAAGATGCAATCAGGGGAGAGAATGGATGCCTTGTAATTCAATGAATGGATGTGCTTCTGTGGTAATTTCTTCAGTAATTACTTGTGTAAACTGTGTGTTCCAGTAATTGAAACTTGACAGTGTGGGGTAATTTATCAAAATCTATAATTTATTATAGCTTTTCTATCTTGTTTCTTGATTTCTCTGTTTGTCCTCATTCAGATGTTTTCCCCTCACCACCACTTCTGTCCATCAAAACCATTTAGACAAGTAAGCAAAACATACATTGCATTGGGGAGAAAGTTTCTGATGGACTTAGATAGAAGTCTAAAATCCATTTTCCAAAGGACACAATTATTATTGTTGTTTGCAATATATATTTTCTGGCGGGCTCTAACATGTGATTTATGAAATGGTTTTGAAGAGTTTGTCCACTTCAAGTGTCCAGATAGTAACACCATTTTTCTCTCATGGTCACCAAGTGTTGTGAGTGTGTCACACATTTATTCACACAGTCCTGGAGAGAGAGTCAGGGACTAGGATGTGTGTTAGCTAGCAGAGGGCATTCAATCACAGAGCCTTTTGAGAGAAAAACTGTATCTCCTGACCTGAGGAACTGCATTCAAGTGATGGAAGGGGGAAGCTGAGTCTCATTCCAAGTCCTTGGGAAAGGTGCCTAGCAAATACCCGGGAGCTGTCTGTGGTACTCACCACTGTTTCCCCTCCAGCAGATCACAGACATCAAAGTAACATGTGAAATCCTTACATAATGTATCATATTTCAAAGCATGATTTACTTGTTTCCTTACCATAATGAAGCACAGAAAAGAAGGAAAAAAGTAGAAAATTTGCTCTTCTACCACCAAAAACTAATCTATTGTTAGTATTTTGACAGTTTCTTCTAGTAGTATTTTTTAGATGGTTTCTATGTTACTTAATATTATTTCATATTACAAATATAATTTCTCCATGGCATTCAAATGATTAAAAATATAGTTTTATTTTTTCAGAATTTTTGAGGTGTATTTTAAATACAGTAAAATTCACCCATTTCAGTGCTCAGTTCTCTGAACTTTGACAAACACATACCACCATTATGATCAAGAAATAAAACAGCCTCAATGCCACCAAAATTTTTTATAAACCTTTTTATAAAGATTTTATTTATTTATTTTTAGAGAGAGGAGAAGGAAGGAAGAATGAAAGGGAGAGAAACATCAATGTGTGGTTGCCTCTAGCGCACTGCCCCCTCACTGGAGACCTGGCCCACAACCCAGGCATGTGTTCCAACTGGGAGTTGAACCAGCGACCCTTTGCTTCACAGCCTGGTGCTCAATCCACTGAGCCACACCAACCAGGACTTTATAAATCTTTTAAATTAGCTTCTCTCCCCACCCCAAGTCCCTGGTAACTACTGATTTTTTTCCTGACCTTCTAGAAAAACATTTTTAATTATTTTATAATACTATAGTAAGTGGATATACCATATTTTTAACAATTTTGTTTTTGTAAAATATTTAGTTTATTCTAATTTTTCCTATAATAAATGATACAATGATAAACATTTTTGTGCATATATAGCTCTTTTAGGATATTAGGTAATTAATTACCTTATTATGGAATTCCAGAAATGGGACTGGTGCATAAGAGATTATAGAAATTTTAAGTTTGACTCTAGAAACAGACACCAAATTAATACTCTTGATAATAAAAATCCAGAGGAACTATCAATAGTAGAGGAGAGATAATGTGAAATCTGGAGTAGAACAACACAAGTGGTAGACACCAGCATATCTGGTTATACCACTGTTCTGTTTAATCTTCAATAACGTCAAAAATGTAAATATCTTAGCTCGATAATCAAGATCTTTTATCATCTGATGCCTATTTCCACACCTGAATCATGATATATATGGATATCTATGATGTATTCTATATGTGCCTGTTACCTGTGCTCTTCTAAGTGTGCTGACCTCTCTCATGGTTACTGTTTGCACAGTTTGCTCCCTTTCTGAAGAGTCTCCTTCCCTTGCCACTGTTGCCTTATTTTCTAGACTTCTTAACTATCTCTCAGTGCCAGGATAGGCTAAGTGCCTTTGCTTTGTTCTCCCACAGTCCCTTCTGCTTATGTCCATGTTAGGATTCATTTGTTCATTTACTCCACAATTGTATATTGAGTGTCTACAATGTGATGGGTGCTATAGACATGTCGATGAATGAGAAAGACAAAATCCTGTCAAATGGGATATTATATTCTTACAGGGGAGAAGATGATAAAAAGAAGCAGCCACAGGGCTATGTGGATAAAAGTTGCTTTAGGCAGTTGGCAAAACAAATGCAAAGACCCTGAAAGGTGAAAGAGATTGTCCTTTTGAGGAATGGTAAAAAGGAGGCTGGAGTTGGTGAGTTGTGGCAGACCCTTCTGTGTGGCGTGGGCCCAGCTCCCACTTGGAGATGCACAGGACCCACGCCCACAGACAGGTTCTCTCGTGGGGAATCAGATTTGCAATATACCTAAGCTGTTTTGAGATTTGCTTCTTGCTAAAACTCCCTCACCCAGCAAGTGCTAAATCTTGCAGGGACTAGTGGAACCGGCTCAACCACTCTTGCCTTTTCATTTGCTAATATCCTTCTTCTATGATGTGATTAGGGGCATTGTCTCCTTTTGTTGTAACTGGGGCGTAAGGAGTGAGGACCATCCTGTAACGTGAGGAGATACAGAATAAAGGCCTGTCATGGCGGAGGCCGTGGCTTTTGCTCCCCTTGAGAGAAAAGCCACGCTGTTGTCCTTTTTCTTCTACTGGACTCAGTAGTCCGTGTGTATGTTTTTATTTCATCCATAATGACGCTGACACTGCTAGCTGGTGTCCGCATCAGTGAGTAAGAAAAAAACATTGTAGGAAATAAAGTTGGAGAGAGAAGGTACATCCAAATCATTTAATCAATCTCATAGGCTAATGACACAGAGTATAGCTTTTATTGCAAATATGATAGAAAAATAAATTTTTTTAATTAGGAGAGTGACGAGATATGATTTATTTTTTAAGAATGTTGTTCTGACTTTTGGGTAAGGGAGAGGAAAAATAATAGAAGAAAGATTACCAAATGGAAGACCATGGCAGTCACATAGGCAGGAAAGAATGGTGGGGCAGGTTAGTGGTCAACAATCTTTTTCTGTAATGAGCCAAATGTAAAAATTTTATTTTTTGTGGGCTAATGTTTTCTGTCACAACCACTAAGTTCTGTCATGGTATCATGAAAAGAGCCATAAACAATATACAAACAAATGATGGTGGCTATTTTCCAATAAAACCTTATTTACAAAAGCAGATGGTGGGCTGGATTTGGACCAAGGGCCATAGTTTTTTTCCCCTGTCTTACTAAGAGTTATAATGAATGTAGTAATAATGATTAAATTAGTCATACATTTTTGGATATGGAGTAGATTTTCTCAGAGAAATCAAAGGTTCTGTTTTTAACCTAAAGAATTTAAGGTGCCCACTAGATGAAGATTTTGAATCAACAATTGGAGAGGTGAGTAAACAGTAGAGTACTGTGGAAAGATAGCCTGGCAATATCAATTCTGGGATTATTAACATAAAGGTGATATTTAAAATGGTAAGTATTGATGTGGCCATCTAGGGAAAGAGTTCAGATGGAGAAAGAAGAAGAGAGGGGAGGGGAGGAAAGATGAAGGCTTGAATTTTGGAATATTTCAACTTTTAGAAATTGCTATATGAGGAGGATCCAGACAAAGAGAATAAGAGACTAGTCCAGTGAAGAAGAGTGTAGTGTCTCCAAATCAGGTGAGGACAATATTTTAGGAAGAATGGCCAAATGTGTCAAAGATTGATGAGAATTCTTGTAAGAGGGGGACTGAGAATTGACTGTTAATTTTGATAACATGGAAGTTATTGGCAACCTTTATAAATGAAATGGTGTACATAAGAGTGATGTAGATACAGTTAGAATAAGTCTGGAATGCGGTGTAGTTGTGGTAAATAGGAAAGAGAAATGGGATGATGGATGGAAGGATATGTATTACCAAGGGAAGTGTTCTTAAAAATGAGAGTTACCATAGTTTGTCTGTATGCTTATGGGAATGGTCCACAAAGAGGGGAGAATTGATGCAGGAGAGAGAAAGGGAGGTTGAAGCAGGAAATTCTTTGAGGTGGAAAGAGTCATAGTGCAGCGGTTGGCTTTCCACAGACAGGTCACACAGCATAACAGGGAAATCAGAGTTGGTCTTACAGATACTTATAAATTTGGTGGTGGGGTGGGAGGATGAAGAAGTTCTTTAACTTCCGGCCAAGATGGAGGCGTAGGCGGACACACTGTGCCTTCTCTCACAACCAAAATTAAGGACAACAAATATTTAGAAACAAGAAAACAACCAGAACTTATAGAAAACTGAACTGTACGGAAGTCCAACAACCATTCATCCAGACCGGTAAGAGGGGCAGAGTCGCGGCAGGAGAAAGTGGAGGTGCGGACCCAGGAACGCAAGCAGCAGCGGCTGGCAGTTCCCAGGTGCACAGACGGCGGCTGGCGGTCCCCGGGCCTACAGGCAGCAGCTGGGGGACCCCGGGCACTGGGGGGCAACTGTGCAGACCCAGTGAGGCCGCACAAGGCAGCTGGCTGACTGACCAGGTGGTCTCACATTCGAGTGCGCAGACGGTCCAGGTGGAGGGGAAGTGGCAGAGGGGACTGAATCCAGGAGAGAGCGGAGCAGGCGCCATTGTTCCCTCTCAGACCCCGCCCCCACATACAGCGTCACAACCCAGCGACTGGGCTGCCCCGCACTGGGGAGCGCCAGAGGCTCCACTCTTCACTACGTAACAGCATGCGCGCGTGCGCAGATAATCCAGGTGAAGGGGAAGCAGCGGAAAGGGCCGGAGTCCAGGAGAGAGCGGATCAGGCGCCATTGCTCCTTCTCAGACCCCGCCCCCACATACAGCGTCACAACCCAGCGACTGGGCTGCCCCGCCCTGAGGAACACCTAAGGCTCCACCCCCTCACTATGTAATAGCCGCAACCAGACTAAAACCAAAACAACAACAACAAAAAAACCCCACCAAAAATGGCTCAAACCGGAAAACAAATCAAAGCCCCAGAGCCAATTCCTCTAAGTAGTGAAGAGATAGCCAACCTGTCAGATGCACAGTTCAAAGCACTGGTCATCAAAATGCTCACAGAATTGGTTGATTTTGCTCACAAACTAGATGAAAAAATGCAGGCTACAATCCGTGAAATGAAGGAAGATGCATGGGGATCTGATAGAGATGGAAGGAAAACTGGGACTCAAATCAATGGAGTGGACCAGAAGGAAGAAACTAACAACCAAACAGACGATGAGGAAGAAACAAGAATTCAAAAAAATGAGGAGAGGCTTAGGAACCTCCGGGACATCTTTAAACGTCCCAACATCCGAATTATAGGGGTCCCAGAAGGGGAAGAAGAACAGCAACGAGTGGAAAACTTATTTGAACAAATAATAAAGGAGAACTTCCCCAATCTGGCAAAGGAAATAGACTACCAGGACGTCCAGGAAGCTCAGAGAGTCCCAAAGAAGCTGGACCCAAGGAGGAACACACCAAGGCACATCGTAATTACATTAGCCAAGATTCAAATGAAGCAGAGAATTCTAGAAGCAGCAAGGGATAAGGGGACAGTCACCTACAAGGGAGTTCCCATTAGACTGTCAGCTGATTTCTCAAAAGAGACCTTCCAGGCAAGAAGGGGCTGGAAAGAAATATTTGAAGTCTTGAAAAGCAGGGACCTACATCCAAAATTGCTCTATCCAGCAAAGCTGTCGTTTAGAATGGAAGGGAAGATAAAGTGCTTCTCAGATAAGGTCAAGTTCAAGGAGTTCATCATCACCAAGCCCTTATTATATGAAATGTTAAAGGGACTTATCTAAGAAAAAGAAGATAAAACTATGACAGTGAAAAGACAACAAACTCATAGCTATCAAGAACCACACCTAAAACAAAAGCAAACTAAGCAAACAGCTAGAACAGGAACAGAACCACAGAAATGGAGATCATATGGAGGGTTAGCAACAGGGGCGTGGGAGGAGGAGAGAGGGGGAAAAGGTACAGAGAATGAGTAGCATAGATAATGGGAAAAAAATAGACAGGGGGAGGGCAAGAATAGTATGGGAAATGTAGAAGCTAGAAAACTTATGACCCATGGACATGAACTAAAGGGGGGAATGTGGGTGGGAGGGGGTGGGTGGGGTGGAGGGGAATGATGGGGGAGAAATGGGACAACTGTAATAGCATAATCAATAAAATATATTTTTAAAAAAGTAAAAAAAAAAAAAAGAAGAAGTTCTTTAAATGCTTTTACATTATCAGTGAAATAAGGGAAAGATCATCTACTTTCCGAGGACGAGAGAAGAGGCAGTGGAGGTTGGGGGAGAAGATGTTAAGTAGTTATCCTGTGGGAAAAAACAGGCAAATTTTCAAGAAAGCACAGTAAGACTTTCTGGTAGGACTATGGTCATCAAGGTATAGTGAGGCCTGTCAGCTGGGTGTGTGTTTCTGCAGCCATGTTGAGCTGCTGGGCTGCAGGCACAGGTGAGGTAAAGTATTGGGTTTAACCTGGACTTGGCTAGGGAGACAAAAGTAGTGTAAGTAGGAGATCAAAAAGTTAAGGGTGTCCCCAAGAGATATGGTTTAGAGCTTCACCATGAATGTAAACTGTGTGAAGGGAGTAGTAGTGAATAAAAGATGATGAAGAGTGAGGTGGTGTGGGGGGGCTCCGTCTGCAGAGCCCCATCCCTCCGTCATGGATGAAAATAAAAACTACCAAGACATGATCTGCTTGGGGAGGAAAGGTGGTCAAACTCTCAGGGGAGGATGACCCAGAGCCCCTTCTTCACTGGGCTTTTATTAGGTTCAAATACACAGGAATACAGGTATGTCAGGCAGCAAGGATCAAACAATGGTTAACATTTCAAAGAAATCTGAGGGCTTAATCTGAGTCAATGTCTGTCAGGAAAGGGGGTTGTAAAACATTGGGAGACAATCTCATTTCCTCCTCGGACCCTTATCGTTTAAATGAGAGCACTCTTAGCAAAGCAGGTTTCACAGGACTTTAGGGATTCTTTCTTATGTCCGATCACCCAGGGAACCGTCCTGGCTGGCACAGGGCTGCACCACTCGCCCTCATAGATTCACGCTTTAAGCTGATTAGGAAGCAGGAGACATCTCCCAGATGGAAATGAGGACTCAGGCTATGTCAGAATAGCCGGGGGGTGAGGGTCCATCACATCCTCTTTGCTGCAGCCCCCCAAGTCCTCCCATGAGGCCTCCCAAGTGGTCGTGCCTGGCTTAGGTTGCCCCTCCCATGAGGAGTCTTACCCGTCATTGACTAACCAACCAAGCATTGGGGCCAGAGATGGATGAGGCAGAAGCAGTGCTCCTGCCAGGGAGATAAGCTTTGTCTCCTTAGTAGCTCACATCCTCTTGACAGAACAGACCCAGATAAAGTGGGTCCCTTGGGCTCTTACACAGCCCACCATGGGGTGAGGGTTACAACTCCTGAAACCAGGCTGAACGGTCCGCAACAAGGTGGTGATGGGGACCATGGATTAGAGGCTAAATGATGAGGAAGAATGACTGGATTACAAGGTTCTACAAGGGGTGAGATGGATTACTTAAACTTTGAGATCTTTGATTCAATGAACTCTAAGTTCTAGGATGTAGCCATGCAAGTGGGTGACAAATTTTTGGAGGTAGGTCCTGAGAAACTAGGTCCTTGGATGGATAATTGGATAGATAATTTATGTGATATTGGATTCATAATGAAGGATGACAGAAATAATGGTGGACAGGAAGACAGCGATCCAAGTGTGTGAATCTTTAGTGAATGAGTGACTGTGAGGTTAGCAGCAGACTGTGAAAAGAAAGGGTTATGGATAGTAAATGCTTGGCATAAACTTCAAAGGCGCTGAACTTTTGGAAGCAAGAAGGAAAAGGAATGCAGAAAATGAACCACGGGAAGCAATAGCACTTAATCACCTTTGGCACATGAGAAAAAATAATTAGTTTTCAGAGGGTAGCCTATTTCCTTTAGCACTATATATATAGTGTTATTCCATTATGCTGGCAAGAAAACCGAGGCTCAGTGATATTAAGCAATCTTCCCAAGACCAGAGGACACCTGGAATCTGAGCCAACATAAGCCTGATTCCAGAACCTGTGCTCTGGTTTGGTATAATTCATGAATCTGAACATCACTCTTTATTCATTTCTGCCATATGTTACCTCTTCTGCCCTTGCCATGTAGCTTCTTTCTTCAAAAGTCATCCCTTGAGGTTACTCAGAAGGTATTTGGTGTCTGCGGTTTTGTCCAGGGCTGGGATGGCTGAGAATCTTTGATGTTGTCCTCAGGGTTAATGACCTATACAGGGAATTCACCATCGACTTCTCCCTCCATTATTCTATTCAGAGCAGGACAAGTTGGTTATGACAGCTGGTTTTCATTCTCCTGGTGCTGACAGGGAGATAATGAGTCAAATTGGCCTTGGTTATGAAATGAAGCCCCGGACAGAACTATATCATCAGACTCCTTCATGGGGAGAGCAGGGAGAGGGGTTTAAATTAAAGCAGTAACTGTCAACTTGGTTGGCAGACGGTCTCCCTAAGTCTTCTTCCTCTTCATGTCATCATTAAATGAGACAAGGCAGGCAACTGGTAAATGGGAGAAAGGTAAGAAATGCTCAAGTACTCTGATAGTTCATCTTTAATAGCTCTCATTTAGGCTCTGAGCAGCACACTTAATATAAAGCATTCTACCCAGTCCTCACAGCAATCCTAGAAGGTATTTCCCCTACCTCCTTTACAGGTTGGCAATTGAGTAATATTGTGCTCTTATTTGAGGTCACAAATATATCTCTGACTCCAAAATCAACACCCTCTTCATCTCATGGGGGTCCCTCTCTAGGGAACTTAATCTTCTGCCTTGACTTTGCATAGAAGTTGGAGGGAAGAAGAAAGGCTATATAATGAGGTCAAATCAAATTTCCTTGTGGTCTTCCTCTCCTCTCTATTATGGACCCCCGTGGTTGGCTGCCTGGGTTTAAATATTGCCACTGTCACCAGCAGCTTTGTGACCTTAGGGAAATTATTTAGTCTCTCTGAACCTCATTTTTACAGCTGTAAAATTGGGATAATTATGACATCTATTTCATGGGGTTGTCATGAGGATTAAATAACTGAAGTATGTTAAACACTTAAACCAGTGTCTGGTACATAGAAAGTGTTAGCTATTATCTTTTGAGTTTCTGCTGTTGCTTTTATTATTGTTAACTAGTTATGATGATAATGATTCCTATGGCATCAATGATAAGAGCTAATTGTGGCCTTACTAGGGTGCCAGGCTTGACTGTGACAAGTGATTTATATGTGGTATCTTAGCTGTCATCAGTTAGGACACTTTTGGGTGTAAGTAACAGAAATTGTACTTCCCACTGGCTTAAATAGTAGGTCACTTCTTACTGCCTATAACTGGAAACTCAGAGGCAAGGCAGGCTTCAATGCTGGCTGATTTAGAGGATCGACAGTGATCCAATCATCCGGGCTCTTTATGTCTTTCTTCTCTGCTTTCCTCAGTGTTGGCTTCCCACAGAGGCTGCTCACCAGAAGGCATCACATCTTAATCAGACAACAGTCAGGAATAAAAGAGACTCTTGGAAGAAGGGAGCATTTCCCAGAAGTGCCCAGTCAGCTTTTGCTCTCGTCTCATTGACCAAAGTTGTGTCACATGCCCACTCTAAACCAATCAGGGAATAGGATTTACTCCAGACCAATTAGGTCATCTTTGGAGCCGAGGGTGCTATCAGCCCTTTGGAATCATGGGGGTTCATAGTACCTGAAGAAAATCATGATCTGTGAGGAAGAAAGAAAGGAAAATGGTTCTGTGTGAGCAAAATTAGGGTCCACTATAGGTTGGTGTTGTTATTCCTTTTTAAAAGAGATAGAACCTGAGGGTCTTAAAGGTTAAATAATTTTACACAGTCATCAAATCAAGTGAAACTTGAACCGTAAAATACATGTTTTTTTTTTACAGCCACACTAAAGCTTTATAGAGGGTATGGAGAGGAGAGGTAACAATTTTTGTTTGTTTGTTTGTTTGTTTAAATTATTTTATTGTTGTTCAATTACAGTTGTCTGTATTTTCTCCCCACCCCTCTCCCCGACCCCCTCCAAACCCACCTCCCTTTCTTGCTTCCACCCTCCCCTTGGTTTTGTCCATGTGTCCTTTATAGTAGTTCCTGAAAACCCTTCTCCACACTGTCCCTTCCCCCTCCCCTCTGGCTATTGTTAGATTGTTCTTAATTTCTTTTTTTAAGTATTTTTTAATCGATCACGCTATTACAGTTTTCCCAATCTTTCCCCTTTATCCCCCCTCCATCCTGCCCCCCAACCCTCCAGCATTCCTCCTGCTTTAGTTCATGTCCATGGGTTATACATAAAAGTTCTTTGTGTCCTCTGTTTCCTGTGCCATTTTTTATCTCTCCCCATCTATTTTATGGTTACTAATTATGCTTCTTCCCTGTACCTTTTCCCGCTTATTCCTCCCTCCCCCTCCTCACTGAACTCCCTCTGTGTGATGTCCATTTCTCTGATTCTGTTCTTGTTCTGGTTGTTTGCTTCATTTTTGTTTTCATTGTTTTTCTTTTAGGTTCATTTGTTGATACTTGTGAGTTTGTTCTCATTTTACTGTTCATATTTTTTATCTTCTTTTTCTTAGGTAAGTCCCTTTAACATTTCATATAATAAGGGCTTGGTGATAATGAACCAAGCCCTTATTATATTTAAAGTATAATATATTTAAAATATAATATAATTTAAAATTATATTATATTATATTCCTCCTTGAACTTGACCTTATCTGGGAAGCACTTTATCTGCCCTTCCATTCTAAATGACAGCTTCGCTGGATAGAGCAATCTTGGATGCAGTTTCTTGCTTTTCATGGCTTGGAATACTTCTTTCCAGCCCCTTCTTATCTGTAAGGTTTCTTTTGAGAAATCAGCTGATAGCCCTGTGGGAACTCCTTTGTAGGTAACTGTCTCCTTATCTCTTGCTGCTTTTAGGATTTTCTCTTTGTCTTTAATCTTGTGTAACTTAATGATGATGTGCCTTGGTGTGTTCCTCCTTGGGTCCAACTTCTTTGGAACTCTCTGGGCTTCCTGGACTTCCTGGAAGTCTATTTCCTTTGCCAAATTGGGGAGGTTTTCCTTCATTATTTGTTCAAATAATTTTTCAATTTCTTGCTGCTGTTCTTCTCCTTCTGGCACCCCTGTAATTCAGATATTGGAATGTTTCATGTTGTCCCAGAGAATCCTCAGCCTGTCTTCATTTTTTTGGATTCTTATATCTTTGTTCTGATCCAGTTGAATGTTTATTTCTTCCTTTTGTTCCAAATCATTGCTTTGAATCCTGGTTTGCTTCTTGTCACTGTTGGGACCTTGAATATTTTGCTTTATTTCATTTTGGGTATCTTTCATTTGTTTTTTCATTTTTTGACCAAGCTCGATCAGTTCTGTGAGCATTTTGATTACCGGGGCTTTAAATTGTCCATCAGGTAGGCTGGCAGTATCCTCATCACTTAGTTCTCTTTCTGAATTTTTGCTGTGTTCTTTCATTTGGGCCATATTTCTTTGTCTTGGCACAGCTGATAGGTTGTAAAGCAGGTGGGACTTAGGTATTCACCCCAGCAGGGCAAGACTCCTTGCCATCCTGTGGTGCTGCCTGTGAGGGAGGGGCCAGAGAGGGAACTGTGCAGCCCTCCTGCTCCTCTGCAGCGCACTTTCCAACAGACTCTTGTGTCAGACTGGAAGTATCTCCCACCACGGCAACCCCAGCCTTAGTCCACAGTCAGCCCTGAGTCTCAGTTTTCCCCTTAAGTCAGTCCCTCTCATGCAGCTCTGCCCCTCAGCCGCCTTGCTGTGGCTTTTCTGAGTCAGCCAGCATGGTGTGCCTTACAGGTCTGTTTGTTTGGGTTGATTTTTTCTTAATTCCTTGGTTGTTGGAGTTCCATGCAGTTTGATTTTCTGGTGTTTTTGGTTGTTTATTGATTTTAGATTGGTTGTTGTCCTCCTTTTGGCTGTTTGAGGACATGAATGAAGGGTTTGGACCTATGCCTCCATCTTGACCAAGGGTTTTTAAACTAGATTGTTCTTAATTTCAATGACTCTGGTTATATTTTGTTTGCTTTTTTCTTTTGTTGATTATACTCCAGTTAAAGGTGAGATCGTATGGTATTTGTCCCTCACCACCTAGTTTACTTCACTTAGCATAATGCTGTCCAGTTCCATCCATGCTGTCGCAATGGGTAGGAGCTCCTTCTTTCTTTCTGCTACATAGAATTCCATTGTGTAAACGTACCACAGTTTTTTAATCCACTCATTTGCTGATGAGCACTTAGGTTGCTTCCAGCACTTGGCTATTGTAAATTGTGCTGCTATGAATATTGGGGTACATAGGTTCTTTTGGATTGGTGTTTCAGGGTTCTTAGGATATAATCCCAGCAGTGGAATTGCTGGGTCAAAAGGCAGTTTCATTTTTAGTTTTCTGAGGAAATTCCATACTGTTTTCCACAGTGGCTGCACCAGTCTGCATTCCCACCAACAAACAGTGCACTAGGGTGAGGAGAGGTGATGATTTTTATTGAGCACATACCACATGCTGGGCATTTTGGGGATACTTTACAAGAACTTGACTTAATTCCTTTAATCAGCCTAATGGATAAGGCATTTTAGTTCCTAATGTGTCCATACTGAGTGAGGCTAAAACAGGGGGTGTGGCTTGCCTGAAGCCACTAATCTAATAAGTGAGAAAGCCAAAATATGAAGCCAACTCTGTCTTTTTCTATGACCCCAAAATAACCCAATATCATTTTCACATTTCTCTGTTACTTAGGATTCATATGAGAAAAAATAAATCAAACTTTTAATGAGGATCCTGATGAATTTCAATTCAATGACCCAGTTTTTTTCTAATTTTTATTTTAGAATAAGACTTTCAAAGCACATACTGCAGTGAACTTTTTCCTTTTTGCACTCAAGCTCTGTGACCTCCTCTTTCCACCTGAAAACTTCTAGGAGAAAACTGCTTAATTAGCTACTTTAATGCCCTCTGGACTGCACGAAGTCAGGAGTGTGGGAAGACTTCCTTAGGTTATGCGACGGTGCCCCTCCTCTTTGCCCTTAGCCATGAACAAGGGGAGAGGTAAGGAGGTTATTATCACATGAAACCAAGGTCACACTCAGATCTTGGATGGAAGGCCCTCAGCAGTTTCTCCTCTTTGTTGCCTAAAATCCCTTCTAGTTCTAAAATGGGGAAAGGAGTTCTGGTTAGTTGAGACCCCAGTGAAGTGCCAGACAGTATATCAGTGTTCAATATTCACAACACGTACATGAAATATTGGTATGCTTGGCAGAGATGAAAAAACTGTGGTTCACAGAGGTAAAATAACTACTCAAAATAACACAGTTGGTGAGAGACGGCTTGAGCTGACTTGTGTCTGACTCCAAAGCTTTCATTCTTCTATTGTATTTTCTGGATTGTAAATTCCTGTATGACATCTGCCAAAGTCTCATATTTCTTTGTACCCCTCCTCTATCTCCTATGCATAGTCATATTAATTTATTTTTGCCAGTAAGAGAACCCCACTCAGATGCATTAAGCAAAAAGAGGAATTAATTTTAAGAATACTGATGTCTTACAGAGTCCAAGAACAGGTCTGGTTTTCAGGAGCAAATAGGAATAATCAGGGTCTTAAAAACCATGTAAACTTTCTCTCCATGACATGAGCTTCCTTGTGTATTTGCTACATTCTTTTTTCCCCCACTGTATAACAACTTCCTTTACTTTCCACAAAATGAAAAAAGCAAAACAACGAAGACTGCAGGTACCTCTAGTTTACATGTGACTAGATTATTCATGCAGAAAACCTGTCTTTTTTCTCCCTCTCTCTCTCCATCTCAACTACCTTCAAATTCTATGTTCTCAAGGAAGGGATTACTTAGCCTATCTACAGATTGCATCTGACCCTAGCCTAACCTTCTGTGCCTAGAGGCTGGGTGTAATGTTGTACCAAAACGGTGTCTCCCCTTGGAACTTCATGGATGGAAGTAAATGCTTGATAAATGCAACATGCTATAGTATTGACCACTTGGCAGTATTTATTTATCACCTTCTTTGAGTCTTAAGGTGGAAAACAGATTGAGTTGCCATTTGGGGAGGAGAAAAAGTGTATATGAGCTCAAGGGGACATGGTTAAAAGGTCATGGAGTTCTTAGAACTGAAATTGATGTGTACCTATCTCTAAGGCAGAGGTCCTTACAAGAAGACTCAAAGTATTTACAGATACTTTTTTTTCTCCTTCACTTAAAACTGTGTTCTTAACCATGGATGTACATAGGGATTTTTAATTTTTCAATAACCCAGGCATGTGCCCTGAACAGGAATCGAACCTGTGACCTTTAGGTTTATGGAGATGACTCACCAACTGAGCCACATTGACCAGGGCCACATATGGAGTTTTAATGCAAAAGTTACCTCATCTATTTCCGCTTTATAAATCTTGAGGCATAGGTCGCACTTCCAGAGATTCTTGATCAAATTAGTCTGGGGTGGGGACATACATCAAAACTTTTTCACAGTTTCCAAAGTGAGTCTAGTATACACAGAAGGGAGAGCCACTGGCTTAGCTTGAAAAGCAGTTGTCTGAGGACCTGAGCCTATTCCAAGAAGACACTAAGACCAAGATGCCACATGAGCATAGGCAGTCGGGGAAGGTAGAGTTTGCCACAGGCAGACATTGGCAAGGCTTAGAAGTGATGTCCTCTTTGGGAGGTGCTATGGAGAAGCCATCGATGGGGTCTTTTCTGGAGTAAGACCTGTTTTTGATAATTACAAGAAAAATAACTGAAACTCAGGTGGATCTTGGTAGGGTCAAGCGTACTCCTACTGACTCCAATATTCTCTGCCCTTTTAATTCACCATCTCTCATTTGAAATGATATTAGAGAGTATTAGGAAGAGCTCTTGAGACCTGAAGGGATGGGATCACACATCCAAGTAGCATTTCTGACATACAGCCAAACTAAAGAACAAAAGGAAAACACACTTGCTGCATTAGTTTACACTGGGGAAGGCCACCCTGCTCTCATTATTTTTCTCACATTATTTTTCTAATACACAGCTACAAAAACTTCACTACCTAGACAAAGTTGATAACAGTACCTTGAATCTGTACAACATTTTGCAACCTATAAAGCTCCCTCACAAATATCTCAGTGCTCCCCAAAGTGGGATAACATGAACCATATGAGGTATATGAGGATTTTAAGTGGTACGTGGAGATATTAATGGTTATCTTAACATATATTAGGGAAAACATAATTATCAATTGAAAATCATAATTACCCTCATATTAGTTCTATGATAAAGTAGATGATTGAGTCCCTCCCCCTTTAATCCATTGATTTAAAAAGAAGTATTTATTTCAAGTGCTGCATAGATATGTTAAGAAATTATGATGTGTTCCGAGGATAATCAAAGTTTGGGGAACACTGCTATTTCATTGAGTCACCAAACAATCTAGAATAAGTAGAGTGTCATTTTTTTCTTTTTTTATTGAATTTATTGGGGTGTCATTGGTTAACAAAATTATTCAGGTTTCAGGGGCACAGTTCTATAATACATCATCTGTGCACTGTATTGTGTGTTCACCACCCCAAGTCAAGTCTCCTTCCATCACCATTTATCCCTCTATGTTCTCCTCCAACTCTCCCCACACCTCCTCCCCTCAGCCATCTCTGCACTGTTGTCTGTGCCCATGAGTTTTTTCTATTTTTTTGCTCAGCCCCCTAGCCCACTCTGCCCCCTACCTCCGGCAGTTGTCAGCCTGCTGTCTATGAGTCTGTCTCTATGTTGCCTGTTAGTTTATTTTGTTCATTAGATTCCAAATATGAGTGAAATCATATGGTGCTTGTCTTTCTCTGACTGGCTTATTTCACTTGGCATTATGTTCTCCAAGTCCATCCATGCCATCACAAAGGGTAAGGGGTAAAAGAATTTCCTTCTATTTTTTTTTTTTACAGCTAGGTAATATTCTATTGTGTGAATATACCACAGCTTTGTCATTTGTTCTTAGCTTTATTTTATAGGTTAGAAAATTGGGGCTTTGAGGGTTTAAGTAACCCATCCAGGTTTTTTTTTTTTCCCAGACTTAAACTCATGTCAGCTGATTTCTGACATTAAGTTTCTTTTCACCACCTGATTCTTACTCAGTATCCAAGTCAGAGCTTTGTTTTTTTAGCAATGAGGAAGAACTTCCCAGACTCATCCACACTCCCTCTATTGTACCTTTTCAGGATTAGTGATGCATGTAGCTCTGGATATGTAACAGACTAATTCAGTGGTTCTCTAAGTGTGTTTCCTGGGCTAGTAGCTTAAGCATCACTTGGAACTTATTAGAAATACAATTTCTTAGATCTGCTTTAAAACTATTGAGTCAGAAACTCTGGGGATGAGGCTGAGAAATCTCTTTTATTGAGCCCCTAGACTGATTCTGATGTGCACTTAACTTTGGGAACTATACTACGTTTCTTAACTAGGGGTGATTTTGCTGCTAGGAGACATTTAGCAATGTCTAGAAACACTTTTGGTTGTCCCAGCTGTGTCAGAGGGTGCTATTGGCATGTAGTGAATAGAGGCCAGGAATGCTGCTAAGTATCCTACAATGCACAGCCCAGCCCTCCACAATGAAGAATTATCCATCCCCAAATGTCAATAATGCTAATATCGGGAAACCCTGCACCAGACTAATTGATCTTGAGGTTAGGCCAATGGGTGTGTATGTCAGAGACCAAACACAATCTTAAAACTGTGACTATGTTGGCCTCTCGATTGACTGAGTGGCATGATTTCCACTCGCCAGTGCTCAGAAATGAATGACAGTGGGCAAGGATCTTCTCCAGACCGTCTGTGGCCATATTCATGATACCTGAAATGGATATCACATTGTGGTCAGAGTTGGCGGTGGAGTCCAGCTCAAGAAACCAGAGCAGTTCGAGGCAAATGTGTGGGGCTTGTGTTTGGGACACCCTATCCCATCTCTCTCAGTACCTCCTCTTCAAACTGTCCCCTGGATGCTAAGATTCCCCCTCCAGAAAAGAATGTTTATTAAGATCCCTGTCAATGAGGAAGTATAGAGTAATGGTTAACTGTACCATTTGGAGCTTAAATTCCAGCTTAACCATTTCTTGGCTGCATGGCTGTAGACCAATTCCCCACTTTCCTGAGCTACAGTTGCTTTGTCTATAAAATAAACGTGAAAATAATAGTAGCACTTTCCTCTGAGCAATCTTATGAAAATCACGTTAGACAATGCATGAAAAACTCTTAGGTCAGTGCCAGACCCGTAGAAAATACTTGCCACATGCTGAGTATAATCATCAATTCTCTGTACTATCTCTTTAAGTCTCACATCTTTAAAATAGTAAGTCTTTTCCTTTTGTGCTCCATAAGAATGCTTGAAGCACACCTCTCTGAGCTCATTCTAGATCTGGTCTTCTCACTCCACCTCAGATCTGACATTGGATGCTGCCTAACCAGAACCACCTTTCTCTCTCCTGTCTTTCCTCACCTCTGATAGGACAAATGATGAATTGTGTTGTACACGCCCTGCTTCTAGGATTTTACCCCTGGCCCTGGAAGGTTGATGTTATCACCGATGGGGATGGGACAGGTGCCTGGCACTACACTAGCCACCCTAAGTCTCAAAGAATGCATTTTGAATGATGGGTTATCAGCATTGGTGAAGATGTTTTCAGGCAAAGGTTGGCTTCCCCCATTTAGGCACACTTTCATAACGTCAGTGTAGCCTAAATTAATATGGTTTCCAAAATAATAAAGGGGAAGAATCAAAACATGTCTGCTTTCATTAAGTTCAGTCCTGGCCTGTATATTAGAATGTGTATAAATCAGCACAATGTAGAAGGATGGCTGGCCTCCAGATCAAGCCAGGTACAAGGAAGGGGGTGGAGCTCCTTATTCATGGTCCAGGAAGCAAACAGATTAACATTGTTAAGAGCAGAGCATCCCCAATCTGTCTTTAGATGATCAAACCACTGAGGGAGGGGCTGATGGGGGAAACTCTGAACATCTCATTAGAATTAGAAGTGTTCAGGTTTCTTTTCCTTCTGTGTAACTTCAGAAATATGCCAAAGATCTCTCAAGAGGCTTCCAGCTCACACCATTGTCTACCTGATGCAAAAGCCTCCTTCTGCCTTTGCAGCTGAACATCACAATGGAAACTCTCCAAGTCAAAACAGAAAAAAAGAATGGGGAAATCTGACACAGATCTCTCTGCAGTCCTCTTGATAACACTGCCCTCACCTCAATTAGAATGATTGGGAAGCAGTTTGAACAGTCTTTCGATTCCAAGGAGGGCTGAAGTAAGAGCCCAGGAATTCAAACATTAGGGGAGTTCCTGTCAAATTTGTTGTTGATGTTGTTTCAGATGTGTTTCTGGGCCACAGAGTATCTGCCAGGGTATATGTGGGCTTTCTACGAGAATAATAAAGTCAATAGCTAGCCTCCCTCCGTCACAGGGAGTTATTTCTTGAGTGTTTTTATGACCCTAGGATGAGAGCACTGATAGATGGAGACTTCCATTTCAAAGGTTTGTTCAGTTTTTCAGGAGGAAGAGATATTTTGGTGACTCATACTAACAGCAGTTTTAGAGGAAATCTGCTAAGGTCGAGAACATTAAACATAAGGAACTCGAAAAGGTTAAATGGCTAATAGTAGATTATATAGTGTTCTATGCCAAGCACAAGAGCAGTGGTTCTCTATCTTGGCTGTGTATTGGAATTATCGTTGGCATTCAAATACAATTACTAAAAAAGTGCAATTCAATGCCAAACTCAAGACTAATTAAACCAGAACTTCTGGAGATTCTACTAAGCATCCATAGTTTTTAAAGATTCCCAGGTGATTTCAATGTGAAGTCAGTGTGAAGAACCACTGACCTGAATACGTAGAGTTGAATAGGACATACATGTAAATAAATATATGTGATACAGGATATTAATGGTAAAGCTATAAAGAATATGGGTTTTGGAGAGAACAGAATGACTAATTTTCCTTGGGAGAATCAGGAAATACTTCATGAAAGAGAAGGTGTCAAATTTTGAAAAAAGTAGAGAATTTTACCAACTTGGCAAATAGGGAAGAAGATTGAAGGAAGAAAGCACACATGCTATGCATACAAGTAGAGTAAAGCCAAGAAGATGCCGGAAATTTCTGACCCATAACTATGAGACATGGAACAATTTGTGCAGAACGGTACACCCAACCTGAAAGCTGATCTTGACTGATGAGAAATCAGTAGCTAGGAAAATCTCCTTTTCTCTTCAGTGGAGCTCAGATTCACAGCCAAGAAGGCAGTGTGAGTGCAAATGTACCCTTTCCAGATTAAGAGACAGAGAGGACATTGAATGACATCCAACCTGTTGTGCTGTTAATATTCTTGAGAACATTTGTTAGCATTTAGTGAACTCTATGTGGCTTCAAACCAGGACATCGGTCTGCTCCACCTGCTCTTAATCTTTTCATTGGCTCTTCTGCTAAAGAATTTGATCTTTATGACACATGGGTTTAGGAGCTTTCTCTTTCCCAGAACATTTTAATAGCCCGATTGCACCAGGTGTAGGAAGAATATGGGGGCATCTCCAGTTCTGTTTTTGGTAATGTTTACCTGTGTCTGCTCACTAACCAAAGTCCATAATTTTTTGAGGTTGACAGTTGGGCAGAAGTTCTGGTTCCCCTTGAAGTGATAATCCTTATGCAAACCTTGCCATAGTTACCTGTGTGGTATTTGTCTAAGTTGACCCTGTGGTGATGCAAGCCACTGGGATAACCCTGGCTTCCCTGTGCCTCTGGTACTTGCTCATGTGGCCCTCACCATGGCTCATGTGGCCCTGATGTTTCTGGATCTGCCTCAGTCTCGACAGTATGTCAGTGACTGACACAAATGTGATATTACTGTTTTTGAAGTTGCAGCATTTCCATGAGTGAGTACCATAGCTAATAGAAACAAAAATTACTGTGGCAACAGACACACAATTTGTAAACATTTGGTACTTGGTTCAAATTATGAACACATACTGTGAATTTTGGCAATGGCATTCATGTTTGGAAATACTTGTTGAGGTCAATACCAGTCAAGACATATACCCATCACCAGCTGAATTGTGAACTGGAATTGTTGATGGCTAAGCCTTAGCCATCATCTGACATCTTACCAATTACCACAGTAAACAGTGGAAGTAATGCTGCTGCAACTACAAGTTTTTTAGATATTGTAGGTTTACTATGCCCTAAATATGTTAACTATTTTAAGAAATCTTTGATTATTTTCTGCCACTTCTACTCATTTATTTTATTCTTAACATTCACCAAATGTTTTACTTACATCTTGATTTAGTCATGAAATGAGGGTAGTATTTGAAAAACTTTCAGGAGATTTTTTCCCTTCATTTTGTGGTAAATCATGTTCTTCCAATACAGCCTTTGAATATGAGGGGAAAAAGATGCCACCTTGGGAAGGACAAGGGTGCAGAGTAGGGAATGTCATTGTGAGAGAGGAAGATGTAGCTAAGGGACATTCCTGCTGTTTCAGGTGGGGTGAGAACGAAGAAGTTAGCAGCTCAATGAAGCAGATGGCAAAACACAAGTGTGGTTAATCAACCTCTCTGGGCTAACGCGCAGGGAGAGGACAACGAGGTAGCTGTAGGAAGAATATGAAAGCAGAAGAGGGTTTTTCCTTTCCTGCTTCCTATTTGGGATACAAATGGAGAGGGATTTCTAAGATGCCCTCAACACCAGCATGGGGTGGCTACTTCAGAGTCAAGTTAGAGGCCCTGTGATTAGCATAAGAGTTAGTGAGATAACATCTTAAGCTTTCCTTGGCTCTTGTGGGGACTGGAGAAAGCTAGATTTTTTAAAAAATTGCTGAGGGACCTGGGTGTTAGCTAGGAATGACTAGGGAGCTTCCTTTAGGGGTTACTCTTCCAGAGACAGAGTGATCAATGGTAGGGTGCTGCAGGGTGTGCCCCCTGGCCTGGAGTCTGAAAGGCAGTGATCACCCTCGGAGGAAAATGCAGCTTGAGGAGAAGCACGGAGAGACATACTACAGGCCCTGCCTGGACTGGGAGAGCACAGATGTCAAATTCACCAGTCATTGGATCCAGGTTGTCCACTGCTAAGCAGTTGCCCAGAAACCGGGCAACAAGAGACATCACCCTTGCTGGAGACCAGAAAAGCCAAGATTCAGTGGAACAGCCTGGATGGTAGATCTGAGGAGAGAGGGAGGAAAAAAGATGAGTTACTTTAAGGCATTTTACTATTGTCATACTGAGTTAACTTGATAAAATTAAATTTGGGTTTCCCTACTACCTCTTGGGATGAGGATTTGTGAGGATTATTAAGTTAATTCGGGAAATGTAAATAGTGCGTTTTCTTTGAAATCTGATATAATGTGCAAATTTGTGACTCAACTGTACTATTTTCCAGGGCTGCCCCAACATTCAGCTCTAAATAACAGGAACTTACACCCTCAGGGTTCAGGAGGCCAGAAGTCTGAAATCAAGGTATCAGAGAATTGGCTTTTTCTGGAACGTGCAATGGAGCGCCTGGTGGCTGCCAGCAATGCCAGGTGCTCCTTCACGTATAGACTTTC
Source organism: Glossophaga mutica (assembly GCA_039655065.1). Classification (NCBI taxonomy): domain Eukaryota; kingdom Metazoa; phylum Chordata; class Mammalia; order Chiroptera; family Phyllostomidae; genus Glossophaga; species Glossophaga mutica. The sequence continues at coordinate 104,489,003 of CM077305.1, forward strand.
TCCAACAGTATGGCTCAAATCATATGAGCAAGTTCCCAAAGCTTGTTCTTCTCTGCTTCTCAGTAGAGGATGGTGACTGAACCTTCATTCTGCCTCCACAAGTATTTGTGGAGGAAGAGACAGTGTCTGCCTGTGTGCAGGCACAAAGGGCATTTACTCCAAGCCGTGCTTGGCTGAGAGAGCTCATTGCTTTCTCTACCCTTCTTGACCCTCCATGAGCTCTGCTGTTTATCTGAGTTGAAGATGAGCCTGGAGAAGACATACCTTTTGTAGGAGAGAATATCTCCATGTAGAAGTTTGCAAGGCTTTTGATCAGCCTGCCATGTAATTAGAAGATAAAATAAGGTCTGGGCAACTGATAGGGGAAAAAGAAGTTTATTCGGTCATTTTGTGGCATTGTACCTCATCTATGGTATAAAAACCGTTACTTATTATCACTTATTTTGCTGTATGATTGCAACAAAAAAGCCTACCTAAACAGTCTTGTTAAGACATTTAGGACCTGCACTAAATTTCCTATAGTGCCACAACAGGTTTTAAAGCCCTGGAAACCTGCATTTTCCCTGGAACAATTGTATTCCAACCCCGTATCTAAAAGTAGTCAAAATTAGGCTCCCCCTTCATCTCCAACTCTGCTAATCTACTCTAACCCATCCCTAGAACTTTCCTCTTACTTTTGCTTACAGGGAAACTTGAGGATAAAGCCCAGGCCACAGAGTCAAACAGATCCAGCTGTACACTCAGTTGTGTGTCCCAGCCCAGTCTTCTCAGCCCTGGAGGACCCTAAAGTTATCTGGGGAGGCTTAAACTCCTGATACCCAAGCCCTAACCCAGACCAGTGAAATCACAGTCTTTGGGGGTGGGGCCCAGGCACCCATCAATATTTCTTAAAACTCCCCAGGTGATTACAATGTGCATCTACATTTCAGAACCAGTGACCTTGGATCAGTCACTTGTCTTTCTAAGTGTCAGTTTGCTCTTCTATAACTGGAGATAACTTCTGTTCTCATAGAGTTTTGTGAGGATGAAATGTCAATGTGTGAAACACACTTAGTACAGTGCCTGGAATTTAATAATCTCTCAGTTGATGACAGTTATTTTTTAATTATTTTTAGTCTTGTATTTTTCTCAAATGATTTCTTAAGTTTTGTTTTCAAAATAGAATGGTAAATTCCTCACTACAGATTAATACAATTTGTTCATAATCAACTAATTAGTCAACTATTTAGTAGGCTGTGTCTGTATATTAAATACTATAGGAAAGAGGATTTAAAACTAGGGAAGGCAAGGTTTCTTATCTCCAAGAGTGCAACAAGCAGTGGGGAAAGATGACTTAACGTCCATGGCTCTGATATAAAGTGCACCGTGTGATAATCATGTTAGTATAAGTAGCCAGGACATGCAGTGGAGGAGAGCATAGTCCATGTGGTTGGGGTACTTGAAAGTCTTCTTAGACAAAGTAACTGGAGCTAACTGGATTTTGCAAAATGAGTAAACCTGAAATGAACATCTCAGTGGCAGACAAAGAGCATGCAGGGAGAAAGAACAACTCTGAGAAAGAAAACAGAGATGAGGAATGTTAATTACCTGCCCCTACCCCAAGCAAGTAATCTGTGTCTCAGGACCTCTTTCTGCACTATGTTATAACCTTGAAATGAATATTATATTGTAGGCCAATTGTAATTGAAAAAAATCTTTAACTTAAAAATAAAAAAGAAATGTAAATGGTCTCTCCAACCCCTGCCCCTGGCCCCCCAAAATAAACAAAAGACTTTGTGAGGGATCACAGGGGTATGAAAGGACATAAAATTAGGCAGAGGCAATTTATGAATGGCCTGGTAGTCCAAGGTAGAGAACTTGGACTTCTTAAAAAAATTGTTTTGCTAGTCGGGAGCATGGGTTGTTAGTTGTTATGATCTTCTTGCTCTTGGGTTGAGATGTGCAGATGAAGAACAGTCCTGCAGGCAGCACCCCATGAGACCCATTAGTATCAAGGCAAGTACAAAGAGTGCACACTTCCCAAAATGTGTGTAGAACAGACACTGGCCAAAATGTGGTCCATTGGGCAGCTGTATTGGCATCACCTGGGGGTTACTTAGAAATGCACAGGCTCAGACCTCACCTCAGATTTATTCAATATAAACCTAAATTTTAACAAGATCCCCAGTGATTCATATGCACATTAGCATTTGGAAAACATTGGCCTAACCTCTTCTCTTTGCAACATCTCTCCCAGCCTCCATCTAGCTGAATACTTCTCTCATCACCATAACAACTTATATCCCATAATAATCAGTAGGAATGTTAGCAGAAAGGACAAAAAGAGCAAGATGGCAGATATAACTTTTACCACCAATGTAGAAATATTTTGTTTCCAGAAGTCTCTTGTGATGAAACCAATTTCTTCTTTTGGGCCCCCCTCATGTTTTAGCACACAATATTTACTTATTAATGCTGAAGAAGTCACCAGTAGATGTAGGCATTCTTGCTACCAGTGACCTCACTCCAAAGCATACATACATTTTCCAAAGTTCAGCAAAAATACTAAGTGTACATAAGTCTTAAGAATTGTATCCTCCTCTGATCCCTGATATCTTGGTTGCCAATAGAATATTTAATTTATTCTCTACTGCTAAGAGTTTCACAAATATGTTTCTTAGGGTGAAATTAGTGTGGGAAATACCATATATTTTCTTTCCTCTCTTAGAGATTTATAATGTGTGCTATCATGTTTAAGATCCTATGGTGTCCTACAGGAAACAAGCCTACCTAACTTCTTGTTCCATATTCACCACGGAACACACCTAATGGATGCATTAATTTCTCATAGGGAACGGTTAGAGAAAATGTGCTCTAGTAAAGAAAAGAGTGGACAATGTCAGACATAAAATGGACCATCAAAAATATATTATTCGCAGAGAAACAAAGGGAGAAAGGAAATTGTAATAAGATAGACTTGAAATTATCCATTGACCTCAGACTTCTGTCCTGTAACAAGGTACTCAGTTCAAATCAATACCTTTTTAAGCCTCTCTAAATTTCTGAATGCATTGTTTTTTTATGGAAAAATATTAACCAATTTTACAGTTAGACCCATATACAACTATATGACAGGTGCCAGGGCTTTGGTGTCAGACATATCCGTGACTCTGGGTAAGTTCTTCACTTGTACAAGTCTTAGTTTTCTTGTCTCTAAAATGGGCATAATGATTTTCATGTAATTTCCTTTTTATGAGTATTATTATTTTTGCCTTAAAGAGTCTATTATATCTTAAGTAAATTTAAAGTATGAGAAAAAAATCATTGTATACTCAGGTAGTTACCATTTTTTTCACGTAGTCTTAGATTTCCATCTGAAATCATTGTTCTTCTGCCTGAAGGACTTCCTTTAACATTTTTTTCTAGTGCCAATCTGATTCTGCTGAATTGTTTGGATTCTGTGCTCCTAAAGTTCTTTGTTTCACTCTTTTGGAAAGATATTCTCACTGGGTATAGAATTCCAGGTTGACAGTTTTTTTTCCAATTCTTTAAAGATATCACTCCACCATCATTTTGCTTGCATTGTTTCTTACGTGATTCTGTCATTCTTACCTTTGTTCTTTTGCATGTAATGTGTATTTTTTTCTAGCTACTTTTATAATTTTCTCTTCATTACTAATTTTAAGAAATTTAGTTTAATGTGCACTGGTGCAATTTTATTCATGCTCCTTTGCTGGGTTTGTTGAGGTTTTTGGATCAAATGATTTGTAATTTTTATGATATTTATAAAATTTTTGGCAATCATTTCTTCAAATATTGTTTTCTGTTCCCCACTCTTTAGGGTCTTTAATTACACATATATTAGACCAACTGAATTTAGTCACAGCTCACTGATGCTCTGTTTATTTATATTCTCTCTCTCTTTTTTTCCATATCACTTGGGAATGTTTCTATTGCTATGTCTTCAAATTCATAAATCTTCTTTTGCAACATTGAATTTCCTGTTGATCTCCTCTAGTGTAATTTTCAGCCATGGATGTTCAGCTTGGTCTTTTATGTGTCTTCTATGTCTCTACTTAACATGTTCAATATTTCTTCTACATTCTTGAATATGTGGATATATCTATAATAACTTTTAAAAACCTTGTCCATCATGTGTCATTTCTGGGTATGTTTTGATTACTTTGTTATTCTCCTGGTTATGATTGATCATGTTTTCCTGCTTCTTTGAATGCCTGGTAATTTTTGTTTGGTTACAAGACATTGTGATTTTAGCTTCTTGGGTATTGGATAATTTTGTATTTCTATAAATATTCTTGGATTTTGTTCTGTGATGATGTTTAGTTATGTGGAAACTTTTGAACCTTTGAGGCTTGCTTTTTAACTTTGTTGGGAGAGACCAGAGCAGCCACTTTTTAGGGCTAATTTTGCCCCACTACAAAGGCAATGTCCTCCTGAGTACTTTTCCCAGTGTCCTGAAATTATGAGGTTTTTCATTCTGGCTGGCAGAAATGGAAACTTGTCCTGGTTCTTTGTGAGCTCTGGGGGTTATTTCCTCTGCCACTTTCAGGTGCCTCTTTCCCTAGGTCTTGATAATTTTCTTACTAATGTTCTGACTAATAGTCAGCCTAGGACTTGAGAGGGATCTTCAAATCCCTCTCTGTCTCTGTCTCTGTATATGTGTCTCTCGTCCTCCTCTCCAGTATTCTTTCCTGTAAACTCTAGTCATCTTGGTCTCTCTGAAGTTCCAGCTTCATCTCAATTTGGAGAGAGACCACCGGACTTTGCCTGAGTCCCTGCTCCCTACACTGTGGTCTGAAAACTCTCTCTAGTAGTAAGTTGAGACAATTTGTGGCACTTATTTGATTTGGTTCCTTTTTTTTTTTTTTCAGGAATAACTGTCTTGCACTGTCCAATGTCCAATATCTAAAAATGGATGTTTTATTTATTGTGCCCAGTTTTTTAGTTGTTTTAGGTAGAAAGATAAATCTGGTCCTTGTTATTTTTACCTTCAAGCAAAAGATTCCATCAAGGGGGCTATATTTAAAAATACATGTAAGAATTAACAAATGCAGCAGAGAATAGATTAAAAAATATTTATTTACCTCTTATGTTATAGTTTGTGATCTTAAACTGAAGTTATCTTTATTTACTTTTGACACTTCTGCTTCTTCGTTCAAAATAATATTTTGTATATCACAATTATGTGTGAATTACCCATGTTTACCGGTATCAGTGACAAATTTCCCCAAATGATTTACAGAGAAGTACAAAGGTATGGTTTCAGCTTATAAATGCTTTTGCGGTCAGGGTACAACTACAGTCTGGGCTGTCATTTATTGATTTATTAGTACTCTCAATTTATGAGCATTAGCCACAGTTTTATCTTTAGCCAAGATGCATGGTTAATGTAGAAATATATCCAAAAAGTGAATTGTGTTCAATTTTTGCTTTCTCTATGTGTTCATGCCTGGAGAAAATCTTTCCCGCTTATGCAGGCAGAGACAGATATCCCTTAGTAGCTGCTACACAAATTGCAGGCGTAGTTCTAATATCATTAACAGGTTTTACTACAATAGTTCTCAGGTTACAGTACTTAGATGGCAAAGGTCCTTGACCACAGAGATAATAACCTCTAAATTATTTTTTTATGTTATGAAAGAACCTGAGAAAATTTATATTTCTCAACAATTGATTTACACAAGGTAATCAAGCATCATTCATTGTTGTTTCTTCGGGCTGAAATTATAAAAATAATTACTCCTTAAGGAGTAACATTATATTCAAATCATTATTTCTAAGGCTCAAAATAATTGTGCTAGAAAAGTTAAAGTGAGAAAACTGAAGCACTATTTTCAACACAATGTGCTTGTCACATGATTCTTGTCTGCTGGTCATGAACTGGTGAAACTGGTAAGTCTGTCTGGCGGTTACAATTTTGTTTGGATCATAAGATTATGGGAATAAATGAATTATTACCAAATAGTACAGGCTATCAACATAATCTAGTAAAATAGATATGGTCTTTGGAATCACACAGCCATGGATTCAAATCTCAGCACAACAACTAATTATTTTTGTGACCCTGGGGAATATTAACATATCTGAATGAGCCTCAACTTGTTTACTATTAGTAAAGTAGATAATTAGTAAATAATAATAAGATCAGCATTATTTGAGATCTTGCTGTATGCCAGCCATCGTACTAAAGTAAAGTTGTGATTATTATTATTCCCATTTTATATCTGAAGAAAATGAAGCTTAGAGAGGTCACTTGCCCTAAATCACATGAATTGGAGAACTAGTACTTTAACCTTGGCTCACAATAGTATCGTACAAAATAAGAAAAATGATACCTATCTTAGAAAATCATTGATAAGAATTAAATATCACAACATATGTTCCTGATACATAGTGGGTCTTCAACAAGCAATACTCCCCTTTTTCTCATTGTGATTTCTTAGAACAAGGACTCCTTAGAGGGAGGTCTAATAATGAAAAATAATAGTTTTCTATGGTAAGAATACTTGAGATCAACAGGAAAATTCAAGTTCAGATAATAAAGGAAACTTTTAGAATATCTTAGAAATAATATTAATGTTCTATACATGGGCCCCATCCCTGGTCATCTTTGTAGAAGTCATATGAGGTTGACACTATTATCATCACCTTTTCTATTAGGAATTGTGAGGAACATGTCTACTTTATTCAAGTTGTGAGGGAACAGAGGCAGTCTTCAAGTCCAGGCAGTCCAAGTTCAAAGTTCCAGTTTTAATCACTAACCCATACTGCTTCATCATAGCTCTTACACATTGCTTTTAATCAGCATTTTTTTTTGCTTTCCTGACAAACCAGCTGTGGGTTTGCTGCCAAGATTGTCATAATCATCCAAGGAGATGCTACCCCACCCATGGAGGTGTCATTCCATTTAAAGTCAACATCACAAGTTCTAGACAGGTTATGCAAATAACCTTTCTACCACCCTTTCTATTGTGTGATTACCTCCTGACAAATGTCTGAGTTCAAATGCCCATTCATGAAAGCCAATTTGGAGCCGAGGAAGGTTGAACACACAAAATCCTGGAAATCATATGAGAAATCCCTTTTTCTCCCAGGTTGATGGTGATTAAATCTTTGATAATGAATTGCTTATCAGTTCTTCAGGCAATGGAAGTGATTGCCTCTGCAGGTAGCAATCATTCTGTGCAATTGCCACAATTATCAATCCCCTTCAGGATGATTGGAATTTAGCAATAGGGACCAGAAGAGTGAAAGGGGTTTCAAGATGTGAATATTAGTAACTTGCCAATGATAAAAGTCTCTTAAAAAGTGAACAGTGGTTAGAAATGATCAGCATTTCTGACTGTCTTCCTCTATAGGATTGATGCAGTGTATTCACCCAAAAGACTTGCTGTTTTTTAAAATCTATGATGGATTTTATCTTTCCTTTTCATTACTCTGACCACTTATTAGCTGACACACATTCATTTCTGACCTGGGTGTTAAATTCTAGGTGCTTTTTAGGGTGGTGATGGTATTGGAAGTATATGTTCCCCCTCACCCCAATGGAGAAATAATTTGTCAGCATGCACCAAGATTTTATTTATTTATTTTTTAGAGAGGGGAAGGGAGGAGGAAAGAGGGAGAGAGACATCAATGTGTGGTTGCCTCTTGTGTGCCCCCTACTGGGGACCTGGCCCGCAACCCAGGCATGTGCCCTGACTGGGAATCTAACCAGCAACCCTTTGATTCACAGACTGGTACTCAATCCACTGAACCACAGCAGCCAGGGCAAAACATTTATACTCTTTGTTCTTGTCACTCCTCTTCCGGAAGTCTATCCTAAAGAAAACAGAGAAGTAGTGAAAGGTTTATATAGAAAAATGTTAGAAAACACTTCAAAGCTCAATAATAGGAGAATAACTAAATAAATTATAGTTCATTAAATGATGGCATATTATGTAGCCATTAAAAGTCATGTTTTTGAAGAGCAGTTAATAATACATGGAAAATGTTCATTATAAAATGTCAAGTGGGAAAAATAAACACAATCAAAGTTGAATAGGTGTAATGTAATTTATTAAGCATCCATTATATAAACTTGAAAGGTAGGTATTTTTATCCCCATATTAAAGAAAGGAAACAAGGTCTCAGAAGGAGAGGGAGACAAAGAATGAGAAGAAAGGTGAAAAGGAGGGAAACGGAGAGAGAGAATTTACAAATATGAAAGACACAATTTGTTGGTGGTTACTCTGGATGAGTGGGCCTAAAAGCAATTGTTTTTTCTTGTGCATGGTGGTAATTTTCATCATGAGTACATGTTATGTTTGCACTCAGGAAAGAATAAATATAACAGCTTTGGAAAAGAACTTTTTCTTAAGCCACGCTACGTGAAGCAGAAAGCACACTTCAGTTTGAGCCTTCAGACACCCAGACCTGAGCACACTCTGGCTGAGCTGCTCTGGCCCCTTGTTAGGGGAGTTTCAGACGTGAGAAGTGTGCTCCACCTGGTGCAGAGCGGTCAGTCTCCCTGCGGCAGCTGTCTCCTGTCCTTATGTATGACTCCCTGTCTCAGAATGAAGCAGCAGATAAACTCATTCACTCCCAGGTTTCTGGCACTAACAACAGTGTTTCTCAAAAGCGTGGTCCTGGAACCCCTGACATAGAAATCCCCTGGGCTCCCTATTAAAAACACAGGTTCCTGGGTCTTTCAGACCCAAATACAATGGATGCAGACCAGGCCCATAGTGTGCTTCATCTAGTTAAGCTGGTGATATCAGGTATCTCACCAAGTGACCTAATAACATTTCCCAAACTACCGAAACCTGCTCTGACTCTCTACCTTCTCCAGGTTTCTGTCAAGACACTCAGAAACAGACCTACTGACTCAGAAATGGAACTGCGTTTAGTGGGAAAATACTGTAGACTGTAAAACATGGCACATCCTCCTGGTGGGTGGTCCTATTATTGTTATTATAATTATTGTCACTGTTATGATTGATTTGCCCTCAGCCATGTATATGAGGGCTCTTGGTAACCGTTCTTGGTTCCTTGCTCTAAACGCTTTCAAATTTGCCCCAAATTGGACTGAGTGATGTAATTATCCCAGGACAGCCACTCATTGTTATCCTGATAAAAGCAAGTTTTCTTCAGGCCAGCTTGCTCTCTCCATTACCCCCGGCTTCCATGGAGATGATCAATGAGGATATATAAAGCACCCAGAAGGGCACCGTTCCCAGGGGAGGAGAACAGGAGACAGAGCCACAAAAAGCTTCTAAGTGCTGCTTGGATGTCCTTATGCCAGGCCCCCTTGACTTTAATGATTGTTTTTATCTTTTCTGTGATTTCAGAACAGGATGCTCGTCTCCTGTGCTTGGATCTTTTTCAGATAACCGTATGGGCGTTCGTTAGCAATCCCTTGCAGTGGCACAAACCAAAAAGCAGAGAGAGAGAAAATGGGCAAGTTCTGGAACATTCAAACTACCCCCAGCAACCTTTCTCTTAATTCCTGGCACACAGGCACAGATCAGGAAGTCTGGGGAATCAGATTGAATTCAGCTGATTATCTAAAACAGCACCCAGAATGACAGGGCAGTGGGATGGCCCCGCAGTCTCAGTTGAGGAAGACCTTGATCCCAGTCTCAGTTCTGCAACTTTCCATCAACATGGGTAATTTATCATGAACTTGAGTAATTTATCAAAACTTTCTGTGACTCCATTTCTTCATCTGTAAGATAAGAACCACAATACTTTTTGCAGAGTTGATGTGAGATCTAGAGGTGGTTACTTAAAAATCATGGCACATAGTAGGCACAGAATACATTGTAGTTAATTGGAGAAATGCCCATTTCAAATCCCCCGAGGGCTGGTAGCCCATATGCTGTGAAGAGCGGGTTTCATCATACCACCACTACAGTCCCTTTGGCAAAGATCTTTCCCCTTTAGGCAAAGATCTCCTGTGACTGCAATGATTTCCATAATCTTGTCACCTTAATTGCTGCTGTCACTGTAAGTATTGAAATTAATTTTGATTTCTTTTTGTTTCTGCTTAGTGCTTCGAATGTGACTAATGGGATTATTTTTGGATTTGGCTTGGAGCAGTGTTCCCAGCAGCTTCAAGAGCGATGCTGGCCTGAGTTTTCTGTGTGGGGCCTCTTCCCGCCCCAGAACTGCCAGGGGTGTCGGAGATGTCAGGGAAGGGTGTCTGTCAGTTGGTTGTGGTCGCCAAATGGCACATAAATAGTGTGTACTATCTGATTGTCAGTTCCTCTGTATATCTCAGTGAAACCTTGGGTTGGTATTACCACAATTTGAGGAGTGTAAAGAAGGAAAAGAAAAGAAAATGCATTGAGTGCCTGGACGTTATGTTGTTTTATATGAATTATGTGACTCTTCATAAAAACTCCAGGAGCAAGGGATGGCTACCTGACTCATGCTAGACCCATCAAATGTCCCTTCCCTGGAATTTATCCTTGAATGAAACAGTGAATTCCCCATGATCAAACCTGTTGCAGCTTCTGAAAGAGACCAGTCTAACATTTTAAATCCTTCTGAGCCTTGTTTTTCAACTTTCTTAGTGATACTTGGAGCTACCCTACATTCTTCCAGCAAGTTCCTTTGGTTACTTAGAGTCAGTTCTGGGATCTAGGACCAAAGAACCCTAACTGGCACTAGCACATACTCCTATCCTTCTATGCACTTTACAAATTTTAGAATGCCAATGGTTATATTCTCTCCCTTCTCTCTCTCCCTCTCTCTCTTTCTCCCTTCCTCTCCCACCTCTCTCATCCCTCTCACTGCTATGTCTGTAATATTCTGCCTCCTGGCCCTTCATCTGGTTCTTCATCCTTCAAGACTCAGGTCAAATGTTATTTCCTTCCCTGAGTATCCAAGGGAGATTGGATAGATTGAACACTGGCTCCTCCATTCCCCCTCTGGGCTTTATATATGCCTTGAGCACAGCACTTATTACCCTTGAGCGCACTGTTTGCTGTGTTTGTTTGCATGGCTGCTTTCTTGCCATGTAACACTCCTTTGGCATGAGAATCAAATCTCTTAAGTCTACATGTGTGATGCTGAGCATAGTGCCAGGCACAGTGTCCTTGCTCCATCATCATTCTTTTTTTTATATTTTTTAAAATTGTTGTTCAAGTAAAATTGTCTCCATTTTTACCCCACCATGCCCCCTGCCCCGCCCATTCCCTCCTCCCACCCTCAAGCTTACCCTCTTTGGCTTTGTCCATGTGTCCTTTATACATGTTCCTTGATGACCCTTCCCCTATTTTTCCCCATCATCCCTCTCCCCGCTCCCCTCTAGTTACTTTGTTGATGCCTGTCAGTAGATGGATGGAAGCGCTGACCCTGTGCAGGAACCAAAGGTCTGAGAGTCATCAGATGCCCTGACGGAGAGCATCTGCACTGAATTGTCTCAGAATAAACCTTTTCTGGGTTTGTATTCTTATGTTCAAAGTGCCCTGGGCCAAAATCAGAGTTTATTCTTCTTGATGTGCAGAGGACAAATAGTGCAAAGTCACTGTGACCTCTAAGATTCTGCTTTCTTCAAAAATAACATGGGCTTTTTTCCCTGATTATAAAAGCAGTACAAACATATTGTAGACACTTTATATAATACAAAAAGGCAGGAAGGAGAAAATAAGAATCACCCATGGCCCCAACACCCAGAGATAAATGCAGACATTTTGAAGTACTTTCTTTTGGTCTTTTTTTCCCTCCCATGTATCACAATTTGTAGATGTATTTATCTATACACTATTTTTGTTACATGCTTTCTCTGATTCAGTCTTAAATACTGCCTGTTTTCCTTTATGTGCCAACTTTTAGAGTCTGTCTGCTATTCCAGCCTATAGGGAAAGTAATGCGTAGTTAATCGATCCCCTTGTTTGCCATAACTATGTTGTCTTGTTTCTGGTGCATGGTTATAAATAACACTGTACTGGGGCTTGAGGGTGGGTATGTAATAAATAGTATTGTTCTTGTTCCCACCCAACTTCAGAGCCAATTGAGAGTTAGACATTTAGGGAGTTAGGCCAGGTGAGGATCAAACCGTCAGCCTAGTTACTGATTGGTTATCAATTTAAAGGATGTGGCTTAAGTGGGTGTCAAAATTCATAGTAGAGACCTTCACCAAGGACAGGAACCCGGAGCGCCTGTGGGAGGAGCTCACACACGCTGTGCTGGTGTCCAGAGCTCTGCGGGAAGAACTCCACAGTCTCAGCAGAGCTCTGCGGCTGGAGCCCCACTCCCCGCAGCTGCCTCTTCCCCTCTAAGGATGATGGCCCTTATTTCTTTCTATTTTTTTAAAGTCAGGATGTTACTGGATTTTCTTACACTTATTTCACAAGTTAGTGCATATATACAATTACAACATATGTACATAAATATATATATATACATAATTGTGTATATATGTTGTAAATATATATATATATATAGCTACCCTTATTTCTTATGCTGGGAACTTGAAGGTGGTTGCCATGGCGGCGTGTATGGATTGCAATCTTTTCTTCTTGAATAAATCCTTTCTGCTGATAGAATACCTAAGTCAACTTTTTGTTTATAGTTGACATGAGGCAACAAAGAACTTCCTGATACTGCACCTAATATCTTTTCCAGCTTTATGGAGAGCTAATTGGCTGTAACATTGTGTAAGTTTAAGGTGCACAATGTGATGATTTGGTATGAGTACATATTGTGAAATGGTTAGCACAATGAGTTTAGTTAACACATCCATCATGTTGACATAGTTACAATTTTTTTGTGTGTGTATGTGAGAACTTTTAGGATCTACTCTCAGCACTTTCAAATATACTCTGCAGTGTTGTTGACTGTAGTCGCCATGCTGTATGTACATTAGGTTCCCAGAACTTATTCATCTTGTGACTGGAAGTTTGCACTTTTTGACAGACATGCCCCCATTTTTGCCACCCCCTGGTTCCTGGCAAATACCAATCTATTCTTCGTTTCTATGAGTTCAGCTTTTTTAAGATTCCACCTATCAGTGAGATCATTCAGTATTTATGTTCCTCTATCTGATTTATCCCACTGAGCACCATGCCCTCAAAGTCCATCCATGCTGTAGTAAGTGGCAGGCTTCCCTCTTTTTTGTGGGTGAATAGTATTTCGTGGCAGTGCTGGCAAAGCTCAGGCTTCCTTTTGGGCTCCAGCCATAGACAAGGAGAAGGGATCAGAAGACACCCTCTCTGCAGGAGGCAGAGCCATCCAAAGAGAGGGGAAAGGAAGGCAGGACTGCTCAGAACCAGTGTCTTCTCCGAAATTCACCACCAAATTCTCTCTCTTGTCCCTGGAGCGACCAACAGGTAATACTCTAGCAGATGTCTTCCACCTAACTGATTTAGATCCTGGAACATAAATCTACAGTATTTTCATCAGGTAGATTTCTAAAAGAGTTACTGGGTGAAGGAGATGGAATATTTTTAAGACTTTTGAAACTTATTTCCAACTCATTTACTGCAAAGTCTGTTTCAGTTTACCTTGTCACCAGCAGTCTATGTGGTTGACCATGACACTGAACCTACATCAGCATTAAGTAGTTACACTCTAAGACTTTTCTGCTCTTTATTTCATAGGCAAAAAAGCAGCTTATTTTTCATTTTTGTTTATCTGAATAGTAACAAAACTGACCTTTTCTTTTCATTAGTCTTTCATTTGCCCTTCCTTTGTTTTAAATTGTTCATTCATGTCATTTGGCCATTTTTCTACTAAATTTTAGGGGTTTTTTTGGGATTTATATGTGAAGTAAACCAAATTTATCTGATATATTTAAATTTTGGTTTTACTTTTATTTTGTTTATGGTTTATTTTATTTTTTTTAATTGTTTATTTTTAGAAAGAGGAGAAGGGAGGGAGAAAGAGAGGGAGAGAAACATTGATTGGCTGTCTCCTCCATGCTCTCCAACAGGGAAGCAACCACATAACCCAGGATACATCCCTGGGTTGTACCCTGACCAGGAATTGAACCCATGACCCCTCACTCTGCAGAATGATCCAGCTGAGCTACACCAGTCAGGGCTATTTTGTTTGTAGCTTAAATATGTTATGTATTGAATTTCTTGAGTGTTTGCTTTGTGATTCTTCCATTGCTAACATATTTCTTCCTTTTCAGTATAAAATATTTGTATATTTTTATGATTTTAATATTTTAATATGGCTAGAATATGTTTTGAAGTGTATTGTTAGGTTAAAGCTTCTTTCCTCTGTAACAAATAGATAAATAACTGTCCCAGAGCCATTTCTTTTACAATTACTTTGTGTAGTATCTTATTAGGATTTTAGTATTTACTATGGCCCTCATTAAGATGGCCCTCATTTTACCTTTCTCTCATTTCCTTCTAAATCTCTTGGTCAGCATTATCCACTTATATTTTCAAGCGAACTTCAGGGTAATTTTATAAAGTTCTAAAACAATCTCTTTTAGAATTCTGAGTTTCATTGAATTACAATAAATGTATTGATTAATTTTAGAAAAGTGATATTTTGGTAATATTAAGTTTTCCTATTCAGGAAAATGACATACTGAGCTCTTCAAATCTTCCTGTATGTCCCCTGGTCAAGATACTTGTGTGTGTGTGTGTGTGTGTGTGTGTGTGTGTGTGTTGCCTATTAGTCTGGGTGTTTTCTTTCTCCCCTTTTTTAAGTTAGTTTTGCAACTCGTCACTTTCAGAACAAACATATTTCCTCATTTTTTCAGCTCACCTTTTCCTAAGTAGATAATCATATCTTATGAACTAGTAACACATTTCCTTACCCCTCTGTTTCTGGTGGCCTGTTTGACAGACTAGAATACCCAGCACATTAGTAAGTGGTAGCGGACTTCCTTGTCAATGCAGTATCTCCTTGTATGATGTTGACCGTTGACTTAAGACAATTTTAAAAGCTTGTGTTGAGCCACTTTCATTTTATTCTAGTTTCACTAATCTTTTGTTAGTAATGTAACATGTTGATTTTATCAAATGCCTATTGTTGCTTATTAGAATGATTTTGTCATTGCCTCCTACACTTATAACAAGGTGAAAATTATTGGATAACAATCTCTCCTCAAATCTTCAAACTTTTCTTGTTTGAAATCAATTTGATGTTTTAATCTGTGCAAGTAATCCATTTTTTATGTTTGCCTGTTTTTCTGCCTGGTTGCATGTAAAATTTTTATTTATTTATTTTATTTAAGTATAGTTGTACAATATTATATTAGTTATATTAGTTTCAGGTGTAGGTATTTTGCTGTATATAATGCACACCCACCTTTGTGCAGATTATACATGGGATTATTACACTATTATTATACCTACAATATATAATCATTATACCCATGTATGATGCACATCCTTATTTTTCCCTCAAAAATTTGGACAAAAAGTGCACATTATACACAGCAAAATATGGTATTTACTGCAGAAAGTTTAAGAAATATAGAAATGTATACATAAGAATATAAAAATGACCATTTTCCCATTAGCCATAAAGAAGTCTCAGCTAATATAACTGAGTGTTTTCTTTTTGTCGAAATTTGTATTTCTCTGTTATACATTTTTTCTCAACTTTTATTGTGAAATAACTATAGAACTACAGTAGTTGCTAAAACAGCACATAGAGCCCCATGAGCCTTTGCCCTGCTTCCCCCAGTGGTGCCATCACATAGAAAATTAGCATAATGTCCAAACCAGGAAGTTGACATTGGTAAAATGCTGTTTTGTACACACAGATTTTATTTAGTTTCCATCACTTTTTACATGCATTTTATATGTTTGCACATGTTTGTATATAGTTTTATGCAGTATCATCCCATTTATAGATTCATGGAACTATTATTACAATCAAAACACAAAACTACCCCATCACCACACAGGAGCTCCCCCGTGTATTCATGTCCTTCCATCCGTGTACACTGGCAATCACTAATCTGTTTCCATCTCTGTAGTCATTTCATGACTGTTACATAAACAGAACCATGCAGTACGGAACTTTCTGGGGTTGTCTTAGTTCATCCTGGATGTTGCATGGATCAATGCATGAGTAAACCAGGGTTTATATACCTTCAGTCAGCCCACTGAAGAACATTGAGTTGTTTTCAGGTATTTTTCTGTTCCAAATAAAGCTGCAGTGAACATTCATGAACAGATTGAAATTCTTTAGAATTCATTGTTTTTAAGCCCCAGTTTTAAAACACAGTGTTCTGTGGTATTTCTCCATGCCATTCTTTAGTCTTCGCAAACCTGGTTTTCAATAGCTGCATGATATTCTTCCATATGGATGTACCTCGATTTATTTAACCATTTCCCTTTAAGTTCATGTTTCCTTGAATTGTATTGAGAGTATACCAGATGCTTTTAAATTTTTTCTTTCCTTTCTCGATAAATCTTTTTAAAATGTGTGCACTTTCTATGCATTTCGAGTGCAGTGTTTCATGTTTTGTTTTTTTTTTTAATAACAGGGAATTGTTTCATAGACCCCAGGTTGTTGGGTTTTTATTTTTCTTCCATTTTCTCAAAAATAAAGAGAGACTTAGGCAGGTTTGGCATTTGCTGGTAGACAGGGTGAGCGGATTTTCTTCTCTGTCTGTAATTGTCCACCTGGGTCCTGTCAGACCTCCTTCCCTCAGGCCTTTTGATGGATGGCTGATGAATGTAACCTGCTGCCAACCTTATTTCTGAAGTTTGGTGCCTATATATTGAGTGTGGGCAGAAAAGCGATCTCTGCTTCACTGATGTTGCAGTGGGAATTTATTTATGGGTTATTTAACATGGTGTGTAGTCCTTCCCCTGTCAGAAGCATCACATTAAACACCACCTAGAACACATTGTCCTTACGGCTCTTTCTCTCTCCTTAACTCCTCTTACTTTATATTTTTAAATTATTATTATTATCATCACATAAGGACACTTTTTTTCCATTGCTTTCAGAGAGAGTGGAAAGGAGAGAAACACTGATGCAAGACAGAAACATCAGTTGGTTGCCTCCCCTATGAGCCTGGACCAGGGATCAGACCCGCAGCCTAGGTAGGTATGTGCTGTGATCAGGAATCCAACCTACAACACTTTGGTTGTGGGGCAACACTCCAATCAGCTGAGCCACACTGGCCAGGGCAACTCCTCTTACTTTAGCTCATACATCTTTCATCCCCAGTGGCAACAAGCAACCATGTTTACCCTTTCCCTTTGCATCCTCTACCATGTCACAATGTCTTGTTATCAGCTTCTTCAATTGAACGTAATAAGAACGGTAGTAAGTATGGCATGGGAGTCAATGAGTCATAGCCTCATCAGAATGTACCTCCTACATATCAGAGCCCCGTGTGTCTCAGATACCAGGCATCAGGGAAAACCTTTCTTTTCCTGATCTTGCTATTTTGCCTCAGGTGGCCAAGAGTGAACTCTTTGTGGAAATTTCTTCTGGAGGCTGGCCAGTGCTATTGCAACCATGCATCTTGGTGTGGATTGAAATCATTTTAACAGAAAAGAGGTGTTGTAAAAATCAAGTGCCTCTAGATTTTTACCCTCCTTACCCAGAAGTGTGTAAACTTTTTGTGACCTAAGAGAACACTGTTGGGGGTAGTGTCTTATTCTCTTCCTTATGATGATGACTGTCAATTCTGAAACACTTCGTTGTCTATAAACAGCACTGGATGTGCATTTTCTCATCCAGTTTCTGAGCACCATTATATGTCAACCATTAGGGAGACTGAGTGAATAACACATAGTTTTTTGGGTTCTTTTCCTCTCAAAGTCTTTCAATGGCTTCATGTAACACCTAGAAGAAAATTTCCATTCCTTGCTCTCACTACAGGAGCTGGCCATTTTTCTCTCTCCAACCTCATCTCCTCTCACTCTGTACATTCTCCATTTCTTTCCAGCCACAGAGTCTTCTAGCTACTTCTCAAACATATGTTCCTCCCCAGCTCCATATCTCCTATTTCTTTTGCCCCAGATTCTCCATCACATAACTTCATGCTTGTCATTCAAATCTTAGCTTAGATGTCACCCTCTAGACAGGTCAAAGCATTCTGCTTTGAATTATCCAATACTGGAAACAAAAGCATTCTGCCCCCAACTGAATCATATGCTTGTGTTATCTGCAATCAATCAATCATTAGTAAGGGCCCACTGTGAGTCAGGCACTGTGTTTACAGTGACCCCCAACTCGTTAGAGTCTCCATTCACTTCGGATTTGACAATCTTCAAACAGACCAGACCTTGGCAGAGTGCGAGCAGCAGTGGTGAGACATGATGATGTCAGCCTCAGGAGAAAGCTCTGATGCTCTACGATCCCTTGCCAGGAACTCTCATTCATTTCTCCCTTTTGATTTCTAATCTGCTCATTTATGAGCTCAGATTCTGAAGAAAAAAATGATTAATTTTCAAAGTGACCCAAAGGCTCTCCAAGAGCACCATTAACCTTACCTATTTAGGAACCTGGCCCACCTCCCAGCTTCAATTCCAGAGGTGATTCATCCTATCTGAGTGAGGGCACAGGGGCCCAAGCACACTAATCCTGGTGTTTGCCTACACAATGTTCCTATGGACGCTGTTGGATGTTTCCCTTTCTTGTGAGGAAATTGACTAGAACTTGCTGTCTTGGTGACACAGGACGCTGAGAAGCTTGCTCTGAGTGAGGGGAAGGTTTCTTTTTCTTCCTTCCTGGTGTAGGAGGAGTAAGATGGGTAGGGCCAAGAGTGAGGTCTGGAACCTAGAACAAGCACATACCTCCCCTCCAGAGGCCGCTTGCTCTTGCTTACAATCGCAACCCTGCCACAAGTAAGCTCTTTGATACCAGCAGATTGCTTAACCCTCGTTAGCCTTCGTTTCCTCAAACTGGGGGTAATACAAAGCTTTATTTTTAGAAGGTGTCTAGGACAGTACCTGGCACATAGCAAGACAGGTTTTTTTTTTTTGCTATTATTACTTTCATGACTGCAACCACCATCATCATTGCCATCATCACCACGAGATTCCCAGTAGCATCTTTGTAGAGGAAAGAGCCGTGGCAAAGAACAAAGGAACCAAGTTCAAATCCCAACTCTGCCATTTTTGAGCAAATCTATTAATGTATTTGTCTTAGGCTCCTTATCTTAAAAATGGAGGCAATAAAATCTTTTTTTTTTCCAGGGTTATTTTAAAGTTTCAATGAACTTAAGCGAAAGTATTCAGCACATGAGTGCTTAGTGCAAATTAGTTGAACTTGAATTTAAATGTAGATATTTTACACATAGCTTTTGGGGTTAGGATGTCATTCACTGATGAAACTTGAAAGGGGCTTAAAAATTAGAGGAGAAAATAAAAACAACATTTCTCTCCCCTAGATAGTGAAAACCAGAGAGTATCTTGCCTGTTTGGAATAATAGTTAACACTACGTTAACTTCTCTGACAGTCTGATATCGTCATCACCACAGTGTAGTGTTGGGCAGTCCATCAGCTGATCTACATTTGTTGAGCACCTTCCATTTGTTAAGTGCCATGCTTGGTACTCTACAGAAGTAACGAAGACACAGAAGGCCCCAAAGAGCTTGAGCAGATCAACACATATATAGCACCAGGAAGAAATTGGGCAAGAGATCAGAAGGCCCTGCAGTTCCCAGATGAGAGGTTCAGACTCAGTTTATCCCAAGGACTTCCAGGCTCTATCTTCTATAAGTCTTCCTACCCTGTTTTGTTAACATTCCTCACAAACATCCGAAGCCCTGGTTAGTATGGTTTTGTTATGCTACCTGATGCCCCAGTAACTTTGCTCCTGCTATGGCTTCTGCCTTGATCACCTGCCCAAAGCTTTCTTTGCCTCTTCATTTTTGCAAACTCAGTGAACCCAAAATCTCCCAAGGATGCCCTCTTGAATGTAGCATCCTGTGTCCACCATATTTATGAAATTGCCCTTTTGTAGGTAAAAATAGTTACATATTGTCCATTTCATTCAATTGAATTAAATTCCCTAACATTCTATGCATGATTCTGTGCATTGGTTCTAACCCCTGCTCTGCCTCTGTGCCTCAGTTTCCCCTGTTAAGTAGAGATAATATAACTTACAACATTCATGAGCTGTTAAATGAGAGCATATATAATTTATATATCCCAAACATATAATAATGATAAATACTGTTATGTTATAATCATTGCTTTATTTTACTGGATTCCTTTTATAGACTATTAGCTCATTGAGGGCATGCATTGAATATTTTTTGACTTTATTATTCTATTGTCAAGAAAATATCAATGGTAAGTGACTAAATAATGCTTATTGAATAAATAAAGATCTAGGTTTGAGTTCCAGTTCAGACATATCCAAGGTCAGGCAAAGTAGGTTTACAATTGTGAGTATATGAAACAGTTTATTCTTGCATTATTATTTATTAATTACTGTATTATTTTTCATATGAACAACAGTACTGGTTGTGTGATCTTGGAGAAGCCACCCAAGTTCTCTGAACCTCTTTTATTTTGATCTGTAAAAAGAGAATGATTGTGTTAAAATGCCTTTCTATCTCCTTATATTTCTGTAGCTATTGACTGGCATTCATTAATTCTACCAATATTTTTTAGTGCCCACTATGTATGTACCTGAGAGATTACGTATTGCCCAAACATTTTAGAGGTGAAGATGCTTTGTTAGCTATAAAACTCTAATTCTATGTAAGGGGTTATTTACAGAAAGAATCAGTCATTGAACATGAGAAAAAGGGTGTCTTAATATGAAAACTTCCCAGATGATAGATAAAAATGAATTTATACAGATTAAGAGAACTGAGGTCTGACAATAGGTCAATAAAAGCCTGTAATTAGACTTTTAAAAATTGTCCACAAATACACACTTTACACTCTTTGACATAAAATTAGAAGTAATTTCTTTTCTATGGTTTGAGGAAGTTTGATGTCCTTAGATCACATATATTAAATGCAGAGGGCAGAGGGGCATGGTAATAAACCTATTAGGTATTTGGGAGGGAAGAGAGGGCAGGGATGGCTATTGAGATCAAGTTCACTGGTTACCAAGCCTCCCTTGTGGCCCGTCATTTTCTGAAACATCAGATGAAATGGTTGATATGGATACTATGGTTTGTTATTTTGAATGTGAGCCTAGTTCAAGTACTAGCTTTGTTAGAAGTTCTCTTTTACCTTATTGAGATATTGCTTTAAAAGGGATTATTCTCCCCCCTTATAGACTATTCCAACTATCCCACACTCCCAAGGGTATCTCCATTGTCCCAACATAAACTGCCCCAGCCCAAGTGCATATATAGGTGCTTATACAAGCAATGGGGAAGGAGGTAGGAGCCATTCATTCAGGAAAGAGATCAGGGAGATGGGCAAGCAAACTCTTCACCTGGCACAGAACCAAGAGGCAAACATCTTCATGAAAAAGGTTGTATGGACAGAATTATTGTGAGTCCCCACTGAGAGTCTACTCTACCTGGCACTGGAGTTGATGATTTACATACATCCTGCTACAAAAAGATTGTTCTGGAAAATTATTCTTCTCATTTTGTAAATGAGTAAATTCAAAGAAGAAATGATGTAGAGTGAAAATGAGTTGCAAATAAGTCTAAATTATTTCAAAATAATAATTTAGAAAAATAAGTTGTTAGCTATTCACTTGCTACCTTGGTGTTGACTCTTGGTTGCAAGTGATGGCAATCCAGTGGGTTTCAGGAAAGTATAATACCAGGGTGACCCATGGAAACCAAGAGTGCAATTTGGTTGGGCCTCAGGTCTAATTGAAACCAGGGACTTGAATGCTGTCAAGATGATATCTTCTCCTAATATACCTACTCTCTAATTGTTCATTCCATTTTCTTTCTCTCTCCCCAGCCTGGCTTTTTCCAATTCTTAACAACATGGATCAAGCCTTATATTTTGATAGTCATCAAGACAGGGACTATAGATCCAGTTCTCAAGGAAGGAATCTGACTGGATTAGATGCCCAGCCATGGGCCATCTGGAATCAACTCTGCCCAGGAGTGGGGTAACATTGTTCAAACATGGCAGCTTCTAAGATAACCTTCTGGATGAAGTTTAGAGGGATGACAAAGGATATCTAAGCAGCTACTCAGCATAGAGGTGAAGAGGCTAAATGGTATAAGAACAAGGAGTTATATGTTGTTACTGCAGCATAACTTGACTAATATACCTGCTATTCAGGAGCTTACCCTATAATCAAAGAGGCAACACTTGCAAATCTCTGAGGCCTGGTGTAAGTGCGATGCATCCTTAGATTTGGCTGTGGACTGGAACAATATGAAAGGGAAGAGAGAGTTCAACAGTGATGCATGTGTAATCTGTTTCTTGTTCTGGTACATCATATAAATACTTTTCATTCAGCTCTTACCCCCATTTGGTGATGTGGAAACTGAGGCTC
Organism: Glossophaga mutica; assembly: GCA_039655065.1. Lineage (NCBI taxonomy): Eukaryota > Metazoa > Chordata > Mammalia > Chiroptera > Phyllostomidae > Glossophaga > Glossophaga mutica. The sequence continues at coordinate 104,511,360 of CM077305.1, forward strand.
AGAGAGGTGAGGTAACTTGCTCAAAGTCACAATTATAATAACTGGTAAAAAATAAATTCTAAGAGCTGCGCAATTTCTCAAACTTTTGTCACTTTGAAGTCAAGCTTATCTGTGACCAGTTTTCTATCCTCTCTGGTATCATTTTAGACTTAGAAAAAGTTCTCAGAATAAAGTTAAGCAGCGAATATCTGGTTTCCTTCCAATTTCTGCAAAGCCTTTGGTTTTATTCTGGCCTCAGGGGTGCTTGCCAACATCTCTGAGTCAGTCAAACCATCCCTTAAAAAAAGAATGCAACCAACCCAGCCCTAAATGATTCATGGGACCCAACATACATATTTATAGGTTATATCCAAGAGTGAAGTCCACTTGATACCCTCTTGTTCAACCCCCACCCATCTGCATGTCTGTATTAGGCACTTAGAAGAACCAAAGACCCTGCCACTTATTCACCCACACGTGTCTGTGATGGGGCTTGAACTCTCAATGAACCACCACTAACCCATGGAGCCAAACTCTTAAGTGCCCATCTGTGGAAGCAGAGTTCCAAAATGAGAATTAAGCCCTTGATCCCACCCCCAACCATTCTTCTAGTCAGTTTTTCTGTTGAGTTACATCTCAAGCTTGAGGCACCAGCTACTCTCTTCCCTTGGAACTATGGGTAGGGAGGCATTGGCATTAGAATTAGATCTAGGTTTGAGGATCTGCTTCTACTTACTCTGACCTTGGATGTGTCTTCTAATCTATTTGAGACTTACTGTCCTCTCTTTAAAATAGAGCTATTAATAACCTTTACCAAGGGACTACTGTGATGAGGAAAGTATGAACACAGTTTAAGGAAATGCACAAGGCACAGTGAATGCCCCTAAGGCAGTAACAGAAAGAAACTGATGCAGTCGGGAAGCCTGAAACCACAAGAGGAAGAGGTGGTTGGTGGCACCTGGAGAAGACAGTAGCATGGAGAAGGATGCGAGATAGCAACTGTGGTCTTCAGCAGGGTGATGCAGCCAGCTCACTCAGGATGTCCTGGCAGGGAGGAAGCCAGGGGACTAAATATCTTGAACATACTCTACCCCTTCCCCCTGACTCATTCTGGTGCCTTCTGCTGGTTGAATCCATCTAGAAGCTGGAGGGCAAGAGGATCCAGACAAGCTATACAGGTTACATCCCAGCACACAGAGCAAGACAGAGAGGGGTAGAAGGTACAACTGGAGGGACCAATGGAAGACATCCAACTCAGGTACCAAACAGGGGTGGTGTACATAGAGTGCTTCATCACTGTGCTTAGCATGTGATATATGTTTAATAGTAGTCCTAATTATTTAATCTCAGTGTGCAGAATCAATGATCTACCTTTTTGTGATTCTTTTCTGTTTCAATGCCCCATTCTATAGAAAATTTGAGGAAGTTAGTTGCCATTCTCAGTGTTATTTTCCTTGTAGATTTACAGATCCTTTTCACTCCAGTAATGACCTCTGGCACTTTCTACCTTTCCTCTTGGGGAAGGCATTCATTCATTCATTAGTTTTCTCAACAGTGATTTGCTCAGCACCTTTTGTGTGTCATGCATGGTATAGTGCACTGAATCCATGGTTGTGGACACACCCCTGGTCTCAGTGTTTGAAGGTTGGCAGAGGGCAGCGGCACATAAGACATCAATTACAAAAGAATGCGTGAGTCTGTCAGAATGGTTGTCCTTAATACATCAACAAACAACAAGTGTTGGCAAGGACATAGAGAAAGGGAACCCTTGTGCACTGTTGGCGAGAATGCATATTGGTGCAGTCACTGTGGAAAGCAGTATGGAGATACCTCAAAAATTAAAAATGGAACTGCCTTATGACTCAGAGATTCCACTTCTGGGAATATATCTGAAGAAACCCAAAATACTAATTCGAAAGAATATAAAGACCCTATGTTCATTGCAGCATAATTTACAATAGACAAGGTTTGGAAGCAGTCCCAGTGTCCCTCAGTAGATGAGTGAGTTAAGAAGCTGTGGTATCATTACGCGATGGAATACTATGCGACTGTGAAAAAGGAAATGTTACCCTTGTGACAGCACAAATGGACCTGGAGAACATTATGCTAATTGAAATAAGCCAGTCGGAGAAAGATAAATACAACATAATTTCACTCATATGTGGAATCTAATGAGCAAAATAAACTAACACGCAGACTCATGGATACAGAGAACAGACTAACAACCATCAGAAAGGAGGAGAGTTTCAGGACGTGATGAAAAAGCTGAAGGGATTAAGAAGAAAAAAGTAAACAACTCATAGACACAGACAATAGTATGGTGAATACCAGAGGTAAATGGGGATGAGGGAGAAAGAAGAGGGTATAAAGGAAATAAATGGTGTTTGAAGGAGACTTGACTTGGGGTGAACACACAATGTGATATACAGATGATGTATTATAGAACTGTACACCTGAAACCTATGTAATTTTATTAACCAATGTCATCCCAATAAAGTCAATTAAAAATAAAAATTAAATTAAATAATTAAAATTTTAAAAAAAACAGTGTGTGAGATGTGACATGGGGGAAGGGCAGGTGGTTGTGGCGAAGGCATGTGGTCCAATGCTGTCACTGCTAAACCCTTGAAAGTGAACACTCAAGGATTAGCAAAGAAGAGACGCTTTTTGGAAAGGAAGATCAATTTTAAATACAAAGGTTTGTGGATTAGCCAAAGCAGTCGTCAGTCCCAACATTGGTGTCTTTCCAGCTCTTTGGTGTATTTCCAACTTTGTGATGGGGCATGTGTTTAAATGAATAAGATTAGGGTCATTTCTAATTGCTTATAGAAAAAAGACTCTTGTTTATGTGCTAAGCACATTCTTTTCCAACTAATTAACTTGACAAAGCTGAACAAAGAGTCATTTCTGATCCTCCCTTGGCAATTAAGCGTAAGTGTTTTATACTGTCTACAACCCTTCCACCGCCTCTGAGTTTCTGCTGCCAAGGAGTGATGTGCAAGGAAGGGGCACACATTTAGCTCCTTTTCTAGCAAAGGAATCATGGTGGCCTCAGGACCTCTAATTGCGACAACCGCCTTGCCCCATTCTCAGCCTCTTATATTTGCATATCTACAGTAGAAAGCAGCTGGAATGAGAGTCTGACTTGGTTTTCTCCAGAAGATACCCAGCAGATTGTAGTAGAAAAAGCACACCGCAAAAATGGCAAGGCCCTAGAATTCCCTCAGAGGATAAATGGAAGCATACAAATGGAGGCACTAAAATCTCCAAAAGTCTGAGTGATGGCAACGTGCAGAGAGCAGGGGATGCTGACAGAATGGCCCTGGGTGTCTCTCTGTTTCCCAAGCCCTGAGAAAGAGTGGTCAAATGTTTCCCATGCTCAGAGGAGCCTAAGAGTGCTTCGACCAGAAGGCACAGGACAATTCTTAGGGAGTGCTGGCATAGACTGGTAATGATGGAAAAAAAAACAAAACAAAACACTTTCTTCCTTAGCACAGTGTCATTCTAGAAACCCCAAATTTAACTACAACCCCTTGAGAAAGAAGGAGTAGAATCCTTAATAATCTAAGATATAGTTTTCTCTGCTTGATGGAACTGAGGCTCAAAACAAAAATAAGGGTGTATTATAGAAAAAGAAAGTTTCCTTTCTTGATATTGTTCCTCTGCCACACACATACTAAGCAAAGCACAGGTCCAGGAGTCAGAATCTCTGGGCGTAGGACTTTCATGCTAATTGCCAAATAGTAGCTTGAAAACTCATTTTGCAGATGAGAAAACTGTGGGGATAAAAAGGTTAAGTAACATGTGGCTAGTAAGTAATAGAGGCAGGATGCTAATTCAGGTCAGTCTGGCCCCTTAACTGGCTTGTTTGAAATAGGACACAACTCTGTCCTCTGAGAAAAATATATTGGCATTCATGAAATGGGGGTGGGGTGTGGTTTGAAGTGACATGATGCAGGCAGTTGCTGATTTCCTGGGGGGGTACAGATATTTATTGTCAAGCATTTCAGTGGCATCTTCGATAGTCAATTCATTGGTTTTTACAAGAGAAAAATTGCAGCAACAAATTCAGAGACCCTTATATAAGCCCCAGCAAAACCAAGGAGGCATGTGATTGATGAATAATGTTCCCAAGGCTGTCTACATCCCAATGCCCAAAACCTGTGACCGTTACCTCCTGTGGCCAAACGGACTTTGCAGATGTTATTCAGTTAAGGATCTTGAGGTTGGAAGATTATCCTGAATTATCTGAGTGGGCTCAATGGAATCACAAGTGTCTTTGAAAGAAGAAGGCAGGAGGGTCAGAGTTTAAGTCTGAGAAGGAGAGGTGGCAAAAGAAACAATAGGAATGATGCAAGGCCATGAGCCAAGGAATTGAAGCAGCTGCTAGAAGCAGAGACAAGCAAGGGACCGAATTCCTCCAGAAGGAGACCCTGCCAACACCTTGATTTTAGCTCCAAGTAATTTAGGACTTGTAAACCTCCAGAACTATAAGATATTAAATTTATGTTGTTTTAAGTCACTAAGCTTATGATAATTTCTCAAAACAGCAATAGGAAACTAATGCAGGGTGTTACCTATGGAAACATCAGCTGCCCAGATGGTACATCACCATCACCTAAGCAGCTTGTTAAATGCTTATGCCCAAGCACTACTATGGACTTTCTGAGTCATCAGACCTGAGTCCAGCCAGTGAGTTTGCCCTTTTAACAGCCCGACCCCTGGGCTTCTCTAGGGGTTTCTGATACAAGAAATACTTAGGGAAGTGGAGACTGAGAAGATCTAGAAGGTTGTTTTTCAGGAAATGATGATGTTTGAACTATGTTTGGCAGAATCACTAAATCATAAGTAAGATATTTATAAAATCCCAGACCATTAGAACTGGAACAGACCTTTGAGGGATGATCTAGTTCAATGCCTATTTTTACAGACAGGATCAAATGCAACAGGAGGTCTAGGGTTTCTGGGGGCAAAGTCTGGAGTCTGAGTCTGGCCCAGAATCCAGAGCGGCAGGATGACTCCTTTGGATCAAAGCAGGAGAGAAACACTGTTTCCTCCTCGGATGTGACCTTTTGTTTGGGGAAGAGAGCATTGATTGGAAAGTACTTTTTTAGGCCTAAGTGGTTTTTCCTCAGTATTGAGACTGATCAAAAGCAAATTAAAAACCCAGTTTTCATGCTCATAATTAATTTTATGGACTGCATGTTTGTATATTATCTTTTCTCTTTGTCTTACCTTCGTATTGTCTATTTACCTAGTTCCCTGGTTTTTACAAAAGTTTTCAATCACTTGAATTTTATGAATTCTTATAGGCCATCTTGGGTTCCTAGTGGAATGAAAAGAAATGTATTTTTTAAATTCTCTGAGCAGCTTCTCCAAAAGTGGGGCAAAAGACATTAAAATCAAACATGAACATAAAATAACTGTGGGGGTCCTCCCTGAAGTAGTATCATGAGCAGACAGAATTCTCCTGTAAGTTATAGCTCAGACTCTGGTCGACCAGAACCCTAAAGTGGGCCACTGTTCTCAGAGATTCCTGCAGAGGTACATTTTTTTTAATAAAACAATTTTTGAAAATGTGCATGTGTGTCTAAGTGTGTATGTATGTCTGTGTGCATGTATGCATGCTCATGTATGTTGTGCATGTGTGCTTTTGTGTACATGTGTGTCTTGAAGAGCTAAAAGAATAATGAGGCCATGCAGGAGAAGAATTAAATATGTTTGTCCCTCCAAGGGAGTTCCCTAAATATTACTTTCTAACTACATGAAGAAACCCTAAGACTTTCAGCAGTGAGAGGGGGATTTTGGCACCTGAAACAGAAACACAAGGAACAAGGGAGACCCCTAAGTGACTCAGGATCCCTTTTATGGCTTTAAAACATACACTGACAACAGATTCTGTCAACATCCTGACATGTTGCACCTAACAGATTCCCTTTTCAGTTAAAGAAATGACCTGATAACCCTGGCTGGTATGGCTCCGTGGATTGAGCATTGACCTTCAAACCAAACGTTTGTCAGTTCAATTCCCAGTCAGGGTATATGCCTGGGTTGTGGGCCAGGTTAGGGTTAGGGGGCATGAGAGATGCAACCACACATTGATGTTTCTCATCCTCTCTCCCTCCCTTCCCCTCTGTCTAAAAATAAATAAATAAATTTCTTTAAAAAATTAAAAAAAAAAAAAGAAATGACCTGATAGAGAGGAACAGATAGAATTTTAGGTAAAATGCTGAGTGGTCTCCCAAACAGAAGAGGTTCCATAATCAGAATACAGCAAGTCCCCAGAAAATAAAATGGGGAAAAACCAACAAAATCTATTCTTTTAAAATGCAGATTCCAGTTTGCATTGGGAAGTCCTTCTCCTCCTCCTTTTCTTTTTTAGGAGAAGGAAATGAGAAAGGGAGAAAGAGTGGGGAGGAGTGGGGGTATGAGAAAGAGAGGCTTTGTAATGAATTTTATGTCTTTTTCTTCTTCCATCCCTTCTTTCTTCTTTTTTTTCCTTTTTTTAAAATATATTTTATTGATTACGCTATTACAGTTGTCCCATTTCTCCCCCATCATTCCCCTCCACCCTACACACCCTCTCCCACCCACATTCCCTCCTTTAGTTCATGTCTATGTGTCGTAAGTTCTTTAGCTTCTACATTTCCCATACTATTCTTGCCCTCCCCCATCTATTTTGTACCCACTATCTATGCTACTCATTCTCTGTACCTTTTCCTCCTCTCTCCTCCTCCCACACCCCTGTTGCTAACCCTCCATATGATCTCCATTTCTGTGGTTCTATTCCTGTTCTAGCTGTTTGCTTAGTTTGCTTTTGTTTTAGGTGTGGTTCTTAATAGCTGTGAGTTTGCTGTCTTTCCACTGTCATATTTTTATCTTCTTTTTCTTAGATAAGTCCCTTTAATATTTCATATAATAAGGGCTTGGTGATGATGAACTCCTTGAACTTGACCTTATCTGAGAAGCACTTTATCTGTCCATCCATTCTAAATGACAGCTTTGCTGGATAGAGCAATTTTGGATGTAGGTCCCTGCTTTTCAAGATTTCAAATATTTCTTTCCAGCCCCTTCTTGCCTGTAAGGTCTCTTTTGAGAAATCAGCTGACAGTCTGATGGAAATTCCTTTGTAGGTGACTGTCCCCTTATCCCTTGCTGCTTCTAGAATTCTCTGCTTCATTTGAATCTTGGCTAATGTAATTACAATGTGCCTTGGTGTGTTCCTCCTTGGGTCCAACTTCTTTGGGGCTCTCTGAGCTTCCTGGATGTCCTGGTAGTCTATTTCCTTTTCCAGATTGGGGAAGTTCTCCTTTATTATTTGTTCAAATAAGTTTTCCACTTGTTGCTCTTCTTCTTCCCCTTCTGGGACCCCTATAATTCAGATGTTGGGATGTTTAACAATGTCCCGTAGGTTCCTAAGCCTCTCCTCATTTTTTTTGAATTCTTGTTTCTTCCTCGTTTTCTGTTTGGTTGTTAGTTTCTTCCTTCTGGTCCACTCCATTGATTTGAGTCCCAGTTTTCCTTCCATCTCTATCAGTTCCCCATGCATCTTCCTTCATTTCATGTATTGTAGCCTGCATTTTTTCATCTAATTTGTGAGCAAAATCAACCAATTCTGTGAGCATTTTGATGACCAGTGCTTTGAACTGTGCATCTGATAGGTTGGCTATCTCTTCACTGCTTAGAAGAATTGGCTCTGGGGATTTCATTTGTTCTCCAGTTTGAGCCATTTTTGGTGGGGTTTTTTTGTTTTGGTTTGGTTTTAGTCTGGTCGCGGCTATTACGTATAAGGGTTGGAGCCTTAGGTGTTCCTCAGGGCGGGGCAGCCCAGTCGCTGGGTTGTGATGCTGTAGGTGGGGGCGGGGTCTGAGAAGGAGCAATGGCGCCTGCTCCGCTCTCTCCTGGATTCAGTCCCTTCCGCCACTTCCCCTCCGCCTGGACCATCTGCGCTCTCGAATGTGGGACCACCTGGTCAGCCAGCCGCCTTGTGCGGCCTCACTGGGTCTGCACAGTCACCCCCCTGTGCCCGGGGTCCGCCAGCTGCTGCCTGTGCACCTGGGAACTGCCAGCCGATGCTGCTTGTGTTCCCGGGACCGCACCTCCACTTTCTCCTGCTGCGACTCCGCCCCTCTTACCGGTCTGGATGAATGGTTGTTGGCCTTCTGTACAGTTCAATTTTCTGTAAGTTCTGATTGTTTTCTTGTTTCTAAATATTTGTTGTCCTTAATTTTGGTTGTTAGAGGAGGCACAGTGTGTCTGCCTACGCCTCCATCTTGGCCGGAAGTCCCCATTCCTTCTTTCACTTTATGACACATAATAGTTGATTTATTGCTTACCCCAAATCCATTGCAGGTCAATCAGTTTACTTTGGTAGTCCCTTCCAGGGTCACTCATGAAGCTGTCTGCTTTCTTCTTGTGGCTATCTCAGTAGGTACACTCAGAGTTACCACTCTGAGGAAAGAGAAAGATGGAGAAATAGAGACTGTTACTGCCTCTGCTTGAAAGTGACATATGCAACTTCACTCTTAATCTATTGAACAGTATTAGTCACTGCAGGAGGCTGGAAATGTATTCAATGTTGGGGTAAGAGAGAACTAAATATAGATAAACACAAATAGTTTCAAACAGAGCAGTATTTTGTAAACTATATTCATAAAATACAGGTATTTTAGATGTCAATAACTTAGAATTCCAGTGTTTTAAAGATTATGTAAAAAGCAGGTACTTGTGATCACCATGCTGAACCCATTTAACCTTCATGATTTCAGCACTGCTGTGGTAGACAGTGCCATGTCTCATTGCCAGTATCCCATATTGAGTCCCTCCAATCCCTTTTCCAAAACTGAGGAAGGCTTATCAACTAATGAACTTAGTGGTACACACAGGTTAAAGATCTTTAGAGCACCTCCCAAACAATAAGGGATGTGAGTCAGTGGATGAATGCCCAAGCTTTTCTATATTCCAGTAGGACAATCCTGCAATGCATTTTACATGAATCTTTAGGTGGTTCTCAGCAAAACTAAACCCCAATTGTTTATAGCAGTAAGTTCATTAATACACTCTTGATCATCTCTTTTCCCTATCTTGCCTCACTTTTTCCCATCCCCTAACTTCTGTTTCTGAAATTTTCTCTCAATAAAAATAACTATACTCAAGTTCTTGCCTTAGGGTTATCTTTTGGGGAAAAAACATAAAATATATAGTAAAATAAATTTGGAAAATATTGGGTTAACTGTGGTTAAACATGTTTTCTTCATTACAGGAGTTTAAGAGCTTTAATATGCTATTGTTTATCATGATTCTTCAGGAGGGGAATAAAGGAATTCAAGCTTCACAAACTTGAATTGTAAACTTTTCTCCCAAGGGAACTTGCAGAATTAGCACTCCCTGAAACACATGTTTTTGCAGCTTCTCTGGTATTTGAACAAGACAAATATTTAAAGTTTTAAAGGTATTTAAGGGTACATAGGGGAAGTAAAATAATTTTAGAATGTATCAAAATACAAGTACCTAATTTTGTACCACCACCAAGAAAAAAATTGGCTACATTGCTGACACCTAGCCCCAAGCAGGTCTGAAGAGGGGAGATTAGTGACTAGACAGGCCATGGAAAACTTCCTGCAACTCCCATTGGAAAATGGAACAATGTGCTCTTCAGTTGAAAAGAGCAAACTTTTCTTGCTGTACCACCCCCATCGCCCCTCTAATTACTGTGCTGGATGGTGAAATTAAACCCAGGAGGTGGCAGCTCCTATACAGATTTCTGGAGTTATCTTGTGCTCTGGTTAATTGTGTCAGCCTGCAGAGGCTGATTAGCATAATTAATCTTATCTTGTGATTACCCTGAGGAGGAAGTTCTGAGTGCACAGGTGGGATGTGGTGAATGAGTGACTGTGCCTATCTCCAAGTGACAAAGAAGCATGGGCTGGAGAAGGTTTGAGAACCAGAGCTAGAGTCTTCGGGGTGAGCATGGAACTAGGCTTCCTGGGATAGAAGAAAAGAGGAGAAGAGAGGCAGTTTGCACAGGTCAAGGCCCATGGGCCGGATGTGTCCACATCTTTATAGAGTTGTAGAGTTCAAGGTCTCCTGTTTTTGCTAGATGCTTCCTGAAAACCAGGTCTTTGTCTTCCACATTTCCTAGAGTTTTCTCATCACTTGGTGCAGTGATGGACCTCCTGTTAATCTGGGGTAGAGTAAGATATTTAGGATAAGATTGGAAAAGCAAATAAAAGAGATGAATAGGATGGAATTAGAGGAAGAAATGAAAGTACTATATCAGAAAAGATGGAGGAAGATAGATGGTTAGGCAGATGGATGGAAAGATGGGCTGGCATGTGGCACTGACCATGTGTCATGCTCTGTGCTGTAAAACAGCTCCAAACTGCTTTCTATAGAGCATCTTGTTTAATCATCACAGCCTATTAGACCCACTGGTTCTCAACTTAAGGGTGCACAAGAATCACCAATAATACTGATTAAAATACAAATGGCTGAGTTACACAGAAAGAGATTATAGTTCTACAAGCTTCACACAGTAATTGATGTTCTGCATCATTAATTATGGCTTAGGTGGTTCCCATACAGTTGGTCCTAAGATCTCACGTGGAAAAATGCTCTTTACTGAACGAATGAGTGAGTGAATGAATGAATGAATGTACACTTTGAAGAAGTTGTTCTAGAATTATTTTGGAAAGGTAGAGACTGAGGGGCAGAGCAAGTGAATAGCTTGTTCAGCTCTCACTGTTAATAATGGAAGGTGTTTATATTTGCCCTCCCTACTGTAGGAGATATTTAGGGAAGAGACTCTCCATGCTCTTCAATCCATTTTCTTAGAGTAGAAAAGGGGTCAGAGGCTCAAGGTAGATGTACCCAATTTAAAGAATTTCTTCCTTTACTCATTCAACCAGTATTTTAAGCACATACTCTGCGCCAGACATAGAGGTTATTATAATGAACAAAAACAGCAACAAAAAAGACACGATTCCAGCCTTTTTCGAGTTTAAAGTCTAGAAGAGGTGGACATTAATGAGAATAATCTCACAAATACAACCTTATAAACTGCTCCAAATGCTTTTTTTAAAATAAATTCTGTGTTTATGGTGTTAACGGATGATATAACAGGGGAGCCTGATCTGACCTTGAGAGTCAAGGAAGGGTCTTTATTTGAGTTGGGTCTTAAGTACGAGTCTGAGTTAACGAAGTGAACACAGTAGGAAGGAGAGCACCCTGGCCAGTGGGAAAAACATGTGCAAAATTCTGGGGGTTGAGGGAGCAAAGGACTTGAGAAACTGAGAGACTATGAATGAGGCAGAATATCCACAGAGCTGCACTTGGGGGAACCAGAATATGGTCTGGGCAACTGGACCGGGTATGTCTTCAGCTAAGAGGGGTGGAGCTCCAACCATGGTTTGGGGTGGAGAAAGGCAAAACCATCTGAAGTCAGATTTATATGTAGACAACATGAAATCAGAGAAGGAGAGTCTCATAGGTCAGAAGCTGATCTGAAGCATAAGGAGGGTCTAAGGAGTATGGTTTCTATGATAAGCTTGTGAATGAAGTGAGGGTGTCACAGACCTGCTTTATTTGATGCCAGCTGCAAGATCTAGGGACTTAAAGAGCCCGATGGGATTAAACAGCCTTTTGAAAAGCCCATCATAAAGGAGGGTGGAAAGACCAACTCCCACCAGTCCCATTGTCTTTTATAATGAAAACACCTGCTTTTGTTCCTCCACCCTAAAGCCCGAGGGCCATGCTGGCTAGTTCATCAACACATGATTCTTCCATGGTAGTGAACAGAATGACTAGCTCAGTTCCCATTTTCATGAAATTTACAGAGAAATGGGAGAGACTCTCAAAAATGTATCAGTGTAATAAACAAATAGTTCAGGGATCTATGTCTTAGTTAATCTGAGAAGTCAGTGGTGGGGGTGGGTGCCTTGGGTGCATTTAAAATAAGAGCTAACAAATGAGGGAGGGTTGGGTGGGTGAAAATGGGCTGGTAAGATGGGCTAGAATGATTGTATGTGGGAAATGTATACATGCACAGGTCTGCGATTGTAGGTACTGTAAATAGTACAAGGAATGGAAAGAGGGTGTGTGTGGCTACAGGGAAGAGGTCCATTGAGAGAATAAACCAAACAGATCACCGAGGTTTGGACTATGTGGGGGCTTGTACCCATGGTCCAGTGAGTCACTCTCTTCCAAGGGAAACAGGTGAATCCTGAGAGATTTACACCAGACAATGGCAAGAGCTGAAAAAATTTAATTCTCTAGGGTACTACATCTCAGAAGAGCATAGGACAGTAATTCTTATTCCAACCAGAGTCTGTGCCTCATCTCGAGGGAATGGACAGTACCTAACAGCTATGAGAAAAAAGAAAGTGCACAGGTGTCACACAAGCTTAGATGTGTGACTCTGAGCAAATCATGTCCCCTTTCTGAACCTTATCTCTTTCTCTAGTCACTAAAAATTCAGGCCCATGACTTAGTAGGTATTTGTTGAATCACTGGAGATAAACATACTTGCTTCCCAGCCATAAGCTTTCTCTAGAGTGGAGCTTTTATTTTCCCCTTTAAAAAGTCACTTGAAATACAAGAATATCATTTAAAAATGAGATCTCACCATAGATCAATATATTCCAATATTAGATGGGAAGGGGAATGAAACCACATCCATTTAAAATCTGACAGAGGAACAGGGAGAATAAAGCCCTCTCTAGTGGTAGGGCTGAGATACGTTCTGTTATATTGAGTCACCATTGAGTCTTTGAGTTCTTTTGAAGGGAGATAAAACAATCTCAGAAAGAGCCATGTGTATTAATGGATTAATTTCAGAAGCACTCACAGGTGCAACTTGTGTTGCAAGTCTTCCTTCCTGAATTGTTTTCATTTTTCAATTGAGGAACCGCTTCTAGTGGAAATAGATGAACCTGGTGTTAGATGAATAGAGAAGAAAGCAAGAAATGTGGCTGACAACCCAAGCGTCCCTGTGGGAATGAAAGAAGGAGTGAAATCAGACAAGCCCAGCCTCTTATCTGTCCCCACGTGTTAATAGTGCTGAGACATAGAAACAGTGCTATAAAGTTAATGACTAATAGTAAAATTCTCTGTGGTCAGTGGTGAAATTCTCTGTGATACATTTTAGAATGGGGCCTCCATTATTCTTTACATCAAAATCTTTGATTGCCCTAGATCCCTAAATATCAACATTAGAAGGACAATATCTACCTGTTTGAGGGTTTATGAAAGTCTTTATCTAGACATCGGACTTAATGAATTTCTCAAGTCCTTATTTTTCTCAGTTCTAAAATGGAGAAAGGAATAGGACCTACTTCAGAAATTTTATGAGGACCAAAGGATATTATAAACATAAATCCCATAGCAGAGTGCCTAATTTATAATAAGCACAATCTCAACCATGATTATTTTATTATTTTTACTGTTATTGTCATCATCATCATTATTATTTACTGTGAAAATTTCCCAGTCACTCTACTTAGGGGAAATGGATCAGCAGTTTGGGGAATGAGCTTGAGCCAAAACAAAATATAAATGATGCCCCAACAAGGAATCTTTAGCTTAAGACAAGGAAGTCTGGTTCAGACTTCAGTTTTAGAGCCGAATCTAGTAGCTAAAGCATCAGAACACTTAGGCTGAGATAGAAAAACCAGAGTAGGAAAAATGCAGACTGCACTGGGGTTGCAAACTTGTGAATTTGGGACCAATCTTGGACTAAGCTTCGCAGCCGTCCCTGAGAAAGTCACGGTGAGACAGACGAACGCAGGGTGGTGAAATCCACCTAGTGCAATTCTGGAACTTTGGATTCATGCAAAGGATTGGGGGGTGGGGATGGAGTGGGGAGGGCTTTGCTAACATCTTCCTGAAAATGGGGTAAAATAACAATAAATAATAATATAGCTATTAATTATTAAACCCTTGCTAAGTGCTAGGCAATACAAGTTCATCATCACCAAGCCCTTTTTATATGAAATGTTAAAGGGACTTGTCTAAGAAAAAGAAGATAAAAAAATATGACAGTAAAAACACAGCAAACTCACAGATATTAACAACCACACCTAAAACAAAAGCAAACTAAGCAAACAACTAGAACAGGAACAGAAACACAGAAATGGAGCTCACATGGAGGGTTAGCAACAGGGGAGTGGGAGGAGGAGAGAGGGGAAAAGGTACAGAGAATAAGTAGCATAGATAGTGGGTAGAAAATAGACAGGGGGAGGGCGAGAATAGTGTGGGAAATGAAGAAGCTAAAGAACTTATGACACATGGACATGAACTAAAGGGGGGAATGTGGGTCGGAGGGTGTGTGCAGGGTGGGGGGAATGATGGGGGAGAAATGGGACAACTGTAAGAGCATAATCGATAAAATATATTTTAAAAATACAAAAAAAAACTTCCCATATTCCTCACAGTTACTCTACAAAAGAAATAATAGAGATAATAGAATTATGCCCATTTTACAGTTAAGGTAACCGAGGCACATAAAATTTGAGTGATGAATCTGCCATGTAATTCTCAGAACACACATGAGTGAGGAGAAAAAAATATGTACTTTGAATTGGGGAAGCCTGGACTTCTCTATTAATTAGCATTCCCCTAGGATGTAAGGTAACTAGGAAAAAAAAAAGAAGAAGAAAGAACAACTCTGCCAACTAAATACTGAAGTAATTAGATGAAAGTCAATATTAACAAGCTTCTGTGATTCCAGGGACCCAAAGGCAAGGATTCAGAAGCCTCTGCCACTTAGCAATTTTGTAGACTTGTGGCCTAGAGGGAAGGATGTGACATTGGAATTAATTTTTGACCAGCTAACTAGTTGCTCAATATTTTCCCAGCAGCTAACAGTCCCGTCCCAGCCAGAACCATGAGGATGTTTCAGACAGTCATTGGCTAAATACAGAATCTGCTAAGGAAGCTCATTCTTTCAGGAAACTGAGCCCCCTGCTCTACACATGTATACAATCTGTAAAAGGTGTTTTTCCTACTTTGACCTTGGCTACTCAAAGCACCAAGCTAAGAACCAATCACCACACTCAACATAGCTGACATTAAATTCCCTCATTTTTGCAACTGGAGAGGGTAATGGAGCTCAAAGGCAGTTCTTCAGAGATTAGGTTAAACCCTCCAGCCAGAACGGGCCCAGGAGTCTTCCTAAACTCTTCTCCTTGTTCCACGTCTGTTAAGCAGTGTGTCTCAAGTACTGGTGGCTCTGCCTCTGCGCCCCTTCTCCTACCCAGCCTGTCCTCTCCCTCCCCATGTGAACAGTGTCTGTTTCTATGCTCAGCTTCCTAGAACTACTGCAGCAGCTTTTTAACTGGACACCCAACTTTATGCACATTCTTCCCAGTTTGTGGATTCGTTACACAAAGGCCACAGTGAACTTTACACACTGCAGTTTTGATTGCGTTATCATTCCATTTAGAGTGTCTCATACTATTGGGTAAAACCATACCATGTCAAGCTTCTTCTTTTTTTAAATACATTTTATTGATTATATTATTACAGTTGTTCCATTTCCCCCCTTTTGCTTCCCTCTGTCCTGCTTCTTAATATGATATAATATCTTCTGCAATCTAGACCATACCTACCCCTCCAGCCTCATCTCTCACCCATACTTCCTCCAGTTTCCCATTATATTGAGTAACTTTTAGTTCTTCAAACCTCTTTACCTTTATATACATGCTATTTCTTACCTTTTCCTACCTTCTCCAAGCATAATAAGATTAAACAAATGGTTTAATTCTGTTCATTGTTTACAGACTCAAATCAAGGGTTAAAAATCTGAACTGAGTCCAGCCCTTGTCCTTCCGCATTTCTGCAGCCTCTTCTTACCTCTCTGGGTGATTCAAACCTATGTGCACCAATTCTTTGACACATCTCCTTTCAAAATGTAGACACTAAATTCCTACCCCTCGAATGCAGACCAAAATTCGTGAGTTACTTCTAACAAATACCATGCAGCAAAATTGGTGGTGTGTGACTTCTGAGGCCAGATCATAAAAGACATTGTTGCGCTCCACCCCCCTTGCTCCTTTTCGGATCATCTGCTCTGGAGGAGGCCAGCTGCCATGTTGTGAGAGCACTCAAGCAGCCTGTGAAGAGGCCCATAGGGGCAGTAATTGTGGACTCCAGCCAACAACAGCAAGGGATGTGTAGGCCAACTTAGAAGTGGGTCTTCCAATGCCAGTCACACCTTGAAATGATATCAGCCCCCAGCCAACATCTTGATTATACACTCATCAGAGACTGTGAGCCAAACCACTCCTGAATTTCTGATTCACAGAAATTGTAAGCATAATACATTGTGGTTTTAAGGCACTAACTTTGGGGGTCATTTGTCATGCAGCAATAGATAACTTGTAACACCTCTAGGACAAGACTGTTATTGTAAATGCAGTCAACCCAGAACAGATCATACCAAAGATAAGAAGACAGTTTATGTCCCACTATGGAGGGTTTATGGACCTTGACCTTACTTACCTTAGGCCTCATCAGTGTTAGAGCCATTAGTTCTCATGAGCTTCCCTTGTTCTAAGACACCTCCCTGATAAGCTCTGCCACATTCTTTTATGTGTCCAATGAGTCTATTGGAACTTAAACCATGTGAAAAACACCATGCTTGTCCCCGAAATACTAACTACTAAAAAGATGGGCTTTGGAGGAAGTAGACATTCTTGAGTGCCAGCTCTGATCCTGGGATTTACCAACTGAGTGACACTGGTCAATGCACATTCTAAACTTGAGCTTTCTCATATGTAAAATGGGACCAATGTGATAGACCTCGGGCGCTTGCTGTCAAGATGTGGAAGTGAGCATAAACTTTATGGCATACAGTAAAAAATCAATGAAAGCTAAGTCTTCATACAGGGTGGACAAGACTAGGTTAATAATAATAAATAATAATACAATAATTAATAAATAAACGATGATACAAGAATAAACTCTGTATTTTGCATACTCACACTGTAAACCTACTTTTCCTATTGTTATGTGTTATTATCATTGTGACACTAATGACACCGTTCCTGTCCTCCAGGCACTCACAAAGCTGACTCCTTTCCAGGTTTCTTTTAATGTGTGTCCTGCTTATGTACCAATAGACTCCATCTCCAGGAGGGCAGGGTCTACATCTCTCCTGTGGTATCTCCCATGAATCCAGTTTTGCTGGATATGCAGTAGACACTCAATTACTGCCTGTTGAATATGCAAAGGTATAGGTTTAGGGATCATATAAATAACCATAGGGCCCTGGCTGGTATGGCTCAGTGGTTGAGTGCTAGCCTGCACATCAAAGAGTCACTGGTTCAATTCCCAGTAAGGGCACATGCCTGTTTCAGGCCAGGTCCCCAGTAGGGGCGCATGAGAGGCAACCACACATTGACATTTCTCTCTTTCTTTTTCTCCCTCCCTTCCCCTCTCTGAAAAATATATAAAATCTTTAAAAAAATTATAGGAAGCTTGATGCTGACCTAAGGATAGCTAAGGATTCATGCAAACATGTTACTTCTCAATATCCATTATCTTAAGGCAGAGTAGCTTTTAATGCCTTTAGTGACCCCTTTGCTTCTAAGTTGGTTGTTTTAGAGCACCTCCATTGATGTCTCTGGACATGATATGTGTGGTCAAATGCAACGTAATCTTAGTAAACACCTGGCTAGAAAAGGTAAAAAAAAAAAAAAAAAAAAAGGCACATTTTCTTCTCCTTTGAAATATAAACTTTCCCTATCTGATATATAAACTCCAGTGAGTTCAGATTTTGATGTATGGCCTGGGGCACCAAATAATCTGGTTATGGCTTATTTGGAAAAACAAAGATAAGACACCCTGAAAAAAAGAATAAAAAAATCAATATGCTGGAACATCTCCAGGCAAAAGGTGAAGGTTATACACTAATTTATCTCGTTTCTCATAATGTTCCCTTTGTATCCTACTCCTCTTGTCATATGCATGGTGACACAAGGGAAGGAGGGTGAAATTGAGGGAGAGATAGTGGAAGTTTGCTTTGTTAAGTGTTTATGAAATTCTTTTCCCTGAGGCATGCCTAGACCAGGACTGTGCTTGACTCATAAGGCATGGGCACATGCTAAGAATACCTAAGATCCTTCCAGTCAAAGATCCTCTATAACTTTTATGATATCCCATGACCCCAAAAGAGCCACAGTTGTTGGAAGAAGAGGGTGAGCTATAACAGACTAAATGTCTCCAAGAGGTTATTCTTATAACTCCTTGTTCCCTTTATAGACTTCCTGGTTCAACATTAAAGTTGAAACATATCTTTATTAACCATCACTGTATCTCCAGTGCCTAGAACAGTGTACACAATGTGATAGGTGCCCAGTAAGTTAGTTCATCCATGCATTGAACAAATACTGAAAGTATTTGTTGAGCTTCTAGTGAGATGTTAGATATTATCCTTGACATAAATGAAGTGGAAGGAAGGGTGGAAGGAAAGTAACAAGTGAAGAATTCTCCCTAAGGACTTGGCCTAGAGAGGTCCTGGTCATGTTTCCTGTTTCTCATATGGAATCACTACTTGATCACATTTTTTTCTTGTTGCTCAGGTAAATTACCTGGCCCCAAGTTTACATTTGGGGTCTGTCTTAAATACAAAGAGTGAAGATCTGGAGACTGTTTATTGGTGGCTCAGTAGCCAATACAAAAAAATCTCAGCTTAAGAGAAATTATAGTATAGATGATAAAATGTTCAAGGTAAAAAAAAGGAGGGGGGGGAACAGAGGAGAACAAACAGAAGCTGGGAAGGTGAAAGGCCCTACAACACTGATATCTGTAGAGAGAAGCAGCCAAAGGAGGCGAGCAGAACTTGGGCTGTGAGCTGCAAGTACGTGCAGGATTTTTCTTTTTATGTGGTGACATGGGGCAGACATGTGGCTACAAGGGTTAGAAAGCTGTATAGTTAGAGGGAAAAAAGTCCCCATAGGATGCCCTCATTTCTGACAGCAATTGCAAGTTCAAAGGATCCCCCCAAAACATCCTTAGTTTTGATAATTTGCTAGAAGGATTCATGGAACTCACTGACAGCTGTTATACTCACGGTCACAATTTATTACAGGGAAAGGATACAGATTAAAGGCAGTCAAGGGAAGAAGTGTAAGAGCAGAGTCCAGGAAAGGTTTCAAAAGCAGAGCTTCAATTGCCCTGTCTGCATGGAGTAATGGACAGTGTGACTTACCCAGGATGGATGCATGACCAAGGCGCATAGTATTGTCAACCAGAGAAGCTCCCTTGAGCTTCTGCAGGTTTTCCTGGGGCTTGATCACAAAATGCTCATATGACAACTCTTCTGGAGTTAGTTAATAACATGGGCTGACCATTAGTCTTCACTTCCTTCATAGGTGGAACTGATACTCTATAGCCCAAAACCTCCATAATAAATCACATTTTTAGACTACCTGGTGGCCAGGTCCGCAGGTAAACAAAGGCATTGCTATAAGGCATGATATTTCAAGGGTGTAGGGATTACATCTCAGGCACCAAGGCCAACGGCTGTACTTCTCTTTAGGTAGGGTTAATTTTTACTGCACAGGGGCCTTAAAAAATAGATGCTGGTGTCCCAGAATTGCCCTGGTGAATCATTTATTCATTCGCTTCTCTGTGCAAAATGCTGTGTTAGACATTGTAGGGGAAATGGTGGTGAAAAAAGACATGATTCGAGCTGACTCAGACATGAGCAATAACAGGTGACGTGAAGCAGGTAGGGTTGGAAAGTGATCTATCTAGCTAAGAAAATAGCACTTGAAAGGGAAATAGTAAAGTTCAAGTGCACAGTCTAAGGGGTAACATCACTCCCAGTTCTTATTCCAGAAAGGTGCAAACGAGGAAGTCCAATTAAATGGCCAAGGAATGGGGAAAGTCATTTGAATCCATAAGAAACTGGCAAAGAGGGGTCATGTGCCAGATCTTCATCCTATTTTTTTCCTAGAACTTACTACATCTGAAACGATCTTGTTATTTATTTGTTTGTTTGTTTGTTTATGTATTTGTCTCTACCTGTAGAATAAAGGGAGAAAGTCTGTCTTTCTCACCACTATATTTCTAGGTCTTTGCCTGGCACAAGGCAGACACTCATTCATGTGCTAATTATATTTTGTTCCAACTCCATGTCACAGGAAGGATCTCTGAACGTTCCACCTACAGGGCCTTGGTGTCTCCAGCTAAATCAAAGAGAAACTCACAGCCAGCAACAGAGTGTCTAGCTCCATCTCAACTCCTGCTCATTTTTTTTTTTTCCCCAGCAGGAGAGGCATACATTGCATCAGAGAGAACAGGAGTTTGCTGGTAGTGTG
The DNA here is from genome assembly GCA_039655065.1 of Glossophaga mutica. Classification (NCBI taxonomy): domain Eukaryota; kingdom Metazoa; phylum Chordata; class Mammalia; order Chiroptera; family Phyllostomidae; genus Glossophaga; species Glossophaga mutica. The sequence continues at coordinate 104,531,660 of CM077305.1, forward strand.
GATCATTTGTCCATTTAGTTCTGCCTGAAAGCTGAGGGGGATTTGTAGATGCAAACCTGCTGCCTTTAACTGTAAACACCCCACACCAAGTTAGTAAAGAATTGGGCCCTTTGCTTTACAATTTTATATCTTAACACATGAAAGCATTTTGCAAAAGGTTGAATGAACATAATTACACATTCCCACATGCAAATTATGATTGAGGTAGGGTCAGGCAAATATTGCCTAAACACAGGTTGTCGATAATGGCAATGAGCACACTTTTACTAATTTCTGTCATCCACCACATTCAAATTTGTGTCACTTCCTTTTGACTCTGTTTTATCAATTGTCACATAAATCCCTGATGAATACAAAACATAAAGCTGCTCTGGAAATCAGTTCAATAGGGGATTGGGGACTTTATTTTCTGTGGAGGAAATGATAGGTACCTCATGATCGAATGGGTATATAATGGGCAGAGAAAGACTTGGGGGCAATGCAAAGGGAGACAAGAAATTCAGACAAAGGTTGGGGCAGGGGATGATGCAAAATATTGAAAAGAAGGGGAATCTTTTGTTTTGGAAAGGGAAGATGTACTAAGTTGTGAATATAAAATAAATTTGGATTTAACACATTTATAAAATTAAATAAATAAATTTAATCTATTTTATTTCAAAGTTAAATTTATTTAAATTTGGCTTACAGAGGTATAATGATGTGGTGATATATATTTGGCAACATTCTTGTGTAGAAATTGAATGGACTAAAATAGTAGAGTTAGAACATGACTCAGGCAATAAGATTTTTTTAAAAAGGTGCCTGGTTACATTTCTGTGACAGCAGTAGGAAGGTGAGCCAAGAACACAGGTAGAATTCAACCAAGTGGAGTGGAGTGTCCTACTAAGGGTGAAAAATAAGCAAAACTCCTAGGCTGCCTTAGTAATGAAGAAAGCCACACACCTGGAAGTGCAAGGACGTAGCAATCAGGCACTGAATGGCATGGGCCTAGCAGCTCCAATTTTGAAGAAGGACAAAGATGGGGCAATAAAAGAGGTCGTTTCCTTTCCTTCTGTCCATTCCTGTTGACGTACATCCATGTCTAATGCCACGTAACAGGCTACAAAAGCACAGTGTGACTCCTGTTGTCAAGGCAATGTGCACACAGGCATCACAGCAAGACTGTCTGAATTAGAATCCCAATTCCATTCCTTACTACCTGTGTGACTTTGGGTAAGATACTATCTGACGGCTTTCTTCTCGTCTGCAAGAGGAGGATGACAACCCACACCTAGAGTTATTGTGAGCATTAAATGAGTGGCACAACACCTGGCATCCAGTAAGCGTTTATCAAACATTTTCTATTAGGATAGTTAATACTTTAAAGAGAAGACCCATGAGTGTGAGTCTGGGTGTCATGGAGGCAAAATTCCTTCCTGAAATGCCTCTCATACTCTGCCAGTATTTCTTAGTCCTTTTTCCTTCTGCCTGAATCTTTCTCCTCCATTCCTTCCTTAGTGGTCCACATTGACAGTTTCTCCTTCATTTCCAAAAACAAGCATGCAAACTACACACACTTACAAGGAAAAGGGGATGTACACTGATGCTGGAGACTTCAACTTCTGTAACTGTGCATGGTTGGTCAAATATGTCCTGTAGGGGGAGCCATTCCCTTTCCCTCCTCCTACAACTGCAAAAGAACATTCTGTCCTTTCAAAAGGATCAAGTAGCTATCTCCTTACCTCTCACTGGTGCCCTTTGAAGGGGGAGGAGTTCTTTATTTAATTTATGAGATGAGGGTACTATATCATGAGTTGAACCAGCCTTCTCTATTGGAAAAAATTAATGTGTGATGGCAGTGGACCCTCTTTTTCACACATCTCTACTCTTGATGAGAGTGAAATATGGCCTTTCATGCAGCTAGGTGGACAATGACCAACCAGACATAATAAACCTTCCCCTATGTGGATCTCTATGCCATGTAGCGATTGGCATAAACCAAAGTATCTTAAAACTTAGTGGCTTAGCCCTGGCTGGGTGGCTCTGTTGGTCAGAGCTTCATCCCATGCACGAAAAGGTTTCAGGTTCAATTCCCAGTCAGGGCACATACCTAGGTTTTGGGTTCAATCAATCCCTGGTCAGGGCATGTACAGAAGGCAACAGATCAATGTTTCTCTCTCTTTCCCTTCCTCTCTCTCTAAAATCAATAAAGATATCCTTAGGTGAGGATTAAAAACAAATAAATAAACAAAAAAGCTTAATGGCTTAAAACAACAACATTTTTTGGTTTTGGTTTTTTTTACATGTCTAAGGACTATCTGGGTAGTTTTACCAATTTGAGTGGGATCACTTACGCATCTTCAGTCAGCTGGAGGGTTGGCTAGAGGCTGATTGTTCTGTGATGGCCTTGTTCTGTCACGTGTCTCATCTTCCAACAGGCTAGCCCAGACTTATTCCTGTGGTGGTGGCAAGAGTTGAGAGTAAACCTAGTAGTATGGGAGAACAAGAAGAGACACATACATGCTTTCAAACCTCAGATTTCCTGACACTATAATTTATCTTACAAAACAAGTCACACATCTGAGCAAGGGTTCTACAGAATGACAGGCAAAGGGTGTCGATACAAGCGGGACATTAATTGAAACCCTTAATGCAATCATTCCACACCAGTCCCAAAGTTTGCAATATGGGGGTTGGGTGAACATAGGTTGTAAAGGTGAAGACGGTCTTATCCGGGTGGGCTAGGAGACTCTTGAGCCAACCGTTAGATGATGAGCATGCGTTCTTTAAGAGGAGGGGCCACCATGAGGAAAGCGCAGCTCACAGAAAGCCCAGAGGCCTGACATGGCTTGGTGCGTTGGAGGAACTGGCAACAGCTAAGCAGAGTGAGAACAAAGGTGCGTCCTAAAAGCTGAGGTTGACAAGATTGAGCTAAATAGCTTAGGTTTTATCTTACAGCCTACTGAAAAACCAGCAAAGGTTTTTATACTGTTGAATGATGTGAGCTGCCTTCCTTTGGGAAGATCACCCTGCCCAAGGGGTATGGTGAGGAGGAAGAGACTTACCCTCCCCTCCATCTGTAGACTTTTGTGGTCAGATGATGCTCTTTCCTCCAACCACCCCACTCCGTCTAGCTTGATTGTTCCCCACAGGAACACAGCTAAGTGGTTCTAATTCACAAACCTGGAAGCCAGCTCTTTTCATAGCTGCCGGACAATAACATATCCGGACTCTGGCCACACGCACAAAAAGAAGACCAGAAATAATGGCAGGAATAAGAAGCAAGACCCTAATTTGAGGCTCTTTCTTGCCTTTTCATCCTGAAGCATCTGTAATTAGACTGGGGAGAAGTGATTTATTTAATTCATGTTATTTCATGCACCATCACTAGCGCCACTCAGTCGTGTCTTTATTACTGCTGTGCACACTACCTCTACAACAGTTGAGAGCAACAATGAGGCTTCACTTATCTTCAGGAAGTCAGCTCACTCTTTTGGTGAAGGAAATGGCCCCAGCCCCAGGTTGCCATAGACACTTGAGAAGGCTGTCACCGAGCTGCAGTACACCTATTTCCTGGTGACACACAGAATTAGAGGTATTGGGGAATCAAAGGAAAACTAGCCCAATTAAACAAAAGGTCCCTTCAGCTTCTCCTGACATACTTCTTTGTAGAAGCAGCCTCCCCATGCTCCTTCTCCCTCTCCCTTCCTCCCTAAGGCCAGGCGAATAGATTTGAATCCCCCAAACGGAGGCAGTAAGCTTGTGAATGGCTTAAATTCAAATAAGGAGCAAAGACCTCACTTAAACCACATCAGTGGCTTCCTGCGGTTCCAAACTTCCTAATGTGCCCACAGCCCAACCTGTATGTCACCTGCCTGTGTCTCTAAATTCCTCAGTCACTCTGCTACTTCCATACTGTCCTCCTTTGAGTTCATAAATATGCAATGCATTTTCCCACCTCAGAGACCTTTGTCCTTGCTGTCCCTCCTTCCTATCTTCTCTCCCCTTTGCCCTTTGTACGGCTGGCTCCTTCTTCTCCCCCAGGTCTCAGTGAGGGTCGCTTTCCCCGTTACCATGCCTGACCACTGTGTCTAAAATAGCTCTTCCACTCAGTTATTCTGTATCATGCCGTCTTGGTTCTTGCCTGGTAATTTTCACAATCTATAATTATCTTTTATTTACTGTTTGCTTATTTATGGCTGATCTCCCCCACTAGGGTGCAAGCTGCCAGAGAGGCAGGTGTCTGATTGATGTGTGTGCTTATCTCTGCTTGGTTTTCTCCCAAAGCAGACGCTGAGGATTCAAGTGCAGGTGGTTTATTTGGGAGATGAAGGAAATGCAGTAAGGAGATGGGAGTGAATGAGACAAGGAAGGGAAGGCAGACAATAATTAGGACTGTGAAAACCGGTTACCATAGACTGGGTGGTTTATAAACAACATAAATTTATTTCTTACAGTTCTACAGGCTGGAAGTCTGAGGTCCAGGTCCCAGTATGGTCAGGTCCTGGTGAGAGCCCTCTTCCAGTTGTAGATGATCCACTTCTTAAGTTCTTTCATGATGAAAAAATAAGGGAACTCTCTAGGATCTTTTATAAGGGCATTAATCCCAGTCATGAGAGCTTCATCCACCCCCATGATGAACCACTCCCTCAAACCCCCAAATATCATCACACTGGAGATTATGTTTTAACATATAAATTGTGCAGGACACAGACATTCAGTCTACAACAAGTGTGTTATCAAGTGAGTTACCACTGGGCAACTAGAATATAATCCTCCCAGGGAACTCTCTAGGAGCCAGTGTAGAACACACTCAGAATTGCCCCACCTGAAAAGCGATCAAGGTGGGGTAGTTGAACACCAGCTTCCATCAGTCACTGGGGGCTATTCCCAAGGAGTGGAAAGCCCCCAGCCCCATCAGTCTGCCATGTCCATGGGCCGAGTGGGCTCTGGGGGCCAGAGAAAATCTTCAAGTGGATGCGAGCACTGAGAGTTGGGTTGTGTATACTATTTTTATAAGGAGATAGAGGGGAAGCTGATAACATCTATTACAGTGATCCGCAGACATTCATTTATTAAATGAATGAATGATAGCTATGCTTTATGTCACGGCTAACATCTGGCTCTTAGGAAATGTTCAACTTCATAGGGCAGACAACTAGAACACATTAAAAGAAAAAGAAGCACAGATTTTGGGCTCAAGCAGAGCCCAAATCCAGCTGTGTGACCTAAAACAAACTATATAACCTCTGTGAGGCTCGATTTCCTCACCTGTAAAATGGGGATAATAATTCCCAACACACTGGCAGAATAGCTCAGTTGGTTAGAGCATCATCCTGATATACCATGTTTGCAGGTTTGATACCCAAGTCAGGGGATATACAAGAATCAACCAATAATGCATAAATAAGTGGAACAGCAAATTGATGTTTCTCTCTCTCTCCCTCTCCTTCTATCAAATCAATAAAAAAGTTATTAATTCACGTAGGATTTTTGCAAAATGACTGCAGATAGTGTAAACCAAGTGCATAAATGTACCTGGAATATAGTAGCTGACCAATAAATCTTATTTCTCTTTGTCATGAAAAGCTATACATGGTGGTGAGTGGTTAAGGGATAAACTGGACAACAGGGGTCAGGAGACCCATGAAAGCTGGAGTGGCCATGAATGGCTTCTACAGGAGGTAGATATGTTTTGAAAAATAGGTGCAGTTAACATGGACCTAGTGTGCAGACTAGTGTGGCTAAGAATAATCTTCACCTTTACTTATCAGATGCTTACCATGCCTTGCACCCTGTGAGAGGCACTTGGTGTATGTAATTTCCAAACTGCAAAATATAATCCTATATTATATTACCCCCTGAGGTTAATATTACCTACCTCAGGTAGTATTAACTCCTTGCCCTCAACCCTGATGATGAAAAAAAATAAAAGATAAGCTACTTACCTGAGGTCGCTCAGGAATCAAGTGGCAGAACATGAATTGAGAGTAGGAATTGTCTTTGGAGAGCTTTGTAGCAAAGTGACAATGTGGTTACTCCCAGAAAATGCCTACAACGTCAAGGTAGGGGTAGGAACGTTGGTGAGAGTAACTTAACGGAAGTGATGGGAGCTGTGGGGAAACAGGGACTGGGTAAAAGTACCATGAAAGAAAGACAAGTGGTGGCTTTACATAATTAAAGGGATAAAAGGGTCAACATGCTGTATTTTTCAAATTGAGGTGAAATTTACCCACAATGGAGTACATACATATTAGCGGTACAACCCAATGAGTTTGTACTTCCGAACATACCCATGTAATCAGTACCCAGATCGAGATACGGAATGTCTCTATTACTACAGAAAGCCCTTTCCAATCAATAGCTCCATCCTCCCCCCACAGGAAATCATTCTTTTGACTTTTATCACCAAAGATTAGACTTTCAAAGTAATATTCCTTCAACGTATAAAAGGAAAACATGCTTGTTGCAGAAAATTCAGACAATGATCAAAAGATCGATGAGATTAGTTAAATCGCCCATCATCCTACGTTCTGGAAGTAACCACCTTGAACATCGTGGTCTAATCTTTGCTTTCTTTAGTGTACATTTTTTATTTTAATGTGAGGCCATACTGTATAGTCACTTTTACATTCTTACCTTTAAAGTGATCATTAGGACATAAGTATTTTCCCAGGTTAATTCCAAATTCTTTGTAAACTTCATTTTACATGGCTTTAAATACTCCATTGAGGAATTCATCAAAAAGTACTTACCAACACCTAAATGTAGGCTTTTTAATTTGCTTCCAGTGTTTCACAGTAATGAATGTCATTTTTCATCAAACTCTGTCTGGATTTGATACTGCTATTAAAGTAGGAATGGAAATACTGGGTTAAAATAACATATATTTTTCAAGCCATTAGTACACCTTGCCAAACAGCTTCCCTGCATTGATAGATTTACATTCCTATTATCTGGGTACACAAACGGCCCCCATGTGCTCCACACTCACACACTCACCAGCATTGAGCACCACTGGTTATTTCGAAACTTGAAGAACTATCTGGGAAATCTCAGAAAAGCTCTCAAATTAAATGCTTTGTTTAATATCCACTCTGAAGAACAAACTTCATTTTTCCTCTCATGTTCTGTAATGTTGAGATATTCTGAATAGGTGACCTCAGAAATCACTTTGGTTCAACATCTGGACACATCAATGGGCAACCAGTAGGGAGGGCAGACAGGGGTCATTTGCGGGTTGCCTTGGAACAGGGTCACAGATGGCCTCCCATTAGTAACCTCCTTCAGAAGAGCACATTCTGTTCACCTCTCATTTCATCAGGGCATGGAGGAGGAAGAAGTTGGCAGACCCCGTCTGTGAACTGGGCAGCTTCAGAGGGTGCCTTTGTGAGGACAGGAGCAGCATGAGAGCTGATAGTTACAGCGCAGGGCACGGCTGAGAGGCAGAATGATTACGGCCAACCTAACATTTAGGCCAGGCTTGAAAATGGCCTTTGAAGGCCCGTTCTGCTATTTAAAAATCACCCTCCCATCTCCAGGAAATCTGGCCTTTTGCACTGGAATAAAAGGCCAGGGTATGTGTGCCTGATCTCTGCAGGACTCTTCCAAACTTGCTTTCAGGAAAACCACTCCAAGAAAAATACTCCACCATGAGCAGGAAAACTCACTTCTCACAGACTTTTAAAAAGCCCAAAGGAATAAATCCAATGATGGTCGTGTCTGGGAGAAAGAGGCTCATGTGAATGGGTAATCTCCATTGACTTGAAGGCACTGCTTCCTCGCCTGACTTTAGATACCCCTGAACCTGTGCTTACTGAACACAGCTTCCCTCTCTTGGTTCGTCTGTAAGTGACTTTGGATCACACGATGCTCACCATCACCCAATTAGTTTGTACCCCTATTTTTAAATCCATCCTGCATTAAAATGATGGGCACAATGACTTTTGTTGTAAATATGTATGTTACCCAACCCTCCAGGATAATTATTAGATACTGTAACATTTGCCCACAATAGTAGTTAATGACATTTTTGTGATTAACTTTCACCACCTAGAAAAAAAAAACCAAAAATTTTTGTGTATGAACAGTGTGCAGCTGGTGAGTTTAAACTCTCTAGGTCTCCTGAACCCTGACATTCTTGGTTCCTTTGTGTTTCTTCTGTGTTTATAATGCATGTTCACCCCCACTAAAAATGATCCTGATTTCTATGGATGCCTGGATGCTGGAACTCCAGGTAGCCCAGGCCTACTCATAGTGCAACATCTGTGGTGGGGTTGCCAGGTGTTCTTTTACTTCATTGCTGGGTTAGCTGTCACATCGTGTAGCCATGCTGTGAGGCCAGAGACTGGACAACAAATGACCAACCTTCCCACACATCTCTTTCATTCCTCCCTGAAGTCCTGCTGCTTCCTTGGGGCACAGTGAATGTGTAGAGTACAAGTCACCAATACATTTGTAACACTAATCCACCATTTTTAGAGTTAGGGACCCTCCTGTTGCTCCTGCAGCTTCTGATTAGAGGTACTCGGAAATATCCTTCTCCCCTAATTCACTTACTCTCTAAATGGATTTTGGAGAATAAGACTCTGAAAGGGGTATTGTGACTGAACACACTCAAGACAGGAGGTTCACAAAAGCCAGGCTGCCTTTTTCAAATGAGAGTAGGGAGAGAACACAAAACATACAAGGATTCTGTCCTTTCTGACTCCTCCACAGCCACATGTAATCTCAACAAATTGTCCTGCCATAGATATGTGTTCTCTTGCTTAACTCCTATTCATCCTTTAACCACCCCCAGCTCAGAATCTCATTCTCTGGGACATCTTATTTGTCCCATTCCACCCATTCAAAACAAACACCTGTCCTTTCTGCTGACCTTATTTTATTTGCCTCACTGAACTCATAACACCAAATTAGATTTTGTTTTTTATAGACTATGAATGATTTGCAGGTAAGGACCAACTTGTTCCTTCATAAATGCCTCCATAAAGTTTAGCTCCATCTCAGGCACATAGGTGCTCGGTGATGTTTTTAATTATATTAAATATTATAGTAAACATGCCTCCTAGTTTATACAAATAATAATAATACTTACAGTGAGTATTCACTATGTGCTAAGTCATTGTTCCAAGTCCCTATTTTCCCACTGAATACTTATTGGTCCAGCAGGCAATATTCTATTCCCCATTTTACAGATGAGGAAATAGAGGCCCAGAGAGGTTCAGCAACTTACCCAAAGTCACACAGATGGCAGGTGGTAGAGGCAGTGTTTGAGTCTAAGTTGTCTGGCCTCAAGTAGAATCTATAATTTATTCTACCATTATTTTATATTGTTCCTGAATAACTCCATTGTACTGTAAATGAAGACTGAAGGATTCAATCACAGGAAAAGGGTAGAATAAAATTATTCTATTTGACCTAAAATAACACTTCCTTTCCATCATCGCTATTATGTAAACCAGTTTATGTTCATTCATTTGTGCCTCCCTTTATTCCTTCTACAAATATTTACTGACTGACTACGACGTTCCAGGGACTGTTTTAGGAATTAGTTTTCACTAACACAGAAAAGGACTCAGGCTTCATCTCCACTAAACTTAGAATCTAAATTCATTTCCACTACACTCTCTCTCAACAAACATCTGAGAACCTCCTTTGTGCCAAGATTGGGCTTGCTTCTGGAGATATGAAAATGAATCAAGAAGAGCCTGAGTTCCTTGAAGAACTCACAAGCGATAGAGGAGACAGACACAACAGCGATAATTGAAATGGAAAGGGTACAAAAGAACAGAAATCTGTGTGGAGGAGACTGAGCCCAACTGCAGGATGCTCTAGAAGGCTTCCTGGAGGAGACATGGCTGCACCTGAATCTTGAGGGATCCACAAATGTCAACCAGATGAAGAAAGTTGGGAGAGCTTTAGCAAAAGCAGAGAAATAAGGAACAACTCTCTATGTATTTATTTACAAGTACTTTGCTAAAGTGAGGAGCAATGACAAGATAAAGTTGCAGAATATAGGAACATGGGCAATCAGAACGTACTGGAAAAGGAAAGAAAATATTTCCATAAGATCTATTTCTATTTTCTATATTATATTCAACAGAAATGAAAAGGAAACAAACTGGCCTTTATAAAAGCGGGGGGTGTGCTTCCTTCTAAGATGGTTGTATAAAGCATAGATCTCAGGAGATAACCGTTACAGACAATTACTTCTTCACTAGGCCAAGAAGTACTTCCGAGGTAAGTCACCAGACTTATAAGTCCAAGAAGGAAACTTCCCTTAAACAAGATTGATGTTCAGATTATTCTTAAGTGACCAAAAATAATGTCAAGGGAGAGAGAAATGAATAAAGAGAAACCTGAGAAGAATAATATGGGGGCATTAGTGGGTAGTTTATGATGCATGGCATTTTATTAGTGCTAAGCTTCCCCGGATGTGTCATAGAAGTCGCAGAACAAGGCAATGGATAAAAGTTTTATTTTCTTGTTGAAAACAGTGAGCCCTGATGAACTAAATAAAAATACTGGGGCTTGGGAGAATGGGGAATTGATTACTAGAGCACAAAAGTGATCGTAGGGATATGTCCCACCATGTAACAACAAAAACAGCCACCACCATTTTATGTCTGTATGCTACTTTAAAGATTATCAAGTACTTTCATGATGCATTATTTCATGGGATCTCATTTCAGCCCTGGGAAGTGGAAATTATGTCATCCCTGTTTTACAGATAACAGAGAATGAAATGTACAAGTTTTGTTCAAGGTCTTTCAGCCAGTAAAGCCAAACTGGAATTCAAACTCAAGTTCACTAACTCTCCAATAAATTCATTTCATCTGTATAACACCCTCCCCCGAACACCCCTTTCTGGCAAATGTCCTCTAAAGAATGTTAGTTAGAACTTCTAACTAGTCCCAAAATCACATTTAATCGTGAACTTTGATAAAAATCTCTTCAACGTAGATGAAATTCGTATATTTGGAATAGTTAGAATTTCAGTAACATTGTTCACTACCATCCTCCAGTAGACTTTGCCAGAATACATGGCCGCTGTCTCAACAGAAAAGTGTAATGAGAAGCCCGCCCGTGGGCAGCCTCAGGTAGTACTGTCCTCTCTTGCCTTTTGGTGAGTTAGGACTCTGGAGGGGTAAAGCAACATCTCGAAACTGGAGGAGAGTAGAATAAATCGAGCTGCCCAACCTAGTCTTCTTTGATTTGCGGTGTTTCGTTTGGGGTCATTTCTTTCTTTCATTTTTAATTTTTTATTTTGAAATAGTTTTAGATTCACTGGAAGTTGTAAGAATAGTAGAGAGCCTTGTGTACCCTGCACCCAATGGTAACATCTAACATATCTATAGTAAAAGACTGTTTTAAATTTTTTAATTTCCCCTGAATTAACAAAACAAAAGTAAAACAAGCAAACGAACATCAGCAACAAAACTAGATCTAACATAAAAGTCAGATTCTGGTCTTGGAAACTCGTAAGACCTGGCATTGTGCTTCTGCATGGGCACTAACTACAGACTGTCCCTTGTCAACTGGCAAGCACCCTCCACCCCCACGAAGTTTTCTTTACTTGTGTTACCAGCTTGGCCTCTGGAGGCAGAGGAATTTGAATTGTGTTTTTCAGAAGGAGAAGTTTTGAATGAACTTGGGGTACCTCTTCAGCATTTCCCTTATGTACCGCAATTTTATAACTTCAGGCTCCAGGCCAGAAGACCTCTGAGACTGGGAGTTCTTGAGCTGTCGTGTACAGATCCTTATTGTGATTTGGTGATTCCAGGAACCTCTGTAACACATTTTCTGTCCCTATGACCCTAAAAGGCTTAAGCATTTTTCGTTTAACAGGATTCTTTATTTTTACTTACATTTTCTCCTATGCTTCCGCTTACTCCTTTCTTACAGACAAGCATGGGGTCCAAGCGCACTTCCCATATAGTTTGCTTCGACTGCTTTTATCCTTCCTTACATCACTGTGAGATGAAGTCGATTCCTTCTCTGCCATCTACTGTGGTTGTCCACTCCTTTCCCAATCCTTATCACTTGATCTAATCATTGCTCTTGTGAGTTAGATTAATCTCAGGAGTAGGAACAAGTCCATACCCCTTCTTTAAACAAAACATATGCAGATTTTAGAGGCTAAGGAAAAAAAAAATTTGGAAAGGAAATCTGAAGCTGAAAAAAGGAGACCGTTAACAGAATAACTAGGAGATGGTCTTACATCTTCAAATGTGGATGTCTTGTATTTGCTCTGTTATAAAGTCAAGCAATGGAAACAACTTCCTTTTTCCCCTCCTTCTCCAACAAAGGGGTTTAAACTCTGTTCCTAATTTCCAGTCCAACAGGAAACTGGATAGGTGGATAACATTCACTGAAAACCAAATAGAGGAAGAGAGGGACATAAGTGGGAAAATCGAATGCATTAAAGAGATAAGAATGCCAGGTTCCCTCTGAGAAAAGGGATCCCAAATTATTTAAAATGAACCCCCCCCCCCACACACACACACAATAAAGAATCCATCTGCGAATTCATAAACTCTGTGGGGGTGTTTGATGGGATAATAGTAAGACTGCTTATTTACCAGGTCTCCCATTCTCCATTAAGGAGATATACTTACCAATAAGTGTAAGAATACGATGACCTTAGCAGAACACACATCCTCCTCTGTTCTGCCTATGTATTAACTCAGTCCTTTAATAGCATTTCATCTAATCATAGTCACAGCTGCCCACGCTCGTAAATCCCTGAGATCACTGCCCTTCTAATGGAAAGTTTGGAAGGTCAAGAGAAGCAGAGCTGGCTCCCAACTGGGCTTTTGAGAGCTGACCTTTTATCTCCTCCATGGCTCTGTAGCAGAAGAAAGTCCTCATATCGCAAGAAGGTCCCTGTAATTGGGTTTAACACAGTGGTAGCTGTAGAGATGCTTGGGGAGGTGGAGACTCAAACAGAAATTCAAGGAATTAAGGGTGTGAGAGCTCGAGGGGTGACGAAAAGCCATTTGGTGCAGCTTCTCGCTTTTGATTTGGACCATTCTTTTATTAAGATGTCCCAAGTCCTCCCCCTTAGCCCTCGCATTCCAGCATTACACCTGAAAGACAGGATTTCCTGGATAGACAATTTTAGAATCACTTCGGGTAACCGCTTCAGTGTTTATTTTATCAAATAAAAGTGCCCCAAGAACTGTGCCTCCTTTTCCTTTTCTTTCATTTCAAGGTCAGCTTTTCTAGTTTTCTTGTTAGCAGAGATAGAAGTGATAGAGGACACCTCATTTTGCAAAGGAACAAAGACAGTAATTAAGGTGCTGTGTAGTCTTTTCCTTTCTGGGCTAACTAATCCCAATTATTTTTAACCTTTACACATGGACCCTTTTTTCTGACCTTTTAATAAATTTTCACTGTTTACCTCTGGTCCTTCTCCAGAGGTTACATATGTTTCAGTTTGCCAAAGCTTTTCAATAGTAATAATGAAATGATTACTATTCCCCCGCTAATTGTACTAGCAGGCACACCCATATTTGAGAACTATCTAAAAACAATTAGATGCCTAATTTTCAGCTACATTCTGCAATTTCCACCAAATGTATCAGCTATGCTCTCTTCTTTTGCAGTTTAGTGTTTTATCTCAAGAATAAAACTATTGTTTTTTTTTTTTTTTCCGAATAGTTATCGAGGACCTACTAAGTATACATGAGTGTGCTAGGTACTACGAGAGATAGAAAGTAGGTAGCTATTAAGTCCTTTTAACATAAGTACCACAATGATGAGCATGGGAAACTGGTACCTCTTAAGCACCTACTGTGTACACAATACATGTTTAATCTCTTAACCCTCCTTGGATTCTTGAAAAATAGATGATAGTTTCATTGCTACTTTCCAGGTGAGCAAACTAATGCTCAAAGAATTCAAATGACTTGCACAAGTTCTCAAGGATCATTACTTGGTAGAAAAGTGCTATAAACCCAGGCCTCCCCTGCCCTAAAGCCAATATGTGAAATTTTCCAGGTTTTGATCATTTTTGCTGTGTTCACAGTTGTGACTCTTGGATTCCTTTCCCTACAAGTCAAGAGTCATCTTGAAAAGACAAAGCTGATATTGGTAACTGTTATATATGACAAATGCTGTTATTCCCAAGAAGTCAAAGGGGAGTTTAAGCAGAGAGAATTAACACCCGTCAGGATCTTCTCAATGGGACCACCATGACCCCGTTCTTAAGAGACAGTACAGAGTGGAGAACAAAAAAATGCATGGACCCTGGGACCAGGCTGGTTTTTCTCCCAGCTTCTCCACTGTGTAGCTTTGGGCAAAATGCTTCACCTCTTTCTGTTTCCAATTTCTTATCTGTAAAATGGAATTATTGTCAGCAACTACTCATTGTGCTGTTGGGTGTATATTAATTGGTTAAAGGTGAGTTGAACTAAGCCTGGATTAGTAAGTGTTAAGTAATTAGTAATCATCACTATCACAGAAATCTCTTCTCCCCAAGGGTGTAACAGCCTTTAATGTCCCTTTTTCTTTTTTAGTCATTTTATCTTTATGGTAACCATGGCAAACAGATGTTTCCATGACATTTTTTTTCTTAAGCAAAAACTTAAGTCTCATTTGAGAACCAAAGATAGCTAATTTTTCCAGGCCAAAGGGAATCTGGGTTTCTATCAGAGGCGTAGAAGGCTTTCAGCAAGGATATAGGAGATTAGACAGAATGTCCCCAAGCAATTAACTACACAAATGAATGAGACAAAAAAATTAAGTCTATCTGAAATACAAGGTCATTATGTTTAAAGACAACTGTGGAAATTTCAGCAGGAATGGGAGAGAATTCTAAAGTTTATTTCTTTCTGTTTTCTTAAATATAAAATTTATATTGAAGTATAATATATATGTGGGACAGGACAAAAATCTTAAATGAACTTTTACAAAGTGAGCACATAGGTGTAACCAGCACCCAGATCAGAAGACAGAATAATAATAATACAAAGAGGAAAAAAACGAGAAGAAAGGAGACAGAACATTGCCAGACCTCTCCCACTTTATTTCACTAAGTTCCCTTCATGCATGCGACCCCAAAGAGGAATGATAGTATCCACATGTTGAAAAGTAAACCACTTTGCTTGAATTGTCAGAGCTCTGCGATAAACTTTTTTTTCCTCATATTTTGTTCAAGGTTGAGTCCACTGGAAATAATTTTTTGAAGGGTCTGGATAGTGTATATAGCTGCTCATTGAAAACTACCTTTTCCCAGCTCTACTCCAATGAATATAAAATTGTTTAAAAAAAAATCCCATTAGAATAGATGTCATTTTCTACCAAGCTGGGCTCAGTCAAGCAGGGTTCTGTCCTTTCCTGTGATACGGTTTACAGTCATTTTCCTGAGGTTTTGTTATTTAACTCTGTAGTGGATATCTGTCTTCTCTTTTCAACCACATTTCAGATTCCTTGAGGGGAGAATTGTTTTTGAACTTCTTCTAAGTCTGTGCGGTTCTGTACACTTGGGGCATACAGTTATCTCACTGTATTTACTAAAGAAATGAGTCAAGGAATGGGTGCATCCGTCCTCTCAGGCAATCCATTTCGTTAAAATAATGGTCGTTTTACTAAACAAAACTAAAACCTTGGTACATTCCTGAAACCTGTGTTTTCATTAATTAGCATAATGGATCAAGAAATTAGGTTTGAGAAAAGAACACATTACCTACCAGGCTGAAATCTTGTCGTACAATACATTAGCTGTGTCAGTGTATTTTTCATTCTAAAGAGGGATTATTAATTAAGCCTAAAGACCTTCTTTGTTCCCAGCATATTCTGAAAAGCACCAATCCCTTTCCAAATAAAAGAAAATCCAATTACTTTGTAATAAGAAGACTAGATAGTAAGATGGTTGAATATAACTGAGGTACTTAGCTAAAGTTAAGCTAAAACCCTGAAAAGCCAAGCCCCCTTAACTAATTTATTCATTCATTCATTCCTCATTCCAGTGAGAATTATTGAGTACCGATTGTGTACCAGGCACAGCTTGTCTAACACAGAAATGTCACCAAGCTGGAAAAAAATCAGGCATAGAGAGGCTGTCTAACCTGGGGATATATGGATAAGGCAGGTTGGCAAATTCTTTCTCCAAACTCTGCTCAAATGCTACCTCCTCCATATATCTATCTATATATTTCCCCCTACGATCTCAAAGATTTTACCTAATACCTTCATTTTCACTTGTTTCCTTTTGTCTTATATTGTTACTTTGGATGCAGTGAACTGTGGTGTTAAGAACATGAATTTTAGAGTCAGATTGAGATTTGCATCCTAGCTTTAACCCTTACTTGCTTTGTGTCCTCCAACATAGGAATGAACTCTTCTGGACCTTAGTTTCTTTATCTGTGAAATAGGGATGACAGGTTGCCATGATGTAATAAGTGCAATATGTTTCACACACTTAAAGATGATAGCAATTGTTGCTAACACATATAGCACTAACTAAATTTTTCTAAGTACTTCAGTATATTAACTCTTTTAATTCTCACAATAAGCCCATGAAGCAAGCACTTGGGTTATTTCAGATGAAAATCTAAGATGCAGAGAGTTTAAGGAACTCTCTCAATGTCACACAGTGAGTTAAGTAGTGTGTCTGAGTTTTGAATTGAGGTATACATATATTACCTCCAGCCTTCATGATCTTGCTACTCTGTTATACAGATTTTTCTAGGACAAGGTAGAAATTAGTATGTGGTAGTTATCATTATCTTTATAATAAACACAATTTTAATTGTCTTTTCTCACCACTTTGTTAATAATATCTAGAAACAAAACAGATGCATGTCATATGCATCTGTCTTCCTTCATCTGTGCTTTGCACATAGTAGGTCCACAACACAGGGTGAGGGAAAAGCAAGTTTACAGCTGTGAGTACCCCAAACCTGGAATTTACTCTTATATTACTATTTATTTATTATTGCATTATTTTCCATATGAACAATTGTAAACCTATTTTGCCCCATCCTGTATTTGTTTGCCAAATTACATTGAAACAAAAAGCTGAGAGATGTACTCTGTTAAATTATAATTCTGTCATTTTTTTCTGATAAATATTTTTTCAAGGATCCTAGAGACATGTAGACACATAAAATGCAAATTTTTGGACACTTTAAAATGTCACTCTTTATTTCAATCATTTCACAGCTAATTGGCTTCCAAAAGTCCTTTCTTTCACTCAACTCCTCACCATAAGCCGTTCTTAGAACATAACTCTCGCCTTCCATTCCAGATTTGCAACTTCTATTTATTTGTAACCTTGCAAATAGTCACCTGCCCACTGGTCCAGGAGAATAGGCATCTATGCCAAGAAGCAAAGAGATTACAGATATTATCTAGTTTCTGAACTTGGAAGTTTAGAAAGAGAAATGAAGGCCAACTGACCGTCTTTATCAATTGGTTGTATAGAGACTATGGGATAAAAGTTCATAATGTGAGACTTTATAGGCATGGTTACAACCTGAAGATAAGTTATTTTTATTTTGCTATTTAAATTGAGTAGGTATTTTCTTACAAGTCTCAGTTACCCGATAGGTCTTTGACCATGAGCTAATTCTCTGTTAGAAGGCAGGAAGCTGAGTCAGTCCAGAATCAGCTCCTTAAGCCAATTGACTCCCAGATTGGCAAAAATCATGCCTACTGCAAAATGGACCATCGGGCATAGTGCTGCAAAACAGAATAACAACAAAACAGTGAACTGAATGTTTTTTCCCCCTTTCTTGTTTCAAGTTGTTGTTCTGTTGCTGGATATTCAGCCTGATAAAGCATTGGTAAAAATAAGTTAGATGTTTGAAAATATAACCAAGACATCATCACACAATTGAGTTGGATGGAAACGTATAGGTTATCAATTTCGACCCCTTCCCTAAATCAGAAATCTCTTCTGGCTATTCGGCTATTTCTTCCATTTGCTATCCTCTGAGTATCTGCTCAGTTCCAGGCATTATGATGGACACGGTGGATAAAGAAGTGAACAACAGAGTTCTTGTCCCAAAGGACCTCACCATGTAGATGTGGAAAAGAGGCAGGTAAACAGCTTACTATTATAAAATCTTAGGGGGTTAAGTTCAAGGTGCTGAATTCTGGCTGGATCATAATGGTGATCTGGGCAGGCTTCTTAGACAAGGTTACCTGAGGTGGGTCTTAAAGGATGTGTAGGAATTTTTGCTTATCCAGCTGAAGAGATTTTCCAAACAACCACTGCTCAATCATTTCTCGTGAGGAGAGTATTTCTCCTCCTCTAGTAGTTAGACATGTTATAGTTGTTCAAAAACTTCTTGGTCTGACATATGCCTTCCTGTAACACCTCTCTTATCTTTAGTTCTGTTTTAGAAAAATTCTTTTTTTTACAGGGTCCCATCAGACACATGGAAACAGCCCTTATGGCCCCCTTAACTCTCTTATCAAAGTAAACATCTTTTAATTACTCCTCATGCAGTTTAATATCCAGTCCCTTCATCTTCCTAATCACCCTTTGCTGATAAAAATAAAATTAAATATTTACTGAGTCCTTCTCAGGGACTGTACTAAGCACTTTTCAATTATCATCTCCATCCTCACAACAAATCCTTTGAGATAGTACTTTTACCCCATTTTACAAATGAGAAAATGAAGACTCAGAAAAGTAAACTGCCCAAAGTAACACACCAGAGCTCTTGCTTTTAGCAATTAATAATACTGCTCTTGGATGCCCACTGATTTCATTAAGATGATCAGACAAAGACAGGAGATACCCTTTGCCACCCTTTAGCTGGGAAAAGCGTTATATCAGAGAAGTGGGATGTGTTGCAACCAGTTAAGGAAAAGAAGTGAACACCTCCCTATAATTGTTTTTGGCTTGGCAGACCATATTCTGAGTAGAAAGAACAATGTTGTTTGGTAGATGAAATGTAATGTAACTGTAACAATTACATGAATCCATTGTCTAAATTGTGCAGCACCAGTCACAGTTATATTTGTGCCTGATAAACACAACACATCAGGTGCAAAATCCCCCACCCAATCCATGCAACCTAAGACTCTGAAACCAAGGGACTCCATGGTCCCTACTTTGTAGGGACCATGCCTACATCTTTGTCCTCTTATCTTTATATATTTATATGTGTTCTTTCACCTTCTGCCCTTTGTTTTAGAAAACTAAAATGACCTCTCTCCCTGGCTGGTGTGGCTCAGTGGATTGAGCACCAGCCTGCAAACCAAAGGGTCTCCAGTTTGATACCCAGTCAGGGCACATGCTTGAGTTGTGGGCCAGGTTTCCAGTAGGGGGCACGCAAGAGGCAATCACACATTGATGTTTCTCTTCCTCTCTTTCTCTCTCCTTTCCCCTCTGTCTAAAAATAAATGAATACAATCTTTTTAAAAAAGAAAACTAAAATGACTTCTTATATATTTTATGAGAAATCATACCATAGACCTCGGGTGATTTTGCCCACCAGGGGACATTTGGCAGTATCTGCAAACATTTTCGGTTGTCACACGTGGGGATATTGGGGCAGGTGCTATTGGCATCTAGTGAGTGAAAGCCCTGGATGCTGTTAAACACCCTACAGTGCCGAGGCCAGCTCTAGGGAACATAGTGTAACCCAGCTTCAAATGTCAGTAGTGCTGAGGCTGAGAAAACTTCTGGTGTTTACATTCACTCAATTGTCTATCATTCTCCATCCCCTTTTCTTCTTCCCTTATTTCTCTTTTTTTCCTTCTTCCCTTTTATTTTTCTTTTCCATTATCTCTTCCCTCTCTCTTCTCTCTTCCATTCAACTTCTTTTTCCTTACCAATGACAGTTAAATAAAACACAGTTTTTCCTCACTGAGCAGACTTTACAGATAAAAACCCAAATGGTAATAATGGACACCCAAGGTAAACGACTGGTAGCATTTAAGGTGCCAGAATTTGTTAAAATAGGGAGCCCTATAAATATTTCTTCCTCTGAGCTTCAGGACTGCTGGAGTTTGCAAACCCTCAGATTGCTACAAGGCAACACTAAGTTTGTGCCTTGATGGATAAGAATCCGGTCACCTTGAAAAACTCATTGCCTCCCATCTCCAGGTGTTATTCCCTGCACTGGTCAGGCACAATATCTTAAATAATCATCATTACATTATAAAAAAACTTTATTAATCTTCTTGGGCATCCATCACAAAGTACCTCAAACTGGTTGGCTTAAACAATAGAAGTGTACTTTCTCAGAGTTCTAAGTGCTAGAAGTCCGAGATCCAAGTGTCCACAGGGTAATTCGTTCTGAGACCTCTCTCCCTGGCTTATAGATGGCTGTCATCTCTTTGTGTTCTCACATCATCTTTCTTCTGTGCTTGTCTGTGCTCTAACCTCTTCTTTTTTATCTGAACATATTTTTCCAGCTTTACTGACGTATACTTAACAAACAAAAATTGCACATATTTAAGGCATACAACATGCCATTTTGATATACGTGTACATTGTGAAATGATTGCCACAATCAAGTTAACTTACATATCCTTACTTCTTATAAGGATGCTAGTCATATTGGATTGGGGCTCACCCTAATGATTTCATTGGGACGTTAGGAGTTCTGAAGATAGATATAACAGTTCCTGGTGGATAGCTCTTGGTCAGTGTTCTTGACAATTCAGCCCTTGTTGTCTCCCTAGTGGTTCATCCAGGAGGGTCCCCACCGATGGAATCCAGCCAGGAGGGGAGCTTAGTCATGAAAGTGTTTGACTGCATCTCTCTCTCTCTCTCTCTCTCCCTCTCCCTCTGTCTCTCTCTGCTGCTGGCTATTCTAAGCACAAGTAATTGGCTTCATTATGCTGGGTTAAGAGGATGCTCTTCCACAGAAAATTACTCACAGCAAATAAAAACAATCCCATATGGCAGCCCCGTTCACTGTAAAACTAGTTAAATCTTGACCACACAGTTTGCACTAGCATTTCACCTTTCTTATTGTCTTGGCTGTTTGCCAACATGTTGGTGTTCTATGTCATCAGTGACAAATTCAATTCAAAAAATTCCTTTTAGGGTTTCCTTTATCTCTAGGTTTCCAGAGTTCTTTCTGTTTTGTCCTCAGGGCAAACCTCAAAGACTCAAAGACTCAAAGGCTCCAAACCTCAAATACATATCTTCTCCTGGAAATCACTAAATGTCCAATAAATATTTATTAAATACCTACAATGTGATGTACCAAGCACTCCATAGAACTCCAGAAATGCTATACTTCTGGAAAGATGAGGCTTTGGACTCGGTATTCAGTGTGCTTTCAATGCTTTACCTAGTTGCCAGTTGGAGTTGCTTTAGAATAGTAGTACCTTCTTTTCATCTCCTTACAGCTAGGAGAACCAAACCTACAGTCTTTCTCCAGTCTGCTTTTTACCCCATCTTTTCTGCATATCTACCTATCTTTTCTCAAGGTCCCCCTCCCACTCTAGCCACACTGCACTAAATGTCCTGACTCACCCTGTGTTCTCCCTTCTCCATGCATTTACTTGCCCTATACTATGTACCTGGAATGCAACTTCCCATCTCTCAAGATTCAGCTAAAGTCCCATCTTCTCCACAAGGCTTTGTCTCTTCTATTTTAGTTCTTCTACCTTCCCATCAGAATTATTAATCCCCTACAATTCTTCCAAGTTTCATTTTTTTTTTGTTTAAACTGTGATTACACCTTAATCCATTTTGTATTGCAGTAACCTGCTTATACTTCTACTTCTGTCAGAGAGTGAAGAGTGAATCAGAAAGCCAAATCTGGGCTCGACTATTTATCAAGCTGTATAACCATGACAGGTTCTTTAGCTTCTCTTCCTTTTCTTTGTAAAAGGTAGCATAAGGATAACGCTTGCTTCCAAGCAAATATTTAATGTCTGTCTTTGTTATGTGACTCTAGCTGATGAGTTTATATGAAAGGGACATATGACATTTGTGGGCTTCAACACTGAATTGTAAAGTCAGATGCTCCAGAGCTCTTTTCTCTCTACAATGCTAGCCAGTCAAGTTCCAGATAACAACCAGGATTTTTCCAGGTAGCTCCCACTCTGCCACCTGGTCTCAGAGTAGCAGAGTCTGCAGCTGACTGTAATAGGCATGTAGCATGAGCAAGATATACAACTTTGTTCACAAGCCTCTGAGATTTGGGAGTTGCCTATTACTTCAGCATAGCCTAGATCATCCGGTTGGAGGCAGGGGGTTACTATGAGAATTAAATGTGATAATGTAAGTAGAATGCTTGACAATACTTGGCCGACATGAAGTGCTTGATCATTAACACTATTCATAAGGCGCACAGTGAAGTACAGATGATGTCAATTCTACGTTATCTATGTACAGCTAAATATTCAATTTCAGTATTATATTTTGACGTGGGCTGTAAGATCCCACAAGTAAAGAAGCTTTATTAAATTAGCTCTGTGGTACTTGCTTCCTCCTAAAATATTGTTCTGTCTGAAATTAAGCCCTCTAGCCTGTCTTGAACTTATTTACTAGAACATCAATAGAAGTACTTTATTAAATGGCCTTGGTCATAAGAGAATGTCAAGACTCTCTGTGGTGCCCTTTATGAGAGCAGTCATTTCCTTCCATCACTTTGGGGACAGAGAAAAGTACACCAGTGTGTCACAAGGGGACGGCCACCTAGGAGCAGAGGCTCCTTGTGGGTAGTAGGTAGAGGAACTAATTTTGGAATCAGACTTGTGTTCAAAAGTTTACTCCAGGACTATCTGGCTCTGTAACTGTAGGCGAGTTGATTAACCTCTTGACACCGTTTACCTTGCATAAAATGGAAGAAGGAATAGTGCCTCTCTGGGGGGGGGGGGGGGGGCTCCGCCCGCAGAGCCCCATCCCTCCATCACAGATGAAAGTAAAACTACCAAGACATGATCTGCTTGGGGAGGAGAGGTGACCAGACTCTCAGAGAAGAATGACCCAGAGCCCCTTCCTCACTAGGCTTTCATTGGGTTCCAATACACCGGAATACAGGTTTAACATGTCAAAGAAATCTGAAGGCTTAATCTGCGTCAGTGTCTGTCAGGAAAGGGGGTTGCAAAACTTTGGGAGACATACCCATTTCCTCCTTGGACTCTTATCATTAAAATGAGAGCACTCTTAGCAAACAAAGCAGGTTTCACAGGACTTTACGATTTCTTTCTTATGCCCAATTGCCAAGGGAAACCGTTCTGGCCCACACAGGGCTGTACTGCTTGCCCTCATAGTTTCAGGCTTTAAGCCGATTAGGAAGCAGGAGACATCTCCCAGATGGAAATGGGGACTCAGGCTATGTCAGAATAGCCTGGGGGGGGGAGGGTCCATCACCCCCTCTTTGCTGCAGCCCCCCTCCAAGTCCTTCCATGAGGGCCTCCCAAGTGGTTGTGTCTGGCTTAGGTTGCCCCTCCCATGAGGAGTCTTACCCGTCATTGACTAACAACTAAGCGTTGGGGTCAGAGATGGATGAGGCAGAAGCAGTGCTCCTGCCACGGAGATAAGCTTTGTCTCCTTAGTAGGTCACATCCTCGTGACAGAACAGACCCAGATGAAGTGGGTCCCTTGGCACTTACACAGCCCACCATGGGGTGAGGGTTACAACTCCTGAAACCAGGCTGAATGGTCCGCAACACCTCTCTCACAGAATTGTTGTGAGAATTAAATGAGACAGCACGTATAAAACGCTTGGCAAAGTGTCTGGCATGTATAAACTCCCAATAAATAGTAGCTATTATTATTATAGCAAGTTGCAGCTCAAACTACATTTTTTGCCAAATACTGTATAGAACTCATTGAATTGTGAAGTTCCTATTATAACAGGAAGAAAAAAACAAAAGAAAGTAGGGACCTTTGATGTCATCAAGGGGAAGAGGAGATAACTCTTCTATTGTCTGCTTCCTTCCCATTAGTATCCCCGTACAGAGTGGCTGTAGAAAGAGAAACACAAGTCACTTGACCTTGAACAGTCCCTAAGAATTCTATCTACATCTGTAAGATACACAAAACAACAATTCTAATTTCATAGTTTCCTCTTGGTCTTTAGATTGCTTAAGAATTCTTCTCAGGGAGGAAATGAATGAATAAATAAACAACAACTCTCATATTGGATTGTCCAAAATAATGTTAATCCAGAATGAAAATCAGGATAATGGAAAACTAAAATTATTTTTCATGTTAATGTAAATAAGTGGATCTCTTTGCCAGAAGAGTTTATGTGGATGCTACAAAGTTTTTACTTTCTTCTGGTGGCCTGAGACAAGAATTTCCTTCACGCTGGAAGAATGAAGAGGTTAATTTGCAGTCCCTCTTCCGGAGGCCAGTGGATGCGGTCGAAACTTCCAACTCTAATCATTTGGTCCTTCTGAGGGCCAGCCCAATCCTGAGGTTCTCTAGGGTCCCACCCTAGTCACCCCATTAGCTTAAACTCAGTTGTACTTAAGAGAAGCTCCAATGAATAACAAGGTATTCCTACCACTCAGGAAATTCCAGTGGTTTTAGTCCTGTGTTCCAGGAGCTGGAACAAAGACCAAATATGTTTCTTATTAGACCACAGCCTAGGCCTAATGCAAGAGATTACCAGTAAGGGACTTCTGATGGAGTATGACTTGAACTAAAGGAGTAGTAATGCCTGTTACCCAGCTTCACATTATTTCAGTATTTCCTGTTTTGGAATTACCCTCACTGGCTTTTGCTACTGCTGCCTTGGAGGGCTGAGGTCTGTGGGGTTGATACAGAAGCAACAAGCAGAAAAACATAAAAATCAGTGATGATATGGCTAATAGTAACCAAAGAGAGGGCAACGCTTGAGTAGCGAGTGAGAGTATGCTGGCTACAACAAGGCAATTAAATTCTGGGAAACTTCAAGTCACTTAAACATGTTCATTGAGTGCCAGTTATGTGCTGAACATTGTGATAGATCACTTTCTACTGAAATATTCAGGAGATGTCAATGGACTTTCCGTAGCTAGAAAAAATGGGGGATTCCTGCCCTCCCCATACATGTTTTACATAATTCTCTTCTCCCGAGAGTGGTGAGACCAATGAATGTGACTGGATGTAACTCCTTTGATTTGGTTACTAATCAGTTGATTTCAAGTTAACCAAAAGGAAGATTATCTGGGTGCACCAGATCAAATCAGAAAAGTCCTGAAAAGGGACAGGGCTCTTCCTATAAAGATGGGGAGACAGTCATGTGATGAGAAAGGCAGGTGACCTCCCAGAGCTGAGAGCAGCTGTTAAGGACAACAAGGAAATAGGGACCTCAGTATTACATTTGCAAACAACTGAATGGAGCCAACAGTCTGAATGAGCTTGATAGTGAATTCACTCTCAGAGACTCCAGAATAGAACATGCCCAACCAACACTTTCATTTTTGACCCTGAGCAGAGGACTCAGCCATACAGTGCCTGGACTTTGTTATCTACCCTAAATTTGTGATAATTTGTTATGCAGAACCAACAAAAAAAACTGAGGTATTTTATTTGAATATTAAATGAAAGACTTGTCCCAGAAAACTGAAGAACTTAGAGATGATTTGGGTAAATGATGACTCTCACTTGGACATTGAAGACAGATCAAGGGGACATAAAACAAAATTTAACTGTGGGCACATTTGGGGGATGGGGTAGATGACATGAGTTATTTTTTCTTGCTTTTCTCTTCCTTTGAACATGTCTCACTTTTGTAACAAGACAAAAATAGAGAAAACCAATAGAGGTGAACACAAGGCAGATATTGGATAGCCAGAGGCTTGTGGTCTTTGTGCAAAAGGAGCGAACAGCCATTTCTACATTGTCCGGCGGGTCAAAGCCTCCATTCATCTCGGGCAAACACTTGGATATCTGACCCCATGAGCTCATGTGTGTTGTTCAGAGAAGGTACTCAGAGCAAGCCCTTGTGTCACTGACTCATAAAACTTGGAGCTGATCAAACTCATCTCTCTCTTTTTATTGATTATGGGAACTGAGTCCCAGAGGGACTAAATTATTTACCCAAGGCCATGCAACTGATTTGTAGTAAAGTTGGGACAGAAATCATAATTCCCTAACTTTGAGCCCATGCTTTCTTCTTTCCTACAAAGTTACCACAGAAATGCTTGATTTTAGAGCTGCAGGAACCTTCACTCCTATCTAGAGTGAGCCCTTATCGGAAAGATGAGGACATAGAGGTACAGAATTGGTGAAATGCTAGCACTAAGGTCACTCATCAGATAGCGGAAATGGCAGGATAAGAATTCAGATTTCACCATGCAACCTGTCTTCTATCAACCATTTCAAATATAGTTTTCTCCAGTCTATTAGAATGTTAGCGGCATTAAGAAACAACATTTTTTAAAGGTAAAGCTTGTAGCAAGGAGAGGAACACAGTTGCCACTCGCTTTGTGCTTTAGGCTGGGGGCATAAGTCAGATCCCTCCACCCCATATCTTTGTCACTTCCCTGTACCTCTGGACTGATTCTGGGGATACATTTGCATCTGCTATCAAGAGACACATTTCACTGTTGGGTGGATCCAGATCCTTGAAAGTGGTCTCTCCTACGATATTCCTTTTTTTTTTTTTCTTTTTTTTGTGGCCACACAGGAAAGGGAAACTTAGCAACCCTACCTTAGATTTGGCTTTGCAAACTCAGTTCTCTGGTAGTGAATAGGGAGTAAAAAGCCCCATGTAGGGTTTATAGACTCAAACAGGCATTCCCCATGCTGTCACCAGGTATTTAGCCTTTCCTCTGCATCCTGCCCATCAGATGTTTCTTTCAGTGAGCCTGGAAAGAATTTGCTACTATTACTGGTGGAAAAACAGCACCAGGTGTTAACTTCAATTCAGCAACCTCAGTTCTTGAATACTGTCTAAGAAAGAATTCAGAGCCAAGACTCAAATTATGTGAGAAAGTTTATTGAGAAAGTCACAGAGGTAGGAAAAGTGAGCTGTGGAAGAAGTGGGTTCAGGAAACAAGTTACAGGAGAGAGAGAGAGGGGGATAAGGAGATGGGGAGAGGGAGAGGGAGAAGGAGAGAGAGAGAGAACACTTGCCTTGAGAGACAAAAGAGGGAGTAGATATTCTGGTGTGCTTTGAGGAGAGAGAGGGGGAGAGGGACCCATAGAGAGCTGTGCTGGGTCCTCTGTCCTGAGGGCTTTTATGAGGAGGTCACAGGGAGGATCACAATAGAATATTCATCAGCTTACCAGGTGTGTCTCTTCAAGGTTGTGAATTGGTCAGTGCTAGGGGGTCATTGGTTATTGCAGCTGGTCCTGATATTAACCATGGCGTCACTCCACCTGGTTTTGTTGCTTCTCTGGGCCTGGAGCTGAAACACAGCTGAGGCCTAGATGTCATCTCCACCCTGGTGACCCTCTGCACTTGGCCCATCGTTCCTGCTCTACTCATGGCTATCTAACTGCCTACTACACTCCTATTTGGTATTTGTTTATCAAGATGCCCCCATGGCATCAGATGTAGTAGAAAATGTGGTTTATAAGATATTTTATGAGATTTCAGGCAAGACTCATGCAGTAGAATGGCCTGGAAGAAAGGGAGGAGAACTGATATTTACTGTTACCCACTGTGTTTCAAGCATTGTCTTCAGTCGTTTTACACACAACACAATAATATCAATTAAAATTGACCAAGTGTTTACTGTGTTCCATTGGATGGAGTTCATGTTTCTGTTTATTAGAGCCCAAGGACAGCATATTGGAATTACATGGAACACAGACTGTGCCTGTTGCTGGAAATGACACAGAAGTTATAGCACTGCCTCTAGGAAATCGGAGTGCTGTGGACTCTCTCTCTTATCTGGCATGGACAAGGGACGAGAAGTTCCAGCCAATTACATATTATTGAAGGGAAAACTCACTTCCACGGGCTCTCTGGGGCTGCGTTAATTGGTGCCAGTTTAATCAGTGTTGAAGATAATGTGAAAATTGACTCTCTCATTGCCTGTTGTGTGGAAAGAGTAGAAGTTGGATTATTGCTCTTCTCTGAAGCAAATTTTAGCTGATTGGCTTGGGATAGCCACAACACCACCTTCCCAGGAATTGGTGTCTGGGTGAAAGGGTTTCAAGGTGTTTGTCAAGTGCAGAATCTCAACTATTTCCAAACAAGGCTGATGAATAAACAGCCTGATGCTGGAAAGGAACTGGGAATGTACTGGGGTCAGAGGCATTTCCCCACTGTGTACTTCTTGGGTAATTCCAATTTCTTGAGTCCTATGATTTCATGATTTCCCCTTTCCTTTTTCTGTTGTGGCCATACTGAACTTTTGTTAGTTTCTCTAATGAAACACACTTTCTCTCACCTCCATGGGCTTGAAACAGCTGTTTCTTCTGCCTGGAACACTTCTCCTGCCCCTTAACATACCTCCTTCTGAAGAACATCTGATATGTGGTAAGAACCACATTCTTCGAGTCCCAGGTGAAATGTCACTTCCTCAGAGAAGTTATACCTCCTCCATCCCCCAACATCAGGTTAGATCCTGTTACATCTCCCCTCCCCACCTCCAGGCTTCCCTCCCAGGCTGGGAGCTCTGAGGGGAGGGTCCCAACTACCTGTTCAGCTTTATATGTCATTTGATCAGCATAGTGCTAAGCATATAATGGACCTAGAGTAAATACCCACAGAGTGAACAATGTTTGTATCACACTTATATCTAAAATGGTAAGCTTAATGTAGACTTCAGTAAACATTCACAGGATGGAATGGAATGTCTAGAGCCAGGGTTAGCAAACTCTGGCTCATGGGCCAAATCTGGCCTGCCACTTAGTTTTTATTGGAGCTGGTTTTATTGGAATATGGTCATGTCCTCTTGTTTATGGATCATCTATTGCTGATTTTGTGCTATTACAATAAAGGCCCACAGAGCAGAGTAATTACATAAAGGCCCACGAAGTCAAAAGTATTTACTATCTGGCCAACCCCTGGTCTAGATTCTTTCCTTTCAAGTCCAGAAAGAGATACACATAAATAATCACTTCAGAATATCTCCTTTGGCCCTGGCTGGGCAGCTATTGGGTAGGGGGAGGTTAGGGGATGGAGGGATCAAGCAAAAAGGAAAAAGGACCCATGGATATGGACAACAGTATAGTGATTGTAAGGAGGAGAAGGTATAAAAGGATTAAATTCTAATGGAAAAAAATACAATTAAAAAAAGAAAAAAATTAAAAATGTTTAGGAGAAAATAATTGTGTCTTTCTCCAAAAGTCATTCAAAGCCATTTCTGGTTTTGAGAGTTCTTCCATTCTCTGCTTCTTCTCCGCCTAATTAAATTTTACACACTTTCAAAGCACAGATCAAATTTCCCTCTTCCAGGAGGGCCTGCTGTTCATTCCAGCTCTTAGATTGTCTTTTTTCTCTGAGGTATTCCTATAAAACTTAATGTGTGAGCCATTTATTTGGGTCTCCCTGGTGACAGCTCTTATGTTGTCTTATGCCATTACTTAATATATATTAATTTTATTTTCCCAATTAGATGCTAACCCCCTGAAGGTAGGTACTCATTTAGTACAAAGCTCGAACTAAAAATGATATCCAATGTAATTTTTATCTTCACAATCCAGTTTGTACAAATGGGCTTATGTAAGATTGAATATCCACATTTCACTAGTTTTGCTTCAATTACTTATGAAGAATCTTCAGGTCCCTATAAAGTGTTCCTAGTTTATGTCTTGGACTTTCCCAAGAATTGTCCAATTTGTACTTATTACCCTGGCTGTTAACTTGGCCACTGTGTTGTATGCAACATATTCTTCCTCTCCTGCTCTACCCTTTGCTGTTTATTCTGCCTCTTGGACTGGCTGGACTTGTGTCAATGTGACCATGACAAGCATACTGTCTCCTGTGTCCCCAAGATTAGGTTGTGATTTACAGGACTTAAGGTGTTAGAGTCATATCATGTGATTGTGAAGTCACTCAGAAGGTGAATAGAATCACCCCGCACATGTACTACATTGCCTTCTGGACCACAGAGCACCCGTGCTGGGTCCCACATCACCAGAGCTCCTGCAGGTAGGAGTCTCTGGGTCTGGTTATGGGATCCATACAGGCCCCTTGTTATGTAGTTTATTTCCTCTGTGATAATGAGTCTCCAAATATGCCTTATCCCCAAGAACCTCACTTTATGGTATCCATGATCTTACGTTGTCTCATTCCATAGTGAATTTGGGCTGGCCCTGCATAACTAATAGAATACACCAGAAGGGATGAATGACTTCCAAAGCTAGGTTCTAAGAGGCCTTGCAACTTCTACCTTGGTCTCTTTGAGCTTTTGATCTGAGGAAAGTCAGCTATCACATATCTAGGTTGAGTATCTGGAGACCACCATATTGCAAGGAATTCCAAGCTAATCATATGAAGAGGAAGCAGTGCAATGTACAGTCAACCCCAAATGTCAGCCCAGAGAGCAGGCATGCCAATGAAGTAGTTGTCTTGGACATTCCAGTTCTGGCAGATGCCAGTGGTGAAGAATAGAGGTCCCAGACACAGAGTTTCAGCTGAGCCATTCCAGCCATCTCCAGCCATTCACATTACCCCGGATATTGGAGAACATAGACTTGCATGGAAACACCAGCTATCCTTCTATGTGCTTTCAAATTCCTGACCCATAGAGTCCCAAGCATATTAAAATGGTTGTTCTTTTATGCTACTAAGTTTGGGGCTGTCTTGCTATGCAGCAATAAATGACTGGAACACCTCTGCTTTCTTCTTGAAAAATCATGCTAATAAATGTGTGTAGGTCAACCACTCTCACAGCAAATCAGACATGCCTATTCTCAGTGATGAATATAATCTGATTTCAGGCTAGGTCCTCCACTCTAAAACATGGAGGTATCTGTTGAATGAAGGAGTAAAAAAGAAAAGAAGGAAGGATTGAAAGACGGAAGTAAAGGACAAAGAAAATAAGAGACTCATGGATTCAGTAAGAAAAATACAAGATGGGATTCACTTAGTGTAATTTTGGCATAAACCTTCTAAAGTGATTTTCAAGGTTCTTCCAGCTTCACCACACCGGTGTTTCAAGAACCCTCTGTTTGACTCCAAAGTTTGGTAGATAAGTCATAATGACCATGTTAATAGGACAATCTACTCCACTCTCCTTGCTCTGCTCATTGGAATTAATTTGCCCATTTTCTCCACTCACAGAAGCTGCAATGGGCTGTTTCTTGAGCCGGGGTGGCCACACATCTTCCCACCACCCATTCACACATGCCTGAGATAGCCTGTGATGGTGAAGTCTGACCAATGTGTATGATGCCCCTGATTATGCCATTTAGTCAAGCTGCTTCTGGTTTAGAAATGAGGGACCCAGTGGTAGTTAGTAGGTAAAAAAAAAAACACAAAACAAAACACTAACGGTGAAGACTTGAAGAAAGCAGCAAAGACATTATGACAGAAACCCAATCACTAACAAAAGAAAAAGTAAGCTGAGCCAGAAGCTGGTCACCCAGCCTCCTGATGTTTCTGACCACTTTCTGGTTCCAATTTAGTTTTCAGGAATAATTCCCTTCTCCTTTAGTGAACAGTTAGTCTCTGATGTTTTCTTTTTCAGCTTAAAACCTCCCAAGTTACGCAAGTGACAAGAAGAAAAAGTTGGCTTCCATTTTCACTTTATAAATGCCTCTGCCTCTGAATTCCCCATAAGTGACAAAACATATCATAAAACATGAAACATACATCATTCTCTCCTTTGGGTGCCAACCATCCTTCAACACATCATCACGAATCCTGTGCTGATGTTAACAATCCTCTAACTTCCTGAAAATGGCTGCATCCATCCATGTCATTTCCAGTGACCACAGCGGGATATAAACAGTGATTTATTTAAAAGGAGGCTTTGGCAAGCAGAAAGTTATACCTTTCATGATTTTTTCTGTGGCTGCCCTAAATTTCTGATAAACAACCATTCTCCATCTCAGTTAACACTGTATTTTGATTCAAACATTTTCTTTTCTTCCAGAGGTAACTTAAGGGCATTTCTGCCAATTTATTAGGTTTCTGGGTGGTTTTCACAGGGATAAACTTGTGAATCAAAGTCCTCCTGGGTGTCCCAGGTCCTTCCAGTGTGTGAGAGGTGATGTCAACAGGATGGTTAAGATGTGGACACTGGAGGCCGGCTGCTTTGGTTTGAATACCTGTTCTATTGCTTATCTGCTTATGGTTTGTGGTAAGTTAATTACACTTCGAAGTATTGTTTTACTTTTAAGAATTGGGTAACAATTGTATTTGCCTGGTGATGTTGAAAGAATTCAATAAACTAATGCATAAAAATATGAGACTTTAGGTGAGCTTATGATAGATTGCCAGTTACTGTTAACATTTATAACTATTGCTGATAACCTTTGTCTTGTTTCTTAATTTTGAGTGCATTTGTTTTTTGAGATTTTATTCATGTATAATATATGCACAAAAACATACACATGCCATAGGAATACAGATCATGAATTTTGGCAAGTTGATCACAGTCATGGTATCAGCCCCTGATCAAGAAGAAAACATCACCAGGACCCAAGAAGCATCCCCCTCATGCCCTTCCAGTCATTCCTCCCAAGGAGAACTGCTAGTCTAATTCCTAACACCATAGATACATTTTTGCTTATTTTTGAATTTTGTATAATCTTCCAGTGCATTCTCTTTTGTGTTTGGCTTAGTTTGCCCAATATTATATTTATGTGGTTCACCCATGTTGTTGCATATATATCCCATTATATAATATCCCACCATGTGAATATACCCTGTTTATTTACCTGTTCTCCTGGTGGTGGGAATTTGGGTACCTCCCAGTTTGGGGATTTACAAATAGTGCTACGAACATTCTTGAACATTTTTGAGCATATTACTGTTGGCAACAGAATGGGTGGTTCATAGAAGCTGTGTATGCGTGGTTTTGATAGACAACGCCAAGCCAATTTCTAAAGCCTTTGTGCCACTTCGAGCTCCCACCAGTTGTGTATGAGAGCTCCCGCTGCCCCTCATCCCTGGCACTGGTATTTTCTGTCTTTTCTTTCCATTTTAGCCATTTTGGTAGGTGTGTTGGTTTTGCTTTTGAAAATCAGTCTGGCAAAGAACAATGGAAAGAACACTATAGCCAAAAAGAAATCTTATTTGAGCCCCTAACTCTAATTTACAGGTCCACTTCCTCTTACTCCTCTGAGACTATTTCCTGACATTTAAAATGAGGGTAGTGCTGTCCCCAGGGAATCCAAAGCCCTTGTTTCAAGAAATATTGTGTGGGCCTTTGTGAACTTCTGCTTCATCCTGTTTTCAAGTCCATTTTTTCCCTATAAACTAGAACTCAGTTATCTTCTGGGGCTATAAAGCAATAACAGACTGTAATCATTAGATTGAGGTAGGTTGGAAAATCGGGGATTAATGGGTCATGCTGCTCTCTCCACAGGACTTTTGAATACAAGATTACAACACAGGTGGTACAGGGTTTATTTTTCTCCTATTTACTAAATTAAGAAGTAAAAACAGAATCTGGCAATAATTTAAAACTCTACACATATTTTAGGATACCTAACTCTATCTCATTTGTTGGCCAAGTGTGATATCTTAGCCATAAAGAAAGCAAAATTGAACTCATGGGGAAAAAGCCACAAAAAGAACTTACCATATTTTTTCATATATAATGCACATTTTTTTGCCCAGATTTTTGAGGGAAAAATAAGGATGTGCATTATACATTGGTAGTACCTGAAATACTTTGTATCTATTCTTGTGCTTTGTAATTATTTGTTACACAAAATGTATTGTACCATATGTTCAAAAATAAATGCTAAAGTTCCTTTATCATATAAAAACAAGTATCTAATATAAATGAATAAAAATGAATTACAAATTGAAATCAAAGATTTTTTTCCAAAGATTAGGCCAAAAATGTAGGTATGCATTATGCATGGCAAAATACAGGTACAAAGATGATTCTTAAATGAAGGAAATCAGAGAAAACAGATTAATCTGGTCACAGAAATCGCCTATTGTCTCTGCAATTGCTTTCAATTCCAACGATTGCTACAATTCCAGGGTGACTTCAGACAATATGATGAAATAACCCAGGTTCAGCTTAGAGAAGTCTTGGTGCCTCTTCTTTTAATATCCCACTAAGTATATACAAATAAACATTCAGAGTATCCAGAATATCAACTAACTACCTGATTCAGACATCTGGTAAACCAATTTTCCCCTCACATGTATATTCACAGACTCCACAAAACAACAATACACATTTAACTAGAATCTCAGCAGCGAAGCCCCTTCCATTCACTCTACAAGCCAAGAGTCCTCAATATTTTCAAGAAAAAAAATCCTCATTTTTAGATCTGTAAGGAGCCTCAGAAATAGTTCCATCTGCTTGTTTTACAAATGATAAAAAGCTGATGATAGGAGAAAATAAATGACTTCTACAAGGTTAAACTTAGTGACAAGCTGTGTTTGTCCAAATTTTCTGATTTTTGATCATAGGATTCTCTTCAAATTTTGAGGAAATTTGGAGGTCGTTATGCCACTAATAGTTAAAAACCCTAATTATGACTGCATGGGGCCCCCTTCTGCTGCAAAATGTTACAACCTATTCCTCCTTCTCCAGAGTCAGAATAAATGTCTCCATTGAGAAAATTTCCTTTAGCTTTTACTTAACCCAGATGAAATTAATCCCTTCTTTTTCTGTGCGCCTAGAGTAATTTTGCATATTTCTCTTTTTCTTTCTTCCTTCCTTCCCTCCTTCCTTCCTTTCTTTTCTTTCTTTCTTTCTTTCTTTCTTTCTTTCTTTCTTTCTTTCTTTCTTTCTTTCTTTTTTTCTTTCTTTCTTTCTTTCTTTCTTCTTTCTGTGTGAATCCAATTCCCAAGCATATCACATATCTGAGTTTGTTATCCAACTACCTCTCTTATTCTTGAATCTGAGAGGTGCCTAAAATCAGGAACCACAGGAGGTTCATCTTTGCATCTTGCATAATGACTGTTACACTGAGAGAAAGAAATGCAGAGAGATACAGAGAGAGAGAGAAAGAAAAGAGAAGAGGAAGAAAGAAAATACAGGAAAGAGAGAGGAAAGAAAAGAGAAAGCGGGGAATTTAGATATTATGACGTCTACTGTTTTTGCTTACTGACCATCCATATTCCTTTATTCTGTCTTTGGCATCTACATCTTTAACTGGAAAACTAGTCCTCTCTACTCCCACCCAGCCTATGTATCGTATGTGGGGCTAATCTCTCAGTCTCCTACTCCAGGGATGACCATACAAGTCAGGCTGCCCATCAGTGTGTTCTACCCTTTGACCATAAAGATGGGCGGGTGTAGCCAAGTCAGACAAGTGTAACTCAATTTTGGGACTATTGTTATAACTATTAAAAAGAGAAACTCTCTTTCCACTGTTCAAGGAGTGAGTTTGGGTCTTCTAGCAACAAATTGTCACCATGAGAAGAAGAACCTGGAAGTAAATCAAACTTTATTCTAGATAGAAGTAGAGATGGAAGCCAACTCCTGATGCTGTGAATTCAGCTCCTGCAACCAGCTGTGCCTGAAGCCTGCATAGTTATTCAACTAGTTACATGAGCCAATATATAGTTTCCTTTTTCCTGCTGAAAGTAGTTTTTAAAATTTAATTTAATTTTTAAATTATCGATATCTCTAGCTATCAGAGAGATGCAAATTAAAACTACAGTGAGATACCACTTGACACCAGTCAGAATGGCCTTCATAAACAAAGCAACAAACAGCAAGTGTTGGAGAGGTTGTGGAGAAAAGGGGACCCTAGTGCACTGTTGGTGGGATTGCAGATTGGTACAACCACTATGGAAAACAGTATGGAATTTTCTAAGAAAACTAAAAATGGACATACCTTTTGACCCAGCAATTCCACTGCTTGGATTATATCCTAAGAACCCTGAAACACCAATCCAAAAGAATCTATGCACCCCTATGTTCATAGCAGCACAATTTACAATAGCCAAGTGCTGGAAGCAACCTAGGTGCCCATCAGTTAATGAATGGATCAAAAAACTGTGGTACATTTACACAATGGAATTCTATGCAGCAGAAAGAAAGAAGGAGCTCCTACCCTTTGCAACAGCATGGATGGAATTGGAGAGCATCATGCTAAGCGAAATTAGCCAGGCAGTGAAAGACAAATACCATATGATCTCACCTTTAACAGGAAGCTAATCAACAAAACAAACAAACAAGCATAATATAAACAAAGACACTGAATTTGAGAACAGTCTGACAGTGTCCAAAGTGGGAGGGGAGGGAATTTCGGGGGAAAAGGGGAACAGTTTAGAGCAACAAGTATAAAGGACTCATGGACAAAAACTATGGGGGGTGGAAATGGGAGGAAGGTGGGGAGGGCTGGGGTGGTGGGCTGGGGCGGGGTAAAAGACAGAAAACTGTACAATATCAACAATTAAAAAATACTGATTAAAAAAATAAATAAAAAAAATTTTTTAATTAAATTTATTGGGGTGACATTGGTCAATGAGATTATATAGGTTTCAAGTGTACATTTCTATGGCATATAATCTGTATATTGCATTGTGTGCCCACTGCCCAAAGTTGAATCATCTTCTATCACCATATATTTGCCCCCCTTTACCTTGCATTACCCACCCAAGCTCTTATACTGTTGAAACCAGTTTGAGTTAAGTTTCTTTCATCAGTAACCAACAGAGCTTCAATTAACATAAGAATTATAAAAGAAAAGAAAGAAAAAACAAAAGGAGAGCCACCTTAGTTCTACTCCCCTTCACCAATTAGGTATTCCTGTTCTAACACATCAATGGAGCTGGTGAATGGGTGCCGCAGTCCAGTTGCAGCAGGATCCAGGGGGTCCCAAAGGTGGGTAAGGCGTCGGCGATGGGAGACAGACAACTACACAACTCGATGGCTGTGCAAAGCTGTTCCACTTTATTATTACTTTAACATTGCTTATATACAGATTTTTTTGGCAAGCGTTAACTTTTTGTAGTTACAGATTTATGGTTAGGCTAAACAGAAAATCATAGTTTAACATACAATGCCTTTATAAATTGAAAATAAGTATTTGACTTGCCAAACAGAGTCTCAGTGAATTCTTTTGCCTGTGGTTAATGATTGATCCGTGATCTATGTCTATATCCTGATTCTATTCTACTAAAATGTTATGAAAGACTAAGTGCCCTTTCTATTATTATGTGTTCCTGTAAGATTATTTTGTTCTACTTACTTACAATGGGTGAACTGATTTAAGTCTTTCTGATTAATTTTCTTCAGCCAACCATCCTTCATTGCCTTTAAACAAATATGGACAGTCACCAAGGGGGACTTTGGCATGTTAGTCATTTCATAAAAGGCAGACTTTGCCAAGGAACATGTTTTCTATCCTTATTGACTATTCTTATGCCCTCAAAATAGGCTCCTGTAAAGGACAATGGATGAAACAGTTTTTCTTTATTTTCCTTAATGACCTAAGTGACTATGGGAGGGGGAATTGGAGTAAGCTGTGGTTGCATTACTTCTGCTTGGTGTAATTCGGTCATGAATTGTTTAATTGGGGGTTTTCAGGGGGAATTCTTTGCTAACTTAACTAGTAAATTGTTAGTACAATCTGGACATGCAGTTACAGATGATTCAGGAGTGGTGGTGACTGCGTCTAGTTCTGTGAAAGCTGGAATCACATCCGAGGCTTGCCTATCAGTTTCATTCTCATGTGTCTTATTCATCTTTCCCAGGTTAATCATATATACAATGAAAATTATGACTCCTAGAAATATAATTCCCATACTACCAATTATCCCTATGCCTTGTCCTCTTCCCGGAGGACGCCTTCCTTGAAGCTTCTCTCCCCATATCCGGACCTTGTCAGACAATATGGCTGGAAGAGGATGCGGCAAAGGGGACTGTTTGTTAGGCAAAAGAGAAGGCCATGCCAGGACAGACCCACTGTGAAGGTATGCTTAGAGAATGGCATCCTTCAAACCCTCTGCAAATTGCTATGTTACACTCAAGGGATGGCATAACCATGAGTAAATCTACTTCCCTTTCTTATATATAACAACTTTAACCACAAATTGAGGATTTCACCTGTATTTTCAAGTCCACTTCTATCTCTGACATTCCAGGTGTCTCCATCGGTTCTCCTGAAGCTTCTACCCAGTCTCATCCCCAAAGGACTCTCTGAAGCCCACTACCATCTCAGTGTCCCCAGGACTAAGGGGCATCCTGGGACATGGGACTTTTAATGCTAAAACCATTTTTTAGCATTTGTCACATCAGACTAGCCTGTTCCCCTTATGTATCACAGCCCAAGTGTAAGGCATCCTCTGACAGATCCTATATTAAGAGCCTAAAATGACTGTGACCCATCTCTGAGCATTTCAGAACTTTACAGCAGTAAGTGCCTTATAGTAACATTGTCTTAAGTCTTATAATGATAAAAGTCAAACAGGTTCTTTGTATAAAAGTAGATAGATGTAGATAAATAAACTATAGAGAGATGATAAATAGAAAGATAGATATATGTTGGATAGATGGATAGATAGCAAGGGTCAAATATTTCAGCTGGGAAGACAATCCAATAAGGTTTCCCAGAATTGATATCAGTTCTAATTGGCTAGAGGATGAGGGGCTTTATAAATGATAACCCAGAAAATTATTTAATGTAGTCCATTTGTAGATCTTTTAGAAAATTACCCCTTTCCACACTTACAGCAGGGAAGTGGCCTTATGTGTGCTAGGGTGAAACTATTCAGAAAGATAAAACACTGTGTACCAGACCAGACTTAAGCAGAGTTGATTAATTAGGATCTTCATCTCAAATATTTTTTCACATTTGATGACCCTAAATAATAATAGATAATAACAGCTACAGTAGTGACCACTCATATGTGTTAAGTTGGGATACCGTGACAGAGATAGCTCGGTATCTCCCCATGTGAGTCTTTTTCTTCTTCCTGGCAAAGAACCCCCTGCATTTTAGGTGGGCTCGTAGCCTCCAAGAATAAAGTCTACATGATCCAGTGTCTCTAGAAGATATGGGAGGTTTCCATATTTCATTGTCTGAAATATGTTTCAAGGAATGAAACATTTCTATATTTCAGACAATGAAATAGCAGTGTCATGTGCAATTCATGGGTTGTATCCTTAAAGAAAGGGGGTATGCCTTAATTCCCCTTACTTTGCCTTCATTTGTCTTGCTGCTTGAAATCCAAATGTTCTGTCAAGCCATCTTTGTTGATGCATATAATAATAGCCTGGGGATGGCAGAGCAACAGGGAAAGAGGATCCTGAATCCTTGGATGACCTCATGGAGCAGAGAGAGCATACTAGCCTGGACTGCTTGTCGTGGGTCTCATCTTCTTTATGTTTAAGTCACTATCATTCTGGGCTGCTAATGTGCACTGGTGAACTAACTAATTACACACTTTATTTCACTTGACCATCGCTATAACTGTTTCTGAAGAAGAGCAGTTAACTTCTCTGCTCTTGATTTTCACCTGGTTAGTGGCTGATCTTCTAGCAGAGTCTAGTGCTGATAGACATACAATCTGGGCCCCAAATCATCAGACTCTACAGGCATTCCCACCTTCCCTTTAATGCAGGGCCTTCTACCTTTCAAAGTGTTCTAAAATTATGCTTGAGTTAAGGAGCAGAAATTATTATTGTCCTTATTAGCCAGATCAGTTAGGTAACTTGACTAGAATTATCCAGTGAATTAGTGATGAATCTGGGAAAAAATACCAGTTTCTATACTTTGAAACTTTTCCCTTTCTACAAAACTACACCTTTTCACTTGACTTTCTCCTAGAAGAACACTAACACATGGAGTAAGCCCACGAGCTTCCCTTAATATTTTTTTAACACTGTAAACAGCTCATTCAGGTCACCAGAGGGGAGAAGAGACAGAATTTCAGGGGAAAAGGGGAAGGGTTTAGAGCAGCAAGTATAAAGGACACATGGACAAAAACTGGGGGGGTGGAAATGGGAGGGAAGTGGGGAGGGCTGGGGTGGTGGGCTGGGATGGGAGTAAAAGACAGAAAACTGTACAAGAACAACAATTAAAATAAAATTTTTTTTAAAGAATACTAATGATTATTGCTTTCTTTGAATTAAGGTGTATTTGACAGAAGAAAATAGTCAAACATAAATGAATTTATGGTCAATTTCAGTCTCCTTCCTACAGATAGAATCTTTTTTCACTAGGTTTATTCATAATTTTTTATCAGTGAAAGGAAATTTAAACACCAGCTTGTTGAGAAGACAAATGATCTAATTCAGGTGTAACCTGACAAGCTTTGTTTATTGAGATTTAACAGTATGTAATTCTCTTATCATCAATTTAGTATCCTTGAAACAGCAAGCCTAGCTTCTCATTACTAAAGTTTCTAACAAACACTCCATTTTTCTTGCATATTTTCTGAACTGAAGGTTCTAATTCTGTGTTCCAGTTAATTAGCACTGTCTGTAATTTTAGACAACTCCTATTTGTTAAGGCAGTCAAAATTCCATCTTTGTTTCCAAAGGTGGCTGTTTGTTGTGCCAGAAGGTGTTTAACTGCTGAAATAAATAGATGACGTATTACTTATGAAAAGTGCTATTGCCTCATTGCACAGATGTCTCTTGGTGATAGTGACTAAATATAGCATGCTGATTTTAGGGCAAAGATGTCATTTTAAAAAGTACTTAAACTATTGATTAGTAAGATGTCACTTTGATATCCTGGTCACTGTAATTACAGAGACAGTTACTCTTTTCAGGCATCGTTATCCCCTGAAAACTAAAGCTCTATCATAAACAAATTCCATATTGGAAAACCACCTTTAAAATGTGTCCACCCAGAGGTAGAAAAGTGTGGGTCAAACGTTTGTTTCAGTCCTTGATGACAACAATGAAAACATGTTCAGGAGGAACAAGAAAGCACTATGGGAGGCACCATCTTAAATGACACTAATACTCCTAAAAATATAATAATGGCTACCGTATTTCCAAGTTCATTGTGTGCACAACATTGTGCATAGCACTTTATGCATATTATGGGTTCACATTCTCACAACACGCCTCTGATCAGAGGAGGAGGCACTTAATGTGAAGCAAACAAAGCTGAAGTTTTAGGGCCCCCTCACTTGAGTGGACCTTTTCTAAGGCCCTAGCTATGTTTTGACATGATCACATATTTGTTTTTAAATTTGAAAAAGTAAGACATGTTAAAATGCAATGGTATAAGTCTGCTAACTCTTTCTACTGGAAGTCCTCCTTTGTTACACATCCCTTCATGTTGGTTGGTGTTAGAGAGCCTGAGAGCATTTGGGGGTTGGGGATTTGCAATTCAGCTACAGTAATACATTAGGATAGGGATAGGTTTATGTGGTTCTCAGTCATTTCTATGGGAAGTTGGGTTACTCCAAACTGCCCAGGATAGGGGTGGCTTCCAGGAATATTCCTGCCAGCACCGTGAAGAATCACCTTGTGTCTTGGTAGAAAACAGCAGGGCCAGAGGTTATATTGCAATGGGAACAGAAGAAATGTAGGTACCAGAGGAGAAATTAGGTTTGAATTGTATGGAGCCAGAAGCTAGTCTGTGGGAAATTCTTCTAAGCACACAACTCATATATAGAACAAACTCATTAGAACCTTCCCCAAATTTGATAACAATCCTAAATATTTACAGGACATTACTAATACTAATTACTAATACTAATGAGATGTGAAACTAATTTTTTATCAACCATGCTAGAAAAAGTCAGAATTATTTATTCCCTCTGTTAGAAAATTTTTAATAAAATTATTGTCGTGTGCAGCCTGAACATATAAGGATAAAAATATTATCAATATTTATTATTTGGTTATTAATAAAAACTTATTTTAAAACATTTTTTGATGTTTGGGCATCTATCAACTATTAAAATTTAGAATCTTCTGCCCTGGCTGGTGTAGCTCAGTGGATTGAGCGCGGGCCTGCGAATCAAAGGATCGCGGTTCGATTCCCAGTCAGGGCACATGCCTGGGTTGCAGGCCAGTTCTCAGCATGGGACACACAAGAGGCAACCATACAGTGATATTTCTCTCCCTCTCTCCTACCCTTCCCCTCTAAAGATAAATAAATAAAAAATCTTAAAAAAAAAAAATTTAGAATCTTCTCTGACTACCTTTTTAATTCTAAATAAATATTAATTTTCTTACCTAATTTTCATACTTTATGCATTCTTTTACTTAGAGTGTATACAAAATAGTGTAATGCTGGGATTCCACA
Source organism: Glossophaga mutica (assembly GCA_039655065.1). Lineage (NCBI taxonomy): Eukaryota > Metazoa > Chordata > Mammalia > Chiroptera > Phyllostomidae > Glossophaga > Glossophaga mutica. The sequence goes on from CM077305.1 coordinate 104,573,817, forward strand.
AAAGTGTAAAAATGACTTAATCAATAGAGATGTTTATTTCCATAAAATAAAACATCTAAAGATAGATGGATTCAGGTAGAGTAGATTCAGCATGTAAACACTGTCAGGAATGTATGTAGTTTTTATGTTATTTTCTTGGGTTTTCCCTCATAATTGCAATATGGCTGCTTTAGTGCCAACCATCACAAAATCATACAATAACACCTAAAATTATGAAGAAAAGAAGATGGACTTGCTCTCTTCTCAAGCCTCTCTCTTGTTAGGGAGAGAAATCTAGCCCCAGTATTCTCCAGCAGATTTTCCTTTACATCCCATAGTCCAAAAGTGGTCATATGGCTTAAACTAAAGTGATCAGTGACCAATAGAACTGTTCTGACCACTCTAGAGACTAAAATTCATCCCAAAGACAAGACACCTGGCCACAAATACCTGAACGAAGACAGAATTCTACGGACAGCAAAGATGAAATGACTGTTGTTTAGGCAACCAACAGTATCTGCAATAGCATTAATGTCTCCTTTTTGTATAAAAATAAATTAAGGCTTAATGATATAAAATGATGTGTGCGAAGTCACATACCTAGAGAGAGATGAAGTTAGAAAACCCATATGTGTTTGACTGTGAAACCAAACTGGTACCTTTTACTAAGTTATATAGTCTTTCCAACACACACGGCCGTGTCCCCGGTATATTCTAAGAAGTTGTAGAACTTTCGGGAGTTTGGTTAGGCATTGAGAAAGAAGTATATGGCAGCAGAATACTGCCCAGAGAGTCTCACAGGATCAGGGAGGAAGAGGGGGCTCTGGGACTGAGTCTGGAGAGCACATTTCAATAGGGACCATTCGTTACAGGTACCTAAGATACATTTATAGTTACTTTTAAGTGAAGAAGGGAATTTCAAATGGTGAGGGAATGACTTAAATAAAATAATAGTAGGAAGTGCATGGGTTGAGGGTAAGGAAAGATTGGGTTTGAATCTTAAATCTACCATCTACAAGATGTGCTTCTCTGTTGAGTTATTCTTGAAATTCCTTGTGTTTTCAGAGAAGGGATATCTGGCTCTGGCTTGAGGAAGTCAAAGAAAAGTCTGAAGAACCACCAGCTTTGTGCACCTTCTTCTACAGCATAGGAAACTGAGGCCCATAGAGGTAAAGTGACTTGCCCAAGAATGCCCAGCCAGTTGGTACCAAAATCCTCATCTACAAAATTGGGTTTCTTATTTCTCAATCCATCTTTTCAAGACTCTGAACTGGGAAGGCATCATTCCATCCATAGTTCCTTATACAACCTACTCAGAAGATGATTTAATGTTAATAACATTTTTTTTTTTCCTGGTGGAAAGTGTTATGATGGTTCTTAGCTGCACCATCTAATACTGTGATTAAATGCTAATTTTTAATTACTGTCTCCTCTTCCAATACAGTGTTTGGAAAGTGCCAGCCCAATGGTGATCAGGGATAATATTCCACACGAGATTAGCATGATTGTTACTAATGGTGTATTTTGCAGGGGACAGACTTTTACTTCGGGTCCTGCAGAGTCCCTCAATCATCCAATCATCCAATCATCCATTCATTCATTGCACAAAGATATACCACATGCCTGTGCAGAACTCAACCAATGATTGTAATCAGAAAGAAAAACATTATTTTTAAAGATTAGGTCCTGAAAGGTAGTTGAAATATATTTTAATTTCTTTCTGGTCACATAGCAGGATTGGGAGAGAATGGACATAGGATCGGTTTCGATAGGGGGAATCTAGAAAACCACATGGAGCACTATGGGTCAGAGTCTGTATTAGTCTGCTGGAGCTGATATACAAAATCCACAGACTGGGTGGCTTAAACACCAGAAATGTGTTTCCTCACAGTTCCAGATGCTAGGGAGTCCAAAATAAGGTGCTGACCAGTTCAGTTTCTGATAAGAGCTCTTCATTTGCAGTTGGCTTCCTCACTGTGTCCTGAGGTAGTTCAGAAAGATATCTGGTGTCTCTTCCTCTTCTTTTAAGTGCATCAACCCTCTGGGGTTAAGACCCAACCCTTATGATGTCATTTCACCATCATTATCTCTTCATAGGCCCTGTTTCCCAATACAGTTACATTGGGGATTAGGGATTCAACAGAGGAATTTAGGGTGGAGGGTAGGATACAAACATTCAATCCCTAGCAAAGTCTTTATATGGAAAGGAGGTGACATGTGTGGGGCCTGCTCAGTCTTTCAGCTCCAGTGTGGTGGGAAGTGTGTAACTTTGGAGTCAGGTTGGCAGTTCAAATCCTGGTTCCTTTGTGTCTAGCTGTGTGACCTTGGGAAAGATTCTTAGCCTGTCTGTGCCTTAGTTTTCTCATCTGTAAAATGAAGCTGATAACTATCTAACACATAAGATTATAAAGAAATTAACACATGTGAAGAGCTCAAAAGAGTAATGGCAGAGGCACTCAATAAATTCTCTTTAATTTTTAGGAGATTCAGTGGGATGCCAGTTACTCTGGCAATTTATGAGGTCTGTCAGTTTGCATGACATTGATGTAACCTGGCAGCCAAGGAGAGTGGACTGGAATGCGCATGCATGAACAGTGATGACTTCACTGTACTAGTCAGTGGGGGCAGTAGACACTGTTGAGTGAGCATGTGTACTGTGTAGCTGTCACATTCAAAATGACTGAATGAGTAGAGCAGTGAATCTGCATCAAATTTTGCATTAAGCTTGAACATTCCTCTATGGAAACCAGATGTGCCTGCTTAAGCACTACGTCTCGTGCAGAGTTTTTGCTGAAACATCAAATCACCCAGGTGGCTCAGTCCCCTACAGCCCAGATTTGGCACCCTGTCACTTCTGGCTTTTCCTAAAACTAAAATCACCTTGGAAAGGGAAAAGATTTCAGACTATTGATGAGACTCAAGAAAATATAACAGGCCAGCTAGTGGCAACTGGGAGAAATGTGTGAGGTCCCAAGGTGCCTACATTGAAGGGGACTAAGGCATCGTTGTCCTATGTACAATATTTCTTGTACATTGTATCTCCATCAATAAATGTCTCTATTTTTCTTAGTGCATGGCCGGATACTTTCCGGACAGACCTCATATAGCAGTGTTTTCCAAAATGTGGTTAACCTCTCTCTGTCTGGGCTGAAAATAATGCATTTTATAGCACACCCTCTAAGTGACTTGGTTGCATGCTTAACTTGGAGAATCACCAGCTTACCTGCCAGGAAAAGTTGGTAAAAATTTGTCTGGTTTACCTGCACTTTCCACTTGGTTCTCAAACACAATTATTTATTCTTCAATGAGTAGAAGGAAGTCAGTGTTAAGAGAGTGACACCCTCCCTGCTTTATACAGGTGACACCCAGTGCCTCCCAGCTGCATCCTTCAACACCTGGCTCATTGAGGATCAGTGGGATCTGACAGTTGGTCACCTGCATGAAATGGAAGCAAGCACACTGATGCACTTAGACATGGAGTGAGGATTATTAGAATGAGGATTATTTTCATTTGTCATCTGATTGAGACAGAATTGTGGGGACCTGGCAGCTACTGTCTCCTGTATTTGAGATGAAGCCATTGAGAAGGCAAGGAGAGCTGTGGCTGAAGTCCCCCTGATAGACTGGTGGGTAGTGTTGGGTGTGACCTCCATGATCACACTTGCTCTTTGTGAAAAAGAAGTTGTGATTTTACGCTGTGATGATTTGGCCCTGTCAAAAATCCAGAAAAAGCAAAGTTAAAATAATCAAATCAATAAACAGTATTTAGTAACAGTTTATTGTGCATATAGAAACAGTTCTAGGATCTTTAAAATTTAAAACTGATAGGAAGCCCAGGGGTGTGACATGATAGGATGGCTTACAAAGTGAAAATGAGGAAGTGGTTTAACCTTTACAATGATTGCTTATTGTACCGGGGTGGTGGGGGTGGGGTAGGGGGTGGTTAGGGCATCCAGACTGCAAGGGATTAGTTAAAAGTGATTATTTCAGTCCCTTACTATAGGAGAGATGTTGCTGAAGAGACAAACTTGCAACTAGTAAATAAATAAGTCCTGGGAATCTAATGCACAGCATAGTGATTATAGACAACAATATTGTAATATAGAGTTTAAACTTGCTAAAAGACTAAAACTTAATTATTCCCATCACAAAAAAAGAAATGATAAGCCCTGGCTGGTGTGGCTCAGTGGATTGAGCGTGGGCCTGTGAACCAAAGGGTTGCTGGTTCAATTCCCAGTCAGGTCCCCAGTAGGGGGCAGTCAAGAGGGAACCACATGTTAATGTTTCTCTTCTTCTCTTTCTCCCTTCCCCTTACCCTCTGTCTAAAAATAAATAAATAAATAATTTTTAAAAAGAAATGGTAATTAATTATATCATATAAAAGAGGTGTTGGCTACTGCTACAGTGGCAATCATATTGCAATATATAAATGTATCAAATCAACACATTGTACACCTTACAGAATGTTGTATGTCAAATATAGTTCAATAAAAAAATAGACAAAAAGTGATTACTTTATATCATTTTTAGGAAGATGAATAAAGTTTCTTTTACAACTATCAGAGGCTTTAATGAGAAATAACCTAAGTTAAGTTTCACTATGTTCATGAAATTAGCCAGATTTAGTTTTGCTTATGTGGCTACATGGTTTTGTCTGTTCAGGGAATTTTCAAGTTGAGTTTCCATTTTGTATGAAAAAGTACCAAAGACAATGAACCCTTAATCTCAGTTTGGATTTCTCCAGAAGCCAACCTAGAGGCAAGGATTTGAGTGAAAAGAGTTTACTTGGGAGATAGTTGCTGGCAACAGCCAGGTTGGGGAAGGACAGCAGAGAGGAGTGAGATGGGGAAGAGAAGAATGATGACTAATGGGGTGTCATGAAGCAAATCACTCATGCGGGTGACTGGTCCTCTTTTCTTTGGGGAACTCTGGGGGCCCATGTAAAATAGGTGTGGCAGAGTAATTCTGCCAGAGGGCAAAGGAAATGGAATGTCGATTTCCCCGTTTCCTGCTTATCGCTGGCTGATGTTTATATTAGGGAACGTTTGCTATCCCGCATCTCTGGCCTGTCTCACAGGAGGGCCAATCTTGCTCCTATGGCTGAAAAAGTAGTGGGTATTCACAGCTGGAAGTGCAGGGCATGTAGAGGTGAATTCTGACACAGGTGAGCAGGTTACTGACAGTGTCTGCTACACTTCAAAGCATTGGCAAAATCACAGTCCCTGTGCCAGGAGCCTTGCAGGTATAAAAATCGTAACAGTAAAAATTGCTTGAGAATTTACTGTGCCCACTACAAATATCCTCTACATGTCACTATTCAAAGTGTGGCCCATGGACTAGCAGAGTCACCATCACCTGGAGGCTTGGTAGAAATGCATACAGGTCCCGCCCCAGACACACTGAGTCAGAACCTGAATTTTAAACAGATTTCCAGGGGATTCTGGTGTACACAGGCGCCCTCCTCCTTTCCATGCTGAAGACCACACTCAGCTCGTCTGTTGTGCAGCAGTGAAGTGGGGAGCTCCAAAATAAGGCCAGAAAGCCACACACCCATAAAAGGAACCAGAAGCAACAGTACCGGGACCGATGTGGCTAGGTATCCAGGAGGCTGGGGCAAGAACATGAGTGGACTAGTCTTGGAGCACATGTATAGCATTGCTGAGGACTCACAGGAAATCATTGAGGGAAATCTTAGGGGAGGGTAATGTCATGTAGTTCCTTGGCAGCGACAAAGAATCACTTCATTTTAGGTGTTTGTGTTAATTTGGTTCCATTCATGGTTAAGTCAGGTGAAGCCTGATCCATTTAGGGCATATCTGTGCATGTTTCTTCACTAGATTGTGAGCACCTAGAAAGAAGGAACCAGGTTTTGTATAACTTAGTTTTCCTAGCATCTGGTGCACATAACTGGTGCTCAACTGATGCTTGCTGAATGGTCCAATGAACTCCATTCATTTATTCATTTAACAAATCAGTGTCTATTATGTTCAGACATTATTTTAGAGCTAACATTAGTAAATAAATCACATTGGTAGTTACCCTTATGAAGCATGTAATCTAGTGAGGGGATGAACAAACAAACAAATTAATATATAATTGAAACTTATAAAAAGTGTGTATACAGTATGGAGTGGTAGAGATTAATGAGAGCTGTGCCTTCAGACATGGTATCAAGAAAGACCCTTTTGGGGACTGATGTTTAAGCAAGAACTGAAGAATGATGAAGATGGAACCATAGGAAGGTGGAAAAATATTCCAAGCCAACAACACAGCATGTGCAAAGTCCCTGAGGCAAGAATTAATAGAGTAGTTATGTGATTTACAAGAAATATAACCCACACCTGAGATTTCTGCTCACTGAACACTCAATCACCTTATTGAGGCAACAGAAAACCTAAAAGAGGAGTTAAGTCTGTCTGAGGAAAAGCAGATTATGCAGTGAGCCCTTGGGATTGATTTAATTGCTACTCCTAGTATGAGAGGAATCATCAGCTGGAAGATCTGGGAACTGCAGAGTTTGAGATTCTACAAGACTTTAGCATCTGGGACCTCAACGTACGTATCTTGTCTTATGAAGGCTTCTAATTCATTATACTTTTCCCCACTCTTAATCATAGAAGATGAAAAGCATGAGTCATGAGATTTAGGATGTGTCATAGTGTTACATTTCAGGGCCACGTTCCAAATGAAAAGAGATATTTTTTTTCTGACTATTATGAAAAAGTTCTAGCTCTGCCGCCCCTACCTATGTGACTCTGAACATGTTACCTAAACTTCCCACACCTGGTTTCTTCCTCTATAAAATGGTCATAGTGATATCTGCCCCATGTAGATCATATGGTGTTTGTGAGAATTGGTTCAGTTTAGTTCAATAATCATTTATTGAGCACCTAATGGGCAATCAGTCATTTATCGATTCCTTCTGTGTGTTTTCCAGACTCTGTGCTAGGTTCCGGAGATTATTAGGCTGTTAACAGTGAGCAAGACAGGAACATCTGGCCTCTAAGAGCTTGCGGTCTACCAGGAGGGATAGAGGATTCAAATGTAGTGGATGTGAATTTAAAACCTAAATACAAGAATGTGAGAAATAGCAAAGATATTTGTTTTCCCAGTCACAATCAAGTCTGGTTGGCAGATAATTCCATTTTAGGCATCATTAGGGCTCACTCCTTTAATGTGGAGCTTTGCAAAAACCTTGATTTCAGCCTCGGCAACCTGAGCAGAGAACTTGGTTAGGCCCTGTCTGGACTCCTGGAAAATGTGAGATAATACATCTGTGTTGTTTTAAGCTACTCAGTTTGTGGTAATTTGTTATGCAGCAATAGAAAATTAATACACTCTTGATAACTATTAGTACCAACCCACTGCCCCTCTCACTCAGCCTATATCAAACCACCCAGGAAATGCTTCAGGCCCATGCCTAACCCCATACTATTTAGAGAGCAGGTCTATTAAGCAGCGGACCATAGTCAGAGATTGGTTTGCAAATCCTGTGGCTATACACTAATTCATCCAAGACTAGAAAAGGAGGTGCACAAGCCAACATTCTGTGCCCACTGAGTGGGGGTGCAGAAGGGTTCTGAATCACCATGGACACATTACAGAAGGATAATGTGGAATAACAATGTCATGACCCAAATGGACAAGGGACCTCACTTTTATAAAATACAGAAATCAGACTCATTCTGAGTCCAGAAATTGAATGGCATTTCTCAGGTTGACATGGAGCTAAAAAAATATGAATACACATTTCCCTTTACTTTTCCTTGGTTTCTGTTGAGTGCCCTGTTGTGTGAGACTTCATTGTTCCTGCTCTTGTTTCCTTGACACCTAAGAAGCAGGCATTCCCGCTGGCTGGGAGCCGAGAAGCTGGGGTTCAGCCCTTCTGAGGTACAGCAGAGAACAGGTACCCATTCATGGGACCTCTGTCCATCCTCACTCTTTCTTTCACAGCTGGATCCAAAAGGCACCTCTTCTCTCACCATTGTCCTTCTGGATGACACCAGAATGGTTTTGGATTTTTACAAGAGGTAGAAAAAGACAGATTCTGGTTTTGTTTTATGACACAGAAACAAAGGGCCCTGTAGACTTTTGGGGATTGGCAGGGAGAAGGGAGAGGAGCAGGGAGTGACTATGGAAAGGAAAGGGTTACTATTTGTTGTTATTCATAATTTTTCTGGTCCTTCCATGACAGTGAAAATGAAATACTAATAAACATCTCAATATATTTTCCTACAATACTAGGAATGACATTATACTGTGACAAATGTTCTGATAGTGGAAGAACATGGTGCAACAGGAGCACGAAAGAGACCATTAGCATTTCCTAGTGAGACTTAAGGAAGATTTACTGGTACAAGTGACATTTAGATAGCGAGCTAAAGAATGAGAAGAAAGTAGCCAGGTGAAAATGTAGTAGCAGGCACGGGGTGGAGGTAGAGAATGTGTTGTTGATTCAAAGCCAAGTAAGAACATGGCACATGGGGGATGCGAGGGTGATCTGGCTGTGACAGCTGTCAACCCATTGATCATCAGAGTTGATTCGGCTGATCTGGCTGGTTTGGTGGGTGTCCTTTTCCTCCCTCACTGACTGATTTATGTGTGTCCTCCCAAAGCTGGGCACTCGGTCAAAGAGAACAACCTTCCCTGCTGAAGGAGAGGACTGGTCTTTGGTCAAGGGTGTACCAGTAGCTGCACTCCCCTGCTAGAACCTACAAACAAGCTCTCAAGAGCATGGCACACTTAAAGAGTAAAAGAACTCAGCATGTAGTGGCAAGGGAAGGGGATGGAGGTCAGGGAAGAAATGCCGAATAAATGAGGAACAGCCAGGCTAGGAAAGGCCACGTCAGCCCAGTTAAAGAAATTACATCATTTTGTATCAGTCAGCTTTTGCTGTACTCATTCTGCATAACAAAGACCTCCCAAACTCACTGAGCTATGAACACAAGCATTTAAGTTTTGTTTCTGGGTCTCTGGAGAGGCTATGATGATTCTGGGCTTGGTTGGGATCAGCTAGGTTGGAATCTAGGGTGGGCATTGGATCTGTTCCACCTGTCTCATTCTCTTTGGACCAATGTGTTTTTCTCACAGCAGATGGCAGATAGGCAAGAAGATGAGAGGAAACACATAATATTTCTTAACGCCTCAGCTGGGAACTGGCACTTTGACAAGGAAAATCACCTGGCCTACCCACCATCAATGGGCTGGAAAAGGTCACTTTGCCCAAAATGGGATGCACTGCAGAGGCTCATGGCAAAGGGCATGGACATACAACTTCTAATTGTATTAGAGAGAGTAGTGGGAACAGTAGTGCAACTTGTCACAGCATCCTAAGGACAACAGAAATCCATGCCAGGGTTTCAAGGAGAGCTGGGAATACAAGATAACAAAACATTATGCAAATAGGAACTAGACATGGACAGCCACCCTCAAGAGTCCCAAGGGGCTCAATATGCCCTCCATGCTTCTTGGCCACACTTGGTCACCTGAGCCCTGAAGCTGGACTGCCAGTTCCCAGAGAGTGAAATAGTCTTCCATAAACTGTTGCTTCTTCATTTAGCCATCGTCCCTAATAGGACTAATAGCTTAATAAAGAGGAGTGTCCTATTTGAATTGGAATGTTCAATATGGATGGCCAGAATAGTGCCCTTCTTCTATGCCCTCCTGCCCCAAATCCCTACAAATGACTCAACCAATGTTATTAAAAGCAGTTCATAACATAATTGGGAAATCAAAAGGGGTGACATCAGTGAACCATAAGCTGTGAGAAATTTTTATGAGGAAGTAGATGAGATTGGCTGAAGGAGGGAAAGTTGGTAGGAGATTTGGGGGCAGGGTTGGCTACACAACTTTCAAGGACCAATGCAAAGTGAAAATGTTGGGCCCTTCTTCAAAAGTTATTAAGAATTTCAAGATGGTGACACCAGAGACAAGCATGGAAGTCTTCTAAGTGTGGGGTCCTGTGTCACATGTCCATAACACTGACCCCACTTGAAGCATTTCAATCCCTCTGACATGGATACAGTGAGCACTACAGTAGTTGATTTGGAACTGGGACAGCTGATTGGTTCAGGGCCATCCTCTCCCAGCCCTGAAAACCTCCACTTGGTGCAGTCTGGGCAAAATTGTTCTTCCAAGATGGGCTATAGTATCATGCTAGGGCTGCTGTAATAGTAAGCCACACACTGGGTGAATTAACAGAATTTATTGTCTCACAGTTCTGGAGGCCAGAAGTCTGAAAACGTGGTGTCAGCAGGGTTGGTTCCTTCTGAGGGCTGTCAGGGAAGGATCTGTTCCACGCTTCTCCTCTAGCTTCTGGTGGTTTGTTGGCAACCGCTGGTGTTCCTTGCCTTGTAGATTCATCATCCTGATCTTAGCCTTCAGCTTTGCACATTGTTCTCTCTGTGTGCAAATCTGTGCATCCAAATTTCTCCTTTTTATAAGACATCAGTCATACTGAATTAGGGGCCCATCCTACTCCAATATGACTTCATCTTAGCTAATTACTGCAATGGCTTTATTTCTAACTAAGGTCATATTCTAAATAACTATGGGTAAGGACACCAACACAAGAATTCGAGAGGGACACAACTCAACCCACAAGTGTATTGTGGGTGGTTGAGCCAGAGGTGCAGAGTCATGTGCTAGCATGGACCCTTTCACTCCTAGGAGACTGGCAGGTAGAAAAGCTGTCCTGTGCACAGCTCTCCTGCTAGCGTACTGCTCCTTTCCCCACAAGCACAGGCAGCAGATGGTCTTCAACAGACACCAGCCAGCCAGGACCACCAAACACTTGGGGCGAACCAAATGTCAGGGGATGAGGTAGTTCTTATTGAAGAATATTATTTGATTAAATCGTATCACTTATTTTAAACAGAAGGACTTTAAATCATCCTCTGACGGTCCCTGAATTGTTACCTTAATGACCCAGCAGGCGCAGTCATTTCTTGAGCTATCTTACCTGCAGTCAGGTTACACTGCTCAAAAATATTGTGACTCAGCTCACTTAGTTATGGAAGGTCAGAGGTTGTCAACCTTGGCTGCAGGCTAGAATCACCCAGAGAGTTTCAAAGTACTGATGCCCAGGCCCCTCCATTTAATCAGTCTGGGGTACCACCTGGGCACTGAGATGCTTCTTTTTAAAGCTCTCAGGTGATTACCATGTGCAGCTAAATTTGAGAACCACTGGCTTGGAACTCTCCCAGAACACAGCCATCTGGGCAACTATAATGATGCATATTGACTGCAGATGGCATGGCATGGGTTTGTTGGGGTTGTTTTGTTTGTTGCTCCCAAATTAAATGTTTCACTATCTCTATGCTTTAACTCTGTAACACTATGTGCTCTATTTGTTTTTCTTTAGCCTAACTTCTTTCAGTTGCTAAGGAGCCAAATATTTGCTGTATGGAGTTTTACTTTTGCTTGCAAAGGCAGCACCTGAGCTGGAAACTGAAGCCTGTGGCAGCACAATGAATAGCACTAAAAACAGATAGAAGGATTGCATTTGATATTTCGAAGGAGCAATAATGGAGCCACGTCACCTCTCTCCCTCTCTCTCTCTCTCTCTCTCTCCCCCCCTCTCCCTCTCCCTCTCCCCCCCTCCCTCTCTCTTGCCAACAAATGCAGGTTGATCTTACTTTGTTCAGCAGAAAACAGTGGGACATATCTTCAGTGAATCTCCAACATTCTCTCTTTCCTTCTCTTCCATTTATTGTCTCTCTCACTGACTCTATCTTCTCTTTTATTCTCATCCACTCTCTCTTTCTCTGTTGTGTTCTATCTTATGTTGTCTTCTGAGATATTTTATGTATATTTTTTTTTTGCAAAAAATGTGAGGAGGAACCATACAGCCAGGAGAACTAAACTGGGTCTTCAGCTCTGGTTTCCTCAGCCTACAAAGGCTCTCTCCCAAAGTCTTCTTTCTCCAATCCGCTGTGTCACTCTGTTCGCTGCTCCCAGAAACTGCCTGGTAAGCTGACTACACGAATGTGGAAATAATAATAGTGAATGACTCTAACAAGCCTATTACATCACAGGCACCCTTCTAAGCACGTTTGACAGATAAGGAGACTGACACAAAGGGACAGGAGGTGATCTCAAGCCAGGCTGTCTGCTCCAGAATCTGAGCTCATAAATGTAACTTTATACTGCAAGATTTCAGAAGGAGGCAGTGGGACAGGGAGAATGATCACAGACAGACACGCATAGAGAGAAAGAAAAAAGCAGACAAAAGACAGAGACACTGAGGGATGTAGAGAGCCAGCTACCAAGATTCAGAAAAGCAAATACAAAGTGGAGCCACAGAAACCACCACCACCACGACAACAATGGAGCCAAGAGAGAGAAAGACCCAATGAACACACCTCATATTGCCTTTCTGAATTGGGGAGAGCAATTCCATATCTGGGGCCCACTTTAAACAAGAAACTCCAATTGTATGAAATGTAGCTTTGGTTCAGGTATGGTTTGGAGAACATTCTGATGTCATGGTTCACTGGCTTTGGAAAATGCACGTTTGCTTCTGGCTTACCTGGTGTCTTCTGAGAAGGCAGAGGGAAAAAAATCCCCTTTTGTTTTAGGCTCAGTCCAGAAAAGCAATAAATGAAAACAAAAAATAGTATTTAAGTTCTGTTGAGTTCAGCCTTCAACTAAGCAAGGCAAAGCATTCTGATTTTTTTTTTTTTTTAAGTCTTACAATTTACACTTGCCAACCCCATTAAATCAAATGCCTAAAGTAGATGGGGATAAGGAGGCCTAATGGAGGTGTATTTTCCAGATTTGATCTTCCAAGAGCACCCATCCTAGGGGAGTGGGTCAGCCCTTTGAGGGTGAATGGAACTCATCAGCAATTATAGTCAGGGGAGATCTTGCATTGAGATTTTCAGGCCATTCCCAGAATCCCTAGCACATTGGTTTCATTTCTTTAATATCTTACTTAATACAATGGGTGTTGTGATATTAAGCCCTAAGACCTGCCCTTTCTGGTACATTAGTGGGACTCTGGATCATTGGGAGGACCTACTTCGCTTCCAAGAAATTTTTTTTAAAGATTTTATTTATTTATTTTTAGAGAGATGGGGAAGGGAAGGAGAAAAAGAGGGAGTGAAGCATCATGTATGATTGCCTCTAGCACACCCAATACTGGGGATAAGGCCTGCAACCCAGGCATGTGCCAGGAATCAAACCAATGATGCTTTGTTTTGCAGGCCTGCGTTCAATCCACTGAACTACACTAGCCAGGGCCGTGAGAGATTTTTTAAAAAATTATTGTTGTTCAGTTATAGTTGTCCTGCATTTTCCCCATTGCCCATCTCCCCCCCCTCCTCCGCTCCCACAGTCACTCCCCCGCCCCCGCCCGCACCAATGTCTGTGCCCATGAGTCCTCTATGCATATTCCTTTTTTTGCTCCTTCCACTTCTCTCCCCTGTTATTCCCCTCCTCCTCCCCTCTGGTCACTTTAGTTTGTTCTTTATTTCCAAGTTTCTGGTTCTATTCTGCTCATTCCTTTGCTTTGTTGATTATGTTCCACTTATAGGTGAGATTATATGGTATTTGTCTTTCACCACCTGGCTTATTTCACTTAGCATAATGCTCTCCAGTTCCATCCATGCTGTCGCAAAGGGTAGGAGCTCCTTCTTTCTTTCTGCTGTGTAGTATTCCATTGTGTAAATATACTACAGTTTTGTATCTGTTCATTTACTGATGGGCATTTAGGTTGCTTCCAGCACTTGGTTATTGTAAATACTGCTGCTATGAACATTGGGGTGCATAGGTTCTTTTGAACTGGTGTTTCAGTATTCTTAGGATAGAATCCCCAGCAGTGGAGTTGCCGAGTCAAAAGGCAGTTCCATCTTTAGTTTTTTTTAGGAAATTCCGTACTGTTTTCCACAGTGGCTGAAGCAATATGCATTCCCACCAACAGTGTACTAGGGTTCACAGCCTCATCAGTACTTGTTGTTTGTTGATTTACTAAGGATGGCCATTCTGACTGATGTGAAATGGTATCTCATTGTGGTTTTAATTTGCATCTCCCCAGTGGCTACTGATGTTAAGTATTTTTTCATTTGTCTCTGGGCCCTCTGTATGTCCTCCTTGGAGAAGTGTCTATTCAGGTCCTTTGCCCATTTTTTAAAATTGGATTGCTTGTCTTTCTGATGTGGAATCATGTTAGTTCTTTATATATTTCGGAGATCAAACCCTTGTCCAAGGTATTGTTGGCAAATATGTTTTCCCATATACTTGGTTCTCTTTTCATTTTAATGCTGTTGTCTTTAGCCACACAGAAGCTTTTTAATTTGATGAGGTACCATTTGTTTATTCCTTCCTTTATGTGCCTTGATTTAGGGAACATATCAGTGAAGATGTTGCTGCATGGAATGTCTGAGATTTTCCTGTTGATGTTTTCCTCTAGGACTTTTATGGTGTCACGACTTATATTTAAGTCTTCTATTCAACTTGAGTTTATTCTGGTATATGGTATAAGTTGGTGGTCTAGTTTCACTTTTTTTTTGCATGTACTTCTCCAGATTTCTCAACACCATTAATTGAAGAGGCTCTTTTTTCTCCATTTTATGTTCTTGCTCCTTTTGTCAAATATTAACTGACTGCGTTGGCATGGGTTAGTTCTGGGCTCTCTATTCTGTTCCATTGGTCTATGTGTCTGTTCTTATGCCAGTACCAGACTGTTTTGATTACAGTAGCCTTGTAATATAGTTTGATACCGGGTATTATGATCCCTCCTACTTTGTTCTTTTATCTCAAAATTGCTGAGGCTATTCAGGGTTGTTATTGTTCCATATAAATTTTTGAGAAATTTGTTTTATATCTGTGAAATGTCTTTAGTATTTTGATAGGAATTGCATTGAATCTATATATTGCTTTGGGTAGTATGGACATTTTAATGATGTTAATTCTTCCAATCCATGAACATGGTACATGGTTCCATTTATTTGTGTCTTCCTTAATTTCTTTCTTCAGTGTTGTATAGTTTTCTGAGGTCTTTTACCTCCTTGGTTAGGTTTATTCCTAGGTACTTTATTTTTTTTGTTGCTATATCAAATGGGATTTTTTAAATATATTTTATTGATTATGCTATTACAGTTGTCCCATTTCTCCCCCATCATTCCCCTCCACCCTGCACACACTGTCCCACCCACATTCCCCCCTTTAGTTCATGTCCATGTGTCATAAGTTCTTTAGCTTCTACATTTCCCATACTATTCTTGCTCTCACCCTGTTTTCTACCCACCGTCTATGCTACTTATTCTCTGTACCTTTTCCCCATCTCTCCTCCTCCCACTCCCCTGTTAATAACCCTCCATATGATCTCCATTTCTGTGGTTCTGTTCCTATTCTAGTTGTTTGCTTTTGTTTTAGGTGTGGTTAATATCTGTGAGTTTGCTGTCTTTTTACTGTCATATTTTTTTATCTTCTTTTTCTTAGACAAGTCCCTTTAACATTTCATATAATAAGGGCTTGGTGATGATGAACTCCTTGAACTTGACCTTATCTGAGAAGCCCTTTATCTTCCCTTCCATTCTAAATGACAGCTTTGCTGGATAGAGCAATTTTGGATGTAGGTCCTTGCCTTTCATGACATCAAATACTTCTTTCCAGCCCCTTCTTGCCTGGAAGGTCTCTTTTGAGAAATCAGCTGACAGTCTGATGGGAACTCCTTTCTAAGTGACTGTCCCCTTATTCTTTGCTGCTTCTAGCATTCTCTCCTTCATTTTAATCTTGGCTAATGTAATTATGATGTGCCTTGGTGTGTTGCTCCTTGGGTACATCTTCTTTGGGACTCTCTGAGCTTCCTGGACTTCCTGGTAGTCTCTTTCCTTTGCCAGATTGGGGAAGTTCTCCTTTATGATTTGTTCAAATAAGTTGTCCACTTGTTGCTCTTCTTCTTCCCCTTCTGGGACCCCTATAAATTGGAATGTTGGGATGTTTAAAGATGTCCTGGAGGTTCCTAAGCCTCTCCTCATTTTTTTGAATTCTTGTTTCTTCCTTGTTTTCTGTTTGGTTGTTTCTTTCTTCCTTCTGGTCCACTCCATTGATTTGAGTCCCAGTTTTCCTCCCATCTCTATGGTTCCCCATGCATTTTCCTTCATTTCACGTATTGTAGCATGCTTTATTTCATCTAATTTGTGAGCAAAATCAACCAGTTCTGTGAGCATCCTGATCACCAGGGCTTTGAATTGTGCATCTGATAGGTTGGCTATCTCTTCGTTGCTTAGAGGAATTGGCTCTGGAACTTTGATCTGTTTTCCCATTTGAGCCATATTTGGAGGGTTTTTTTTTTGGGGGGGGGGGGTCTGGTTGTGGCTGTTACGTAGTGAGGGGTGGAGCCTTAGGTATTCCCCGGTGCAGGGCAGCCCAGCTGCTGAGTTGTGATGCTGTATGTGGGGGCGGGGTCTGAGAGGGAACAATGGTGCTTGCTCTGCTCTCTCTTGGATTCCAGTCCCTTCCACCGCTTCCCCTTCACTTGGATTATCTGTGCAAGAATATGGGACCATCTGGCCAGCCAGCCGCCTTGCTCGGCCTCACTGGATCTGCACCGTTGCCATCCCATGCCTGGGGTCCACTAGCCACCACCTGTGCACCTGGGAACTGCCAGCTGCTGTTGCTTGTGTGCCCAGGTCCGCACCTCCACTTTTTCTTGCTGCGACTCTGCCCCTCCTGCCAGTGTGGATGAATGGTTGTTGGACTTCCGTACAGTTCAATTTTCTATCAGTTCTGGGGTTTTTTTTTTTGTTTCTAAATATTTGTTGTCCTTAATTTTGGTTGTGAAAGGAGGCACAGTGTGTCCACCTACGCTTCCATCTTGGCCAGAAGTGTCAAATGGGATTTTTTCCTGATTTCTTTTCCTGATATTTCATTGTTGGTACACAAAAATGCCTTTGATTTCTGAGTATTGACTTTGTATCCTGCCATTTTGCCAAATTCACTTATTATGTCAAGTAGTTTTTTAGTGTAGTCTATAGGATTTTCTATGTACACTATCATGTCATCTGCAAACAGTGACAGCTTTACTTCCTTCTTTCCAATTTGGGTGCCTTTTATTTCTTTTTCTTGTCTGATTGCTGTGGCTAGAACTTCCAATACTATGTTGAATAGAAGTGGTAAAAGTGGACACCCTTGTCTTGTGCCTGATCTTAGGGGATAAACTTTTAGTTTTTGTCTGTTGCGTATGACATTGGCTGCAGGTTTCTTGTATATGGCCTTTATTATGTTGAGGTATGCTCCCTCTATTCCCACTTTGCTGAGTGTTTTATCATAAAGGGCTGCTGTACTTTATCAAATACTTTTTCAACATCTATTGATATTGTCATATGGTTTTTGTCTTTTGTATTTTTTATGTGGTATATTACATTTATTGATTTTCCTATATTGTACCATCCTTGCATCCCTGGGATGAATCCCACCTGATCATGGTGTATGATCTTTTTAATGTATTGCTGGATTTGGTTTGCCAATATTTTATTGAGGATCTTAGCATCTATGCTCATCAGCAATATTAGCCTGCTCTTTTCTTTCTTTCTTGTGTCTATCTGGTTTTGAAATTGGGATAATACTGGCTTTCTTTTTTGTGTCTTTATCTAATTTTGGAATTAGGATAATACTGGCCTCATAAAAAGATTTGGGAAGTCTTCCCTCTTCTTGGATTTTTTTGAATACTTTGAGAAGAATCAGGGTTAGCCATTCTCTAAATGTTTGGTAAAATTCTCCTGTGAATCCGTCTAGCCCAGGGTTTTTGTGTGCAAGGAGTTTTTTTATTATTGCTTCATTTTCACTAGTTGATATCAGTCTATTTAGGCTTTCTCCTTCTTGACTCAGTTTTGGAGGATTATATATTTCTAGAAATTTGTCCTTTTTGCCCAGGTTTTCAAATTTCTTGGCATATATTTGTTTGTAGTAATTTCTAGTGACCTTCTGTATTTCTGTGGTATTAACTGCAATTGTGCCTCTTTTGTTTCTAATTTTATTTTTTGGGTTATTTCTCTCTTTTTCTTGATGAGTCTGGTTCAAGGCTTGTTGATTTTGTTTATCTTTTCAAAGAAACAGCACCTGGATTTATTGTTCCTAGGGACTGTTCTTTTAGTCTCTATGTTATTTAGTTCTGCTCTGATCTTAATTATTTTCTTCCTTGTACTCACTCTGGGCTTTGTTGTTTTCTTCTAGTTCTTGTAGATGTAGGGTTAGGTAATTTATTAGAAATTCTTCTATCTTTTTTAGGTAGGCCTGTATTGCTTCCCTCTCAGGACTGCCTTTGTTGTGTCCCATAGGTTTTGGGTTGTGTGTTCATTTTCATTTGTTTCCAGAAACTTTTTGACTTCTTCCTTGATCTCATTGTTTACCCATTCATTATTTAATAACATGTTATTCAGTTTCCATGGATTTGAGTGTTTTTGAGTTTTTCCCTTGAGGTTAGTTTCTAGTTTCAAGCCATTCGATCTGAGAAAATGCTTGATATGATTTCAATTTTCTTGAATTTGTTGAGGCTTGTTTTATGTCCTAACATGCGGTCTATCTTTGAAAATTTGCCATTTGCATTTGAAAGAATGTATATTTTGCTTCTTTGGGGTGGACAGTTCTGTATATATCAGTTAAGCCCATTTGATCTACCATAAAATTCAATGTCACAAGGTTCTTATTGATTCTTTGTTTGGAAGATATGTCCATTTTTGACAGTGGAGTGTTAAAAATTCCCTACTTTAACTGTCCTGCTGCCTATATCTTTCTTGAGGTCCTCCAAGAATTTCCTTATGTATTTGGGTGCTCCTATGTTGGGTGCATATATGTTTACAATGTTTATAGCTTCCTGATGAATTTTTCCCTTTAGAATTATGAAATGACCTTCCTTGACTTTTTTTATGGCCTTTGTTTTGAAATCTATTTTGTCTGATATCAGTATTACTACCCTGGCTTTTTTTTTTTCCTGTCAATTTGCTTGGAATATTTTTCCAATCCTTCACTTTCAATCTGTTTAGGTCTTTTGTTCTGAGATGTGTCTCTTGTAGGCAACATATTTGTGGGTTATGTTTTGTTATCCATTCAGCTACCCTATGTGTTTTGATTGAAGCATTTAATCCATTTACATTTAATGTTACTACCGAAAGGTAGTTATTCATTGTCATTTTTGCCTTTTGTATATGTGTTCCTCTGTCACTCTATACCTTTATTTTCTTAAAGAAGTCCCTTTAGCATATCTTGCACTGCTGGTTTTGTGGAGGTGTATTCTTTTTACCTTCTTTTGTCTAGGAAACTCCTTATGTCATCTTCCATTTTAAATGACACCTTGCTGGGTAGAATAGTCTTAGTTGCAGGCCTTTGGTTTTCATTACTTGGAATATTTCTTGTCAGTCCTTTCTGGATTGTGATGTTTCTGTTCAGAAATCAGCTGCTAGTCTTATTGGAGATCTCCTGTATGTTACTATCTGTTTTTCCCTTACTGCTTTTAAGAGTCTCTCTGTCTTTAAAATGTGGCATTTTAATTATGATGCATCTTATAGTAGGCCTCTTTGGGTTTATATTGATTGGGACCCTCTGTGCTTCCTGAACTTGAATGGCTTTTTCCCTCTCCAAGTTAGACAAGTTTTCTGTCATTTTTTCAAACAGGTTTTTTATCCCTTGCCCTTTTTCTTCTCCTTCTGGTATTCCTATGATTTGAATGTTGTTACATTTCATGTTGTTCTGAAATTCCCTTAAGCTATCCAAGTGATTTTAGAATGCTGCCATCATCTCATTCTATGCTGTAGTTACTCAGCTGCAAAATGGAGACCAATTTGATTCAGTGAAAAGTCTATGTCCTTCAGCATGTGAATGGAAAAATAAACTGTGGTATATCCAGAGCTTGGAATACTATTCAGCATTGAAAAGAAATGATCTACCAAGGTTTGGAAAGAACCTTATGTGCATATGACTAAGTGAAAGAAGCTGATCTGAAAAGGCTGTAGACTGTATGATTCCAGCAAAATGACATTCTTAAAATTCTGTTGTGAACTTAAAAGTGCTCTAAAAATAAAGTTTATTAAAACATTTTGAGTACATTATTCAAGTCTTGATAATTTTGTTTGTAAGGATGCTATTAGACATAGAAATCTCCATTCCTCTTCATCTTTTCCATCTCCTCTGACACTAGGTCTTATTTTTGTTCATATGAGGTTATCTTTTCAATCTAAATTCATTTATGATGGCACACCTACTATGTGTCGAGTTTTTCTATTTCAAAGACAAATGAGACTTAGGCTCAGAAAGACTACCAATATTCAAAAGACCAGAAAGTTAGCACGTGATAACCCAGAATTTTCAGATATATAAGTTTCAAAATTCTGGGCATTCCCCTGTCTCCCCATCCTGAGAGTTCACTAGAGGACTGTAAGTTATTCTCATACAAGTTTCTACAAGTTCCCATTTGACTCCTGGAGTAGTTGAACACTCCCTATTCTCCTGTTCCATGTTGTGATTCACAAAAACCATCCCAGGACCAATAAATAAAAGCCACCAGACCCCAGATTTCAACTAATAGGAATTGCTTTGCAGGACATAGAGCTCCCCAGGGTAAAATAGGCTGCCACATGTAGCATTAGCCTCCTCATCACCACAGGTATTCAATTAGAGAATGGACAAACAGAAAGATCAAGAATTATATTTTTATTAAGTTCATTGGGGTGATATTGGTTAATAGAATTGTATAGCTGTCAAGTGTATAGTTTTATGATACATGATCTGCATACTGCATTGTGTGCCCACCACCCAATGTCAAATCATCTTCTATCACCATATATTTGGCTCCTTTATCCTTTACTATCCTCCCAGCCCCTTTCCCTCTGGTAACCACCATACAGTTGCCTGTGTCTATGAGTTTGTTTTATGTACCACATAAGAGTGAAATCATATGGTTCTTAGCTTTTTCTGTCTGACTTATTTTACTTAGCATGATATTTTTGAGGTCCTTCCACATTGTCACAAATGGCAGTATTTCATCTTTTCTTATGGCTAAATTGTATTCCATATATATATGTACCACATCTTCTTTATTTAATCATCTATTGAAAGACGTGTGTTTTCATGTGTTGGTCACTGTGAGTAGTGCTACAATGAACATAGGGGTGCATATATCTTTGTGAACCAATGTTTTTAAGGTTTTGGATAGATACCCAAAAGAGGGACTGCTGGGTCATATGATAACTCTATTCTTAATTTTTTGAGGAGCCACTATACTGTTTTCTATAGTGAGTGTACCAGTTTACATAGATCAAAGATTCTTAAAGGAGTTCACAGCTGGGCTCTGGGGAGTCTAAAATTGCCCAATTTTGGGTGCAGAGATAATGTATACTTTTTTCTTGAGGGAGATTTCCACCAGGTTTTTAAAATTGGCTTTGACCCATTGGCTGAGAACTCTTGAGACCAGGGGCAGAGGAGAAGGTGAATAAAGTTACATGCCAAACTTGACCAGTTGAGAGTTGCTTATTGGAAAATTTTCATGAGTAAAATGGGTCAGCAAGGTAATTACCAATCCAGACATCAGCTGAAAGATGTGGGTTTCTCCTTATACTCCAGCAGAGGACATAGGACTTTCCTGCGGTCAGAGAGCAAAATATTGTCTGTCAACAGGCATAAGGGATCTTTCTGAGGTGATGCAAATGTTCTAGACATGTGTATTAGTTTCCTAAGGTTAGTGTAACAACGCTACACAAATTTAGTGGCTTAAAACAACAAAAACAATAGCCCTGGCCAGATGGTTCAGTTGATGAGCATCATCCCATATACCAAAATGTTGTGGGTTTGATCACTGGTCAGGGCAAATACCGGTACCGAGGCTGTAGGTTCAATCCCCAGAGAAGGCATGCATGTGAGGCAACAGATTGATGTTTCTCTCTCACATTGATCTTTCTCTCTCCTCCCTCTCTCTTCCTCTCCCTCTAAGATCAATTAAAGAAAATATCCTTGGGTAAGGATTTAAAAAACAACATAAACAATAGCAATTCATTCTCTCATGGTTCTAGAAGCCAGAAGTCCAAAATCAAGGTGCGAGCAGACCTGTGCTCCCTCAGAAGCCTTCTATGGGAGGATCCTTCCTTGTCTCTCCCAGCTTCTGGTGGCCCCAGTCATTCCTTGGTTTGTGGCAGCATAACTGTTGTCTGTCACACAGCATTCTCTCCCTGTGCTCAAATTTCCCTCTTCTTAGAAAGACATCATTCATGTTGATTAGGGTCCACCATATTCCACTATGATCTTATCTTAAACTTAACTAATTATATCTACAACAACCCTATTTCCGAATAAGGTCTCATTCTGAGGTACCAGTGTTAAAGCCTTCATCATATCTTGTTCAGGCGACACATTTCAATCCACAAAAAGTGAATAATGGTGCTGCTTGCAACTCTGTGTAAATTGACAGAAATAGATGAATTTTATAATATGTAAGTGATATCTCAATCAAGTAATTTTTTTAAAGTGGCAAGGAGAACTTCAGACCATTACTGGCAGGTCTTGAAATATATATAGACAGCACTGAACCTAAACACATTATCTGAAAATTTCAATGACAAATTCAGTGAATCAAGTATTCCATTTCTTATATATAGCTCAGAGACATACTCACATGGATTTAGATAGCAAAAAAAGCCAAAGGGTGAAGAAATGAGGATAGGACATGGGGGTGAGTAGGGAAGGGTAAAGTGGTGGCAGGAAAATGGAAAAAATTAGAAAGAACCCAATTTCCATCAATTTAAGGGAACGATAAATTTAAATATAGCCAACCATGGAATACTATGCAACAATCGCAAAGAATAAGATAGTTTTATATTTAGTGACATGGAAAGGAATCTAAGACATTGTTCTGGGGGGAAGCAAATAAAAGACTGATACAAAGAGCATGAATCCCTGGCTGGTGTAGCTCAGTGGATTGAGTGCGGGCCTGCGAACCAGAGGATCGCGGTTCGATTCCCAGTCAGGGCACATGCCTGGGTTGCGGGCCAGTTCCCCGCAGGGGACACACAGGAGGCAATCGCACATTGATGCTTCTCTCCCTCTCCTTCTCTCCTACCCTTCCCCTCTAAAAGATAAATAAATAATAAATTAAAAAAAAAAAAACAAAGAGCATGAATCCATGTATATAAAACAAATAAGAATCAATGTTGAAGAAAATTATGCTGCACGTTTTCTGAGGATACATGTATAATACAAATAGTATCTAGCATTTACTACATGCCAGGCACTATTGTAACAGACTGGCACATGCTAACTTGTTAAATTCTCAGACCAGCCCTGGCTGCTATAGCTCAGTAGATTGAGCATGGGCTGCAAACCAAAGGGTTGTCAGTTCAATTCCCAGTCAGGGCACATACCTGGGTTGCAGGCCAGTTCCCCAGTACAGGGAACGCAAGAGGCAACCACACATTGATATTTCTCTCCTTCTCTTTCTCCTCTTCCTCCTCTCTAAAAATGAACAAATAAAATCTTTTAAAAAATTCTCAAAACAATTTAAGTACTATTGTTATATCCCATTTCATGATGAGGAAGCTAAGGTTGCAAAGAAGTTACTCCTCTAGGACTACTGAGAGGTATAAACAGAATTTGAATCTAGGCTTGTCTAAATTCAAAGGGCTATTCCTTATGTTGTTATATGTATTCTAGAAGAATACACATAAACTTAATGAGTAGTTATTTACCTTTGGGTAAAACAGGGGGAAGTCCATGACTCCAGATAGTAACCAACGGGATTTTAGCGTTTAATTATTTGACAAATGCAGAAAATAATCCAGAGATCTTTCTCGGTTTTTTCCAATGATCCTGTCTCACAAAACTGTAGTAAAATAGTGTGATCAGAACACTGACATAGATGTAATCCAGTGTCTGGTTCATATTTACTCACTTCCACTTGTACTCATTTGTGTGTATATAGTTCTACGCCATTTTTTAAGCAGGACTTACTACTGCTATCTTGTTAATTATTTTCTGATTGCATAATCTTTCCCAACCCTTCCAATAGAATCATATCTCAAATTTAATTAAGCATTCAATGTTTACAATTTAACTACTTACTCACTGATAGGTCATGACCTAGTCAATACATATCAGTTAATGGCTGAATCAAGCAGTGTATTTTATCTTTTTTCAGTTATATAAATGTATTGTTTCCTGGAGTTGATAATTATTTTATTTTTTTATTTGCTTAGTTTTCTATGTATAAATTACTTGACACTCTCCATAGAACTGAGATTGTTCCACTACTATTTTTCTCATAAATGAATCCGTCATTCCATTGGTTGCACTGTTTGCCTGGAGTTTCTCCACTGATATTTCTCAGATCCCTGCTTTCTTTTTCCAGCCTGTCTTTGTTGCTCTCAGGGCTTCCTTCACAGCTGTCATCTGGGCACTTTCCTTCCAACCCATTCTTGAAATTATTTTTGCCTCCACTCTCTGCTTCCTTAGGAAACTTATTTCTTCTTTTGATTTATTATACTTCTTTTAGGTTGAACACATTGTCTAAGAGCTTTCTGAGAAACTACAAATATAAAAAAATAAGTTCTCTCATATTTGATCTATAGTTTGAATGGGTATAAAATTATTGTCTGCAAATCATTATTAATCAGAATTTTGAAATCTCTGCTCTATTGTCTCCTAGTTTCCAAGGCCATTGTTATGAAATCTAATACTATATTGATTTCCAATACTTTGTACTTTAAGGCATTGTAATTTTTTTCTTTACTTCCCTTGTTTTAAAACCTAATTATATGTCTTGGTTGGCATTTTTTTTTCACTTTTTTGTTCTGGGCATAGGGTTAGGAAGAGAGTGTTTTTCAAACCTGGGACAATTTTCATATATATATATATATATATATACACACACACACACACATACATATTTATATATATATTTATCATTTACTCTCTGTAATCCTTGTTCTATTTTTTGAGAAGTCTTTTTAAAAGTAAAATATTGTACCTCCTGGATTGACGCATGAATTAAAAATATGTTTATATGCCCCTGGCTGGTGTAGCTCAGTGGATTGAGCGTGGGCTGTGAACCAAAGTGTTGCAGGTTCGATTCCCAGTCAGGGCACATGCCTGGGTTGTGGGCCACGTCCCCAGTGGGGGCCATGCAAGAGGCAACAACACATTGATGTGTCTCTCTCTCTCTCCCTCCCTTCCCCTCTCTAAAAAATAAATAAATAAAATCTTTAAAAAATTTGTTTATATGTGACTGTGGGTGTCTTTATCTTTTGGTCTTACTTCCTCTGAAATGTCCTTAATTTTATGTTCCAACGCTCATAATTATTAAGTTCTTTTAAAAGATGTTTTCTTTTAAAATAGTTCTTTTATACACTGAGAATTTCTTTATTTATGGTATCCTGTTTCAAGGGTGTTTCATGAGTTATAATATAATATTAGCTATAATACTAATTAAGCCAGGGAGTATTTTAAGAATTAGCTCCTTTAATCCCTAACTGAGATAAGTCAGTTATTCTCCAAAAGAAAAGGAAGGCACTGATGACAGAAGGAGAGAAAATGGTTGTGGGACAGGAACAGCGACAGGGCAGTTCAAAGCCTTACGTGTCTACCAGGCCTCAGGCACCCCTGCAGGCTCAGGGGCTGGGAAGAGGGAGAGAACAACAAGGCACCACGCCTGCTGCCTTCATATCCTTTAACAGAGTTGGAAGCTAATGTCATTTGCCACTTCTCAGTCCCTGATGAATTCCTCCCCCAGTGCCTTGAAGCAGCCAGAAGCTCCGCAGGAAAGGCAGGCTGGAGCAGGAGGAGAGAAAGGAGGGGACCCAGGAGTTGCTCCTTCTTTGTGAAAAACTCTGATGGGAAAATTGTCAGCTGTACTCCCACTCTCCATAAGCCAGTGTGATGCTGCATCCATCTTAATCACCATCAGAGAGAGCAGGCATTTTAATAAGCAGCATTATTCATGAAAACTTTGTTCTCCTTTCCCACTTCCTTCCAAAATAAGATAGACATGAACTTGGAATGAACTCATCATTTGTCTCATTGTGCTTGTCTTCATTTTAAAACCCACTACCTTCTTCCCAGGGGCCCTATCCTCTGAACATCTTCTGGGTAGTAGATGAGGAGCAGCTGTCCACCTGGAGGGAGCTAGGATGTGGCTGAAAGTCCCTGGGTCCCTAGAGGGTAGGGCTCACTTGACCTGCCACTGGGAATTAAGAGACGGGGGAGACGGGATCCCTGCTGTGATGGAACTTAGGCTCATTCTCTCAGCCAATTGCTTATTTAACAAGTATTAATTGGTCACTTAATGTGTACTTTGCTGAGACTACAAACACTGAGTCGGATATGATTTCCCACTTCATAGGAACTATTGATTCATTCAGCAAATGTTTTTGAACTTTGGGACAGACCCCAGACTATATCATTAGAGTGCACATGGTCCCTGTACTTCATTGCTCTGTAGGAACAGTAATTGATCATGCGTATGTTTCAGGCTTTGTACTAGACACTGAGCTTACAGAGCCTGCCTGAGAAGAAAACTGAGGGAGAACAAAGTGGAACAAGGAGATGGGAAGAGACCAAGCCCTCATGATATCATTTGAGTGTCTGGAACCAGCCATGCCTGAAGCAGCCACATCAGAATAATCCCTAACCTGTTCCCATATGTGGGTTGCTAAATCCCTCTCTTGACCAAAAGCAGTTTGTGTTTTGTCCCAAAGTAATATAAGCCCTGAGACATCATCTATCTCAACTCTGCAGGCTTTTTAGAGTTAGAGAGGGACACATCAGGTATCTTCAATTTCCACGATGGTTTTCAAAAAGAAAGAATTTACAAAACTGAGGCTCAGAGAAATTAATTAATACTTAATTTTCTATAGGTCACACATCAATCATGTTACAGAGCTGAGATTTGGAGTAGGTATGTGTGATTATGAAGAACTCTTAATCATTGTGGTCGAATCCCCTTATAACATCACTTGGAAAAGATACTCTTAACTTCAAGTCACCAAACATTTTATGACGAAATTGTGTTTGAGTGTTTGTGTGTGTGTGTGTGTTATGCAATGCTTACAAAATGTATACGAATGGAATAATTTTATGCTCACTTTGCGAATGAGGAAACAGGCTCAGAGAGGTAATCTGGGAGACATCACTAACCTTTAAAAGGCAAATCTTGGATTAAAACCTAAACCCTCTAGCTCCAAAGGCCCATTAATGATCTTTCCAGCAAATCAGTTTCCTCAACTCCTTCAATAGTAGCTACAGGGAATCTATTTATATTTCAAAGAATGTGTACTTTACGGTTCACAGCTGCAGCCCATCTTACCTCTGTCCCATAACTCTTCACCCTGTGCACGTCCCAAACCCAAGGGGGAAGCAGGTGATGAGTCTTTGGTCAAAATGGCACTTTAAAAAATGTTCCTTCTACCTCTGCCTCAAAAGTCGTAGGGATATCATTTACTTTTAATCTGTTTTAAAATATCACACATGGTAAGTCAAACAATCCAAAGTATCTACAGTGAAACCTGGGTCTGTCTCTCATCTAAGATCCCAGTCCCACCCTGCAGAGGCAGCCACTGCTAATGAATCACACATTATTTCAGAAATGATCTGTGCACGCAGATGCCCGTAGCTGGTAAGTATCATGCATCTAGAGCAGTAGTTCTCAACCAGGAATGTTTCTATATCCCTGCCTCCCCGCCTCAGGTGACATGTGGCCATGTCTGCAGACCTTTTTTTTTTTTTTTTTTAAGATTTTTTATCTTTAGAGGGGAATGGAAAGAGAGAGGGAGAGAAATATCAATGTATAGTTGCCTCCCGTGGCTCCCCATGATGGGAACCGTCCTGCAACCCAGGCATGTGCCCTGACTGGGAATCGAACTGCGATTCTATGGTTCGCAGGCCCATGCTCAATCCACTGAGCTACACTAGCCAGGGCTTGCAGACCTTTTTTATTGTCACATCTTGAGAGCTGTGGGCATTGCTGCTGGCATCCAGTGGGCAGAGGTCATGAATGCAGCTAAATGGCCTATCATGCACAGGACGGTCCCAACAGCATAGATCACTTGCCCCAAAATGTCAATAATGCTGAAGGTGAGAAATCTTCATGTAAAAGAATAATTTTCTAACTTGCTTTTAACACTTAGCAACACTTGTTGGACGTGTTTTTATATCAGCTTACACTGATATGTGTCAGTGCTTTAAATAGCTTCCCTGTATTCTATTATATGGATCTGCCTTAATTCATTTAATTAGTCTGCTATTGATAAACATTTACGTTATTTACTGTTTAGGGCAGTTACAATGCAGCAAGGAGAAAGCTGGTCTAAACACATCTTTGTGCACAAGTTAATGTATCTGTAAGATCTATTCACCCAGGGTCTATCACTGAACCAAAAGGAAAACACTTTTTGCTTTGACAGGTATTTCCCAATGGCTCTTACAAAAAGCTGCCCTGGTTTACACACCCACATCAGCGAATGGGAGTACCCATTTCCTCACACTCTCACCTAGACTGAGTTTTATCAAACATTTTTCATTTTTGTCAATTTGATAGATAAATCATTGAATCTCATAGCTATTTAAAATAGCATTTCTTTAATCACGAGCATGGTTGAACATCTTGCATGTGCCTACGTTATCTGAAGTTCCTAGAAATGATTCCTTATTGCTATAGGAGCAGGCGATGTGCCTTTTCAGAAGGAGGCTTTATTTTAACACCTCTTTCCTCCACTCTTGGAGCCCCACTGATTCTCTGGCAGAGACATCAGAAAGTGCAAAGATGGTGTCAACATACTCATGACTTCATGCTTTTCAGAAGCCTACGTAGTAGAGCCAAGTAGGGAATCCCAAGTCAGCCCACCTACTCCCGATGAGCCCTTATCTCTATGACCAGAAGTGATTTTCCTAGACAACCCAAGAGAAATGAAAGTTGCGGAAAATCAGAAGATGGACTATGGCTGTGAGTAAGCAGATTAATTTGTCTTAGGTTAATTTGAAAACTACATTTCTGTTTTTAAGAGTAGAGCTGAGAGATATTCTTTATTCTGTGAATGTTGAGGTCTTTCTACCAAGAAGGCAGATACCCAAAGGGTAAGTATTTATAAATCAAAAGAAAGCTGTAATTCCACCTTCATCCTCCCAGGAGACCAGGAGACAGGGAAGAGAACAGGGGTACAGCATCTCACCACCCAGCGAGGGTACCATGTGTACCAGTGGTGAAGAACAGAGAAACGTGACAGTCCCCAAGAGCTAACTGCACCTGGAATAGTCAGGGAATGAAAAGTTCTTCTTCCAGAATGGACAACACTAGAAGTCTATCGAAAGTGTATCTGTGCTGTTGCTCAGGCTGCCCAGGGACAGAAAGTTGTGGGCTGGATTTTGTACAGGGCAAGCTGAGTATTGAGAGCAACCAGGTGCTTAAGGGGATGGGCTTCCCAGGTGCTGGTCACTCATCAATTAATTTTCATTTTGTTGCCAAATATCAATCATTCATTTATACTTTAAAGTCCACACTTGTTCTTAATTATAATACTTCATAAACTTGCCCAGAGGAAAGGGCAGAGAGGGTTGTCCCGCTGTAAATACCTTTTGTTGACTAGACCCCAAATTATTATGCCATCAGTCTACCCAAAGTATCATATTCTATATTCTATATTATTTATTTATTTATATTTTTAATTGTATTTTGATAAGCCAGTCAAAGAAAGACAAACACCATATGATTTCACTCACATGTGGAATCTAATGAACAAACTGAACTAACAAGCAAAATAGAGACAGATTCATAGATGGAGAACAGGATGACAGCTCTAGGGGCTGAGACAGTTGGGGGATGGAGAGATCAAGCAAAAAAGAAAAAGGACTCTATATTTTATATTCTATATTCACTGCCCCAACCTAAGAGAGGGTTATACATTTTTGCCCATTGATAGCAGGTGTGGCCATCTGACTTGTTTTGGCAAATGTAATGTGAACCACAGTGACGTGAGCCAGTTGTGAAAAGATGTTTGAATAGTTACTGTTGGGTATTCTATTTCCTCTTTTTCCCCTGCAACACTAGCAGCAATACCCCAGGGAGACTTCTTCTATCAACCTGGATGCTCGTTTTGGCTGCAGTAACTTTGGAAATCAGAATGTATGAGTCCTCTAGCTTTGTTCTTTTTCAGAATTGTTTTGGCTGTTTGGGATTTCCTTGTATTTCCATGTGAGTTTTAGGATCAGCTTGTCTAATGTTGCAAAAATGGAAGAAGGATTTTAATAGACATTGTGTTAGTTTGGGGAGTATTGCCATCTTAACCTGAAGCCTTCTGATCCATGAATATAGGCTATCTTTCCTTTTATTTAGGTCATCTTTAGTTGCTTGCAATGATGTTTTGTAGTCTTCAGTGGACAAGTGTTACACTTTTTTCATTAAATTTCCTGAGTATTTTTATTATTTTTGATGCTATTGTTAATGGAATTATTTTTTATTTCTTTTTTAGAGTGTTCATTGCTAATGTTTAGAAATACAACTGATTTTTGTATATTGATGCTGTATCCAGTTACTTTGCTGAAATAAATTATAAGCTTTAGGAGGTCCCACTTCCCTTTGGATTTTTTGTATACAAGATAATGTTATCTACAAACAGATGCCAGGATGCCAGTTTTTCATCTTTCCAATCTGGATGACTTTTTTCCCCTAATTTCCATGGCTGGAAACTCTACTACAATGTTGAATAAAAGTGGCAAAAGTGGACATCCTTGTCTTGTTTCTGATCTTAAGAGAAAAGTCCTTTACCATTAAACACATTATTAGCTGTGGATTTTTAATAGGTACTCTTTATCAAGTGGGATGAAGAGGTTTCTAGTCTTACTTTATTATTATTATTTTTTTAATCAGGAAAGACTGTTGAATTTTCCCAGATGCTTTTTCTGTTTCTAGTAAAATGATCATGTGATTTCCCCCTTAATTCGATTAATGTGACATATTATATTCTTTGATTTTCATTTATTCAGCTAACCTTATATTCCTGGAATAAATCCTACTTGGTCATGATATATAATCCTTTTTGTATTTTGCTGGATATGTTATTTTGTTGAAGGATTTATGACTATATTTATAAGAAATATTGGCTTGTAGTTTTCTTTTCTTGTGATATCTTTGCCTGATTTTGGTATCAAGGTAATTTTGGCCTAACAGAATGAGTTGGAAAGTATATCTTACCCTCCTTTTTTGAAAGAAGATTTTGTGAAAATCATTGTTGTATCTTCTTTAAACATGTGGTAGAATTTACCAGTGAAGCCACCTGGGTTTGTTATTTGTTTTGTGTAAAGTTTTCCTTAACTTGATATTCAGATCTCTTTGAGACAGTGTTGGTAATGTGTCTTTATAGAAACTTGTCAATTTTATCTAGATTTTATAATTTGTTGGCATACACTCATTCATAATACTGTTAGAGTTTTTTTGTTTCTGTGAGATCAGAAGAATGACACCACTTTTGTTCCTGATTTTACT
This sequence comes from Glossophaga mutica, assembly GCA_039655065.1. Taxonomy (NCBI): domain Eukaryota; kingdom Metazoa; phylum Chordata; class Mammalia; order Chiroptera; family Phyllostomidae; genus Glossophaga; species Glossophaga mutica. The sequence goes on from CM077305.1 coordinate 104,605,249, forward strand.
GATTTGAGTATTTCTCTTTTCTTGTTCAGTCTATCAATTTTGTTTATTTTCAAAGAACCAAAGTTTGGTGTCATTGACTTTCTTTATTGTTTTTCTTTTCTCTATTTCATTAATTTCTTTTCTGATTTTTACTATTTCCTTCCTCCCATTTGCTTTGGGTTTAGTTTGCACTTCTTTTTCTGGTCTGTTCATGTAAAGGGCTAACTACTGACCTGAGATCTTTCTGATTGTCCCACACCTACCAGTTTGTTCTTTGTTGATGTCGTTGCTGCTACTACTGTTTGTTTAGTGACTTTCCTTTTCCAATTTTTTAAAAGCTGTGTTTCTTGTTATGTGTAGACGTAGGAGTGGAACCAGTAAGTCACCCATTCTTTGTGTTGGGTCTCTTTTGTATGTTGGAGCAGCCCTTCAATGCTCAGGCAGGCAAATACAACTCTTCCTTAGCTTTCACCTTCTACTTGTGTAAAGACTCAAAGTCAGTCAGAAGTGAGAACTAAGGGTCTTATCAATTCTCTCCTGAGGATGTGCAAAGCCCTGGGCATGCAGTTTTATGTCTGTGTGTAACACTCTAGAATATTCTCAGGAATATGTTGCTGGGGACCCTGGCCTGGGCGCCAGATGTGGGGGGGCTCCGCCCGCAGAGCCCCATCCCTCCGTCACGGATGAAAGTAAAAACTACCAAGACATCTTGTGCTTGGGGAGGAAAGGGGTCAAACTCTCAGAGGAGAATGACCAGAGCCCCTTCCTCACTAGGCTTTTATTGGGTTCCAATACACCAGAATACAAGTTTAACATGTCAAAGAAATCTGAGGGCTTAATCCGAGCCAGTGTTTGTCAGGAAGGGGGGTTGCCAGACTTTGGGAGACATGCTCTTTTCCTCCTGGGACACTTGTCACCTCAGGAAGAGCACTCTTAGCAAAGCAGGTTTCACAGGACTTTAGAAATTCTTTCTTATGCCAATCACCCAAGGAGCCGTTCTGGCCAGGACAGGGCTGCACCGCTCACCCCCACAGTTTCAGGCTTTAAGGCAATTAGGAAGCAGGAGATATCTCCCAGATGGAAATGAGGACTCGGGCTATGTCAGAATAGCCAGGGGGCGAGGGTCCATCACATCCTCCTTGCTGCAACCCCCCGAGTCCTTCCATGAGGCCTTCCAAGTGGTCGCGTCTGGCTTAGGTTGCCCCTCCCATGAGGAGTCTTACCCGTCATTGACTGCCAACCAAGCTATAGGGCCAGAGATGGGTAAGGCAGAAGCAGTGCTCCTGCCAGGGAGATAAGCTTTGTCTCCTTAATAGGTCACATCCTTGTGACAGAACAGACCCAGATGAAGTGGGTCCCTTGGGCTCTTACACAGCCCACCATGGGGTGAGGGTTACAACTCCTGAAACCAGGCTGAACGGTCCGCAACAATATGTCAGACATTTTCAGAATCATCAATGGACATCTTATCTTTTACCATTTCCTTTTAAAATATTTGGTCAGCTTTTTGTTTGCTCAAATGTATATAGCTACCTCAAGACAGCTGTTACGTTTAACAGTTGTCACTGATTGTTTTTGCCAAATGCCTCCAGGGAAAATGTTGTTCACATAGAGAATGCTTTGATTGAGGTCAAGTAAATACAAGCTTTGTTAATGGATGTTCCCAGGGACTGTCAGACAGGTCAATAATGATAATTACCTGAGAATGGTGCTTCTGGAGAGCTCCAGTCTTTTTCTTTCCCTTCCAATGGTTGCTCATCTGTTGGTTTTCACTGTGGTCACAAGCCACTGGTTTTCAAGGCTATCCTGGGGCTAAGGAGGGAGATTTGAATGGGGTGAGTTAAAATGCCACAAAGCTCTCTGTTTGCAACAATATTGAGCTGTTTTTCTTAAATAAATGCTATTTAGATAGTTGCAAACCTTTGGTTAATTTCCAGAGTTCTGAAAAATTGGTTTTGACCATTTTTACTAGTGCCATTTATATGGAAGAACATATTTTTGGAAGTTTCTACAATTCCATTCCCACTGATGTCCCTCTGATGTCCCATCAGAGGATGGATGTTAAATCTGAGTCTAAAAGCTTTATTTTTGTAATCATTTTATAAGATGTCTCTCTCATTGCACAGAAGTTTCCACAAGGGCATTAATCCAATTTTTCTTGTTTACCATTATATCCCTCTATACCATTGTACCATTATATACAATGCCATGCAGCAAGCATGCACTACACATTTGATGAATCAAAGAATGAATGAATGAGTGAATGAATGAATGTTCCCCGTAACCAGCCAAGAATTAAACCAATAAAAATCTGAATTTTAGCAGGCATATTAATAGGTTATGTATTCTGCTTCATTTTCTCTATTCTAAAATGCTGTAAGTTGTAAGATACACCATCAGTTTAGAAACTAAGGAGAAGAAAATTAACATTTTAAAGGTCTAAATTAATTGTATGTCATTTCCCAATTTGAGAAATTTTTAAAAAGATTTTATTTATTTACTTTTAGAGAGGGAGAAAGAGAGAGAGCGAGAGAAACACCAATGTGTGATTGCCTCCCATGTGACCCCCACTGGGGACCCGGCCTGGAACCCAGGCATGTGCCCCAACTGAGAATCAAACCGGCGACCCCTTGGTTACCAGCCCATGCTCAATCTGCTGAGCCATGCCAGCCAGGACTGAGAAATATTTTTTTAGAAAATGTGTGTCTTGAATTTGGAAATGTGGCAGCGTTCCTTGTCTTATAGAAATAGAAACTGAGGTTAAGAAATTTGTGGCAATTTCCCCAAGATCACATAACCATCATGCAACAGAGTCAAATGTTAACTAAGGTCTGGTTGCACAACCAGTATCCTTAGCCATCAATCTATAGAGGAGGTAGTACAGGACAGTAGCAGACACCAAACCCTGGAGTCAGACAAACTTAATCATCTTAGGTTTGCTTCATGAATGCTAAGGACTGGGGTCAATGACTGACCAGAACCTGCTTCAGGAGACCGTAGTCTGAAGTTTCAATTGTCCCAAATCAAGGCAGTGTGACCCTCATTCCTAACATTGAGATGATGCTACTGAGATGGTGTCAGAGTAGGCATTATGTTGGAATATGCCACAGCCCCTTTTGCCTTAGAATGGGCTGCCATCAGACCTAAGATTATATGCCTGCACCATATTTACTAAAAGAAAGCTCTCATCCAATGTAACCTAAGATAAAGTGAACATAAGCCCCTTGGGGATGAGGCTCTTGTCTGTCTCAACCACACTTATTTTCCCAGCACTCAGCAGATATTTGTTAAGTGAATGAAAGACATTGGGAATCTAATCAACAAAACAAACAAACAAGCATAATATAACCAAAGTCATTGAAATTGAGAACAGGCTGAAAGTCACCAGAGGGGAGAGGGGAGGGAATTTCAGGGGAAAAGGGGAAGGAAGGGTTTACAGGAACAAGTGTAAAGGACACATGGACAAAAACTATGAGGGGTGGAAATGGGAGGGAGGTGGGAAAGGCTGGGGTGGTGGGTTGGGATGGGAGTAAAAGACAGAAAACTGTACAAGATCAACAATTAAAATAAAAATTGAAAAAAAAAACTCTAAGGTCTCTAAAAAAGTTTTTGATATAAATAAATGAATGAATGAATGAATGAATGAATAAACAAACATTAGAAATATAATCGGTAAACAAAGCAAAAAATAAACAAATAAAAAAGAACTCTGAGGTTTCCATCAGCCATCTCTAGCTTAGCCTGTCCTACTGACCTGGAGACTTTCAAAAGCTGACTGAGGGATACAAAATTCCAGGAATCCACATAAGGAATGTATGAACATGATAACCTCTTAATGCAGCTCTCCTCCCTAAGGACAAACTTTTCAGCAGTGGTGATATATTAAACCACAGTCAGGTGTTTATACAGTCTTTGATCCTATATATTGCCTCACCAAGCTCACAGTAGGTGCTCAGTATATATATATAAAATGGACTGATACAAAAATGAATAGACAGATGTCAAGTGAGGAGCATGTCTTTTATCATGAAGGTATATCACTGATCTTACTCCCTTTTTTCTCTAACCTCACTTTGTAGAAGTGTTTCTACCATGGGTATTCATTTGCCATCACACCAAGTGAGAGCTGGGTGGACTATAGCAGTGGTTCTCAACCTTGGCTTCCACAATGGAATCATCCAGATGGTTCCACCCTACATCCAATGAAGCATTACCTCCCCAGGTGATTCTAATGTGCAGCTAAGGTTGAGAATCATGAAGAATAGAGATGATCTCTATTGGAGGGTCTCAAACTTTAGATTCGTCAGCTTCAAATGAAGAACTTGCTTTAAAAATCACTGTGGGTAGAAAGTAGACAGGGGAGGGCAAGAATAATGTGGGAAATGTAGAAGCTAAAGAACTTATGACACATGGACATGAACTAAAGGGGGGAATGTGGGTGGGAGGGGTGTGCAGGGTGGAGGGGAATGATGGGGGAGAAACAGGACAACTGTAATAACATAATCAATAAAATATATTTAAAAAATATGGATTCAGAGAATCCACTCCTAAACCTACCATCTCAGAATCTGGATTTTAGCCACTTCCCTAGCTGACCAGCCAAGTTGAGAACTGATCCGGCTTTACTCTTCCATTGATCACAGAAGCAACAGCACAAAGAGGAATATGGCTTCCAAATCTGTATCTCTCAGGTTTTAGATCCCCTCACTCAACACAGTGCTTAACCATAGTATGTGCAGAATAAATCTTTGTTGGCTGAATAGTTTTTGAACAACTTTTACCTTATTCCTTACGAGAGGTGGTATCTCATTGTGATGAAATTAAAAGGCCCTGGAGACAGACTTCCTGGGTTCAAATCTCAACTCTGCCATATACTAACTTTGTCACTTTGGGCAAGTTACCTAACACTCTGCCTCCATTTTCTCATCTATATCACGGCAAGTGTAATAGAAGCTACCTTGTATGGTTGTAAAGATTAAATGGAGTTAATTCACTTAGTTCAGTTGACAGAATCAATAAGGAAAAATAAAAGGACTTACTTCCGCTAAAATATTATTTGTTATTTATCTGAAATCCAATTTCAACTTGGTGTCCTATATATTTATCTGCTAATTCCGGCAACCCTATCACTGAGAAAAGTGCTTGCCCAGCAAGGGCTAATAAGTGTTTCCTATTACTTTTCAAAATTTGTATTATTGAGCCCATTCTATTCCAAGCCTTTCCCTCAGAGTAAAGAGCCCTTCAGTACCTTACTAATTTGCTTTCCAATAACACTAATGCATGACTCATCAGAGGGCAGATTAAAGCTTTTTATTACTAAGCAAACATTCCCTGAAAAGAAAATAAATTTGTTAAAAATGAGATTATAGTGGGAACACTTAAAATAGTTAACTAAACAAGATATTTTTATGAACCCTCACATGTGTGAAAAACTCCCCTTTTCATACAATTAGGATAATTATAAATTATGTTGTTTTTCAAAGAAGGTCCATTCGGCAACACCTTCTCAAGCCAGTTCAGGCCAACAATATTACCTCAGGAAAATAAACTCTTATTAATAGAACTTCCTTTTATTTTATTTTCAAGATGGTGTCAGAAAATCCTGGATTTTTGAATCCTGGATCTTCTATTAGTTAATTGTGTGCCTTTGGACAAAGGCATTTTGCATTTCATTTCCTCGTTTTGAAAATGGGGCCACCATACTAGATGGTCTCAGAGATCCCCCCTGGGGGTCATTGACTCGACTCCCCATTTCCTCTGAGGTCTGTGTCCACAGCAGAAATGGCCCCAAGCAGGCCAATCAAGACAATGCATATTTGCAAATACAAGTTACTTTGGTTGTTACTAGCCCAAGAGTAAAAGCAGACAGAACTGCGGTCATGGAGCCCTAAGTTACACTTTGGAATCAGCAAGGCAATTTTACATGCTCATGCCAGGTCTCCACCCCTAGAGATGCTGACCCAGTTGGTCTGGCAAGGGTTCAGATGTACTTCAGCTGCCTAGGTGTTGCTGTAGCTGAGCTCCATTAGCCTCGCTGGCATCCATGAGCTCAGTTATTGTCCTCCTCTCATATTACTTTCAAACTTACCCCAAATCCTCCAAGATGGGGTTCACAGGATCACATGTCACATTGCTCCAGATCACTAATTTTCATTGGAACATGGCTCTGCTTATTATGATTCAATTAGCATAACGAGAGAATCCCACACAGGATCCACCCAGAGGGGCGGCAGCACAGTTTGGTCTCGTCTGCACCCTCTACTTCCCTTGGCTGAGCATCTGTTTCAGCTTATCTAACTCCTGGTGACAAGAAAGTAAAGTCTCTGTAGCCTCCCCACATCATGACTCACAGATCTCACTGTCCAGGATACATTCTCCTCAACCCAGCAATTTAGCACACTTCATTTCTTTGATTACTATGAAATATTCTGAACGTACAAAAAGGTGCAGACTCATTTAATAAACTAGCAAGCAGCCATTCCCATCTCCTAGAGTGAACAAATGCCAACGCTTTTTCAGACTTTCCTCTGATATCTTCTCTAATCACGTGCCTTTAATTTTCTCACAGGTGTTACCATACACTGAAATTAGTGAGCACTCCTCTTATTCTTGGTATTATAGTCTTTTTATATACACAAATGTTAATATACAACATAGGACATTGTTTTGTATGTTTTTAAAACTATATACAAATGGAATCACACTCAACACATTATGCTGCAGCTTGCTTTTTTCATTCCATGTTTTGTTTGAGACTTATCTAAATTCAGTTTGTTGATTTTAACAGCTAATATTCTACTATGTAAATACCTAACCCTGTATTTATCTGTTCTGGTGCATTTTATTTTTACCAACATAACATTTAGACTATTTCCAAACACACATATTCACATATAAATGATCTTACTTGCTAGAGAGTCTCTTCACTAGCAGAAAAATGTTTGATTACACACCCAAATTATTGCATATTCATTTATACACTGTGCACTTATTCTACTGTCAATCATGTATTAGATATCCATACAGCTTAATTTCTTTCTTAATTTCAAGTAAAACATCATTGAAAGTTCTAATACCTTCTTCCAACTGTTCTAACCAAAAGCATTTTATATATTTGTAAGTTAACCTAATGTTTTCCAATATTAGAGAGAATCCTCTGATCAATATAACCTATCGCTTTCCCACCAGCTTCAAGTGTCTTTGAAAAATCTTCCCTCAATGTTACAAGCTTACACACATTCTTTTCTCTTCATCTACACTGCCTTTACCCCTCCCATCAGGCTTTAAAAACTGTATAATCCAGTCTGGTCCAATTCCCATTGGTCTTTCTCCCAATAGTTATATGTTATTGCGGACCATTCAGGCTGGTTTCAGGAGTTGTAACCCTCACCCCATGGTGGGCTGTGTAAGAGCCCAAGAGACCCACTTTATCTGGGTCTGTTCTGTCACGAGGACGTGACCTACTAAGGAGACAAAAGCTTATCTCCCTGGCAGGAGTGCTGCTTCTGCCTCATCCATCTCTGGCCCCAATGCTTGGTTGGCAGTCAATGACGGGTAAGACTCCTCATGGGAGGGGCAACCTAAGCCAGACGCGACCACTTGGGAGGCCTCATGGAAGGACTGGGGGGAGCTGCAGCAAAGAGGATGTAATGGACCCTCGCCCCCCGGCTATTCTGACATAGCCCGAGCCCTCATTTCCATCTGGGAGATGTCTCCTGCTTCCTAATGGGCTCAAAGCCTGAAACTATGAGGGCAAGCGGTGCAGCCCTGTGCCAGCCAGGATGGCTCCCTGGGTGATTGGGCATAAAAAAGAATTCCTAAAGTCCTGTGAAACCTGCTTTGCTAAGAATGCTCTCACTTAAGTGATAAGTGTCCCAGGAGGAAAAGAGTATGTCTCCCAAAGTTTGGCAACCCCCTTTCCGGACAGACATTGACTCAGATTAAGTCCTCAGATTTCTTTGAAATGTTAACCATTGTTTGATCCTTGCCCCTGACATACCTGTATTCCTGTGTGTTTGAGCCCAATAAAAGCCCAGTGAGGAAGGGGCCCTGGGTCATTCTCCTCTGAGAGTTTGACCACCTTTCCTCCCCAAGCAGTCATGTCTTGGTAGTTTTTGTTTTCATCTGTGACGAAGGGATGGGGCTCTGCGGGCGGAGCCCCCCCACATCTGGCGCCCAGGACAGGGGCCCCCACAATATGTCATATTTTCTCCATTTGTTATGTTTCTGTATGTTGTGGTGATTCTGATATAGTGTCATGGTGGCTGTCGCAACTCCTTGGCTAATAATTCCCTGTAAGAGCCTACCTGTGCTACCAAAATTTCTTAAAATTTGCCCTTTCCTATCTCACTGTGTCAGAAGCCACCTCTGGCTTCCCGAAGGCTGGAAAAGCAATTGCAAAATCACCCCCATAATTCCATGTATCATGTGCACTGCTCAGAGACAGCTGATTAGCAACGCCTCTGCAGGTGATCTCAACTCAGTTTTAAGGACTTGTTGATTGAGTTGGTTAGTTAATCATCTGAAGCACAGGAAGGAATTGACAGTCTGTGAGTTTTTTGGAGAAGGCTTTTCTGAATTAGAGATGATTGCAGCCATTGACAATACAGATTTGAATTGTAATTGATACCCAATGGCCTGAAAGACTGTGGGACACCCAGGGATAAACAAGGGCTCATTAGCAGGTTCATGTTCTCAGTTCAAATTTTAGGGAACAAAACCAAGACCACCAACTCAGTTAGGTATGTGTGTCTGTGTACACACCTGCCTATTTCGGGAGGGAGCTTCATTTTCTTGGCCCGTCCTCCTAGCTGTTCATTTGTGTTAGAATTGGGAGCCATGCTTTCATTCCAAATGATGTAAATTTGATAGAAGCTGGAAAATGAGTCAGCGGACTCAGGGTTCAAGATCTCAGTTTCCTACTTGATGCAAATTTGAGCAAATGGCTTAACTTCTCATCTTGACTTCTTGTTCTGAAAAATGGGGAGAAAATAATACTATTTTCCTCTTATCTCTGTGAAAATTAAATGGGAGAATATCTGTAAAGTACCTGTGTGATGCAGGAGTTCCAAACTGGGAGCTACACTGCACTTATGTTCATGATATTCCAGAAAAAAACACCTGGAGGACCAGCAGGTGTGGACGTGCTGTGGACATACTATTTATGTACTCACAGTACAGGGGAGTGCAGCGGTGATGGCAGATGGGATCAAGAAAGACCACACCTTGTCTCCAGCCTTGGTGCTATTTACTGGGTTAGGGGAACAGTGGCAGCAGGGAGGGAGCCGCAGTAATATGTGAAAATGCTACAGAATTGTGATCAACAAAGGAACCTTGAGAAGGCTGGGACTCCAGATACAGGCTGTTTTCATCCCTCCTTATTGCTGCTGGCCAGACAACCACCTGTTCTCTGAGGTGATGAAGGGGCCATATCTTGAGTTCCCCTACAGCCTGGCCCGTAAGAGCTTAATAAATGATATCTATGGGTGGTATCTTCCCTTCGTCCGTTTTATGTATCCAGTTTGCCTGAATTCAGACTCAGCATGATTGGGTTCCACAGAGTAAACTCTGCAGGCTACCTGGCATTCAATAAGTACTCAACACAGGGTGGCTGCAAAACTCATGATCTCTGCGTGGTTGTGGCAATTATTGCTGGACATTTATTTAGATGTTCACCCTAGTGGTCAGTTTAATTCTTTAAGTTTAAGTTTTGTTGATTGGAACGCCTTGTTGTTCTAGTGACAGATGACTTTTGAGGTTTTTAAGATCTTTTAGAGAGGGAAGGAACTGTTTATAACTATTAACTCAGCTTTTTATAATGTAGATCTTTGCTATATTATCACATTGGAATGACATCAAAATCAGTGTAATGTGGGCTTCATAAGAGCAGAATGCAACCCAAGGTGAAATTTATGTTTGAATATATTCAGTATTATTACTACATAAAAGAAAAGGAAAATGTCCTAAAGGTTGCAGGCAATTCAGAGAAGTATTATTGGAAATGAAAAGAGAAAGAGTCAAATTATTCTACTACATTATGGGATAGAAATGTGTCATTGTTATTTGTTATTATAGTTAATAGCACTAGCACATTTATGGTCTCCTTTTAAAACTTCTTACACTTATGTGTCTTAAATATAGCCCACCATATTTAAATATCTAAAAACATTTACAAAGAGTAAAAGCAGCTGCTTTATAAGAGAGCAGAAAGAAAACTTATTAAAATATTGTTATATTTTAATCACACCTATTATTTGTTTAATTAGCACTACTATCAGTCATAACAGTTTGACAGTTAAATAGTCCTATTGTTTTATTTAAATAATAGCATTTTGTAATAGGAAATGAATAATACAACATAGTATGTCATTTCAAATAAATGTCTATTTTCATGTTTTTATGTCAAAGTAATAACATGTGGCAGACCCTTCTGCGTGGCGTGGGCCCAGCTCCCACTAGGAGATGCACAGGACCCACGCCCACAGATAGGTTCTCTCGTGGGGAATCAGATTTGCAATATACCTAGGCTGTTTTTGAGACTTGCCTCTTGCTAAAACTCCCTCACCCTACAAGGTTTGTAAGTGCTAAACCTTGCAGGAACCAGTGTAACTGGCTCAACCACTTTTGCCTTTCATTTGCTAATATCCTTCTTCTGTGATGTGATTAGGGGCATTGGCTCCTTTTGTTGTAACTGGGCAGAGTGAGTGAGGACCATCTTGTAATGTGAAGAGAAATAGAATAAAGGCCTGTCATGGCGAAGGCCACGGCTTTTGTTCCCCTTGAGAGAAAAGCCATGCTGTTGTCCTTTTTCCTCCACCGGACTCGGTAGTCCGTGTGTATGTTTTATTTCATCCATAATGACGCGGACACTGCTAGCCGGTGTCCGCATCAGCTGGAGCCCCAGAACAGGGACTCAGAGGCCACGAGCCATGGTCATTACGGACAACACACCAACTTGGTGGGAGTACGCATGCATCAGCCCAGGTAAGGGCCAAAGACCCTGAGTTCTTTTTAGGAATGCCGTCGGGTGTGTTGGATTCAGAGGAATAGGATTTTCTTCCTAGGTCGCTCTCTCTTGCTGCCGCTTTTCAACTCTACCTTCTTTAGTAAGCAGAAGCTTTGCTCCTTCTCCCAGGCTTTTGCCAGAGGCGACCTCAACCAAGCTCTGGGCTTGGGAGAAAGAGCAAACATTTTCCCTTTAATCAGCTTTAAAAACATCAACTAGTTACAGGACAGTTTACAGGCATCTCAGCAAATTCTTTCCTTTAAGCCAAGTCTTGCGGCCCATTTAGTTTTGCCTTTCCCTCCATCCACCTGCATAAGGATTTAAAGGTGCACGTGGAGAAAAAGCAAAATTGACACTGGTTTTGTAATCGCTGTGCTTGTGGTGGGGGAAATTTCAGAAATAGGTTCTTTTATTTGTTAAAAAAAATTTTTTGAAGGTTTTTGCGCTTCCTCAACCATGAGGAACAGGCTCTCTAAGAACAAGAGCAATGTTTTAGGTTCAGCAGCATCTTGGGGCTGCTGATTTTCTCCCAGATAAGGGATGTTTACATTTTGGAAGTATGGAAGGGAAGGGATGGATGCACACTAGCTGGTCCCTTCTCTCGCGGTTTGCACCAACTGCAGTTAGCCTTGCGCCCTATGCAGCCTGGGGTGGGGCGGGGTTTTGCTCCCCAGTTGGGGCCGGCTTTCGCTGAGGCCCAGTTGCGCCATGCCATGAGGACGCATGCCCCCTGCGGCACCCACCACCGGGTGGGTCTCTTTGCCCAGCCGAGCAGCTGCGAAGAGAAGAGATTGGTTTCCTCTCCTCTTTTTCTCCCCAGTCCGGTGCGCTCTGGAGGAGACCTTCCCTGCGCCAGGACACACCGGCACACTTGAGACCATTTTTTAATTAAAAGAAAAGTAACTGTATTTGCCAGTAGAGAAAAAACTGTTTCTGAGAGTTGTGAATGTGTTCATAAATTTGCCAATCTAAAGCATGTTATAAGTGGACTAGGGGGTGCCATGAGTTAAAAAAATATTAAAAATCCTCCTTGTTTATGCCAGAGCCGTGACCTTTATTGTAAAAATGAAATATAGGTATATTGTCTTCCATGTAAAACTAGCCCTTTTCCATGGAAGACAAAGTACCATTTTGTAACTCAGTACCTGTAAACACTGATCGTTTCCTTGGGTAAGAACTGGCTATTCTCCCAAAGGAGACAGTTAATCAGTCGAGTCACAAAAGGCCCTTGGCGCACAACCATTTTTGTCTAAAACATATTTTTTCAGAGCACCTTCCCCCCTCCCATCTTTCCCACTTTCCTTGAAAACTGTGAATGCATTGCAGCTTGCAGAAACGGCAAGGGGCCTGTCTTTCCAAGCTAAGCTAAAAATATACAAGCCCTCTGGCTTGAGGCCTTTAGTCATTCAGGACGGCCTCAGCAAATTAAAACTGATAATGACCCTGCATACCTTGCCCATTCTACTCAGGTTTTTCTTCAGTGTTGGAATATCCAACATAAAGCAGGAGTATCTTACAATCCAACCGATCAGAAAATTGTAGAATGAGCTCGTCATATTTTTAAAAACCTTCTTAAAAAACAGAAATAAGAGGGATTCATGAGTCCTTCCCCCCCAAAGTTTGATTATGTTAGCCCTGTTTACCTATAATTTTCTAAATTGTGATGAATTGTTTTGTATTCCAATTGAGAAACATTTTCAGAAGAAGTAGCCAAAGCCATCTTATCCTCAGGTTTTATATAAAAATCTGCTGGGAGATGGCTCTTGGCAGGGCCCTGTGGATCTCTTAACTTGGGGAAGAGGGTGTGTGTGTTTGTTTCCATCCCTACAGGTCCTGCCTGGCTACCAGCCAAAAGAGTAAAGCCTTATTGTGAGCGGGACAGACGGCCAAGCTCTGCTACCTGGAGCTGAGAACCAATCGACTGACAGACCAGATGGCCCAGCTGACCTTGAACAACCAGAAGGAAAACGGACATTTACACTGTCACTCACAGGCCTCGGTCTGCCAACAGGGGAGGATGGAGCCTGCCCCAATGACAGGGGCCAAGGCTCAGGCGCCTCCTGCAGAAAGCAACAACCCCTCGATGCCCCATAATGTTCAATGGTTGAACCCTAAAAACTATTTCTATGGACTGAACTTACAAGTTTTTGTCTTAGCAGCCCTTGGATCCATCCTTTGTCGTAATCCTTATTTGTGCTTTATATACAAAGGTTGTTCTCTTAAGATTGCATTCGGGAACAGCAAATAGTAGATTTCACAGGTTTAACAGCTACAATAGCATTTACAAACAAAAATGCAGGGAGATTAGATGTTGGGAACTGCCCTTCCTGGTCTCAGAGGCTGTAAGCCCCCATGGCTAGGCTGAGTAAAAGCCCAAGGGACCCACTTCTTCTGGGTCTGTTCTGCCAAGAGGACCTGAGCCACTGAGGAGACAAAGCTTATCTCCCTGGCAGGTTCCCTGGGGCAATCAGGCCTAAGAAAGAAAGAAAGCATAAAATCCTATGAAACCTACTTTGCTGATACCCTCAATTTAAATGATAAGGGTTCAAGCCTGAAATAAATTTGTTTCCCCAAACATTTTATGGCCCTTTAGCTATTTGACCCTGAGGCCAAATAGCTAAAGGCCCTCAGAGTTCTTTGAATGTTATCTATTTGACCATTACTGCCTGACAGTGATTGATTGGATTTAATCTGAGAATGTGGGTCTTTGGAACCACTGATTGATTACTGATTATAATAATGTTCTATGTATTTTGATATATTTGCAAATTATTTTCCCAGGGTTGTGTGGGAGACCAGCAAACAGCAAGCTTTGTGGGATTGTACCGGTTCTATTAAAGCAAAAAGGGGGAGATGTGGCAGACCCTTCTGCATGGCGTGGGCCCAGCTCCCACTCGGAGATGCACAGGACCCACGCCCACAGATAGGTTCTCTCGTGGGTGATCAGATTTGCAATATACCTAGGCTGCTTTTGAGACTTGCTTCTCGCTAAAACTCCCTGACCTCGAAAGTGCTAAACCTTGTAGGGACCAGAGTAACCAGCTCAACCACTTTTGCCTTTTCATTTGCTAATATCCTTCTTCTGTGATTAGGGGCATTGGCTCCTTTTGTTGTAACTGGGGATAGTGAGTGAGGATCATCTTGTAATGTGAGGAGATATTAGAATAAAGGCCTGTCATAGCGGAGGCCGAGGCCGAGGCTTTTGCTCCCCTTGAGAGAAAAGTCACGCTGTCGTCCTTTTTCCTCCACTGGACTCGGTAGTCTGTGTGTATGTTCTGTTTCATCCATATGACGCAGACACCGCTAGCCAGTGTCCACATCAATAACACACATATGTAATTATTTATTACACATTATATATATATTTTAAAGTGTGGTTTAGGGACTAGTAACATTGTCATTACCTGGAAGCTGGTTATAAATCAGGATCTCAGCACTCCCAGACCTACAGAATCAAAATCTGTATTTTAACAAGTTCCTCAGGTAATTTGTATGTACAATAATGTTTGAAATGTACTTATCTAAATATTTATACTACATGTAAAAACACACTCCTGCTCTCCTTAGATAGATGTGTCTTCTGTTTGTGCATAACATCTCTGTCTATAGCAGATACTACATGAAAGTGTGTGGGCCAAAGACTCAATGTTACGACGTTAAAGCATTGCCCATTGAGTAATCTGCAAGATCTCTTCAAATAGAGGCGCATGAGGCACTTAAACAAGACACTGGACATTTTTGCCAGCAGGTGAGCAACCGATGACATTTTTGTACACACGTTTTCACATGGCCCTTAAATGATCTATTTGCTGGTAGGGGCTCAATACATTTCAATTGAAGGCAACCTAGAAGATTTCAGGGGAGCTTTTATGTTTTATGAGATAAAGCTTTCCTTGGCAGAAATTTTTTGAGCTATGGAGTCATTCCACTGTTGTCCTCAATTTTTCCAGGTTTAAATACATAGGCTGTTCATGAAGTCCAACAAACAGATAACAAGCTGAGAGTTATTCCTGACATTATCATCATCATCACTATCATCATCACTATCATCACCATCCTCATCCTTTCTAGAACATTGTTATGATGCCCCAAGGTCCTTGTAGGTTGCTATCCACTTCTGCCCCCTCATCCCCCCTTACCCCAAGTTGTTCACTTCCTCATTCTTACTACCCACACAAGGACTGAACCCCCCAATGTTCCAACCAAAGAAATCAACCAGATATGGGTGCTTTTGATGTAATTGTCACTTGCTTTTAATATGATAGTCAATCAAAAAGTAATTAATTTCCAGGGAAGGAACCCCTTCAGAGAGCACAAGTCTTTTTAGATATTGGGAATCAAGCTTCTTCCAGAGGTTGATTAAAGAATAATTGAAATAGGAAATAATCTTTCAGGAGCTTATTATCATTAAATTGTCTATTTAATAAAGATACTCCCTGGTGTTCATTATAATCTGGTATTGTCTGTTTAATATTGTCTCTGTGATATATTATCTATTGAATAAAAATACTGAATGGTGTTAGCTATATTTGGATGAAAAAATCATCTTTCATATTAACTGAAACACATAAACCACCCAAATTCTGCAAGTTGAATGAGTGCTGACTGGAAAAACATCTCTTGTTGCTTGCTCTAAATTTGCTTCTCATTATTTTCTCAGGGCATCTCCTGTCTTTGTGTGATTCCATGTCTTCAGCAAAGAGACAATTGCTTTTCCCTCCTCCTTGGAGCATATGACCATCAGGGACTAGCTTCTCCTTCCCCAGATGCTGGTCTGTTTCATATTTTTGTTAAGGACCTAGTGGACACAAGTGTTTTGGAGGAAGCTCAAGCTAGTTCTAAAAGGCAGGGCATACCTGTCAGTGTGGTGCTTAGCCAATGGTAATAAAGACAAGAGACATGTCTAGAGTAGAGGCTCTCGAACTGGGCAGATCTCAAAAATATGTTTTCATTTTTATTTTTTTTTAGCATAGAATTTTAGCCCCACACCTTAGAACAGGGGTCCCCAAACTTGAGAATGCATTAGAAATCACATGGAATGTTTGTGACAATACCAATCCTGGGGTCCTAGCTCCTGAGTTTCTCATCCAGAAGGTCTGGGAGGGCCTGAGAATGTACATTTCTAACAAGTTCCCAGGATATGCTAATTTTATTGGTCTCTGGACAGCTCTTTGAGTGCTTCTGCCCCAGAAGTCCTGAATCAGAATATTTTGAGACTTGAGAATGCACATGTCTCTCATGCATGCTATGGCACTGTGCAGACAGAAGTTTAAGAACACCAATGCAATATGTGCTAATTCAAAAGCCAGCATTGTGCTAGGTTCAGCACAGAGGGTGTAGTAAAGGCTGGGCTCTGCTTGCCTCTGGAAGTCCTAGCCTCCATGATCTCCCAGCTGTGATTTCTGTCTGAGCTCTACCAAACCACCTACAGTCCCCCAATTCAAAACTGTTCTGCACCTTCATGACTTTGCACATGGTTTTGCATCCGTTCTGACTACTCTTCCCTACTTCTCTGTTTCACCCTTCAAAGCTCAATTCAAATGCCATAATCCTTAGTCCTTTTTCAGGAAAGAGCTCTTTCTCCAGGAAATTACAATCTGGCAAGGGGAGCCATAAAACGAGCAACTCTAAATTTCGATACTGCCTCTGTATTTTGCTGGATCTTGCACATATGTCAATGTTGGGCTGATTACCTAACAAAAAAATGGTTGTTTTCTGTGCCTGATTCTCCTCTTAGACTGTGACCCTGTGGAGGGCCAAATCTGCAACATTTCACCTCTGAGTACACAGGTCCCATAGAGAGTCAGTCACATGGTTGAGTACTTCCTAAATGTTTTCTGAGTTCAATATACCATAGCTTTCTTCCCGAAGGATAACAATCTTATGCTAACACAAATGTAGCAGTCACGGAAACCTTAATTATATTATTAGTTGACATCGAAATTCCTTTTATATGTGGGGGTGTTTTTGTTGAGAGAAATCCCTGAGAAGCCACTTGGGGTTTGAACAAATACTTGCAGTGCCTGGACTTTGGGGAAAAAACATAAGGCAATGAAAGAAAAGGCTATGCAGTTCTATGTGGGGAGATGAAAGGAAGGTGGCTTTGCTCCTGGGCTGGAGAAACAAGGAATATAGAAGAAAGGGAACTGGAGTGGGAAAAATAAACAGTAAAAGGGACTGAGGAACAGAATAAACAGCACTTCAGTGACAGTGGATTTTTTTATTACTTTGACTGGGGACTTTTCTATGCCTACCCTGGTACACCAACTCATAAATGCCTTCTGAGCGCTTTTGTTAGCATTTGCTTTGGGGAAATAAAAGATGAAGCAGAGTGCCTGGGTCAGATGTTGAGGATTGGAGCCAGGATTCATGGAACAAGATGATCCATGAGGTAAAGCAATTTAGTTGAATTAGGACACCACTCCATCCAGAAATACTCACCTAGTGTAACTAAATACTGGGCAGTCTTTTAGAACTGGGGGTACTGTAGTGAACAAAACGGAAAAGCCCTTGATCCCATTGGGTTTATGTCCTATGGATATTTAATATAATTGGCATGCTGAGTATTAACAAAGAAAATATAGTAGGGCAAGATGATGGTTTGGTGATGGTACATGATGATTCAGGAAAGCTTCTTTGGGGAAAAGATTAGAAGTAAAGAATTGAATAAAATGAGAAGTGAATGGTATGCTAGCCAGGGTAAGTGACCACTAGGCACAGGGAACAAGGAAAAAAGCCCAAAGGTGGAGAATGTGTGGCCTGATTGAGGGTAGCAAGAATGCCAATGTATATGGAACTGCATGAGCACAGGGAGGAGTGGAAGGAGACGGGGTCAGCCAGACAGCAGGGGGCAGATCACATGGGGTTGAAAGGTAAGGAACCCGGATTCTACCCTGACTGGGGTGGGATGTGGGATAGGGAGCCAGTGAAGAGTTGATCATAGAGAAGTGACAGGATCTTATCTGACTTTTCAAAGGCCTTTTTTGATTGCCGGGTGGAGCACAGACTATAAGTGGCAAGGGTAGAGGAGAGGAAACCAAATGACCCCAAAAATTAATGGGTATCTTGAGGAAGTCTCTGAACTTCCCCTGGCCATGGAATTGAGGTTTATGTCCATCTTTTGTAAATTAAATGTAGTTGGGGACCCTCTTGACCCCTGGATTTAGTTAGTGATACTTCTACTATTATTGACTATTGCTACTATTATTATTACTAATAATATTATACTGCTACTATTACTACTGCCATTATTGCTGCTAGTACTACAGAGTAATGAGCATTTATTATGTGGCAGAAACACCAAAGAGTGATTTGTATATATAAATGACGTCATCCACTCCTCTCAACAAACCTATGGGGAAGAGTTATTTTTAATCCATATTTTATGTACGAGGAAACTTGTACTGGGACATGTTCAAAGAGTCAAAGTCACATAACTATTAAGTGATGGCAATGGGCCTTCACCTTAGGCTTTTCTGACTCCAAAGCCCCAAATTCTTTACCACTATTTGGTAATGACAAACAATAGTAAACAATTAAGTGTTAATGCAAACAATATATATGGGAAGACTAACCAGTTAAATAAAGGCTCATTCATTCTATAAATGATTTGTGTGAGACTACTGTATAAAACAGGAGACCTCGGCATGGGTGAAGAAGCCCTGTGAGAGGGAGAGAGTGGAGATGATGGAGTGGGAAGGAACAGATGGGGGTGTGATGCCCTGGGAGATGGCCAGGTGGACAAATAAAGTGGCTAAGAACACAAGCTCTGCAATTAGGAACTGGTTCAATACCCAGGTCTTCCACTTCCACACTTGAACAACCTTGGGCAAGTTCCTTGGCTTCCTATGTCTTGAATTTGCCATCTGGAAATGGGGATAAAAATAGTACTATACCCACAGGGATGTGAATGAGATAAGGCATGAGAAGCTCAGAAGATGCTTAGCATATAACAAACGCTTAGCAAAGGTTAGCCATTGTTAATTTAGAAAAATGGTCAAAATTGGAGAGACATATAGGGTTTGGTGATTGATTAGAGGATGCGAAGAGGAATATCCCCAGATTGCTGGGTCGAGCAGAGGAAATATTGGTGCCATTAATTAAAAAGAATGACTTTGGTTGAGAACCAGACTTTTTCATGACTTTCATGTATAAGTGTTAGCTATAGAGAGTAGTCCTATTTCCCTAAGAATGAAAGGAAAAAAAAAATATGGGCAGAAAGATGGAGAAGAAAAGAAGATGGCGAATTTTCCCAACCTTTAAGGAATAAGCTGAATTATTCATTCATGAGTGTGGGAAATGAAGGAGAAAGAGTGAGTCTTAGAAAAAAAGGTAGAATATTTAACATAGGTGGGCTTTTAGTTTGAATCTTCCCAAAACAGGACCTAAGGTAAGGACTTGTGTGCATGTATTTTTTTGAGGTTACCTCTGACATTAGGAATGAAGGACTATGGCAGGTGAGATGTGCAAGGGAGGAAATCTGATAAAGGAGGTGTCACTGAGCTGATTACCAGTATACAGAGAGAGCAGCCCTCTGGGCCTCTCTGAGTAACTGTGTAAAATGCACCTGAGTGGTGGGAGGTCCTGGCATTTACTCCCTGATTTCCATCTCCGTTGGCTGAGGGTTGGCACTAACTCCCCTGTGTTTCTAGGCTCTTCCTATGTGTGGCCTAAGTGAGCTGCAACCATTTTGAAAAAAACCCTGAGACCCAAAAGTGGAGAGACACAGTAGGGACCTGAGGTAGGACAACTGTGACCACTCAGCTGCTGCTAAAGCCAGAGGTAGGCCAAGAGAAAGTGACACTGTGAGTAATAAATGTCAGATCTTGCAAAAATCCTGAAATGTCTTAGTGTCTTCAGCACCATTTAATACATGAAGACCCAAGGCCCGGAAGGTGAAAGTTAATTGGTAAATTGGAGTTTAAACTCCAATTCAAGCTTTAGATGGAATCCAAAACTTACACACTTTACCACCCACTACATTGCCCATCTTCAGCAAAGAATTCTATTAAAATGAAAACGACAATAGAATCAATGGGTCAGTCCTCCCTGGTACTACTGTTGGAATTCTGCTGAATCATTGTTCTCCAGACCAGGACCTAAACATACCCATTTCTTGAGAGACTGGACACAAAGAATCAAGAGAGGAAAATGAGAGCCACAGAGAATCTGAAACTGGACATTCTTTTCTAGTTGAAATCCAATGGATGGAAATTGTGTTTCTCAGCCCAATTAAGCAATTCCTGCAGGAATACGTAGCTATTAAGATTCTAGGCTTCCAGCCTTGGAGGAAGAATTTCAAAAATTCCACCTGTAATCTATTTAGCTTAGCATTGTGCCTAGTGAATTGAGGTATTTTTCCGTTTTCCTCATTCTGACAGGTGTTTCTAATACTATTCGGTCCTGAAACACCTTGTCCTCTAGGCCTGTCAATCAAACCATGTTCATATTCATAGGGATGTGCAGGAAACAGCAGAGGGAACAAGTGTTACAGATCCTGTTGACATTTTAACTCATAGCCCTCCACTCTCTGATGTAGACCAGGCAGGTGAGGGAGAGGGGGTGCCAATCTTCTCTAACCTGGGACATTTCACTGGCTGGTTGAAGCACTTAGAATTGTGCTAAATTTGTGAGAGTTCTGAAAATAGAATACATTTCTCTTATGATCTTGTGTCCTGCAGGATGAAAAGGAAAGGAAAGGGGAGAGGAGGTAATAGAGAAATTTATTGAGCATTTACTTATGCCGCTTACATCATTATAAATTACTTCACTTAATTCCCACATGTTGGTAACAAATCCAAGAAAATTATGGCTTTTTAAGGTTCAAAAACTCATGCTTAAAGCCATGACTTGAATTTAGGTAGCCGACTTCAAGCCCAGATGGCAAACATGGCATCTTCCCCTGCCACTTCCTTTCCTGCCCCTATGCAGATATTACTCATCAGTCAGGCCTTCCATCCTACTGATTTCAGGATCCTTCTCACTTCAGCATCCCAGAGGGTCCCTACCAGCTGAGTAGAGAGTAGTAAGAGCCAATCGATATCCTCTCCATTTACCAAAGATTTGCTGGCAGGGGGAAGATTCTCCCTCTTCAAGGTTGGCCATGCCCATCACAGAGGCCCACCATTCCTGCCCAGACCAGTCTGAAAGGTCATCTCAAAACAACGCAGTGGACCCTGCATTCCCACCAGGATCCCCCATTTATAGTAACAAGGAGTATTGCACGTAACTAACCTCCCATCACCCAACAGCAGCCACTGATGATAACATGTGAATACGCTTATTTTCCGTCTTTTCTCACTGCAGACGTTATGCTGTTGACTTGAACTTAATTGTGATTGCACTGCAGCTGCATTTCAAATTCTGCCTTTTTTCATGTAACGTTACAACTAATGCATTAAACAAACTCTCTTACCATAATAAACTCCTCATTTGTTCCTTTTTGATTTCTGCCCCAAGTATATGAAATTAAATAAATCAGACCATGTTTCCGCATGCACTCTGTGGCTTAGAATGCCCTGTAAAGGACACATAAGAAATGGTCATTGCTACTCAGTTTATGCAAGGCTGAGGGTTTGGGGTGGGGGAAAATGCTTTGATATTAGAATCTGGAGAAAATCTCCTTCAGCTTTCATTTCCCTCTCCATGCTCACGATTGATATTTATCTCTCCAGCCTCCATTGGTATCAATAAAACCATTGTATTTAGGAAGTAATCAGAAAAACCGTGGCTAGTTTATCACTTATTGTCTCACCATCTCCCCTTCTTCCAGTGCTGAATTTAGGAAAACTCTTCACAAGATCGCAGTGTTTGGTATGGTACTGCAGTTCCCGTGTTTGATCTCATTTTTTTCGCCTGGAGCTTGTACTTCAGACTAGAGTAAATTATTTACTGGTGTTAGCAACCAAGTCTTGTGTTATTCAAAATATATACCTGAAATATCAGAACAATCAGGACTCACCAGCTGACACTATGTATGCTTTGCAGATACAAAGACAGATTAAAGGATGAAAATGGAATAATCATAATTATTCCATTTTTCAAGTGAGGGTGGGGGAGACAGTTTTCTCTGGTGACTATGAACTTCAGGGAATATACAGTAACTTTGGTAAGTGTCAACTTCTCCCCAGACCCACCGCAGCCTGGAGAGAGGAAGGCAAGGGTAGGTGAGCAGTCAGGACCTGGGGCTGACTTTAGAACGCTCCTGGCTTCCTTCCTTGGCACCCTCAAGCTCTTTTGCACAGCAGCTTAGTTCCTACTCCTGCTCATCACACTGTGTTGTACTCGTTTTCTGCCTCCTTTCTCTTCTCTGCCACCCTCAAGTCCACCAGCTCCTGGAGGGCGGGCAATACAAAGAGTGTGTTTATAATGAAGCAGCTACTGCTTTCTGGTACTGGTAGCTTTGACATTGTCTGACTAGAGGTTCTGTTTTTTCTACCTCCTGAGCAGTCTCCTTTGGTATGCAGAAAAAAAAGTGACTAGGGGCAGGTAGTGTGGGTAGGTGGCCAAGAGAATGGGTTTTGGGGTGATGTACACAGACTCGGGTTTGAGTCCTGGCTCTGCGTGGTTTTGGTGTGTGACCTTGAAAAAGTTACTTAATCTCTCTGATTCCCAAATACTTCATCTGTATAGTGGGGCTGTTATAAAAATTGAATGGGACAATTTGTATAAAAATTTACTCCTCTAGAGAATTTAGCATAGTGCCTTCACACCAGGGCTCAGTAAATGCTAGTTACTATTACTACTGGGGACACCTACAAACCTTCATAGGTCCATAAAATACTATTGGTGGAAGATACTATGGATATCATGTTCCCTGGAACAGCATGTTCTGTATAAGATTGTCTTCCTCACTCCAACTTCACCAAATCCTCTTTTAGGGAATCAAGAGGGATTCTATGTAATAAGGAACAACAGCTTAAAACCAGCCACTTGGGGATTTACCTTTCCCCCCATTCATTCTCTCTTTCTCTCTGCAAAAGTGAACATGATAGCTTAGGTGAGTCTTGGCGTGACTTGTGCCTCTGGGACCCAAAGGCACAGCTGGAAAGAAACTTCTGTAAATGCATCTCTGCCTTTAGGATGCAGAGTCACAGACCTGAAGCTCTCAAGATGGCTCTCAGAGAACCAAACCCTGAGGCTACATGGGTTCTAGGCTCAGCTCAGTAGACATACATGTGCATTCATCAGTTAGAGCTCTGTCTTCACTTTCCTGTTATGTCATGCCTGAGTGTTTGACCATCATGTGCTTTAAGAAACTGTAGCGTTCTTCATTACATGAAGATCTGATGGCATCACGGCTAGCTGGTTTAAGCTGTCACCTCATTCACTGTGGCTTTAAGTCTACACAAGCAATGAGCTCGGTGATCCACTAAATGACCCACAGCAGAGTCACTCAGAAGCTATAAAATTACTCCAAGCTGACCACCCTCCACTTCTTTGTGTATTCTATATACATCAGGGTATTGTAGTCCTTTGGGAACTCTGCTTTCCCTATCTGTAGAATGGACAGAATGCCTTAGCTCTTTTCCGCTTGGGGAAGCCAAAAGGGTAGATATCTCCTTTGAGGTCCTTACTGTAGTGTAATGACCAAGAGCCCAGGGATTGGGTCAAGTTGCACAGGTTTGAACTCAGGCTCTGTCATTTATTGATTGTGTAATTTGAAGCACACAAATTCACCTTTCTGTGCCTTCAGATTCTCCACCAATAAAATGATAATAGCCCTGGCTGGTGTGGCTCAGTGGATTGAGTGTGGGCTATGAACCAAAGGGTCGCTGGTTCGATTCCCAGTCAGGGTACATGCCTGGGTTGCAGGCTAGGTCCCCAGTAGGGAGAGCACAAGAGGCAACCACACATTGATGTTTCTCTCCCTCTCTTTCTCTCTCCCTTCCCCTCTCTCTAAAAATAAATAAATAAAATAAAATAAAATAATTAAAAAATAAAAATAAAACGATAACTATAATAGAATTAGTACTATCAGTGCCTAGCACCATGCCTGGCAAGTGGCAAGAACTTAACAAAGTTACCTGCCGTTGTGTTATTATTGTTGCAATTATGGTAATTTCTACGATTATCATTATTGTTAACATCATTACTGTATCACCCTATTTGGAGGCAGATGGATCCTATCTTTAGAAAATAATATTGAAATTTGCAACAAATCCAGAGTCCTCAGAAGGAAGAAAGGGCATGGAAAAAGAAAAAGGGGGAAAAAAATGAAAGAATAATGGGGAAAGACAAATTTGCAGCACTTGAAACCAGGCCTAGCTAGTACATAGTAACTTCTCTTTCTACATATATATATTTTTTTTTCTATATTCACATATTAATCCTTAGTAGATGAATTATTATAAAACCAACATCTAAATGGTGACTAAGTACAGATCTACTGGCTAGGTCTCCAATTCCATCACTTCCCTCTTTTGTTACCCACCCATGAATGCAGTGACTGCTCTGTAATTCGCACTGAGCAAGTATCTTGGATTATATCATCAAGTGTAACAATTCCAGGGTTTTCCTGTGAGTGGAAAAGTGCATGCTGGTAATGGAATTGTCATTTGCCTCTGCCAACAGTAATATTTTGAAAGCCATGGCTGTGAGTGACACTATGGCTGTGGCAGAGAAGGGCATGGTCTTCAATGCCCTGGACTCATTTTACAAGCTTATTTTTGCTTTTGTACTATGACAACAATGATTAATTTCATCCAAATTATCCTTTTACTGGTGGCTAATTTACTGTGCTTTTCTGAACACTTTCCTACGGATTAGTATTGATGGTGGGAATCCATGGAGAGCCCAGCCAATACATCAAAAGCTTCCCAAGATGTGTACTGATGCTCTTCTCCTATTGATCTAATTAAATATCATAATGCCTATATAATTTGTTCAATTGGCCTTTCTGTCAGGGTAGTTCTTACACTTTTAGACATGTAAGCACCACAGCTAAACTGCTCTGTGGTAATGTACTGCAATTCTGAAGGTAATGGCTTCCAGGGTACAAATTTGTAAATAAACTAGGACTTTATAGGATTTTCCCTTTTTAAGCAATTTATGCTTACTTTCTTTCAAGACTTTCTCTACCAAGCATCATTTTGTGGAGCATGCTTTAAATTCTTTGCCTGATTGTCCATAACATGGTATAGAGGCTGGCAGCTTATCGTATTTTGCCATGTATAATGGGCACTTTTTGCTCAAAATTGTTAGGGAAAATAAGGATGCTCATTATACATGGGTAGTACTAATTCCATAGCTATATAAATGTTTTAAATTGTTTTATTAATGCTTATGTGTGTGTAACTCTAGAAAGCAATAATGATATCCATATGGAAAATATACCCTGGAATGCGATAATCAGTTTTGTTTTTAAATATAAATAAAAAAATTGAATTTCAAACTTAAAACAAAAGATTTTTTCCTGAAAATTTGGGCCAAAAACATGGTTGTGCATTATACATAGGAGTGCATTATATGAAAAGCAATACAGTGATGCTTTAGTTAGGATGATGACAAGTACTTTCTTTTATGGTACAAGAGGGAGAAAGAAAAACTTGGAAAATGTAAAGGTGTTAAGAAAGCAAAAGTATTTAAGATCTAGATCGGTGTTCAGGGATTGACCTGGGAAAAGAACAATGAGATCAGTAGAGCTATTGGGAGGTTTGGAGATTTGGTGATAGCGAGATTAGGGCATTCTCATCTAAAGTTCTCTAGTTCCTCAGTTAAGCGTGAAGTCAGGTCATTATGAGAGGAAGGTGGATTAATGAAAACAATAACAATAACAACAACAACAATATCATCAACAACAAAAGTAGCCAACATTCATTGAGTGTTTCCCATGTGACAGTTAATATTTTAATCATTTCGCATATATTAGTATTAATTCTCAATCTTCACTATAACCTTAAAAGTTTAGATTGGATCTTGGAGAGCAAAAAAGCAAACTCAGTAGAAAAACATCATAGAATGTAAAACCAGTATCTTTTTTATTTTCCATGTAATGTTTTTTAGTCTCTCAGAGAAGGCAGATGGCTTATTGCATGTATGGTTGGGTTTTGCTAGGCAAATATGGTGGAAAGAGAAAAGAAATTAAGGATATCGAGTAAACTGGCATTTGGAAGTAATTGTCGGCAAAGAGCCAAGAAATCAGAATGAGAATAGGAGTGAAAAGAAGTGGAGCTAATGGATGTGGAGAAAGTGGTGGTATCAAAGGCTTCGAGTCAGAGTAGAGTTGAAGAATTCGTGTATTAGAGTTAGTTGCTTTCGAGCTGGAAGAATACGAGTTTTCAGCCACAAAATAGGAAGCTGACATTTGTGATGTTTGTAGATGGAGCAGTGTTCAGCGACGATGAGTTCTACGTGTGACCCTGAGGTGGTAGCTGAGGTAGAGGAGGTGAAATTATAGACTTGATCATATTTGTGTTTAGAAAGATGAGCAGTATGGAGTGGGCAAGCTTGGAAGTAGGGAGACAATCGGAAAAGAACCTGAATCATCCTGGAGAAAGATCATAACAGCTTGGTTAGTTTGGTGGCAGTGATGGCACAGGTGAGGAAGCAGGGAATTGGAGAGATACTTAGCAAGTACGATGGTGAATGAACTCAATGGGTTTGACTGGGTGAGGGTCAGAGAAAGCAAGGAAGCAAAGAGATGCTTAGTCCTGGTATAGGCAATTGAGTGAATGTTCATTTGGTCCAATCTCAAAAAAAAAAGAAAAGAAAAGAAAAGAAACAGTAAGGCCAGAGTAGACAGGCAGAGTTGGAGAGACTTTAAAAGATTTATGATAAACCAGATAACCAGATTTCTCTGTGGTGTACAGACAGGATTCTTAGATGTAGCTTTCATTTTATAAAAAAATAATTTTTTAATTTTTCACCACGGTTGACATTCAATATTACATTAGTTTCAGGTGTACAACATAGTTATTAAACATTCATATAACGTCTGACATGATCCTCCCGATAAGTCTAATATCCATCTGACACCATACATAGTTCTTAAAATATAATTGACTATATTCCCTGTACTGTACTTACATGTTTCTTTTAGTGTTTGATCTTTTGAAAGGAGTGTTGTACATTTGACTAGGTTACTAATTAACTCAGATGGGGTCTGTGAGAGGAAAGAGTGAAAATGGAGAAATGAATACAAAAGTTAGGGAAGGTGTTACAAGGACGAAAGACAAGACCCCACCAGGACTAGAAATAACTGTAGTGGTACTCCCTGGCTGGGCTGGGTGTGTGCTGAGCCAGAGTATAAATAAACAGCAGGTCACAGCTACAAGCATCTTTTGTGTTTTTCAGAGGTGTGGTCATTGTCATTGTGTTGTATATCCTGTGTTGTGAATACAAAAAACACTTCATCTCTAAAACAAAAACAACAATGAAAGCATGGTGAGAGATGACAATTGATGCCTGACTCTAGAGTTTGGGAAACAATGCAGTGGGGGAGGGATGATCATAAACTGGAGAGTACATGCCCTGTTTCAAGAGAGCACCTCAAAGGAGCCAGCTGATGGTTACCATTTACCAATGAAGGCCCTATATTGCCCCATCACCTGACTTTTCTAGAAATACTCTCAACTAGGTTACTCATGTGAAATATTCTGATTTTTTTTCTTGACACAAGCTTTTAGGAAATATTTGAAGCTTTTCTACTATTATTTTTTAAATGAGCATGACCTTTTTTCTTTATTAGTTAAAGTGATAGAGTGTGAGGCAAGCACTCCCAGGGAAGCTCTTGTCACCTAAGGAAGATAGCTTATCTAAAATGATAACACAGACTTCCGGCCAAGATGGAGGCGTAGGCGGACACACTGTGCCTCCTCTCACAACCAAAATTAAGGACAACAAATATTTAGAAACAAGAAAACAACTAGAACTTATAGAAAATTGAACTGTACGGAAGTCCAACAACCATTCATCCAGACCGGTAAGAGGGGCGGAGTCGCGGCAGGAGAAAGTGGAGGTGCGGACCTGGAAGGCAAGCAGCAGCGGCTGGCAGTTCCCAGGTGCACAGGCGGCGGCTGGCGGTCCCCGGGCCCACAGGCAGCAGCTGGCGGACCCCGGGCACAAGGGGGCAACTGTGCAGACCCAGTGAGGCCGCACAAGGCGGCTGGCTGACCAGGTGGTCCCACATTTGTGCGCGCAGACTGTCCAGGCAGAGGGGAAGTGGCGGAAGGGACTGAATCCAGGAGAGAGCAGAGCAGGCGCCATTGTTCCCTCTCAGACCCCGCCCCCACATACAGCGTCACAACCCAGCGACTGGGCTGCCCCGCACTGGGAAGCGCCTGAGGCTCCACCCCTCACTACGTAACAGCACTCGAGCGTGCGCAGATAATCCAGGCAAAGGAGAAGCGGCGGAAGGGACTGGAGTCCAGGAGAGAGCGGAACAGGCACCATTGTTCCCTCTCGGACCCCAAGCACACCTATAGCGTCACAACTCAGCGACTGGGCTGCCCCGCCCTGAGGAACACCTAAGGCTCCAGCCCTCATACGTAATAACCGCGACCAGACTAAAACCAAAACAAAACAAAACAGAAACAAACAAACAAACAAAAAAAAACCACCAAAAATGGCTCAAACCGGAAAACAAATAAAAGCCCCAGAGCCAATTCCTCTAAGCAGTGAAGAGATAGCCAACCTATCAGATACACAGTTCAAAGCACTGGTCATCAAAATGCTCACAGAATTGGTTGATTTTGCTCACAAATTAGATGAAAAAATGCAGGCTACAATACATGAAATGAAGGAAGATGCATGGGGAACTGATAGAGATGGAAGGAAAACTGGGACTCAAATCAATGGAGTGGACCAGAAGGAAGAAACTAACAACCAAACAGAAAACGAGGAAGAAACAAGAATTCAAAAAAGTGAGGAGAGGCTTAGGAACCTCCGGGACATCGTTAAACGTCCCAACATTCGAATTATAGGGGTCCCAGAAAGGGAAGAAGAAGAGCAACAAGTGGAAAACTTATTTCAACAAATAATAAAGGAGAACTTCCCCAATCTGGCAAAGGAAATAGACTACCAGGACGTCCAGGAAGCTCAGAGAGTCCCAAAGAAGCTGGACCCAAGGAGAAACACACCAAGGCACATCGTAATTACATTAGCCAAGATTAAAATGAAGCAGAGAATTCTAGAAGCAGCAAGGGATAAGGGGACAGTCACCTACAAAGGAGTTCCCATCAGACTGTCAGCTGATTTCTCAAAAGAGACCTTACAGGCAAGAAGGGGCTGGAAAGAAATATTTGAAATCTTGAAAAGCAGGGACCTACATCCAAAATTGCTCTTTCCAGCAAAGCTATCATTTAGAATGGAAGGACAGATAAAGCGCTTCTCAGGTAAGGTCAAGTTCAAGGAGTTCATCATCACCAAGCTCTTATATGAAATGTTAAAGGGACTTATCTAAGAAAAAGAAGATCAAAAATATGACAGTGAAAAGACAGCAAACTCACAGCTATTAAGAACCATACCTAAAACAAAAGCAAACTAAGCAAACAGCTAGAACAGGAACAGAACCACAGAAATGGAGATCATATGGAGGGTTAGCAACAGGGGCGTGGGAGGAGGAGGGAGGGGGAAAAGGTACAGAGAATAAATAGCATAGACGGTGAGTAGAAAATAGACAGGGGGAGGGCAAGAATAGTATGGGAAATGTAGAAGCTAAAGAACTTATGACACATGGACATGAACTAAAGGGGGGAATGTGGGTGGGAGAGGGTGTGTAGGGTGGAGGGGAATGATGGGGGAGAAATGGGACAACTGTAATAGCATAATCAATAAAATATATTAAAAAATAACAATTTTTATAAACAAAAAAAAATTAAAAAAATAAAATGATAACACAGAGGAACACAGAGCTGAGAGATGATTGAAGCTGAGTCCTGGTGATGTCATTTAAAGCCCTAGATTCAGCCATACCTGAAGCTTCTTTCTGATATCTCTGAACTTCCCAACTACATAGCCTAACAATTTCTTCTTCTTGCCTAAGTCAGTTTGAGTTATGGTTTGTTTACTGCAACTAAAAAAAAATCCTAATCAATACAAAGACCTGGAGTCATTCATAGTTGATAGCAGGATTGCTCAATGACCATGCCACAGATCTGCTGTCGCTTGAAACAGCTGGAAAAGAGAGTGTGTTGGGGCCAGAGCAATGCATGCAGATCTAAAGAAGCTGAATCATAAAGAACCTAGGATACTTGCCTATACCAGGACTATACTAGGATGCTTTGTCCCCCAAATTTGTTTCTTTACCTATGGGAAATAGTAAGCCAGTGACGGTTTGGGACATGGCCCCCACTTTTTCTGCCTTTGGATTTTTATACGGAAGCTTGGCTTCTTGACTGCAGGTCCCATCTCTTTCCACCAGTCATTCCAGGGCAGTGGATAGGCTTCCTCCTGTGTGATGGGGCGAAATGATGGAACCTGTGTTTTCTGGGTTTCTAACACCTCCAAGCCATGTCACAGGCTTATTTGAGTGGTTTGTAATCCCCGGGAGAACAACTAGTATGCAGAAGCTCCTGACACTTTGGCTACAAGATACAATAAAGCCAAAGGCACTCTTATAGAAGAACAAATGGCACAATATTTTCCTAAGCGTGTTTGGACTAGATTTATGTTAGATTTGGGAACCTGGAAATTTAATAGGTGGGAGAACTTTCACTACACTTTAGAAAGTACATGTATAATTCATGGCTGCTTGGTACATGGAACTGCAGGGAGGACGTGCAACTGGAGAGAGAGATACAGTGTGGCAGAGAGCAACACAGTGTCACCCGTCACCCTGCTGACCCTCCTTTTGCAAGTTATAGGGACTGTTAACTACTAACAATCTAAATAACTCATTTCCATGCCAGAGATGATAACTAATGCAGAAAATACTGGAGATCAATTCCATGTTGTAACCTTTTTTTGAAAATGAGGACACAGCTAGTAGATGGGTGTCACGGAGTGGGGGCTGGCATGACTTAAGGACTAATAGGTAATTTTTAACATACTGATTTGTCCACTGTGGGTTTTTATTGCATGCTGTGCCTTTCTGTCCTAACACTAGCCACTATATATCGGTATGTGTGACTGTTTGATTGATGGCCACATTTCCCAACAGAGTCAAGGCTCCACTGAGCCTGAAAGTGAGGCCATTTTTACTTTTGCTCACTTTTGTATCCCCAGTACCTAGCACAGTAGGTGCTAGCCAGTTCCTGGCACATAATAGATGCTCAATAAATACTTGCTAAGTGAATGAATAAGTGGCAGGGCTGAGTAGACAACTACAGGGTAAAAGTCCACATACCATAGCTGCTGAGATGGGAGAGTTGTCCTGGTCTCCACCCCATTCTTCTTAAAGCCTATATTAAGAAGTAGGCCTTCTTTTTTTTAATTTTATTTTTAGTTGTTTCTTTAGATTTTATGGAAGCCTCTCACCACCAGCCTTTCACTGAATTCCTATGTTTTGTTTAATCTCTTGTTAGTAGGACTTTCTTACCTGCAATTCAATGAGATCCTTCATGCTGCTATGAGAAAAAAAATCCCTTATAAAGGTTTTCTTCTTCCATTAATTCACATCTTTACTTTTTAGTAAAGATGTGAATTAATGAACAGTAAAAGAGCCTTGTGATTTTTCTTACACCTACTTTAGTTATTTGTATTGCTTACCTGACTTCTGAGGGCATGTGATGCAGACACCAGCTAGCAATGTCCGCATCATTATGGATGAAATAAAACATACACACGGACTACCAAGTCCAGTGTAGGAACAAGGACGACAGTATGGCTTTTCTCTCAAGGGGAACAAAAGCCAAGGCCTCCGCCACAACAGGCCTTTATTCTGTATCTCTTCACATTACAAGATGGTCCTCACTCACTCTGCCCAGTTACAACAAAAGGAGCCAATGCCCCTAATCACATCACAGAAGAAGGGTATTAGCAAATGAAAAGGCAAAAGTGGTTGAGCTGTTTACACTGGTTCCTGTAAGGTTTAGCATTTGCAGGGTGAGAGAGTTTTCAGCAAAAAGCAAGCTTAGGTACATTGCAAATCTGATTCCCCACGAGAGAACCTATCTGTGGGCGTGGGTCCTGTGCATCCCCAAGTGGGAGCTGGGCCCACGCCACGCAGAAGGGTCTGTCACAGGCATGGAAGTGTGAGCTACCTTGGGAAAGTAGTCCTACTTTGATGATGTGTGTGGAAGAGCTAGTGCTGCTTGGAGAACCAGGGTCAGGGGTGGACAAAGCAATGCAGACAAAATGAAAGCACATATTCATCCATAAGTTGAATATTCCACCTCCCCCTTCACCCAAAACTGAATCCCCCACTGAACATTTGGTCCAAAGCTAAATTAACAGCTCTACTGTAGGAAATGCATTCTTGTCTCTCAAGTTGTTTATCCTCTTGGGATGGAGAGAAAGTGATCTCCAACTAATTTAAGAAAGCAATACTTAGGTTGCCACATTCTTTCAATAAGAAAGCTTCCTTTCTGGGATCAGAATAATTTATTGGGTGCTTTTGGCCTGGGACTAACAAAAAAAAGTATCTGCATCTTTTGTATAAATTCTGGTACACTTAAACAAGGACTTTGGGTTCATAATAGGAACCACTAAATGCAAATTTGTGTCCTTGGATTCCTCCATGGTCGAAGGTCTTGACTGGCCCTTTACTTGATATAGATGCCACTGTTGTTAACCCTTTTTAACACTCAGATGGAAGAGTATTATTCTTCTACTTCCAAGGTGGAGAACGTTAACTCTCAAAAGGTTGGACGGCATGCCTGAATGTGCCTGGGCAAGTGTGAGCAAAGTAAATTCACAACCTTTCTGCTGAATTCCTGAAAAAGGGGAATCAAGGGATTTCTGATCTGACAAGTCTCCATACTGGAACCCCTCCTTTTGGTATTTAACTATAATTAGTAGTGAGGACCGTCCATATGGCAACTCTTCTCAGGCCAGATGGGTGGTTGTCAGGTGGCACATGATCTTTGCTTCACTTTGAAGGAGACATGAGTAATTCTGGGGATATTGGTCCAACTAGGGCTATATTTATCTCCCTTTCCTGGATGGGTGATATATCTCTATATTTTCTCTAGGCATCAGTGGGTACAGGGCTGAACTACCAAGATAGTCCTGCTCAGAGTCCAAGGAAACAGGACACCTCCACTTTGTGGTTCCTACTTGATTCCAAAGACTCATGCTCTAGTGGCCTCGGCCACAATTAGAGGAGCACCAGAATCTTGTGGGATGTCCAGGCCTTGGAATTTGACAGATGAAGAGACCGAGACTCAGAGTGGGTGTGCGGCTGGTCCAAAGCAAATTAAAGATGGGCTGAAGTGACATTCACATGACTTCTCTTTGGTTTTATGTGGAGGTGACATCCCATTTTGCATCTGCTAAGGAAAAACGTGAAAAATTAAATGATTACTCTAGGAGTGGAAGCAGAAAAGCTGACAGGATTTAAGGTAGTTCTAGAAAAAAAACAAACAAACCCTGTGCCATCCATTTCTCTCCTGGTCCACAAAATTTCTCCCTAATGATGGTTCTGCATCTCTCTTCTTTCAACTCCATTACCCTTTCCCTCTCACATGACTTATGCTCTTCATCTTTCTATAGGTTATATCCCGGAGGAATCCAGTCTGACTAGCTGTGCTAATAGCCATCAGCTTAACTGGCCTTTGTGTCAGGTGACCTCATAGATCATTGGCCAGCCAGTGGATGAGCTACAGAGCCCATAGCCAATCAGAAGTGCCCCCATGGAAAGAGCAAACTAGCTGAGTAGGAACTGAGGGTGAGGACAATTTAGCTAGAATAGAGTGTTGGCCATGGCAAAATCTTGATTGTAAAAAGCCCAGTCTTTTTTAGGACTTTCTTAATGACTCTCTTAATAACACCCCCTTTTCAAATAAACACTTACATTGAGCTCTTCCTGGTACAAGCTAAGTGCTTTATATTTATTTTCATATTTAATCTTCACACAATCCTATGGGGTATATACTGTTATCCCTATTCTGCAGATAAGAAAATGGGGGGCCCAGAGATTTCATCATTTTTAAGGCTAGTCCACTATAGCTTTTAAAATGTTGTCTTGATCAATCTTGAGACCCTAACTAGAAGCTAGTTACCTCTCTTTCTTAAGCAGACAATTAAAGTCCACATTCCAAATACCTCCAGGCCAACATATCTACCTTAGTTGCCCCAGGGCCAGGTTACCTGGAACAGCACCTATATCCCAGAGCTAATCCTAAAATTAGCCAAACCTACCTGCTTATTCTGTGTCTCCCTTTTTTTCCTAAAGAAGCCACAGTAAGGACACTTGCCCACAGCTTCCCCCTTCCTCTGCCTAATGAGACCCAGGGGCTTCCCCTGGGTGGCTGTGCATGACATGCTATTTCTCCCCAGGGAACCCTTCCTTTTTCTGTCTCTTGGTTTGCAACTGGCCACTTCATACCTCACCCAAGGTAATACGGTTAAAAAGTGACATAGCTGGGAAGAGGTGGAGGTGGGATTCAGAGCAGAGCAGCCTGACCTCAGGAAGCACACATGTGATTGTGCTGCACTGTCTGTCACTCACTGAGCAGTGCACCTTCCAGGGACAGGGGCACTGCCAGCTTGTTATTCTGGGTTGACTCTGACCTTGGCACAGACAGAGTTGCTATAAACAACTTCAGCCCCTCCTTTCAAAGGTTGTCTTTGGTATCTTCTACTTTCTTTTTGCTCTTTTCCCCGTTTGGGTATCTATTACATCCTACCATGAAGGTCCTCAATATCAAGTGAAAATTTCAGCCAAAGTGACCTGTCAGAGTTCATGATGTCTTTATTATTCCTATTGTTATTATTGTTATTATTTTGCATTTTATTAGTAGTCTGGAAAGCTTTCGGTATCTAAAAGTATGAACCTTAGCTGATATAAAAGAAAAAAGACTCAAAACACAGATAGCATACAACTACATCTTAGGAAAGTTACTTAGTTTTTCTGAATCTCAGTGTCTTTATTTGTG
This sequence comes from Glossophaga mutica, assembly GCA_039655065.1. Classification (NCBI taxonomy): domain Eukaryota; kingdom Metazoa; phylum Chordata; class Mammalia; order Chiroptera; family Phyllostomidae; genus Glossophaga; species Glossophaga mutica. The sequence continues at coordinate 104,640,208 of CM077305.1, forward strand.
CACAGGTGACAATACATCCTTATAGAGTTGTTATGAAGACTGAATGAGAAACTGTTCACGGAAGTGCCTAGGAAAGTCCCTGGCACCTAGCACTTGTCATTAAGTATTTACACCCTAGCTTTAATTATCTCTTAGGCTATGGACCACCAATGTCATGCAGCATTCTTCTTTGTCCTGGAGTCTTTGCCATGAGTTCTTTCTTTCTCCAGCGTATCTTACTTAACTATCTAGGGTCAATTCATTATGTGCTTGTTTTAAAATATATATTATTGATTATGCTATTACAGTTGTCCCATTTCCCCCTTTTATTCTCCTCCGCCCTGCACCCCACCCACCCAAATCCACCTCCCACTCTTTAGTTCATGTCCATGGGTCGTACGTATAAGTTCTTTGGCTTCTACTTTTCCTATACTATTCTTAACTTCCCCCTGTCGATTTTCTACCTACCATTTATACTTCTTATTCTCTGTACATTTCCCCCTCTCTCCCCCTCCCACTCCTCTACTGATAACCCTCCATGTGTTTTCCATTTCTGTGATTCTGTTCCTGTTCTAGTTGTTTGCTTATGTCTTTTTTGTTTTTGTTTTTAGGTTCAGTTGTTAATAGTTATGAGTTTGTTGTTATTTTACTGTTCATATTTTTTATCTTCTTTTTCTTAGATAAGTCCCTCTAACATTTCACATAATAAGGGCTGGGTGATAATGAACTCCTTTAACTTGACCTTATCTGGGAAGCACTTTGTCTGTCCTTCAACTATAAATGAAAGTTTTGCTGGATAGAGTAATCTTAGATGTAGGTCCTTGCCCTTCCTGACTTGGAATACTTCTTTCCAGCCCCTTCTTGTCTGCAAGGTTTCTTTTGAGAAATCAGCTGATAGTCTTATGAGAACTCCTTTGTAGGTAACTCTTCTTTTCTCTTGCTGCTTTTAAGATTCTCTCCTTATCTTTAATCTTGTCTAATGTAATTATGATATGCCTTGGTGTGTTCCTCCTTGGGTCCAACCTCTTTGGGACTCTCTGAGCTTCCTGGACTTCCTGAAAGTCTATTTCCTTTGCCAGATTGGGGAAGTTCTCCTTCATTATTTGTTCAAATAAGTTTTCAATTTCTTGCTCTTCCTCTTCTCATTCTGGCACCTGTATGATTCAGAGGTTGGAATGTTTAAAGATGTCCTGGAGATTCCTAAGCCTCTCCTCATTTTTTTGAATTCTTGTTTCTTCATTCTGTTTTGGTCGAATGTTTCTTTCTTCCTTCTGCTCCAAACTGTTGATTTAAGTCCTGATTTCCTTCCCTTCACTGTTGGTTCCCTGTAGGATTTTCTTTATTTCACATAATGCAACCTTCATTGCTGCCTGGGTCTTTTTTTTAATGCTGTTGAAGTACCCAGTGAGTTCCTGGAGCATCCTGATAACCAGTGTTTTGAACTGTGTATCTGATAGGTTGGCTATCTCTTCGTTGCTTAGTTGTATTTTTTCTGGAGCTTTGATCTGTTCTTTCATTTGGGCCATTTTTTTTGGTCTTGGCCCGCCTGTTACAAAGTAAGGGGTGGAGCCTTAGGTGTTCACCAGGGCGGGGCAACCGACATTGCTTGTTGTGACACTGTATGTTGGGGAGGGGTCCGAAAGGCAACAGTACCACTTGCTCCACTCTCTTGCTCTGGTTTTCAGTCACTTCCCCAGCTACCCACAATCAAATTGGGCCTCTCTGGTGCTGATTCCCATGTGGGTGGGTTTGTGTACATTGTAGGACCCTGTGGGTCTCTCCAATGAACTCTCCTTGGTTGAGGTGCTGGGGGTTTCCACCTCAACCCCCACAGGTGTTTTCAGTCAGAGGTTTTAAGGCTTTATTTCCCTGTGCTGGAACCCTGGGTTGTGTGTTCTATCTGGCTCCCCAATTGTTCCTCCTGGTTTATCTGCATGTGAATGTGGGACTGCCCAGTCTGCAAGCCACCGCCTCTCCTGGTCTGCCAGCTGCTGTCTTGCCATGAGTTCACTCCACCCAGTTCCCCATCTCTGCCCCTCCTACTGATCTGGATGAATATTTCTTCTTTAATTCCTTGATTGTTGGACTTCCATATAGCTCGATTTTTCATCAGTTCTGGTTGGTTTTTGTTTTTAAATTTGTTGTCCTGCTTTTGGTTGTGCAAGGAGGCACAGTGTGTCTACCTACGCCTTCATCTCGGCTGGAAGTGCATTATCTGCTTTTGTATTCTCCCATTTCGACCTCAACTAGCTCTTTACATCAAAAGCCTTATTCTTCATCTCTACTATGGCTATCGGACTTTATAGTTGGTTGATTTGCTTCATCCATCCTGCCAAAGAGACTTAAATCAGTTAGGGTCTTCTCTCTTTTCCTGAGCTAGAGATAGCAGCATCTTTCAAAATGCAAGCTGACTGTGATAGTGTAATCAAGGCTGAGTTCTTAAGATTCTTTGAGTAAATCTGTGAGTAGATTCAGTGGAAAGGAATTCCACGATTGATAGCAATGATTGCCTGGACACAGAGTGAAGAGCAATGACCTATATTCCTTTTCTATGATTATTACACAGATTTGCTCCTAGAATCATTGCCATATCATGCTGATGGTCAGGTGGAGGAGAGGTCAAAGGGGAACACTAAATGCATAAACCTCCACTGCCACTTGAAAAACCACTCAAATGCTTTTCCTCCCAGTTCTTCAGAAGGTCCATCGTCATATGCAGAAACACAGTTTGTGTGATTCACTCACTCATTACTGCATAAGGAGACAGACTCACTGAACCGCCCTTCCTAGGTAGTTGAGGAAATTAGACAATTATGTCCTCTCTATTTTTTTCAAATGTTTTTAAAGAATCATGCAATTAGGATAGAAAACCCCATAGAAAAATGTATGGCTGTTTTATTCTTTAGAACACGACAGCAACTGCGTTATTAATAATTAGTGTTAAGAGGATATCCACTATTGTCCTTGGTAGCACTGTGATAGATACAATGTTAATGCTTCTCATTCAACTTTATAACAACCTAATGAAGTACTACTGTCAGTATTGTCATCTCACAAGTGAGAAACTTGTCCACAATTATGCTGCAGTTGAATAATAGAGCTGGATTTTTCCCTGGATGATGTGGCTACCCAAAATCTGAGTTCTTTCCAAAGTATCATGTTGTTTCTGAGCAAGGGTCTGGAAGATATTATCTATAGGTCAACCCTTCTGATCTACAAATGCCCTTTTCTTATTTTCTGTGTATTTGGCATTTGAGATCAAAACTTGGGATGTGTGTGTGTGTGTGTGTGTGTGTGTGTGTGTGTGTGTGTTTCTGCAAGCAACTTGGTTTCCTGCAAGAGTTGAATTTAGAAGATTTGGGCTCCAAAGGCCAGTCTGGGTCATAGAACAGAAGCCAAGAGAGGAGTGTGAATTGAGCCTCACTCTCAAGCCAGAAAGCCCTAGCTGAGCCCATCTTTAAATCCTGTGTATTTGTTTCTTAGGTCTGTCATACCAAACATTTGGAATTTATTATCTCACAGTTCTGGAGGCCAGAAGCCCAAATTCAAGGTGTGAGCATGTCCGTGCTCCCTTGGAAAACACAGGGAAAGAACTGTCCCAGCCTCTCTTGGACCCTCTGGAAGCCTCAGGTTTTTCTTTATTTACAGATGCATCACTCTGGTCACATGACTATCTTTCCCTTCTCTGTCTACACATCAATTTCCCTCTCTGTGTGTCTGTTTCTGTGTCCAAATTTCTTCTTTTTATAAGGACATCAGTCATAAATCATATCAAATTAGGGACCACATTAATGACCTCATCTTAACTTGATTAACTCTGTAACAACCTTGTCTCCAAATGTTACATTCTGAGGTACTTCTGGGTTTGGTGAGACACAATTTGACCCTTAATTTCTAGATTCTCTGTATGGGAATCAGAATTCAAGAATGAGCTTTTCACATGGCAAGAATCAAAAGAAATAGTAAGGAAGCAAGAAAATTGACCAGAACCAGTGTGGCTCAGTTGGTTGGGTGTTGTTCTGCAAAGTGAAAAGTCACCGGTTCTGTTCCTGGTCAGGGTACATGCCTAGGTTGCAGATTTGGACCCCATCAAGGTACATACAAGAGGCAACTGATCAATGTTTCTCTCCCTCCCTCTCTCCCTCCCTTCCCTTCTCTCTAAAAATAAATAAAATCTTAAGAAAAAAAGTTACCAGAACTGGAGGTGGGGTTCATAAAGCCTTAAAATACTTAGGTCCCTGGCAGATGTGGAATATCCTGCTTTAGAAAAAGCGAACATGTAAAATTTGCTGAGCACCTCTTATTAGTCACTTTACAATTGTTACCTTACTTTTATGAGCAAAGAAATATTCATATCTTTTCACTGATTCTTCACAACAAACTCCGGAGGTAGGGACTCCTATTGTGTTTGTTTTAAAGAGGATAAAATTGAAACCTAGGGCAGTGAAGATGCCTCAGCCAGCAGGACTAGAATTCCAAAGCAGGAGCAGTGAGCTGCTTCTTCCCACCGTCAGTAGTATGTGTCTGTGAGGACTGTCTGGTGTCCAGCACTGGCTCTGACTGCAAACAGTTGACCCAACGGCCACCAAAAGGCAGATTTGTCCTCTTAGGGGTGGGTGGTAAAAATACAGAGCTTGTTCACTAGTGACAGTTGTCTATCCCCATTGACCAAAGAAAAGGGATTTCTATTCTTGATGTTAAAGTTAGACATTAAACCTTGAAACTAGGCCTTGTTAAATAACAACAATTCAACTGAGTAAGTTTCAAGATCACATTGGCTATGTTCAAAGACTTGCAAATTGTGCAGCAACCCATCTAGAAACAGAAAGGAAAACATCTTTTTAAAGGTGGGAAAGGGGCAGAAAAAAGGAAATTAGCAAAGAATGCATTGTTTTGGGCAAGGTTGCCCTCTTTCAGGGGATGGAAGGGGCCCGTTGGGTGAATTATCTCTCCAGTGCTGACCAGGCAATTCCATGGTGAAGGTTACATTTCTGGGAAGCTGAAACTGCTATTAGGTTAAATCTTAATTCTCAGTTTGCCGACATTAGGTCTAGCACAAGCGACTCCACTGGGGGCCTGTTGTCACTTTTTCAACAGCTTCAAAGTCCAAAGATCACCAAACCTCAGTTTCCTCACCTGAAAACTGGGAATGTGAACATGGATGGAGAAATCAAGTGGAACACGTGTGAAGACAGGAAAACATGATGCAAATACTGGTCTTAAAAGTTTCTGTGGTTGTAGTTAGAGAAAAGACAGTTTGGAGCTAGGCGAGATAACTGTTTCTGAGAGAGACGGGTTTCTTATCCTTTGTAGCAAGGTGGTAGAAGTTTTAACAAGGAAGCACATAGCAGAAATTATGGCAGCGAGCTGGGGCATAGCAAAACTCCCTGACCCTCACACATCATTTTTCACTAAGGACTGGATGGTTCCTTGAAGGCAAGCTAGTTTATGCACTGGCTAGTTTCACAGTGATTTTCCTTCTGTGTGTAACTGTTGGGGGACATCTCTGCTGAGCTCCCTCATCCTCTTCTAAACCTTTTAGTGGTTGAATGGAGACCTGAGTTATTATCTCTCAAAGTTAGACAACTTGTCCCGCCTGACGTGTGATGTGGCTCTTGGCTCCAGAAAGTCTGAGATTTCTGGAAGATGTCCAGAAGATCCATTCACCTTGAATGCTATAAAATACACTTGCCACCAAAAGAGGCAGACTTGAAAACCTCCTGGACGTCGGGAAAGCAGTGTTTGTAATCTATGTGCATCTCTGCCAAATGTACATCTGGGGATGACCTTGAGGCTGATCAATGATTCCATCAGGGTGATAACATTTCCCATGTTACCTGAACAAGCTTCCTCCTTTCTAGACTGCCATGTTGTTGTCGAAATGTAAGTTATATCATTATTTCCATTTTCCAGATAGGAAGCCAAGGACTAGAGAAATCAAGTGATTCGTTGGAAGTTGCACTATGACACATAGTGGACCTGGAGAAATAGTGGAGTCCAGGTCTTGTCTGGAGAAGAGGAGAGGTCATCCTGGAAAGGAAATTTGAGGTAAGGTTATAAAAGTTCCTGAAATGTTGAAGCCAAAAGGAAAACAATTCACTGTAATGGAGGAAAGCAGATGAAGCAGCAATGTAGGAAAACTGAAATACATGCATTCCTCTTTTTTAAAAAAAACTTTAACATTCTTCATGGAACCTAAGTCACTTTGTAAATGCATTATGTATGATGTGGTTTTATCATAAAATTATCATGTTTGGTGTATTTAAAGATGTGTGAATATAGGAAGAAGAGGAGTTTTGGGAAAATAGTTTTTGTTTGAGAAAAGTTAAAATGTTTTGGGAAAAAAATCATACTAAAAAGAAGGTTTCCATTTTTCCACCAGATATTTGCAATTTTATTTGCAGTCATTAACTTTTATCTTTCTCTGTTAACTTTCAGGAACCCTCAAACTGACCCTCTGAAGTTCCCCCTCCTGCCCAAGGACCAATGCTTAGCACCCCTTCCACATTCCCTCCTTCTCTCTAGTTTTGGAGTACTTGATGGTTCTGGCACCCTTGATTTTTCCTGAGTCCTAGTCTTTTAACTCTGGGTTCTTTATTGAGTCCCAGCCTTTCATCCAGCTCCCTATTCAGTAGTTCTAACTTGGTTCTGCTTCTTCATAATTAATTACTCCTTCTGAGTGATTAGTGTCTGTGGTATGTCATGGGGGTTACTTACTATCTTATTTAGGTGAATTATGATTTCTGGGATATGCTGGATGCTAGATTCAGAGAATGCCTCTTTGAGGCTTATGGTCATGGAGCTACCCTCTTACCATACCTGCACATCTGGTAAATACAAATGGGTTTGAATGTCATTCCTTCTTAACCGCTAAATGTGTAATCCTGCTGGTTCCAGATGAGACAAAGATTTTCAAAAGACTTTGGCCCAAAGATGGAAATAACCTAGATGCCCACAATAGCAAATTCTTAAATTATGATGTATCCATAAAATGAGATACTTAAAATATCAAGATAGAGATCTGTCTACCAAACATAATAGTATCTTTAAGGAACTTTAAATGACAAAGATAAAATGCAAAATAATGTGAAAATGTGCCCCATTCACATAAAAAAAGAGACTACAAATGGAAATGATAGGTACATATTTGCCTGTGTGGTCATAAAATATCTTTACAACCTTTATAATACCCGAGAAACTGTGACAGAGCGATGACCTGAGGGATTAAAGACAGGGGGCAAGAGAGACTTAATTTGGGTTAGATAGCCTTCTGTAGTACTTACGTTCTTTATCACTTGTATGTATTACTTTTTGATAGTTGGTTAAACAGATAGCTAGATATACAAGTAGATAAACAAAAATTTAAAGGTTGGTCGATTTATTGTGTGCATTTAATAAGTATACAGTAAATAACTTAAATAAAAAATGGGATAAAGGATAGCATGCATGTAGTCCAGTGAGTCAGAAAATGCTTGGTGGTTGTCTCTTAGGAAGGAAGGTAATTGAACTTGCCGCTTATCTGAATGTGCCTCTGGATGGTCCCTCAGACATTCCGTCATTACTACAACAAACATGAACTGGAAACTTACTGTGTCCCAGCACGGAGATGTGCGCTGCAGAGATCTCGCAGTGAATGGGAGAGGCAGACACTCCAGGAAATCACGTAATACAATGTCATGAATGCTCCACCCAAAGACACTTGGGGGATGATTCACTGATGGGATCATTGAGGGTCTGGGAAGCTATTGAGTAATTTCAGAGTTGAAAAGACCCTTAAGAATTTTCTAGTTCGGTCCTTTGATGCAAAAGTTAAGGAAGCATACGTAACCAAGGCCACATAAGGATAAAGTGGCAGAAGAAGTTGTATAAGCCAAATATAAAATTTCAATTGTTCTGTGTAACAAACATCCCCAGCATCTCAACAGCATGAGGCACTCAGCATGTATTTAGCTTCAGATTTTGTGGGTTGGCTGGGGATGAGCCAGGGGTTGGCTGGGGAGGCCCCGTTCCACTCTACTCTGTATGTCATTCATCCAGGGGGCTCTCCTGGGCAAGTTCTTCTCCTGGCATAGCGCGGATGCAAGAAAACAAAGAGAAGCACACAGGCCTCAGAAGGCACAGCCTCAGAAAGGGCACAACGTCATTTCTGCCCCATTTTTACTGGCTAAATAAAGTCACAAAGCTGAACTTGAATTGAAGGAGTGGGACATTATTTTCCACACCTTTAGTAGAAGAAAATAAAAGTCATGAGACAAAAGACATGGATAGAGGGCAGGGTGAAGAATTAGGGCCAACAATACAGTTTAGCACAATGGATTTTAACTCATGACAAGCTCAGTGCACTAGGCTTGCCTTTGAGAAAAGAGTTACCAATGTGGGGGATTTCAAATACCCCCATGGGTAGGGGGTACTTGTAATCGCACTGATATTGTCAAGGAAGAAAAGGCCCTTTCTAGAAAGCTGGTATTTGGAAGTTGATCTTTTCTTCTCTTTCAAAGCTATTCAGACCTGCCCAACATTCTGCAGAGGTGTCCAAGGGCTAGAGGTGGCAATGGCTTGAGGCACTTGCTCCAGGCACAGTTTCAAATTAAGAGGAGGGTTAAGGGGACGAAGGAGTATTTAGGAATGCAGACAAGGCAGTTTCTCTCCCCTTTGCATAACTTTTCAAAAGTGGAAATTTTTCAGTTCTTTGTTCAAAGCTTATATGTGAACATGATGTTATACATATGATGAGAGGTTGTTAGATGTAATGAGTGTCAAAATGTAACGGTGAGGCCCAAAGAAAGACAAGAGCTAGTGCCTTTTTATGAGCTCACTGATCTATCTGCCAACCCAAAACTACAGGCTCAGGCCCCACCCCTACCAGTCCCAGCCCACAGGCTCCCTTTCTCCCTGGTTAGGACCTAGCTTCACCTCCAGTAGGGTGAGCAGGGAGAAGGGCTGGTAGGATGCTGGCTTGTGTATTAGGAAGAGTGATTTGGAGTATTACTTTCACAGAAAGTAATATTATTACCAGTGATAATGCCTGGTATTTCCTGGAGTCAAGACTTCTAAAAATTGGTAAGCACTATGGCAAGAACTGAATAATTGTTATCACACTATTTAACACCTAACTTGTATATATTGTTGCTAGAAAGAAGTAAATTTGGCTGTGGGTGTTGAGGAGGTTGTTTTCAGGATAACCAGGTTGCAAAGATATTCTGAGATGATTCACTGAGTTACTGATTTTCAGGCACAGAGAAGAGAGAGATGAAAATAGTAACAATAGCTACCCATATATGAATCATGCATTGTGTGCTGGATGTTATGACCAGATCATTTTTCTCAATATCTCAATACAGTAGGAACAAGCATGTGACCTAATATCAACCAGATTCTTCCCTGGGACTTTGACTCAAGTGAAGTGATGCAAGGTCCATGGGAACTACAAGGTTTGTTTCACCCACTGCTGGGACCTGGGTGAGACCACTGTGATGGTTAATTTTACGTATCAGTTTGATTGCACCACTGGGTACCCAGATACTTGGTCAAACATTAGTCTGGTGTGTTTGCTAGGGTGTTTCTGGATAATATTTACATTTGAATGGGTAGATTATGTAAAGCAGATGGCCTTCCCCAATGTGGACAGCTTTCATCCAATCTATTGGAAGCCTGCAGAGAAAAAAGGAAGAATTTGCTCTCTTTTCCTAGCTGCTTTGAAGATTGGATATTGGACTGGAACTTACATCAGCAGCCCTCTTTGTTCTCAAAACAAAGGACTCAGACTGAAACTAAACCGCAAGCTTTCCTGGCCTCCAGCTTGCCGATAACAGATCACGGGATTTCTCAGCCTCCAAAATTGTGTGAGTCATTTCCTTATAATAAATGACAGATAGATGATTGATAGATAGATAGATAGATAGATAGAAGACAGACTGATCCTATTGGTTCTGTTTCTCTGAAGAACCCTCACGAATATAACCATCAAGGCTTTTTGGAGATGTCCAGATACTTTGCACTGTCCCATTCCTTCTATCTTGGAAGCTATTCCATATTTTTCTAATTGATCCCTTTTTGCTTAAGCAATTCAGAACCAGATTCTGTTGCTTTTAACTGAAGAATCATAGCTAATTATCTAACCCTAATAGATGGGTAAATAATATGCTTCTTTAAAGGTAAAAAGAAAAACAAACAAAAAACCAGAAATCCTGCAATTCATAGAGGTGAAATAATGTCACATGGCTAGTGAGTGGCAGAGTTGGGCTTTGAACCCAGTCTGCCTAATCAAGAGCTTGTGCTTATTCACATGTTTCCTTTGGGGTTGATGATCAGAAGATGGCTGGAAACTGGGCTGAAGCCTTGGAGGTAGCTCTTCACCGACTCTTGAGCCGCAGACACTCCCAGAGGCAGCTGACCAGGTTCAGTGGAGCAAGAAAGATGTTAAGAGGTCAAAGATTCACAGAACAAAGAACATCAATTCCAATTCAGAGCCAATTGTCAAACTTGAGGTCTGCCACTAAATGATGGCATTCTGCTTCCAAAAGGACATGGAAGACAAAGTACATGTGTTGGCCTCACTCTGGATGCAGACTTTGTGACAGGACATTGTCAGTTTGACTCTAGGCCATGAAACTAATCACATTTCATTTCCAAAAGGATGTTTGGTACAAATGGAATGACAACGAGAGCCAGCATTTATTGAACACTTATTTTGTGCTAGCTACTGTCCTAAATGTTTCCCATGGTTTCTCTCCTTTAATTACCACATTAATATTGGCATTTTTATTATCCCCATTTATAAAGGAGGAAACAAACACAAAGTTAAAAGACCTTACAAAGGTCTTGAGCTAGGATTTAACCCTAAGCAATTTAATTGCATAATGCACACTTTTAAGCACACACAGCAGGGCAGCCCTGGGATTCTCAGATGCCTCATGTACCAGGGAACACCTCCCAGTGCACCTATGTCTGATAGTTGTGGCCTAGCTCCTGGGACAACATGAACCAAGATACACACTGGCTGGCATCTTCTTCAATTGTAGTGACCATATGGTATCACTCACGACATTGGGAGCGAACAACTTTTCAGACCAGATTCGAGTCAGAAGATTTGCCACCCTGCACATCCCTAGGATGAGAAGGCCATGAGGAAATGGGCAGAGGAAAGCTCATGGGGGGGGGGGTGCGGGGGAAGCTGTTGTTACTTACTTTTTCTCTGACCTGAACTGCTCTGTTTCAGCCTTTGACATTCAAAGTAGGTCTTGACTAGCCTCCTGGGCACTTCTGCTAAACTTCATAAATCAAACAGTCTAGGTTTTGTGTGCAAAAAGAGGTAACAGACCACTCCCCACTTACCCATCCATCTACAGGCACTGGGGGAAGGCTTCAGATCTGAAGTTCAGTCTATGCTTATTTCCAATTATCTTTTCATGTTAGGCCACTATATGACCATTAGTATTATTCTTCAACAATGTCTAATTTACTGTTCTAACTGATTGAACTGAGTTAAGACACTCAGCTTCTTTGAGACCATTATCATCAATAAAATAAGGATAATATAGTACTCAGCTGGCAACATGTTTATGAGAGTTAAAGAAAGAAATATTTGTAATGCACTTAATATAATCACTAAGACCTACACAATATATAGACATATACAATATATAATCACAATTTTATTATGTGACTTATCAAGCATTTGTTAAGTACCTATTGTCTTTCAGGTATTATATTAGGTACTTTAAGAATATTTCATTTAATTATTAAATACCAATACAATATCATTTTTATTATCCCCATTTCACAGCTAGAAAATTCCAAAAAGTTAAGGTCACATTGACTACTAATTGGTGGAGATTATTACTGTTGTGGCTATAATAGTAATAATTATTGTTATTTTTGTCATACGAATCCCAACTTTCTAACAATTCATAAATCCCATCTATAAACTGCACACATCTATATACAAATAAAACCAGAGGTTCTCAGACAGACACATCTGAATATACAAGGAAACGTAGACATTATACCATACATAGGCTCCTTAAATTATAAACTTCTATAATTTAAGACTTCCCCTTTAATTATAGACTTCCCCTCTACTCTCAAAATGTCCTTCTTCTTTGTACTTCTCCCTTTAGTGCTCGACTAATTCGATGGATTAATGTAGGCAGGATGCTAATAATGGCTTTATTGCAATACCTTCCCCAGGGTAGCTGCATTTTAACAGATGAATTGTGGGCACTACAAGTGCAAAAGCTGCCAGAATTATTTGCTCTTAGGGGAATTTCAGGCCTATGTTAGGAAAAGAAAAGAGAGAATCTCAGGAAGAGATCATTTATTTATTCATTCACTTAGTGAAATATTATTCATCACCAGATATGAGCCACATACTGTGCAAGGCTCTAGAGAGAAAGCCCTAATGAGAAGGACATGATCCTTGACCTCACAGGCATTAGAATCTGCTGGTGTTACAACTGTTGCTAACCAGGCCCTCCCAGTGCCACCTCTAGACTAACAGAGATGGTCACATCTGGGGATTGTAGTTCCATTTAGAATCCTCATTGTGGGTTCTCAGAATCCTGGAGGTGTGCTATCCAGTATGGTAGCCACTAGCCACATGAGCTATTTATAATACACTTGCATTTCAATGTATTAAAATTAAATCAGGTTAAAAATTCAGTTCCTGGCTGTGATAGCTATACTCCAAGCACTCATTATCGCCATCTGGAAAACGGTTGCCATCTTGGGCAGCAGAGATACAGAGCGTTTCCATCATAGCAGAGTTTCACTGAACAGAGCCAGACCAGGGTATTGGAAAATGAAGACAGTTTACAAACATTCAAATTTGACCCTTCTCATTGCGCAAGTGGTGAAACTGAGGCCCGGAGAGGGGTGGCCAGAGAATGAGCCAATAGTTAGTCCTGCTGTAATAGGAATCAGCACCCTGGCTAAATAGTCCCCCTATTCCTTCCCCTCCCAGCTGGTCAGCCTCCCACCCATAAATCAAGTCTAAGAAGTCACTGACTTCAGATTACACATCTCTGTACCTGTTCCAGGGGTGCAGCTTGGCTTTCAGAAGAAGGCCTTCGCCAGAGGTGACTCCGCTCTCTACTCAGGGGTCGTGTGCATCAATAACTACAAAAAAACCCCACAACGACAAAGAAAGCTTCCCTTTCTGGGTGGTGAACTTTCCATGAATTATCTCTTTTAAGCTTCCCCAGTAGCCTAAAGAGTTTGGTGTCACTATTACAGAGAGGGAAATCAAGACTCAGAAAGGCGAGTACCTGGTCCAAGGTCCCCCAGCTATGAAGAGAGGAACCTGAATTGGAACCCGGTCTCTCGACCTCACAGCCCATTGCTGTTTGCCTCCATTCTAACTAACCATTTCATTTTAAAACTTCACCCTAACAGGATAAGAAGCAATTACAACTGCAGAGTTTCCTATTTCCTGGCCTTATTTCAAATTCAAATATCAAAACAAATGAAAAACTAAAGTTTAAATGAGAACCATCCCCATGGGAAAACTAGAAAAGCCACCTGTGTTGTTTCTTGCTCCATTTTTTTAAAATCACTTCTGTACACATCTCTGCAGTGCGGGCAGTGCAGGCCCGGGAAGCCTTCTGCGGGACCCGCAAGGGCCCGAAAGAAGCCACAGCCGAGTCCACTGCTGAGAGCCCAGGCCTCCTGCAGTAAATGCAGAGTCCTGCGTTTAGGTGGACTAGGTGACTATGCAGGTTAAATTCAGATCTCAGATTGGAGAGCCAGCCTTCCCCCAATACACGACACACACGCTCTCTCATCCCCACCCTGGAAGTCAGGGAGGAAGTAACCCATGACAGGGAGGCTCACTTGAAGTTGGGCTCTTCGTAACCACAGACTCAGTGGTGCCATTTCAAATCTGTGTCAGGCAAGGAGGAGAGTCAGCTTTATTCTTGGGCAATAATGCATTATCATCACTTATTCATGGAGGGTTTGCCTCTTAGTGTCTCTTTGACAACTAAAATATTTGTTTGAGAGTTCTTCCAACAGATCTTTTCGGGTGACAGAAATGCAGCTGGCTGGAGAGTTTTCTCACCAAACTGTTGAGTTTGTTTTGCAAGCATAAATATGATGAAATGAGTCCATGGGGACTTCCCAACTTCTCTTGGGAGCACAAGACTGAGAATGTAGACTGCTCCCCTCTTGTGGGGTTTTGGGTGTCAGCTAAGGAATTTGGATTTGATTTAAAAAGTGATAGGAGATGCTGGATTTTTTTTTTTTTTTTTTGCTTGTTCTTTTATTTCTAGCAGAAGATGACCATGATCTGGGTTTATTTGATTATTTTGCAAATATTAAGTACCTCCTGTGTGCCAGGTACTCTTCCAGGCCTTGGGAATTCAGGAATGTACTGGACAGACAAAGGCAGTTCTCATGGAATTTACATACAGAGTGGGCAAAAGTAGGTTTACAGTTGTGAGTATATAAAACACAGAGTTTACTATTATATATTCATTATTGTATTATTTTTACATGAAAAACTGTCAACTTTTTGCCTCATCCTGTATTTATCTAGAATAGTGGTTCTCAACCAGTGGCAATATTGCCCTCCAAGAGGACATCTGGAAATGCCTGAAGGGGGAGGAGTATCCACTATTGGCCTCTAGGAGTGAAGACCCAGGATGCTATTAAATATTTTACAAGCAGAGGACAGCCCCTACAACAGAACTGACAATATATCAATGGTACAGAGGTTGGAAATCCTTGTCTTAGTAAGTCAGGAACTCATGAATCATACAGTTCTTTTCTCCTTGCATATAAATCATAGACATTAGCATAGCACTAGACACAGAGTATGTAAGTAGTGGATCAAGTAGAGTAAGGCTTTGGAAACTATTCATTTATATACCAATGTCAGATATGAAGTGCTTCAAGCTGAAAATTTGATCACCTGGAGTTTTTGTTTCCAAGTGGGAGCTCCAGAAAATCAAACTTGAGGCATTTCCAATTTTAGGGACTCCAGGTACTTCTGGACGTATCCAGAAGTATATGTAGGTATCCAGAAGATTCTGCAACAAGCAGCCATAGCCTTCAATGTTTGCCTTGTGAGCAGAGGAGCAGTAGCTACCATTTATTCAGCACTTAATGTGCACAGAATACGTTATCTCATGCATCCCCCAACAATCCTATGAAGTAAGGCTGCTGTGATCTCCATTCTACAGATAAAGGAACAGAAGTACAGAGAGGTTAAGTAAGTTGTCCTAGGTCACCCAGCTAGTAGGCAGAGCCAGACTGGGAGAAAAGGCAGTTGGACCCCGGAGCCTGCACTCTTCATCCAAATTTCCTTTTGGGAATCTCTTGCTGCATGTGGTATTGGGGAACCATCAATGAGCATCTCCCAGCATAACCCGTACCAAGCCAGCTGGAGTCTCTTTCATAGAATGTTGACTGTCCGTGAAAAAACTTTAGAAAAATTAAACAAATGGTTGAAACAGATCCCTTCAAGCCGATATTTCAAGACTCCCTGGCATCCAGACCCCTGGTGCCCTGACTGGTGTGGCTCAGTTGGTCAGGCATTGTCCCACAAAGTGAAAGGTCACCAGGTCAATTCCCAGTCAGTGCACATGCCTGGTTTGTGAGGCTCATCCCTGGTCTGGGCATGAGCAAGAGGCAACCCATTGATATTTCTCTAGCACATCGATGTTTCTCTCCCACTCTGTCTTCCTCCCTTCCCCTCTTTCTAAAAATAAATAAATAAAATCTTTCAAAATTAAAAAAAAAATAGACTTCTGGTATTGTCATGGGCCCACTTTCCTGACCATTCTGTAAGCTGCCTCTTTTCTAGCCAACCAACTCCCCCCTCTGCTTATGTTGGTCATTGTTAGTTTCTGATATTTGCTAGCAGAGAATTCTAGCACAGGAGAGATCCAAAAAGGGGATTATGGACCTCCTGGGCCCTGCTGGCCTCTGAAAGCAGTCAGGGAGTCCGTCTGCAGAGCAGGGGAGGCTGGAAGGTGTGAAGACAGGCCTGAGGCTCAGCAGAGGTACGGGGAAGAAGAAGGGCGGGAACAGGCAGGCCTTCTGCCTTAAGTGCCTGGAGAACAGATGACTTGGAAGTTCCCAGAAGCCCACAGGCTACATCAAGCTACCTAGATTAGAGCTTGGCTCTTTCTTACTAACTGCATGACTTTGACCAAGTTATTTAATGTCTCTGAATCAGCTTCTTCTTGACTGGGGTGTATATTAATATCTGCTTTCTGTTGTTGATGAAAGAATAGAAGATTTAACAGTGTATTTCATCACTTCTGGGGTACAAATGTCTCACATTTTATCATTTCTGAAAATTGGAATGTGGCTTACAGTTGATGGTATATCATAGAATATTGAATGGAGTGCTTTTTGTCTTAGTGGTGGATAAAATAAAAGTGTAAGTTATTGATTCATTGATACAGTAAATCTGGATTCTTGTATGGGCTTAAGATATTGGGACTTGTCCTTATTTATATCACCAGTTCCCAGCACATAAAAAGGACATAGTAATTGTGGGCTCAAAGAAAATTCCTCATGTGTGTAAGCCTGACCTGAAGGCGTATTTGTACACCTGAACCCAGTACAGATCAAGCAGAGGTCATACTCCAATGTTGCTTCTTAGAGACAGAACAACACAAACCTATAAACACAGTCCCCCAGACAGGAAGAAATGATGAGACTGACGTTGCAATAAATCGCTCTGGACAGGTTCTCTGTGACTTCAGAGAACTTTTGCAAGCATGTTTCTTCTTCGTTCCACAGTTTTGAATCAAGACCACTGACCCTTCCACTTCTGATTCCGGGCGCACCAACAAGCCACCCAGACTATGGGTGGCAGCCAGGGACTCAACCAACAGTGAAGAGTGATTGCTTCATGCCAAGTCTCTGCCTGACCAGTGCTGGCCCTTTCCAAATGCCATCACTTACCTTCAACTTGGCCACAAAAGTTTCTGGTGTTGTTATCGTTGTAATTGTTCAGATCATAATGCTTTTTATCAGATTTCATTTACTCTGACCTACAGATACAATCATAAGTGGGTGTGCAGTTCATCTGGGACTTTTTATCAATATTCCCTCGTGTGAAATAGTGGACCAGGGAGAGAGAAAATACAGCATGATGATTAAGAAAGCAAGTGCTATCATACAGCTGCCTGGGTTCACATCTTCACTCCTAACTATGTGACCTTCAACCACAGGAAAGCTATTCCACTGCTTTTAGTCTCAGTGACCTCATCTGCATTGAGAATAAGGAAAGCTACCAATATGACGTACCAGGCATGACTCCACACAGTTACTGTAAAGTAACTTATTTAATCCTCACAGCCATCTAGGAGCTGAATGTCTTATTAGCATCCCCATTTTACAGATGAGGAAAGGCCTTAAGAGAGTTCATAACTCACCCAATTACACAGCTAGATAGTAGCAGCTGTCTCCAGAGTCTGTACTCTTAACTACAGCTCTGTGTTGCATCCCAAACCTGATAGGAATGCCTCTTTGATGGCAAGAGTGTGGTGAGATTAAATGAAATAATGGGTGAGAAGCATATAGCTCAGTGCTGGGCTTTGTAAACACAACCATAGGGGTTGGCTACTGTTGGCAACAGCCTCATTAATCAAGCACTTATCATCTGCCACACACTGTGCTATGTCCCTGAACAAGCAATCCTTCTCATCCTCACAATGACCCTAAGAAATAGAAATTATTAAATAGGAATTATTATTACCCCCTCCCTTTTAGAGACCAGGAGCTAGGTTCAGAAAGTTTTTTTTCTTTACAAATTATTATGTACCAGGCACTGTTGCAGGTGCTGTGCTGGAGATGACCTGGTGCAGGGCACACAACTATGGAGTAGACGAGGCTCCCTGATTCCAAGACCACTCTCTATTCATTAAACCCATGGCTCCATCAACAGATTCTATCTGACAAGGGTGCATAGATCACTTCAAAGGGACCAAGCAAGGCTAGGGTACCACGTGGACTATGATGAGCAAAGAATAAGTTGTTTCCAGATCATAGTGAATTGCCCTAGAACTGACCCTAAGATGCAAGAAGGGAGTTTGGCTATCGCTTAATTCTAGCCTTCTCTTCACAGTAGAAGCGAAGCTTGGGGATCCGCCCAAGGGGTGCAGCTCATTAGCAGAGCCGGAGAAGAATCCCCATGGTTCCTGACTTCCAGCCAAAAGATCTTTTTTTGCAAGCCCGTCAACACAAATAGAGGATAGCAAAATGCACCAAAGAGCTTCCGTTCAAGTCCTTTAATATATAGTTTATTATGGCAATATGAAAGCTGTGCATGTTTGCTAGACAAAAGTGGGAAGATACAGAAATGAAGAAAGTTGTAACAAAAATAAACTGATCCTGTTTCCCACCACCCAGAGAGCTGTAGATAATTTGGCATGCTTCCTTCTAGGCCTTCCGCTAGGCAGAGCTTTTTGTCTTGTCTTGTTTTAGTTTTTATATACTTGTGAATACACTATGTATACAACTTGTTACCGGCCTTCCCACTTACAAATACTTGCTATGTCATTACAGACTCTTCATAAATGTTTTTTTCAGTAATGAAACACAGCAGTCCCCTCCCTTCTTCCTACCTGTCTTTCCACACACACATACACCTAATGAGATCCTCTTGGGAACCACTTTAACCATTTACATGTAGAGTTTTTCTGACTGTTACTCCATATGGCTAAATATTATGTGACTCTAGATGTCTCCACTTCAGAAATTACCTGTTGATTTTCTGCTATGATGGATGAGAACTGAGTTCGTTTCCCCCACCACCTATAGACACATCCTTTCCTCTGCCTCTTCCAAACAGTTATGCCATTACTTTTAAAAAATTCCTTTCTTGGTTACCATTATACTTATACATAACATTTCTAAACTTTGCTTTCTCTTTCTATAAACTACTTTGTTTTTTTATTCAACATTTTGTAACATTAGGATCTTATTCTCTTCCTTGACACTTTTCAACTTCTGTTACAGATAGTTCTACTTTTAATTTGTCAGTATTCCTAATGCTTATAATCTACCCTGAATCCATAATGATTTCTCTATAGTTTGATTCTGGAACTTGAAAACTAGTAAACAACATTTTCATTATTATGAAGAATGGGAATCTGTTAATGACCGCATAACAGTCATTAACAGATTCCTGTAATATTATGGTGTATCGTATTTTCCTAATCATTATAAATATTTAGGTTGGATTTAAAGAGTTTTTTCCTAATTATTTGCTATTATAACTCACACTGTAATGAAAATATTTGGTTTGTGTGTGTCTGCACTTGCTTCTGTGATGATTTCTTTAGAAGAGATACCCAATAGTGGCCAGTAAAGTGCCCTATATATTGTGGATTCTTAATCAATATTTGTCAGAGAAATGGATGAAATATGGCAGGTCTGAATAGTCTTAAGGCTTTAGACATATTGCAAAACAGATTGCCAAGAAGTGTTCAAAATGTTCACCATTTAATGTCTGTGAAATTCAAGGTTGAGAGCAAGGATAGAAGAAACAATTTATATTAGTTAGTTTGAAAAAAACATAGTGGGTGGTTGTGACACTGCAAGTGCTATAGCAGGGGAGAGGAAACCTCAGTCCACCAGCCAAATCCAGCCTACAGTCTGTTTTTGTAAATAAAGTTTTATTGGAACACAGCCATGTCCATTTGTTTATAAATTGTCAATGGCTGCTACAGCAGCTCATTTCAGTCATTATAACAAAAACTGTATGACTGATGAAGCCTGAAATTTTTACAGTCTGGCCCTTTAGAGAAATATTAGTAGACTTCTGAGCTAGAAGATCTTGAAGAATAAAGCTGAAGGTTTTGGAAATTGAGGGAGTTAACTAGTTCCTTAACCTTCTTCCTGGACATCCTTCCTGAAAAATAACAGTTCTGTATTATTTCTATATTTCAAGCAGGGTACTAAGGTCTTTGCATATATTAACTCATTTCATTTTCATAGCAATCTATGAAGTAGTAACTGTTATTCTCATAATCTCATTTTTATAGATGAAGAACCTGACTCAGACAACTTCCACAGGATCCCAACTCTGGTCACAAACAGAGGGAGGAGTCCCACCTGGCAGTGGGACTTCGGAGCCTGTTCCTCTAACTGCCCGGTTGGTTATACTGCCTCAGAAGAAATGAGAGGAGCAGGGACCACAGAGAGCAATCTTCACTCACTAAAACGTGAAGCAAATACAGGTTTTCTGAAGTGGATGTTTTCTGTGCTCCTAGATCACAGTCCCCTTCCCCGTTAGCTGCCCCCTTCCAGTGAGGTCACCTTCTGGTGAAACTGCTTAATCAATGTGACTCCGCCCAGAGCTGATTAAAAACCTCCCAAGGCACCGGACCTAAATGAGGCCAATCACAGCCCTCTCCCTCCCAGGAACTGAGAGGAGGAAAAAGCCAATCCCTTCATGGGGCTGGGCTTCAAACATGGATTTATAGAACCCATTTAAGGTTTCCAGATAAAATATAGAATTCAAAGTGAAATTTAAATTTCTGATAAACAATGAAGAATTTTTTAAGTGCAAATATGTCCAAATATTGCATAGGGTACACCCTAAGAAATTCTTCAATTTTTATCTGAAATTCAAATTTAACGGAATGTCATACATACACATATAGAGTATACACACACAATACATAAAATACTATATATACTATAAAACACATAGTATATACAATGTATATGAGTATATGATATTTTGCTAATCCAGCGGCCCTAGGAATGTCCTTGTTTTGGAAAAAGCCTGCATCTTTCCTCAGACCAGGAAAGATCAAACAGCACACAGAGAGAGGCAGAGATGAGAGAGGAAGTACCTCCCAGACCCTGCGTCGGTCCTTTCCTGTATTCTCATCCTGGTATTCCACGTAGGCTCCCTCCATTTACAACCAACGCATGCACAGAAGATAACACTTCAGTGGAAAATGTGAATGTTGAAGTGTAAAATCAGTGGCATTAATTATAATGCAGTGGAGAATTTACATCAAACACTCAAATCCATCTTTCATTTCTTGCTAGAATTCTTCAAGGTGGTCTGATTTAAATGGGCACACAATTCCACAAAATGGTTTTTCTTTCATCCCCACCTTACTGAGTTAGAAAACTTCTATTCAACAAACACGCCTCCGGGAATGCTAACGTAAAATCAAGATAGCAGGTCTGCCGGTTGAGAGGGCAGGATGAAACTGAGGAGGGGCACACGAAGGACTTCAATGGGATTTATGGTGTTTGATTTCTTAAACTATATGATAAATGCCTGAATGTTTGCTACATTTTTTCTTTATATACATTGTACGTACTGAGTATTTCATAGTAGAAAAATCATCCTTGCTTTTTTAAGCCTGACTTCAGTTCTAGAACTTAGTTACAACTGTCAAAGCATGGGTTGAATGGAAATGCTTTGTAAACTCTTTGCTCTCTATTTGACATTTAAGATATAAAACTTGTATTTTTTGAGATTAGGCCTTGAGTTCCCAGGAATGTGGTCATGGTCCCTTTGGGATCTTGGCTTTCCCAGCACAAAGGTTTCAGCCCCTGGAACGGCACCTGGCAAATAGTACATGTTCATTCAATGTACATAAAATAAATGGATAGTGAAAACACTACATCCTCCATTCTATCCCCGCTTTTATGTAGGGTTTCCTGCACCTCTTACCACATACCTCATCTCCCAAAGTGTGCTTGTGCTACGAGTTTTGCGGGGAGTGGAACAGGCTGGGCAACAGGGAATTCGAAAGAGTTGCTGTCTTTGGGATGCGGAGGATGTCTTTGACCCAAGATGTATGCCTGAGATCTATGCTCGGGGGGACAGTATGTGGCTGGTATTGTCTCTACCAATTTTCCTGCCTGAATCGTCCACCTTGAATAACATTGCCTGTGGACTCCTGATGCTATGGCTACAGGCAGTGGATAAGGACCAGCGGTCATTACAGTGGGTGCCAGTCCCTTTTCCTGCCATTCCACCGTAAAAGTCAATGCCATCTGAACTTTATATGGTGTTTTTCCTCCACAGTTAAACTTAAAAGCACCAGAACAAGATTCTCCCACAAGAAGATGGGCCCAAAACAAAGACTACTTTGATAAATAGAACAGTTTACAATGTGCCATTTTGGGGGTTAAAATGTTCCCCCAAATTTTATTCCCTTTCTTTACTATCCTATTATTCATGTGGTGCCTCAAAATAATTCTTTTCTGAGATGATCTTAGCATCCCAGATGCACTTTGAATGTCATGAAGGAGCAGAGGAAACGAGCATTAGATGTGGAACGAGGCAAGAACAGAAAACAAATTGCCCCGGGCCTGTGATATATGACACCCATAATAAACACAGTTAGGTTCGTGAAAGCAAGTTCATTTTGTGTACAGTGAAATTTAACTTTAATTGCTGGAAATACCATTAATCATTCTCACCTAATCATGGAAAAAAGCCCATCTAAATTTTTCTGAAAATCCTAACCCACTGGGTAGAGGAAAGAGATGATCTTTTTTAAAGCTAAAACTAACAGTCATTTTCATGAAGTGGCAAAACCTGCTTTCTGTTCATTTCTTCTGAATCAAAGGCGTCTAAACAACTTATCGATCCTTGTAAAGAGAGAGAGAGCAGAAACAAAGATCAGGTACAAATTGAATAAAGACTTAGGGGTTTATTATATTAGAGCTATAATTCAAATAGGCTTCGGGAAGAACTTTTGTCTAATTAGTCATTGTAATCAGGTATCTATGGGAATAAGTGTTACTGCTTGGAAGAGACAACCATTAATCACATCTACAGTCAGTGTAACGGCTGGCATTAGGCTCCAAACTTTTTAGACTCCTAACCAGCAAGTACAAATCAGGCAGCTATCCTGTGCTTTTACTGGAACAGAAGGCATATCAGCGTCTGGACTGTGAGGTCCCTGTGTTATCTCATCCCTCCGTGTTTGCATCCTTAAAGCCTCACCTATGAGCAGCAGAAAATACAGAGAGAGCACACAAAACGCACTCCATTCAGGAATGCGTGATATTTACCATAAATGCCATTTAAAAAGTAATTACTACTTACCAAGCCAAGAATTAAGTCCTGTGCAAATAATAGATTATTTAATCCTTATAACAACTCTGATGCATAGGTGCTATTATTCCCACTTCACAGACAATAAAACTGAGCTTCAGTGTAGTTAAATGACTTGTTCAAGTTTGCAGAGTTGGAGCTGGAATCCAAACCCAAGCCAGTCTGACTGCAAAGTCTATGAGATATTTATTTCTTAATACCATAGAACTATGTTTATAATATGTTCAATGATATAGAATAAAACTTCTGCATGCAGTACAATTATTTCATTAAAAAATATTTATTGAATACCTACTATGAGTTAGACACTGGCATATATACATACATATGTATGTATACCCGTATATGTTTATGTGTGCATATACATACACATGTCTTAATTTCAGACATGTCCACAAATTCTTTGGTGCTCCTCACTTCTAATGACTAGGAAAAGCAGAAGTGACATTGTATGACTTTGGATTATAAAAAACTGTCTTGCTTCCTGATTATTCTCTCACTCTGGGACTGCATTGTTCTGGAGGAAGTGTGCTACCATGTGAAGCATCCCTAAGGAGGAGCTCACATGCAGAAGAATTGAGGCCCCCAACCAACAGCCACGCGGACGAGCCATCTGGCGGTGTGTCCCCATTCAAGCCTTCGGATGACTACGAACATGGCCCACATCATGAGGGCCCTTTTGTCAGAGACCCTGAGCATCTGAGCCACTTCAGACCTCTGACCTTCAGGAATTTAATGTGTTTGCTGTTTTAAATCACTAAGTTTCCAGGTAATTTATTGCACAGCAATAGATAGCTAAATCTATGTGTTTGTGATATAAAATAGTGATCGAAGTAAGCCAAACTACATCACTATGGAACATATCTGAGACCCGTTCCAAAGTCCCACCGCTTTTTCAATCCTCCTCTGATCTCCATTTTAGTTTGTGGCACAATCACCCATTTGTTCAATCAATCAAACGAACAAACAAACAAAGAAAAAAACAAGCCACCCTTGGCTCCACCCTGCGTCTATTTCTCACTTTCTACAGATTAGTCAACCAATTATGATAATTCCATTTCTTGTATCCTAAATGGTCTTGCTTCCTGTCTTTCACCTAACTCTAGCCTATTCATTTCTTAGAAAACCGTAAGTTTTACAGCATCTTCTTAGTGAACTCCTACTCATCCATCAAAGCCCTGGAACTCTTCAATAATGCTGGATCCCCTCCATCAGCTCTGTTCCTTGGACATACTTCCAGCATTCTATTTTGAGTTATCTTGTTATCCTACTAGCTCATGAGCTCCTGGTGGGTGAGACCATGTCTTCTTCCTCTGAATCTCCCCTGCTTGTAGTAAAAGCAATACTTTGAAAATACTACTGCACTGATGGCATATTGCTGTATAATAAGTTTTTCTAAAACTTATCAGTTTAAAACAATATACAATTATCATCTCACAGTTTTGGAGGATCAGAAATCTTGTATGATTTAGTTGAGTCATTTGGCTCAGGGACCCTCACAAGGCTGCAGTCTTTGTCTGAGGGATCGACTGGGGGACAATCCACACCCAGAATCACAGTTGTGGCTGTCAGCAGCCCACAGGACCTCACTGCCATGTGGACTGCTCCCCACCCCGCCCAGCCCACAGCAACCACCAATGCATGGTCTGTCTGTATGGATTTACCTCTCCTGGGTAGTTCACATTAATGAAATCACACAGTAGAAGATTTTTGTGTGTGTCTGGCTTCTTCCACTTATTATTTTCATACAGTGTATTTGAGGTTCATCCACATTGTAGCATGTATTCCTACTGCATTTCTTTTTATGGCTGAATAATATTCTGTTGCACGGATATAGCACAATTTGTTTATCCATTCATTCTTCAATGGCTATTTGGACTGTATCCACCCACCTTTTGGATACTATGAATAATATTGCTATGAACATGTGTACTGGTATCTGAATACCTGTTTTCAGGTCTTTGGGGTATGGTAGGGTGATGTGGCATTTCTTTTTTTAACTTCTGAGGAACTGCTTCATATTCTCTTTTTACAGGTGGAAAAAAATAACATAAATGCTTTAAAATGCTTTAAGTCAGAGTAATCAGGGCTTTCAGACAGAAAAGTCATTGCCATTTTCACTGGGTCATGGCCCCAAGAGGGAAGGCTTCCTGGAGGAGATAAGACTGTTTAAAGGAGGAGAAAGTCACTCCTGGGGACTATGCCAGAGCAGGCAGAGTTTAGATGCCAGGGTAACATGAGCAGAGGCAGGCAGGATAGTCTGGTTGCAATCAAAGGTCTCTTGGAAAGAACACAGGCCAGAGGGGCTCCATGCATTCCTGGTAAGATATCTGGCTGCCAGTATCATTATTTACCATTCAGAGTTAGAGAAGCTGATCCCTGCCAGGTTTAGTTTTAGTAAAAACTGCTTATTTCAGGACAGGCTTTGGGGCTCTGTCCAGCTGACTTACACATGTACACCAGCAATGGGCTTTTCTGCTTTCTAAAAAAAAAAAAAAAACAAAAACATAGGTTGATTTTTCTGCCCACATACCTCAGTTCCATGGGGCAGAAAGGAGAGACTGTTCAGATAGATTGCTGGCTCTCATACTTCTCCGTTAATAATCATAACTCAGCTGGACTAAGATAAAAAAAGTCTAGGTGCTATTGTGTGAAGCGAAAGGAAAGGACCAGCCTAGATCACGTGAATCAGCTCTCTAAAATCTTCCAGGGGTGCTCAGTAGCCTTGAACATGAGTGTGTACTTCTCACTCCAGGCCCTCTAATCCTTCTGCTATAGCAAAATTGCCACTTTTGTCACCATCAGTTCAGTTCCCACCTTGCGTCAGGCACGGTCCACAGAGTATCTTTTTGGCCCTTACAAAAATTCCATGAGGTAGACAAGATTATCCTCATTTTACAATGAGAACAGTGTGAGGTTCAATGAGAATAAGTTTGGTAGCATCAGGGCTTGAGCCCAAGTATTGGCCAAATTTCAAAACTCATTCTCCTGTTGTGCTGTATCTCCCTAACTCCATTCACTGGGTAACTTATTCACTCTGCATGATTGAAACTTGGCAGCCTCTGACCAACATCATCTTCTTTCCCTTCCTCCCAGCCTCTGGCAACCAGCTCTCTGCTCGGCTCTCTGCGTTTGGTGATTTCAATGACATTTTTGAAGGCAGGAAAGGAGAGTTAGAGATTTAAAAAAAGAGAAAGCAATGGGGGGGGGGGGAGAGAGAAGAGAGAAGAAGAAAGAAAGAAGGAAGGAAGGAAGGAAGGAAGGAAAAGAAAGGAGAAACCACAGAGTGAATCCAGACAAAGAAAGAAAGCTGACCCTAGGGAGAGACAGACAAGGGGTGGGGGCCAAACGTAGGGAGCAGGGGACAGCATGCGAGACAGGCAGAGAAAGGGAGAGGGAGCTCGAGATTGAGAGAGATCACAGGGCTGAGCAGTGCCCCATTTTGTGCAGTTGGCAGAACCCACATTTCTCCTAAACGAAACCTGGTCCCTTTGAAAGATATCCCCCTGGCGGGGGATGAGAGGGGAGAGTAGAAACAGAAGCCTCGACACAGGCACATTTATTGATTCCAAATAGACTTCCCTGGGGGAACATCGGACTGATTTTCAGGATTCAATTGAATTGACTCATTCTTTAAATTAAATTCTTTCAGTGCAGCTCAGCTCCTCAACAATTACCTGATTCTGTCCTAAAGGGGCTCTGATTCCCAATGAATAAATGAGACCTTGAGTAATCTGACTCCACGTTTTGTCAAAGGCCCAGACCAGAGGACACACAGGTCTGGGAAATGCTGGAAGGCGCATCTCTCTTCAGAATTTTCTCCTGGAAAGCCCCCTTGGTTGAGCTATTTTCTGAGAGAAGGAGGAACATGGTTACATTTACAAGGAAGCTCCAGAAACAGGTCCTTATTTCAAGGGAGCTGGCTTGGCTTTGCAACTCAATTACATCATGAGATTCCACTCAGGAAAAAGATATGGGTGTGGTCTAGGGAGTCAGCACATCTTGAAATGCAGAATCATCAAAGGGAAAGGGGAGCAAGAGCCTGCTACTTCAGGGGCTCTGTTCCCCCTCCCTCCATAAGTTTGAATTCTTCCTTTTCTGTGGATGGAGGTGAAGTTTCACATCCTGGGGGAAGGCAATGGCTGGGCTGCTTTGAAACAGAGGTGTTGAGATAGAACATAAACCTTATGGGAAACCACATTCCTACCTGGAGCTTCATGTGCACTCTCTTATTTAACCTTCCCAATAATCCTACAGAGTAGTGAGTATGAGCATCTGCAACTCACAGATGGAAAAACCGAGGCACAGAGGAATTAAAGGATTTGCCCATGAGCAAGTAGTGGGGAGGTGACACAGGCAGGTTGTGAACACGAGTCTGTTTATCTCCAGGTCTACAGAACAGTTAAAGGAACGGATTCTAGAGTCAGCCCATCTGCACTGCAATCCGAGCTCTTCCCCCTGCCAGCTGTGTGACCTTGAGTAAATTACGTAAGGACTCTGTGCCTCTTCAGGTCATCTGCAAAAGGGAGCTAAGTCTACCCACTTCGTAGGGTGGTGAAGAGTGAATGAGTATTTAAATCTAAAAATCTAAATGGTCCATTGTGTAGCGCAGTAGCTTCTAGTATAAGGTAAGTGCAAGGAGTTTGACAAATAAATTTTTACATTTTTAGCCACAAAGCAATATTCGGTGTGATAAAGGAGTGAGTGTTCATCTTTTGGATAGTATGGTTTCAGTAAGGGGATAGCTCAACCCCATTTGACTGGATAAGCCAGAAGTCACAGGCTGCCATTCCGACCGTCCTTCTGTAGGTCCTCTCCAGGGCCATGTTTGCCTTGATCTTGCAGCTTCAAGGGGAGCCAAGGAGACTGCTCATTTCAGCCTAGTGGACCTGGGGACAGGCCTCCTGGCATCCACACAGGGAGCTTCCCACTCTATCTGTGACCAGAACCCAGCAGCGCAGGAGGGAGCTGCACTTGCCCTTCTGACAAGCTGAGCCTTTTCTGTTGTTCTGAAAACCACAATTAGGCCAGATCTCAGCATGGTAGCCAGAGTGTTAGAGCAGAGTTTCCAGCCCTCCTTCCCCAGGGCCTACATAACTGAATAAACTCTTTCCAAGGGCCACATATCAGCATTTCACCAGATTAAGTATGGATCTGACAGAGCTTCCTCTATGAGGCAAACTGGAAGGCAAAGTCCATCAGAGAGAAGTGGGTTCAAATCCCAGCTCCACCACTTACCAGCTCCGTGATACTGGAAAATTTGCTTGACCACTTTAATCCCCAATTTCTTCCTCCTCCGTAAAATGAGAATAATAATATTACTGACTTCTTAAGGTTGTTTTCATGGTTGAAATGAGATTATCCACATAAAGCTTTAAACGAAATGCCTGGGAGATAATCTTAGTATTTGTGTTATGATTTTCATTTTTGATAATATGCTAATGTTGATAATCAGGAAACTAATAATGTCAGTAGAAAAGTAGAACTTTTGGGGGGACTTTTTCTAGTAGGAGCGTCATCACCAGTTCCTTCCACCTTAGTGGGGTCCATTCAATGTCCATATCCTCTCTGAACTTCTGAGGCACCTGAAGAACAGGCTCATGGCCCAGAAGGAAGCCTGTAGAGAATTTCTATAAGAAAGGGGCCATCTCTATATTTGAATAAAGCTCTTATTTTTTCAGCTGAGCAGCAAGTGTCAGTGGTTTGGATCAGTCCCCTGAGTGTATTTCCCTGCATCCCAGCAGGTGCTTTGAAGGTGAGTGTTTCAGAAAGCACCAAGAGCTGTGTCAGTGGAGGAGGGAGTGCCTGAGGTCAAGTTCTCCTTTTTTCTCTGACTGTCAAGAGTCTTGAAGCTAACAGACCACCCTTGTTACTATTCGTTGCTCAGTCAACACATTTCCTGCTTAGGGGATTTTGTATCTGCTATAATAACTTTGTGGGGAGTCCCCTCCCTTAGATACATGAGAGATATATGTGGCTCTTTCTCATCCCATTCAGGCACTACCCTAGTCCGTTCAGGCTGCTATAACAGAACACCATAGGCCGGGTGGCTTAGATACAACAGGAATTTATTTCTCACGTTTCTGGAGGCTGGAAGTCTGAGATCAGGGTGACAGCACAGTCGGGTTCCGGTGAGAGCCCACTTCCAGGTTTCAGATGCTGATTTCTTGCTGTATTCTCACGTGCCAGAGAACTGGGAGAGAGAGCCAACTTTCTCGTGACCCTTATAAGGGCACTAATTCAATTCATGAGGGCTCATGACTTGAACTAATCCTAATTACCTCTCAAAGGCCTTACCTTCTAACACCACCACATTTTGGGGTAGGGTGTCAACATATGAATTTGCAGGGGACACAAACATTCAGTCCATAGCAGTCACTGTACAGATATCCTCCCTGACATCTATTTCATATTGCAACTCCACCCAGACACTTTTCATTCCCTAGTCTGCTTTTCAAAAATTTCCCTGGGGACAAAGGGAAGCCCCAAGTAGAGGCTACCATTGGCCTGGTCCCAGACAACCCCACAGTGTTAATCTGACCAATTTTCTATAAAATTATCAAGAGCCTTAAAAGTATTCACTCCCTTTGACTCAGCAGTTTGACTCATAGAGGAGCCTAGGGCATTGATTTTTAGCCAGTGTGATGCAAGAATTTTTAAAACATGCAATACCTGACTATTTATCAGGGACATTGACCTCTTTTCCCTTAGAATGTCAAATTCTAACAAATGACAACAGCCAACGCAACAATATCCATCTAGTATAAATGAATCAAAATTATACCTATTTTTAAAAATCCTCACCTGAAGATATGTTTATTGATTTTTTAGAGGGGGCAGAGAGAGAAAGAGAGAGAAACATCATTGTGAGAGACTAGCATCGATCAATTGCCTCTCATACGTACCTTGACTGGATATTGAACCTGGAACCCAGGTGCCTGCCCTGATCAAACCTGCAACCTTTTGGTGTATAGGATGATATTCCAACCAACTGAGCCACATGGCCAGCACTACTTCTTTTGGTCACATTGGCAAAAAATACATTTTCTGGTGTGCCACAGAATTTCAGTAATTAGTTTGTGTGTTGAAATTGCCGGTCAAAAGTAATAATGTGAAATGTATTTTTAAAAAATGGTGAGAAAGAACATTCATCCAGGTAGCATTTATAGGAGTAAAAAGTACAAAATCACTATATATCTAACCATAAGATAACATTTTATTTGCATGGATTCAAATGTTATCAAACATCAGTTAGTTAAAAACTCATGCAGGCATTTCAAATCTTTAATACTGTGGGGATGCCATTATAGTACAAAATGAATCTAGATATTAATATTTATTTAGAGTGTAATTCTGAGTGGGTGCATGTGAGATTATATTTCAAACTGTTAGGTTTATCATAGATGGAAAGAAATATGGGTGATTATTCTCCTTCTTTCGTGTTTTCTAAGATGTTGTCAACAAATATGCATGATATTTATATTAAGGAAATAATATAATCTACATGAAGAATTTTTTTACAAGTACAGTCATGTGCTCATTGCCATGAATGCATTTATCAGTCTCCCCCGAAAAGTAATGGCCCCTCCAGTAGAATGTTATCAACCACATTCCAGCATTCCTGGACACAGAGGGGCAGAGATCTTTCTTTTCTTTCTTTTTTTCCTTCCTTCCTTCCTTCCTTTCTTCCTTCCTTCCTTCCTTCCTTCCTTCCTTCCTTCCTTCCTTCCTTCCTTCCTTCCTGTGTGCTGTTCAGAAAACAGCAGGCACAGCAAACAATAATCCTCTAGATAATGCAAATGGGTAAATATTGCAAAGATTTGTTATATCAAGTGCTTAAAATATGTAACTTGAGGATGTAACTACTTATTTTTCCACCATCAGAAGTCTCAGAATGTGTTCCAAAAAGGTGAAGGGTGGGGAATTTTTCAGGGCAAAAAAAAAAAATCATTAAGTCTTTTCTTTCAAACTGACAAAGGAGGAGGTGGGGTTGATGATGGAGGAAAATGCTGCATTAAACAAAATAAGAGATTTGGCTATTATCACTACTGAAAGCAAAAGTGAGCTGAATTTTGCAGTATGAGAGTAACAAGTGAGATCTATGGATGAACTGAGGAAATAAGGGACAGTTTTCAGATTTGCAAGGAAGGTGGAGGAATCCTGCCTCTTCTTTAACTAATAAATACACAGAGTCTGATACAGGCTCAAGAGAGGCAGGCTTATCCCACCAGGACTTGCCTTGTGATTTAGGGCAACTTCAGGAAAAGCTACAGAGAAAGGAGAAGGACCTCTCCGAATCAATGTTCCTTCTTCTGCATTTTTTGTGTATTAAATATAAAGCTTTTAAACCAGTAGAAGAGATAGAACATTAAATAGTTACAACAAGGATTGTGTATATAAGTACTTCACAAGGAATCTTCACAAGGAAAGTATGAGGTCAGGACAGTCTAAAAGAAATTAGATACTGTCCACTGATGGTCATTGGTGCCAGTTCAGTGCTCAAATGAACCTCCAATTTGGGGTGCAGTGAAGGAAGCTTATTCAGTGCAAACAGCTCAACAGTGATACAGCACAGCTGTGAAAACAGCAGGCCGTGAGGTGGCTACGGGGCCAGGGCCCTCTCCCGCTGGACTGCTCGGCTCTGCTCCTCTGCTCCACGCCCGTCTGCTCCGCTGCGCTCTGGCGAGACATCTTCGGTGTTTCAGTTCAGCCAGGGAGACGCCGTCTTCAGTATTCTATGGAAAGAGAAAGTGTGCTCTCCCTTCTGCATTTTCAGACTCTATTTGGCACACCGTAGGTATTGTTCCCCTCTCTGTGCATAGTGTGATAAATTTTTCATCATTGGTTTTCACATCCTCTTGCCCTTCTAGGTGTTTTTCTCTCCTCTAACCACCTCCACTCCGCCACCAATTCTTGACAACAATGTTAAATCACACCTACTTGGACCAGAGACCTCTCTCACCAGCCCAAGCCCCTGCAGGAAGGTGAACCAGTCAAGGTCAAAGGACTCACTGCTGGCCCCAAGCCTGCAATGCAAAGCAAGGCCAGTTTCTGCTTTGGGCTCCAGTTCTGATTTCCAATACCCTTTAAAGGACTGGCCTGTGTCAGGGTAGGAGAATTAGCCAGTGTCTATCTGATACCCTGGGCCAATGCTAGTGTAGGAGAATCAGCCAGAATTATATGAAGATGGGTTTCTGAAGCTTTCGTTGAATTCAGTACTTCTCTGGAAGGGTAGGAGGCCTGAAGTGACTGGGCAGCTGCCCTGAATTCAGGCTGATAAAATTCTGATCAGACCAACCCTGTGGGTTGGATAATAATCTGCAACCAGACATTCACAGTCAAGTTCAGCCCATCAATGTATTTTCAGTGGCCTGCACAATGATTTTTATTTATTTCAATGATTTATCTACATGTAAAACTTGAATGATTCCATGTGAAAGTCTGCATTTCTGACTTTTCCCCCCCCAAAATAAAATGATCTGGTTGTAGAGGGTGATGTTTAAGAACATGAACTCTGGACTCAGATTTCCTGGTTTAGAACCCCAGCTCTGTGATCGGGGTTCCAAACCTCTCTGTGCCCCAATGTTCTCATCTGTGAAATATAAATAACAATAATATACCTCCCTCAAATGCTTGTTGTAAGGATAAAACGGACTAATGTAAGCAATGCTTTCAGAACAGTGCCTACCCTACATTAGTGTTAGAACAGCTACTATACTATGTTGCTATTAACACTGGGCTGGCATTCACAACAGTCATCTCACTTGCTCAAGATAGGGCACAGCCTCTTCATTTAATTATGCTTCCTACTCAACTCAGTTCACTCACTATATTAACAGACCCCTGGCCTCCAATAAAGGTAGTGTATTTGTCAATGTAGGACTTTTGTAAACCCATGAGGGCAATACTGCCCTGGGCAAAAGCATGGAGATCCCGCAATTGCAAATTTCCTGGCACCAGGAAATCTATGAGCATACAAATGGAACACTATTTCCTGGTCTTGATTTGGCCATGTGATCTGGTTCTGAGCCTAAGCCTCACATGTTCCCTTTCTCATTTTCACCATTACTCTTTAGAAGGAAAAGCTCAGGCAAATGCTGGTCCCAGGAAGGAGAGAACTGATACGAGGAAACGATGCAGGGCTCCCCCAGTTAAGGCGGCCTATCCAAATC
This sequence comes from Glossophaga mutica, assembly GCA_039655065.1. Classification (NCBI taxonomy): domain Eukaryota; kingdom Metazoa; phylum Chordata; class Mammalia; order Chiroptera; family Phyllostomidae; genus Glossophaga; species Glossophaga mutica. Next base: position 104,673,409 of record CM077305.1, read on the forward strand.
CAACATAGAGAAGGGTCCCAGCTGACCTGCAGATGTGTTAGTAAACCCAGCAGAGTTTTGTTGAAGCCAACCTACATCAGCCAATCCACAGTGAACCCACACTCATATGAGATATAATAAATAGTTATTTTTTAAGGGGCGGATTGTTGCACAACAAACCCTAGCTGATAAACTGTCTAGTGGGACCCCTTAGCATCCCTCAGTGACCAAATGGGACGTTGCACATTTTTCCAAACTACAATGATGATGCCATCTGTGTTGGGTAAGGCTGGAAACTCTCTGAGAATGGGGCTGCTTGCTAACTCACACGAAGAGTCAAACATTCAAACATTGTGGTGGTGGATAGCCAGCTGTCAGTTTAGTCCAAACCCTTCGCACCGCCTTGGGCAAAACTCCAGGATACAGCAGGATACAACCCAAAGCCCTTCATGAATTTCCTCCATTTCCATAGCTCACCTTCTCATGGTTCTTGTCAGCTCCACATTCTCATACATGCACACAATATTGCTCAGTTTTATTATTAGTTTGTTTGTCTTAATGGTATATTCTGGCTACACAATGTAAGAATGAACTGAGGGAGACAGAGTCAGGAAGAAAAGCTAAGATGCTATTGGAGATGCCTGGCTTGAAGATAGTGTTGGCTTGAACAAAGACTATAAGAGTAAGAAAGGAAATAAGAAAGCAGATTCAATGATAAAATAATGTTAATAACGACCCTAAGCAGGTGCTTGTTATGTGTCAGCTACAATTCTGAGAGTATTACATATATTTGATCAACAATCTCATAAATTAGGCGCTGTTACTTCCTCCACTTTACATGTGATGATGTTGAGGCCAAAATGATCCAGCCTGCAAATGATAGTTCAAACCCAGGAAATCCAGATCCTAAGCCTAGGCTCTTAACCACTGCAGGATTCTGCTACTGCATAATGTAAGAGGTTTGCAGGTGGTACAATAAGCAAGACTTAGCAGTCGATTAGTCATATAGAGTAAGGTACAGAGAGCTCAAAACAGTCTTCTCATTTGTTCTGAGGAAGTTTCTGTGTGTGTGTGTGTGTGTGTGTGTGTGTGTGTGTGTGTGTGGTGGCAGTCAGGTAAAGAGATTATTTTAAAACAGTTGTATGAAATAACTTGCTCTGAATTTGTCTACCACAGCTGGATATTCATTTAAATCTGAACGAGTGGAGGCTATTGGAAATCTGTTTTCTTCCTTGGTTTTTGCAGTTAATATAGTAGCCAAGACTCAGCAAGGTAAACAGCCATTTGGAGGGAGGAAAATCCTGGGTATTCTTGACTTTGTCTTGTTCTTAAAAAAAAAAAAAATCCTTGTTTGATGAGGAGTGGCATCCCTTCTCTGGAGAATAGAGATCAACACTGGCTTTTCTGAAAGTATATTTTCTTTCTAAGAGGTAAGTGCTAGGAGCAGGGAGGAGAGAGTTCTCATTCAACTGGATGTCGTAGAACTTTTGCTCTTTGACAACATTTCTTCCAAGAGCTTTGGAAGAGGTTACTTTCCAGACAGCCCCTCAAGGCACAGTCTAGCAGACAGCTTCAGAGTCCCTCACCTCCTCTCTGCTCCTGTCTTGGCTTGAAGTTAATATTTCTTTCTGTATGACTTCCCCTCATCTGAGTGACTGGTGCTATCTGATATGGGCCAGATGATCAATTCTAGGATGATGAATGGATTTCTGGGACTTGAACTTATCTGTGATGGAGGCTATCAGAAAGAGATAGGCCAGTGCAAACTGGATATTTGAGATAGAATTCAAAAGATAAAAAAAAATAACTCAGACAACCTACCATTTGGTATGAATACAGAACTAGGTAACAGAGTATAAATAAAAAGATGAGGGGAATGTAAGCACAGGAACATTCCAAGACGTGAGGTACAAAGGTAGGAACAAAGAAGGACATCTAAGCCTTTATTGATGAGCTGTACAGGAATATGCAACTCCTCTTTTGTGGCAACTGTTCAATATGAAAAAGAGTGGGCTAGGAGTAAAAGCAGCAGTCAGGACAAACACATACAATCTTGACCAGAGGCTCTATGACCAAGAGATAAAAAAAAAATCACTACTTCCTCCACCTCTCTCTGCAGCCGCCATGTGTTATGCTCTTCCTGACGTCTCCTAGGAAGCTCAGAGTCAGGTTCATAGTTTGTCTATCACAGGTGGTTAAGGACATAGTTCTATGCATCTTAAGTTAGTTTTGGCTCCATTTGATTGCTCTTCTCTTCTGGTTTTTAATTTCCTTACATTCGTTTCTATTTGTATATAACATATTCCTTTGTGTCGTATGACATCTTTTCTGAAAACTAAATCAGTCAAGCATTAAATTAAAACACACACTTGAACATAAAGTGACATGAATGCATATATGGAATCACATGATCTAGACACACATGCTTATATATTCTTTTTCATGCCCCCCCCTTACGCTACCACCTAAACAAAGTAATTGAGAGCAATTCATAAGCAATATGATCTAGAGAATATATAGAAAGTGCATTTGGGTAATGGTGTCAACGGGATTATTTTGGTATTTTCTGGGTACTTAAAGTTTCCAGAGTTTAGAGATGAAAGATACAATCTGCAAAAGTTTACTAAAAGATATGTTATATCCCATGTGGCTCTTGGAATGTAACTTTGCCACTCCTCCCATCAAGACCTGGAGTCTTTTTCCCCACACCTGGAGTTTGGGTTGGCCTAGTAACTTTCTTTGGCAAATGGAAAGTGCTGGAAGTGATATTGTGCAAGTTGTGGGGTCCAGGTTTCAAAAGGTCTCTCGGTGTCCACCTTCATCGTCTTGGAATGCTTCTCTGACACCATCACAGCTGGAATTAGATCTGGCCTAATGGAGAATGAAAAGCCACATGTGAAACAACCAAGGCACCTCATCAGCCACCAGCCTCTCTTTCCTTTGCAGATTCAGTTCACAGAGTAAACTGATGCCAGAGGCTGGATGAGAACCCGGATCTCCAGGCCTCTAATCTCATGTCCTTTTAGCATGTGCTCAACACTGCAACCCTCCTCTATAGGAGAGGGCAGCTGCTGTGAGAGCAGAACTCTGTGGTACAGTAGGAAAAGGACAGCACTGTGTGACAAAGACAGAACTACAGCTCAGCTCCATCAACAACTTACTGGGTATCTATGAGAACGTAAAATGACTTGACTTCTCTGGACCTCAACCCCCTCATCTATGGGATGAGCAGGTTGGAGACGTGACTCCCCAAGGCCCTTTAAATTCTGATAGTCCCTGATCATGTGACTAAAGCATGCCTTCTCAGCTTTTAGTCACAGCAGGAGCTTGGGGATTTTGCCATGACAGGCTGGAAACCACAGAGGGGGTGGCAGGGGGTTGCATTTCATTCTGTCAGCTCCCCTTCTTCTAAAGGGCAACATTGTCACTCACAGCTTATCTTGCTGTGAACTTTCGGTAATGGTTTAGTTGGATTCAGGCTCAGATTAATCATCCTGGGCAACAGGCAACACAACAAACTCATCACTAATTAATTGTTAGCAACCTAAGATACCATGTTCCCTGGTGCAGAAGGTCTATTTCTATATCAACCTCCATCCTCTTAGGTCCTAACAAAGGTGTGCCATTTCATTGCCTGCATGCTCATCTTGGCTCAAAGCATAAGTGAATGCTGACCATTGGGAAGAATAACAAGGAGAGGATTCAGTTCAGAAAAGTGTGTTTCTGTTTATGTCTTCATTCCCCAAATTGATGTTGTACTTAAAAAATATTCTATCTGCTTTCCTATATCTTGCCTATCTTCCAGAAATAAAAATGTTTACTCTTGTAGCATTAAGTAAAAATTTAATATTATTGCTACATATGTAAGACTGTACAGGGGAAGATTCAGTCATACCACAAATAGATTCTGAATTCTGATTTTCAACAGAATTTTTTAAATATTTTTTTATTTCATTGTTGTTCATTGTTGTAGTTTTCTGTCTTTTACTCCCACCCCAGCCAACCCCCACCCCACCCCGCCCAGCCCTCTCCACCTCTGGAACTGGAAAAGCATTATGCTAAGTGAAATAAGCCAGGTGGTGAAAGTCAACAGAATTTTTTATCAAAGAGATTTATTCACACTCAGCTATGTATGTACCATACCCCCTATGTTCAATGCTGAATTGCCAGTGCACAGAACAGAAAATGTTTGTTGAAGGAATCAGTGAATCTCTCTTACAAATGACACTTTTCTCTACTTTTTCTCAATTTATTAATTGTTCAAATCACAGCATTCTTGCTTTCATCCCCACACCAGCAATCTCAGTATTGGTCAGGATTCTTCCAAAATTATAAAAGCTTAAACACAACTCTAATTTAGACAAAAGAGGAAATTTTTGAATGATGTGCTTAAAAAGAAGTTGGATAGCTCAGAGTACTCAAAAGAAAAGGTTTGGGGGTTTGGGACTTGGAGATTCATTTGGAAACTCAATGCTGACAGAAATAATTGTGGCAGACCCTTCTGCGTGGTGTGGGCCCAGCTCCCACTCAGGGATGCACAGGACCCACACCCACAGATAGGTTCTCTCATGGGGAATCAGATTCGCAATATACCTAAACTTGCTTTTTGCTGAAAACTCTCTCACCCTGCAAATACTAAACCTTGCAGGGACCAGTGTAACCCGCTCAACCACTTTTGCCTTTTCATTTGCTAATATCCTTCTTCTGTGATGTGATTAGGGGCATTGGCTCCTTTTGTTGTAACTGGGGATAGTGAGTGAGGATCATCTTGTAATGTGAGGAGATATTAGAATAAAGGCCTGTCATGGCGGAGGCCGTGGCTTTTGTTCCCCTTGAGAGAAAAGCCACGTTGTTGTCCTTTTTCCTCCACTGGACTCAGTAGTCCGTGTGTATGTTTTTATTTCATCCATAACGACTCGGACACTGCTAGCCAGTGTCCACATCAATAATCAATAAATCACCAAACCAATACCCCCTCTTTCTTTCCCCTCCCCCTGACCCTCACCCCATATAAGGTTGTAGCAAGAACATGGTGTCTGCAAAGCCAGGAAGCAGGAGGAGGGCTGTCACCAGAACCCAAACATTCTGGCACCCTGATCTGGAGACTTTCAGCCTCCATAGAACTGCGAGAAAGTACATTGCTGTTGTTTAGGCCACTCAGTCTGTGGTATTTTTGTATGGCAGACTGAGCTAATACAGCAGCTTAGTTTAGTTTTTTCCTCTTCTCTCTCTGATATTCTATCCTGCTCTTTTCTTGGTTGATTTTTCCCTAGTCCCGTGTTTTCAATTATCACTATCACTTAGGCCACCCAGATTTAATACTCAGCTCAGAAATCTCACATAAACCACCTGTGAACATAACTTGCGACCTTCTATACAGTTCCACTGGAGCTTTGCACTCGGGTGTCCAAAAATGAACACATTATCCTCCCAAATCTCCTCCTCCATCATTGCTCCCATCCACACTCTTCATCTCTATAAACAGATGCACATTCACCCATTAGAGAAAGGGTGTCAACACTCAGGCTTCCTTCCCCTCCCCCACAGGTGCAAACACTCACCAGATTCTATTTATTGTAATTAGCAAGTAGTTCCAGAACTCCTCCATCTATCTTCACTTTTGCTGACACCACCTCAGAGAAAGTGACCACCATTCCTCAGCTGGATTTCTACAACACTCTCTTAAGTGGTATCCATGGCTCTGGTTCTGATCTCTGCAATCTAGTTTACACTCTGCAAACAAATTGATGCTGCTATTCCTCTGCACAACACTCAGCGCACATCAAGGGTCCTTCATGTTCTGACTCCTACCGAACCTTTCCAGCATTATTTCTTGCTCTTTGCTCCCTCACAGTCTTTACTTCAGCCATGTAGACCTACTTCCTATTCTTTTGGACCATATTATTCTCAACAACGCCTCTGAATGTTTGAATATCTATTCTTTCTATCCAAAAAATCCTTTCCATTGCTCCTTGCCTGATTAACTCCTACCAGTCCTTCTTGGTTCAGCTTAGTTGGTCTTCCTTTGAGAAGCCTTCTCTTCCCCCCAAATTTAATTAGATTCTTATAAGATCTCATCGACCATGTTATTAATCTTTTTGTAGGACCACTTCATAGTATTATAAATAATGGGCTTACTTGTTCCCTCTTCTATTAGACCATGAGTTCCTTAATTGTAAGTGTAGTGTTTGATGTCTATTGTGGATACTTAACTTATTTGTTTAATGAGTGAATCAATAAAATAATGAGTGAAAAATATACAAAAATATACTAATGCATACCCACACTCCAGTTGCAGTGACCATAATTCCCTCAGCTCAGCTCTTACTGAAACACACAGCCCCCACAGCATCACCAGTTTAGGGGGAGTATGTTTGTAAGGTCTTTAATAAGTATTTTTATGGTTTTATATATTACAAGGTCAGAAGTTGGTTTGTCCTCTCTGCTAATTCCATTACCTTCTTGAAAATCTATGCCATCCATCAATGTCTGCTGTTGTGAGGTACTTAGAATGAAGATCTGTTTTATCAATAATTGCCCACTAATGATAAATACACACACATTAAAGTTTTCTGATGGGCTTTGCAAATTAGGTGTTCCCTCTTGTTTTTCTTTCACCTAGTATTGATCTAATTGGTATTTCATCACTGTGAAGCAAACGCTGGCTGTTCTATTTTACCCAGACAAGTGGCTCACATATGTGTTTTCCTGTTTTATTTGGGCTGTTAACTTTGGCTTTACATGATTGTGAATAAATTTAGTGACAAGGAAAATGCTTGGATATAAGTAAATGGGATATAAAATTGTAAATGGAGATTTCTGGTTAATGTGCATGACTAAAACAACAGAAAATAAAATATACATATACTTTAAAAGTCCGTAGCAGAACTGGAAAGATGGTAAAAGTGCCACCAACACACTATAATGAAAGAGAAAAGCAGCTGGAAAGAACTAACATTGGGGGTAGAAGCAATAAAAAATGAATGGCTGTGGGTTGTCAGTAGGGTGAAAAATTAAAAGGTAGAGCAATTAAGCCAGACACTGAATACCAGAGTGGCTTGATTGACATTTGTCCCTAGGATAGTGTTTGTGTTTAGATCTTTTACCCAGAAATTCTGACAAACACTCCCAGAGTGAGATCTGTGGCCAGTGAAGTAGGGTTGTGCCTCGGACAATCTTAGCTTCCACAAAAGACAGGGACATTGCACATTCAAAATGAAAAATCCTCCACTTACGTACTTCAAGGAAAAGCCCCCTTAAGTCTCCCCGCTTCCCCTACTTCCTTCTCTTATAAAAACACCAGCATTAAGGCCCTTATCCTCTAAATCTGCATTCATTGCCTAGAAAACATGAAATCTCATGTAGACTAAATAATTACACCCCAGCTACCCACATCACTCAATTTAAATTTCATCAGTCGTTATAAACAACCAATAAAAACCATATATCTGAAGAAGTCTGACACTGTGAAAGAGAACTTGAAAATACAATAAACAGCAAATTAATATGTGAGGGAGCAGTTAACACAATAAACTGAAGGAAACTTACCGAGTTATTATATCTATAAGAAAGAACAGGCTCCAAAGGAAAAGAAACAACCAGAACTCTCAAACACAAAAATTTAAAACCATTACTTCCAAAGTAAAACTTAGTAGATGGATAGTCTGCACAGAAAAATCGATACCAATGAATACTGAAATCTGGACTAGGATATTAAATTAGGGCTTTCCTTAGAACTGGTGAAAAAAGGCTAAACATGATGGAGATGTTAAGATATACGCAGAAGGTCAACAAACATATGTTTAGTAAATGTTCTAGAAAAAATGAAAGAAGGGAAATTATCAAGTAAATAAAAAAGAAAAATATTTTCTGAGCTGAAGATGGGACTGACCAGGTGATCAGCCAGTATATATCATCTATTCAACACATTTTTATTAACCACCTGAGTGTCAAGCACTATTTTAAATGCAGTGATAACGAAGATAAACATCACATCTAAATATATCCCGAAGAAGTTATCTGAATTATAAATATTAAAACAACTTATAATGCTCAACCTTTCTCTTGTGGCTGTAATAGAATAACTGGTCCTGGGTGAGTCTCCTAATATAAACAATGATAAAACTAGGCAAAATATGGAAGTCAACAGACTTTTAGGTATTGTGAAACAAAACTGTAATATCTGAGAGAAGCGACACTCCTAGGTGAGCCCCATGATCACACAGCCCTCTGCCTGAGAAAAATTGCCCCAGCATGAGGCGGAACACTAGAGTCTGAGAACAACAGTTCTGCTAAGTGGAGGAGGCATAGGTCAGAGTTTGCAACATGTGAAAACTTGGGATCTGCTTAGTGAACGAAACAATGAATTACTGATGTAATGTATAATGAAGGCATTAAGGAGATTCACTCTTTATAGAGAGGAAACCCCAGAGGTCCATGCAGGTGGTCCTTTGCAAGTTTACAGATGAGAGCTAGGCTGTCCTCTCTCAAAGTAACCTCCTAAGGTTTACCAGACAGAAGCTGCTATGGGTTGAAAATGAAATTAGATACTAGAGGTCAAGAGTGCTGGAGGAAGAATGCTAAGAGAGGTTGGTGTCTTGGCCCTAGAGTGGAGGGATCTTGTTTACATATTCTTAACAAACCTGAAATCCAGCTGAGATGCAAGCATTGCCTGCAGGTTAGAATAAAGACACACCCTAGAGTAAGACCTACTTTGGCTTGCCTTAACAAAGTATAAAAACAAGCCCAATAACATTTTAACGGCAGACAGATTTTAGAGGTTGAAGTCAGTGAGGTTTAATAAACACTTTTTTATAGATTTGCACTAGCAAAAAAAAAAAAAAAAAAAAACCTTTCACAAGTTCATGGTGATCAGCCAGTAGTTGAGCTGCCTCCTAAAACAAGAATCAACATTCTTCAGAAAAACAGAATCCAACGTCTCCATAAAACATTATGTACCATATCCAGAATTCAATTAAAACACTAGTTATACAAAGAAACAGGAAAAGGTGATCCATAGCCCAGAAAAATGGAGTTGTCATAAACTAGTCTCAAGCTGGTCCAAATGTGGGATTCAGCAAAGATTTTCAAGCAGCTATAATAAATAGTACAAATGATTAAAGGAAAGATTTAAAGAAAAATATTGTCCCAATGAGTGAAATATGATCTTAATGGAACCTACAAGAAATAACCAAATGAAAAGGCTAGAAATTAAAAATAAAATACCTGGAATTTAAAGACTCACTGGATAAGCAAAAGAAAAATCAGTCAATTTTAAGACCTATAATTGGAATTTATCTAATATAAAATACAAAGAGAAAAAAGATTAAAGAGGAATTAGTAGGACCCCACGATCCTGTGAGATAATATCAAATGATCCGGTATATATAAAGTCCCCAAAAGAAAAGAGAGTGAGATTTGAGCAGGAAACTGATGACCTAATATTGCCTCTTAAGAAAGTAGAAAAAGAAGAGCAAAGTCAGTAAAAGGAAGGAAATAATAAAGACCACAGATCAATGAAATGACTAAAAGGAAAAAAGATCCAAAGTTACTTCTTTAAAAATATCAACAAAACTGATAAAGCTCTATCCAGACTGATTAATAAAAAGGGGAAAGAATGTAAATTAACAAAATTGTTGACGGGAGAGACCTGTTTCTTCTTGCTGACGCATGTAAAGAATTACATATCAGCAAATCTTGTAGTATGTAGTCAGTTTATTAGTGGTCCATTCCCATGGGAGAGAACAGGACTGGGTAGAGTAGGGAGTGAAAGGCAAAGTTTCAGGGCAAAGCGGGGTGAGAAAAGTTTAGAGTGGCTGAAGGCCAGGGTGGCAAGCCCCTGGGCAGCCTGAGGCCGGGTGGCCAGAGGCCCTGTGGCCCGAGAGCCAAGAGCACCCTGAGCCCCAGAGAGAGAAGAGAGAGGGAAGGAGGGAGAGAGAGAGAGAGAGAGAGAGAGAGAGAGAGAGAGAGAGCGAGCGAGCCCTTTGTTCTCAGGACTTATATAGTTGGTGGGATAGGAGGGGAAAAAGTTACATATTGATTAACGGGTACATGTGGTGCCAGCTTTCCTGGGGGAATGTGATTACCTCAAACTTAGGTATGTGTGGGGGTCTGTTAGCCCGAATCCTTATCTTGCTCCAGACCCCATTTGTTCATCTTGTTGTAAAACAAATACGTGACAGGAGGCAGTTAATTAAAATTGAGGCACTTTCCAAAGTTATTTATGAGCTCTTTCTGTAAGCATCAGGGACTACCTCGTAAAACAGATAGTGACCAGAGGTAGGCAATTAACCAAAGTTGTTTTATGGGCTCTTTCTTTGGGCACCAGGGACCCTCTCCCACATTCCAGGCCTTGGGATGAAAGTACAGTTTCAAGGTTTTCTTTCCCAGATAATAGAAATGTTACATAGAATTTCAAGGACTTCCCTTCTTCCTTGTTAATATAGTGTTTCTTGTGATGTTGGAACACCTGGCAATATTGTCAGACCAGGCTCAGGACTGCTGAGTTAGTGTGTGAGACATGTTTCCTTCATCCTCCCTGCCTCGGTTTACTATTTATTCTACTTAATTGGTAAAAGATGTTTCCTGGCAACCAGGGTGCTGAATGCTGGACAGTAACAGTATTGCAGTCTCAGAGTTCTTCCTACGCTGTCTCCTGCTTCAAAATCACAAATGAAAGAGAGGTTTTTAGCTCCATAGATCCTAGAGGCGTTAGAAGGATAATAAAGGATATTGGTAAAGAAATTGAACGATAATCAAAACCTTCCCACAAAGAAAATTTGAAGCCAGAGTGGTTTCGCTGGTGAATTTTATTAAACATTCAAGGAAGAAGTCACACCAAACGTAAACAAAAAAGAGAAAGTGCCTCTTCATATGTTTTGTGCAGCAAGTGCAATACTGATATTTAAATTGAACAAAGACATCCCCAAAATGAATAAAATTACAGACCAAAATTACTCCTGAACATAGATGTAAATATCCTTAAAATATTGCTAAATCAAATTCATATATATGACCATGCACATGATCTCACAAATAAAAATAAGGTGCTAAAAGAGTGAAAAGGAAAAAGTTTACGTAAAAAACTCAGAACTATATTAATTTATCGTTTCAGAGAACAATAGAGCAATGTCCTAAGTCCTGACAGTGCCGTCTCAATTATGTAAAAATATGCATAGAAAATATCAGAAAAGAAATGTGTGTTGAGCACCTAACCAGTCACAAGATTAAGGTTTTAGAAACACTATCACACTTGATGCTCGTGGCAACCTGTGAGATAAGGATTATTTTCTTCTTCACTGACGAAGCTCACACCGCTGGTAGAGAATAGAGCAGAACTCAAATCCACGCCTTCTGAGTAAGAGGACGTTCTACTGCAAGGCATTGCCATCAAATCTGAGGAATTCCCACTTCATGCTGAGTAACAGATAGCCATAGTATGTCAAAGTACCCATTGCTCCAGCTCTAAGTGGACCGAACGACCAGCACCTGGGCCAGACTAACAGATGACCTTGGGAATTTCTGCTTGACCAGAGAACTGACTGAATTCCCAGCGTTGGCTGATGTCTTTCTGCTGAAGGGAATTAGCAAGCTCTCCTTGAAACCTGTTTGATTCCATTGGGTTTCCTCCAAAGGGATGGTTCTTATGGATAAGTAGCTTTTCCAGCTTCAAGGCAACATAAATGGTTTTTTTCAAGCACTCTGATTCCACACAGAGTCGGCATGTCATGGAATTCAGGCCACTTGACATAATCGGGAGCTTTCTCCTCCCTCCTTTCAGGGTCAGCCAACAGTAATTTGGCTCCCTTCTGTCTGCCCACATTATCTCTACCATTGGGATTTAACAACCACTTCACTGCACAGCTGCTAGAGGCTGGAATAATTAATTAAAATTTAAAATAAAACCATTTTCAAGCCCTTGCCTTCAAAACCATGGGAGTGAGTACCCTCTTCAAGGCATTTAACTGATTGCCAGGAGAAAGAAAATTTGTTTCCCAAGGGAATATTAGTAGCATAAAGTATATTTCTTAAGCATATGTGTAAGTAATCAAACCATACAAGCTGACATTAAAGCAGAATAATCTTGTTGTATATAACAATTGGAAGTTTATCCAGAGGATCAAAATGGATTCGCATGCCGAGACTGAGAACTAGGATACTAAATTAAAAACATCAGTGAATAAAAGTGGCAATTCCACATGATGACCAGCCATCCTCCCCTTCCATCAGGTGCTCCCACAACCCTGGAATGATTCAATAATTGATGGGCAGAAATACATTTTTATGTTTTTATTTTAGGAGGCTTCATATGAGAAGTAAGCAAGTTAATGGCATGTATTACAAATACTTGTCCAGTCAAACATGGGGTACTTTTGCCTCGATGGGAAAGCTAAGATATCTTTTCTAGTGAATAAAGGGATTTTCTTAATGCCACCCAGCAGGTGATTCATTCCTGAAAACAACCTGGTTGGAAGAGCCCAGATTCACTTTCAACATTGGTATTTTCGGTTCTAAGTCACTCAAAACGGACGCTGTGATTGATGACCCTCAGGCTGCAGAATTTGCAAGCGTTTTCTTTTTTCTTTCTTTTTTTTTAAAAATATATTTTATTGATTATGCTATTACAGTTGTCCCATTTCTCCCCCATCATTCCCCTCCACCCTACCCACCCTCTCCCACCCACATTCCCCCCTTTAGTTCATGTCCATGGGTCATAAGTTTTCTAGCTTCTACATTTCCCATACTATTCTTGCCCTCCCCCTGTCTATTTTTTCCCCATTATCTATGCTACTCATTCTCTGTACCTTTTCCCCCTCTCTCCTCCTCCCACGCCCCTGTTGCTAACCCTCCATATGATCTCCATTTCTGTGGTTCTGTTCCTGTTTAGCTGTTTGCTTAGTTTGCTTTTGTTTTAGGTGTGGTTCTTGATAGCTATGAGTTTGTTGTCTTTTCACTGTCATAGTTTTATCTTCTTTTTCTTAGATAAGTCCCTTTAACATTTCATATAATAAGGGCTTGGTGATGATGAACTCCTTGAACTTTTGACCTTATCTGAGAAGCACTTTATCTTCCCTTCCATTCTAAATGACAGCTTTGCTGGATAGAGCAATTTTGGATGTAGGTCCCTGCTTTTCAAGATTTCAAATATTTCTTTCCAGCCCCTTCTTGCCTGGAAGGTCTCTTTTGAGAAATCAGCTGACAGTCTGATGGGAACTCCCTTGTAGGTGACTGTCCCCTTATCCCTTGCTGCTTCTAGAATTCTCTGCTTCATTTGAATCTTGGCTAATGTAATTACAATGTGCCTTGGCGTGTTCCTCCTTGGGTCCAATTTCTTTGGGACTCTCTGAGCTTCCTGGACGTCCTGGTAGTCTATTTCCTTTGCCAGATTGGGGAAGTTCTCCTTTATTATTTGTTCAAATAAGTTTTCCACTCGTTGCTGTTCTTCTTCCCCTTCTGGGACCCCTATAATTCGGATGTTGGGACGTTTAAAGATGTCCCGGAGGTTCCTAAGCCTCTCCTCATTTTTTTGAATTCTTGTTTCTTCCTCGTCTTCTGTTTGGTTGTTAGTTTCTTCCTTCTGGTCCACTCCATTGATTTGAGTCCCAGTTTTCCTTCCATCTCTATCAGTTCCCCATGCATCTTCCTTCATTTCACGGATTGTAGCCTGCATTTTTTCATCTAGTTTGTGAGCAAAATCAACCAATTCTGTGAGCATTTTGATGACCAGTGCTTTGAACTGTGCATCTGACAGGTTGGCTATCTCTTCATTGCTTAGAGGAATTGGCTCTGGGGCTTTTATTTGTTTTCCGGTTTGAGCCATTTCTGGTGGGTTTTTTTGTTGTTGTTGTTGTTTTGGTTTTAGTCTGGTCGTGGCTATTACGTAGTGAGGGGGTGGAGCCTTAGGTGTTCCTCAGGGCGGGGCAGCCCAGTCGCTGGGTTGTGATGCTATAGGTGGGGGCGGGGTCTGAGAAGGAGCAATGGCGCCTGCTCCGCTCTCTCCTGGACTCCGGCCCTTTCCGCTGCTTCCCCTTCACTTGGATTATCTGCGCACGCGCGCGTGCTGTTACGTAGTGAAGAGTGGAGCCTCTGGTGCTCCCCAGTGTGGGGCAGCCCAGTCGCTGGGTTGTGGCGCTGTATGTGGGGGTGGGGCCTGAGAGGGAGCAATGGCGCCTGCTTCACTCTCTCCTGGATTCATTCCCTTCCACCACTTCCCCTCTGCCTGGACCGTCTGCGAGCGCGAATGTGGGACCACCTGGTCAGTCAGCCAGCCGCCTTGTGCGGCCTCACTGGGTCTGCACAGTTGCCCCTGTGCCCGGGGACCGCCAGCTGCCGCCTGTGCACCTGGGAACTGCCAGCCGCTGCTGCTTTTGTTCCCGGGACCGCACCTCCACTTTCTCCTGCCGCGACTCCGCCCCTCTTACCGGTCTGGATGAATGGTTGTTGGACTTCCGTACAGTTCAATTTTCTATAAGTTCTGGTCGTTTTCTTGTTTCTAAATATTTGTTGTCCTTAATTTTGGTTGTGAGAGGAGGCACAGTGTGTCCGCCTACGCCTCCATCTTGGCCGGAAGTCTGCAAGCGTTTTCTGTTCTCAGAGAATAGACAGGTGCAGATTTCAACAATTCATGACAATCCAGAGGTTTATTAATTTTCTATATCTTAGGGGAAAGACAAGAAATCATTGAACCTCTACTCTGGACCTGGATCTGTGGTCTCTTGGTATAAATAATCTCACTGAATTTTATAACTGCCTTATGCAAGAGACATTCCCATTTCACAGATGAAGGAAAAGTTGACAGAATTAAGTAACATGCCCACAGTCACACAGTTGCTTAAATGCACACCTGAGATTTCAAAATGCCTAAATTAGGCCACATCCCTGAGATGTCGCAACTCAACACTACACTGAGGTCTCTTTGCCACCCTGGCATGAGAAGGCTCATAGTCAGAAATTGGGCTTTTAACAATACTTCCGCGGACTGCTCACAGCTGATGATGGGCTGAGTCAGCGTGACGCCGTAAAAATGACCAATTATGTTGTTAATCAGCTGAGGGCTTAGCCAAGTCACCACCACTCCTGTGATTCCATGGCTTTCCCAATTCATAAAGTGGAAGAGAAGGTAATAGCTTCAGTTCTGAGATTTTAAAATCCCAAATAAAAATAGAGTAAAAGAGAGGGAAAGACCATCCCAGTGAGCCAATCAGGAAAGTCTTTAGTACTGACAAAAGACATGGGTGATTCTGAGAATTGTGGAGAAAATGGCAATACTATTACATATACATATAGTTCTGGTGGTAACCAGTGGGATGGGAGTAGATCGTAACACAGAAAGGCTTTTCTTGAGGCAGAGGAGATGGGGACTAATATTTATTGTCCATCTTCTACCTGCCAAGGCACTTTACCTAAACATGCATATATCATTTCACTTAATCCTCGCATAGCTGGTATCAGCTGCTCTGAAAACATAGTGTGCAAGTATGGTGATGCTTTTATTTTTTCCAAGGAATCTTAGAGTCCTCACCTACTAGACTGGCCAAACTCTGCTACCTTTTCATGGGTCTCCCCATCAACTTCACACACACCTGAAAGAACTAGGGTTTTATGCAGCCTCCATGTTGTGGAGGGTCAGGGGAGTGGGATAGTTGTCCAACTTCCTCACTCATTAGAAAAATCCAAGGCTTTTAAAGAGTTCACTACCACCATTTCTTCTTGCTGCCTCACTGAATGGCTTATATAAACAACTCTATTGAGATATAGCTTACATATCATGAAATTCGTCCATTTCAATTTTACACTTCAATGATTTTTAGTAAGTTTACCTAGTGGTGTAACCACCATCGTGAAGCAGCTTGAGAACATTTTCTCTCTCTCTCTCTCTCTCTCACACACACACACACACACACACACTAAAATGCCCGTTTGGAGATATCATTCCCAACCCCAGCTCCAGGCAACCACTTATCTACTTGCTTTTCTATCTTTTCTGGACATTTCATATAGATAAAATTATACAATCTGTGGCCTCTGTGTCTGTTTTTTCTCCTTCATTTCATACGATGTATTTGAGGCTCATCCATGACGTAGTATGTGTTCACAGTTCATTCCTTTTTATTATTAAAAATTATCCCATTGATGAATAGACCGCATTTTTCAATTCATTTTTCAACACTACCAGTGTCCACACAGTCTTGCACACAGACGTTCATAGCAGTATTATTTCTAAGCCCCAAACTGAAAACAACCTGAGTGCTTTTTAAAATTAGTCTACGAGGTCTGTCCATAAAGTATCCAGCCACATATTATGAAAAAGAGACATTTATTGAAGACGCAAGATACAAGAAACATCATGCACAGGACAATGATGCCTCAGTCCCCTTCAAAGTAGGCACTTTAGGACCTCACACAATTCCAACCACTATCAGCTGCCCTGTTGTATTTTCCTGAATCTCGTCAACAGTCTGAAATCTCTTCCCTTTTCAAGCTGATTTCAGTTTTGGGAAAACCCAGAAGTCTCAGGGCACCAAATCTGGGGAGTAGGGGGGCTGAGTCACCTGGGTGATTTGATGTTTTGCCAAAAAACTCTGCATGAGATGTGATACATGAGCAGGCACATTGTTGTGAGGAAACTGCCAATCACCAGTTGCCCATTGTTGCAGCCTTCTGAATTATCTGAATAGTTTCCACAGAGAAATGTTCAAGTTTAAGGCAAAATTTGGTGAAGACTGGTTGCTCTACTCACTCAGTCATTCTGAATGTGATGGCCACACATGCCCACTCAACAGCGTCTATCACCCCACTGACTAGTAAGTAGAGTGAAGTTGCCATTGTTCATGCCTATGCATTCTGGTCCACTCTAATTGGCTGCCAGGTAACATGATGTCATGCAAACCATTTTTGTTATAGTAACAATGTTTGGATTTTTTTCTGGACAGACCTTGCATACCTGGGGTTCCAAAGCTTGGCTGCAAATGATGATTTGATTTATGGGTTTTGGGTAGAGTTCATGACCCATGTTAGTTTTCAGAGCTTTCCAGATGACTCTGCCAAGACTAAGAGAATCACTGCACTATAGAGTCTAACAGATAACTTTTGTCCTCTGTTTACCTTGATGCTACAGGTCTTCCGTCACTATTGTGTGTGTGTGTGTGTGTGTGTTTTTCAATCTCATTTCTTCTGAATTAAACTTGACCAATGATGCCCAAATGTGACCTAAATATTATAGCATTTCATTTGAGTGTCAGACTTGGAACATATACCTGCTACCCATACAACCCCAAAGCCCCATCTATTTCCTGTGCCAGGGTCTGAAGTCATAGTCAGTTCCCTTTTTCTCTTTAATGCTCAGAAACCATATGCCTTATATATTTCTCTTTTCCAGGAGAATGGGGCCACTTGGTCTATATCCTAGCTGTGGCTGCAGACACTACTCCCCTTTCCAAAGGATGCTACTTTTAATGATTCAAAAGTGATTTCCTCTCAAAGGTAAACTCCAAGTGACTTCAAGGAGCCAACTACTATACTTCTAATTAGATCCTACTTTTATGACTCCAGGGTGTTCTGTCCCTCCCCATTTCCTGTTTATTATACATATTTCTTGATTACTAGGACAGAGAAAAAAATACATTCAGTGACTGCTGGATCACAACCTTCATAATCACCCCATTGTGTAAGCATATCATTATCCTTATTTTCCGACATTGATTCCCAGCTAGGTTAATTGACCAAGGTCATACAACTGATAATTGCAGATCAACCTTTCAACTCAAATCTTCTTGATTCTAAAATCTGTGTCACTTTCTAACTTCCTACTACAATTTGCTGATTTCTCTCCACCTTGCTTCTTTGCAGAGTGAGGATTTCCACATTCCCTTTAAAATGTAATTTAATTGTAAATATGTTCTTGCAAAGCTGTTCAATCTCCCTCATTTTCTCCTTTCCTACTTCACTATCCTAAAAGAGAGTCATTAGGAAGGTACATTCTGTTTCTAAGTCTGCTTTGCCTTACACAAAAAAGGTCTCCTTCCAAAAACCTGGTGGAGGTGCCTAGAGAATTGCAATAGTGTCCTCACACCCTCCAAACTGGGTCTGTAGAATCACATCAGCCCAATGTTATAAAGCCCTACTCTCTGTTGTAGCTAGGCTGCAGCCCGCAGACCCTCACCATCAGGGGAAATGTAAACTAAAGACAAAGGGCAGTTTTCATCAAATAAACAGTTGGATTCTGTCAGAGTATTGTGAGCAAGGCAGGGGCACTGCTCCATTTAAGCCCTTATCAGAGCCCAGCAAACACTTTTTCCCAGTGTGGTTGGTTTTACATTTCCATTGGCAAGTAGGGTGATGATCATTGGGTCAGCCTCTCAGGGTCCCATTCCAAGGGCCTTGCATTTAACCATAGCTAACTTTTGGCAAATGTCAGCCCTGCTATTGGAGGAAGCATAGCTTTCTAGATGTCAAGTCTTATCAGGTCTATGGTGATTGCAAGCAGCCTGGGTTTTTGTTACCTGGACCTGTGATCCACTTTTGGATCCTCTATTTGCAAGGTATATGGCCTTGGGCAAATTACATCACCTCTCTGGCCACGCATTCCCACCTACCTCTGCAGATTTATTTCAGCCATTTCCTCTTTATTCTTTCTCTTTATCTATTCTGCCTTGAGTATATCACTCTTGGAGCCTTTGCATATACTATTCCTCTGCCTAGATTACTCACAGAATATTATATTGTAGATGAAAGAGGCTACTTTGCCAACCTCCTTTATTTTATAAATGAGAAAAGGGAGGTACAAAGAAGGGCAGTGACTTTTCTAAGATAATACAGGGAATCAGTCAACAGAGGCTCACTGTTAAGAGAGCAAACAGAGACAGGTAGGCAGGGAGCAGAGGGAACTTAAAAATGTTTGTCTTAGGAGAAGCACATTCTAATTATGATCACTGGGAGTCTGAGCATTCCTGCATAAGTGGAGAAAGATTTATTCCTGTATATGCCCCATAGATTAAATATTGCATTGCCCATTTTACACATGAGGAAAGTGAAGCTTAGAGAGATTAAGTAGATTTTTCACATACAGAGCTAGCTGGTAATTGATCTGGGGTTTAATCCAGTGCTCTCTGCCTTCAAAGCCGTATTTATGCAGCCTAGATGACGGGAAGTGTGCTACAACACCCCTACATAGCTCAACTTTCAAACATCCAGAAGTCTATTCCTCTCTCAAGGACCAACTCAAATTCACCACCTCCTGAAAGCCTTCCTTGATTCCTCTTCCTGATCAGACTCTCTTCTTTTTCCTCTGCCACCAACGAACTTTGCAGTACAATTGTGGAGCTCTTCCAACTCCAAGTTAGTTCTTTCTTGACATTTTGAGGGGTGCTTATTAAGGACCAAGACCATGTTTTAACTTCTACACCTGTCCATTACAGCCACATAATAGCCACACCAATAACTGGTAATAACAATATAGGTATAACTGGTATTATGTGTCCAGTGGGCATGTTAGTGCTGCCCAACATGCGTGGAAGCCATAGTTACTGCATACTGTGGCATCAGCTTCTGATTAAAAGAAAAAAAAGCTTTTATTCATCGGTGAGGAGATAGGAAACAAGACTCAAATCTGTCTTCCCAGCCGAGGGTTTTTAGGTTACATTTAAAGGAAGAAGTGGGGGAAGTTCCGTGTATTGTATGGAGTTGCATTATTTCAGCATAATGAAAGCCTAGGGCGCAGGTGCTAGGGAATCACAGCTTTTCAGACATTGCCTGTTTAAATTCAGGGGGATTTATTATGTAGTCTGCCCTGGGTTTGGACTAGGTGACATTGAAATGTTACTCTAGGGAGAAATCTTTCTCTAGTGTGCGCATCCGGCTGTTTGACTGTATGATCTGTGGCCTTATTCTGTTATCTCAGAAAAACAACTCAGTATCTCGTTAAAACAGGACAAGGCAAGTCTGGGCTAGTTTTGTGGTTTCAGGCACATAATAGGCATTCAGTGAATACATGCTGAATATGTCACAAAGCTGGTCATGGTGGTTTCTCCAAGAATTGCCGTTTATTACAACTGCATGTTGATTTTTTCTAATTTTTATTTCAATTGTTGTTCTTGTACAGTTTCCTATCTTTTACCCCCATCCCAGCCCACAGCCCCAGCCCTCCCCACCTCCCTCCCATTTCCACACCCCCCCCCCCCAGTTTTTGTCCATGTGTCCTTTATACTTGTTCCTGTAAACCCTTCCCCTTTCCCCTGAAATCCCCTCCCCTCTCCCCTCTGGTGACTGTCAGCCTGTTCTCAATTTCAGTGTCTTTGGTTATATTATGCTTGTTTGTTCATGTTGATTCTTTCTTTTTTTTAATTAAAGGATCCCAAGGATTAATATGAAGGCATCTGAGTTCATTAGGAATGAAATATCACAAGGAATTTTTGTCCACCATAGGAAAAAGGAAACCATGCTGGCACTGAGAATGAAAGTGAGGCAGGATGGTAAGACCTAGGAAAATTCCTGGGCAAATGGAATAGGAAATCGAGGCATGAAAACCAAAGGAGGCCAAAGAGTTTGAGCAACTTGCAGCCAGCTAGTGAATCGTAAGAACTTATCTCCCTTAACCAAGGACACTTGAGAGTGAATGGCTCATAACTATTGTCCCTAACTAGAGAATACAGGGCTTAAATCTCCCTGGCCTGGAAAATAAAGAACAAAGACCCAACTAATGTTATTCGTGCCAAGGAAAAATGAAGTCAGGGAAACAAATAACAAAAACCTATTAAAAGCTGGACAGACCCAAGATAAAAGTAAAACAGTATAACAGACCACAGAATATCCTCAAAACCCACAGGCGCTCATTTTGATGCATCGACACATTAAAAAATGCAACTAGAAAAGTAATGAATGCTCTGCTAAAAACCCTCCTCTAAGATTCTCACCTGCAGACAGAAGATAAAGAGCCCCCAGAACAAAGACACAGCACAGGCTCACCCTAGAGCATGCCAGTGCCCCTTCCCAGGTATAAACTTCCCATTTCCTAAATTCTAAGGGTCCCAAGGAGACTTGCAGCCAGGGGAGCAGTGGAGTCGACGTTCTCTGACTTCCAGGTGAGCCAACAGCAGCCCCACCTTGGCTCAGTCCTTTCCTATAACTTTTCTAGGGAGGCAAAGCAGCCCCTGCCTAGGTTCTCTCGTTACTTCTTCTATCCTAAGTCCTTCCTTTGTTTCACTGTCCCTAGCCTTAATAAACATGTTCTCAAAATCACCTGATTTCATGCTGTGAAATATTTCCTACATGAAGCTGAGAACCCACACACTGTAGGCTGGCCTGAGGCAGACCTGCTCCCGGCCTGTGCCTGTCTGGTAACAAAAGCAGGATCAGGAACACTACAGAGAGGGGTTCCTTCACGTTCTTCTCTGCATGGAGAACACTACATGCTGCTAAGCATCTTGCAAAGCATGAGAATTTCAAAGAGAAAAATTTTCATTGAACATAAGGAATGGCTGTTCAACTTGGCATCCCAGACATCTCCCCAATCCTTATCTGCAGTATCTTGCACAAAAACATTTATTCAATCCCATTGGAATTAGAGGAGTCTCAGGAGAGGAACGAGGTATGGTGTGTGAGATCCTTGAAGCCTTCCCCAAGCATTTATGCAGCAGTTGCCTCCATCTCACCTACACTGGCCCCCAAATTCCTTAGTCCTCTTTCCTCCCTGCTAATGCTTTCCTAGTGAAATCCTTTGACCACAGGAATCCTGAGTCGCAGGAAGAATGATGCCAGGTTTTAAATTAAGAAAAGACTGAGAAACAAAAAAGCACCCCGGGTCAACCTACCAAATATGGAGCCAAATTCTCACATCCACCCTGCAGGAGCCCCTTGGTTCGATTTTGCAGATAAGGAATCAAGAGCAGAAACGTAAGCAGCACTCCCGGGCATGCAGAGAGAAGCGAGGAACAGACCCAGGCTGCTCCGACTGGCAACTAAGGGTTTGAGGTAATCCAACAAGTGGATGCCCTAATTTACCTAAGCAGTCTCCATCTTGTTATACATTTAGATGGGAAATCTTTTCACCATTGCAAACAACATTGCAGTGAAGTTTTCTTATACCAAAGCTCTGGCTGCATTTCGGATTGCCACCTTGGAGGTAGAATTGTTAAAAAGAATGGATATTTTTTAGGATCTTGATAACACATTGCCAAATTGCCTTTCAAAAAGATTGCACAAACTTTAATTTTTTTAATTTTATCTACTAATTGTCTTTTCTGTCTCAGCAACTCAATAAATGTTCAACTTTAGTTTTTTTCTGGTATATATTTTTGTTAAAAATTATAAACCTTTTAACTGTATCTGAAAGTTGTATTGTTTTTCTTTTTTCAGTGTTCATTCTGATGTAAGAACAACCTGCGTTCCTTCCAAATCATTAACTAACATTTGTCCCAGCAGTACGTACTGAGTAATCCTTCAGCTTCCCCGTGGCTTGTTATCATGCATTAAGGTCTCATTCCTGGGAGTGACTGTTTTTCATTCTCTCCTCTGAACTGTGCAAGGAGCTGTTCCACCACCACCTACTCAGTTCCTCCTCCAGTAGGGTCCCCTGAGCTATCCTTGGACTTCCAGCCAAGTAGTTTGCCATCT
This sequence comes from Glossophaga mutica, assembly GCA_039655065.1. Classification (NCBI taxonomy): domain Eukaryota; kingdom Metazoa; phylum Chordata; class Mammalia; order Chiroptera; family Phyllostomidae; genus Glossophaga; species Glossophaga mutica. Next base: position 104,695,996 of record CM077305.1, read on the forward strand.
TGTAAGTTTTTTTCTTTTGCATTTGCAGTGCAGGCCTATATTCCAGGAGGTTTGGGCCTCCCCGAGCAATTCCAGCTGGGAAACAGCAGGCCCAGTGCCTGTGGGAAGGCTGCTTGTGTGTTTGAACTTGCCAAGACTGCCCGCATCAAAGCAATCTCTCTGAAGTCTGGAAAAGCCTCACGGTGGGACCAATGCACGTAGCATTCCGGAGAAGCACTGCAGGCTCTGAGAACCACAGATCCCTTACTGTAGCTACTGTAGTCCAAGGCTGAGGCAAGAACTCACCCCCAGATAAGAGAATAAAACCCTTATCTTCCCAAACAGGGAAATCAATCAGTAATGTCTGTGGGAAAATTAGTCAAGAAATAGCAATATGTGCACATCAAGAAATAAAGAGCTAACTTTCTGGAAGAAAGAGTCAACCATTAAAAATCCTTGCCTTTGGAAAGATATCTTAGAAGGAAGGTAAAGAGACATGGGGGAAGAGGACCTCTGCTTTTCCTATGAAAGCTGATTGATATTTCTAACTCTGTGCATGCAATTGCTTTGATGTAAAAATAACATATCTTAAAAAGCATCCACTGAACATGACAATGCCAAAAAAATAAAATGAACCTGCTTTCTTATCTGCTGTCTAGTGAGCAGAAGAGAATCTTTATTTTCTGATCCCATATCTTAAAAACAAAAATTCTTACCATCCAAGCCTGCAGATGGAGTTGAATTAGAGTTTAAAAGATTTCTTGCAATGTGAATTGATGGCCAAAACACTCTGGATGTTGGCAATTACTCTTTTAAAAACAAAATCCCCTAAAACCACTTGCTTTTCTTTGATTACCTTTTGCCTCTTTTCCTAGAAAGGAGTAATTTCTGTCTCCCATAGCAAACTCTCCACTCTTGGAGAGAAGGGACAGTGCCTCATTGGTTTCCATAGCCTCAGCATAGACCATGCAGTTTGATGCTCTGTGTATGCTTGAAGAGCATTTATTTGTCAAAAGAATGGATAGGATAGGATAGGATAGGACAGGATAGAATTCCTTCGGGTCTCAAGAGGTCAACGTATCTACTCTCCTCTGTTTGAGAACACATTAAAACCTCAATGACAGAGATATATTGTATCTTACCTCTGCTTTGGGTCTGTGACTCTGATAGTCAGTGTTTTTAATTTGGGTAACATTTATAAGTGTGTAGCACAGGTTTGGCCCTTATCCAGGTCATTTCTTTTCCCATCTTTCTCCTTGATGATGATAATCTCTCAGATTTGTGTCTTACTTTGGAGTTTTCAAAGGCTTTCACATGCCTCTTTTATGCAATTCTCATGCTCTATCATGAGGGTAATGTTCCCTTCTCAGCGGGTGGACTGGAAGCTGAGGCCTGGAAAGACTACATGGCTTGTCCAAAGTCCTATAGCTGATACCGGTGCAGCCAGAATTCAAACTCAGTTCTTCTGTGTCCAGGTTCGGCCAATTTATGAATCTAACAGGTACCATGTTGTCTCTTTCCTGGAGTGGGAGCCATGGGCTCTTACATTTCTGGTTGGAAGAGGAAAGCTGGGCACTCTGGGTGGCTCCGATGTTGAACACCATGGCTTGCTTATGAGTTGTCCAGAGCCTCTGGGACTCAAAGCCTGGAAAGGCCAGTACCAAAAGCACTCATTACACTCAACTTCTATTATTACTCATAAACCAGGGCTTTGTATCAACTCAAAAATAAAGTTTTTGAAGAAGGATCTTCTGAAATGCAACTGAAGGCTAGAAACAAGAGTGACATTCTGCTTAGCATAATAAAGTATAAAAGAAATACCAGCATGGGAATAATCTTTGCAGTACAAAAGATTTCACTGCATTTCATTTTGTTTTGTTTTGGTTTTTTTTAGTGTGGAATTTAAAAAAATGTGTATAATACAAATCCATCCAAAACGACAATGCAAAAAGTTACAAAGCAACAGTCTCTTGGGCTAACACAGTGCAGGCTATATGGAACCAGCCACGATGAAACGCACCGCTCAGGTGTGGCAAATCCCAAGGAACCAACGAGGCGACTCATATTTTAACCCACAGTGTGTGTTTTGGGTCCTCCCCCTCAAATCTCCATACAACAAACAGACGTCTAGATCAGCCCAGCAAGCTATGGTGAAAGCATGTAGTCCAGAAGAGACCACGGAGAAAGACATCTCCTGGGGCCAAGAAGATCCGCAACAGGCCGAGTGAGGGCAGCTCTTGGTGTGTAGCCATGTTCTGTGGTGGAGGATGTGGGTCTCCCTAGACTGCTCAGATTACTGGCACCTCCTTATCACATCCCAGCCTGCAAGTTTTTCACTGAATGCTTCTTTACAACCTACATGAGGGTGCCTGCCCACGTTAACACTGACTAAAAAACACAAGTACACAAATCTATCTCCTTCATTGCTGGCGTACAGATGACTCATCCTGAGGTCAGAAAACCAAGAGGAACTCTGCTGTTGTTTTTCTCCATTCTCAAGATTTAGAACAACCGCCCCCTGCCCTTTAGTGTGGCTGCAGACAGAAGTGACGGCAAATGACAACCCACAGGGAGGATGGATGTACAGTGGTGGGGGACAAAGACACCAAGGCTCAGAATTATGTAAGTAGTTACATCAGTGTTTATAAAATTGTGTGGATCAAACTCCACTTAAATAATGGACGAAAGATACGAAGCTTCTCCTTGGAAAGTGAACAGGAACATGCACAGGATTTTTGTTTTCCATTTTACAGCTTCACAAGATTTTTAGACACTTTGTATGTTGATGTATTTATAGACTCATGAGAAACATTCGAAATAGTATGGACAAGTCCCAAGCACCCTTCATCAAGCTTCTCCAGGTGGCGGCATCTCTCCTAAGTGCAGTACATTATCAAAACCTGGAGAAAGATACTGGCACAGTCTCACACAGGATTTTATATTCAATTTCTGAGGAATTATGGGTCCTTGAACATTATCCATAGACTGCATGACCATGGACTCACCAAGCTGAAGGCACTTACCTTAGTTTATAACAACCTTCCTCATGAGGAGATAGCTAAGACACATATTCATGATTTAGGGTAGTTTCAGGTGGATTGACAGGAAGGGTGTAAAGTGAAGGCCCGGAAATTTTAAGGCATGAGAAATTTCTGAATCCAAGGGAAGGTTACTCATGTTGAAGGCAATTTAAGGAGAGTAAGTAGAGGCTTTTTGTACTTAGGTTGGGATGAAGAATAAAGAAGATACCCTCATGGCTATGCCATGGGGTGAGGGTTGGGGGAGAAAGGCATGGGTGTACCTAATGATTTAGAAGGAACACAGTAGAGAGATAGTTAATGTCTCCTTCTGTAACTTACAGCTGAGTGACCAAGGATTGGCCTTACATCTCTCAATTAGGTGACCATAGTGAATGTAGTACACCCCAATCACCATGCTTCATGCTGGGGTGGCCCATTCCACGGGTGGAATTGCGGGAACCTCTTCTTTTCTTCCTTCCTCCATTCAACGTAAAACAAGCTTTGAGAACTGACTACTTGAGCCAGAATAAGGAAGCTCTATTGGTACTACTATGGGCAAAGTTAAAAAGATAAATAAGATAGAGTATCTACCTTTAAGGATCTTCCAGGCAGATGGGCAAGACAGCAGGTCAATAGTGTGATACAATCTACTAAGTCCTTGAATACAGACCAACTGCCCTAAGAGCTAAGAGGGCCTAATGTGTTTGGGGAAGGAAAGACCTGAGAAAGGAGGCTGAAATTCACAAGATGGCTGTGGACTCTAGGATCAGAGATTTGGACTTCTGAGGATATTGTATGAAAACCAATCCATCTGGCTGTGATCACCTGTGTAAGTGCTGGAGCTGCCTCACATCAATTTATAGCTGGTATCAACCCATTCACCCATTCTTTTTAGACACCGAGCACATCAAGACCAGTGTTTCTCACTGGATGATTGATAGCCTGTTGTTTGGCCAGACTGTGTGAGGGCATTCGAGGGTGGTGGGGATGTTGGTTTTCTCTTTGTCTGAACCTCAAAGGGAACATCTGCCTCTTATCTCTATGTTCTGAGTCTCCGCAGAGGGAGCCCACCTGGGCTGGCTGATTTAATTAATGTCTGTGTTATCTATCTGCCACATTTGAAGCTGTAGTCATGTAGTACATATTAAAGCCGCACAATGACAGACTGTGGGCTACACCTGCCAGCATACTCTACTGTCATCCTCTGCCACAAAACTTAGAGGAAAAGCAAGAGACATTTTGATTCCTGAGGATGTACGTATCTGATTGAGAGAGAGTTGGCCACAGATGAATTTGAACCTCACTACTCCCATTTCACAGTATTCTTTGTCAAAGTCTTCTATAGCTCATGAGAGCTGTGGTCACAAGCCCACAGGCACTCTGGGTCACAGAAAGTGTTCATGATCACATGGTCTCAGCACATGGTGTTTGGTAGACAAGTGACACTATTAACTCATCAGCTTCTTCCTATATAAAGTTATAAAATATTGAAAATAGTGGGTTTGGATTATAAGAAAGGGTACAGTGGATGACATCACAGTGCAAGGATATACATGCCCCAAATACCATTTCTTGTCCACTTTAGAGTAAATTCTTAAGCTCTGTGAGCTTGGAGAGAGCTGGAGAGAGTCTTGGACTCTGGAGCTGGGAAGAGCCTTAGTTTGACTTTAACACTGTTCAGCTGTGTGGCCTTGGTCAGGTCAATGTCAGCGCTCAGCATAACATGTGAGTGGTGTCATCATCATCGTCATCATCATCATCATCATCATCATTTATACTCCATCTGTAATCTATAAATGAACCCAGGCTGGGTAGGATTTCTCTCCTATGAGCTCCCAGAGCACCTTAAACTTCCCCATCTTAGAATATATCACATTTTAACTGCATTGCCTCAGGACATTGGCAATATGGTTTTGCGTGACATTATATCCCCAGTTCCTAGAAATGTGCGTGGCATCCTGTAACTATTCAATGCATTATTAAATAAATGAATGAAAAAGCAGAAGGGAAGAGAACCAACTCTTTCTGAATACATATAATAAGCTGTATGCTTTTCAAATTTATTTCTAATCCTCAAAGTAACCCTGAAACCTTGGCTGTAGTAATAAAGACCCTGGAAAGTTAAGTGACTTTACCAAAGACACACAGCTAATAAGCGGCACTGACAATACTCATAGCCCTGCCCAGTGATCTCTTCCTACTGAGATGATTCTGCAATGAACCAGGAATATTATTTATTAAGATTCTTCCTTACTCTGGCTATTCCATGTAATCAAAGTTTAACTGCTTCAAATAGGGTTGTAGGGGAGGGGCACTAAGGTTGGGAAATCAAATGGCTGAATGGTGTCAGGAACACTAAATTACATGGCCTCAGGGCCACTATGATTTCCTAGTAAAATTCCAGCCACTTGTAATCAAGAAAATGCATAATGTTTTCCATTTGCAAACTATTCATCCACACAGGGCATGCTGAGAAGGCTGGTCAGGATGTTTTTATTTGCAGAGGGCCACTTTCGAAATCTCAGAGTTCTTTGCAAAGAAAATAGCAAATGCAGGTGTTAGTCACCAATAAAACTAAGTGTTTAAACTGGATGTTCCTCCAAAAAGCACATAATGGGCAGATTTTAGGTTTCATCATTTTTAAGCAGCACCAAAGGGAGTCTCCAACATTAAGGGAAGAAAGAGCATTCCAATTCTAAAAGTCAAGGTAAGGGCTTTTACATAAGTGTTTGATCCCAGGTGGACACTCATGAAGAGGTGGAAACATCTGCAAAGATATCTTGATTGTTCCTTAGAACCACAATATTTAAATTGGTGAAAATAATATCTGGAGGAAATTTTACCTGCCAGCATCCTTTCTTCTTATGAAAAGGAGTAATCCAAATCAGATGATATTGAAAAGACACTACATAGTCAGATCAAAAAACCTGAATCCTAGAGATGATGATGATGATGATGATAATGATGATGGTATGATAGTTGAGCATGTACCATATACCAGATATTGTTCAGGTCAACACCCTTGAATGTTATTTGTGTAACACATTATGGGTTTGCTATTATCAGTACCTCATTAGCAATGAGACAAGAAAATCCCAGAAGTTAAATAACTTGCCATGTAATTAATAAGAACTAAGCCAGATAAAACTCAGACAAGCTTAACTACATTCAATTACCCTACACAGCACCTCCAAGAATCAACCAAGTCACTTTCCAAGGTTATAACAAAGCTTTTCACATCAGTAGAAACAAAGCAAAAAATATTGTCCCAGGAAGGTTTCCATACTGATGGCCAAACTCTTCAGCCAAGAGGAAACACGATGTCATAGGGGAAACGAGAGAGAAGGCAGAGAGTTCTAATCACAGCTCTACTCCTATAAAACTTCCTAAATTGGTGGAGATTCTCTAGAAGATCCTCATATCCTTGCTTCATTTCTAGACATGCAGTTCTTAATACTGGCTTCAAGGGAACCAACGGTCAATATATACGGGCATTGGAAATCCGTGAATACCTCATGACTGTATCAAACATTGTTTGGGTATTTTTTTCTGGTGAAGTGGTCACATCAGACCCTCAAAGGAATCTTCAATGCACGCCCCCCCCCCACAAAGGAAGGTCTTTACATCTTTTCAACCACAAATTGTTCCCAGTGCTAAGTAAGCCCTAGACTATCAGTGCTCAGAAAAGAAACAAGTTGCAGTCAAAAAAGCATTCTTTCACTTATTCATTCATTCACTTATTCATTCAATATTTATCACTTGCCTTACTTTACACCCTATTCTAGGCAATGGCAGTTCAGAGACAAATTAAGCTTTAGGAGCTCCCAGTCTAGTAAGAAAACCGACTCTGAAGCAGAATATTATAAAACAGTATGTGAAGGAGGGAAGATGGCGGCATGGTAAGAGAGAGCAGATTCCACTTCTCCCTACACACAAGAGAAACACCTAGCCAATCTATGGAGGAACAGAGCAAATAGTCAATGGTACCACAGCACAGATGAAAATAGGAGACCAAAAATTATAGCGGACATTGAAAAACCAGATGGCAAGGAGAGTACTTCAGGACAATAAGGGCCCAGGGATCAGTGCGGGGACCAAGGCAGCTGCAGCCCCAGGCCCAATGCTCACCGGGTCTGCCAGAGGGCTCTTGGGAGAGAGCTCACATGCATTCCGTAGGAGACCCAGTGCTCTCACCCAAGGCCCTGCAGATAGACGCCGGGTTAGATCTGGGGACAGTGTGCGACTAGCCCTGGGGAGAGTAGCCTGAAGCTGACTGAGTGCTGAACAGGGAGAGAAGAGATACCAGTCCCCCCTCAGACTGCTGCAGCCAGCAAGACCAGAACAACCGGTTTGGCCAGTTTGAAACTAGCAAGAGGTTTTTTTTGTTTCTTTGTTTGTTTGTTTTTTTAAATATTTTTATTTATTATTTTTTACCCCTCAATTCCTTTTGCTTTTCTTTTCTTCTTTCTTGTTTTATTCCTTCTTCCTTGCTTTCCAATTTTATCTTTTCTTCCTTCCTTCCTTCCTCTGCTTTTTTTTTCTTTTCTTTTTTCTCTTTTTAAATACCCACAAGTGAGACAAAAAACCCCGGAACTGTGAAAAGACCAGAGTTGGACCCAAAGAGGGGGCATCCCAACAGCTGAGATGGTGGGACAAATTTCACTTTGCTATTACAGAGAACCTGCAAGTTATTGAATATCTGTATTATTAGTTTTTCATTATTCTTACATCTTTTATTTGAATAGCATTTTTGTATTCCTCTTCTTTCTGTTTAGTCTTTTTTGCTTGGCTGGTTATATCATATCATTTGACAGGTTTCCCCTGTTCTCTCATTCATAGTGAATTGCTAATTTACTGCCCTTCACTGCACTTGTGTTCCATTAGCAAACTACTCAAGGTCCTATACTCCCTATTCTTGATATCCAGATCTCATAGATTCTGTCATATGATTGTTCTTCTAATATTATTGTAAATAATAGCTGTTCCATACAATTGTAAATACTACACTACACCCCTCCCACATCTAAGCCCGCTTCACAGTTTCTTGAACTCTATTACTGTAGTGGTTAACTCTATTTTCTCACACACTACACCTATTTACTATCCTTTACTCTCCCCTTCCCTCAGAATCTGACCTCCCAGAGCCTCACTGTTTTCTAGACCCAACTCACAATCCTTCCCTCCCCAACAAGAGTCTTATCTTCTTTCCATCCTTTCTAAAAAGTGGCTAGTTGGGTGATAGATCATGGTTAACACTATACACAACCAAAGGATCTCCTGTCTCTTCTCTATCAGCTGCTACTGTAAATATCATAGAATACTCTCTTGCTGTCTTAAACCATTTTGCCTTACCCCTCCAACTGATCACAAAAAAGAATGGGCGGAAGCTGTGAACACCAGGATACCCGAAGGAGACTGCAACCCTGCACACCTGTGGTGGGGAGGGGTTAGGACATCCTATATATCGTTCTAATATTTCCTGGACACCTTGAGTTCTGAACCCCATTCCAAATCCCTATTTGGGGTCCCCCTCTGGGCTGCACCCTGTTTCAACACTTCCTTATTCTATAGGGGAGGAATTATATTAAAGGGATTAACCAAAGCTTTAGGTAATCCAACTGCACTGTGGAGAGGGGGTTGATAAAATTTGTTATATGAACCTAGGCATGAAATGGAGAAAACTTATATAAACAGAGTGGTCATCTCTTTTTCCTGTGGACTGCGATCATGTCTTCTTCTGTCTTTTCTGTCACTTGTCCAAAACCTACTAGTACAGATACTGACACATAGCAGGTGATTAAGATATGTTGAATGGATAAATGGGAAGGTGGATATCATGTTTGAGAAATATTTAGAATATTAACTTGGCAGCAAATAGAAATAGATTGGGTGTGGAAGAGGGAAACTGAGGCAGCTTCAGTGCAAACTTTGGAGTCAGCCATATCTGGGTTTTACTTCTGTCTTCTGAACATAATGGTTCTTGTTTGGGACAACAAATGTAGAAATGGAAGATGATGGTGATGCTTTAATGCAGATTAACCTCAAAATAGAATTAATCCTTTCGCTGCATATGAAAAAGAGAGTGAAACAAAAAGTCAGAGAAGAGACATAGAGTCCCACAGATGGAGAAGAGAGGAGAAACAGAAGAGAGAGTCAGAAAGAGAGAATGTGTCTGCAGTGGGGGCAGGCTTTAGAGGCTGTCCAGGGACTGAAATAAAAAGGAAGAAATAGATCCAAACAGAAGTAGAATGAGAGAGAGAGAGAATAGAAGAGGGGAGGAGGAGGTGTGAGAAGGCAGTGGAGAATGAGGAGCTATAGACAGCATCAATGATGCTCTTGACCTGGTAAAGTCAGGTCAGGTGCACAAATGTGTGGTGTTATTAAGAAGATGCTCGGGAGGATGAGTAAAATAGAGAGAGAAGAAACAGAAAGAAGATAAAAATAAAAATGAAAGTGATCCTTGCAGACAGGAGAGGGGAACAGACCCAGCTCCCTCTTGTGCAGATGATCCAGCTCACACCTGATCCTCCATTGCCTCTGGGCACACCTGCTCAACAAGACAATTGGCACTTAACAAGGCAGGAAGGGATTGTTTCTCCCTTTGCAACAGTCCAGTTCTCTCATTTTGCCCCCAAAGGGTTCCCTGAGGATTCACTGGGGAGCCCCAGAGACAGCAGAAGTTTGATGTCACATCAGAAAGATTTGCTCCAAGACTCTGTTCAATTCAGGGAGAGATGATTAGCCAGGCCAAGAGGTCCCTTTCTGGAAAGAACGTGGTGGTAATTGCTGACAGATTTCTGTAGGATGGATGGAAGAATTTAGACATGACAAGAATAATGAATAAGCAATCAGTCTATTCCTGGGTCTGATATTACTGCCCTTCTAATTGGGTGTCTCAGAGTCTCCTGGGATTCCCTACCCTATAGAACTGTTCCCAGAGAGACCAAGAAACCAATGCTGGAGACACCATAACTCATAGCAAATGCTCTAGTTGGAAGTGATTGTTTTCGCAGTAGTGACGAGTTATCCCTTTGTCTTGTCTTCTCTCTCCCCAAGATCCTCTGCTCAAGCTGGACATAAAAAGTTCTTGACCAGAGAATAAACTTGAGTTTAAATCCCAGGTCTGCCAATTCCTAGCTGTGTAACTTCAGGCCAATCACTTCACTGGCCTGAGCGTCACTTTCTGCATGCGAAATTAGGGTTAATGGTTACTACCTCATATGACTTTTGCAAAGACAAGTTCCAATGTATGCAAATTGCCTGGCACATAGTAGACTTTCAATAAATGATAGCTATTAGTATTATTATTAGAGAGGGCATCTTTGGCAAGGATGCAAAAGACTGGCAGCCTGACAAACAAGAAGCCAGAGCTACATTTTTATAAAATACCATCAAAGTGTGCAGTATCCCTAATTAGAATTCTCATTAACTTCGATAATGAGAAATGTGTGAGAAGACACTTTTCAATCTCCCAAGAGAAAACAGGAAGTGGGAGGATTATTAAAAAAGTGAAAAAAAGTAACTTTCAATGGCATCTCATTTTTGTCTTCTTAATCTTAGTGAGTGTTAAGAGAAATTAGATAAAACATGCCTTCTGTACTCACCTTTTCACCTAATGGGGGAGTTCCATAATACCGTTGTCCAGGGATAATTAGTGCCCAAGTGCATGTCTATCCCCTCCAGCTCAAGAACTGGTGGGCCCTCAAAATAACTGAGTGCACTCATTGCAGGATACAGCACGGTGTCTGTGGGTGGCTTTGGATAAAAGGTTCAGGATTAAGGTTGTAATTGGCAGAATCATTCTAGAGAACAACTTTATATGAGGTTTTCTATGTGACACAGGTACAAAGTAGAAGCTTTAAGACAGTTATTTTGGGAAGAGATTCCAAGAAAAAGGTGAAGGGGCTGGGAAGAGTAGGACAGGGGAAAAGGAAATGTCAACCCCAGGAACCTTCAGGAACCTGATAACCACTGTGGGTAAGTGGGCTCCGGCCCATCACAACCTCTGAGGAGCTGAAAGAATGCACTCAGATCTCTCTGTCAGGAGGTGGAAGTGGGGAAAAGGCACCACCAGGCCCCATTGCCCACTGGTCAAGGTTTGGCTCATTTCAGTTGACCCCCTCACCCTTCAGCATTGCACATGCTTGGAATTGCTGAGCAGGTTCCTGACATTATCCTACATGGTGGAGGCAGGCAGGAAGGCACTGAAGCAGAAAGGAAGAGCTCTAAAGCACACCTGGACCAGATGCTGTCTGGGTATACCTGCTCAGCTAGTTGCCATAGCCATGACTAACAAAAATTGGCCAAGAGGAAGGGAAAGTGGGGCTAAAGAGGTATGTGATATAGGAGGTGGGATGAAAAGCTCTCAGCTATTCTGGCTGAGGTCTTTCTGCTTCTGAGAATATTGGTGGGGAACTTGAGGTGGTGCAACTTCACACACAAAGACCATTATCTTTGATCCTGTGCGATCTCTTAGAGTTTTCCCATCTGCCATTTCATCTGTTCTTTATAGAAATTCTGCAGGGCAGGGGTGAAGAGCCCTACTGTGAAGACAAGAAAAGATGCTCAGAGACCTTCCACAACTAGGTCAGCATATTGGGGGCAAAGCCAAGTACAGGTGTCTAGAAGTAATTCTCAAAATGCTGATTTCAGGGTCCTCTAGAGATACTGCATGATATTCTAGTCTGAGTGCTGTTTTATATGAGTCACCAGAGTTTCCCCTCTCCAACTTCAGCAGCTGCTCTTGACTTCACAATAAAAATGGCAACTGGGTTCCAGCAACAGAGCCTGCTTCCAGGGCCTTGGGTTTAGCTGTATCTCAAACCCAAAGCTTATCATTCCCCAGAATCTTCGAATGAATAAAAAAGTGTTGATTGCTATTATAGGATCACCTAGTGGGTGCCATTTCAATACTGGCACGCCATGGGGGCAGGAATCAGAAAGATTTGAAGGCACAGTTTCTGGCCAAGAGCAGCAGTCCAAAAAGATCACAGCCACTTATATCGTATGGACAAAGCAAGCAAAGTCCCAGATCATGCTGCTAGTTCCAGAGCTAGAATTGAAACTAGCAATCTCCTGACCCCTATCCCGGTGCACTCAGTCATCCACACAGCTGCAAAATAGCAGGAGATCAGCTCTGTTGTCCAGAACCTCCGGTGACCCACCACTGTCCCAAAACAATTAGCCATGCATTCTATCTGCCCCTCTCCAGGACTCAGGACTGCTTGCTGCTCTTATGCTGCCCACACCCCATCCTATCCTAATCTACCCTGATCCCTAAGCTCTCACTGGCAGGATGGATGGCTTTTTGTGGTCTCCAAGTCACCTTCTGTCACACCTGAGGTCTGGGTTGAATTGAATTCCCCAGAACTTCACAGACTCTGCAGCCTTCCAAAAGGCCCTTGGAAAACAGCAGCAGAAGCAGGAAATGGACAGGGCAGAAGGTTGGATGTTGTCCAGTTGATATAAAAATGAGGACTGAGGTGAGGGTAGAAGGATGTAAGACAGAAATGTAGAGAGCAAGTGAAGGAGGAAGGAAGTGGGGCAGGAGGAAGGAAGTGGGGCAGAAGGAAGGAAGTGGGGCAGAAGAAGGAAAAACGACTGGTGTCAAAAATAAGACATAGATAGAAAGGGAGACAGAGAAAGAGAGAATGTATAGGAAAGGACACACAGTCTGTAATTTATACATCTTCCTCCTCTACAAGATGCCAACGTCTTGGAAGGCAGGACTGGGTCTGATTCATTTCAGTGTACCAGTGCTTAGCCCTGAGCCTGACATATAGCAGCTGCTCAGTATATATTTGTCAAACAAATCAGTGAGTAGAAAGACATCTTTGTAGAGCAAGCCTACAAAAGAAGTGCATCATTATTCCTACTTTATAAAAGAAAATTTGAGTCAGAGAGGGTGAATCAGTTACTCAAAGTGACACTGGCTATAAAAGGGTTGGGGCTGAGGTTTTGTCTTAAACCAGACAGACCCTAAAGCTATGCCCCCATGCTTCCCATTAGCCATATTTGGACAGGGAAGTTCTCCAAACTTACCTTGCTTATGAAACAAGGAAAACTCATCTTACTTATTGGGCCAATTGAGCCAGGGCTAATGTCCCCCAGAAGTCAGAAAAAGGAGGAATAACTGGCATGATTGGCACCCAGATGCCCTCATATCCCTTTTCTATTTTTATGCACCTTTTCCAGATCCTGTGTGCCTGTGATTCTAATTACCAGCACCTGAGACACTCTTTGCAAGACTATTGACATGTTTCCCCCCACATGCAGGGAGCCACAGTTCTTGGGGGCTCCCATATCTTTGGCTAATGATTGGTGGTTGTGTAAGAATGAAAGCTCCACTTACTTGCTTGGGGTAGGTGCAGATTCTAAGGTCCAGTACACACAAGGCTACATTCTGTGAGATGCTGCCTGAAATTGCACCCTTGTCTGGCTTCTTCGCCTTCTGTCTAATTCTCACCATTTCCTTACCAGTTTCTCTTGGGATCCCTTTCTTCCTTGCACATGAATCCTTCTGGGGAAGATAAACAGAGGAAGAAAGCAAGCTAGCCCATTATCCTGGTTTATAGTACGAATCAATGATAAGAAAATGCTTCATATTTATAACTCCAACTTATTAAATATTTACCATGAGTAAATGTCTTACACACCTTACCTTAAATGCTCAAGCAACATTACAAGGTAAGTTTGATTGTGTCCATTCTAGAGATGAGAAAACCTAGGCTCTGAAAGAGCTCAGTAATATCTCCAAGGCCACAGAGCTAGAAGTGCTAGGGAGAGAATTTGAATCCAAGACTATATTACATTAAGGCTTTCCTCTACCTACGATGTCTCTCTTTATGGTAGAGTCTTGTCCATTTGGCCATCTTCAATTTTCCTTCAGTGCTTGGAGGGAAAGGGAGGAATCCTTGTATCCTCAAGGCCCAGTACACTGCCTGATGCATAGTAGGTGTTCTCTATTTGTTGAGCAAGTAACTAAATGAGGTATTTTGAGAAGAACTAAACATTCAGAAATATCTTTAAATTTTCTTCAAAATTCTGTTGACTCAATTTGAGGAAGTATTGAATGTCCATGAGGCATATCTCCATGAAAAATAATGAGACCGAGAACAAATGCTTTTTAAGGTTACAACCTATATGGTGTTAATTTTTATTAATCTGAATCTGAGGACTCAATTGACAATTTGTAGAATTCCCGTACATTCAGATTAATTGCCTTTTGTAAGTGGAGAGCAAAACCCAAAAACTGAATTACAGCATCAAAAATAGCTTCCAAGTCAGGGCACACACCTAGGGTGCAGGTTCAATCTCTTGACTGGTTGTATGTGGGAAACAACAGATCGATGTTACTCTCTCACATCAATGCATCGATGTTTCTTTCTCTCTCTCTCTCTCTCTCTCTCTCCCCCCCTTCCCCTCTCTCTCTCTCTTTCTCTCCCTTCCTTCCTCTCCCTCTCTCTCAAATCAGTGAACATATCCCAGGGTGAGGATTTTAAAAAATAGCTTCCAATTACCAAAAATAAGTCAACTGTAATAAGGCAACTGTGCACTATAAATTGCTTCTTTAGAATCTTCCCATTTTATATCTTTTAAGATGAAGACAGTGAAGTGTTCTATTTGGATGTTGAAATTTTTTAAGAGGAGGTGTCCTTTTATAATGTTTTAAAATGAGGCATTGTAAGACTTGAATCTATCTGAAACCTCAGAACTTGCGAAGAGGAAAAATTCAAGAGGATGTGACAAAATTATTTCTAGCAACCATGACATTTCTTGATGTGAAATGCTTTCTTTGAACTGTACAACACAGCATGAGTTGGGATTTGGAATCTGACAAGAAAATAAGTGAGATGCCAAGCTGACGATGTAGACATTCTTTTCCTCCAGAGGTTTTACCTCCAAAACTGGATCTAGATTGTACCAGAATCTTTGAAATGGCTAAGTGGCATGCTGAAGATGGTGGAAGCAGAGTTGAAGCCAGGTGTAGATTACTTGCTCTGTGACCTTAACTAAGCAGTTTGACTTCTCAGTTTTCTGATCTATTAAATGGGGTTACTAACACTTTCAGAGTTGCTGGGAGGGTTAAAGATC
The DNA here is from genome assembly GCA_039655065.1 of Glossophaga mutica. Lineage (NCBI taxonomy): Eukaryota > Metazoa > Chordata > Mammalia > Chiroptera > Phyllostomidae > Glossophaga > Glossophaga mutica. Next base: position 104,711,088 of record CM077305.1, read on the forward strand.
AGGTATGGTATTTTTTTTTTTGTAACACAGAGAAATTTAGAAGTTTAGTTAAGATGACGGATGATGGGCCTTGACTTGTGTGGCTCAGTGGACTGGGTGTCATCCCACGAATTGAAAGGTCCCCAATTCGATTCCTGGTCAGGGCACATGCCTGGGATGCAGGCCAGGTCCCCGGTTGGGAGCATGGGATGGGCAAGCAACCAATGTTTCTCTCACACGTCAATGTTTCTCTCCCTCTCTTTCCTCCTCCCTTCCCCTTCTCTAAAAATAAATAAATAAAATCTTTAAAAATATGATGATGGTGGTAACAGATGACATGACATTTATTGTTTTTTATGGGCCGGATACTGTTCAAAATGTGTCAACTGTTGTATTTGTGAAGGAATTAGCTACTCCAACAGATAAACCTTCAGGGATTCATACAACAGAAGATTGTTTCTCACTCACATAAAGTTTAATTAGTGGTGGGAATGGTAACCAGAAAAGTCACTGCTCCACAAAATCACTCAAAAGCTTAGGCTAGCCAAGGCTCTGCCATCTTCACTGTGTGATTTCTGAGGCTGCACTGGGCATGGGCATAGACCCAGCAGGTTGGGGAGAGTGTTGAGGGGGGTTATGCCAGAGGTTTTCATTGACCAGGTCTGAGAGTGGCCTACATAAAACCTTCCACTCATATCGTACAAAACCTAGCACAGGACACCCATCCAGATGCAAGAGGAAAGGGCTGGGAAACAAAGCAAAGTTCTTGTTGGGGCAGCCATAATTCTACATTATGTCTTTGTTGGGTAATATCTGTGCTGATCACACATTCCATAGAAATGACTTACACAATAAAACTAAGGAGTTGGTGCTATATTATCTCTGTTGTTGAACATGGAGAAACTGAGGTATCAAAGATGGTGGGGCTAAGATTCAATCCCAGGTAAGTTAGTTATCTCTCAGAAAGTGACAGCGATTTCATAATTGTGCCCAGATACTCACTGCTCACAAAAGACATAACAGCTTAGACTCTTGCACTGGAGGAGCCTTAGTTACCAACTGTGGCAGGCAGCCCCTAACATAGCCCCAAATGATCCCCATAATCTGGTCTTCACAGCCATAACTAATCCTTTCCCCTTGAGCAACTTGCTTCTAACCAATGGAATATGGTGATGTTGAGAGATTGTCACCTCTGTTATGATATGAGAAGAGACTGCGACTTCTGTCTTGCTAGCAGACACTCTCTCTTGCCATCTTAAATGAAGCAAGTGGCTGTATTGGAGAGGTCCACATGGCACGAAACTGAGGATGGCCTGTGGCCAAGAGCCAGGTAGGAACCAAGGCCCTCGGTCCAACAATCCTGGAGGAAGTGAACCCTGCCAACAGCTACATGAGTGAGCTTGCAAGCAGAACTTTCCCCACCTGAGGCTTCAAATGAGACTCCAACCCTGGCTGATACCTGGATTGCAGGCTCCTGAGAGACCCCTGCAACACAAGACCCAGCTAAGCCATGATTCCAGACCCTGATAGTAAATACATGTTGTATTCATCTGCCAAGTTTTGGAGTAATTATGTAGTTAAGCAGCAATAGATAACTAACAAACCACCTGAAACCAGGATTTTACAACCTATTTTATTACCATGGATTTCATTAATTAAGATTTTATCCCCTATAGACCTCTAGATCTGAAAAATTCCTTCCATCAAGAAAACCACACTCCTTGAGCAAGAATTTATTTTCTTTTCCATTTTTAAAATTCATTGAGACTGTATCCAAAAGGATTTGCAATAAAATCCAATCTCTAACATGCTTGTAACATCACCAACAGCCAAAGCACTGGAAGAAATGGCAGCATACCAAGTTCAGATACATCTTACCCAATGCGAGGAAACTTGATATTTCTTCTAATCCCTTCTGCAAATCCTGGAGTATATGATGATTTCCGAATGAGGTTTAAAAATCTTGAGAATAATATTGTCTGGGAGCTATTTTTGGAGCCTTATGTAGATTGCCTTATATCATTCTCATAAAAGCTCTCTGACAGGTGCTATGATTATGCCCACCTGAATTCAGATGTGGATGTCCTGACTCCAGAGGTCCTACTTTTACCCAAAAGATTACACTGCCTCCTGTGGAGGGGAAGTGACTTTCCCACGGTCACATAAAATTATGGCACACAATTACAATTTCTAGTTTCCTGTCTGCTTGCCCCAGAGGCCACTTCTGATCCTGCTGTCCGTCTGCACCAGAAACATGAAAGCATTCTGAGCAACAAGTCTGTTTTGTTGAAGAACAGACTTGAAATGCAGAAACATCACCTGAGGCAGCATCAGGCTGGTTTGATGCCTCCAGGTCAGTGGCAGCTGCTAGGAGTGGATACTGACTATTGATACCATCTGAGCTAGAGAAGTACACTTTCCCCTGGACTTAGCTATATCTCCTTGGAATAATTTTAGTACACTAGGTAGTTTCTAGCCCAAAGAAAGCAAGCATAGGAATGGATCATGAACCAATGAAATGAATCACTGTGACGGGATTAGCTTTGGAATTATGTAAATCTGGATTTGAATTCCAACCCTGCCACTCATTAGATGTATGATCTTGGATGAGTCATTTAATCTCTCTAAACCTCAGGTTTCCCTATCTAGAAAATGGGAATAATACCTTTTTCTCAGAGCACTGCTGAGAGAAGAAAATGAGGCGATGAATGAACAGTGCCTACCCCAGTGCCTGGCACATAATAAAAATTCAATAATTGGTAACAGAAGGAATTGTTGCTATTATTATCACTATGAAGATTGCTATCTTTCAAGGCTGACTGTCTGAATTTGTGACAAAGACTTATTTTAGTTTTAGGGAATGACTATATTTCTAAGGGGATTGATTTAAAAAAACAGAATCTGAAAATTTCTGGGACAGTGAGTTCCTTTTAATTGGGATCTTCTAAGCGCTGGGCTGGGAAAAGTTTGTTTTGAATAGGAGGACATTATTATTAACTGTTCCCAACATGCCTTTAAATAAATCATCCACAGACAAGTCTGGCAAGAGCTTCCAAAAACCTCTGACATCTGCCTTCCTCCTTGGGGAGGGGCAAAGAACTGGGGTTATCAGCACGATCTATCCCAGTGCCTGGCTGGCCTCCTCCCAGAGAGTTGTGAGGACATTTAATATAATTGCTGAAAAATAATTATACAACATGCTATGTGGGCAAGACCTTGAGGTAGTATCAGAACGATTTGGGTTTCAATCAGCTCTGTCACTCATTGGCTTGCTGTGTTACTTGGTGCAAGTTTAGCCTCTCCAAACCTCAGTTTCTTCTTCTGGGAGTGGGGAATAATTAAAATGCTACTTCATAGGGTTATCATAAGGATTCACTGAAATAATAATTATAACAAAAGCTAACTCCCAAATGTTTACTAGGTATTAATTACTGCCTTTTGGTCTATTGTTTTATCTCTCACAACAGCAATGATGGCAATACTATTATTATCCCTGTTTTAGAGATGAGAAAGTATAACCATGGAGAGCATAGGTAAGTAGCTCTAAATCCTACTAGTCCATGGGTCCTTAACCAAGGTCCACTGACCCTCAAGGGGGCCTATGGATAAAATTCAGTAGGTTTGAGAATGTGCATGATAAAAAAAAGTCCTTATTTTCCTTAACCTCTAATTAAAATTCAGTATGTCTCTCAATTATAAATGTATGCAACAAACCATCATCATATTAACACTGACCTGGGACTATGTCACCAAAAGAATCACAGATACTGTCACATTAAATGGCATTTGTAGGAGGTAGCTCAAAGAATTGTTGGTGTTCATCATCACATTGAAACCTGTTATTAGATTTTGTTATTTAATGCATTAGTTTGAAAAATCACACGTCACTGTATCACAAAGGTGGATTTTATAAGTATTTTCACCACTGTATTTCAAGATACTGTGATATTTATTTTGTAATCCTATGTATCTTATGCATTTAAAATTATCATTCTGAGAACGGATCCACAGACTTCACCGGACCGTCAAAGGGGTTCGTGGTACAAGGGCATTAAGGGCATTGCTGTTAGAGCCACGCAAGGCCATGAGCACAAAGCTAGGTTCCTTGCAAGTGCTGAGTGCACAGAAGTCTTTACAATAATGATTAATATTACAGACAGCAAAATCCTTGTCATCCAGGAGCAAAATTATGGAAGTGATAAGGGACTTGACCTGTTGACTATCCAAATGCCACAGTGACAATGAGGAGGAACACTCAATCAAGTAAGAGAGCAGGACTGGAGATTAGCTATCCCAGACCCCTTTTTCTTGGGATTAGAAAATAGTCTCAGAGGGCTTGTTTCAGGCCCCAGAGGACATAGAAAATTAGTGTTGGAATCAACAACAGCAACCAGTTCTTCCTGAGACATTGTCTACCCATTATAGAACAGGATCCTCCAACATTGGACATGAAACCAGAGTGAAAGTCCCTCTCTCTGCAAGCACACACCTCCATCCCATTTCCTTCTGCATCCCAGGGCCCTCGGGATAAGCCCATAGATGTTGGAAGATCAGGGAACATGGCATCGTGCTAGGCTTCTCAGGGTGCAGTCCAGGAGCCACTGTGCTGGGATGATGGGGCATCTGTTACAAACACTGAATCCCAGGCTCCCATTCAGACCTACCTCACCTGACTCTCTATGGGATAAGCGTGAAAATCAGCATTTTTGTCAAGTTACCCCACTGATTCACATGTTCATCCAAGTGAGAACTACTGGTAGTTACTATGAGCTCTAGAGTTCAAACCCCAGTCCCACCACCTACTCATTAAATCACTTTGGGCAGAATCACTCAAGTTTTAGATTTCACACCTCCAAAGCTAATAATGCCTACCTTATACATTTTGGAGGGTTAAATGTGACAATGTGTGTAGTCTTCAGCAGTGTTTGGCATATAGTGGAAGCTCTACAAACATACTTTATATGATTGTTGTGTATGAGTTATAACCAACGTGGCTTCCCTAGTGACTTTTAGTGTTTAAACCCCACCTCAATCCGGACGGCAAGGTTCCCCGTCCTTCTACTGCATCTGTGCGGTTGTGATGTGTGCAGATCAGTGACTCTGCCCTTGGACAATTCCCAAGTATTGGAGGAGCATTGTCTACTTGTTTGGGAGACACCAAGTGACCTTCTGCCCAATGAAGCGTCTCTCAATCCCAGTGAAAGAACCCCCACTCCGACTGCAGACTGTGGTCCACTATCCTCTTTGCTCGACATCGACAAACTTCTCTAAGTATCCGGTGAGTGGAAGCTTCTTTCCCAGGAGACCTTGGACTTCTGGCTTTGAGCAGCCCCTGTGGACCCGTGCCTCTATCCCTTGGGTCTTTAGGACTTCAGCGCATGATGGCTGACTTCCAATTACCAGCCAGTGCATCTCTGTGCCTGGGGCCTTCTCTGATGCCATGGAAATACTTTTACCTTTGCACGTGACAGGCTGGGATTGTTTGAATATTAACATTCCCTGAAGGCAGTCCTCAAAGGATGGCTGATGGGAGTTGGTGTGCGGACACCCCAGCTCTATCTCCACGTGGGTGCAGTAATTCTGAGGGTGTGACAATTCCACAGGCGTTTCCAAGTCCCCCTGCAGCACTGAACTCCAGGCACTCACGGAGAGCGCTGGCATGATAAAGTGCCCATCACTGACTGCTTTCCTTTCTTTGTCTTACACCCCCGCCCCCTACCAGCAGTCCCTTCTCTTCTCAAACTACTTGCAGTCAAATCTGTGTCTCCGGCCCCTTTCGAGAGAATTGTACTAAGGCAGATTTCTATTTGAAAATTTCAAACTTAATGCTAACAGAAGCCAGGCAAAAAATAAAATTTAATACGTAGGGAAAGAATCCACAATCCCATCTTTTTAATATCTGTGTGTTTTACAACCCTGATCACTGCTAAAAAAACAAACAAACAAAAACCCCCTAAAGTGCAAATCTTAGCAAGATTTGCTAAGAATAAACTTAATTATGATATGGAGACCTACCAATGGGGCATTTTTTAAAGACAGGGAGTGACCTAATAAACATGACACGGGGTCGTCAGAAAAGCTTCAAGCAAAAAAGTGTCCTGGAAAATTTGCGTAAGTTGCCATTAACTAAAATTTTCTTTTACCGGTAAAGATGTCCCACACATTTCAAGTATTAAAAATGTAGCTCTCTATGCTAATATTGGTGTGCCCTGATGAAAACTCAGGTTAGAATATGGAACCCGACAAAGATCCATGGCAACCCCAACAGCATCACATATAATCAGTTTTATTGCCAGGTAAGAAATTCATATTAATATAGTGAATACATATGTTTACAAATAAACATTCTTAGAAAACAAACAAATGTTTTTTCTTCATTGTAGGAAGTGTTATTGGTATCATAAACTCTGCAGTTGTTGACAAGTATTAACACAGGTTTACTTGCAGAACATACGGTTACTAAAATATTCGCACATAAAATATGCTCCATTTGCACAAAAACCTGGGGAGAGTTAGATGGGGAGGCCAGGCAGAGCCCAAGGCGGATGGAGGCTGAGATGCTCTGGAAGGGCCGAGGGAAGTCAGACTCTGGTCCCATGGGGTTGGAAGTTGGGACAGGTAAAGGCAAGGAGAGGCTAGTGTCAGGGCATGGGATGGGGAAGGAACAGTCTCTCCGCTTCATTCTGCTTTCCCTTCTATGTCTCCCTCCTCTAGCTGCTGGGGCTTTGTGGACCCATGGCCGTCACAGTTCCCCAGGTCATCTCTTGTAATCCTCTTTTGGCATCAGGAGGTCTGTCCACCCCTCCCCAAGGAGGCCAAAGAATATACTTCCCTGGCTACACTCCCCCACCTAGGTTTGGTTCCCAAATCCAACTGGAAGGTCACAAGACTGTCATCACTGCTACATTTTTTTGACCAGGCCACAACTTTGCTGCCAAAATTGTGGCTGCAGATCCCCAACGAACGAAGTCACTGCATGATGTTGACTCAGAAGAGAAGGAACATGGAGAATAAATAAAATCCTGTAGACTTAGAGACCAAACCTTAATCAGAGTTGGGATATCAGTGAGATGAAGTGAGTGAGCTGAGGGCAAGGAGCAAAGTTGAGCTAAGAGGGAGCCAAGAACTACAGAATATTTGAGCTGGAGGGGACCTCCCAAATAAGCCAGCCCAGTGTTTCCTGAAGCATGGGCGGTGGACCACTAGCATACGCAAAATGGTTTTAAGTGGTGTGTGAATGTAGCACTAATTAACATTAAGTCACATAGGGAATGATTTCCTTTGCAATTTTGTCAGTCCATCTGGTTATGTCAAGGAGAAAATTTGTCATTAGATGCTGGTATATCTTTAACAGCTCTTTAATATCTGCTAATCTTGTTTTAATAAAGAAAAAGAGAGGGGGAGGAGATGTGGGGGACGGGGAGAAAAGGAAGGAGGGGAGAGAAAATGAGAGAATGAGAGCAAACCAGGCTCTAGGTTCAGACCCTTCCACAGGCAATAGCATCTGGCTGGAACTTGACAATTGCTGCTTTGTGGCCTTTGCACTTATTTTTATGCTTACTTTCTATTTAGAGTGACTGATAATGGTTTTCTATTTGTGATGATGGCAGGAAGTTTTTCTTTTAAAAGTCAAATGTATTAAAAGTGAATCGAGTTAGATACAAATACTGGGCTGGTGATACAGAGATGCCAAAAGTGTGTTGCAGGTACACAGATAACTGAGTCAAGGAAACCAAACTCACTGATGTTTACTCCACTCTGGGAAGCACTGGGGTCCTGCAAAGAGGCTGAGAAAGTGGCCACTAAATCTCCCACCCGTTTCGTCCAGCACAGAGCCTGCTCCGTTATGAGAGGAGTTCCTATATAGTGGTTTCTGTGCGCAATTTTATTTTTTAAATGGGCTAAAGTTTTGCTATTTCAAAAAGCTTAAAAAGCTTGACCAGGCCTCCATTTCTCATATTTCAAGTGGGAGACTAAAGCCCAGAGAGATACAAGCATTGTCAATGTCCCCAGATCAGCTGGGAGTGGACAGGAGAAGACCCATCCAGTTTCCCTGTTTCTGTGATATCAGAGAAAGAGCTGAGTGAGGCGCAGCCTGGAGTTCAGCATCCCAGGAAATGCACGGAGTCTTTTGGGGACCACACCCAGCCTCTGACACCAGAACAGCTAGGGGGCTCTCAAAGATTCCTGTCAACTAGCTAAGACCTTTAGGGACTAGTTGAAAATTTCTCACCTTAAATGGAAATCTCTTCTCTCTCAACAACCCTCTTTGGGCTTTCACAAAAGAAAAAGAACTAGCATGAAAATTGCCTTTGTTGGGACACCCAAGGGCTATTGGCCATGAGAACCAACCTGAAAACAACCTCAGGGAATTCTGGATGGGAGATGAATGCACTTGAGTATCTGGAGAGGTGGTCCAGAGGGTCCCTGGGAATGATGGGATGCAGAAAAGCTTGACAGGTTTGGGGAGGTGTAAAATGGTAGAACTCATGGAGTTTTGACAGTGTGGGAGGTAGGGAGATCTCGGTGTTTAGGTACCCCTGACACTGCAGCGCCCCTCGGAGGGTGTGATGAGGTGGGCTCACCAAAAAAGGGAAGATGAAAACATCTACCACTGCAGAAAAACAGGAGGGAGGGAGGCTAAAAGAACACAGGTTGCACTTGGGAAATAAGACTGTCATTAAACAGTAACACATTGAAGGCACCACCCACGCTTATGACATTTTCAGTCCAAAGCAGTTGAAATTCGGCAGCGGCGGCGGCAACGGGCTGAAGGGAAGGGAGTCGGAGATTGACAGTGGAGGACTGGTTAGTGTCTGTGTCTTGTCTCAGAGGCAAAGGGGACACGCCAGAAATCGGACGCTCTGGGCCCCCTTCTCGCCTCTTGTCAACTTTTCCGCTGTGATTTTTCTTGTAATTGTTCTTGATGTCATTGTTGATTTCCTAAATCTTGAAGATTTGGAACAAAAACTGAATTTGTTGTTCTTGTCTGTTTTGTAGTAGGCTTATATTTCATTTTTCTTTTTTCTTTTTCTCTAAAAAATGTTATTTAATACTCTCTGGACCCCCTGCCTGCCATAAAAGCCCATCCTTCCCATTTCCACGGTCATGGTCTTAATGGGAGTCCTACAGTCATCCTTCTTTCCCATCACTGTCGGTGGGTTCAGGGTCATTTACACTTTGTGAGTCTGAGTACGTGTTGTTTTTTGCTTCCAACGTTAATGATATGAAAAGGACTATAAATGGTTAGGGTCCAGTTACTGTCTCACGCTCATCAAAATTATGTGTCCATGTCACCACTTTCGGGGATTAGAAAATGCTTATAGTGTGCACAGGTTCCTCCCAAATGACTCCTCTTTTCAAGTACACTCATCTCGAGTGTCCACCCTCATTTTCTATGCCCCCCTTGCACCCTGGCTCATTCACCCAGAAACAAGACAGCTCCTGGCAAATGGTGTATGTGCTCAAATGGACAATTTCTCTAAATTGTGCTACTGTTATGTTTCATCATGGATTTTAGTTTCAAGTTAAGAGGAAAAGAAAAATTAGCCCCACAGTTTTGGGCATGTGAGTCGGCAACCTTGGGCCTGAAGTCAAAAGAATGTGCTTCAGTGTCCCCTCACTGTATTGCTGGATGTCCATGCTTCATTCCTGCTCAGCTGCCCGCCAACACGTGTTAGGCATGACCTAGGAAAAATGTGATTCCATTGTCACCAGTAGGTTTCTGGTCGGTTGGTGTGGAGAGTGAGTGTGCGGGTGGCCGTGTGGGGGGAGGCCAGGGAGGGTGTGGGCCGGACTATTTTCTGCCTCTCGGTTGACTGTGCTCTCCAGGATGCACCGTGTAGCAGAAGCTCACACAGTCACTTCTGTTTTGCTGTTGGTGATGAAGTACGGCTGTGGGGGCTGGTAGTGCTGGGGGCGAGTTCCCAAGGGGTCACTGGAGCCTGACTCAGCCGTGCCAAGCTTGCCCTTGTTGCCGTAAGCCTGTCGCCGGAGAGACTGCTCGTTGGGGTCCCAGCCCTTGAAGTTGGTGGTGGAATTGTAGGCCAGGGGATGTGGGGGCGTCTTGTTGGTGCGAGACTTTTGTCCGTTCTGCTTGGCGGGGCCGTGCTCGGGGCTGAAGGCCCGAGGCTCATCCTCCACTCTCACAGGGTGCAGAGGTAGGTTCCCCTTGGCGGCCAGCTCGGCCAGGTGCCGGCGCTTGGAGTAGAAGTCGTCATTTACCTTGTCCGCTGGACAGTGGGCCAGGTGGACAGAGAAGAGAAGGAGGGAGTAGAGAGAGGGAGAGAGAGAGAGAGATAGTTAGGGACTGGCAAGTCAACCTGAAAACCTCATCCAAGTGGGCCAACAGTTCAAACGAGACACACACTAGAAACTCCACCTGGAACAGACACACACTAGAAACTCCACCTGGAAGGAAGGACAGGGGCATGTCCTTCTCACAAACAAGAGCAGGACCCATAGGGTGACGGCATCCCCAACAGCATCTCTAGACTCTCTCAGATGAACACTTTTCCCACCAGTCACACCTAACACTCTGCCATCCTTGGTTTTCTTATCAAAAGCAAGAGTTGTTTCTTTGTTATTAAAAAGAAAAAGAAAAAAGCAAACAAAATATAACCAGAGTCATTGAAATTAAGAACAATCTAACGATAGCCAGAGGGGAGCTGGGAGGGGACAGTACGGGGAAGGGTTTTCTGGAACTACTATAAAGGACACATGGTCAAAACCAAGAGGGTGGTGGAAGCAAGGGAGGGAGGCAGGTTTGGAGGTGGTGTGGGGGGGGGGGTGGGGAGAAAATATGGACAACTGTAATTGAACAACGACAAAATAATTTAAATTAAAAAATAAACAAAATGACCCTTGTTAGAGAAAATACTGAGCCTGTGGAGAAATGTCTAGTCCCACCACTTAAGAGAGCCCAAATATATATATATATATATATATAAACCAAACACTTGAGTGTGTCTTTTTTTCTGGTCTTCTCAATAAATAGAATGAATTGGGTATTTTTATCAGCGTTTTTCTTGCTTTTAGCAGTTAAGCAGACCTGTATTCAAACCCCAACTCTTCCAACTACTAGTAGTGTAACTCTGGCTAAATTACTTATACTGTCATTGGCTTCTGCATAAGGCAAGTATTCACAATAAAATGTACATTTCATAGAGCCATTTGGAGGGTTAAATGACATGATGTGTGTAAAGAACTTAGCTATGAGCTACCACCATCATCATAATTATCATTATAAGTAGCTCATTTCTCATGTAATATTTTATCTAGCATTCCCCCTATTGTTATAAATTATTAATAAACAGATTTTAATGTCTACAGAATAAATGGAACTATTAAAATTAATCAATCCCCCTATTGATGAACATTCAAGTTGTGCCAATATTTTGCTAGTATAAATAAAGCTGAGATGAGAATCTTCTAGACTAAAGCTTTCTTTGTACTTAGAATTTTGAATTTAGAATAATATTAAAAATATTTTCTTAATTTGCATCAGAGGATGGCAAACTATAGACCATGGACCAAATCCAGTCACCACCTATTTTTAAAAGTAAAGTTTTCCTGGAACACAGCCACACCTATTCATTTTCCTATTGCCTGTGGCTGCTTTTGCTTTGCAGTGGTTGATTTGGGTCCACATGACAGAGTCTGCCTGGCCCACAAGCCTGAAATATTTACTATCCAGCCCTGAAATGAATTACATGAAGTGAAATTACTTTTAAAGAGTGTGAATATTATTAAGGCCCTTGATATATATTGCCAACTGTGCTACAAAAGTTATACCAATTTCCACTCCATTTCACCACACTCTCCAGCACTGATTTCTTCTCTTTCTTTTTGTTTCTCCTTCCTTCCTTCTTTCCTTCCTTCCTTCTTTCCCTTTCTTTCTTCCCTTCCTCCTTTCCTCCCTTTCCTTATTTATTTGGTAAATTTATGAGACCTCCTTTTATTGTTTTTGTCTTACAGTTATTTCCTTAAAAGATCCTCTATACTTCTTTAAATCAATTCCTTACCAACACATCTTTGAATTTACATCTCTAGGAAGGACCAGAAATATTTGCTGCTCTTTCATCCACACTTACAACACCCCATTTTACTACACATGTACATTTATGTAACTTCATAGAGATTATCACAGTTCCATTTTTCTTTTCTCATTTGATCCTTTCAAGGACTGTGATTTTAACCCCTCCTTGATAGAATACAAAACTGTCAAACGCAGGCACGTGAAATGATTTAATGAAGGTTAACCACTACTAGTGGCTGAGCCAGGGTAGAACCTAAGTCCAACAGGCATTAATGTGATGGTTTTGAAAGGTTGTGGATGGAAAACTTTGGTTTCAGAACTGAGTGGGCAAAAATATCCTGCATCCCTCCATGTCCATGGCAGACATCATTCATTCATCACAGGGCTCTCTTCTGGCAAGTGTGGCCTCTGCTCAGGCTCGTTCTCAGCACAAGACCCCAAACAGTCACATGCTTACTTTCTTTCCTGGCTTAATTTGGGTCACACGAAGTTTAAATTGGGTTTCTGTTCCTGTTAATGTAAATCGCCCTGAGAGATACAGTCTTTCAAGGGAAAGTCCTCCTTGTAAATTCTAGAGCCATCCGAAGATACAGAATGCCAAAGCCGAAAGGAACCTGAGAGTCTGCCACTGAAGATACTGAGAGCACATGTCCTTGAAATACCATGCACTGCTAAAACTGGCATGAGTGAGATCAGGTCCCCATCTTTCTTCCTTCTAGAGGAAGTTCCAAGTTTCTAGTGCCATGAAGTTCCTACAAAATGATGCTCTGATATTCCCGTTGAATTTCAAAGTTCATGTATCCAGTTACACACAGGACAGATTCACTGGCATCTCCCACTCCAGGTGGCCAAGCCTGTACCCATCAACATCACGCAGATCTGCGCTTCGGGCTTGTCTTTCTCTCTGGCATGGGAACACCAACTCCGTAGCAACTCCAGGCACAAGCATGGGGGCAGTTGATGGCTTCATCCTCTTCTTCTCCTCCAGTTGCTAAACCACCAAGTCCTTCAAGCCTTGCCTAACAAATACTTCTCTCACCTATTCCATTTCCCCCACTCCACTTTGAATATTATTCCAATCCCTGCCTCAAGTTTCACCTCCCCCCATCCAGCCTCCGCACTGTGGTAAAAGGCATATTCCTAAAATGAGAAACTGACCATGTCACTCACCTACCAAAAACTCTTCATGCAGTTTGTTCAGTTATTTGGTCATTCATCAAGTAGACATGGGGCAGTGCTAGACACCAAAAATACAAGGCAGAATCAGAAACAGACTTTGTCCCTGCCTTCATGTTGTGGATATTCTACTAGGGAAGAACAGATAGTGACCAAATAGTCTCCCAAATTACATAAAAGTATGTGGTAAGTGCTGTGAAAAATATCCAGTCTTATGAGTACAATGAGGTCTCTGAGTTGTTATGAGAACCTGATGTTAGAGATGAGCTGTCCCACCCCTTCTCTTGTGCGAGACTCTCTGTTATTCATCTTTCAAGACTTAACTAAGGTGTTGCCTCCTGATTCCCTGAGGCTCCCTCAGGTACCCCAGCTCATTCTATCATAGTACTGACCATGCTGTTTTATAATGTTCCATTTGCACATCTATGTCCCCCTACTGGACCACGAGTGCTTCAAGAGCTGGGGACTCTATCTTTCCATCTGTACAACTTAATGACTCTCACCTGGGCAGTACACAGGAATCACGTAGGGGAGCTTTTAAAGATTTCAGATTCCTGGGCCCCTTCTCCAATTTAATCAGAATCTCTGAGGGTCTGGCTCAGACACCGATTTTTGTACAGCCCCTCTCCCAGTTGATTCTGATGTGCAGACAGCAATGAGAACTGCAGGCTGAGCTCCAGCATCTAATACAGATTTTTGTAAAGAACTAAAAGGCAGTGAGCTCCCATCTCACTCCTGGTATTCTTAGGTGGCTCTCATGTCAGATACCCTTCCCTTCTAGGAAGTCTGACAAGGTCAGATCCCACCACAGTAAGCTCTTGTCCATGGCACGTATCATGCCTGCCCGTTGACTTTCCTTATGCAGTTCATTCATTATTGTTTATCTCTCCCAGTACAGTTTTAAGAGGGCAAGGCCAGGCCTGATTTTTGCTCATCATTGCCTAAGCAATGTCTAGACTAGTTTCTGGAAGATATTAGATACTCAATAAATACACATTTAGTGAATGAATGTGTGAGCAAAATACCGTAACAGAGTAGAGGGCAATAGTTGGAGTGGATACTCCTTTCCCCCTTTCCTCCTAGTGATCTCTTATTAAAAGTCTCACTCAGTGCCACTATGTCTCCTGGCCACTATGCCAGGTATGATCCAGAATCATTCATCCCCATGTTTCTCTTTCCAGACAATGGACTAGTCTAAGGTCTGCTCAGAGCAAGGGATACTTTCAAGTGTTTTTGTTTCTGACAAGCTGAGAGAATTGATTATGAAGTAGATGTCCCAACAGCTGAGATAGGTAATGTCTTCTCAAAAACTTCTACAGAAAAATAGTCAGAAAGGCATTCTACTCTTGCCACATCAATGCAGGTATGGGAAGGCTTAATTCCAATAAGAGGACTCATGGAGTTCCACGTGGAAAATCTACATCCTTCTTCATACCCAATCCTGAACTTGTCTCTTGGTGAACCTGGCATTGGGTACTCCCTGATCGCAAAGTGTTTAGTCTATAGTACGTGGGTGGAGTGGTCGGGAAAGTTTGTGGGCTCTGTGATCAGACACAACTGAATTTATGAGACCTTAGGAATGTTATTTAACTTCTTAAAACTCTATTTTCTTAGGTGTGAAATAGGAATAATATAAACTACTCTCGGGTTTATAGTGAGGAATAAATTTGGAGATATATAAGCTGTATGGCACAATTTTGAAATATAGTAACATTCAGTACTTCAGTACATACATTTTGCTTCCTGGCCTCTGGAAGAACTGGGTTAAATCCAACAGACATTTATTGAGCAGTCACTCTGTGCCAGGCAACCTGCTCAACACAAAGAAGGCACATATCCAAACCAACCATCCTTCTCTCATTTCTTCCTTTCCTCTTTGCTTCCCACCTCCCACCATGTGCGTTGAGGACCTACTTTGCCCTATGAAATGGCATAAGAAGGGGCATCGACCTGCCTGGGCTGAAGAGCTGATTAGGGATGAAAATGTGCTCTGAAGCTGCAGTCTGGAGGTAAAGAGTCACAGAAGCAGCATTGCAGGTGAAGAAACATGATATACAGCAAATATGGCCATGCAATTTTGCAATTTCTTCAATAAAGAGGTGGAGTCTATTTCTCTACCCTTTGAACCTGGCCTGGCCTTGTTACTGGCTTTGATGTCATGCATGCCCTGAATCTGGCCTTTTAGAAGTTCTACAGCTTCTGCTCTCAGGCTCTTGGAATTCTGCCTCCACGTGAAGAAGGAAGCCCAGGTTAGCCTCAAGCAAGATGAGACACCTGCATGCCAGTTGCCCATGTTCACCACAACCAACAGCCCACTCATTGCCAGATACTTAGCAAGGCCATCCAAAACCACACAGCCATCAGCTGACCTGCCAGCTGACTCCAGATCCTAAATAAGCCTGGCAAAGACCAACCAATCCAGCCCAAACCAGAAGACCTGCCCAGCTGACCCAGAAGCAGAAGCTCAATAATTAGTTGCTATTTTAAGCCACTAAGCTTTGGGTAGCTGGTAATGCCGAAGTAAATAACTGATACAGAACAGTGTTTTCAAAAGCCCTCAGGTGGGAAGGAACATGGTGTCTTCAAGAAACTGAAAGGATATCCATGTGGTAGAATAAAGAAATCAAGGGTCACCAGACCATCTAACATCCTGTAGGCAAGACCATATCATTCGCATGTGTTTGTCTGACCATCCTCCATCCACTAGACTCTGAGGTGTTTTAGAGAAGTGAGGAGTGAGCATAGATGTGTTGCTTGGGGCACAAAACTGTCCTTCAAAGACTTATTTTCAAGAATATTTCAGCAAGACTGTGGTTGATGATGGGTGAGCTGTTCCCATAACTAGGAAATGCAATTTTCCTGAAATCCTCTCTCCAGTGTTTCTGGTCATCTCTGCTTTGGCCCCAGGGGACAGGAAAGAAGTACTGACGTGAACACTCTTGGTTCTGTGCAGTGTAGTCCCTGTCTTAGTATATTAAAAGAGCTCCTTGTGTGTGTGTGGGTGGGGGGGGACCCGGATTCATTGAACAGCCTTGTAAGCCCCATTAATAAATGCATTAACCCAATCAGCTCTGGTACCTCATGGGCAGATGGCTGACAAGCTGACCAGGAAACAGATGTGTGAGCCTTTCAACAACACTGGTTCTCTCCAGTTTGATTTTTCTTCATTTAAAAAGAGGAAGAAAGAATGAAAAATGTGCTTTTCTTCCAATGAGCCTAATTGCCTTGAAGGAATCGAGTGTGTAAAATTAAACTGTACCTTCCTCCATCTGTCTCTCTCTTAATTAGCAGCAGACACTTGTACAGGTGAGAGGTGGGATGGGGCCTTGCTTCTGTGGAAATGAAAGAATCAAGGTAATAACCAGTTTTCAAAACAAGTTGCACATCTGAGGGTCTCGGCAGGTGGCCTCCCACCTACATTCTTTCCATGGGCCAAAGATATCTGAAGGAGGGGTTCCTACAGCTCATTCTCACGTGGTGATATTCTTGGGTCTCAGTTGATGGATTTCACCTGGTAAGCAAACCAAAGTTTTTGCCATTCCTCATTTGTCCCTGTCTTTGGTCCAAGAATACGTGGAAGTTAAGTAATTAATCTTCCCATCACACCTATGAATAAAACCCAAGTTATCTGCAGTGGCCCCTAAAGTCTGTAGGACCTTGCCTCTGGCTACTTGTCTACTTTCATCTCTTCCACACTTATTATGAACCCATCACAGAGTGGATTAGTTTCATGGGGCTGGCATAACAAATCACTACAAACAAGGTGGCTTTAAACAACAGAAATTTATTCTTTCACAGTTCTTGAGGACAGAAGTCTGAAGTCAAGATGTCAGCAGGGCCAAGTTCCCTTTACAGGCTCTATGGAAGGGTGTTTCCTCATTTCTCCCAGCTTCTGGTGGATGCAGCCACCCTTGGCCTTCTGCACCTTGTAGCTGCATCACTCTAGTCTGTCTCTGACTTCACATGGCAGTCCTCTGTGTATGTGTCCATGTGTCCAAATTTCCCTCTTTTTATTAGGATACTGGACATTGGATTAGGACCCACATTTATCCAGTGTGACCTAATTTTAACTTGATTACATCTGCAAAGACCTTATTTCTAAGTGTGGTCAACATTCTGAGGTTCCACGGAGACACAGATTGGAGGGGACACTATTCAACACAGTTCATACAGGACTCCTGTCTGCCCCCAAACACGCCAAGCTAGCTTTTCATCTCATTGCCATTGGACCCTGTTCCTGCCGTTCTCTCTGCCCAATGCTCTTCTTTTTGCTTGTATATCTGGATCCTTCTTGTCATTTGTTTCTCTGATCAAAAGTCACTTCCTCAGAAAATTCCCCCTGATAACCCAATCAAAACAGAGCCCCTCATCCCCAGTTGCTCTTATCACTTCTCCCTACTTTAATATGCTTTTAACTCATGTCATTATGTGAAATTATCTTTCTTAATTACTTGTGTATTATCTGGCCTCCTTGACTAGAATATAAACTCCAATCAGGGAAGAGATCATATCCATTCTTCTCACTCTTGTATCCCCAACACCAAACCCAGTACTTGGCACAGGGTAGGGGTACCATAATATGAATTTGGTGAAGGGAGAAAAGCACTGGATATATTTCAATTCCAATGACATTCTCTAAAATATTAGAAATGGGTAGCGTGCTTCATCTTCTGATCATCTGGTCTGTGCTAATTTTATATGTCAACTTGGCTGGTCCATGGGTTGTCCAGATTAAACATTATTTCTCAGTGTGTCTGTGAAGGTTTTTCTAGGCGAGGTTAGCACTTGAATGGCAGACTCAGTAGACTGCCCTCCCCAATGTAGGTGGGCATCATCTAATCTTTTGAGCGACTGAATAGAACAAAAAGCAGAGGAAAGAGGATGCACATCCTTCCTGCCTGCCTGTTTGAGCTGGGACATTGGTTTTGTCCTGCCCTTTGGAATAGGATTTATAGCATCAGCTCCAATGGTTCTCAGGTCTTCAGACTCAGACTAGAATTATACCACTAGTTTTCTTGGGTTTCTAACTTACAGACAATAGATCATGGGACTTTCTCCACCTCCATAACTGCATGAACCAATTCCCCATAACGAATCTCCTTTTACATATGTATCCTATGACTCATATATATGTGAATATTCATATAGGATATATATGCACTTACATTTTACATATATACACAGAAAGAGATTCATTATGGGAAATTGAGTCAACCGAAACAATAGCATCCATCTCCTATTATTCATACATGATATATATGAATATAATAAATACAAACTGTATGTTTGTGTGTCTGTGTGTGTATAAAATTTACCTTTTTTCTTGGATGCATGGCCACTTAGCTACAAAAGAAATTTCCCCAGCCTTTTTGGCAGCTAAATTTGGCCAAGTGGCTAACCTCTCACCAATAAAATGTTAGTAAAAGTGATGCATACAATTTCATTTCACCTTCCTTGTTTAAAACTGCTCGCCTTGGGTGTTCTCTCTTCCCCTATACCAATAACCAACTCTAACAATGCAGAAAAGGATAATATGGTAGAGGGAGGTAGAGCAACAATGTTGAAGGAACCTGGGTCCCTGAGTGATGACCTGGAGCAGAGCTTCCCCACGAACCTGGACCCTTGAGGTTACAACATGAAAGAAAAATAGACTTCTTTCTTTTAGGCCACTGTATTTGGGTGCCTTTTGGTATAGTAGGGCAGTATTTACTTTTTACTTACATAGGAATATTTTCTGGGTCTCATTTTTTTTCTCCTTCACAAGCTGAATTAAAAAGTGAAAAGGGGAACAGTTCATGTTGTTAAAAAATACCCAGGTATTTCTCTTCTTTTGAAGTATATTCTATAAAGCCATGCAGTTTCCTGAGGCTGTCTCAGCAGGCAGAAACAAGAAAGGCAGGAAGAAAGCTTAGCTTCCCAGGAAGGAGAGGGCTGGGGAGGAGACGAGAAGATTCATATTTGTGGGAAATTAGCCCCATTTCCTTTGGTCCTGGGCCTGGCTGAAGAGAGACAAGTAAGAAAAAAATCACACTTGAACCAGGTCCTAATGAAGCTCAGGCCTCTGGGCTCTTCCCACAGGGCCCCACACCTTTCCTGAAGCCACATCTCTCTAAGAGAGAAAACTGATCATCGGAGTCCAGAAGCCTGGCCCTTTTTCGTCTTAACCCTGAGGTCTCCCAACAGCAGGCATTGCTGCCTTTGTTGGAGAGGATTTTGAAACGGTGCCTGGCTGGAGCTTTGTACCGAAGCTGTCCAGGCTGTACCATGAGCCCTTCTGTTGTGTCTGCAGGGAGCCCTCTGTCAATGTCTTGCTGCTGACAGGCCTCTGAAACCTCAAGCCCTTTGTCTCTCCCCTTAGGCAGTCCTGCTATGCAGTCACCACTTTTGGAGACACTGCTGGACAAAGGTGGATGAGCTCATGCTCCAGCTATGGCTGACCACAGCGCCCTCTGTGCAGAAGGGCTCGGATGGAAACCGTGCACTCACCCATCGCCTTCGCATGCATCCTGCATTGCTGTTCCACAGATAGAGATATTTCTTTTCAGAAACTCAGTGTGTGGTTTGTCTTCTGATCATTTTCCCAGCTGGTAAAATTTTATCCAACTGGTAGTCTTTTAATGAAGCAGAAAAGGTTAAGCCCTGGCTGGTGGAGCTCAGTGGATTGAGTGAGGGCCTGAGAACTAAAGGGTTGCTGCTTTGAATCCCAGTCAGGGCATGTGCCTGAGTTGCGGGCCAGGTCCTCAGTAGGAGGCACGCGAGAGGCAACCATACATGGATGTTTCTCTCCCTCCTCCTCCTCCCCTTCCCCTATTTCTAAAAATGAATAAATAAAATCTTTTTAAAAAGTCCTTTAAAAAAAAGAAAAGAAAAAGTTAACTATCCTTAATCCTATGTACCTCCTTCCAGTTTGCTGTAGCACAGGACCATCTCTAAGCAGATAATTTAATATTTGGGACCCTGTGTTAGATTAGTGCATGAACAACCTCAACTCTTCACCCTTTCCTGTATCCACACTCCTTTCATGTAACTTTGAAACTTACCGCCGCAAAAGGAGGATCTTGTTTGCCCACCGCTAGATCCTGAATTCATCCATGTGACTAATGAATGTAAGCAGACATGACTGAAACAGATGTGGGGAAAAGTGCTTGCTGGTTTGGGGTTGCTCTCTTCCACATCATGAGAACATGTCTGGGCTACCCTCTCTGATGAGAAAAGACACCTGGAGCAGAGTCAAGTCATCTTGGTCATTCCAGTTAAAACCAGTCTAGATCAGTCAATATCTAACCAATTCCCAGATACGTGGGTGAACTCAGCTGAGACTAGAAGAACCTCCCACATCAGCATATATCACAGGCACAAAGATGCCTGATCTCAATAAATGCTGGCTAAAGAATTTTTAAGCCATGAGGTTTGAGGTCATTTGTTACACAGCACTATTGTAGCAAAAGATAACTGATACGAATACCAGTCATTTACTCACCCTATTTCCAGGAAGATCCCCGATTTTTAAGGGAGGGATCCACCTTTCCAGTATTCCTGGTCTATGTGGTCCGGATGAAGAGTGCCCTCTACTCCCCTACTTCCTAGCTATTCCTCAGTGACTACAAAAAAAACCCGTATCATTGCCCTTGTCACAATGATTTGTTCAGAGGTGGGCACATGACAAGGCAAGCCAATCAGAGCAAAGCCTGGGATTTTTACTTAGAGAGAAAGAAAGGTTTATTGAGATCAATGATCCAAATCTTCCATTTTATAATGGAAGCAACTGAAGCTATGGTTCAAGGACACCAGTAGTGTAGAAACAGCACTGGGTCTAGAATACAGTACTCCTGACTTCCATCTGGTTGATTTTGCCGCTATATCCCAGTGCTTCTTCAGAAAAGACAACAGGATGCCCAACTTCACTTCTTAATTTACTAACAAAGTGTACGTCGGGCATCTACAATGTGCTGTGGGCGCCATGCAAGGTGTTGGGGAAGTTAGAAATGAATGAGATTTAGCTGGATTAGCTTCAGAGAGACATACTTTCAAACAACTCAAATGCTTGTGTCAGTCTTGCCGCAATGGAATTTTCTGCAAAGCAAAGAATCTCTCCTCCACTGACTGACTTCGTGCCCTATATGTTCCCAAGGAAGTTCATCAAAATTTCAGTGCTTGCTGTGTAGTTTTCAAAAGAGGCTGAACTCAGGAGCTGATGGGATTTGATTTTTATTTAAAAAAAATCACCTCCTTGTCCCCCACCTGCTCTGTACCGGCTCAGCAGCAAACCAATAATGCAAATTAGAAATTTTCTGAAGACTGAATTTTATGAAATAATGTTTTAAGGCTGCTTTTAGATGATTTCTTCCCCAAGAGGTCTGCAGTCCAACAGAACTGTAACCCAATTTACACATTTTCTTTGCCTCGTATCTTCTGTAGCATCTCTTGGATGAACATTTATCACTAAACTATATCACTTTCCTTAGAAAAAAGAAATAACTAAGATTTATTGAGTACCTACTATGTACTAGACACTCTTTTAGCCATTTTACCAACATTATCTCACTTAAACCCAATTAAAACAAGTGACAAGGCAAGATCATTTTTCTATGTGACAGACAAGAACCAAGGCCCAGAGATATGAAGTGATTTGGCTGCCACATTATTCCGTCACAGAAAATAGGTAGTAGAGTAAGACAGCTAGTCCAAGACTGTCCACCTCCAGCACCTCATCTTCCAGCTGTAGCCACAGCTGAAACCCCAACTAAGAAAATAGTTTTATTTTAGCAAACAACAAAAAATCATGTCTGGAGGAATGCTGGCATGCAAAAGTTGGTGTTCAAGGGCAAATTATGTTTGCATCTAGAATTGGGTCTTAGAAAAAGGCACGTTCAAACTTTAGTGTCTATAAAATTACCCAGAGGTGCATTTTAAAAATGAACGAAAAAATGTGGAGACCCCTCACCCAATGGTTCCAGTTCCTTAGGATTGAGTAGGCCTAAGATTTATATTTCTAGCAAGCATTTCCAGTAATTTTGGGTCAAGTCTTTAAGCCACTCTTTGAAGCCTGGGTCCTGGTCTTGGGTGTGATGTAATTCTCCTGTGTGACTTTGAGCAACATCATTTACCTCAGGGGGACTCAGTTCCTTTATCTGCAAAAGCAGAAAAGCTGACTGACGCGCATTTTCTTTATTGTCTTCATTGAAATGCAATACTTGCATTGTTTCATAAAATTACTCCCCCAAACCCGATGGAGAATGGATATTATCATTGCTTCTGCTTTGGAAATGGTGGAAATGGATGTGCTGAGCATGTGAGTGGCTTGCATACAGCCTGATTCCAATCAGAGCCAGAGCGATTAAATCACAGTACTGTGCTGGCAGCTTCCCCTAGGTTCAGTGTTGCAATGCAGCAGCACTAGACTAAGGGACAGGTCAGGTTAAGATTCATTGTGCAAAATAAACAGACTTCAAAAGACATTCCTTCATATTGATTAAGAGAGTCCAATGGGCCTGAGGTGGTGGTGTCTTTCTTCTGTCCTGGGTTTCAAACAAATATGCCAGGAGTTCCCCAGGTTGGGCACTGATGGAGCAACAGCAGTGACCACTAGGCGGCGCCCTGCATGGTAAACCTTCAGGAGTGATCATAGAATAGTACCAGTTTGCACTCTTCTGTGATCACTCCTGAAGGTTTGCCATTTCCTGTCCTGGCTGATAGAGCTACCTCCAAAATGACTTACAGTCAATGCAGGTAAAAGCAGAAACCTGGTATTTTGAGAGACAGCCTTTCTTCTCCACAGCCACCCCTTCCTTATCCAGCCTCCCCAGCTAGAACTGCCCATTTCTCTGCTCATTCCCCATGTTTCCAAAGTGCAAAATTCCTGCCACTGGATATTAAGATACTAACTGGTTTTCCTGAAGAAATCACATATCAAATGTGTTTGGAAAATGATAGTTTATAAAGAGTTTGAGTTTTTGTTACCACAAGATTTTTCAGAGCCTTTCATTAGCTCTCCTGATAATAATAGTAATATTAGAAATGGACTTCATGCATATATACTTTCCATATGCCAGGCACTGTGACATGAGTTATACACAGTGTCTCATCTCATTCTTACACGGTGCTGCCTCCATTTTATAGATCAAAAAACTAGGGGCTCAGATCGGTTCAGTGACTTGTGGAAGGTAACAAGAACACCAAATGATGGGGCCACAGGTGAAACCCAGATGTGTCTGAGGCTAAGCCCATCACACCCTGCTTATGTCTCTCGTTCAAGAAGGTGGTAGGGCGTGGGAGGCGGGAGCCGTGCAAACTCCCCAGCCTTGTTACAGTGCCTCATAGACATTCAGGACTGGGGGTGCACAGGCTAGAGGAGATCAGTGACTCCCGGGGAATTTGGCCTGGCCCTCTCCCAGCCCCCTTCTCTCTTTTCTAGCAGGCAGGATAAATAAAGGTGCATTTAGCAGTACAGGTGAAATTAGCTCAGTTGGGGTAGAAAAACAGCTCCCAGACCTTGCTTTTGACCTGGCTTGAACTAATTTCTAAATGAATCCGACAACAACAGGCTGATAGAAGGACAGGGATGCTGACTGCCTCCAAATGCTGTCACGGGAATCATAATGGCTTTGTTTTTCACACGGGAGGGAAAAAAAAGTTTATGCCTCAAATTAGTAGGTCTGTCATGTTCCAAATTGTTTGCATCTCTAAAAATGGACATTGACATGTGAAGTTATTATTTAATGCAAGACCCAAAAATCTGCCTCCTCAAAGCAACAACTGGGTAGTCAAGGGATTCTCATTAGACACCTGGATCTAAAGCTCTGTCCCCTGACACGGGAATGCAGTGTAGCCCCTTTCCCTCCTCTCTCACTGCCCTCCCCCGCCCAAGAGCTCAGGCTGTTTCTGAGCCTCTGGGACCATTGTCAAAGTCCCTTCTTCAGAACCCTCAGCCCACAGTAAGATACCTGGAAACCTAACCAAAGGGTTTTCGTTTCCAAACAAAATTTCTCTACTGCAGTGATTTTCAAAGTGCGGTCCCCAGACCTGCAACATCAGTATTACCCCAGAATCTGCTAGCAATTCAACCCATCGGGGCACTGTCCAAGGACTGGTGAATCAGCATCTCTGGTGGGGCCCAGGGATCTGGATTTTTTTAACAATCCTCCAGGGTATGCTGAGGTGTGCTCCGATGGCTCAGATGAGAGAGCCTCTGGTCGGCCCACTGCCCCCTCCTCCCTCACACGCAGTCATTCACTGTACTCCACAATTTCTTGATTATCCCTCTACTCTATTTTCTTCTCTCCTTCCTTTGCCCACCCAGGTTCAGGTTACTGTCCACCTGGATGACTGCAAGGGCCTCCCGGTGGGTGACAGCAGTGCCAGTTCACTCCGTCCTAACCCAGTCTCCACTTGGAAACCAGAACTATCTTCTGAGAATACAAAATGGGTCGTGCCAGTATCCTGCCTAGGGCCCTGCAATGTCTTCTAATTCCCCCTGTTCAAGGTCACTAAAGAGTTCTACCTCCACCTCCTTGGGTCAGCTACAGCCTCCCCACCACCAATCCAACAGAGCACCAGGAGTGAAAAAGAAGAGACAAGTCTCAGGTCTGTTCTGAAAAGAGCTGCTTCCGTCACACCCCAGTGGGAAGAAACTTAGGCGTTACACTCAGGCAGGCAGACACGGGTTCAAATCACAGCACCAGCACTTCGCAGCCCTGTGACTTTGGGCGAGTGAGGCATTCTCGCTCAGATACCCAAGTCCTTATCTCCAAAGGGGACTGGACCCTCCACCACTGGGTCATCAGAGAATTCAATGATAACAGAGCACTCTGGCGCACAGTAGGGGGGCAACAAGCGATAGCGACCTCCCGCTGCTTGCCCAGCTAGTTAACAGGCTCAAGTCAACCAACTCCTTAACTTCTGATGCTACCTCAGGAAAAGTTGAAAATAGCAGGCTGTTCCCTAAAAGCTTAATCATTCCCAAGACCCTGGGAATGTTTGTCTCTCTGTTTATCTCTCCCTCAGAAGTTGTATTTTTTTCCTGCATTAATTTACTTTGGTTTTGCCATTTTCCTTAAGCAGCTTTCTGAGAAAAAGCAACATTTCCTGGAGGTCTTATCTTGGATGATTTCTGGGAGTAACATTTTCCTTCAGGCAACGTATACTGGGAAGTGCGAAGTAGTAATTCTTCAACAATGGGCTCCTAGCACACCAGGCCCCCCTCAACACACACATGCACATACACACAAACACACACAACACCTATACGCTGGAACTTAGACAGACTTGCAGGTCCACCCAACACGGACACACATGTGCACTGGGTCATTGACAGAGACCAGGACTCTCTGTGCCTTCACCGATTAATATTAAATCCGACAACACCTGTACAAAAGAGCTAGAAAAAGGCATACGGTACCTTTTGGTGACTTAAGTGTCGCCACTGCCCAGTCACCATCAGAACTTCCTAAAAAATAACAATTGAGAGATGCTGATCTGTTTCTTGCTTCCAGGTTTTTTGCTTTGCCCTCACACCCAGGTGCTGCTGGCGGTCCCAGCTGGAGCCTCCAAGGGGATCAGGCCTCAGGGGACACAGGGAACCGGGCAAAAGACCAAATGTGCAAATCAAATAGTGTGAGCACCTCTTTCTGCAAGGCCGTGAAGCAGTTGCAAGACAAAGCCTGCAGAGGTTCCAAAGAAGCCCCCCTGCAAAAGGCCCAGATGTTTTCAGTAATGGAAAGAGAGAGAATTCTTAGGCAGTGACTAGCTCCACATTTCAACTATCGAAGAAGTAGAGAAAAATCTGAGTTACTTGAGGTGATTTTAGTTAATGACAACACTCTGTTGAAAAGAGATAAACGTTGATCCTGTTTTACCACAATCTCCCTCCTGAAAAGGTGAGGAGATGCATTATTAGTGTCAAATTAGAGGTAGGGGCAGACTCTGCTGACTGCAACTTTAGATGCTGGGTGGCAGCTATGTTTGAAAAATACTGTCGAATGAATGAATGCATTCAAGTTTCTCCAAGGTGTCACTTTTCCTAAGGTACACCAATTCCCCTAAAAGCTAAGCTGGTCATCTGAGAATTTTATAATGCCTGGAATTTTGGTTATATATCAGTTTCTCTAAATTGAATTCCATTTCAGAGGTTCCAAATGCGCACCGAGGGACTCACATTATTAGCAGAACCCCATGGGGACCATTTTCATAAAGTAAAAGATGGCTATTGGTATGCACCCTATGCTTGTCCTTGGTAGGCTTTCTCTGTAAGATCAGGCTTTACTCAAAGTAGGGCAAACCTGCCCACCTGTCTTTGTAGCAGCTTCTGCTCATTGGCTGCTGGTCTGACCAATCAGTGTCCACCACCAGCTCCCCTTTTCTTTCTTAAGAATCTACCTGGAAAGACCAAGTTCTCAACATTTCTGCATAGTTTCCAGAGATACATCAGGCTGCCAGCTGAGAGTAGACGCAGGGAACAGTGTGTGATCTGAATGATTACAGGGCACAAATCTGGCCCCATTTAAACATTTCTGGTTGGCCTCTCAGGCATGCCAAAGGAGGCTTAAATTGCCACATTCCCCCCGCGGATATGAACTCTACACCCTCATCACTCACAGCAGAGGGGAAATTAGAGTGACAGGAAGAGAGTGACAAAGTTAAAATTAAGTGGGACCTGCCTGAGATGACTTCATGTTTCTTCTTCCTCTGAGCCGACATCATTGACATCTGGAAATAGTTATGTGGCCCCAGATCTTCCTGTGTGGGTGGACACACGCCTGACCATCACTGAGTTACTGACCTCAAAGAAGCCACTGCACCCCCAAGTTAAATCCATCAGTTTGCCTTGAAGGCAGGAGCCACGCTGTAGTCACCCCTGTTTCCACTACTTAAGCCAGGGCTTAGCTCCAGCAAGGCAATGACAAGTTTTATTTCAAAAATCCATTACTAATAGGGGCACCTAATCAGATAGCACATAGGCTCTCAAAACATATAGTTAAGGTTTCACTGTGTACTTGGTGGCACTACTGCACATTAGATAAGTATTTGGGGGTGACAAATCAAATTCTTATTTAAAAAGGGATGGACCTAAGGCATTGAGAAGAAGGGGGCATGAGGGAACTTCCTGAGAGAGGAAAATATTTCTTGCCCTTACTGAGATATTGGTTACCCTAGGGTATGTATGTTTCAGTAGTCACACTATTATAAAATTATGAAATTATGATTTGTGTATGTTCACTATGTGTAAATTATACTTTAACTAGAGTATACTTTAAATATGTTATATCTCAATTATATGCAGCATTATGGGAAAACTTTCGCCATCAAACAATGAAAAACAGTTAATACTTTACTAAGTCTTCCTTTACAAAAAGAGGAAAATGGGCCTCTTCCATCTTTCTTTTTGTTGTTGCTGTTATGTCCTTTTGATGCCAGAAATTGCTGTCTTTCTGCTAAATGACAGCATAATTTTGTAGAAAGAACATAGGATTCTGAATCAGGCAATCCTGAATATGAGTCTCTTGTCTCTGCCATCTACTAAAAGTGTGATTCTGGGAAAATTACTCAACTATATGGAGCCTCACTTTCCCCATCTGCAAAACGTTGAGACTAACACAGAGGTGTACTATTTGAGAGTTCAGTGGTTCCAGTTCTCTTTCTGCCATATCTTAAAATAAAAAGTAACTAGCAGAGGTCAGTACATGGTTGACGTCCTTATGCATCATTCAGGGTTTTCGCACCAGGAAGAAGAGTGAGGAAGGAAGTCCCCCCGTGTCTTAGTGTGCTGTTGCTGTGGTTTTAAAAAGTACTATTGGAAAATGTAACAGGGTTCCAGCAAAATAGTCCATCATCTGTCAAATCGTAAAAAAGAAAATATTTTCTTATTACAATTTTGAATTAGAAACAAAGGCCCCACAGCATTTATCAATCAGGCTGGCTCATCCTGTCTCTTTCACTAGGTAACCAAAGTTGCACTGAAGCCCCTAAAGGGCCCGTCCTCAGGAACCTTTGGCAGCCAAGGATTTAAACTCTCAGACACCTAGAGGAAAAACTGGACTTGGGGCCAATGGGAGATAAATGGAAATGTGGGAGCAATTTTCTATTTGCAAAGCCCATTAGGAATTATAATTTTAAACAAGGTAGTATTTCGCAAGTTCTGGAGGCAGGATTCACCCCTCTCTGAACTACTAGGTGACACTTAGGGATATTTTGACAAACACCTATGTCTTGTAAACACTGACCTATGAGGAACCATAAAGTGCGTCTTCACATTGGACCCACCCCTCACATGGGTGGCTCAGGCCACAGAAGTCATGTGCTTAATTAAAATTTTAGGTGACATTTTGGCTCAGTCTATCACAAGAAACACTTCTCTACCTCAATCTTCAGGGAAAATATTTCTAAAATGTTTGAACCCACATTTCTGACTTAGTAAGGAGGTTTAACTGAGGGAAACAGAATCTTCCTTTAATAGACTGTAGCCATTCATCTGGGCATGGGTCCTTGCCGTCCAGGAGGAAGAATGAAAAGGTGTAAGCTGCCTCTTTGCTGGTCCTCTGAAAAGGCATGTGCTGTTGACTTACTTGCTTATTTACTTTATGAGATTTCCGAAGTGAGTTTGCTTTCATGCAAAAGATATGAATCTAACTACTTCCTTCAAAGTGCAATCCAGGCAATTGTATATTAATCAAGGTATCATTTTATCTTGGAGATTCAAAGAAAAATGTGAGAAACAAACAACCCTGGCCTAGAGATTTAAATATGTGGCGGAATTTACTAAGGATTGACTGTAGACCAGGTCGAGCACTTTCCATGCACTACATCATTAAATCTTTCCAACAAACAATTAGCTGTGTACTTTATTATCTCCATTCTACAGATGGGAAAACTGAGACTTCAGGAGGTTAAGTAATTTCTTCAATTACTTGAGAATGCCTGAACTAGATCTTAAACTCGGTCCTGTCAGTTGCAGAAGCCATGTGACATTCTGCCACCTGGCTGATCCCCTCATGCACCTGATTTGATGTGGTGCCTATCACACGGTATTATTTACTGGTTTTACAGACATGTGTTGGGATCACTTATCAAGTTCCCCACATGGTGCTAGATGCTGGGGATACAGTGAGGAGTGGGGCCGACCTGGTTCATGCCTCAGTCAGACCTACAATAAAGGGACAATGTATGAAATGTTTGGGGATTGAATAAATGATTGACTGAATGAGTGAATGAACTGAACAAATGGTAAGTCAATCCCATTGCTCATTCTTGTACAGAGTCCAGTGAGGTTCAGCCTCTGACATTTCCCTAGTGTTTGGTAATCTTTTACCGATAAGTGAGCAGTGAAGCCCTTGGAAACAGAGATGATTCTGTAGTCACACACTATGTATACGCAGATGGTACATGCCCAAATTCCTGACCTGTAGAGATAAAAGAGCTCTCTTTCATCATAAATGAGTGTAATTTCAACAAGCAAACAAAAAATTAAAATTAAATAAAAGGAACAACCAACAGTTACCACCCACTTCTCCCCAGGGTTCAAAGTGAATGAGTGCGACAATTTAAAGGCCCACAGGCATTCTAATGACTAGAATGAGTGGAATTACTTAATTTTCTAATTTTAAAATCAGAATGGAGGGAGCTTAGAGACCATATAATTCAGCTTCCTCATTTTTCAGATTAAGAAAGTTGCGTCAAAGAGTTTCAGGGATCACCGCAAACCTACCTGATGTTCTGGACGTTAAAGCCACCGAGAGAAATTTACTTCTCAGAGGTATTTTGAAACCTGGCAGTTCACTCTAAAAACTGTCCAGGCCTCAGTCTCCTCTTATTTAATGAACTGAAATCTGTATAAAATGAGTCTGGTTATCAGAGGTTGCTGAGTTTTTAACAGCAAACCATTTTTTAAACAACTTCTCTCCTGGGTAGTAATGATTTCATTAATGAAATGCATTTCATCATTCACACCATGGTCACATTGTGACTTAATAAAGAATCCTTGAAAGAACATTCATTATGGGATTTGCATGTCATTTGTACAGGGAGACGCTGGACTCCTGGGTAAACCCACTGAGTCAGGCAGTCCTTCAGTCAGCTCCTCACTGGACCTCCACTCACTAGAGATTCACAAGACCATCTGTGACTCAGCTAAGGACTGTGGACTCCCATAATAGTCAGCAAAAAAGGACGGAGTAGAAGAGGGTCGTACCAACCATATCCAGGATCAGGGAGTGTTTTTCAAGTGAGATCCTTTACAGTTTTTAGAAGACATAGAGGTGCTGCTTCCTTCCTACTACGCTATTGCTGAATTCTTGTCAAAGACAAGTTCATTCATTCATTCAACACACATTTCAGGAGTTCTTCCTTTGCAGAAGAAAGGATTATTCAAAGAGTGTTGAATAAATTTTCGTACTGCAAATTTAATTCCAAATGCACTGCAGACATTTGCTCTGCACAGGGGCCCTGCATAAATCCTGAACTTGGAAATCAAAGAGCTCTGTGCTGACATCCATCCATTATTTACCCCAGGAGATACTGGATTTTGAGGGGGACATGAGACACTGAGCCTAAATTGAACAAATGAATTTTTTAAGATAATGTGACCAGTTCAAACAGAAAAAGACATCTGGAGTGATTTTTTTTACTGCCAAAAGAAGAATCAAATATAAGAGCAAACACTATTTATTACCTAAATGCAAGGCTCAGAAAGGGAGGCAGGCCACCAAATAGTGTATGAGGCTTCCACGGTTACATCGGCACAGATGCCCTGATTTTTTTTCTCCTAGGCAACAGCCCTCATCCCTTCCTAGTAAAGTCTTTTTGAACATGCTTAAGATGCATATGCTATGCAAACACACAATATGGAACATAGGACTCTGTGGTCATGGGGTGTAGATGAGGGTTGAATTGGGTGTAGTAATTCAACATGAAGTATAGATAATCGGTGAGTAAGATCTTATGAAGCTTCAGATTTAGAAAAGCCTGTGTCAGTCTGCACAATCTCTGTCCTCGGTATCATAAATTTGGCTCAATGCCTCTTTGAATGGTTCCATCCAGAAGTCCTAGGAGATGTGGGAACACAAATTTCTAAAGATCGAGTTCTCGTTCAAACACTTACTGAGCTCCTAGTATGTGCCAGGCTCTTTGCTGGGCACCACTATGGTTGTTTTGTGAGTCTGGCGTTTGTGGACCATGGCCACCACAAGTATCATAGACACGTGACAGTGTCTGTGCTTCGGTTTCTGGTGCGAGTGTATAACACCATCAGATATTTCATACTGGCATCAGTCATCTAGTGTCTCCCATTGCATCTCTAATGAGGGACTTGGCAGCGGGGGTAGAAATTAAAATAAGAAGCTGACAATAAAAGCAAGCATGTAGTCTTGTGTTTGCTCAAAGTCTGACTTAGCTGTGGCTGTTGCTTTCATCCAATAGAAGCCTGCTGAGTACATTCTTACGGATCCTGGGTCACTGACACACTCCCTTATGTGCGAGTGAGGGGAAAGGACTGAAGGAGGACCAGAGGACTGTGGGAGGGTAGTGGCAGGAGCATAGGCTCCAGAGTAATAAAAACACAAGGTCAAGTCTCAGCTCTGTTGCCCACAGGCTGCTTGATTTGGGGCAAGTTTAAGTAACCTCTTTGGGTCTTAGTTTCCTAATCTGAAAATTGGGACAATAACTGTGCCTTCATCTTTGGATCACCGTGAGAATGAGATAGTGTATAAAAGGCCTAGCGCAAGGGCTTACGCTTGATAAAAGCTCAATTAGTAGTAGTTCCAGGCTGCTTACCCCAGTAAATATTTACATCTTGAAAAGCAGAAGCTTCCTGGGAAAGGGATCTTATGCTTCTCAGAGGTAGGATGATTGTGTGGATAATAAATGCTACCCACTAAAGGAGAAGGCGTTTAGATACCCAGTGTCCTGGATTCTGTCTCGATTCCCTGAGGGTTCACCAGGGCAGATGGTGGATGACGGAAGGGTGCAGTGTCAGTGGGACCAAACGAGCATACAGACCCTCCTCCCCAGGAAATAGTCCCAACACGTCCCCTTGCCCACCCATCCTGCCCCACACAGCAAGGTAGGTCTTGACCTGGTCCTTAGTAAACTGTATCCTAGGTAGAGATACCCAGAATGTATAGATAGGCAGAATGACAGATAGATAGATAAAGAGAAAAAGAGACAGAAAGAGAAATGAAGATACAGATTTTCAGAGATAGATGAAGACGGAGAGAAATTAGAAAGATAGAAAAGAGAGCACAACAAAGTTGGAGACAGAGATCTGGAAAGAACAGAAAAGTAGGGGGAGAGAGGAGAACCAAAGTGGCACTTACCGACAGCCTTCAAGGAGGCATACTTGTTGAGCTCTTTGCCAGGAGGCTGCTGTTCATAGGGGTTAGAGATCTGGCCCAGGTTGGGGTATGAATGTGGGTGGCCCATCTGCTGCAGCAAAGGGGAGGTGGGCACTGCGTTGTTCATCTGGGTAGAGTCTGGAAACGAAGAGACGGAGGGAGTGGTCACAGGCAGTGCGATCCTTCTGCCCATCCCCACCACGTCAGCACAGTCATTGAGACCAAAACCCACGACCCCTTGGAGACACATGAGAGAAACAGCAGCAGAGGATATGCAGACACCTCAGGATCAATCATTGCAGGGACTATTTGTTATCAAAACAATATACGAATAGAAAGGTAAGCAACTTCAGTAATAGCCAAGGAGATGCAAGTCAGGACAAACATGAGAATCTGTTCCTTTGCCAGGAGACTGGCAAAAATTAAAAAGATTGAAAGACACCGACACTGGCAAAGACACTGGGCAGCCCCATAAACTGATGGTGGACGTGTGATTTGCTGTATTTGCAGAAGGGAACCTGGGAGTGGGTGTTGAAATTTAAAGTTCATGTGTGTGTTGACCAAATAATACCATCCTAGGGACTGAGCATTCAGAAATATAAGCACATAATATAAGGATATTTGTTCAGAGATATTCTGTGCACCACTGTTTGTAAAGTGAAAAAATACGCACAGAAATAATCTGAACTCCTATCGGTATGGGAATATTTTTTAATTTTAATACTCATTTATTTTATTTTACTACTTTTGATCTGTTCATTCTCCTAGTCTCCTTCATTGTTTCATTTTAAATTATGTAATAATCGATATATACCAAATATACATACACATATATGTAAGTTATTAACCCACCGCCCAACTTAGGAACTAGAACATAAGCCATGCTCACAAAATTCTTAAACATGTTAGGATACATCTGTATTGTGCATATAGACTATACATGCATGTGATGGGATATCATTCATTCATTAGAAAAAAAATGAGTTGAAAATCTGTTAACTCTGTCCATGTCAAATTGGATAGTTTCTTATGGCTTTATATTGTTAAAAGGAAGAAAGAAAATGTCAAAGCAAAGAAAACAGTATAGCATTTTGGTTAAAGAAAAGAAAATCTATGCATATTTTTGTGTGCTACGGTTTGCAAGGACAGAAAACATATGTCAAGACACAAAAACTGAATACTGGCTACTTTTGGAAAATGAGATTTGTGGGGAGAAAGTTTCAAGAAGGTTTCTCTGAGGAAGTGTTATTTGAGCTGAGATCGAGGGATACAGGTGTCAGTTAAGTGTGGTAGAAGGTAGAAGGTGCTGGGGAGGCTATTGCAGCCAGAGGAAACAGCATGGACAGGATCCATGAGGAGCTGGAGAAAACGCTTCCTTCTCAGAGGCTGAAAAAACACTCCTTGGCCCTTAGCCAGGCAGAGCGGGAGGGCAGAATGTGAGGGAGATAGGACAAGCTGGGGCTGGAGAGGCTGGCAGGCCCCAGTAGACCCTGGTAAGGGTTTCCATCTTCACCCTGATAGCAGTAGGATGGAGGCAGGAGTGAAATGGGAGACAGGGGTCAAGGTGGCATAACCATGGCTCCATTTCAGGCAGGAAATGTGAGTTCTTTCCAACTTCATGAAGCACATGTGCAAATCCCAATAAACTTGGCACTACCTGCTGGCGCTGCCTTGAAAGATTCCCAGCACATGTACCCATTTCGCAGCTTCTGGGAGCAGCTCATAGCTACTCCTGGTATCCAGAGAATCAATCACTCTCTAGGCTGATGGGAGAGCCACCACCCGAGGTTTCGTGTGCTTGATGCACCTCACCCTCACCACCTGGGGTGGTTAGCAACAAATGTCTGGCTGACACTAAGGTAAGAAGACCAGCCCTTTGCCTCAAGGTGGGTATGGATTATGGAGCAATGGAAATCACAGAGCTCCCAAGGACTGGGACAAGTGTAGAGCAGGAGTTGGCATCTTTTTCTGTAAAGGGCCGGATTGTAAATAGTGTAGGTTTTGCCATCCAGTTACAACAGTTTCTGTTGTAACTACTCAACTCTGCCCTTGTACTAAGAAAGCAGCGGAATAAACATTATGTAAATGATGGGTGTGGTTGTACGCCAATAAAACTTCATCTAGAAACATAGGTGGTGGTTGGATTTGGTCCAAGGGCTATAGTTTTACAGCCTCAATCTAGACTTTATCTGAGACCAAGATCCTTAAGTGTGGCTCCTTTACCTTTAACGTTTTTGTTTAACTCACAACCTTAGAGGAGTGCATGTGTGTGTTTGTTTTACATGAAGGGCACTCCCTCAAGTCTCTTGCCCTGAACCTCTCTCTTAAGTGCTGATTCTGGACAATTGAACCCATGACATGCATGGAATAGCTGGGATTTAGAAACCAATAAACATAAATGAAAAGAAGTAGGGATTCCACAGCTGAGGCACAGAGATAAGGAGAGTATTTTTATCACTGCACATGCATGGGCCATCACACAAGCCCAACCGTCTAATGGAAATGTCACCAAACATAAGCCAAGCACTCAGCCTGTGGCCAGCATCTGAGAAGGCAGGCATAGCATTCTCCCACAATAGCTTTTTAGCTAAGACTCAGCTGGGGCATGGGAGCCTGAAGATTAATGAAGTAATGGTGGAGAAGGAATTGTATAAGGTACAGCTTTCACTGTACCCAGGACCCCAGGATCCTGCGACATTTCCTTTCCAAAGCAACCTGCTGGGGAGGTCTGTCTGCTTCCTCTCGGCATGTCAGGCCAGACATATTCTGTGTCCAAATGTTGGTCCATTTGGAAGTGGCTTACTGTAAGTTCTCATTGTTTTCTGTTCTGTTCTTTTTCTCATGATATATATTTCCTAGTGGACAGCTACTGTTTTTGTGTGTTCAGAACCACCACTTCCTTTGGCCCACTGCTTCATCCCCATTCGAGTCACAAGACAAGCTGCCAATCACGGTAACTGCCTTAGTTTGGGTTTCCCCAGAAGAAGTGACTGAGATAAGGACTCAAGTGCAAGCAAGCATAAATGGAAGGTGATCTCAGGAAATACCGGTAAAGGGGTAGGGGAAAGGGAACAGGGAAGAAAAAGCAACGGATAAGGAGTGTAATGCCAACCAAGAGGCAACTGTGGTGAACTGGAGTTTACTCCCACTCTGCCATTCTGGTTTGTTGGTGTGGAATGCATATCTCAGAATTCTGTCACTGAAGGGCAAAGGAGCACCTTCATATTTATAGTAAAACTCCTATTAGTCATTGGTTGAGGGCTGGGAGAGAGCAACTCCTCAGCACTTGCAACCTGCCATGGTCATGGGCAAAGTGAATTAGCAGTTGGAAATCAGGGCGCTACCTCACCCTTTTGGCCACAGAAGTGAGCACGTGACCCAAATCAGACCAATCACAATACCTCCTTCTTCTCAGTGATTGAGCCAGAAGTGAGTGTATGATCTAGGCTGGGCTAGAGTTCTTCCCTGAATTTTTCCATTTGGAACCTTTGATGTCCAGGAGCTAGGAGGCCATGAAGTCAAGTGAGTTTGAATCTACCACATGGAAAAAACCTTTTTTCATTGTGAGGAAATAGGGGCAATGGAAGAGAAGCAGAGTAAACAGGGAAGCCCCTTTCTAAATAAACTGGCATGCTTTGGGATTACTGTCA
Organism: Glossophaga mutica; assembly: GCA_039655065.1. Lineage (NCBI taxonomy): Eukaryota > Metazoa > Chordata > Mammalia > Chiroptera > Phyllostomidae > Glossophaga > Glossophaga mutica. The sequence continues at coordinate 104,747,252 of CM077305.1, forward strand.
CTTGCAAGGTAGACTTCCGACCAGTGTCAGAAGGACACTGATCAGAAGGGAGGCCACCCATGGAGCTATAAAGCAAGGCCAGAGGACTGTGTCAGAAGGAAAGGCATTATCCCTGGGTTTTCTACAGAGCTTCAGTAGATACTTCAAACAGCAAATTGCTTCAGTGGTGCATAAAGAACGCTCAAGGATATTCATAAGCTAATTAACTAATGTCTTAATGGTAGGTCTCCCCTTTTTTTTCTGGAAATAGATCCCAAACACTAGCTTGTCTAGTTACAGAGTTGATACCTCTTCAGCCCATTAGCCAGTGGGAGTTTTCTCTCCCATCTCTTTGCTCCCTTGGTCCCAGACCCCACCCACTAGGCTCAAATCCTACTTTCAGGTGGATCAGGAGAAATGCTAAACACTTCATTTAAAAAAAGTCTGTAGAAATGTTCCTCACCATGTGGGACAGCCTTTTATATTATTAAACAGAATATTTAATATTCCATTACAAAGTATTTGCTTTTAGATGATTCTCTCAAGTCTTGAGCTACCTCAAGGGCATGACAGAGATGGCCCGCCAAAGTGATCCTTCACAAAGGAAGAGACGAGGCTGCCCCAAGTTCCTGCTTTCACATTCAGAACCACAGGAGGCAAATTTCTGGCAGTTTTAGATAGTCATTTTGCACTAGCTTCCAGGCATTGAATATTCAGAAATATTGAAACTAGTCTCAGGGCAGCAATCAAGAATTATTAAACAGGCATTTGTGACTGGGTTTTTTAAATGTTATTTTCATTTTACTGAACAGGAAGATGGGCCAGACCTTTCAACTCAAGTTTCTCGGTGAGTTTTCCACAAATATATCCAGCTAAGGAGGAGAAACCAAAGTGTAGATGGGAAGTAAGCCCAGGTTGGCATCCAAGAAAATGGAACAATAGGGTGAGTAAAGAGTGGGTAAGATCAGGGCTATAATCTGCAAATCCCACCCTTGCCAATTGAAATAGATAGATATGAATGTATACATATTCTTTTGTGCAGTCATGATCATAAAGGGAAACCAGCAGGACCCAACAGTGTCTTGTTCTCAGCAGTATCATTTCTCTTCTAGACACACTTTGGGCTCACCTCACTTCTTCAGAAAGGTATTTCCTACCCAGTGCCACCAGGCTTTCCCTGCCACATTATAATTTTGCAATTCATTCTGAAGCTTAGAAATAATTAAGAGGTTGATGTTCTGTGATGCTGCATTCTGTCAAGACCTCAGTCAGCAAACAAAAAGTTGATGGCATCCCTGTGCTCTTCTTCCTAAGAGAAAAGAGGGGCCTCATGTATTTAATGATTCTTTTTTCTCCCCAAAGAATAATTCAGTTACTCTAATTGGAAGCATCTGGCAGACCTACACCAAGGTAACCACATGTAAGTGTCATTATGCTGTGACACATCTTAGCCACTAGAGAAATGGAATGAATGCAATTCAGATAGGGTCAGTTAAGGTAAAAATGATCAATTACAAACACCGGGATGATGCTCCAAGGTTTTCAGTGCAGAGGAGACAAATAATGACTATCCAAAACTTGACCAATTTGGCTCATCTTGGAAGAAAGGCAACAATAGTAAGTCTTTCAAGACATATCACAAGGAAAAATAGCACAGAAAGGAATGAGATAGTGAGATACTATTGTTTTGTGGAGCATATATTATGTGTCAATCACTTGATAGAAAATTTTTTTGTATCTGTATGTTTGTTTTATTTATTCATTTATTTTGTTTTAGATTCCACATATAAATAAAATCATATGGTATTTGTCCTTCTCTCTATGGCTTATTTCACTTAGCATGATGTCCTCTAGGTCCATCCATGTTGTTGCAAATGGTAAGATTTCACTCATTTTTATTGCTGAGTAATATTCCATTGCATATGTCAACTAATGGTCATTGGTGCCAATTCAATACCAACAGGAATCCCCCATTTGGGGTGCTGTAAAGAAGAAAATTTTATTCATTGCAAAGCAGCTCAATTGTGATACAGCATGGCTGTGAAAACAGCACAGCTGTTTGGTGGCCTTGGGTCCAGATCCCTCTCCATCTAAATAGTTCTGATCTTCTCCATGCTGCTCCACTTTACTCTGGCAAGACATCTCCAGTGTTTCAGCTCATCCAGGGAGACACAGTCTGTAGTACAAAGGGAAAGTGTGCTGCCATAGCCAGAGGAAAGCTGGCTTATATGGATAGAAGTCCCTGCCCCTGGTCCCTGATTGGTCCACCCTCATGCAAAAAAAAAGGGCTCCAAATCTTCACAGTTTCATTGCTCCAAAAGTCATTGTCTTGATTGGTCAGATAGAGCCACTCTAATTGTTCCGAGCTGCACAGCTCTGATTGAATGGGGGAAGCCTCAGTCCTACTGGTTGAAATTAGATTCCAGGAACTTCTTTAGAAGGGCTGGTGCAGATGGGAGAAAGACAGTGCGGGCAGGCAGTTCCCTGCTCAGGCAGGTAGTTCAGTGTGACTTCTCTGTGAAGTACAGCTGCATGAGAAGCCTCTATACAGAAACGGCTGCTAGGCTTTGTTCTTAAAAATTTGAGCCCAGTTAGCCACCAGGAGCCCTTAGTAGGTATCTTTTTTTTCTGTCACAGTTAACATACATATGTATTGATACCACATTTTCTTTATCTACTGTCTATTGATGGGCACTGGAGTTGCTTTCGTATGTTGGCTGTTGTAAATAATGCTGCAATGAACAGAGAGGTGCGTGTATCTTCTCAAGTTAGTGCTTTGCACTTCTTTGGATAAATACCCAGAAATGAAATTGCTGGGTTTTATAGTAGTTTTATTTTTAATTTGTTGAGGAAACTCCATACAGTTTGATGGTTGCCATATTAGGTGGTTGGGGTGGGAGAATGGGTGAAAGGGGGAAGGGATTAAGATTTACAGATTGCTGGATACAAAAATAGTCATGGGGATATAAAGTACAGCATAGAGAATATAGTTAATAATATTGTAATAACTACATATAGTATCAAGTGGGTACTAGATTTATTGGGGTGATCACTTCATCAGTTATATAACTGTCTCATCACTGTGTTGTATGCCTGAAACTAATATAATATTGTATGTCAACTAAAATTATTTTTAATTTAAAAATAAATAAATAATTTTATAAAAGAACTTCTTATGCATTATCTCCCCATATCGACTTTATGAGATAGTGATATAGAAACAATATTTTTTCTGAAAAAGGATAGGTTTTATTTAGATAAACTAAAATGGTTGTATTACTGATATGAAATAAGCAAAGGTCAAATCAAGTCATGAACCTTAAATTTACTCCCCAGACAAAACCAAAACTGTTTATACTTGACCAAAATAACTCCACTAAAGCAAAGTAGATTGACATATCCTAATGGGAGAAAATCACAAGGTAGGTTAGAGTCATATAACAAACAACACATGCTCCATAAAGTCAGGAATACCCAAATGTGTTCTGGTTTGGATGTGAAAGAAAAGACCGCCTCTAGCTGGTGTTGATAAGCAAGTCAATGAGGTGTGTAGCAAATGAAAACTGTCACTAAAGACAACTCAACAGCAGACCATTCTGAGTACAGCCCATCACAGTCAAAATCCGCAACTGTGACTAGCAAGACCAGCAGGGGTGCTGAGAGTGTTCTGTCCAGCAAGGTAAAGTGAGGCAGCACCATGGGAGGGAAGGGAGCCAGCGGGTGAAGGGTGTCCATTCCTCAGCTTTGCTGTTTCAGACGCATTCCTAATGCCAGACCCCTCTCTGCCCTTGAGACACTATAGTCATCCCTAAGCTGGGCTCTCTCTTCTTTTGGTTCTTTTCTTCCCACAAAACCTTTTTGCCCTTCTGATTTATAGGGAGGCCCTTTAAGTAAACATTTCACTAGACAGTACAAGAAAAAAGAAAAAAAAAAGGACCAAGAAGCAGTACTTTGGATAACTTAGAAAAACAGTAACTTAGGGAGATGCCAGAGTGAAAGAGTCAAAGTATTTGAAACCAAAAGCAAACTCATCACTACGACCTTCCTCTAAGAGCTGAGATGTGGCAGGCGAGGCTTAATTACAGCTGAACACAAGTCACAGGTTGGAGAAGTTAAGACAATTTACAAATAAAAATCTCAAATTAACACCGAATAATGGGCTTCTGGGGCTCTTCTTAAACCAATGAATCTGCTCAACTTAGAACAAAGGGGTTCGAGATGCCCTAGTTCTGCCTGGGAAATAAGGCACTTCCCCAGGCAGTAAGTCAAGGGTATTCACAATCTGAGAGTGTAGCAGGAGCACCTCTGCCAAATTTGGTAGGGGGAGAGGATGGTACTATGTCTGGTTCAGGGACAATGCTAGCCAGAGAAGCTTGAGGTAAGAACAGATGATAAACAAAAAACACGGAGTCTTCCATGGATAGCCATTGGATACGAAGGAAGAGTACCTGCAACAAAGAGTTAAGGTGTTCTCAAAGCTTCTGCCTATGAATAAGAATCTGAAACTGAAAAGGACAAGCTACATTACCTTCAAGTATATTTCAAATAAATCAGTTCACAAAAAAAAAAAAAAGCCTTCCAGGTATAGATATACTATTTATGCTACAGTATATACAAATATAGTGGTATAGTTCCATTTATTGCTAGAATGTTGTTTAGTTGTTATAAAATCAGTCAGAGTAAATATATCAAAAGGGGAAGGGGGCATGGAAGGCAGCCAGAAGAGTAATCTTCAGGTTACCTAAAGTGCCAGAATAAATTTTATACTGTATTTTAACCTTTCCAAGAAAGTGAAATAGCTAAGATGGGCAAGGAAAAAAATTTAAAGAGACAGATACCTGCATATAATGAGGTATGCAGACACATTCATGGGAAAATACTTCATCTGGCTTTAACTAAATTTTAATATTTCCAGAAAAAAAATCTAGGTTAGCCAACACCAAGCTGGATATCATACAATGAAAGAAAACCAGCCCTTAAATAGCTAAGGGTGTCCAGCTGCACCCATGGACACTTGGACAAAGTTAACATGGAAATGAGCTCCACAAGAGAAGTCCGTGCCAGGGTACCTGCTCTGGTTTCTCCCTGACTTGGCCTACAGCACAGTTAAGTTTTGCAAAAACTGTTTGCTATTGTTTGGTATCCTCTGGACAAAAGGCTTCTAGCTACTTCTGACCTAATAATTATAAAGAAATCTAATATGTTCACAACCTCTTTGGCCTTAGCCCCCAGAGGAATATATTAGGTTTTTGGTTAACCCCCATGTAACATCTCGAGGAGTTTCATGGGTCAGAATTAGAAGCATAGCTCTCCTCTAACAGTTCTGGGCAGCCAGACGCAGAAACAGCGGCCAAGGGACATTAGCCTTGCCATTCAGAATGGAGACAGCACCAGAGGTGGAAGTCAGCTACAGCTTTAAGACAGACTTGAGTGTGTGTTTGGGGTAGGGGGAGATAATCTAGCTCACTAAGGGAGGAAAGTATAGCTCCACACTGGATAATTTTTTATGTTCATAAACCCTGAAACAGGATTGAAAATGAGAAAATTCCCCAATAAGAATTTTCTCCTGGCCATTGTGGCTCAGTGTGTTGGGCACCGTCCCACAAACCGAAAGGCTGCTGGATCGATTCCCGGTCGGAGCACATGCCTGGGTTGCAGGACAGATTCCTGGTTGGGGGTGTGCAAGAGACAACCAATTGATGTTTCTCTTCTCCTCTTTCTCTTCCCTTCCCTTCTCTCTAAAAATAAATAAATAAAATCTTTTAAAAAGGAAAGAAAAAAAAAAAACCAAACAAACAGACTTCTCTGGTTCACAGGTTGGAATAGCTAGGGGGCCGGAAACACAGAGCCAGATCTTATTTTCCTGAGTGAGCCTGGAGGCTACACCGTCCCTACAGGGTCCACTTCCTACATACATTCCCCCAGCCAGCAGACCAAACCCATGGCGGCACCTAAAGGAGAGACATGGCCCTAGTTTCGGACACTACCAGTTCAGATTAGCGATTTTTAATAAGTCATTTGTTCACATCCTGTTTCAAACCATTCCTCCTACTTCTTACAAACTACAAAATATGCAGAATTCTTTCATTCTCAAGATTTGTAAACAGAAAAAGTATATTTTTTAAAGGAAAGACATTTTCTGAGTCTGTATAAAGTATAGCTAATTTAAGGTAAATTTATGTGAACTATAAAAGGGGGTTTATTCTCCCTATATACACATTTTCCAGTTCTAAAAGATAAGGTCTCCTTCCCTCAGAAAAAGGAAAAAGAAAGAAAGAGGGCTTGCCTTTTATTCTAGCAATTTAAAAATTAAGATCTTGCTGGTTTCAGGAAATCATAGATGTCCTGAATATCATAAGTAAAATTATCTTCTTTAAAAAAAATAACTTTAATATAGCTTTTCCAAACAACTTGAGAGCTGGCAATGTGTCTGTTACAGTAGTTTCAGGGACTGGAGGACTGACAGGTAAATAGAAGGGTTGTTTTTGTTAGGTGAGTGGATATTAGGTAGCCCGGGGTATATATTTGTGTCTAAATATGCCCAATGAGCCTAGACACCCAAAGCTACTCTTAGCTCTAGGAATGAGTATCATCCATTTCTATCAGCATCAAATTCTCTCAAACTCTCTGGTGTTGGCATCTCAGAACCTAAGGAGTTCCAAATTTCCTGGTAGTTCAGCTTCCCATCCATGTTCTGGCCAGTCTTATGGAATGAATCCTGAAGATCTCAGATGCTAGAAATTGCTATGAGGGAGATAGGTCTTAGCTGGGCAGCTTTCTCAATGTAGTCTTCAAGAGATTGAGGAAATTTTGGCAATGCTGATGGCTTGATGTGAAACTCTGTACTTGCTCTTCGTGGATCGTCTCAGGAAGCCTGCTGCTCTCAGGTTTGTTGGTGAGAGCACTGATCCCCGTGCAGTTTCTCTCTTAGCTCGGATGCCTTAGCATCTGTACTATCTTCTTTCTTTATGCTTTGGGTTTTAACTATATCTGATCTGCTGGTCTCCTGATCCAAAAACTCTCTTTCAGACTGGCAGCTCTATCACCTATCATGCTGAAAGACCATTTGCTTGCTTTCAACTTAGCTAATAGCAACCAGATCTCTTCCTACCACATAAGGTTACTGAGTGTCTCATTCATCCACACAAGTTTAAGATCATTCTGTCTCTGGTACCCCTTAGGGCACCATTTACTTCCTCTTAAGAGTTGTAAAGGTTCAGGATATCCTGTTTCAAATTCACACTGTAGATTTTGGTGTCAAGTTCTGTTGGAGCTGAAGGTGATGGAATAATCTGGTTGCTTCCCCTGGTCTCCTTCAGAGAGTGCTGATTCATATCACCCTGTAGTGACTCCATGACTTCCTTGTGTTTGTCCCACAGTTTACTGTATTGCCTCTGCAGCAAGATGGACACTGTTTAAAGTATTGCCAATGGAAGCTATGCTCTTCTGAAGTCTCTCTACAGTGGCAGACAGGCTAATTAAGTCTGCCACTGACTTCACATTGGCTTTGAGGTGTCTTGCTGCAGAATTCAACAAAGGAATGTGCTTATTTATTTCTGTGATGTTAATCCAGACTTTGTTCAAGCCCAGCTCTCCAGATTCAATCTTCTGAAGTCGTTTTTGTTTGCTGAGTAGTTCTTCATCAAGTTTGAGAATTTCTGATTAGAAATCAGAAATTTGGAATGAACTTTTCTGATTAGATTCCATATTCTAAATGTTTCCTTGAGGGCGTCCAGATCCTCCTTCAGAACAACTTGCACCCACACCAAGCCAGCGCAGGCCAGGACACAGGCAGCAAGGATGACAAAATCACAGAGGGGATAAGAGATCTTGCAGCACCGTAAATAGTCTCCCTTGACAAAATGAGAGTAATTTCCAACTACGCCAAACTCCTCTTCCTCCTCGAAGCTGGGTTTGGAGTCTGAGTCAGGAGACTCAGTGCAAAGCAAGAGGTGGTGGCCTGAGCCTTGCTTGGGCTTCTTTCTCCAGCTGTCTCCAGACAGGCCAATCGAGGAATTGAGCTCTTTGCACTTTTTCATCTTGGGTGGGGCGAGTAGAGCACCCACTCCTTAGCTATCATGTTCATACTGGATGCCCAATTCTCTTGCTACCTTGGAGTGGCCTTCCAGGGTGGTGGATCCTGGGCTGGAGCTCCCTGGTCACTCCCACCCAGGGTAGGACTGACCAGATCTGCTGGAAGCTGGAGACGGGCCCAGAGGAAACTGGAACTCAGAAGGTTGGGGAGAAGTCACACAGACATGGTCAGGGAGCTGGTGATCCAAATGAATGAGGTTCTGGGCATGAAGTGTCAGTTAGCGGGGTGCTAAGGGAACGACTTTTGTCTCCCAAAGGGGGTACAAGTTAAGAATGATTTACTGTCAGCCCTGATAAGTAGATAATAATTCTAAGGTACTCCAGGAGCTGCGGAAGGAAACACAGGTGGCTGTTTTGGACTTCTGGGACAGGATTTCCAATGGAGAGGGGAAAGAATTCGTTCTTGAATGGAAGGAGAATGAGACACCAGGAACATGCCAGTCCCTCCTTAGTTGGAGAAGTGGCACTGGAAGGGGTCTCCCAGTTGCTACAACCCATACACAGCCTGGGCACCAAGAAAATGTCCGAGTCAAGGGTACTCCCTATCCTCTGGCCCTCATCCTGAGTTTGAAGGAAGCCCAAGACCAGGAAGGACCCAGATCCCAGCTCAGCTCAGAGGGCTTGGCCTGAGAGGAGCCCGTCCAGTGCCTGGGGAGACCCCAGCCCGGCTGTCTGAACCTCGGGGGCACTGCGCAGAGGGGAGTAACAGCAGCTCAGCCCACCCAAAGAGCTCCTTCCCAGAGTTTGAGGTGCTCAGGCATGGGGGACTCTAGGCAACTCACATGACCCTCATCCACAAGGGCCACGACTCTGCCCTCTCCCCACACACTGGTGGCAGCAGAAGCAGCAGAGGGCTCCAGCCCCTAGCCATCACTGAACAATATCTTTTTTAAAATAGACTGCTTATTGTAGAACAGTTTTAGATTTATGGAAATACAGCAAAGATAGCACAGAGAGCCCCCACATACCCCAAAGTCCCCTGTTATTGTATGAACATCTTATATTGGTAAAATACATTTGGCATAATTAATGAACAAATATTGATCACTAAGGCTCCAGTTCATTCAAGTTACCTTAGTTTTTACCTACTATCTTTTTTCTGTTCCTGAATTTCATTCTGGTACCACATTAAATTCAGTCATCATGTTTCCTTAGGTTCCTCTGGGCTGTGAGTTCCTCAGACTGTCCTTGTTTTTTGATGACTTGAATGGTTTTGAGCAGTACTGGCCAGGTATTTTGAGGAATGGCCCTCAATTGAAATTTGTCTTATGCTTTTCTCATGACTAAACTCGGATTATGGGTTTGAGGGAGAAAAACCATAAAGAGAAAGTGACATCCTTGTCTTAACATGTTAAGGATATGTACTGTGATGACTTATCACTATTGATGTCAACCTGAATCACCTGGCTGAGGTAGTGTTTATCAAGTCTCTCCACTAAAGTTACTCTATTTTCACCTCTTTTTCACACCATACTCCTTGAAAAAAGGTAACTATATACAACCCACACTTAAGAAATGCGGAGTTATGCTCTACCTCCTTGAGTACAGAATATCTACATAAATTATTTAAAATTCCTCATGGGTGATTTGTTTCTTCATCCCCATTTAATTATTTATTCAATCATTTATATCACTATGGGCACATGAATAATGTATTTTATATTTTGGGTTATAATTCAATACTAATTATTTTGTTTTGTTGCTTAAATTGTTTCACGTTTGGCAATTGTAGGCTCTGTCACTTGGCTCTTATGTTTCCTTGACATACATATATCTTTTTTTTGAGAACTTCCTTACTTTCATGTTCTGCAAGACAGTCCAGACTCATCTTGTATATTTCCTGTCTGTGAAACCAAGACAACCTGATGGGGTGACCACGAGAAGAAAAGGTCATTAGGTTTTCATAAGGCCCCCTCTGGACTCAGAGTTCCTGGACATATTCCAGATTGTCCAGTTGTCTCAGAACTGAACAAATGAGAAGGAATGGACAGGAGATGTTCTTTCAGGACCAACTGCAGTAGTAAGAGAATAGACCTCCAGAAATCATAACAGAGCTCTGGTTTTTAGCTCTGTTTTCCTTTCTATCCTTTCCAACTTTTATGCCCAGCATCTTTTTAAAGAGAAAACCTGAAAATTATAGAACACCATGGGGATTTTTCTCTGACCACAAGCAAGCCAAAAAAAAAAAAAAAAAAGTCAAATCCGCCTCAAAATTATCCTGAATTTGTCAAAGGAGAACATAACAGGCTGGGCTCTCACCAGAAAAGGTTTACGTAGAAAAACAATTAAATCCATCTTATTGAATCTTGGTGGCAGAGGGACCAGTAGGGATTTGCAATGGAGGAAAAAATGTACATATATTATAGTAAAACCTTTGACAAATGAAGCATTTGTATTACCCAAGGGATTATACCTCTAAGCATGCAAAAAAAAATTTTTGTTATTTTTACCATCTAAGATGGGACTATTTTAAAACTGGGGTTGTTAAACAAATACTTATTTAATGTTCACTTTTGGTCAGTTTTTATGCAGGCTCTGGGGGACGGAGGAACATTTCAAGTCTCGGGTTGTGCTCCAAGGAAATGATAGTCTAGGGGACAAGGCAAACCAGAAATGAGGCAGGTGACAAGGAGGATGTTAAAATCAGCTTGGTTAGTGTTATGATACAACAAAACACAGAGTTCTGTGAAAGCACAAAGGAGAGGGTACCAAACCCAGTTTTAGAAGATCTTCTTATCCACATTTTGAAAAAAGACTATCAAAGGCAATAACAAGAAGAGAAGGACCATTTTAATTTAGAGTAGCATCGTGTGCATGTTCAAGAAACTACAATTTTGGGGGCTCAGTTCTGAAGCAGGGCATGTCGCATGTGGCTAAACTCACCATTGATGGCTCAGGCATCTCCATTATAAATACAAAAGGTTGTGTTAAGCTCACAGTAGCCATTTTATAGGAAGTCAATTTTATCAAATCATGTAACAGCAATGGTTGCCCCTTCACTCAATAGCTCCAGATTGGTGTGGTGTTTTAGTCTCTTCCCTGTGTCTTCTTCCTCCTAATTCCATTTATTTAACAGTTTTCTTTTCTCTTCCATCATAGTTTATCAGCTGTATGATGAGCAGAAGCCAGTCCTCTTGGACTTCATTGCTTCAAGTCCTAATGTGTTATGTGATTAAAAACAAGATACCCAAGTGTGTCAGAATAAATTGCAAAGTAACAATTAACCTATGTAAACATACTATTTTCTTTGTCAAATGCTCTCCTTTTTTCCTACATCTTTCCCAAGCTAACTCTGAATCACATCGCCAGTGTCAGCCTAACATCATGCTCTCCAAGGGACCTCCTGACCCTATCCTACCCTAAATACTCCTGTAGTTCTCTGTATTATTTTGCCAGGGCTGCCATAACAACAGCACAGACTGGGGGGCTTTAGCAGCAGACTTATTTTCTCACAGTTCTGGAGGCTGGAAGACCAAGACCAAGGTGTCAGTAGAGTTGGCTCCTTACGAGAATAATGAAGGAGAATCTGTTCCTTGCCTCTTGCCTAACTTCTGGTGGTTTGCTGCCAATCTCTGGCATTCCTTGGTTTGTAGATGCATCACCACAGTCTCTGCCTTTATCTTCACATTGTGTTCTTCCTGTGTGCAAGTCTGTCCAAATCTCCCTTTTGAGTAAGGACACCATTCGTATTGGATTAGGAGCCCAGCCTACTCCTGTATGACCTCATCTTAACTAATTATAATGGTTCCCCCTTAACTACAGGGATACATTCTAAGCCCCCAGTGGATGCCGGAAACTGCAGATAATACCAAACCCTATATATACTATGGTTTTTCTATACATGCATACCTATAATAAGGTTTAATTTATAAATTAGGCACAGTGAGATATTAACAACAATAACTAATACTAAAATAGAACGGATGTAACAATATTCTATAATAAAAGTCATGTAAATGTGGTCTCTCTGTTTCTCTCTCAAAGTATGTTACTGTACTGTACTCACTTTTTCACTTAAAGGAAGCACTTTCTGGCTTCCCTTTGGCACACCCGAATTGCCAGCATCACCACTCTTGCACTTTGAGGCTGTTATTAAGTAAAATAAAGGGGACCTGGACACAGCACTGCAATACCATAACAGATTTGATAACCAAGATGGCTATTCAGTGACTCAACAATGGGGAGCAGTGTAGGCAGCCTGGAGACAGGATTTACATCTGGGGCGAGGCAGCACGAGATTTGGTCACCCTACACAGAAGAGCCACAATTTAAAACTTATGAATTGTTTATTTCTGGAATTTTCCTTTTATTATTTTCAGACCACAGTTGGCCATGGAAAACTGAGACCATGGAAAGCAAACACATGGATAAGAGGGGGCTACTGCACTCATATATCTTCAACTACCTGTTCCCAAGTAAGGTCACATTGTGAGGTACTGGGGGCTAGGACTTCAACATATCAATTGGGGGTGGGGCACAATTCAACCTGTAACCCTCCTTAACTTCCCTTCTTCATCCACAGGAATACTTTAGTTTATTTTTGATGCCTGTTTCCCCACACCTCTGAAGTTGGAATTTGTTTATCTGGGCCATTCCTCCATTTCAGTGCTTAGCCTAACTCCTTGTCTGAAACTGAATTCTAATGCAGGAAACGATAAGAAAAAAATAACATTTTTTCAGGCACCTACGATGTGACAGGCAGTCACATAGCAAAATACATTGAATTGCTGGCTTATGAACAGCCATTTTAGTAGCTCTGAAATTCATTTTTTTTTTTTCTTTTTCAAAACTACGTGCAATGTTTATGGATCATTTGATGCCTGGGACAGCAAGTAATAACAACAGAAAGCAAAGCAATCTAACAAATGAGAAAACTGTACTCCTCCTAACTCTAAGGATGCTACACTGCTCAGGTATGTATCCTTCAAGTGAGAACTCAGCACACATGCCTCATGGGTGGAAGATGAAATAGGCCCTACACCATGCCTCTAGTAAAGATGACTCTACACAGGACTTGGAGAACCCTACAGACAGTGCCACATCAGGGGCTGTGTGAAGAATTTTTCACTGTACACAAAAAGGCCTTTAGCTCATGCTTTTGTTGAAGCTTCACACAGCCAACGCATAGAGGCATACTACTCTTTGATTGCCCTATCGCCTCTACATTTTGCCCATTAAAGCACCCACTCGATTGGGCTGCAAATCGCCCTTAATTAGCTTTGAAATTCCACTTTTAAGGGCCTGTCACAAAGCATATAAGTGAATGGTTATGAGATTCATAGCAATGGACACACTCTCTCTCTTCCCCCTTTCCAGGTCTTCTGAAGTTCCACAAATAGCTTCCTTTGTCGCTCAAGATGCCAATCCCTCTTCTTAAGAACTATCAGAGAACAAAGTGAGGTTATTGAGATAGAATAGATCTTACGTTCAAATTCCTACTCCAACAATATATCAGCTATGAGATTTTAGGCAAATTAACAGACCTCTGGCACTTCTATTCTATTGCATATATAATGGGAAAATAGGAAACTAAGTAATCACTGTATGCAACACACATGCAAACAAAAGAATTAAAAACAGGATTTTGAAGAGATATTTGCATACTCATGTATATCTAAGATGTAGAAGCAACCCAAGTGTACGCTGATGGATAAATGGATATACAGAATGTGGTATATTCATACAATGGAATGTTATTCAGCTTCAAAAATTAAGGAAATTCTGACACATGCTCAAATGAACCTTAAGGACATTATTCTAAGTGAAATAAGCCAGTGACAAAAACTCTCATATTGTATGATTCTATTCATATGAGGTACGTAGAATAGTCAAATTCATAGAAAAAGAAAGTAAAATGATAGTTGCCAGGGGCTGGGGGGAGAAAAAAGAGGGAGTTGGTGTTTAATAGGTAGAAAGTTTCAGTTCTGCAAGATGAAAGCATTCTGGAAATTGGTTACATAATGTGAAAATACTTAATGTTACTGAACTATACATTTAGATGGCAATTTTATGTTATGTATTCTTTACCACAGTTTAAGAAAAAACACACATGTCAAGTGCTTTACCCACATGCCCTTCATTATACCAAATCCCATTCCGTAAATCGGGCATTATTGTGCTCATTTTGTGGACAAGGAAACTTCGATAAAGGAAGGCTTTGAACTACTTATTTAAGATCACAAGCAGCAGAGACCACGTCTAAAGCCAGTGCTTCTTTCTGCATACTGTCTGATTATCTATGACAGAATTTAAGACAGGATAGGATAAAACAAGACACATCCTGAAAACACTGACCTTAGCAGTGGGTAAGTGTCTATAATGTTAAAAGCTTTTTCCCATAACTTTACCATTGTTAAAAATAAGCCCAATAAAAACAACTTAATCATTTATTTCTCTAGGAACTCTCAGACTGTTGAATAAACCAAATCCTTTCTAACTACAGATTCAGCAACTGATTCATTGAATAACCCACTTACTAGATAATCAACACATGCCAATTCTACACCAGGTTATCTTTCTGGAGACCAGCGAAAAAGAGATGAATAAAACCTACCCTTGCCTTTGAGAAGCTCACAGTCCAATGGGGGTAGCAGACAAGTAGACAACTTCTCTATAACACAGGTGATATTAGAATAGGTACAAAGATCAGAGGCAACCTCTCTTTCAAGACAGGGTACACCTTAGAGTCATCTTTCCTATACAGAATTCCTAAAGATGATCACCCAAATATTTTTAAAAGCAAAATAAAACCACAATGAAATATCATTATATATCTATAAGAATAACAAAAACAAAATAAAAACCCTGACAAATGTTAAGTCCTGGTGAGGATGCAGAGCAACTAAAATTCTCATTCACTGCTGGTCGGGATGCAAATGGTACACTCTTTTTGGAAAACCAGCTTAGCAATTTTTTAAAAAGTTAAAAACATACTTCCAATAGGGCCCAACCATCCCACTCCTAGGTATTTAACCAAGGGAAATGAAAATTTACACTCACACAAAAACATGTATGATATGTAAAGTGGATTTATTTATAATAACCAGAAATGGAGAGCAAACTAAATGTCCTTCAGTTGCTGACCTGATAAACAACCTGCAGAACATCCACACAATGGAATACCACTCAGAAAAACAAAGGAGTGGATTATTAATATACGCATTATACTAAGTGAAAGGAGGCAGATGCAAAATGCTAGATACTATATGATCCCATTTGTGTGACATTCTGGGAAAAGCAAAACCACAGAGAAAGAAAACAGACCTGTGCTTGCTAGGTGTTCGGATGAGGAGGGTTAAATTACAAAGGGGCAGCCTTTGTAGAAAATTTGGGGGTGAGCTGGGGGGTTGAAACCACTATGTGTCTTGACTGCGGTGGTGGGCACATGACTCCGTGCACTTGTCCAAACTCACAGAACTGTTCACCAAAAAGAATGAATTTTACTAAATATAAATTTAAAGTAATTTTTTTTAAGTTTTAAAAATAGGTGAGGACATCACCCTGCTTAGAAACAAAGAGTACTGCGGGCAGACCCGAAACTGTAAGGAATCTCTGACATACGGTGTAAAAAATGGGACTGGATTCAAAATGTAACCTGAACCGGAGGGCAGAGCTGTAGAAGCTGGATTCAAACACCCCAGAGGTGGGGCAGCAGGAAAATGGGAAGAGCTGAGGGCATTTCCGTGTTATCCATTTTGTGTAGCAGCGGAAGTAGCTCTAGGTAAATCGATCCCAAGCCATCCTTTCTTTCCCCAAACGTTCTACTTCTTCAAATTTCTGGGATAAGGGTGGAGTCATGTAGAATTCAACATGGCAATTGTCTTTTAACAGAGCTGTGGGTAGTAAATTTATCTTAAAAGTTAGAAAGGAAGGAAACACTTAGAATATATCTTATACTTCTTTCTGGGAGCCAAGCGTTAAAAGTGTAAAAGTATTAAAAAAAGAGTCTACATTCAGTCAACAAACATTTCAGGGACACTGGAAAAGTCTAGACCTAATAGCCCCTTGCAGCTAGCTGTAAGTCAAAGCTTCCTGGGCAATCTAAGTTAACAAACTATGTTAGCCCGAGGCCATTTGCCTCACAGACTCAGGAAAGTTTTCTAACTGTCCACTAACTCCCTCACATAACAAAGCCATCAATGTTCTGGGCCAATATCAACCCAAAGAAAGAGATCTAAACAAATATTTCATCTTGTCTCACCCATTCCATCCTTTTCTCAACACTATATTTTAACACCCACATTATTCTGCCAGGAAGAAGTAGCAGAGGGACTTTTGGGTTATGACTGGTCCTCTTTACAGTAAGAGGACTCCATTTTCATCCACTGGCCTGTTTCATTCTTTAATTTTCCATTTGGGCCATGAATTGTTGAACCTCAAAATTATTCATTCATAGGAAGGAGAGAACTTTCACTTTCCCCAGCTCCACCTGCCTTATCACAGGGCTGACGCCAGGAGGCATGCTTATTGAACAATTACTTGAGGAAAAAAAGGAGGAGAAATACGGGTTTGCTTGGGTGTGAGTCCTGGCTCTGCCTTTTTGTAGCTATATGACATTGAGTAAATTTCTTTTTTAAAAAAATATTTTATTGCTGTTCTATTACAGTTGTCCCAACTTTCCCCCCTTTGCCCTCCTCTGTCCAGTCCACCCCACCTCCCACAGTCAGTCCTCACACTGTTGTCCATGTCCACGGGTCATTCATTCATGTTCTTTGACTAGTTCCTTCCCCTTCTTTCCACCATTATCCCCCTCCTCCTTCCCCTCTGGTCACTGTCAGACTGTTCATGTTTCCATGCCTCTGGTTCTATTGTGCTTGTTTGTTTTTGTTCGTTAGGTTCTTCTTGTAGGTGAGATCATATGGTATTTGTCTTTCGCCACCTAGTTTATTTCACTTGGCATAATATTCTCCAGTTCCACCCATGGTGTCACAAAAGGTAGGCATTCCTTCTTTCTGTTGCATAGTATTTCATTGTGTAAATGTACCACAGTTTTTTGATCCACTCATTTACTGATAGATACTTAGGCTGTTTCCAGCACTTGGTTATTGTAAATAACTCTGCTGCGAACATAGGGGTGTACAGGCTCTTTGGAATTGGTGCTTCAGGATTCTTAGGGTATAATCCCAGCAGTGAAATCACTGGGTGAAAAGGCAGTTCCATTTACAGTTTTGTTTTGGTTTTTTTAGGAAATTCCATACCGTTTTTCACAGTGGCTGTACCAGTCTGCATTCCCTCCAGCAGTGCACTAGTGTTCCCTTTTCTCCACAACTTCTCCGACACTTGTTGTTTGTTGATTTGTTAATGATGGCTATTCTGACCAGTGTGAATTTCTTAATATCTCTGATTCTCTGTTTCCTCAGCTATAAAATAGTGATTATCATAGGAACTCTCCTGTAATGATATTGTAGTGATAAAGTAAGATAAAGCTTGTAAAGATGTTTATGCCTCGCACTTGGTCAACACTTATTAGATATTAGGAAATTGTTATTATCATGCAAATACCTGGCCACTGAAAGCCTTAAATGTCAACAAATCAGATAGGAATAAAGTCTGCTTCAATTTTCAGGCCACCTTATATTTAATACCAGGACTTTCTAGAATTACTCATACTGTTACTGAAGAGGGCAACAAAGATAACCAGCTGGCCTCTGAGGAACTGAACCTGGGATTAGACTAAACTAGCTAATGTTTTCTTTCTGAAGATGGGCAATATTGCTGGATTCAAACATGGCTTCCCACTAAGGCCTCATGGATCCATGGCTGGAAGCTAGCTTCTCGATTCCGTGATCTGATCTCAGGTCTCTGGCATGGACACAGGCGTGGGGGTGGGAAGTTGTCTGTGTTGCGGGGGACAGGAGGGTTTCTCCAGCGCATCAGAGCTAAATGATTCTGCCAAATAGCTAAGTGGTTAAATGCTGGGGGCTGTAAATGAGGCTCATCTGTCAGCCGTGGGCAGCACCAGCCCCATCTGCTGTCTCAGAAGCCTGGAGTGATTGGAGGAAGCGACTCATAAAGTGTGAGGCCCTGGATGGGAGGCAGAAGCTTCCTCAGGAGATTGTAGAACTGTGTACCTTGAAGACTCTCCCAATCTTTTCAAAAATTTTACAGTCAGGGGAGAAAAACAAACCCCAAGACCTCCAGAGGAAGTGAGCTTGCCCATGGTCACTGAGGAAATGTGCATCAGTGCCAGGGTGAGCGTAGAGTTAACTCTCCAGGATTCTAGATTACTTCTCTCTCCACGCAGATACACCTAACCCAATTATACCTAACCCATGGCTGACGAAGATTCTCTGAGAACTTCAGAATAAAACATCCCAGTTTTCTTCTCTCTACTCATATTGTTCTTCAAGTCCAAGTACCTCTTTCTCTCTACAGAACATTAAAATAGACCTGATTGTTCATTCATTCATTCATTTGTTCATTCACTTGTTTGTCCACTCATTCAGTAGATATTTTTGGAGTGTCTCTGTGTGCAAGACATCATCCCGGGCACTGGGAATATTTCACTAAAAATATGGACCAAGTTCCTACCTCTGGGAGTTCATAATTTAGTGGGCAAGATGGATATTAGGCAAAAAGAAAATCACATGAATGGATATATACTTACAAATTACATTTTTTTTTAAGAAAAAGTATTGGGCGCTAGTTGTGCCTAATTCATGTGTTGCGGGGTGTTATGAAGAGCTGGCTGCCATACCCCCCATGCTCCTTTTTATGTAGTGACCCTTCTTCATTGGGCAGATGCCCACAGGGCAGCCAGAGTCTCATGGAGAAGAGTCCACTTCCGGGGTTTTGATTTTCAAAACACAGCATTGATAGAGGAGCATTTGCTAAGTTAGTTTTTTGTTTCTGGTCCAGAAGATAAGAGGAATTCTGGGCTATCAGAGAGGGCAAAGTTAGATAAGAGAGCAACTGAGGGAGCTGTGGTGTGTGTTCTCTGAGACAGGGCGCTACATGATGCCTGTGGTGGAAATGAAATGTGGGTCTCCACAACTCAGACCCCAAAGCACAGCTGAGAGTTTGGCCCTGGATAAGAAATAGTCCTGGCCGGTGGGCTTAGCAGGAAAAAGAAAATTCAGAGAGAATCAGGCTTTCCCCAGTCAGCGAACGAGAAGGCTCCTTACTCCTGGGTCCTCAAAGATCAAAGCCAAGCAAACAGCCTATTATCGGAGTCTTGTGTCCTCCCCAGCTTGGGAGCAACCACATGGGTGAATAACACCAAGTCAACATCATGGCTGAGTTATTGTCTCAACAAGAGATTAAAAACAGGAAGAAGAGGAGATGTGGGACATCTGAGAGCTGCAGCCCTATAAGGCCATTATCTGTCTTGAGTTTCAGCCCACCCTACCACCCACTCCTCCATCTGAGGTTATAATATAACAATAAGCCTGCAATTATATTTTACTTGTGAAAAAAAATACTGGTGAGTCAAAAGCCAGCTCACAGATGTAACTGGCACCACTAGTTACGTAAGTGGGAGGGGGCCAAATCTTGGGCTGAATTCAGAACACCCACTGAGAGTCCTCGTTCTTGGGTCTGTCTGGATGACCTGGGCCAGGTCTCCCAGAAGCACTTGGCCCTGGCTGGTCTAGGACCATCAGACCCAAGAGAGGTAGTGGTTAAGATCTGGTCTCTGAAAGGAGGCTGTAGGACTTGGACAGACCCTGGGGTTAAGGCAAAGAGGCACAGCAGCAGGCATGGAGTGGACCGATGCCCAGGGACTGAAAAAGAGAGTGAGCACCTTTTCAGGTGCAGGGACGGATGCCTTGTGTTGCATAAGAACCAGACCGGAAGATGTATCCATCAGTAGAAGCCATTCTAGACGCTGATGACCAAAGGCCACACCTGCACCCCAAATATGCCTGGACACTGTGTGAGCCCCTCTGAATCTACACGCAATCTTGGGGACAAGGGGGAAGGTAAACTAAACTGAGTAAGAATATCTTAATTGACTGATTTAAGTTTTTAACATTAGGAAGAATAAGAACCTAAAGCAGAGATTAAGCTAAATTATAAATATAAATATAGGTATATATGTGTAAATATATGTATATATGCATCTATTTATGTATATGTACATATATAAAATATATTTATTTATATTATATCTAGCTTAATCTTTGTTTATATAATTATATAACAAACATATATGTATTTATATAGGTAAATACATTTATATATTTATATACTATTTACATATTCAGATAAATTTTACATTTTTGTATAATTTCCTTAGTTTACATATATAAATATATATATGCGTGTGTATATATAATTTACATTTTGAAGAGAATGAGATTGTACCTGGTCGAATCCCAATTTTGCCATACGGCTTTAGCTCCAATTAGGTGCTCTCTCTTGCTTGGTTTTCTTATGTGACCTTCTAATCAGAGTGACTCTAACCCCCACCCACCCTTGGAAGCATGTGGACACGTGGGAGAGGCCATTTTTTTAATTGCAAAAATGATAAAGGAGGAGCTATGGGCATTGTGAATCAAGGTTGTGAAATACGTGAGGTCCCACAAAGGGATTCATCACACCAAAAATGCTGACCGTGCCCTTGCTAAAAAACACCGAAGTAATCCCAAGTGCCTTTAAGACTGACTGGAGAATGACTGTTAACCTGCCCTGCCTCTCTTATGGGTTCCACATAATCCTGATCTTTTGCTTGAGTATATGCCTACCTCAGAACCCTGCCACTGGGCATGTCTCACCAGCACTTTCCAGCCTCCAGGGAACTCTTCTCATCCATCCTCTCATTTATTCCTTACAGCATTTCTGGGACATAAGAAATGTCATCCCTCCACCCTTTTTAAAAGAGGGAAAGTGAAGCCCTCCAAGCAAACACTCCACAGACAGATCTGGGACTCAAGCTCAGATTATTTCATTCCAAATTCAAGTCCCTTTTGATGCCCCATGCCGAGGACTGGGACCCAGCCATAGATTTCTCATGTCCTGGTCTTCGTCTGTTACAAGTGGTCAGGAAATGACTGGGGACTGAAACATAATGTGGCTTTTTCCCCTCAAGAGGAGTCCTCCTTTCCCTAACTCAGAGCTGCCTCCTTCTGGATATAGTAAGGAATCTGCTTGACCCCTTTGGACCTCTCTCCCTTCTGCAGGCTTCCTTGGCCCCATTACCAGGAAGAAATAACCTAGAGCATCATCTTTCCATAAAACCAGCTTTTTCTTTCTATGCCTCCACTTTTCTAAGAGGAGGGCACACCACTCATGCACGGTCCAAGTCAAAACCTCAGGCTTTGTCCTGGACTTCACCACCTCACCCCAAGCCCCAGTGACAGACCGAATCCTACTTATTCGTCCTTTCTTATTAACATCCCTTAAAAGTCACGATCCCTATCTGTCCCCCAGTTCTGCTTTCACTTTTCATCTCTGCTAGGACCCTGCTCAGGAAAGAGGAAAGGCAACCACAGAGCTTCCACCCACAGGAGATGCTCAGGACCATTACAATGACAAGGGGAAGCTTCTATGAGCAGATTGTAGGGCCAGGCTTTCAGCAGCATTAGGGGAGAAAATTCTGTGTTCTCAGAACCCTCAGCATGAGGCTGGGCCCAGGGGCAAAGTTGTTATTGGGTAAACAAACAGGAGGCTGGAAGCTGTCTTATGAGAAGGCCCTACAAGGAAAACAACAACAAGAACAAAAAAAGCAAAAATGGAATCATGTATTTTATAAATGGATGCAAACTAGAGGCCTAGAATAATAATCATGGAGTTAGAAAGAACTTTGGAAATCACCTACTCCAATTTCTCGTCTTTATGGTGGAGGAAAGACCTGGGAAACTGAGGCCAAGGGAGGTGATACCACATGTTTAAGGCCACACCACGAGCTGGCCTGTGGGCTCTGCCACAGCTCTGACTCCACAGTCAGTGTGATGTTTCCCAGAATATCTTTTTCCCCGTTTCTTTTGCTAGTGACTACCTTCTCACTCTGCAGGACTCAATGCAGCCATCATTTCTTGCAGGAAGCTGTACTCTCTTTGCCCTGACAGCCTTCTGGGCCTACTCTGGCCTAAAATGTGCTTATCAGACTCTATCGCAACTGCTGGGTTTTTGTTTATCTTTTCCACTAGACCACAGTTTCTTGATTTTGGCACAATGGGCGTCTTGAGCTGGATCGTTCTTTGTTGTGGGAGCTGCCTTGTGTGTTGTGGAATGTTTAACAGCATCTCTAGTCTCTATCTACTAGATGCCCAGAGCACCGCCCCACTAACAGTTGTGGCAACCAAAGATAGCTCCAGGCATTGCCAAATGTCACTGAGGTGACGGGGAGGGGCAGGAGAGTAAAAATGCCCCCAGCTGATAACTGCTAATCTAGGCTATGAGGTCTATGGAAGCAGAAATAGTGTCGTCTTGTTCTGTGTACTGTATTACACAGCACAGCACCTCTAACGTGGTAAACATACAATAAACTGCATCTATACTTACAAAAAATGTGTGTGGGGTGTGTACACACACACACACTGCACATGCCATTCTCACATTAGGATTTTCAAAATAATTTGTCAAAGAATATAAGGCTGGTTTTTCTTCTGGCATGCATTCCACATTTGTGTGTGTTTATGTTGCATTGTCAAAGCAAGAGGAACACAAAATGTTGGCGTTAGCTGATCAGAATTTAACAACCCTTTGTTTCTGGATTGGTGAGTGTGTGTGTGTGTGTGTGTGTGTGTGTGTGTGTTCATCTCTTGACTGATAACAGTTCCCTTTTAAACAATAGCCACTTGAAGAAGAAAATAAATTTTCAGTGAAATAAGAAAACCCTTTCCATAAAAGAGATATTATCAGGTCATTAAAGCATCATTATTTGTTGAATTCCTAATGCATTGGTCTTTACTTGGGAGCACATGGCAATCACAAGGAAGGAGTTTTATTGCCAGATGAACAGATCAGGAAGTAAGATATTATGAAATGTGCTATTAAGCAGAAGATAAATAATTAGGTGACAAGCAAAATACATTATTTGGTATTTCAAAATATTTCCACTTCACCACCAGTTCATTAAAATCCTGCTTCTTCTCTCATAGCCCACTAGGAATTTATATCAAGATTATTTACAAAAAAAAAATCAGGGTAAGTGAACTGTGATTAAGTCATATGATTGCTTTTTTTGAAACACTTTTCTATGAGCTTAATCAGACAGGCAAAAACAGTTGCTGGAAGGCTGAATGATTGCTGGTGATGGTGAAATGGTGTTTTCTTTATATTTCACCAAAAAACAAACTAAGGGGCTATAGATAGTGCTACAAGAAGGAAGAACAGTCCACACCAGAATCAAGAAGACTGTGCATCTTTAAAAAGGGCCTGCATGTTGATATTGATGCCAGGACTAATAACAGGACTCCAATTACCCTGAGGAAGAACAATAGAGTTACCTGGTTTCTGTGCAGCCTTGTATTCCTAATGCCACTTGTTTGTTTATGCAAGGACTGCATAAGCACTTGGTGCCATAAAGATGCACAGGTGTTATAACTAGGGAGCTGTCCAATCCCCTGGCCATCTCTGCAGAACCAAGTCATACTCACTGACTGATCAATCTGAAAATCAACTGATTTAATAACAGCAATGAGCAATGCAGAGTCCCTAGTTTTATTTTGTTCTGTTTTAAAACAGTCTTGAGTCCTAAAAGTTAAAAGAAGCAAAACATATTCTTTGGTAGGTTGGGGTTTTTTTTTCCCTCACTGGGAATAATAGCCCGATAAAGGCAGAAGAAATGAGGGAAAGTGGGAGGGAGTAAGGGAGAGAGAGAGAGAAGGAAAGAGAGGGAGGAAGAGAGGGGGAAGAAAGAAGGGAGGAAGAAAGGAAAGAGGGAAGGAGGAAGAGAGAACATTTTCTTACCTACGTACAGCATACCAACACTGAGTAGCCTTTGAACTTGGATTATTTCATATTGCTGAACGGATGAGAGGTAAGTCCTATTATAATACCATTTAATTCGGGATTATATGGAGAAAGCAATTCATTCAACATCACATAGTTAATGTTGCATCTTTATCATCCGTGTATGTCTGTGTGTACACATATCTGTAAAATGACCATGTCACCTCCTAAAATGCTCCAGTGGTTTTCCATTCTCTTAGGATAAGATGACAGTCCTTAACCGGCCTGCATAGCCCCTACCCTCCTCTCCAGCCTCACTCACACTTTCTGCCACCTGACCTCCTTTCAGCTTCCCAAGTGTCCTGTGTTCTTTTTCTTCTAGGGCAGGACTTTTGCAAATACTGTTTCCTTGGCCTGAAACTCTCCCATGCATCTACTCAGCCCTAGCTGGTGAACCCCTTCCTTCACGTCAGCTTTAGGAGGAGCCTGACCTCACCCTCCCTGACAACATCAATGGCCTCAACACCTCATATCTCCCTCGTCCATTACATCTATCCCACTTGCAACGTCATGCCAGTCTCTGTGACTTATTGATTAATGTAGAGCTCCTCTATTACACTTGGAACATCTAACCTCAGGGACTACTCCATTCACCACTGTATCCCCTACACCTAGCACAGCATGCGGCACACAGAAGATATTTACCATAGGGGTAAATACATAAACAAATTACCATATATTTTTAAACGTTTATATTTTTAAGTACCTGTGTAAAAATTCAGAACTAAATTGCGATGCCAACCAGTGACATCGTGGAAGCCAGGAAAGCCCCAAGAAAAGAGTGATTGAGGGTTGAGACACAGCATCAGTTTCCACCCAGAGAGATCATCTGTCATCATTAGTTTTGGAGGAGGCTACAGAATGTACTACAAAGACTGCATTATTCTCTGACTTCTGGCCCAGGCTGCTCGTAATTGTTTTAGAAATCCAACGCCAGGAATCTGACAAAATGTTTTGTTTTTGTCTCTCCCTTAAAAATGATAGATCAGCTGCTGGGTGTTTTTCATAAATTCTTGCATTTTTCCAACCAGATTTCACATTGATTCCTTATGAAAATAACAATAAGACAGAAATTTAATGAGATTATGATATTTTTTAAGCTCTGTCTCTCTAATTAATACCCCAGAGGGGGGAATTTTTTTCCTAACATAATGGCCTTTCAGTGTTAAGAGTTCAGTGTTATGGTAAAATATGTTAACTTTCCCAGCACTCTGACCTAACTGATAAATGGAAAGAGAGCACATTTGTCTTCCCAGAGCTTCTGCCACCACAAATGGTGTTGTTCTTGGTATTTTTCATAGTGAACTAATCAACTGCTTATTCACTAATTGCATCTACATTAAAAACTGATTACCCTGGAAAAGGGCTGTGCTGCAGTTGACCTTCCAACTAGAGTTGGGAGGGGTGAGGATCATGTGGCAATTTAAGACAGAGGAAATGGCCCAAACCAGGGCAGTGTACTTCTCTTCTCTGAGGTGTGAGATCTCTCTTGGAGTCACCATACACAAGGAGTTGGAAATCCAAAAGCTGGAAGTTGCTTCCTTTTTGCTAGGTAGGGGCCATGTCTCAGTAGATTTGACTATCATTATCAAGAAGATAAAAACAACTATAACGATGATAATACTCATTGAGCAAAGTGTTTGGGCTAGGCAGAATGGATGAATAATCTCCGATTCTCCCGTCAACTCTAGGAGGCAAATATAAATGCCACTCTTATTGATAGGGGACGCAAGACCTGGAAAATTTTAGCTTAAAGAAAAAGTTATTAAGCCTAGCAAATAATGTGTATGTTAAAGCTTTTGTTTCAGAAACTGCAGATAAGGCCCATCCTGGCTCCTGGGAAACAGCCGGGCCCAGGCCGCTGGCTAGAGATTACCGCCTGGGGACCAGTTGGAGGCATCCGGGCCTTTGTATCACGAGGAGACAGACCTTCCCCCTCCCCTTGGGACAGCACTGCCCAGAAAACAAATGCTGCAGCTTTGCTCACCTAATCCTCCCTGAATTTCAAAGCCCTCACCACACCTTGTTTGTCTTCCCTCACCTCCCTGATAAAAATTCTGGCCAGGAAAGAGAAGGGAAGATGGTTTGTTAGGGTATGAACCCGCCATCTTCTCAGATCACCGGCCATCTGAATAAAGCGCTCATAAAAGATTCGATCGCTGTCACTGCTTATTGGATTTGGTAGTGACAGGCAGCCCGAACGCCAGTGTCTTTTCCCGTTACATTATGATAAACTGACAGGTGAAGTGACTTGCTCAAAGCCACATAGCTGGTCAATGGCAGAAGTGAATGTGAATCATGCCCTTCTAACTTCACATCCTGGGCTCCTAGACTGTCAGGGGATAATGAAAAAAAGAGAAGCTAGGCGCTAATGAAATTTATAGCAAATCCAAGATCTCTAGCTACTCCTAAACTCTCACTGCTTCCTGGCCAGCTGTCCCCAGGGCAGCAGTTCACAGCCTCTTCTAAGTCTCCCTCCTCCCTTTCATGGTCTGGGAAAGAGAGACAATGCTTTGCATTTCACCACACCTGGGCACATAGGAAGTTACATTCCCAGTCTCCTTTGCTGGTAGACTGGGAGCATGTGATCAAATGTTGGCTAACTGAATGTGGCCAGAAGTGACTTAAGCCACTTCCAGGCTACTGCGCTGGCCATTTGGAGGCCCTACGCTTGGACGGATTGCTACAAGATGGAGGTGGGCTGCTCAATACGCAGCAGAGTTTGTGTAAATGAGAAATAGAGGTTTAATATATTAAGCTCCTGAGTCTCCAGATTTATTTCTCTCTGATGTGTAGCCTAGCCTCACCTAACTAGACTACCCTCTCAAAAAATGATCGTATGTTTCTATTCTGCATTTAAGCAATAGACATTATTGAGCATCTCCTATGTGCAAGGCACCAGAGATACAATGGCAATCAAGGCCAGTGTGGTCCTCGATCTCCGTGATGCTTAATTTTATGTGTCTACTTGGCTAGGCCACTAGATGTCCACTAGATATTTGGTCAAACATTATTCTTGGTGTGTCTGTGAGGGTGTTTCTGGATGAGATTCACATCTGAATCCATAGACTGAGTAAACTAGATCACCCTCCCCAATAAGGTGGGCCTTTACTCAAATCAACTGAAGAACAAAAGGCTGAGTAAGCAGGAACTTCACCCACCAGACTGCTTGAGTTGGGACACTAGTATTTTCCTACTTTTGGACTCAAACTGAACCATCGGCTCTTCTTGGGTCTCAAGAATGCTAGCTTTTGAACTGGAACTTCGACCAGGTATAGACAGAGATAGGTATAGATATTGTTGCAGATCTTGATGTAGATGTGGATATAGATATATCTCCTATTGGTTCTGGTTCTCTAATACAAAGAGTCTGGTAGAGGCAGAGAGATAAGTAGACAAATGAACACAAAAATTAAATAATTACAACCTATGGTACTTCCCATGAAGGAAACCAACAATGTGCCAAGATTGAGTATAAAAGGTAACCAGGAAAAGGCTCTCCAGGGAAATGGCATTATTTTTAAATGTAGGTTTTATTATTTTTCAGGTATGGCAAGGCCGATAGATCAGGAGATCAGGAAACAACAATTACCATTGGAAAAAAAATAACTTGTTATACTCACAGATCCCAAGAGAAGGGAGAGTTTTTTTATTAGAAGTGGCTGGGAAAGGCCTCTCCTGCCTGTTGTGGGAAGGGCTGGGGCATGGGGGGCCACATGGGAAGTACCAGGGTCAGTCAGGAGACAGAGGGAGAATCAAGGCGGAAACATGCAAGAACCTTTATTCTGCAGGAGGAAATGGGAGAGGCAGGGTAGGTAGGATTAGGTAACTGAATAATTTTGCTGGGCTCTGTGGCATAAAAGCTATTCCTAGCTACCTAGACCTGGGTGATTAAGGTAGGAGAGTAATGAGTGGTCTGGAGTGGGGCGATGGGTTCTGGATTTGTTGGTTTGCATATGAAAAGCAGACCTGAGGAAAGTTCTTTACCATCTCCAGGAACTGGCTTACCCTGGGATGGGCAATCCCACCAGGGTCCAGCAATGCCTCAAGACATCATACAATCAAATACAGAAACTAGAAAACATGGTTATTACACGGAAATGTGAGCTGATCTGACTAAGAAGCCATTGGCCATGGGAAGAGGGAGAATATATATGTTCAAAGCAAACAGAAGAGCATAGAAAATCTACAAAATGAGACAGAGAAGGGCCCGGAAATTAAGGGAGTGGGCAACTATCACATGCTGCTAAGAAGTGTAGTAAAATGAGAATGCAAAAGCATTGTCCTAATGAAAACAAAAAATCTCGATAGACTATTCTACCCACTGTCTTCTCTAAGACCCTGCTTCTTCCCTCGTGGTCTGGCTTCTTTGCTCAGAATCACCTCATGAAGGTCACCAGTGGCTTCCCACTCATCATATCCACTGACCTTTCCTTTGCCCTCATTTTTGACAGTTTCTCTGCATCATTTGGGGTATTACCAGGGACACAGCAGTAGACAAAAGAGACAAAAATACCTGCCTTTATGGTGGTAACAGTCTAGTGGGGGAGAAAGGCAACAAAATATCCAAATGTGTAATGTCAGGTAACACTGAGTCTGTGGAGAAAAGTAAAGCGGGAAATGCGATAGAGTATGGAGGGAGAAGGAAGCGAACTTTTATTGGAAGTGGCTGGGAAAGGCCTCTCCAATCTGGCCTGGTCAGCCATGCTGAGGGTACTCTTGATTTTAAAGCAAAGGGGATGTTCTAAGACTGGTTGACTTGGGAGTGTGATGACCAGGTGGCTGAGAAGGGACGAGGGCTGAGATGTAAAGGACAGGTTGGCCAGTATTGTATAAGAGGGAGTAAGAGGCTGCTCCAGACAAAAGTAACAATGAGAGCAAAAGCCTGGAAGCATGAAAGAACTATAAATAGTCTGACACAGTTGCAGTTGAGAGAGGGGGGCGTGCCACAATCTCGGGCAAGTCCCTTCGCTTCTCAGGATTATCACATCTATTAAGTGGGAGAAAATGAAATGGACATTTTCAGGATCAAGGAGAGCACATGTGAAATCCTGAGCACAATCTCCTGCAAACCAAGGGCATTAACAAATGATAGCTATTATGAGAATGGCTTCCTATTGAGCTATCTGTGGCTGAAGAATCACAGGCTCCAAGCTGAGTGGCTGACAATACCTGCCATTTTTTTTGAAGGCTGTACTAAGTCCAACTTGTGGAGCCAAGGCTGCTTCTTGGGCCCATTTGAAAAGCTCCCTACTGTTTTTATAAAGATCTGTTGACATGATTTATTGAACACTGTGTCCATTAACATTTTTAAGTGCTCAATAAGTCCACCAACTGCCTTAGTAAATTAATCTTAATGAATTCACAGTAGAAAGAACTTTACTCACTGATCACCATGTGATAGCAAGTCCACTCTTTTGCCTGTTTAAGGGAAAGGCTGGTTGGTGTGTGCCCTGTAAACCTCCTGAAGACAGAGAAAATGCCTTCTCCACTCACAGTAGGAGGAATCTCACCCACTTCAACCTCAGTTTCCCCATCCATCCAATGGGATACAGGATGCAATAGAAATTTTTCTAAGCTTGTGACACTTGCACGGGTTTGGCCAAATTTGCCCGCTACCTACTTATTTAAAAATTAACTAACTAACTAACTACTGTTTGTTAAAATAACTCTTCTTAAACTCAGGTCTAATATCACTACCTTTGCTTAATTCTAAGCAAGAACACCTATAGAATTGCAAATTTGATATGCTAGTTATATTTTTTCTAGTAGCTTGTAATCAAAATTATAATAAATATATTATGTACTCCCCAAAGTCTTATGTGCAACTAGGTGCAGATATACTACACTGGGTTGATGCACTAGAGAGGCATTGAGTTGCAGAGGCAGGGACTCCAGGCTGTGAAGTCTGACAGCCTGAATTCCCCTCCTGGTTCTGTTACTTTCTGGATGATTTGGAGCAAGTCACTTAATCTCTCTCAATAACACATTATGGCTAAGTGGTAATGATCCCATAAGTCTAAAGTTAGTTTACCATTTTAAAATTAATACATGTAATACGTAATAATAACAGTCTGAAAAAAGAAGTCATATGATCATTTCAATGGATGCAGAAAAATCATTTAATCAAATTTACCATCTTCCAGCAAACTAGGAATAGAGAAGCATTCTTCACACTGATAATAGATGCCTATGAAAAAATGCACACATAATATCAGACTCAATGGTAAGGTACCCAACACTGTTCCCGTAAAGCCAGGAACAAGACAAAAATATATCCACTTTCACCATTTCTAGTCAATATTTTACTAGTGGTTCTAGTAAGCAAAATAAAGCAGGAAAAGAAAAGGAATTCATGTTGAAAAATATTAAAACTATCTTCATTTTCAGGTAAGACAATCACCTATTAAGAAATTCTTTGGGATATACAAAAAAAAAAACCAAAAAAACCCCAAAACCCTATTACAACTAAACAAGGTTGAAGAATACAAGATCGATACTCAAAATTCAATTGTATTTTGATAGAATAGTAATAGACTGTTAGAATTGAAAAGTAAAAACAATGCCATTTGCAATAACTACAAAGTAGTATGTGGAGGGCTCCGCCCACAGGGCTCCCAACCGCAGCTGCCACGGATGAGAATAAGTCTACCAAGACATGATCTGCTTGGGGAGGAAAAGTAGCTAATCTCTCAAAGGAGAAGTGCCAAGAGCCTTTTCCTCAATGGGCTTTTATTGGGTTTGTTTTGAACAAACAAACTCATTAATCATTGTCAGGCTGTAAGGATGAAACAATAGATAACTTACAAAGAACTCTGAGGGCCTATTTTGATTCAGGGTCAGATAGCTAAAGAGCTATAAAACTTTGAGGAACAAACTCACTTCTTGCTTGGACCCTTATTTAATTGAGAGCATTCTAAACAAAGCAGGTTTCACAGGATTTTGCATATTCTTTCTTAGGCCTGATCACCCTAGGGAACCCGCCCTTTCCAGCACAGGGCTACACCCACCACCAGCATTGTCTCAGGCTTAAACCAGTCAGGGTAAGCAAGGCAGCCAAGAGATTACGAGACTTCTTGCAGACAGAATGAGGATTTGGGCTATGTCAAAGCTGAGGGTCCAGCACCCCCTTTTGCTGTAGCCCCCCAAGTCCTTCCTTGGGGCCTCCACATGATCATGCCTGTCTTAGGTCATTCCCTGCTTGGGGAATCTTACCCATCATTGGCTAACCAATCAAGCATTGAGGGCCAGTTATGGATGAAGTAAAAGGAGCAGAGGCGGCGTTCCTGCCAGGGAAATAAGCCCTGTCTCCTTAGTGGCTTATGGTCTGAAGGTCGCTCACTCAGCCTTAGCCATGGAGGAGGTTACAGCTTCTGAAACCAGGCAGGGCTGTTCCCAACAGTACTAAATACTTAGAGATAAATCTGACAAAAGATATGCAAGGCCTGTACACTGAAAAGTGCAAAGCTAACCTTACTGAGAGAAATTTAAGAAGATCTAAATAAATGGAATAATACACTGTGTTGATGGTTTAGAAGACTCTCTTTTGTTAAGATGTCAA
This sequence comes from Glossophaga mutica, assembly GCA_039655065.1. Taxonomy (NCBI): domain Eukaryota; kingdom Metazoa; phylum Chordata; class Mammalia; order Chiroptera; family Phyllostomidae; genus Glossophaga; species Glossophaga mutica. Next base: position 104,778,780 of record CM077305.1, read on the forward strand.
TTCTCTTTAATATATAGACTCAGTGCAACCCCAATCAAGATCCAAGCAGATTTTTTTTTTTGTAGAACTGACAAGCTGATTCTAAAATTCATATCAAAATTCAAAAGATCTGTAATAGCCAAAGCAACTTTGAAAAGTTGAATAAAGTGGGTTTAGAGATAAATAATTTTCCCAAAATCAGATGGAGATCATGCCTTTTATCCTCTCTGATGACACTTGGGACTCACTGAGTGCTCATCTTACTCCTCTCCCTAGGATCTGTTCTAGGTAGGTGCTTCCAAACACATTGTCTAATTTCATCCTTACTAGAAGTTTAACATACATTATGACCCTAGAAATTTAACATTATTACCTTCCATTACAGACAAGGACACTGAGACAGAGGGAAGTTAAGAGACTTGTTTTAGGTCACTTACATTCTGTTCATGTCCTTTAACAACATGGTTTTTAAGAAAAAGAAAGGGATATGGCTGACTTAGAATTTCATCTATCAATCTATCTATTATCTATCTATCTATCTATCTATCTATCTATCTATCTATCTATCTATCTTTTTCTTCCTGACAAGTAGAAACATTATATACAACACATTCATCTTAAGAATTAGGATCGAGGCCCTGGCTGGTGTAGCTCAGTGGATTGAGCGCGGGCCTGCGAACCAGAGGATCGAGGTTCGATTCCCAGTCAGGGCACATGCCTGGGTTGCAGGCCAGTTCCCAGCGGGGGACACACGAGAGGCAACCGTACATTGATATTTCTCTCCCTCTCCCTCTCTCCTACCCTTCCCCTCTAAAGATAAATAAATTTAAAAAATCTTAAAAAAAAAAAAAAAAGAATTAGGATCGAGAAGAACTGTCTTTTGGCAGATAGAAAAACTACTCCAAGGTGATAAGAGGAGTTCAAAACCACTTCTTCTTACATCAGGATTTTTTTTTTTCACGTAAATGACTAACTTCATTTGTGTTTCTTTCCAGAGCACTTGCAATTGATATCTTTTTCAAGTGTTCTGACATCTTTGCTAAGATTCTTTCCCATTTTCTCTTAGGACAGTGATCACATAACTACATGATAATAGCCACCTGCTATGTCAAGTAGCATTACAACAAAATCTTATGTATAACGTCATATCAAGGCTCAGTATGGTGGCCTACTTATTTCTAAGTCCATTTGCTATACCCCAATCCTATCACAGAAAAGATTTTGGACAAGCCTTGAATTTGTTTTAAGGGAATTTGGTTTATCATTTTAGCAATCAGTCTCATGTATTAAAGATGTGCTCTACACCCAGCATAGTGATTGATGTTAATGCAAGGTATAAAAAAAATCCTTTCCTCTGTTTTTCCTTGACAACCCTTTAAGAATCACCTGAAAATCTTGTTTAATTTGTATATTACTGACTCCCATATCCAACACCTTTTCTCCCATTTTCCAAAAAAAATCACACCATTCTACACTCATAAATTTTAAAAATTCATACTTCTGCTCATTTCTTCTATACCAGCTAGGCCCCTAAAGAACCCAAGACCTATATGCATACTTCCTGTCTCCAAGAAAAATCTTTCCTCTACTCCCTTCTAAACACTCAGCCTCTGGCTTTTACTAAACACTGTTACCCACTTACATGATCGGGGCCATATGAGCTAATAGATCTTCTCTTAACAATCATACCTGAGGATCACCTCTGCCATCACACTTTCCCCTTCCATAGTAGAAAGTCCCCAAACACAAATTTTTAGAAACTCCCCATTTCTAGCATTGATAGAAAAAAAGAACCAGAAATGGGTTTTTTCCTATAGGACGGAGTTCAAACTCTCCAACTCCAGCCTACCTATAATTTATCTTCAATGTGGTAAGTACCCAAAGGACCCACAATCTATAAAAGAGGCTGGAAGAGTCAGGGGGTGAAAGACATGGAATGCAGAGACAAGGAAGAGAGATTGGTTCATTGTTGCCTGGGTTCTGGCCATGGGCCTTGGCCAGTATGGGACGCTCAAGATGGCGGGGACAGAAAAATACCTTTGAGCTCACGTGGATATGGCATATTCGCTGTAGCGGGACATCTGAGGTTGAGATAGAAAGACCAAAATGACAGAGATTGATTACCTTGTTCAGAAGCTGGCCAGAAAAAAAAATGTTACAGGACGGATTAAGAGAAGTTGTTCAGGAAGAAAGCTAAGAGGTTGTTAGGGTCCAGGTCTGAAGTGGAACTTTCTAGACTGGCAGCTGAGTCTGATGACATAAAGGCCTGGGAGGTTGGGGAAGATATCCTCAGTGATGTCCTGAAGAATGACCCATCAGTGTAGCAGAAGCCCCTCCTCCCTTGGCTTTTGACCATCCTGGGAGGGTCTCCTTTTCCACAGATCCCAGAAAAGCCCTGGATAGACTGGAGCTCCCCACAGGCTATAATTTCTCTGCTTCCAATCCTGAAGCCATCCAGGGCAGAATATTCTGAGAATTTCTATGGCTCCTTTGAAATGCATTTGTCTTTGCCTGTAACCAGGGTTTACCTTTTTTAGCAAATTATTTGTATTGTAAAGCTTTGGTTAAAATGCCAACCTTTCAACTTCTCTTGCCAAGGGAAATGGGACTAGGAAAGAAACCAGGCTTGTTTCAACACCATTATCTACCCTGAGGCCGAGAATCTACTTGTTTCCTTGAAGCCATCCAGTCTGAAAAGGAGAATGTTGATTTCTCATCTACTCTGTCTCAGCCAGAGGCAGCAAATTTAGGAGGTTCCGGGAGACATCACCATCTCCCTCCTCCGTTGGAATGTTCCTAGCAGAAGTATTCTAATGGGTCTGTATACATATGTAACAAGAAAGATTGATAACTGTTAGGTTCAGAGGGCCATACCTTTAAACTGAGCCAAAGGACATGTACAAACTGTCCCCAAAGAGCACATACTAGAATTTTCTCCATAAGACTTTCATTCTCATATTCAATGCCTGGGTTTGGGCTCCTGATTTGACTGCATTGGCAAAACATGACCCAACTTTCATTAGGTGCACCCCACTTCAGCCATATAGGAACTTATACATGATCTTCTGGTTTTGACTTCACTATTTTGTAGCATATAACAATTTAAAGGGACCAAGTCCCCTTATGCAAGATAATATACAACTGGGCAAGGGACAAACGTCAATCAACCAGTGTCAACTTAAGTACCACTAGTCACAGTAACAGGCAGAAACTGAGAGGTAGAAGACAGGTTTAATTGCAGAAAACCCAATTAAATAAGCAAAGATAACAAATCATTATCTAAATGTGTTTATTAAAATTGTCGCCTAAATAACTTGTTTATTAAAGTTATCTAAATAACTGGTTTAATTTGTTTTATATAGGTTTAATTACCTCGCTGTTCTCTAGTCTTGCCAACTCCCTTGCTGTACTTGGAACACACTGGCTGACACCTATCTCAGGGCCTTTGCACTGTGCTTCCCTCTAGCTGGAACTCCTTCCCCAAGATCTTCTCATGGCTCAGTCTTCCTTAGAAGGGACCTCACTGACATCCACACAAAGAATTTCCCAACCTTCCCTGATGTCATCGTTTCAGAGTCTTCCTAACACCTGCCACAATATGACACTATTTTATATCTTCATTTGTTTATTTTCTCTTTCTTCTATTAAAATGAACATTGTCTGAGAGCAGATTGCTTGTTTATTATTCACTTTATCTCTAGTGCCTAGCACATAGTAAGCCTTCAACAAGTATGCATGATAGGAAGAACAAGATTGAGGAAAAGGGGTAAGCAATGTTAGATACTGGAGCATTCATAGAAGGGAGAAATTTCTGGAGACTGAATGATCACAGAGAGGTTCACCCAGGAGATGGACTTGAATCTGGAGAATTAGAAGTGATTTGGACCATCTCCATGACTTCTATCTATGTTCCTCTCCAAGAGAGGTCACTTACAAGTACTTAATGCAAGAAAGGTGTTGGCGGCATAGACATCAAGAGAGGAGAATATGCTCAAAGAATGCTCCAATTAATGAACCAAGACCTACTCATACCCATTTCTGTCAATCTCCTCAATGAAATTTAACTCATTCTAGACAAGGGAATAAGACCATTTTCAATCCTGAGTGCCTTTTCAAAACTGGACAGCACCAGGCTCCCATTCCTCATGTCTCAAGCACAGTCATTAATTATTAGGAACTTCCATGAACCACTGGGGGTCTGGCAACAAATCAGCATCATAGACCAAAGCAGCTTCTACCACTTAACACAGCTAGGAAAGGTAGCCCTCTGGGAACCGCCTCTGAAACTGAGGTCCTGCAGTAGCGTCTAAGAAACCAGGTCGGGAAGTAAGCATCTGTTGAGTGCATATAATGTTCTATGCCCTTTGCCTAAGCACTTCATGAGGGTTAACTAATATACCCTCCACAATAATTCTTGGAGATGGGTCTTTTCCCCAGTTTTACAGAAGAGGAATCAATGTTGTATTTGATGATGTTAGTTTAGTTATACTTGTGTTGTTGTTGTTTCAATCATCTGAAGCATCTCTTCCTATGTCTGGGGAGCTCCACATCTTATGAGCCTTGGAGAGAGATGAGGTCTACTCCCAGAAGTTGGAAAGACCAGATACTTGCTTCCCGTCTTCCCTTGCTGTTCAGGCAAGAGTACGTGGCCTAGGCCTGGCCAATCAGATGCATCAGCCATAAACTTTGAATCGGGAGCTGATGGTGCAAGAAACAGGGATGGTAAAGAAGCCATCTTAGGAGAAGAACTACTGTGGCAATATCCAGTGTCCCGTGGGGGCATTAGCAGGGTCCTTACAGGACGGCTTCCGTGTCATGGTTTTGGTGGCGGTTCTGGCTACTGTGTCTTTCTTTGTCTCTGCTTGTTTTCCAAGCTAATTTCCCAGACACCCTGAAAATCCTTTGAGCTCCCTAATATCTTTTCAATAAATTCATTTTCTGCTAGACTCATTCCGAGTTGGGTCCTTTCACTTTTAACTAAGAACTCGGGCTTATTTAGCCTTAGAAAGAAAGACAAGCAAGTCCCAAGTGAGGGTGAGGCAGAACTAGGACAGAATGCTGGGCATTTTGAAGGCAAAACCCATGCTTTCTCCACTAATTTTACAGTGCCGTGAGGGGGAACTCTGGCAAAAACCCTGATCCCTTTTTACAAATGAGGCAAAGAGAGGACGGGTAATCACCTAGCCTGGAAGTGATTGGGACCCTAGTTCTTTCTAATGCACCATAATTTACCCCCTACCCAACCACTCTCGACCAATACTTCTTGACATAAAAAAATCTTGTTTCAAACTAACTGAGGAGCTCATATTAGAGGGAATGGGACTCTGGAGATGAATAGAAGCAGGAGAGTCGCGAGATCAGACTAACAGGAAGTGGGTGCTCACTGGACCTTGCACAGCTATTTCTGATGCTCCCTTCTCAGAGCAAGATTCAAATTCATGTTCACCACCAGTTCCTGGGAAACTGGGAGAGGGAGTGAATGGCTGGGGGATGGGGGATGGTCTCCCTCCTGGGAGCAGACAGGGAGGACAGCTGAAAGGCAGTGACAGTCATCCCGGTGTAACATTGAGAAGCTCTAGTCCTGTTTTTATATGTGCAAAGTGAGATGACACCGTTAACTGTACAGGTTTGCTGAGAGAATGGTCAGTACCAATTTTAGCAACAACCTGTAGCACTTGGTTTGTGCCACGCAATGTTTTAAGGAGTTTTTGTATATGAATTCTTTCAATTCTCACCAATATTTTATGAAATGAGTACTTTTGTGATCTCTGTTTTACAATGAGGAAGTGGGGAACAGAAAGGTGAAACTGTCCACTTAAAGCACGTAATTGGTACAGCTAAGATCTGAGTCTAGGTATAATAGTTCCAAAATCAAAAACTTTCAGTGATGTGCTAACCAAGTATGCCAATATGTGCATTAGAGCTTTGTGACTGTGAATTGCTTCGCACATATTAGCAAACAATTTACTTGATGCCAAGACAGATTAGTAGTTCTAAGAAGGAAGACGCATATCTGTTTTTTAGCTCAGCACCAACTCCGTGTTTTGCCTACAATAGATACAGAAAGCACATTAGTGGAATGAATGAATGGATGGACAAATGAACACATAAGATCAGGATTCAGATGGTATCAAAACTATGGAGAGGAAAGAGCCATTTGGAAACAAGAAAGAGTAGAATATAGAAATAAGGTTCTAAATGGGGATCTTCTCATGCATGCTTGAAAAGCCTTCAGCCACATTTCCAAAGGAAATTTGCAAATCATTTCTGCAAATCCGTTGTTTAAGAAAAAGCCCATAAATGTTCAGTTCCTTCTTTTGTGCCATCACATTTTGATGGTGCTCAGTGTGGAGTCCTGCACATGGATAAGAGCACATCTGGTTGTACATACATGTCATCAGAAGTCTGCGTACAGGTCTGTGTATAAACAGAATCCCACAGGTGTACTCAGCTTTTGTGCACAAGGATGTAATTTTATATTGGACCAATCAGTGAACATTTGCAGGATCAGGTGCATATGCACCTGTGCTCACAGCTAATAATGGGCTAACACTAATTTGAGCTTACTATGTGCCAAGCTCTGTCCTGAACATGTTACAAATATCACCGCATTTAATCCTCACAGTGGTTATGGATGCACCTGGTTACGTACATACGCACAGCACTCTCTAAGCTGCACACACACAGATTGCTGTTAGGTAAGCACAGGCTCAGACTGGCTGTCAATTTTCTGCCGCTTAACCCAACTGACATGAATAATGCCAGGAAGGCACACTTTCTGGGGCTGGAAGGAGTAACAATGAATTAAGGGTAGATCATAAAAGCTTTTCAAAATACCATCCACTTAAGAAACAGCAGACACCCAGCCTGCTTTTTCTTGCTGTATAAACAGATTCCCACCACCCCACTTACTTAAATAAGGCTGACTCCACTTCGGCATCCCAACAAACACCTTTTTTATAGTTTCTTTTTTCAAAAACAAGATTGCTCCCTCGGCAACTGTTTCCAAGCACATTCCCTCATTCTGGGAGAGGAAAGGAAAGAGCAGAGAAAGGCTCTGCTACTATAGAGGGATCACAGAACAGGGGCAGAGGGAGACAAGTGGGGAAGGGGCAGAGAAGCTGATGGGATAGTAAGACCCACTTCTCCAAACTGAACCTGGCCAAATGCCCCCTGACCCAGCGATACTTCTGCCATGCCCAGTAATTGCGAGTTGGTTCAAAGATTGTGGTCTGGGTACCCCAACTGGGAATGTTCTCCATCTCAGCACATGCATAGGCATGTGCCTACTATTAAAGGTCAGAGGCCATCCCTGAAACAACTGGGTGGATCTAATGAGGAGATAGAAATTATTACCCCCAGAAGAAAAATCATTTCCCCCAGAGAGGGGCACCTTTTTAACAATGGCGTTTTCTCATCCATCTATTAACTATTTACCTGCTGCAGTAGGGGTTGGAGAGAGGAGATCAGAGGAAAAGAACTCTTTCCAACCTGATCTATTCCTTTACTGCAATAAATATTCTGTTCTATCCAATTCATTCCATTCCATCCTACCTGAATATTTCACTCCACATCATTCCATACATTCTACTCCAAGCTATTCTATTCTCAGCCTTTCCACTCCTTCAAATTCCTACTCAGTCCATTCCATTCCCGTTCAATCCATTCTGTCCTTATCTACTTCCATTTCATCTCCTTCCATTGCCACTCAAGCACTCCCATTTCAAGCTACTGTGTCCCAGTTAATTCCATCCCGCCCCATTTCATTATTTCATTGTCTTCTTAACTGTTTCAATATGTTCTGACAATTCCTACCAGAAATCTTTCATCAGCATCTACAATGTGAGCAGACCTGTTGGCCATGAGAGACATAGAGTGGGAGAAGTCCCATCTTTGAACTTTTCCTGGAGAGACAGAAACACCCTTAAAAAAACAACATAAGAGCCATGTAACCCTGCCTGCCTTCACAGACCCAGTTGCATCAAGAATCATGGGCAAACAACCTGAAGTTCTAACGTGCTGCACAGATCATGAATAAGAAACCATGATGAGTGAAATCCACACTAACAAGTGGTCAAATTCCAGATCTTTGCCTTAACAGATGTATTAGGCAGCAAACTGCCTAGTTTGGTACGAAACTAGGAAGCAAACTGCCTAGGTACCAAACTGCCTCGAAAATCTCAGTGGCTTAAAACAAACTTTTATTTCTCACTTATGAGTCATGTCTCTCATACCCTGGCTGGGGCCCTGCTCCATAGCATCCTCACTGCCAAGACCCCGCTCTCAGAGCGGCCTCCATCTGGAACACTGCTGTCACTCACTGCACTGGAAAGAAAGGGCACGTGGCAAGCAATAGAGTGGCTCTTACATCTTTCACCCAGAAGAGATCCGCTGCATGCCTGCTCACATTTCACTGTCCTAAAGAAGCTGCATGCTTCTCTCCACATTTGAAGGTCAGGGAAGAGAAACTGCACTTTGGGGAAGATAAAGGCCAGAGAAATTCTCATGTGCGTGGGTGGAGAACTGGAAGTATGTGTCAGGCAACACTAATGACTACCACATCAGCTGGGTATCTATGTATGTGCTCCTAACTCACCTGCCTTGAGCCTCAGTTTCCTCACTTACAAAAATAGGGATAATTGAGGCCTACTCTTTAGCTCCATGGTAAAAGTTCAACGAGCTAAATATGGAAAAACTCCAGCACATAGTAGGTGTTTGATAAATATGAATTCCCTTCCCCAAGCCTCTGCATTTATCTCCCTGCCAACCTCCTTACAAAAACATCATAGACACCAACCAATTAATTGGCTCTTATCTGGGAACAGAAAGAAGCTTTCAACCCCCCACCCCCAGCCCAGCCCTCAGATCTGTTGCCTCTATTTGCAACAGGAGCTTCAGCCACGTGCTCGTTGATGATCCATCTGTTTCACAAATGTAATTATATCACAACACTGATTTCTGATGGGCACAGACCAATGCCCAGCGATGCTCTGTTACCAAGCCTTGCCGAAAAAAAAAAAGATCATACACTCTGGAGCAGAAGGGTAATCAAAATGAATGATCATCAAGTACAATATTTTCTCAAGCTCCAGAGAAGGCTGGCAAACATCCTGGAACATCAGGTGTGGCCCCTCCAGAGGGCCACATCTCTTTGCTTGCTGGACCCATTAATGGGTGGAATGTATACTCTGGGGCACATTTTTGCCTTATCCAAACACCTTGTGGGAAGCAGGGCCTGAGCACCCTCTCCCCTCCCCTGGTGGGAAGTCACACAATGGAGTGCCACCATAAGGCCCTAGAAAAACGGGTACAGAATACCTCTATAATTCTCTGAACACCACAATGGGGAGAACCAAAAGAAAGATGATTCTGCTGTATATCAGTTTATGAGGCCAACGTTCTTTAAGCACCTCCTCTTACAATAAAACTAGGTCTTGGAACAAAACTTTGATTCTCTATCCATGAGTGGATTGCAGCCGCCACACTAAAAGCCAACCTAGAAACAGACATTTAGAGGCTGACTCTGGTTTTGACATGTGCTGTTTTCCATGATTGATATCCATATTAATTTCCTATGCTGCTGTGACAAACTACCACAAACTTGGCGGTTTCAAATAATACAAAATTATTATTTTGAGGTCAGATTCCAAAATGGGTTTCATGGGGCTAAAGTCAAGGTGTCAGCAGAGTTGCAGTCCTTTCTGGATACTATAGAGGGAAATCATTTCTTTACTTTTTTTCATTCTCTAGAGACTTCCCTCATTCTTTGGCTCATGGTCTTCCATCTTCAAAGTCAGCACTGGCTGGTTGAGTTTTTCTCATCATGCACTACTCTGACACTTGTCTGCCGACTTCGTCCACCTTTAAAGAGCCCCTGTGATTATATGAGCCTACCTGCATAACTCATAACAGTCTCCTTATCTTTAAAACAACTGATTAGCAACCTTAATTCCATCTATAGCCTTAACGCCCCCTTGTTTATTCCATAGCATATTCTCAGTTTCTGGAATTAGAATATGGACATCTTTGGGGAACCATTCTTCTGCCTCCAATGTTATCTATCTACTTCTGATGCAGTCTTGATCAATCCATCGAACTGGTGTTCTGTCTTTGCCCGTCCAAGAACTGAACTCGGGACCCGAGGTAGGCTGTCACACACTGGAAGGTGAATCTTGGTTTGAGTGACTCAATCATGGAAATGGCTGAAGTTCAATCATCTCAGTGACAGACTGCACTGAAAGGACACCTTTACTTTCAGTTCTCTGCAAGCTCCCTGGTCTCTTTCTTTCCTAAAGCAAGGTTCTCCAACATTTGCCCCAATTCTGTGAGTTATCCCATTTCTTCCCTGATATGTCATTTATTTGTTTAAGTCATCTATAATTAGTTTCTGTTGCTGGTCACCCACAAGTCCTGGGAGATTCAGACTCATAGACAGACATGGGGAGATAAGTGGAGAAACTCACACAGCCTAAGGATAAAGCAGACACACAGACAACCTCTCCTGACTCCTATGGAGGACACCATACTTACTTTGGAGAAAAAGAAGACGGTCTGAAATAAATAGCTTGGCCAGATTAACTTAATTCTAGAGACTGGTGGACTTGTTATATGCATATCTGAGTATTTTCACAGTTCCATTGTTGGAAGTAGCCCCTTTTGTTTATTTACACTGAATGAAAAAGCAGTATAATAATATGCATGAAATAAGGTTTCTGCTTTGTTTCCTTCCCTAATCTTTTTCTCACATAATTTCGTCTGGAGAGCCATACTGATCCCTACAGGCAAAGGCTGAAGAACTGATTGCTCTTTCTGTCCATTCATTTGCTCGAAATGGATTATAAACACCTACTTTGTGTCGGGAACCTTGGGGATGTGGAGATGAAGAAGTCAGATTCCCTGGGTTCAAGGGTCCTATTTACTCATTCATCTAAGAAAAATTTGCTGAGCATACTTACTGGGTGCCAGCTACTCCATGGTCCTGTTTTCACGGAGATTAGTGTCTGGAGGGAAAGGCTATAAAGGAGGCATGTCGTGATGTGCTGAATGATAAGCAGGAAAATCTACTTTTTTTTCTGAATAAAAGATGTGTACTGGCTAATTAATCAGCATACAAATATATTTAGTTCAAGAGTTTGGAAGGTTTAATTATGCAGTCATGTAAATTTGAAAATGTTCTTATAAAACAACAGAAGAGACAGAGACTAGTTAAGATTTGAGGGAATATGTCTTGGTGGGTAAGATATATAAAGAGGATACAGCTACAGAGTCTTTATATTCTTGTGATGATAAGAGGAAGCTGAACTCTCTTGTTCAGCTAAATGGAGAGAAGATACAGTGCATTGAAACTCAAAGAAAGTGGGTAACATTCTTGTTTATCCCATCTGTGAAGCTTCCTCCTCACATTAATGATAATATACAAAAAAAAAATACTTAGCAAGCAAAGTAAATAATAATTAGGGGAAGGGTAAACCCCAGTCTGCTGGTTTTGCCTTAGAAATATTGGGATAGAGTTTGGGAGAGGTAGTGGAAGGAGACTTGACTTTGGGTGGTGAATACACAATATAATATACAGATGATATATTACAGAATTGTATACCCCAATAAATTCAAAATATAAAAACTAAAAAAGATGAGGGCAATGATGAAGATCATATGGAGAAAGGTTCAGAGATTTAATAAAAGGAAGAGACCAGCATTATATTCTTGATTGCATCTTGCATACATATCATATCTACCTGGGGTTTCTTCCATGGTCATGGCTGAAACACACTAAATAAACCAAGTGTTCATGGATGTACATGATTTCACTTGCTCTGCTTGTCACCTTCACTGCATGATGGAAGCCCTAGACAGTGCTTCTCAAACTGTATTATACAAGTAAATTACCTCATTGTTAAATTTATGTTCTGATTCAGTAGGTCTACAGTAGGGTTGAAATTCTGCATGTCTAACAAGCTCCTCAGTGATGAGGATCACTCCACAGAACGCACATTGAGTAGTAAGGCTTGCAGCAGACTGATCTTACTTTCTTGAAGACTGTGATGAGTCCTCGTTCTTAGCTACTCTCCCTGTCCCTTGCTGCTGCCAAAGAGGACCATGCCTGTCACAAGGGGGGAAATGTGGGGCATCATGTGCAGTGAGAGATCAGAAGAAACCTAAGACTGCCATAGGTGTCTGGGAAGGCCATATAAGACAAGTGACATTTGAGCCTGCTCAAGAGGGGTGAGTAACAGTTTGCCAAGCCAATAAGGGAGAGGATGGCAGCATATGGCAGCGAGACAGCATGAGAAAAGAAACAGAGCTGTGAGCAAATGCAGTGTATTTGGGGAACTACCAAAAGGTCAATATGGGTGAAGAGTAAAGTGTTGCCTTCAGAGGAAAAATAAAAAAGCTGGGATTCCTGAAAATGCAGTCCTGGCCAGAACTGACACACACCCAGAACATGGGCTTGGTTTCTTAAGAAAGGAAGATGATGATAAGTATTGTTTCTTATGTGTTATGTACGATACTCAGCTCTTTCATGATTATCTCTTTTGAATATCACAACAATCCCCACCTTAGAGTTGGGAAAGGTGAGTCTCAGAGAAGTGAAAAAACTTGCCCAGAGTCAAGGAGCTAAGAGATAAGAGAGCTAGAATTGGACCCAAGGTAACCTGGCTCCAGATACTATGTACTTAACCATTATGCTACCCTAACCATTATGCTACGCTAACCCCATCTGGTGTTACAGTGGCCACGCCACCTCCACCAGTAGGTGGATTCTGGAATTCTCCTGTGAGTATGAGGAAGGCGTTAACCATAGTCTCTTGACATGGTCCCCTCATCTTTCTTCCTAGCTGCCCTTCAACAGTCAGGTTCAGAAGTTGAACCTGGTCAACTGCAAGTTCTGACTCTTTTTTCCAGACATTTGTCTCACACCAAGAAACCTTGGGGAGAAAAGGGTACATGGGATTGGTCTGGGCCTCAGTCACCAAGCCAGGCTTGCTATGAATGATAAAGGAAGCTCATCAAACTGTCCCAAATGTTCCATCCCTTAACCAGATCATGAAATATCCCTTTGCCTAGAACACCTGCTGCTGTTGCTGGTGGATGAAAGGGCCTTGCTCTCCCGTCACCAAGGGTAGAGCAGGCACTGACGTCAGGAGTCAGAGCTGTTGAAGTTACATAATGCCAGAAGCCGCATGAGCATGGAATAAGGCCATATTTAACCTCAGGGGAGCTAAAAATAGGCAAATAGAATTTCATTTCCCTATAAAAATGTTAAGCTTTAAATAATATTTTTATTAGTGATCCTAGGTGAGGATTGTGTTTGGCCCCAGGCAATTTTTTCGCTGTGGAATTATGATCCCTAGGAAATAAATATGGTATATATGCGTGGGTTTATTGTGGCATGTTTGTGTTTTCATATATGTCTGTGATGAGACTGTGTACATGTGTGTATGGGCTGTATGTGGACACACACACACACACACACACACACACACACACACACACATACATAAAGGTATGGATATAGGTGTAAATAACAGAATGTGGCCTGCGGCTTGCCGGGAAGAGGTGTAAAAGAATGAGTGTCAGTGTAACTTAGGTGGGTAGGTGAGCATGAGGTGTGTGCACTTTGTGGGTGGGAAGGTTTTGACACAGGTGTGTGGTACATTTCTGAGGCCAAGAGCATGAGTTGTATGGTGTGTTGTGGAAGCTGTACATGGCATGTGCATCCCTGATGTGTTTGCAGATACGTGTAAGAGTGTGTGAACTTAAGGCATTGCATCTGCTCTTGCTTCTGTGAGTGTGTGTGGAGCATGTTTTTCACTGAGTGTGGGTACTATGTGTTTGTGTGTATTCAGATTGTGTGAGAATGTGTGGGAAATATATGTCAAGAGCATGCATGTGTGGGTATGGCCAGAAGTATGAGGTGAACATTTAGGTGTGTGTTGGAAGGGGTTTATGCTTGTCTCTGTGTGTGTGAGTGTCTGAGTGTGTGTGTGTGCGTGCACACCATGATTGATGATACCAGGAAAGGTAGCCACAGAGTCCTAGGTGCCCCTCCCCAATGTTTAAAACATCCTAGATCCTTCTCCAACATATTTCCAGATGCAAATTTAAAAATGTTCTCCAGAATGCTGACCCACAGCCCTCCTTTGCCTCTCTGGAGTCCCTGCCCCTAATTATCTTTTTGACCAGGCACACAGTGTTGGAGCAGTTAGCATTTGTTGGTACATAGGGGTGTCTCTCAAACTCTGCTTTATAGGCAGAGATTTTCCCTGCTGATGGAGATGATCAAAAACAAAAACAAAAATAAAAACCTCTCTTGAGCAGAAATAGCCTAGAGTTAAAGCTCACTTCACATTTTCCCGTAAGAATTAAAAAAAAACACAGTGTGGCTTAGACGAAAATTCTCTGGCTGCAGGGTTTCTAGTTTCTGCTCTGTTACTATTCTGTGGTCTGGCCTTGGGCAACCCTTTCCTCTTCGTGGTTCTGGAATTTGTGTCTTAATGACTATGTATTTGAGCATTTAACAACTTTTCATTGGCTCCCTATAGTCCTTGGATCAAGTCCAATCCCTTTAGTATGCCATCCGAGACCCTCCATAACCTTATCGTACTAGTTTCTTATTTCCTGCCATTTTTCTATGCCATCATACCTTCCAAGTTCACCAATCTACTGACTGTTCATCAAAGGCAATGCCATCTCAGCAAAGAAACATGTGTCACTATCCTTCGTGCTGAATAAGTATAACTTGTCTGTCTTCTTTTCTGCAGAAAGACCAACAAAGACCAGAAAGCATACATCCCATTCATTGATTGAGTCACTCATTTGTTCAAACTATCTTTGGAAAGTTAATAAGTTGCAAGAATTCATTTAGCCTCTAGGATGCAGTCATCAGCCAAAAAGACATGTTCTCTGAGCTTGTAAAGCTTATACATTAAAATCAACTAAAATCAGACTTTTCTCCAGAAACCTAATCCCAGGACCTGTGCCTGAATCTGGAGTGAAGGAGAGTTTGAAGAAAAGATCCCATCCATCAAGTTGGTGTCTTAGGGCATGAGCTCAGGATTAGGTACAGCTGGGTTTGAAACCTGAATCTGCCAACATTAAGACGTGTGCCCTCGGGCAAGTTTTCTAAATTCTCTGTGTCTCAATTGTTTCCTGCAGAAAATCTACCTCAAAAGGTTAATGAGATGTTGCCTCATTTTAAGGGCTCAATAAATGTTGGCTTTAAGAAGTAGCACCCCCCAACTTCCTCCCAACAGGCTTAGATCATGCCCCTTTCATTTTCTAAATACAGGAATGAGGCTTCAGTTGAGTGTCTTGTCCATGAGCTCAGGCATCCAGCGTCTTCTCAACTCAATAATTTCCACTGTGAATTTTCAGTGATGTACTAGGATCTAAGCTCCAAGAGGTCAGGGATTTTTTGTCTGTCTTTTTCACTGACACAACTTCAGTGTCTAGAATAGTTTCTGGCACACAGAAGGCTCTCAGTAAGTATTTGTTACGATAATAAATACTGCACCTGTCAGCAGATTGCAGAAATTAATCTGTCCAATCATTACTATTATTAACAGCTGCCACTTTCCTCATGAACTGTGAAATTTGGTCCATAGCCCAGCAATAATTCTCTCAACAAAATCATTAGGCAGGTCTGCTTATTCCATTGTACAGGTGAGCAAGCCAGGTATTCTAAGACCCAATGAGGTTAAAAACTTGCCCAAGGACATATAACTGCGAAGTGACACAATTGGAATTTGAGTCCAAAGCTGGTCCTATTATTATGCTGCAATCCAGGCACCCCTGCACCTTCCTGGGGAGCAGCAGAGCATCTTCTTTTCCTCTCAGCCCTCTGATGGAGACCCCAAACGAGATGGTGTGGAGCCCAGGAAAAAAGGCTAGCATTAAGGAAACAATAGGGCTGAAGAAACTGCCTTGTCAATAACTGCTGAAAATCATGACACTAATTAAGAAAGATGCTGCTTGTTCTGTCAAAAGCTCTTTCTTCATGCAGGAATCAATAAATCAAAAATAATTGTTTACTTTGTCTAGGCTCCTTCCCTTTCTTATTGCCTTATTTTTTCCCCTTCTTTTTTTGTATAATGTGCAAGATGATGAAGGAGCCTCATTTTCACTAATGAAAGAAACTTAATTTTTTGGCACTATCACCCTCATTAAGAAGAGCAAAATCCATTTAGTGGTGGCTTCTGCTGCCTTCCATTTGTCCAAACCAAGGCCTGAGATCAGCAGAAGGCCAGTTTGGGCATAAAATTTAAATTTCCATTAAATTTATTTCTATTGTTTTAGGAAAGACACTGAATGGTAGATGGTAACAGTCACTAAATATGACAACAGCCCTGTCTTCACTGTTGTTTTTGCTTCATCCCTCCACTCCCTCCCCAATAGTGTCCACAATGCAGCAGTGAGGGAGCTCCAGAGAATTTGAAATCCAGAAACCATGGTACCCACAGAATACAAGATGGACAGCAAATTAGAAATAAGTAATATGAACTTAAAAGAACTGAAAAGAAAAAAATATCTCCCAGGCTAGGATTTAACGGTTGATCCACCCATCAGATGAGTTCTTGCCCAACCACCCGCACGATGAGGACAATAAAAGAAGAGGACACCGGCCATGCCCTCCCAGGACAGCCCAGAACAAGTACAGACTATCTTACCAACTTGAACACACATTACAGCAGATGTAATAGAACAACAGGTATGCTGGTAAATGTTTAACAACCAGATTTCGGGGGGCGGGGCGGGGTGGGGGAAGCTGTGGTTTGTAACCTCTGCCAATTATCATGGTATAGATATTGGCTGTTGCAAGCAACCAACCTGAAAGTTGGATTTGGGAAGATATGTGCATAATTCTGTGTACACATCTGTATAATTCATGGAATGTGGATTTGGGAAGATATGTTACAAGTCAAAACAAGCAGGTTCTGCCACCCCTAATGGTAATGGCTAAGGAATCCTTTGATTGTAATTTAGCTTCACACGTGGTTTGGCCCATGAGGGAAAACTCATTTATCCTCCTCAACATTGTCTGCGTGATGGCTGCTGACTCTTATCTTCAGTGGCAATAGATACATTTTCATGATGATTTATATGTCTATCTAGTGGGGGTCCGTCATAGAGCCAGATCATTCCAAGAGAGATGGCTAACAAGGCTGGGCAGCACAGCTGAAGCACTGTGACCAGACCACTGTGTGGCTTCCCTCTGGGGACAGTGCAGCTGCTCAGTGGCCTTCCCTTTGTCTCATGTGAAATCCTTATCACCACTGTTGTAACAATTTGCTCCCTTCCATACCTGTCTCTTCCAGTAGGCTCTGACTTCCAGAAGGATAGGAAAGGGTATATTCATCCTTGGTACACTGTGGTGTTAGGCTGAAACCTTACACTAATATGTTATGTGAGCAAGCTAATCAGAGTAAAAGTAATACCTACTGGGGACCTTTGCCCACCCCTACATGCTAAGTTCATCCCCACTAACTTGAATATAAACATATATAAAACATATAAAAAGGGGAATTAGAAAGAGCCTTATAGCTATCCCCTGTTACAAACTCCATAGCATCCTAAATCATGTCCCCACTAAAAAATTCCAAATGGGGGCTAATGTGCTTTAAACTTGGTTCAAAGTAGTAAGGTCTCTGCATCACCATAGAAACATCTCCCCTTCAGTAAAATAATAAGATGATAATAAAATAATAAGCTTGAGGCAAATAAGAAGCAGAGATATTTTGAGTCAGAATATAGCCAATCAAAAGAACTGTTTGGTAATACAGACATCATGGAGGAGAGAAAGATAATTATGTACAATTCTAATATCAAGACTTGGAATTTGTGTATTGTGACTACTGATTCCTACTTGAAGTCTCCCACTGCAGCTGACCACAGAGGTATCCAATAAATTAGGTTCCGATTACCTGCATTTAGCCAGAGTGCAAAAACCAAGTGGAGCCTGAGGAACTCAGAAGCCGCAAAGAACTAAACAGCCTGGCTCAGGCAGTATAGTCTGGGGGACTTATATTGCTTAGGTACAGAAAGGAACATGTGAGCTGTTAAATGATTTGGAGTTGGAGAAGACCTAGTCAGTAGTGTGGCTACAACCTTCAGCCTGATCATGCTAGACACTTTGTTTCTAGTACACTATAATAAGCAAAACGGAGCCAGAGATACTGAAATTAGGAACAAACTGACAGTAACCAGAGGGGATGGAGAAGACAAACAAAGGGGGAGAGAAGGGAAAGGGTCACCAAAGTACATGTACAAAGGACCCATGGACAAAACCAAAGAGAGGTAGGACTGAGGGTAGGAGGTGGGGGTGGGTGGAATGGGGGAAAGTGGGGGTGGGAAAATGGAGACAACTGTAATCTAACATTAACGAAAAAATGAACTTCCGGCCAAGATAGAAGTGTAGGTAGACACACTGTGCCTCCTCACACAACCAAAAGAAGGACAACATCAATTTAAAAATAAAAAACAACCAGAACTGACAGAAAAAATCAAACCATATGGAAGTCTGACAACCAAGGAGTTAAAGAAGACACATTCATCCAGACCTGTAGGAGGGGCAGAGTCGGGCAGCCAGGGTGGCAAGGGCTCGTGGCGAGGCGGTGGCTGGCAAACAGGGGGTGCAAGGCGGTGGCTGGGGGACCCAGGGAGGCGGCAGATTGTGGAACGGGGAGTGCAAGGCTGCAGCTGGCCAGCAAGGCAGTGGCTGGTGGACCAGGTGGTCCCACATTTGCTTGCAAATAAACCAGGTGAAACAAAGGGGGAGCTGGACAGACTGCACAACCTAGGGTCCCAGGGCAGGGAAATAAAGCCTCAACCCACTGATTAAAAACACCTGTGAGGATACCCACAGGATCCTAGAATGTACATAAACCCACCCACATGGGAATCAGCACCAGAAGGGCCCAATTTGCTTGTGAGAAGCAGGGGAAGTGACTGAAAGTCACTTGCAGAGAGCGGAGCAAGTGCCATTTTTCCCTTTTGGACCCCTTCCCCAAAAACAGCGTCACAACCCAGCGACATGGGTTACCCTGCCTGGGTGAACACCTAAGGCTCCACCCTCACTATGTAACAGGCACGTCAAGACAAAAAAATGGCCCAAATAAAAGAACAGACCAAAGCTCCAGAAAAAATACAACTAAGCGACAAAGAGATAGCCAACCTATCAGATGTGCATTCAAAACACTGGTAATCAGGATGCTCACAGACTTGGTTGAATTTGGTTGCAAATTAGATGAAAAAATGAAGGCTACGCTAAGTGAAATAAAGGAAAATGTACAGGGAATAAATAGTGATGAGAAGGAAACGGGACTCAAATCAATGGTGTGGGCCAGAAGGAAGAAAGAAATATCCAATCAGAAAAGAATGAAGAAACAAGAATTCAAAAAAATGAGGAGAGGCTTAGGAACCTCCAGAACATCTTTAAACATTCCAACATCTGAATTATAGGGGTGCCAGAAGGAGAAGAGGAAGAGCAACAAGTGGAAAACTTATTTGAACAAATAATAAAGGAGAACTTCCCCAATCTGGCAAAGGAAATAGACTTCCAGGAAGTCCAGGAAGCTCAGAGAGTTCCAAAGAAGTTGGACCCAAGGAGGAACACACCAAGGCACAACTTAATTACTTTAGCCAAGATTAAAATGAAGGAGAGAATCTTAGAAGCAACAAGAGATAAGGAGACAATTACCTACAAAGGAGTTCCCACAAAACTGTCAGCTGATTTCTCAAAAGAGACCTTGCAGGCAAGAAGGGGCTGGAAAGAAGTATTCCAAGTCATGAAAGGCAAGGACCTCCATCCAAGATTGCTCTATCCAGCGAAGCTTTCATTTAGAATGGAAGGGCAGATAAAGTGCTTCCCAGATAGCAAGGTCAAGTTCAAGGAGTTCATCATCACCAAGCCCTCATTATATGAAATGTTAAAGGGATTTATCTAAGAAAAAGAAGATAAAAAATATGAACAGTAAAATGACAGCAAACTCACAATTATTAACAATCACACCTAAAACATTAACAATCACACCTAAGCAAACAACTAGAACAGGAACAGAACCACAGAAATGGAGATCATATGGAGGGTTAGCAACAGGGGAGTGGGAGGGAGAGGGGAAAAGGTACAGAGAATAAGTAGCATAAATGACAGGTAGAAAATACACAGGGGGAGGGTAAGAATAGTGTGGGAAATGTAGAAGCCAAAGGACTTATATGTATGACACATGAACATGAACTAAAGGGGGGGAATGTGGGTGGGAGGGGGCGTGCAGGGTGGAGGGGAGTGAACGAGGAGAATGGGACAACTGTAATAGCATAATCAATAAAATATATTTTAAAAAAATAAAATAAAATTGTAGTTAAAGTTTAAAAAATGATAAAAAAAACAATAATTTCTGGGCTCCTACTTTACCCAGTCCACACCCAGACAAGAAAGATCTAGATAGAGTCAAACCCATCAGAGCTGTGAATTTGAACCCAACGGACTATGAATCCATGAGCCTCAGAGAAGTTCCTAGGCTGGGGATACTGTGACTTGTTTCAGGTAGAATTGAAAGCCATGTTTATTTCAGCTTGTGTGGTGAAGAATCTCTCTACCATCTGAGTTAATTTCCTGCTTCAGTAAAAGATCCACTGATGTGTTTATCAATGTGAGCTCTCAATGTCCAGCGTTATAGCTATAAGGGATATGGGAGGCACAGGGAAGCAACAACCGGCCATCACGTTTTTAGACAAAGCCCGTGACTTGTCTATTTTCTTATTTGATTAACAAGTAATAGCAATAAACCTCAATTAATTAAAAGACTATTAAAAGGGAAGCTAGGGTGAGGTGTACACAGAAACTCTCTGGACTATGCTTGAAACTTTTCTGTAAATCTGAATTATTCTAAAATAAAGCTTTTAAAAACAAAGGACTATTAAGTCATTTCTAGTTCATTGAGATTTCATATAGGATTCACGCTATCATTCAGCCCATAATGTGACTGCTTTAATAGGCAAGTCTGAATATGGCTCTTTTGTTTAAAACTATCCATTACTGCCCTGGCTGGTGTAGCTCAGTGGATTGAGCGCGGGCCTGCGAACCAAACGATCCAGGTTCGATTCCCAGCCAGGGCACATGCCTGGGTTGCAGGCCAGTTCCCAACAGGGGACACATGAGAGGCAACCATACATTGATATTTCTCTCCCTCTCTCTCTTTCCTACCCTTCTCCTCTAAAAATAAATAAATAAACAAATAAATAAAATATTTAAAAAAAAAAAAAAACTATCCATTACTATTACCTCCACTATGTAAGAACTGCATAAGAAAAGCACTGGAAGAAACTACCCAAGAATGATCATTGTTGGAGGGTGAGTGTCCACAGGTAAGGTGGAGGGGTTTTTTCTACTTCCTTAATTTTTATTTGCCTTCTGAAGTTTCCACCATTACTTTTAAGAGAAAAGAGATTTGCGAAAAGGTTTCACTGTTGCCCTACCATCTATGACATAAAGCTCTTTAGCTTAAAATACTAGGACCTTCACAATCTGGCCTTGTCTCTCTAATTCCATCATCCACCAGTCACCACCCTCCTTTAAATAGCAGTATTTCTGAATAATTCTAATTGCCAACACTGGTCCCAGAATCCTCTATGGTTTCACAATTCTCAGTCTTTATAGTTCTAGTCTACAGTTTCAAATGCCTTACCTCTTCCCTGGTCTAATTTTTGGATGTTTCCTTCAAAACCTAGCCAAAATATCATCTTTCTTGGGAAACCCCCATTCCCCTCAATCCTCCCTAGAGTATTGACGCTCTTCCTTCACTGCCACATATAGGTTTCTATCATTGGATTTAACACACTGTTTGGTATTGATGTGTTTACATGCTTAGCCTGACTACAAAATCATTGAGGGCAGCATAGTGTCTGATGTATTACCATGTCCCAGTGACCAGTACAGTGCCTGGCATATGGAACTCGATGTAATAAATTTCTTGTTAAGAGTGGATTTAGTGAATGGACATATGAAGAGCCACTATCTACATACCTGATGAAAGAAGAAGGCTTGACCAAGAGCCAAAGTAGAGAGCCTGAGCCAAGCTAGGAAGTTAGGTGAGAGGTAGGTAGGACCATGACAAAGGCATGTGGATACAGATAACCAGGAACCTCATCTGAGTCAGAAACAGTGTGTGTGACTCTGAGAAGCAAGGGCTGCCCCTTCTGAGGCCCCAGGGTGATGGCTTTAAATATGCCTTGCTGTGAGATGCCAAATAAGACTTTCTTACCCGACTTGTCTTATTAACGCCTACGTATCTCATTTTAAATTATTGTAAACAAAATGCCCATCAGAGATCATCAAACCCAGTGGTGGCAAACTACATTTCACGGAAATCTGGGATTCTGTGGAGTTGTTTCAAAGACAGGAACATGGGGAGGGCTGGTGCTACAGACCACATCATGAGCACTTCGGCTAGGAAGTTCCATTTGTAATTGGCTTATGCTTTGGCACCCCACAGGAAATTCTTGAAGAAATGATCTGCTGGGAAAAAAAGGGATGGAGGGAAAGGATGGAGGGAAGGAGGAAAAAAAGGAAATAAAAAAGAGAGGAAAGCTGGAGAAAAAAGAAAGGGATAGGGAGAAGGAGAAAAAAAGAAATTTAAAAAAAGAGAGAGGAAAGCCCAGGCCAGGTGGCTCAGTTGGTTGGAGCATCATTCCATACACCAAAAGGTAGCCGGTTCGATTACTGGTCAAGGCACATACCTAGGTTGTGGGTCCAATATCTGGTCAGGGCTGGTATGGAAGGCAATGTATTGACGTTTCTCTCTCTCTCATCAATAAACATATCCTCAGATGAGGATGAGAAAAGAGAAAGAGGAAGGGAGGGGTGAAGGAGGGAGAAAAAGGGATGAGTAGGAAGAAAAGGAGAGAAGGAGAGAGAAAGAGATGGAGGGAGGAAGGAGCAAAAAAGGAAGGTGGGGAGAGAGAAAAAGAGGAAACTAGGAAGGAAGGAGAGCAAGAGGGAAGGGAATGATGAAGAGAGGAAGGTTAAGGAAGAGAAACGAGGAAAGGCAGTAAAACTACTAATAAAACCCAAATCTGTCATGAGAAAACAAAGAAAGAGGTGATATTTCTGAGGTCACAAAGGAGATGGCACTGTCTTGATGACAACCTTAGTCCTCTCATTCCCAACACAGTACACCATGTTTAAGGACAAAAATTCCATTAGCTACATCTTTCTCCCCTCCATCCCACAACGCAATAGGGTGCCCTTACAAAGGCACAAAGCCCAGGATGTCTAATGAAGCAAAATACAAAGGTGGTATTGTAGAAATGAAAAACTTCAAATAGGAGATCAGATACTCTGGTCATCTCATGAGCCATGAATCCTGCAAAAAGACGTTGCCAAATAGAGAATCCTCATGACTTGCTCACATGAATAGAGGGAAATGATTCATAATTAGGGCAGCAACTGTTTGCATGTAAATAAGAGCTGGTGTGCCTGGAAATCCCTTGTCCTCCTAAATGGCTCCAATATTCCCCTTGTGAGGTATCCATAATCCTAAAGCAAGGAGAAAAGTCTTTCTTCAAAGACTGAACAAAAGAGAACTTGAACAAGACTTGGGTGGGGGTGGTCAATGGAGTCTAAGGTCTGGGGGCTGCCTTATTTGTTCATTCAACATGCATTTTCTGAGGGCCCCGTGCATTCCAGGTATTGTTTTAGGAGATGGATACACAATGATGAAAATGTGGCTCCTGTTCCCAAAAGCTCAAAGTCTAATAGGTAGATCATTCTGATTTTAATAATGTGTGATAAGGGCCATCAGTGATATAGGAAAGGGATGGTGGGAAGAAAGTGCTAGCACCTGTCCCAGCAAAGGAGAGATCCTAGTCCAGTGATTCTCAAGCTCGAATCTCATTTGAATTTCCTGCGGCTCTTGTTAAATGCAGGTTCTGATTCAGGGACCCTGGGGTGGGGCTCAGAGTCTGCTTGTCCAACAGCTTCCCCAATGATGTTGATGTTGCTGGCTCACAGACCATACATGGAAACAAGGTCTGAAAATTGAGCCACTCAACACAGGGCCTGTGAGCAGCATCACTGTGAGTACGCATAAATGCAAATTCCCAGGCTTTACTCCAGACTTACTGAATCAGAATCTCTGGGCGCAAAGCCCAGCAATCTGTGTTGTACCAAATTCTCCAGGTGACTTACTCATGCTGACACTTGAGAAGCAGCATGGTTGGGGATCTATTTGAACGGCATCCTAAAGAAAGAGGGGACACTAACATATTAAGAACCTCATACAATAACATCTATCAGAGACTCCATTGTCTGCCTCCTATTTCAGCTCCAACCAGTGTTTTTTATTCACTTGGCCAGACACAGACAGTCACCGTTATTGATGAGGTAAAACTGGATTTAATTTCCCATGAGCTGATGCAGGCCTGAAAACTCCTACCGGGGAAGGGAAGAATCCACCCTGCTGAGATGCCACAAAGGTGGTAAGTGTGTGGCATGTGTGCCACCATTTCCTCATGTTCCTGAGGCAAACATCAGCATTTGATCCTTGTTCTCTTTCCTGTGTAGCCCAGACACTATAACAGAAACCATCTCCAACCATCCCTGACCAACTGAGGACATTAATCAAAAATAGATGTTTCACCAGGCACAGGAGAAAAGGGGCCATTATCATTTTTCTTTGTGATGTGCATTTCTCAATAAGAAGAATCATTTTTCAAGGGTCATCAGGTCAAGTGACCACACTACCTATTCAGAAAGTGATGTTTGCACCCTGGCCATGTGGCTCAGTTGGTTGGAGTGTTGTCCTGTACACCAAAATGTTGCAGTTTGATCACCACAACCTCAGGGCACATACCTAGGTTTCAGGTTCAATCCTGGGTCAAGGCACGCATGGGAGGCAACCAATTGATATTTCTCTCTCACATCCATGTTTTTCTCTCTCCCCTCGTCCTCCCTCTTCCCCTCCCTCCCTCCCTCCTTTCCTCTCTCTGTAAAATCAATAAAGCATATCCCTGGTTGAGGATTAAAGAAAAAAAAGAAAAGAAAGTGATGTTTGCATGTTTCATTCAAGGTGAGGAAATAAAAGGGAAGAAATGTACATTAAATGAGCCCCTACTAGGTGCCATGCACATTCCTAAGAACTTTACGTACAGAATAGTTCATCTATTCCTCACTGTACAGTAACCATATGGGGTAAATGTCATCCACACTCTATAGAGGAGTTTTAGAGCCATTAAGTGACTTGCCTGCTGTCAAACAGCTGGTAGAGAGCTTGAATTCAAGCCCCATCTCTCTGGCTTGAAATATGGGTCCTTTAACAGTACACTCTAATCAGCATAGGCATCACAGATAGGGTATTGATGACAAACAAGACCACAGGCTAGCAAGGGCTTCAGGGTGGTTTTTCCTACAGAGCTCTAGCAGTTATAAGAGCCAGTGGGTTCTCCTAAAGGGCCCTTGTTGGCACAGAATCTCTGAGTTTCAGGTGGTTTGGGTCCCAAATTTCAGCTTCTGGTTGATCCCGAAAGGACCTGATAGTGACCCTGAAATATTAATCCTAGGAGTACAAAATCCTTAAAGACCAAAATGGTGGTTTTATCAGATAAAACTCAAATGAATAACCTGTTGTTTTAATTACTAATTCTGTAACCTCGTTTATGAGTATATCTCTTTGTTGGCCCTTAATGGGGAGTATAGTAAAGTAAATACATTAATCTTTTTGATATTATTATATATAATAATAATAATCACATTATTATCATTATTGCTATTATAACAACATCACAGGTTGGGTTCTCCAGAAGCAGATGCTGAGATGGAATTTAAGGTACAAGATGGTTATTGGGGATCAACATCTGTGAATGGGAGGAAACAAGATTGTGCAGAGGGAGAGGATGAACTGCAATCATGCTGGAAAAGCCTAGGACATCCCAGCAAGGAGCTCTGGAACAGCTATTATCCATCAGGGTTGTCCCCCTTTGGCCAGAATGATCGAACCTTTATATATCTGCCTCATTGAATCACTGGGAAGAAGGTGATGAAGAAGCTCTCTACAGCTGTGACAGCCCTGAAAGGGCTGATAGCCATAGGCTACCCACTGACCACACTCCGTGTACTGGATAGCAAGTCCCTCTTTGAAAAAGGATCCATGTGGTGCATCTCAATTTCCCAAAACTAATGGTAACCACTGATATTTGAATGGGGCTCTATAATTTATAACATTTTCATATCTGTTAGCACCCTTGTTCCTCACAATCCAGATCTGATCATGGTGTGCTGTAGAAGATTTTATTACTATTCAAAATATTTGCTGTTCTTCCCTATGGAAGAATTATTTCCTGCCGCACTGACGGCAGGCTCAGTCATGTGCCTTGCATTGGCCAATGGGATATGAGTGAAAGTGATGTGTACCATTGCTGAGTAGAAGCTTTAAGAACCATTGCATGTGTGCCATATTCTCTTTTTTCACTCTTTGCTAAGAGTCCAGGATGTCTCACACAGGGGCTGCTTCCTCAGATTGCATTCCTGAGTAAAGGCATATGGGGCAAAAGTTGTAGCCTCTACATCGTGGACGTGTATATAAGTGAGGTAGAGACCTGTGTTCTTTTAAGCCACTTAGCCTAGTCTGACTGAAACATCCTCTATCACCTACAAACAGAAAGCCGAGGTCCTCAGTGTGGCTTTATGTAATCCAGCCTCTGCCCATTTCTCCAGTGTCTCTCCCCATGCCTCACCTCCTTGCTTTGCTGTAACCACATCAAACCCATTTCTCCTCTTAAAATCTCACTTCCCTTCTCTGAGATTGAGCTCCAGTGTTCTCTACTCTATGCAATTTTCCTTCACCCTTTCTCCCTAGGCAGGAAGAACTCCAATCTTTCCCATTGGCCTGGGTACAACCTATTTTGTTAATCTCTGCCTAGTGCCTAGAATGCTGTCAGGCGCTCAGCAAGTGGTCAACAAATATTTGTTGGAATAAATCATAGTTAACACATACTCTGTGCCAGACATTGCTCTAAGTGCTTGATATAGATCATCTAATTTAATTAACTTAAATTAAATTAAGGTAGGTATTACTATTGTTTCCCAGTTTACAAATAGGAAAATTGAGGCCCTCGAGGTTAAGTAACTTAGTTGGCACTTGGCAATGACAAAACCAGGCAACCTGGTTCTATTACCTACATCTTAATCACTGTGCTATTCTGTAGCAATTTGTGTGTGCTCAGGTTCTAACAAAGTTTCTTACACGTAGTGAACATATCCTGAGTAGAAGCAGTGGTATCTTGCTTGGGTCAGGGTATATAGAGGGATCTGTCCCTATTGCAGGGATAGAGGGAGTACAGTGACCATGAAAATGTATAAACAAAACCAACTAGAAGTTGGTCTGCTTTGTATTATCACCATGCCCTAGCCATTCTAAACAATGTCAGTGATAAAATAATCTTCCCAGCCAAGATGGATCTTTTCCATCTCCCACCCCCTTGATGCAACACTGAGTGGTTGCTAAATAAATAAATGAACTAGTTGATAGAATCGATGACACCGAGGATCATGAAGATGCAGCAGTTGACAGAGAACAAACCAATTACATCCATGACTTTCAATTAAAGCAAGCCCATCAGCTAGCTTGACATGTTGCCTACCTTGGGTAATGTGGGCAAAATTAGGGAGAAACCAACCAACCCAGCTTCATGGGCCTGGCATTCGGGAAAGAATGAAACCCATCCGTTTTGCAAATCCAAGTGGCATGGAATCACCCAGCCACATTCTGTGGGGGGACAAAGAATTATATGCCTTTGCCGTCCCTGTCTATGCCAGGGACCAGAGCTACAGAGTTGCAAGCAAAACTCAGGAAAAAATCTGGAACCTGAAGTTGTACAGACACTATTGGGCAATGACTCAAGTTTCCACAGCTAGCGGAAGGCCATCCAGCTAGTGAGTATCAGAGCTGCTATTGCCACCTCAACTGTTTGGCTCCACCTATGTATGTATTCTTAACCACTTTGGTGCACTGAAAATCAGGGAGGGTTCTTGTTCTGTTTCTAGATTCATTTCTTTAGGAAAGAGACACAGCATCCTGTGCTCATGGCTGAGTCTCGAATGAGACAAAGCAGAGTTTGCACTTCTGTGGGTTTTGGTGGAAGGGAGATTCCAGGGCTGAAGATGGAACAGCGATTAATGTTTGCAGTTGGGGGAAACAAACAGCATATCCATGAGTTCAAGATTGGTTTCTATTTCCACTATAGTGGTTAATGAGGGAAGTTGGTGTAGTGGAAAGAACATTACTTCAGGAAGAAAGAAGCCAGATTCACAGCAGAGTTCTGCCACTAATATGAATATGTTGTGGAACTCTGGGAAACTTACTTAAGCTCTCAAGCCTGATTTTTCTTTTCTGGTATTTTCCATTTTAGCTTTTCTGGTTGTTGTATAGAGCAGGGGTTGACAAACTATAGTTTACAGGACAAATATGGCTGTCACTTGTTTTTGTCAATAAAGTTTTATTGAGACATGGCCACATCCAACTATTACATACTGTCTACAGCTGCTTTTGTGCTCCCATAGCAGAGTTGAGTAGATGCAGTGAAGACTAGGTGGTCCACAAAGCCTAAAATAGTCACTACCTAGCCCTTCACAGAAAAAGTTGATTGAGCCCTAGTATAGAGGTAGTCTTTTGTAGACATTCTTTTCAAATCTATGAAGTAGGAAAATAAAACTCATACCTGTGCTGGACACTGCACTGAAATATCATGATGCTCTAAGGAAATGATATATGTGAAAGTACTTTGGAAAAGAACTAAGAAACATATGGATTGTGGTATTAATTTTATTTTTTTTTAAGATTTTTTATTTATTTATCTTTAGAGAGGAAGGGTAGGAGAGAGGGAGAGGGAGAGAAATATCAATGTGTGGTTGCCTCTCGTGTGTCCCTTGCTGGGAACTGGCCTGCAACCCAGGCATGTGCCCTGACTGGGAATCGAACCGCGATTGGTTGGTTCACAGGCCCGCGCTCAATCCACTGAGCTACACCAGCCAGGGCGGATTGTGGTATTTATTTTAAATGATGAGGATGTAATGGGACATAGTCAAAAAGAAACAAACAAAAACAGCATGAGACTTAGAATCAAGCACACCTGAATTTGAATCCAAGTCTAACTAGTTATTACTGTTATGATTCGGGGGTAGGTACTAAATTCCTTGAGTCTGAGTTTTCTTACTCGAGGTTAACATTATTAAACCAGGGAGGGGGAATAAAGCATAATGGGGATAATTATACATAACTTCTAATGTTGCTAAGAGTATTAAATAAAATATACTCAATATACTTTCAGCTGTTCACTGAGTATGTCGTATGGATGCCCCACTGTGGACCTGCAGCTATGGCAATCATCAGATGTCCAGCTGTGCTCAGGCAGCCATGGTCTCTGTCATCTTAGCACTTAAGGTTTAGTGGAACAGACAGATCCTGAGCAAGAAATTTCAGCACAGGAAAATTCTTTGAAAACTGCGAAGGCCACTCCAATTAAGTGGTAGCATTACTATGACTGCAACTAATAGCTGTGAATTTTTTCAAAGGTCCAAAACATTACCTGTGTTCCCAGTTTTGACAAGACTTTGAGGAGTGATAGGGAGGATTCACAAGAGTGGAAGAGATTAACTCAGGGAAAGGAGAAGAAAAGAAGGCACACAAGCAGAGAACTGGATAGGCCAGAGGGTAAGAGATGGCAAAGGGAGGGAAAGGAGAATGTGAAAAAGACAGGCCTAGAGGCAAAATTTCTCCTACTGAACACTATGAGAACCTACACACAAACCAAGGGTGCCTCCTCCTCTTACAGACAGGAGCCCCTCTGAGTCCCTCCAAAGAAACCCATGCAACTTCAAACATACAACAGAGCACACATGTACACTATAGGAGAGGGTGTATGCATTTTTACTAAACTGGTTCCCTCTTTCTCCTGGGAAACATGCTACACCATATTTACCAGGTTCCCTTGTATTTAGGTATAGCCATACAATAGTTCTAGCCAAAGGAACCTAGATAGATGTTATGTTACCCTTCAAAGCCTATCCTAGTAAGAGTGTCCCATCTATTTCCCAGGCTTTCACTTTCTCCTAGTCTGCTGGTCTAGGCAGGGGACCCAGTGGAGGACTGCAAGGCCCTAAGAGAACGGTGGATGCAGAAGATAGAAGGATCCCAGGTCCCTGAGTGACTGCACAGAGCAGAGCTAACTGTGATGTTAGCAAGAAATAAACACTGATTATATTAATGCACTGAGAGTCTGGGGTTGTTCTGGTCCTTTAGAGTCCTATTTAATACATAAAATATCTTATTTCCCCTTTATACATTTACTGCCACCAAATGAAAGCTTCATGAGGACAAGAACTTGTTCATATTCACTCCCCCCTCTCTAGAACAGTCTGACATAAAGAAGATACTCCACAAACATTTGTAGACAAAAATATTAGCAAGTTGGGGGCAAGATAAATAGCAATTGATGACCTAGACTCATTGGAAAGAGGATATAAAAGCACACGTACAAACTGCTCTTCTGTAAACAGCAAAGTTCTAAGCAGATATTCATGTTTACCATAATCTCAGAGGTGGGTCTGCACACACACAGGACACACACAGAGCAGGTATACAAGGTATACAGCCATACCAAGTTCTTACAGCATCACAGTGCAGACATGGGTACGGACCCAGTGCGGCTGAATTCTTTCAGCCTGGTGGGAACCAAAAGTGCTCATGTTCTCGAACAGAATATAGGCCTTTCAGACCCCATGTCCATGTGGGACTCATATCCGTTTCCCAGTGGGGCACAGCTGGGCTCAGAGTCATGCCCCAAGCTTAGGCTTGCCATGCAGATAATCTGCGAATGAATAAGAATGCTAACTCATATTAAGTTCTCTGTAGCTGCCCAGAACTGTGATAAGAGTGTTATCTATGTCCCATCTTACTTAATTCTCTTATCAACCCTACATGGTAGATATTATTATTTTCATTTCATGCATTAGCAAATTCAGGCTGAGAGAGCTGAAGGAAAGTGCTCAAGGCCACCTGGCCAGCAGCTTCCTAGATGCTTGACCCCAAGCACTTGCCTTGCTCTCCCTACCACTCTGTGTCTTCACCTGTGAAATGAGAGCAACTACACACCTTATAAGTTTATCAAGAGGATGAAATCAACCAGACATTGCAGGTAGGATTCCTTGCAGAGCACCTGGCACTTAGAAGCTCAGTAATATGCTACCTCCCTTCCCTTCCCTTCCTATACTTTGCCCAGGAGAGCCATTTCATCCTAGCCAAGGTTCTGAGCTCCAAACACCAGCAGCAAAGACAGACTCTGTCCCCAAATGACTCTGTCACCAGGGCTAGCCAGTGTGCACCAAACCCTTAATAGTATCGAAACTCTGGGCACCTAATTATCTTAATGATGTCGAATTCCAAATAGCACAGTCTGGGTGCATCCCAGGAAAGGGCCCATTCTCAGACATGGACCTATTAGGCCAGAGAAAAAGTGTCTGATGAAAGATTTTAACGATAGCGGTACTTAGAAAAGGAAAGGCCAACAGGTCCTCTTGAGAATCAGGCTCTCCCAGGACAACCTCTTCCTTCCTATCTGAACTTCTCAGGACACTTCCACTCCAAAGTGCTTCATATCTGCCTTAGTCTCCCATGTTTCAGGGGCTGTGACTCTTGCCTTAGAGAAAGTTGGGTCTTTTGGAACAAAATTCCTAAGCTCACCCTGCAGCCCAGTGTGCTGGGAAATAAGTCGCATTTATAGCTTAAGTTCATGTCTTGAAAAAGGGTCAAAGAAACCCTGCAAGAGTTGCCCTATAGACTCAGATCTTCCTTCCCCCTCTCTCTCCTTTCTCTTCCTTCTTCCTCCATTCCTTCCTTCCTTTTTCTCTATAACTTTCTTCCTTTATTCTCTATCCTTCCTTTGTTTTCTTCCCTCCTTTCCCTGTTTCTCTCTCTCTCCTCCTTCCCCCTTTCTCAGTCTCTCCTGCACACTCACCTCTCTGTATTAATTAACTATCTATTCTTTGTCTGGCTTTATGCAATATATTGCAAACAGGCATATCAATTAGATGATGTCTCTGTTCTGAGGGGACTCACACTCAGGTTGGCGGGGGGACAAAAATCAAAACAGACAATAGCAGCAGTGGCTAAGCATTATGATGGAGGGGTTGGAGGGGCTTTGGAGCATGGAGGAGAGCCCAGGGAAGGCTTTCTCTTCAAGGCAGCCTGTACATCACTATTGAAACTGTTGTTCAAACTCAAGATGTCACCATCCATGCACATGGGGCTGCCAAGGCTTTGTCAGCCTCTGTAGATCACTGACTTATCAACTTGTGCAATACAATGCTTAAAGGCTTTACACTACCAAGAATGGCGTGGAATTGGACCCATTCTCACATCCTGTCAATTTCAAGTAGGGCTGGCTATGGCTGAAGTAGCCATAGTCATTGTTGAGAGAGAGAAAAAAAGATGGTCTGCTGTCTGCCTATCTGCTCTCTGTCCCAGGTAATGGTCAATAGTCAGTTAATATCAGATATAAATCAGCTGATGTACAACATTAACCTTAGAGCTAATCAATGCTCAGTGCCCATGAGAACAGATTAATGAAAAATAAACTCATAAATATTTCTTGAGCAACTATTATGATCTTGTATCAGACTGGGTGATTTTGCAACCAGCAAGCATTCCAAAATGAGGTAGTCTTGTATAGACGGAATTAAGTGTCATATTTGGAGACAAACAAATTTGAATTCCTAATTGTGAGGTCTTGGATGAGAAAGCTGAAATCTATGAGGCTCAATGACACATTTTTACAGTGTGGATAATAATACTTTCATTGCAGGAATGTTGATCAAAATGAAGACTAACACAGGGTTTCCTTCATCATGAAGTAAAAATAATGCTTATGATTTCTAAATATCATAACTACAGTTCATCATAATGGTTCTCTGAGATAGGTATATCATCAACCCCACACTTCAGGAAAAAAGTGGTGACTCAAAGAAGTGAAGTCACCACCCAAAGCTGCTAATACAGAAAGCCAGAATTTGAAACACAATCTTTTTACTCAGGCTATGACATCCCATTAGGGAAGTTACTATCAGGAAACCAATGCTGAATTCACATGTCGAATTGGTCCTGATTGTGATGGACAATAATCGGTTCATGGTTTTATGAACCTGTCTGCAGCTGAGAGACCAAGGTGTGCCTGTCCCTCTTATCCCAGCATTCCTGAAAAGTTACCAGGTAAATTGCCTATAGTGACAGGCTCCAAATGTGTCATGCTCTAGCAGCTGCAATATCTCTTGAGTTTGGGGGAATGGATGCCATCTCCCCCACCTCACCATGGCTAATAACTTTGGTCATGTGGCAACACTCTCCAAAGCCTTTCTTTTCTCTCGGTTTGAGAAAGTTCCAATTTAGTGATTGTTTACCGCCCCCCACCCCCTACCAATTTAGACAATTTTCAACACACAGAGTAACCTTTTAACAGTGTGAACAAGGTTGTCAATCTTTCTGCTTGCTGTCTCTGCTAGGCATTAAGAGGTAAATTGATTGCACAGTGAGAGGGGAATTAGGAACACAGTTTCCATTAGTAGTGATAGGGGAAGCCAAGTGGGTCCTGAAGTTAGGTCATGGGAAGGGACATTAGAGACACCTGTATACCAACAGCTGGACTAAGTCTGGGTCAGGCTTTGGTGCCCCACAACAAGGACTTCCTTCAGCCAGGAGATCATTCCCAATGGCAGGGCATGATGGAGTGGGTAAAGAAGAAAACAATTATATATTGAGTACTTACTGTACGCAAAGCACTTTAATAATGTTTTTTTGCCTCATCCTCAGAATAGCACCAAGAGTCACAAGTAGCATTCAAATTTTGTGGATGAGAATATAGAGGTAAAAACCCAAAGTCACACAGCTCATGAGTGATGAAGCCAACATTTGAAATGTGATCTTTTTAGCTCTCAAGTCCCATCACTAATAACTACTTTACCATTAGAAGGGCTTGTACTCCTGAATTTTTTCTAAAGTTTCTCATTTGCTCAGACTGGACTGTTTCCCCTGGATTCAGTGGAAGAGTTAGAAGTTCACCATCTCTTGTTATAACAGAAAATGAGACCTTTGCCCATACTCACTAGGTCCTCAGTATCTGCCAGCTGTGCTCACCATCCACCTCATTCCTTTGTTCTTACAAGGGTATAATCCACTGCCCTTATGTGTAGTCAACAAGGTATGTCTCTCTGTGTTACTCAGAACAACTATTTCTCTGCTTCATGAGTAGGTATCATAGAAATAGCAAATGGCCACTGATCTCCCATCCTACATTCATAACAGGCATCATTAACCAATTTCCCTCTGAGAAGCCACTATCAACAGATTGGATTAGGCACTCAAGATTTATCTGCTCACCATCCATGACCCAAGCCAATCACAGCTCTTAAGTAAATGAGTGCATTTATCATATTTATCCTTTTTGAATTAAAAAAAAACCCTTCTTTTCTGACCCATTTCCCAAGAAAGCAGAAAACCAATCTGACTGTATTCTGATGTATGCATTTACTACCACATTTAAAAAATTTTTTCCATCCCCTGCACACTCTTCCAAAGATTTGGAAGACAGACAGATATTCTCTAGCTCTAAACTCCCCATTCTATTGCATTTGTCTGAGTTACATGAACTTAGGTAGATTGGCTTTTTCATCTATAAAACACACATGATGCTATCATCCCTACAGCTTTGTTTAAAAATTAAGTGAGAAAACATACACAGAGCATCAAACACAATTCCTGGATGATGGGCAGTCCATTAATATCAACACTCTTCTCCCTTTTCCCCCTAACCACAGATATTATACTTGCCTATTTGCTCCTTATAGAAAAGTGGTGCTGAATGGCACTATACAGAAAACATACAAACCCAGGTGACATATTTCTTTTCCAACTTCTTGAGAAAATCCCAAACATCTTGGGGGCATCTCTGTCCTTCTCCACCACCACTTCTTGGATGGATTCCTATGTCACAGAGAATTTTCAGTTCCATTCCCTCTAGCATTTAAAGAGAACAGGACTCTCAAGTCAACCTGAGGATAACCACTTGCCAGAGGCAGAAACAAATGCTGGTGGCTTGGCAAGAAATGGCCATGCCCTAAAGCAACAGCAGAAGAGGTCCTCTGGCTAAAAACCAAAATTCTGACAGCACCTCCAGCTGCACTGCACACAGAGGCCGCACTTCCTTATTTCAAAACTGCTGACAGTCCCATGTATTTCTTTTTTCCCCCCAACAAAAACAAAAGCATCGAGCTCCTTCTATGGGCAGAGCATGTGCTACATAACCAACCACAACTCCATGGACCTCTTCAATGAGCTGAAAAAAAAAAAAAATGGTATTGACACCTGACATAGATTAACAGCTTCCTATGTGCCAGGCACAGAGGTATTTTATGTGGACTACCAGCCCTCAAAGAATCCCATGAAATAGAACTTTTATTATCATCACTTTACTGAAGAGGAAACTGAGGATGAGAGAGAAGGATATGCCTGTTATATAGACCTGTCATGAATGTGTGTGTTTAATTTAGTGATCTCTTATAAAAGTCGTAATATTCATTGTAAAATTTTAAACAAGAATGAACAAAATGAAACATTAAAGTTGACAATTCTCCTCCCTGCCCCCTCCTAAAATTAACACCAACACCACTTTGTGTAGACACTTGAAGACATTGTCTATGCCAGAAAAAGCATATTAAATATAATTCTTCATGTATTAGAGCTGTCTTCTATTATGGTTTTTGCATTACTGCCTTTAATGTTTATATTTTGGTTAAGAAAGTAATAACTGTTGTTATAGGAAATACACAGAATGCTGGTATTGATTCTCTCTGCCCATCACACCGCTGCCCAGGCCTGCATAGGGTCAGGCACCTGTGGTACAGTGGCAGAAAGACCACAGGGATGGCAACAGTTCAATGTGAATGGAATCCCAGGTGTCTTCCTTACTAGCTGAGTACACTGAAAAAAGTCCCTTAATCACTTTGACTCTTAGTTTTCATATCTGTAAAATGGGTTATTAATGCCTATTTCAAAGAATTAGATGTGCTTAAGCAAAGTAACTGGCATGTAGATGGATTAAAAACACAAAAATAATGCCAATTTTTCCCTCCCTAAAACCCATATTATTTGATTATCCCTGACCTCTAGTCCTCCCTTTCTTTAAGAAGGCAGCCTTCCCACAGCTCAGGGCATCCTTGATGTTTCTCTTCCTTTCTTTGCCAACCATTGGGGGTTATTTCTCTCTCTCTCAGCCTTGTCTTCTCTCACAAGTATTTGCAAAAAGTCTGCTCTGTCTCATTGTTTTCACGCCTTGTTTCACCAACTTCTTAGCAGAGCTATTTTGACATAAATATTTATGTGTAAAAATATGTTTCCCCAGTCCCTAGTGTTCTCCTCCCTACGTATGACCACAGGCAGCCCCTGGGGACTCCATGCAGCCTGGTGGAACACCAGGGCCACCAACTTCATCCAGAGTCATGGGGAAGAACAGGTGTTTGACATGTAATCCCCTGTTGACAAATCCCCTGGTACAAGTCCTTGCTGATATGCCAAAGGCTCCAAAGCTGTAGAGTGAAATTTATCAGCTTTCAGGGCATAATTATAATTCCACACTCAAACCAGCTTGACCAAATCTAAGATATGTATACTTTGCATATATGCACACTACCTTCCTTTAATTCATTCTCAGTGCTGCCTACGGACATATCTGCCCCCCTTGTGGTCAACTATAATCATGCCATTTTTTTTTTTTAAAGATTTATTTATTTATTTATTTATCTTTAGAGGGGAAGGGTAGGAGAGAGGGAGAGGGAGAGAAATATCAATGTACAGTTGCCTCTCATGCGTCCCCTGCTGGGAACTGGCCTGCAACCCAGGCATGTGCCCTGACTGGGAATCGAACCGCGATCCTCTGGTTTGCAGGCCCGCGCTCAATCCAGTGAGCTACACCAGCCAGGGCTAATCATGTCATTTTTAAGGCCATGTTGGCTGTAGTCATCCCACTCCCACCTGACCACTAAGATCACGCTGTCTTCATTCCTTTATGGCTCTCATCACGTACTTAACCTCCCTGGAGTCTATTTTCCTTTTCCTGAAGTCATCCACTGTCCTTCTTCCAAAAACATGCACTTCCCACTTTATTGCTGCTGCTATCGATGGACGTGCGTGGTAGCTCAAATCTCACGCGATCCTGAACAACAAAACATTAGCCCCCCTTTAATATTCAGTACTTACCTGTTCTAACTAGTTGGCCAAAAACTCAGTAACAGAAGGTTTGCCTTCTGGGTAAGCTTAAGACTCACACTATAGCCCTCTGAGGCTCTGATCAGAGGGGAAACTTGCTTTGGGTATAGCCTAGTTCAGCTTCAAACCCCACTGGATCACTTTCCCTGAGGGAAACAGCGAATATAGAGATTGCTGCCCATGCCTGTGGGAGACTGTGGAGAGAGGTGGCTTAATGATCATTAATATAATTATTAATTGATGGTGATAATTAAATCCATTAGTTGATAATTATTATTTGATAATTGTATAATGTAATTATGAATAACAAACATGCATGCTATATCAATAAGTGGAAATAGGGTATAAACAATCTATTAAAAGGAAAAGATTACTAGACCAGGCCAAAAAATTAAATCTAGCCCTTATTTGTATGTTGTCATGGAACTGCATGGTGAATTATTAAAAAGAACACCTGTATTCAAAGTCAGAAAATGGGGTTCTTTAAATCAAAGGTACCATTTGAGGTTGTGTGACCTTGGGCAAGGCACCTCACCTCTGCAAGCTTCCGGTTTCACAGCTGCAAATCAAGGCCCTGGCTATCTCCAGGGAGGCTCCGATATGGGAAGGAATGGGGGAAAGTGCTGTAAAGTTCAGAATACTCATCAGGCCTTGCTTCCTAAACTGTGGGCCACAAACAAGCAGGCTATGAAGGTGTAGCTGATGTAGGCTGGACTCTAAGCTCAGAAAACATGATCTAGAACCCTGGTCTTATCACTCACTAGCTGTATGGCCCTGAGTAAGTCACTGAAGTTCTCTCAGTCTCAATGTCCTTATTTACAAAATGATAATAATGCATGGCATTTGCCTCATAAAGTCACTATGAGGGGTGGATGAGATATTCTAAGAAATCCATGTGAGAAATAATAGATATTATAACTACAGACACAACTGAAATTAGAAAACTGGTAAGAGATATTATTTAAAAGTTTTGCTATATCTAAGAATTCTACATGAAATGGTCAATTTTTCAAGAAAAATTTGCATTACCCAAATGGCCCAAGTAAAAATAGGAAACCACAGTAGGCCAAAAGCCTTTTAAAAATTGAGGTAGTTTCTATTGTACTTCTCTTTCAATTTTTCTGTAAGTTGAACATTTGTCAAAATTTCAAAATAAAAAGCCAAGGGAAAAAAATACACTCAGATACAGGCACTACCCAAAAATTGTTTTACACCCAAATTCTAGCAAGCCTTCAGGAAACAGATAATTTTCATTTCAGAACATGGAAAAGGATGGACAGGTACCCTTGTCACTTTATGAAACCAGTATAATCTTGGTACCAAGGTTGGACGAAGACCATAAGAAATGAATCCTAACCCAATCTCTCTTACTGAATAAAGACCACACAAGAAAACCAATCTGCATTATAAGCACAGATATAAAACAAAAATCCTAACTGATTCGAGGCAATTAAGTATCTGGCACCTGATCAGTAATTGGCCACAATTAGTAAGATGTCATGATTTATAAATAATGATGGTAACGTGACCTGGTACATGGTATTATTAGTATCAATTATGAAAGTGATAATAATTGTTTCCATCCCTCTAGCACTTCCGGCTCCCTAAAGGTGCTTTAACAAAGGAAACCACTGAAATGTAAAACTAAAGCTGAACAATCTTGGGGAAAACAATGTAAATCTTCCAATGTTAAAGGAAAAGTCAAATAACACAAAATAAACACCAAAAAAAGTGAAAGAAGCCTACAGGCCTTGGATGCACACACATACTCACACACACATACACACAAATCATGGCTTACTAATTAAATTGAAAGTGATAAAATATTACTCAGCCATAAAAACAGAATGAAATCTTACCATTTGCAACAACATGAATGGACATAGAGGGTATTATGCTAAATAAAGTAAGTCTGACAGAAAAATACCATACAATTTCACTTATACGTGGAATCTAAAGAACAAAATAAACAAACAAAACAGAAACAAACTCAGAGATACAGAGAACAAACTGATGGTTGCGAGATTGGAGTCGGGGTAGGACACTGGATGAAAAAGGGAAGGGGTTAAGTGCAAGTTGGCAGTTACAAAATAGTCACAGGGATGTAAAGTACAGCGAAGGGAATGTAGTCAGCAATATTGTAATAATTATGGACGGCGCCAGGTGGGTACTAGACCTATGGGGTGAAACACTTCATAAGTGACATAAATGTCTAACCAGTATGCTGTACACCTGAAACCAATATAAAATAGTACTGACTGTCAATTTTAATTGAAAAATAAATAACTAAATTGAAAGTGAGACTCACTGGAGTAGGAGGGACAATGGAGAGAGGGATGTGCAAGTGCACACCCACGTTTTTACATTGTTTTTCATAATAAAGAATTAAAAGATTCCACTGCAGTCACATTGCTAACTAGTGAATAGAAAGAATTGAATCTACTAGTTAAAAACATAATGGTAAACAGCAAAAGAACTTTAAAAAATAACTATAGAAATCCTAGTAATAGTAAGAAAGGAGGAAGAAAACGGACGCTAAAAAAAAATATCTAGATCAGTGATTCCCAGCCTTCGTTGCTCATTAGAATACCTGGGGAAGATTTTCTAA
This sequence comes from Glossophaga mutica, assembly GCA_039655065.1. Lineage (NCBI taxonomy): Eukaryota > Metazoa > Chordata > Mammalia > Chiroptera > Phyllostomidae > Glossophaga > Glossophaga mutica. The sequence goes on from CM077305.1 coordinate 104,818,668, forward strand.
ATCCTGATGCCTAAGTCACATGCCATAGCAAATAAATCCAAATCTCAGGTAGGAACCAGACATCAGAATTCGTTAAAGCTCTGCATTACCTGATTCCAGTGTTTGGCTTACACTGAGAAGCACCATTTTACAGCAAAAGATACGAGAGAGAAAGGAAATTGCAAGAATGTGCAAAGCACAAGAACATCACCAAAATATAAAGACAATTAATAATAAACATGCATGTGACATCTATAAGTGGAAATAGGATTAAACAATCTATTAACAGTAAAAGACTCTCAGACTGGGTCCAAAAAAATCAAAATCGAGCCTATGTTTGCAAGTCATAATAAAGTGCAGGATGAGTTATTTAAAAGAGCACCTGTCTTCAAAGTCAGAAAACTTGAGATCTAAAATCAAAGATATCATTTGAGGCTGTGTGACCTTGGCCATGGCACCACCCCTCTTCAAGCTTCTGGTTTCACAGCTGCAAATCTAGGCCTTGGCTATCTCCAGGGGAGGCTCAAATGTGGAAAGGAAGGAGGGAAAGTACTATAAAATTCAGGGTACTCGGGCCTTGCTCCTCAAAGTGTGGTCGACAGACCAGCAGCATCAGGATCTTTTAAGAGCTTATAAAAAAAAAAATGCAGAATCTAGAATCCCCCAGACCCACTGAATGAGAATCTGCATTTTAACAAGACCCCCCCAAGGTGAGCCCTGTGCACCTTAATGTTTGAGAAGCATCACTCTAGATGGTTATGTGACCTTCCCAAAAGTAAGGAAGATAAGAATAACTGCCTGCTCTTGCTGTCTCATGCCTCCATGCGTGGCTCTCTCTAATGAAATGCTCGTCCTGCTTCCTTGTTCAAATAACTCCTCCTTGATCTCTGGGGCGCAGCTTAGATAAGCTTCAGGAAATATTCCTGGTAACACCTACACACCTCCCTCCCTGCTGGGTTACCTGCCCTTTCTGTGCTTCCCTGTCACAACTTCACCTACTCCATTGTGTAATTGTTGGTTTATGTGTCACCTCCCAGCCCTAGACTGTGGGCTTCTTAAGGGTATTTCCGTAAGCACCTACAATGTGCAAAAGGTTCTTGTATAACCAGAACTTAATGCAGAAACTGTCTGTATTAGTTTCCCATTGCTGCTGTAACAAATCACCAAAAACGTGGTGGCTTAAAACAACAGAAATGTATTTCCTCACAGTCCTGAAGGCCAGAAGTCTGAAATCGAGGGGCCACTCTCCCTCTGAAGGCTCTATCTAGGGGAGGATCTGTTCCTGCTTCTTCCAGCTTCTGTGGCTCCAGGTCTCAGCCACCACGCTCACATTGCCTCCTCTGAGTGTCCTTTACAAGGACGCTTGCCACTGGATTTGGGGCTCATACAGATACTCTGGGATCATCCACTTATCTCAAGAATCTTAACTTTATTACATCTGCAAAACCCTTTTCTTCCAAGTAAGGTCAGATTCACAGGTTCCAGAAATTAGGACTTGACTATATCATCTTGGGGGCCGCCATTCAGCCCATTACACCATCTCATAGTAGGTATCAAAAGGAGTTTGGTGTTTTAATGCCTACCCACTTTTTAGATGCAGAACCTGAAGCTGAGAGTGTTTAAAAACAACAAAAACCTTCCCAGTATCACACAACTAAAATAGCATTGGAACAAATGCATATACATGTGTCTCCTAGGTGTCTATCCCTAATATCCATAAGAGCCCTACAATAAGTGCAATGTACTCATTACAAGTACACTATGTGACGATGGCTGTTAAGCACTATACATCTATGAAATCTCCTTTGTCCAACAACACTAAAGAGTACACATTATTGTCACCATTTTTCAGACAGGGGAACTGAGATTCATTTCAGATAAGAAATGTGTCCATAGGTTCTTTTGAATTGGTGTTTCAGGATTCTTAGGATATAATCCCGGCAGTGGAATTGCTGGGTCAAAAGGTATGTCCATTTTTAGTTTTCTGAGGAAATTCCATACTGTTTTCCATAATGGCTGCACCAGTCTGTATTCCCACCAATGATGTAAGGTTCTGTTTTCTCCACAACCATGCCAGCACTTGTTTGTTGATTTGTTTATGATGTCCATTCTGACCAATGTGAAGTGGTATCTCATTGTAGACAACTGTACTTGAACAACAATGAAAAAAAAAGACATGTGTCCAAAATCTCACAGGTGGCAGCAAGGATCAGAGCCAGGATTTTAACACAGGGCTTTCTGGCTCCATTCACATGCTCAGCAAATGTTTACTGAGTGCTTACCATGTGCCAGGAATGACTGGGTTCAAAATGCACAATTTCTAAGACTCTTTTCTAGGCACAGGCTCAGAGAGGTTTGTACCTAGCTCCAAAGCCAGTGCTCTGTTCACTGCTCCACACCACCTTGCTCTCGAACAACATCTCTGCTCCACCTTCTCAAAGCACTGTTCCCATCTGAAATTTCAGCTCCTTCCTGAGACCTTCAGCAATGACATTCTGCCACACCATAAACCATGGTGCTTTGACAAGCTTTCTTAGAGTCAAGGATCATTATAGCTAGGACTACCTTGAAAAGTTCCAATGAATGAGAACTGGAGAACTTGGCATTTACAGGTTATTCCCAAAATACTCCTAGTACTCAAAGCCAAGTAGATTCTACAATTAATTCATTGGCAACCTCACAAGGGTTTGTGGAGTTCCCCAGGGACAAGCTGGGATACATGATTATGGAAGAGTTGATACAAAATAAGGTCAGATAGATGAGTAACTAAGGTACATTCCCAGACTCAGGAAACTTACAGTCCCTGGAACATTCAACCCTGGAAAATACCACATATATAACTCCAATAATAAGACAGGGTAGAGAATCAAAACAAGAATTTGTCTTGGAGTTCCTAGAGTTACCCATGCAGGAAGTGGTATTAGCACTTGGCCTAAAAGACTGCTTAGGTTTCTACAAGCAGAGATTAGGAAGTAATGTCCGTATTTAAAGAAGAGGGTACTTTTAAAGAAGAAATTCAGAAGATTTTGATCATAAAAATGTCAGCACTGGAAGAAATTGCTAGTACAGCATTCAAGCACAAGTGTCTACAGGCAGGGCTATTGGTAAGCTAGTGTGAACCAGACTGACATATTTATCAGCTACTAAGGGCCAAATTTAGTCTGATTTGGGTTATTACAAGTTTTTATTATTTGGAATCTGGGATGTAGGGGCTATTAAATATTTTGAGTGTTACCCCTGCTACATGAACAAGGCAAGAAAAATGAGTGAATAAGTGAGTGATTGAAATAGGACAGGTGTAAAATAGACAGCCAGCCAGAAAGATATAATGAATAAGTAGCAAAATACACTGATGATGATTATGGTGATGATGATGGTGACTGGGATGGCAGAGGAGGAAAAGGAAGATTGGATGGACAGATATAGGACTAGATGGTTGGAGCTGGATACAGTACCTAGCTGAACAGCAACACATGTAAGGCCCCGGAGCATAATGTTGACTGCTGGCAAAAAAAGCAAGATGGAGAATGAAATGTAAACTATGATAAAATGCACACAAATTAAAACATATAAAAATACTACATATTGTTTGTTGAAATAGAAATCTATATGTAAAAATAAAAAAGGCACATATATGTAAGAGCTAAGACTATAAGACTCTTAGAAAACAACATAGAAGAAAAGCTTCTTTTTTATTTATTTTTTAAATATTTATTTATTTATTTATTTATTTATTTATTTATTTATTTATTTATAGAGAGAGGGGAAGTGAGGGAGAAAGAGAAGGAGAGCAACATCGATGTGTGGTTGCCTCTCATGTGGCCCCCACTGGAGACCTGGCCTGCAACCCAGGCATGTGCCCTGACTGGGAATCAAACCAGTGACTCTTTGGTTCACAGGCCCGCACTCAATCCACTGAGCTACACCAGCCAGGGGAGAAAAGCTTTTTGACATTGGATTTGACACTGGGTTTGTCAAAGATTTCTTGGATATGACACCAAAAGCACAGTCCAACAAAAGAAAATAAATTGGACTGTGTATAAATCAGAAACTTTGGTATACCAAATGACACTTTAACAAAGTAAAAGGGCAACCAAAGAATAAGGGAAAATATTTTGAAACCATATATTTGATAAGGGGTTAATTACCAGGATATATAAAAAAAAACTCCTAAAACACAACAACAAAAAAAGTGAACAACCAAATTCAAAAACGGGCAAAGGACTTGAATACAAACACACATTTCTCCAAGGAAGATATACAAATGGCCAATAAGTATATGAAAAGATGTTCAGGCCCTGGCTGGTGTAGCTCAGTGGATTGAGCGCGGGCCTGCGAACCGAAGGATCGCAGTTCGATTCCCAGTCAGGGCACATGCCTGGGTTGCCAGGCCAGTTCCCGGCAGGGGACATACAAGAGGCAACCGCACATTGATGTTTCTCTCCCTCTCTCCTTCCCTTCCCCTCTGAAGATAAATAAATAAAATCTAAAAGAAAAAAATTAAAAAAAAAAAAAGAAAAGATGTTCAGCATCACTGATCATCAGGGAAATGCAAACAAAAACCACAACAAGATGCCACACCCATTAAGATAGATACTATCAAAACAAGAGAGGAAGGAATGAACAAAAAGTAAGATTGGGTGAGGCTGTGGAAAAATTAGAACCTTTGTGCATGGCTGATGGGAATGCAAAAAAATACAGCCCCTTTGAAAAACACTCAGGTAGTTCCTCAAAAAATTCATCAAAGAATGACCATATGATCCAGCAATTCCACTTCTGGGTATATACCCCCAAAAATTAAAGCAGAGACTCAAACAGATACTTGTACACCCAGGTTCATAGGCATGCTATTAACAATAAAAGGTAGAAGCAGCCCAAGTATCCATCAATGGATGGAAGAATGGATAAACAAAATGTGGTTTATCCATACAATGAAATACTATTTAGTCTTAAAAAGAAAGAAAATTCTGACCCATGCTACATGGATGAACCTTTAAGATGTTACGCTATGTGAAATAAATCTGTCACAAAAGGACAAATGCTGTATGATTCCACTTATATGAGGTACTTCACAGTGCCAGAATTCACAGAGCTAGAAAGCAGAGTAATGGTTGTAAGGGGCAGTGGGAGAGAGGGAATGCAGAGTTAGTATTTAATGGGGACAAAGTCTCAGTTTTGCAACTTAAACAGAGTTCCGAAGATAAATGCTGGTGATGGTTGCACAATGATGTAAAGGTACTCCATGCTGCAGAACTGTGCACTTAAAAATGATAAAATGGTAAGTTTTATTATGCAAATTTTACCGTAATTAACAATGAATAATTTTGAAACATTTATAATAAAAAACTATTAGGATTAGGTATAATCCTAAACACATAAAATTTGTGACTCTAATGGCCTGGTTGGGAGAGGATGGTATGTAGATGGCACCAGAAAAGGGGCAATTTCAACATCATCTATCATATATTTGTTCTAATGCCAGAAATATGTCTGAAGAAATATGACCCAAAGTTAACAACTGTTGATTCTGGGTGGTGAAAAGCTGAATGATTGTTACCTAGTTCTTTGTACTTTTCTGTATCATTTTTAACTTCCTCAAAATAAAAATTGTAATTTAAGAAGACAATTGGGAATGGGGGAGACCTCCATATTATGATTTTGCTAATTAAATCTCTGTGCTCTGGGAAAAACAGTCATTTATTTCTAGGAATATTTTAACCAATGCAGGTAACCTCCCCAATTTTTCCAGGCAAAATTCCAGGTTTACAGCAGGTTCTCCATAAGGGTTTGAAGAAGAAAGGGAGGGAGGGAGGAAAACTGCTAGGTACTTTAGGGCAGAGGCTTACACTGACTTGGAATCAGATTAAATGACCTCTTGACTACAGCCACAAATTTTTTCCTCCTCAGATGCTGACCTGGGCCTCTTTCCAGTTTCCATTGTGTTCAGCCCTCCCTCCACTATGAGTTCCAAAAAACACAGCCAGAGAATGCAAACAAACGAGCCAGTAATTTTCAGGACAGTCTCAATTCCTTGGCTGGATCCCTCTAGCAACTGAATATTAAACACATTAACTCCGACCTTCCTGCCCAAATTCCTTTGTATTGGACGCAGTAATGAGTCTCTCAGGCATGACAATTTTCCCAGGGCTTCAATGTCTACTCCTGTCCAATGGGTGACACCTACAAGTCCTGACGAAGGAAGCCAATTAATTGAGATATGTGGTACCAAGCAGGATAACCATCCTCCACTCTGGGTGATGGGGAATTTGGATCAGGCAACATTCAGGCTTGATCAGGACGAGTACTGCCTGGACAAACACATCTGCCTTAACCCTAACCCAAACCCTAACCCTCACCCTAACCCCAAACAGGCTGTGAGAGCCCCCTGACCCAAACATACAGCAGCTGCTGTATTATTGGTCCCTTGGGAACCACCAGAGCCATCATCTCTACAACTAGTGAAAACATTTTTGGTTTAGATCAATTTAGACCTGAAAATCAGGAAGGTGTATTCAAATTTGTTGTCCTACCATCAGGGAGTTTAAACACCATAAAAATGTAAAATGACCCTCGTGCCAAGAAGCACAGGGTTTGGTTAAATAAAGGGAAAATGTCCAGTGCACACATTCCTTGACCCTCACAAAGGTAACCTGGAGCCGTGACCAAAGGGGCACCCTTTAATGGCCTCAGAAGGTCATCACTGCGAAACTTCTCCCAACATGGAAGTAACTGGAAAATGCCCAAGTAAAAGACAGAGCCACAACCTACCCAGACCCAGACCCTAAACAAATTATTTGCTAAGCCTCAATCCTAAATTTATCCAATACTTAACAACAACCAACCAAAGAGAAAACCTACAAACTCAGTTTTCAATGAGAGGTACTATTTAGAATCCCCTGTATTTATTTGCCCACCAGTAGCCCTCAGGAATTCCAACTCAGCGGGTGTGGGGTGTGGCCCTGGAACACATATTTTGAAGTCCCACCAATTTAATATATTTCAAAAGTGTGCCTCATAAATGAAAACTAAAACCTTTCTTTCTTCCTTCCCATTCCCCCTCCCTCTTTCCTTTCTTCTTCCCCTCTCACATTCCTTTCTTTTTTTCTTGCTTTCTTCCCTTTATATCACTTTTTTCCTTCTCCCCTCCCAGCTTCCTTCAATTTCACAATTATGCACTGAACATATCTTGTTAACCAAAACCCCAGATTGTTTTCCAAACTTTACAAAATGTTTTATTTGGCAGTTGATTCAAGTAAGTCCTCAGACCTTTCTCTGCCCAATCATAGGCAATCATACTGTCCACTCCTCAAAAACAAACAAAAAAAAACAAAAAAACTTTTTGTTGCTTTGTTTTTCAATTGGTGACTACCTAGACTTCAAGTGGAGAGGTCTTTGCCGTCATTTTTAGAAGACAAATGGTGAAGAGCAAAGGCCCTGAAGTCAGATAGACATGGTTCTGAATATCAGGCCCATTTCTTAGCTGTGTATGTTTAGGCAAATTTTCTAATCTCTGTGAGCTTCAGTTCCTAAACCTGCAACATGTGATTAAGTGGGCCCCGTAGACATCAGCCTGGACAGATGATAACTGAAGACCAGCCAGTGATTAATTCTACTCTCCCAACCTGCTTAAGATACAAGCCATTTACAGAATCAAAATCTTTGGGGACAGGCAAAACTGAATTGCCTGAGATTACTTAGAATAGACCAAAACTCAATTTTACCCACCTGGTAGAACAGAGAATCAAAAGAGAAAATTACTTTAGTAATAAAACATAAGTTTAGAAGTAGCAGTAATAATAGTAAATGTTTACTATGATCTTACTATATATCCACCACTGTTGTGTTTTGCATAAATTATCTCAATTAACCCTCAAAACAGGGAGGTATTATTTTCAGTCCCATTATACAGATGAGAAAACCAAGGCACAGATAAGTGAAAGAAATTATCCAATCACCTTCTACAACTAGGATTTGAGCTCCAGCAGTCTGATGCCTGAAATCACCTTCCTAACAAGCCAAGGGGGTGCCTCTCTTATACCCCTGAACTCATAGCCTGAGGTACAGTTAAATCTTGGGAACCTAATTTTGAATATTTTGTTATCACCTTTAGTCTCATCAGCACCCTCTCTTTATCATAGCTCCTTGACTAGCTGACAGGCCTCATTGACCTGACACACTATCAGGACACCATCTCCAGCAACCTTAGATTCTTGCTAAAGGCTCGGGTCCCCCATCTGTGCTTTTGGTTGTTAAAATAGATCCAAGCAGTAGCTAAGGCTGAAAAAAGACTGCTTCTCTAACATAACTGATTCCCCCCAGAGCAACAAGGAGCAAACATTGTACGCTTTTCATATCAGCTACTGAGGTTCACCTTTCTAGCATAATATTCATCTTTTTTTTGTCTCTTGCATGAAAAGGCCTTTTCAGCAGGGAAACATTGCAGCTGGTTTTACAGAACTGCACCAGTCTGATCTGGAGAAACAGCTGAGTTCAGACAGCCAGAGCCATCTTTGTGTTCCCTCTGCCTCTGGGTTGGCTGGGGCAGCAAGGGGATGCTTGGAGGGACTACAGGGTAGGGGGTAGGAAGCTCAAGCAAACATGGGGAAGGGGCACGGAAGGTCCTGAAAATGCCATTGCAAGTTCAGTGGCAGTCACATGCTGAGAGAATCCAAGGTCACAAAGGACACTCAGACACCACCCTTTTAATGTGGCTGAGAGGACTTTTTAACATGGCTTAGAAACCAAGCCATCTGTTTCTTGAAGACTTACATATAACCTACTATTTGACCCAATAATTCCCTTTCCCTATTTCCACCCAGGACAAGAGAAAACTTACATCCACACAAACACTTACATGAGAATATTTATAGCAGCATCATTTATAATCTTCCTCCCCACCTTGCCCCCCAAAAATGAGACCAAACATCCACCAATGGATAACTGAAGTGGTCTCTCCATACAATGTAATGTTATTCATCAATAAAGAGAAATGAAGTATGGATACCTGCTACAGCATAGATGAACCTCAAAAACAATATGCTAAGTGAAAGAATCCAGCCACACAAGGCCACACATTGCATGATTCCATTGATATTAAATAGCCAGATTAGGCAAATTCATAAAAAAGGAAAATAGATGAGTAATTGTCTTGGGTTAGAAATGAGAACAAGAACCAAGATTTTACTGGGCTGATGCACACATTCTGCAACTGGATAGTGGTCATAGCTGCACAACTCACTAAATTTACTGAATATCTCTGAGTTATTCACTTAAAATGGGTGAATGTAAATTATACCTCCACAAAGTTGGGGTTTTTTTAAAGTCATCCAACATTCCATTTTTTTAAAATGACTGAATGATGTGAGTGTCAGACCATTCTCGAGGCTGCCACTGCCCATGGCCCCGTCCCTGAGCAAGAGGAGAAGCTCAGTAAAGAGAGGCCAGTATCAGGTTGCCCCCCAAGGCTGGAAGTGGATGTGGTGTCTGGTGGCCACAATACTTGGTAACTCAAAAGAAGAAGAAAAAAGATACAGACTTGATTTGCAGCATCCTGCAAAGCTGGGAAATAACAAACGACTCTGGAGCAAGGGCACAACGGTCAGCCTGACTCCCGGCATCCCCTGTCATAGGTGCGGTGACAACAGCCTCATCTGCCCCATTTCGCATGACCCTCATCAGAGTCCCTGGGAGGTTTGAGGAGAAACGTTGAAAAGTGGACTCTACCTGGAGAAGTCATTCTCCATCTCAGGCCCATGATATTTGCTTACGTTATAATCAGTCGTAATTTGAGTCCTTGTGACACATGAAAAAAATGTCAAAGTTTGGATGTAACTTGCTTTAAAAAAGAAGAAAGAAAAGATTGGCTCAGATTCAAGGTTTCCTCCATGGTGAAAGCAGTCTCACTCCATTCCAACCTGTTTTCTCATTCCTACGTTGATTTTTCCCCCAAAGTTCAATAAAGACATCTTCCCATGTGTCTTAAATTTAAGGTAGACTTCCTTGTCAGCATTCCTTTCCCACCCTCCTTAAATAGTACCTCTTCCCCCACTCCCTGTCCTCCCACCCAAATTTCTTTTCTTCTTAGCTCTGATCAACACCTAATATATTACATTACATAAAAGTGCATAAGAGAAACCTAATCAACAAAACAAGCAAGCAAGCAACATATAACCAGAGACATTGAATTAAAGAACAAACTGACAGTAACCAGAGGCCTGGAGGGAGGGGGATAACAGAGAAAGAAGGGAAAGGGTCTTCAAGGAACATCTATAAAGGACCCATGGACAAAGACAAAGAGGGGAAGGATTGAGGGTGGGAGGTAGGGGTGGGTGGGGTGGGTGGGGTGAAGTGGTAGTGGGAAAATGGAGACAACTGTACTTGAACAACAACAACAATAATAATAATAGTAAATGGACTTTAAAAATAAAATAAAATAATAAATAAAATAAAGTGCATGCTAAGATATTTGAAACACTCTCTTTGTTACCAGCTGAATCCCAAGCGCCTAGTGCAGTGCGTGGCCTGTGATAAGTGCTCCGTAAATATCTGATGAATGAATGGGGGAAGTGAATGAAACTCTGGGTACTGTAAAACTGCAGCTGACAAGCTCAGTTCCTTTAAAACACCAAATCAAACTTACATCTATAGGATTTACTTTGTGTAGGGTTTGTGCTAAACAAGACTAGACCCCTAGTCATCTCCCCTCCCCAGTCTGATTTGTGCCAATTTAAAATTAAGGACTATCTTTGTGCCTTAAACCCACTGCCACTGTTCTTATTCATTTCCATTCAGTGTCCCAAATGATCTACTGGCCTTTTATTTTACCATCTACTATTTATCGTCCAATTGAATGTCATGGCATTTTAGGTTCATGGTGATCTAACCCAAACCTACCTGATCAGCCTCACCTACCACCATTATTCCCCAATGCCACTGTGACTCTCCAAAAGAAAATACATGCTCATCCATAACACTCTGCTTTCTACGGATGAACCTTTCACCCAGTGAGTTCTGGACCTGGTTATCTGTCTTCACCTTGTTTGCCTCTCTGATTATTTGATCTTTGCTAAATTTAAAGTTCAACTCGGATAATGTTAGAAGCATAAATTAGTTCATTCACTCCCTCACTCACTGAACATTTTAATGGAAACAAGACTGGCCGTTTTAAAATGCCTACCACGTGAAACAGAAATTTCACTTGTAAGTGACAAAGCCCCACTTAAGCTAGCTAGCTAGAGAGAGAGAGGAAGAGAGGGAGGAAGAAAGGGGGGGTGGGGAGAGAAAGCATTTATGGGTTTATGTAGCTGGAAAAGTCCAAGCATGACTGGGATCTAGAAACTCTAACAATAGGATGAGAACTCCCACTTTCACTCTCCTTCTCTTGGTTCTGTTTCCCCTGAGTTGTCTTTATCCTCAGTTTATTAGGAAAGTGCTTTCCTACCCGGTGGCAACAATATCTCACTGTATATATGGCCCTTAGCACCCATTATCTCAGAAGGATGAATGCACCCCTTCCTGATATTTCTAGCCAAAGTCCCAGGGAAGGCATGGGTTGGCTCATCTAAGTTACATGTCCGCCTTTGCATCAATGCCTGTGGCCAGAGTAATTCAGCACTATGGCTAAGCCAGCCAGGGCCATGCCATCATTCCTGGAACTGGAGATTTACTTCATTTGACCTGGGCTGAGAATGAACAGATTAAGCCCCCCAATCTCCCCCCAAAACCCTGCCTGCCACACCTAAGTAGCATGCAACACCTTACATGCATCACCATACCAAATCTTCACAAACCCCTGGGTAAATACTATTGTTATCCCCTAATGGGGAAGCTGAAGCTCAGAAAGCTCAAATGAGTCACCAAATCCATGCTACAAAGTGATGAAAGCAGGTTCTGACTCAGAAACTTAAACACACACCAACCTTGCTCCTGTATGTCAGGGTCTTTGCTGCGCCCAGAAAATACAGAGATGAAAGATGCACAACCTGTGCACAGGGAAAGCAGATGCTCCAGCATACAATTATGATCTAGTGTGATAACATGTGCTATAAGTCACATCAAAACTGGGGAGATAATAAGGCTTAGTAGCCAAGATCTTGGGCTCTTGAGTCATAGAAATCTGGGTTCTAATTCCATCACTGCCATTTACTAACCATATGACCTTGAACAAGCTGTTTGATCTCTCTCAGGCTCGATTTCCTCATTGGCAAAAAGAAGGGGTGCAGCGCTGCTGGGACAAAGGCAAAGAGGCAGATGGAGAAGAGTACCTGTGGAAATAGGAAGATCAGAGCACACGGGGGAGTCAAATGGGTGAGATGCAACAGTGAAGGCTGTCCTGGAAAGCAACTGATGAAGACTTTGAAAGCCATTGAATCATCTGAGATTGTGCTCTCAGCTTCAGTTCAACATTCCCCAACCTCCAAGCTCTGCATCCCCAGCTAGGCAGTGCTAAGTTTTCAGTAAGCCCAAGAGGAGCCAGGGAACCTGTAAGGATGGAGCGTCTCAGCCCCTGGCAGCTCTGCTCAGCAGATGAGCTTGATTCCTCCTGACAGCACAAGCAATTGCCATGCCCAAAATGAAAGTGGCTGCAGAGAAAGTTCAGCTCCCTTTCTGTGCTCTATTTTCTCTCTCCCCAGACTTGCAGCCACCCCGCTGGCAGGAGCCCAGACCTCCCTCCTCCAGCGTCTCCCCACAACTAGACTAATTGGAAGGCAGCAGGAAGCCCCATGGGGACACCCTGCCCATCCTCCTTCTAAGCATCCTTACAAGATCCTTTGCAAAAATAGGAAGCGGGAGCCCAGGGAGGCCGGAAGACCTGTTGTGGTGAGCAAGGAGGAAGGAGGCTGGTGGCCTGAAACACAGTTCAGAGAAGATCCACTTGGTACTGAATGCGACAGGCAATAATGATAATGCTACATTTCCTCTAATTTTAGACACCTTCCATCCACAAATGTCCTGTGCATTCAGAAACACTTTCCAAGAAAAAAGAAACCCAGTCACTTGGCTGTACACACTTAAGGTCCATTTCAAAAATGTCAACCTAAACAATAATAGAAAGAGAACCATTTTAAAATGGAGCTGGGGCTGCTATCCCAAATGAACTGCTTTGCACATTTTATACCTCAAAACTCGGAATGTTAAAACAGGTCAATTGTACCCTTTGGACTGAACCAAAGAACTGTCTGCAAAGATAACAAGAAAGAAGGTATTATGACTACTGGACCGATGACTACCAAACTGAAAATTAAAAACACTATTTGGAACTAACATCACTATGTTATATTATCTACACCAATAGAAATGCCTTCCTTCTACTGATGTAACTGTTCTCCTTCCCCTTCTCACAAATACCCCTTACCTTTGCCTCCTAACTGGAACACTATTTGGGCTTCTGCCTGAACTAATGTTTCACAAATAGCTATTCTTATTGATGTCAAATAAACAATTGTTTGCCTCTTACTTTACAATGTCCTTTTATTTTCTGGTTAGCATTAATAATATAAAAAACATCTCAGCATCAAGGAAAGATAGCAACAGTAAAAAATAACTATAAGCACATAATATAGAAAAGTTTATTTTTATGTTTTAATTTTATTGTTATTATATTTTGTTGATGCCGAGCACTTCTCACCCTCTAACCAATTTTCATCCTTACAAAAACCTAATGAAGTGGTATTTATGCCCATTTTATGGATATGAAAACTGAGGCTCAATTAAGTTAAGTAATCTGAGATGGTACAGCTAGTAACCAATGGAGTGGGAACTCAAATTAAGGTCTGTCTGGAATAGGCATTTTTTAAATAGCTTTATTGAGATATAACTTACATACCATAAAATTCACCTATTATAAGTATACAATTCTATGATTTTTAAAGTAAATATACAGAATTTCAGTCATGATTTTAGATATGTCCAGCATCCCAAAACAGTTCCCTTATGCCTGTATGCTGTTAATCTTTGCTCCCACCTCCAGCCTCAACCACTAGTCTACTTTCTGTCTGAACATTTCATAATAAAATCACACAAAATGTAGCCCAGATCTGGCTTCTTTTATTCAGCATACTGTTTTTGAGAATCACACATGCTATAACACTTATCAGTATTTTATTCCTTTTTGTTGCTGAATTGTATTTCACTGTATGGATATACCACATTCCGTATATACACTCACTGATTGATAGATATTTGGATTGTTTCTACTTTGGCACAATTATAAATAATGCTTGTATAAATATTCATAACTATGTCTTTGTGTGAACATATGTTTTCATTTCTCTTGGGTCGATTCCTGGGACTGAAATTGCTAAGTCGTATAGTAAGTTTATATTTAACTTTTTAAGAAACTGCCAGACCATTTTCCCAAAGCTGTTGCATTATTTCATATTCCCATCCAAGTGCATACTATTAAATATTAACATATTCTACCTTGAAGCCAAACTGAAAGTTGGCCATGCCTAAGAGAATGGAGAACTAGTGAGCTGCTCCCCCTGGATAATGCTTTACATGAGCCCATTCCCTGATGACACTGGTTGGCATGGAAGAGGAAAGCAAGCAGCTTTGATATCCTCGGAGAGAGAGGTGGGGATGGAGCAGGAAGTAGGTGCAGGGCCCCTGGAGCAATCTAGCGAGGAGCTAAATGGAGAGCTGAAGGCTCTGTTTTCATGAGACACTTTCGTGCAAAGCACAATCAGAATGGCTTTTTTTTTTCTTTTTGAGAGAGAAGGGTGGGGGGAGGGAGGGAGAAAAAGAATGAGAGAAACATCGATTCGAGAGAAACACTGATTGGCTGCCTCCTGTATGTGCCCTGACTGGGGACTGAACCCACAACCTAGGCATGCGCCCTGATTGGGAATCCAACTGGCTACCTTTCACTTTGCAGGATGATGTCCAACCAAATGAGCCACGCCAGTCAGGGCAATTAGGAAGGCTTTGGAGCTTGGAGAGTAGAGTCTATCTCAGAGTTGGAGACAAGTGACTTCTCACTGCTCTGGAAACTTTGGAGTTGAAACTTTTGTGAACATGGTGAGACAGAGCCCATGGGTTGGTAACACACAGGCACCAACACCAGGAAGCACCTTCAAGAACTTCTCAAGCTGCAAACACTGACAAAGAGGCCGAAGTAGAACGAACATGGCAGAAATTGTGAAATGAGGGCAGCTGAGCCAAAGCAAAGACACAACAAACCTGCTACGGGAATTCTCAGACAAAACAGAAGAAAATGTCACATGGGCATAAGCCCTGTGTGTGTGTGATGGCAAGAGCTGGAATGTGGGCAATCCCTGCGCCTGCCTCTCCATCTTTCCCACAGGTGGAGAGGGCTGAGAAGACTGGGTTACAATATTCAAGAGCAGATCTGATTCTCATCTAAGACTCTTCTCGCTCTGCAGATGCATCCTTGGCTTCCTTCCATCAGCTCTTCTCCTACCCACCTGCTCATGATACATTAGGGACACTCTGTGACCTTGAATGTGCAATAATTCATCCCAGAAACATTATCGCATCCCCCTATGAAGAATCAAAACTCTATAAATCAGGTCTGAAGGAGAAAGATAAATCATCAAACTCATACCAGGAGAAGAGCTTTGCAAAATGGGCTTTCAGCCTGACCCAGGGGAAGGACAAGGATGAAAGGCAGAGGAATGGAGGTCCCAGGGGACATCTTCCTCAATGTACAGTGTGGGCTTTGGAGTCTTACACACCTGAGTTCCCATCCAAGCTCTGCCACAAATGTGTTACATGACCTTGGATAAGCCATGCAAGCTCCTTGCCTCAGTTTCCCTAGAGATAATGTAGTCAAAGAGATTTGCATGTTGTAGGCCCTCAATAAAAGTAGAAATAAGAAAAGATTAAAAGGGTACTGCTATATGAAGAGACTACCAGGAATGGTTACCTCCCTCTGTCAACTCATGACCTGTCTCCTTTAAGAATGAAATGTCTGGAAGTTGACTGAGCAATTCACCCTTTAAATTAAGATGACTTTTGACCCAGGAAGAATAATAATTATTTTTCCCTGAACACTAACTGTACCGAATGCCACATATTGATTGGGGATTAGCAGGGTCAAAACAAGTCATGGGGGGTGAATTCTCCCCAAATGTCAAGGGGAATCAGTGAAGCATCACAGCAGCAGAGAAAAGGGGAAGGAGGAGGAGGGGTCAGCAGGGAAGACAAAAGGACGACAATCAATTACAATATCATAGATGAAATGTTTCCCAAGGCCCAGTCATGGCCCTGATTTGGCCATATGACTAACTTGCCCAAGAGCTACACTGGGGCATCAGATGGGATGGAGGGAAAATCGGTCCTCTCTCTTGCCCCTCAGTATTTCAGAGAAGCAGCAATGGCTCCCGTGGTCACACTTAGAGAAATGAAGCACCTTGGCCACCAGGTGATGACAGGGGGACCTGGGAGAGGTAAAGAAACTCTACTTTGGGACACACCAGGCAGGAGAGAATTCTGCCAAAATAGCAGCCCCTTACCTGCCTGCAATTCCTTCTGTAGGGAGCTCTGCCCCAGAAGTTGAGCCTGGAGCACTGGTCTAGGTGTTTAGGGATCACAATTGGTCATTGAACGCACATGAGGTTCTGAGTCCTGGGGACAAGTATGGAAGTTCTTGCAGATAGGACACAGTCCCAGGTGAGCCTCACTCAGGTCTGTAGTCCCAGCTTCAAGAGATTCAAAATCAAAAGCCTGTGGAAGAACAGGGACAGGCAGGAAACTTAAGTGAGTAAAGTGGACCTGAACGAGGGGTGAGCTGGGAGAACTCACCCCATCTATCTGAAGGAGGGAGCCATTCACAGCATCACTAGATTGTCCATGCAGGAATTGAGGCCTGATGGGGCCAGGTTCTCCTGATGTTCTAAGAGAAGCCCAAATCAGGAATGTACTGTAAAATCTTTTGATTTTTCAAAAGCCAGAAACTAGTTTAAAAGTGTTATATGGATATATAAAACTGTGCAGACCAAACAAAACATGATTGTTGGCCAGCTTCGCCTGAGGGCTCCAGTTTGCAACCAGCACTAGCTAGTACTTCCCTGTTTTTAAGGAAAATTGTGCTATCCTTTCTTTGGGAGGGCAAAAGCAAGGCTGTACCCTCTCAGTCTCTCGGACAGTCCTGAGCACAGGGCCAAGCCTAGAAGATGGAAGAGCTGGACAAGCATCCATCACTGCTGTGCAAGGTACACCCTCAAGGAAGCAGAAGCCAAAAAGGGGAACTTCAGACCCTAGTCCTGGTGCCTCATGTCACACCAACTCACACGACACGCCACCCCACACAATCCTATCTGTGTTCTGGCTGGGGTACATTATTAGAAGCAATGATTTACTAATGCCAGGTCCCAAATGGTCCACTTTGGGGGGTGGGGAATCTGGCCTACACCCAAATCCTCATGAATCTTCATGGAGACCCAGTGAAATGGGAAGTATTTAGTTTTTGTTTTTGTGCTGGAAAGGTACAGCAGATACATTTTGTTGTGCATGGTGTTTAAAAAGCCAAGTTGATTTACTAGCAAACATTAAGAGCTGAAAGATTTGACATCAAAATCTGCATTTCTGAGTTCTCTTACTCAGCTCTGGGGACACTGAGCTCACATTGCCACAAAAGGAGGTGACCAGCAGCCATCCCTTAAAGGACCATGTGTTCCCTGCTTCCTGTTGAACCACACCAGGCCTGGCCTGGTGAGCGTCGATTCTTGGCAGCTTTAGGTGACCAAAAGAATGATGTTCAGGGGTGAAAGGCTCAGAGGTCCATATGGAGACCCCAGGCTCTCCAATCTCCTGGATTTTGCCCTAGCTCTAATCTGGTAGCTGGAGTGGGACGGGCAAAGTTCAAGTCTGATCATGTTACTTCTTGGTTCAATACCACCCAGTACTCCCAGATCACTCAGGGGAAAAAGCAGTCCTCAGAAGAACACACAAAGTCTGAGACAACAGCCCCCATCCAAGTTGAGTATTCTCAGTCTTCTGCTTCTCCCCACTCCTGTCCCCCTAACCGTTCTGCTCCAGCCACATCAAACTCCTCACTGTTTTTGAGATGCACCATGCACGGTCCTGCCTCAGGGCCTTTGCACTTGTCATTCCCTCAACCTAGAGCACTCTTCCCCCAGTTACCTTGCTCATTCCTTCACCTCCTTCAAGTCAGGGCTAAAATGCCACCTTCTCAGGGAAGCTGGCTGCAGCCAGCCTACTCAAAATCATAGCTCTCTTTCCTCCTCCGCAGACCCTGTCACCTATCCGTTTTCATTTTTCTCCATTGTTCTTACCACCTCCGAATATATTTAAAAAGTTAGTTATGCATTCAGTTTATTATCTGTCCTCTTCTGGAACGTCCCATTACATTAAGGAGGAGATATATGTGTATTTTATTTACTCTATGTGTCATTACCTAGATCAGGCTTTGTGGGCCCTATCATCTCTGTCACAAGCACCAAATCAGCCATAGATGATACGTACACGAACAGATGTGGGTGTGATCCCGGTAATGCTTTACTTACAAAAATAGGCAGCAGCTGGAGTTGACCTGTGGGCCCCAACTTGCTAACCCTGAGTCTAGAACTGTGCCTATAGACACTAAGTATGCACTCAATGAATATTTGTTAAATAAATGCAGCAACTTTCACATCAGTCCCTTACATATATATAACAGCTTCTTTTTGCTAACTACTTGTTCCTTCATTTACTCTTCACAGCTATCCCATTTTTCAGATGGAGAAACCAAGGCTCAGAAAGGCAAAGGGAAATGTCCAATATCACAGAGTCTGGAAGGAGCAGAGCCAGGCGTCTGTCTGGCTCCAGAACAACCCAGCCTCCTGCAATTCCAGCTGACCCAGTGCTCAGCTTGCTTCCCCAGGCAGCAACTTCCATGGGCACAGAGGAAACGGGAACCTGCGGTGGGTCCTTATAGAGAATCTGGACATCCTGTCCCATGCATCCTCCAGAAACCACTCAAGGCTCCGGTGTAATTCCAGATGTCACTTTTTCTGCACCACAAAGTGGCCCCTTTGCTCCCCAAAGAGAAAAGCCCCTTCTCACTTGCAGATAACAGGATTCTGAAATGCAGGAGGCTGAAGGCACAGGGTCAGCAAGTAAGAGGGAAACAGTGACCCCTTGGCTTGCTGGGACTGTAATAATAGGTACATGGCAAGACAGAACAGCTAATCCTGAATTAGTTAAAGAAAAGAGTGACAGTCATTATTTAAGAGCTGGCAGTTGTAGGTGCCAATTATGCACCAGGGACTCATTCAGCACTTCACGTATATCATGTCTAATTCAAACAACAATCTGCACAGGAAGTGTATTTTTACTGCATTTCTATAGATGGGGAAACCCAGGTCCAGAGAGGTCACTTGCCCAGGATCACACAGCTCCTGTGTCACAGTCAGGATTTGAGCCCAGGTTTTATGCCTCTTCAGCATCAACATTAAAATCACATGCTTCAGCCCTGACCAGTGGAGCTAAGCTGGTTGAGCATCATCCTGCAAAGAGAAAGGTTGCCAGTTTGATTCCCAGTCAGGGTACATGCTTAGGATGCGGTCTGGTGCCCCACTGGGGTGTGTGCAAGAGGTAACCGATCAATGTTTCTCTCCTTCTCTTTCTCCTTCTCTTCTCTTCTCTCTCTAAAAAAATACATAAATAAAACCTTAAAAGAAAAAAAAAAAAAAAGCACATGCTCTGGAGTAAGCCAAGCCTTGTTCACAACCTTGGACAGGGGACCTCCATTCTCTGGGTCTCATTTTCTTTCGTGCAATAAGATACTAACAGTAGTACTTAATCCACAGGTTGTTGAGAAGATTCTCTATGTAAATCACTAAGCACAGTGGTTGACGCATAACGAGCACTCATTAATGCTGACTGCAGTTACCATTAGAACTATATGCTAGCACTGGGACTAGAACCAGTATGTACTGCCATCACTGCCAGCTTCTTCGCTCTGACTCTGAGAATCACAAGGTTCCCACCATCGGTGAGGGGCAAGTTGGATGTTGTCTACCATGATATTCTACTGCATCCACTTCAACACTCTGTCTCGCCCCATCTCCCCCAGTGTTATGAAGCTGTATTCTGTATAGGAAGGACACTCCCACAAAAGTCAAAGCCCCTGAAGACTATATGACCAGACAATGCCATCATAATGTAAGACTTTCCACCATCCAGTGGCCCATCCCATAAAGTGCCTGCTTGCTGTCTGGGCTGGAAGAGATAAGAACACTGTTCTAGGACTCAAGGGTCCTAGGTTCAAGGCCAGACCTAACACCAACTCACTGTGTGGTGTCGGGCGACTTTCTTCCACTCCCTGGGTCTTAGTTTCTCCCAATGTAACATAAAAGAGACAGTCTCTAAGGACCATTGTAGGGTTCTCTACAGGGATTCACTCACTCATCCATTGTTTTAATTTTTCATACATTCATTCAACACATACTTCTCAAGCACTTAGCACTAAGCATTTAGGGTACAAAACAGACCTAGTCCCTGTCTTTATGAAGTCAACCTTTTAGTGAGGGAGACAGAATATACATGAGAAAACATATATATAATTTCAGGGAATGATATGAGCCTTAGAGAAAAATAAAGCAGGGTAAGAATATAGGGAAGAGATAGAGGGGTTACTTTCAGACAGCTGTCAATAAAGGCCCCTCCGTGCCAGCGACATGCAGGGAGAGAGTTATCCATGAGAAGATCTGGTGGAAGAGAGTTCTAGATAGAAGGAACAGCATGTGCAAAAGCTGGGGTTGGGAACAAGCTTGGAGTCTGCATGGAATGTCAGAAGGTCGAGTTGGTAAAACTGGGCAGATGAAAGTGTTCTATACCTGATAAGGGTTCAGTAAATTAAACTTCCAAGAAAGGACTTGCCTTGACCCCAAGGAATCAGATTCAAGCATCATGAAAGGCCTTTGGGTATCTATTCAATTCAAAAATACCAAATGGGTGATTCCAACTCAACCCAAACATTGTCTCTGCCTGGAAAAACCCTTCCCACATTCTCTACATTTCCTACAATTCAGCCTGGGTGTCGGCCTTGCGCAGGGATCCTCCTCTGAACCCCCGTTCCCAGCTGGGCTGGGTGTCTTTGTCTGTGTTCCCATAGAAGCCTACATCTGTCACTTGCGACTATGGTAGATAATTATAGGTTTAAGCATTTTCTTCCTTCAATCATCTATAAGCTTCCTGATGGCTGGGACCATGTCTGGTTTGTCTCTGCATTCCCCATTATGTAACTCAAGCACTTACAGGTAGTAGGTGCTCAGTATGTAATCCAATTGGTTTCCATTGATTGAATGTCTACTATGAACTGGACCTGAGCTAATTTTAACTGCAATCTCTCATTTAATCCTCTCAACCACCCTAAGACCCACATGTTATTTTTTCCATTGCATAGATATGGAAACTGGGGCTCAGAGAAGTTAAGTGACTTGCTCAAAGTTACCCCGCTAATGCCTAGTGAAGTGGGGATTCAAATGCAAGTGTTCCTGACCCCGAAGTTTTACTCTCAACCACCTGAGCAGTGGGTCTCAAAATGTGGTCCCTGGGCCAGTAGCATCAGTGTCTCATTAGGGATGTAAATTCTCAGGCCCCTATCTCAGACCTTATGAATCAGAAACTCTCCCCGTATGGCTCAGCGATCTGTGTTTTCACAAGCTCTCCAGGGGATTCTGATGCCTGCTCAAGTTTAAGAACCACTGTGCTAGAGTTTACTGTCTAGCAGTATAAAGCCACTCAATATTTATTGAGTATTTACTAGGTGTCAAATAGTATGTTGAATGCTGGAAATAGTTGTCAGAAAAGGCCATCACCAGCTCCTGCCTTTACGGGTATAATGGTCCAGCTGTTTGTGTAATGAATGTTATACTCAATCATATTTGTAACCCCAAGGCTAGGACTCTCTAAATAAGGACTTCCTGGACCACAGTCCTTTGCCTTGATACATGGAGAATATTCCCAAAAGTGCAGACAAGCTGGAACAGTCCTATACAGGATGCTGGCAGCCCCCACCACTTTCTTTTTTGGTTTTCCTTCCCTAGACCGATGAGGTAGCTATACTCATATTTGAGAAACTGTAATTTGCCTTTTTCACCCATTGTCCCATTCCCCCATTTAATTAAGACACGTAACCTCTGTAGAATGTAGGGGATCAATCAATGCAGAAATGAAACAGTGAAGCTGAACCCTTCCCAGTATCCCTAGTTTATTTTGATAGCACGAAGACAAATTGTGAGCTAACAGGTTAGATGGTCTCCAAAGTAGAAATATGAATGGAAAACATTTTAAGTAGATGCCTGCCAGTCTCCTGAGAAACATGTTCCAAATATAAGGTGCTTGCAAGTATGGCCACAAACAACAACTGCGCAGAAAATTCTGCTCTTCCCTCTCACAGTTATCCCTGGGGCCCAGGAAGTATTTGACAAACCACTGAACCTACCAAGTTTGCTCTATCAAGTGGGGGGAAAATCTGATCACATCTAAAGAGAGAAGGAGGCAAGGATAAGGAAGGAATGTGTATTTACTGAGCACTTATTACATGCCAGGCACTATACTAGCTGCTTTACATATGTTATTGTTAATATTTCTGGCACTGTTACACAGCTAAATTAATATCTATTTTAGGAGAGGAAACCGGGACACAGAGATGTTAAGTGACTTAGCCAAGGACACACAGCTATTCGGGAGCAAAACTGAGATTCAACCCCAGTCATGCTGTTGACCACAAAGACCATGGCATTGTTGATTACACAAAATATTACTTCTTATTACACCCCAAGCAAAGCCTGCAAGCCAATTAGAAGACAGGTCCAGAAAAGTCCTTCACCAGGGCAAATATATTTCATCCCCAATTTCAAAAGTACGGATCTCATTTAATAGGGAAAACGGCATGTGTGGTGTTGACACTGAGACAAAATGAAATTAAAGTTGGCTTTCTCTCTGACTTTGAGAAAATATTCTGAGTATGTTTTCCTATTTTAGACACAGTTACAACCTGAGCAGTCAAAGTGAATTAGTTTGGGGGACTTTTTTTTTCCCCTCATTTTTGCCTAGTCATCTGTAAACAAGATCTATTAAAATAATTAAATGCAAATTCGGTAATTTCCGCAACATTTAACTCAAAAATAGCAGATTTTATAAGAATGGGTATATTTAGCACTAAATTGGCTCTTAGCTTACTTTTGTCTAATGGCCTATTTTAAAGTCGTCTTCCGAGGATGGGAAGTTTGGTTGCATGTTTTTTTCAACTGTTTCGTGCAGTTCCGAGGAGGGAAAAAAAAATCTCCTTACCCTCATCCGAAACCAGAGGAGCTCTTTGGGGAATCTGTCACATTTTACCTTTTCTCCTTTCTTGAGACAATGACAATCTTTTCTTTCCCAGAATCCTTTCTGCTGACACCTTGGCAAAGGACAAAGACAGAATGGAAAAGTACCAAGATACAGGGACCTGGGCAGCTTCCTCGTAATGAGAGACTTATGAATGGGCATGCCTTTAATGGGTGTGGCCTGGAGCTGGGCAAGGGAAAGGGAAAAGTCAGAGGGAAGAGGCAGGCGGAAGGAGGAGGGCAAGCCACACCTATTTAAATCCTTGGTGCCTCCCTCTTCTGCTGGAAGAAAAAATATCCGAGTCAGCGACAATTTCATCTGAACTCGTTTGCCCTCACACTATATATATCCCCCACAGTACCATGCTGTGTATGTATATGGAGAGGCCTGTCACAGTGGAGATACAAAGGGATAGAAAGGCTGCAGGAGGGAAAGGCAGAAAAATACCAAACTCCCAAGGAAATTCTCAAAGCACACCTTAGCCCCTGGGGAGAAAAGTCAAGGGTTGAATTGGAGTAATAGATACCCACAGAGAAATTGGAGTTACCCAGAGGCCAAACTTTCTCTGATTTATCATGTGCCTGCTCCCCCCCATCTCCCACATGCACAAGTCATACCGTGAATTTTAACAGTTAAGCCACTCTTTTCCATCCTTACCTGGAAATCATGACAGCTAGTGCTCCCAGATCCCTTCATATGTGGACCCTTTCCATCCCAAGTTATGAATTGTATCCAGAAATAGTCACGGGGAAACCATGTTCTGCTAACATTTATTACAAATTTCACCACCAGCATGCCAATGTATGCATTACTTGGTTAATATGGCCTAAAACCCTGCAAGATGAGTTTTATTAGCACTCTCACTTCACAGATGAAGAAAAGAGGCCTAGAGACAGAAAGCAACAGGATTAAGAGCACGCAGCAAGAGCAGAGTTGAGCTTGTCTGAACCCCTTTCTCACAGAGAGAGGCAGGCTCTACAACAGAAGTTTCTCCTGTCTGTGTCATCTTGTCATCTTGTCACCTGAGGTGGAGCTCAAGTTCCAGGCCAAGACCCAGAAAACAAGGGGTCCAGCCCAGCCCCCGAGCTAGCTGCCCCATGTTCCCCACCCTCTCCAGCCAGATCCAGGACTTGCTGTCCCCAGGGAAACCTCAAAGTTGCAGCCCTTTCATTCCCAGTTCTGTATTTCCACAAATGGTGCTTTGGTGTTAAAAAGAGCTAGGTTCATATTCCCATCTCTAGAATTCATTATAATTCATAATCTCTCCAAGCCTCGTTCTTAGAGAAGTAAAATCTTCCTTATAATGTGTGAAAATCAGCTTCTCTCCAGCTTCCACCCATTGGTCTTTGTTTTCCTCTCAGAGGACAAGCACACTTCTCTCTTGAGATACTCTTTTTCTTTTTCTCAATCCTGAAATACAAGGTATCCTAAATTTCATTCGAATCCATCCCCTTTCTCTATCTTCACCCGCACCCGCCCAGGACATCACAACCACCGCTTACCTATATAACCCAAGCATCCTCTGAAACTATTCTTGACTTCCTCCAGCCCAGCCTCAACTCCATTTTTCTGCACTCTGGATAATTTCCTTTGATTTGTCTTTGAATTCATCACCTCTCTCTGAAGCTATGTCTAATCTCCTGTTTAACTCTGATATCAAGTATTTTACTTCAGTGACGATATTCTTGATTCCTACAAATTTTAGTTGGCCTTTTAAAAATATTCCTCTTTTTTATCATATCCTGTGCTTTCATTGTTGTCTTTCATCCTTCTTTTATCTTTTTGATCATTTTCAACAAACTTATTTCGCAGTCTCTTCCAAATGGTTCTATTATTTCAGGTTCTTGCAGTGCTTCTTCTGCTTATTATGCCTGCTATATTTTCTTTATGTGAAATGACTAATCATGTGGCCTGTAATTTTTTTAAATTATGAGCTCATCTTTAACAGAGGTTCTTTATTCTGTTAATTCTTGTGAGCCAAGGGATATAGAAGTTACCCTACAAAGGGGTCCTGCTCTTCAGGTATTTCTTTGGCCCTAGAATTATCTTAATTCCTCACGTAAGAATTTCAACCACAGGTGGGTACACCCACACATGACACAGATTTGGCCTTTCACTTTCTCACTGGAGGTTTTCTCTTTTCAACCTTGAACCCTGGGAGGTAACAACCTTGCTTGAACATGTGAACAGAGATTTTCTAGCCTTTTAATAAAGAAGGCAGGATTCTAGCCTTATGTGGGAGTGTCCGTTGCACCTATATATTAATATTGACATTAATAATAGATTTATATAAAATATACTATATATTATAAATATTTCCAATAACTCTATATCTTTTTTAAAAAGCTGATGGCTATGTGAGTTGAGTTTGCCATATTGCTAAGTATATTCCCCCTATATAAAAACTACCAAAATGATAAAACACAAATCTTATCTTGTTACCCTACACACACACACACACACACACACACACACACACACACACAACCTCCTTCCTCACACCCTCTCCTGCGTACCTTCGTTTAATGTCTTCCTCTTGACTAAGGAGCCAAATTTCCATCCTCACCTCTCAGCAAACCTATTCTCACTCATGTCTCCAGCCACCCTGGTCTTACCCAAACAAACGGGTCTCAAACAGACCTTCCCACCTTGGAGATCACGCAGCTGTTCCCTCTGCCTGGAATATTCTTTCATCCCCTCCTCAACCCTCATTCCTAGTTCATTTTTCTTTATTCTTTAGATCTCAATTTAAACATCACTCATACAGAGAAAGGCTTTCTAGTCCCAAACTAGGTCAGGTCATGTGGTTATACGTTCACACAGTACCCTGAACACCTTCATAGCACTTAACACAACTGTCACTTTAATTGCATAAACAGTAGTTTATTTTTTGTCCTTCCCACTAGAGTGTAAGTTCCACAAGGAAGAACCCATCTGCACTGGGCACTGCAGCCCCCACTGTCCAGCACAATAAATATTTGTCAAATAAGTGTGAGTGCCCTGAGGCCAGCCCTCTCTGTCGCCCATATTAACATGCACCTGAGCTCCCTTCATTTTCCCACAAGCCTCTTCTGAAGCAAGAGCACCGTTTTCAGGGAGGCTTATTTGGCACACAATCAAAATTTGTTTCTAAGCAGCAGGGGGTCATTGAGTTCATGGGAACATATTTCTACAAAGCAACAGCAGCTTCCCGAGTTGCCTGTTTTCCACAAGAAGCAGCCGAATGAGAACTGCTCGTTTGAGGACGGATGTGTTTGTACAGTCTTGGGTCTTGGGTCGGCCCTACTCTCTATATGAATTTGCGTCATCTGGTCTTTTCTGGCCTCAGTTTCCTTGTTTTTCAAAATAAAGGAACTGGTCCAGATAACCTATAAGACAATGTTCTGCTTTTTCGAGAAAACTGATGGTGGGAATAACCTCATTGTAGGAGGCAAGAAGTTTCTGTCTCTGCTCCTCCTCCAATGCCTACTGGCAGTGGGGGCTTGAGGAAGTCACCTGATCTCTCCACTTCAGTGCCCGTATCTATAAATTAAAGTTATCCATAAGCTTTATTCCCCCAACTTTTGTCATAATATTTATCCAGCATGGTGGAATGGTTGCCATTGGTGCCCTGCCCAGATGACCTTCTACCAGGAAGGGTCCCCACCCCTCACATGCTGTGAATGATAGTTGCTAATGACTCACACTCACCCTCCTCCATGGAAAATTGGCTCCAGCTAAATGGAGCTGTCTCACCTATAAGGATATACAAGGTCTATCAGGGAAAAGTCCAGCCATTGTTAATATAATGAGAACAGTTTGTGTGACATTTATGTGACCTGGCAGCCAAAGAGAGTGGACTAGAATGTGCATGTGTGAACAATGACAACTTCACTGTACTAGTCAGTGGGAGTAGTAGATGCCATTGAGTGAGCATGTGTATACTGTGGGCATCACACTGAAAATGACTGAGTGAGCAGAGCAATAAATCTACATCAAATTTTGAACACTCTTCCATGGAAACTATTTGGATGATTCAGAAGGCCACAGCTATGGGCAGCTGGTGACTGGCAGCTTCATCCCAACAACATGCCCACTCATACATCACATCTCATGCAGAGCTTTTTGGCAAAATATCAAATCACCCAGGTGACTCAGCCCCACTACAGTCCAGATTTGGCACCCTGCAACTTTTGGCTTTTCCCGAAACTAAAATCACCTTGGAAAAGAAAGAGATTTCAGACCATCAGTGAGATTCAGGAAAATATGACAGGGCAGCTGATGATGACTGGGATAACTATGTGAGGTCCCAAGGTGCCTACTTTGAAAGGGACTGAGGTGTCATCGTCCTATGCCCAATGTTTCTTGTATCTTGTATCTTCTCCAATAAATGTCTCTATTTTTCCTATTACATGCTGGATACCTTCTGGACAGACCTCATACCACCTAGCCCCTTGGAGCAGCCTACAGTCAATGACTGCACAACATAGGAGCACAGCAAGCCAGACCCCTGCCTCAAAAGTGGAATCAGCTATGTGATTCCATTGATCCCCAGGGGATCAGACTGAAGACCAGCTGAGACAACCACATCCTTGCTGAGCTCTTCCCTCTACACCCTTCTTGTGCATACCCTTCTCTGGAAAGCACTGCTTGAAATCCCTTGCATGAAAGTCCCCACCTCAGACTCTGCTTCTAGGGAACCCAACCTAAGAAACGAAGTAAGACACTGTTGTTTTGCATGCATCATTGCATGTAATGCCTACAGCAGTCTTCAGAATAACCCAGTCATATGACCACTGCAGAGATGAGGCATGAGACCAAGAGAATGAGCAACTTGTCCAAGTCTTGGCATATCCCTATCCTGTTCTGTCACCATCCCCATGGAGTAGCTACCTTGGAAGCAAGGAAAGCCAGAAAAGGAGAAATAGTGTCCACGTCTCAGGTTACAGCCTTGCCAGCCAACAAGTGGCCCAACTGTTGGCTGCCCAACTGTTGGCTGCCTGCCCCTGAATCCTTCAGCACTGAGGAAGCTCAGGCCCTCCTGGCACATTAGTTCTGAGCCAGGTACATATACATACACCCTTGCCAGAGTTGTTAAGGAGGTGAAACTCCAAACAAAGCTGGTAGAGTAATCCAGTAGAAAAGTTGACCCAACCAATTTCCACATCCAGAGGTGATGAAAGAGGTGATGAACTCCTTTTGCAAGTGAAGGATTTTTGTCTAAAACCTGCACTTTGATAACCTCTGCATATGATGGACTTGCCATCTTTTCCTTATTCCCATTTTATTTAAGGAATGGTTTTACAGAAACAGACTTTAGCCCCTCATCTATCCACTCATGCATGTACAAACTACCTTTGCAAAGAATATTTTTTTAATTCCCCCCTCATTATCCATTCTTCCTTCTCCTTTCAATCATACCCTGGTTCCCATTTGGGAAATTTACCTCCACTCCAATTCAACCATGTTGTTTGGGCGGGTCTGATCATTCCCTCTGCTCTAAGGGTTGGTCCTAACAGCATCCCCCAAACCAATGATCGGTTCAGAGATGAGAGCCCCATGACCCAGTTCTGGCCAATGAGAAAGAGCAAACCCCAGGACTTGAGTAGGGGGTCTCTTTTTCTTTGAATAGTGTGGGCTGAAGATGAAAAGTCTGCAGCTGCTGCAGATAATCCACAAACAGGTGCCTGAGGAAGAAGCTGTTATTGTGAAAGGCAAAGTGAGAGGAAATTAGGTCTTCAACCTTCCAGATCAAGCCCCACCTAAATTATTGCCTTAGCCAGTAAGTGGCAGAAGTTGTTTAAGCCAGTGTAATCTGTGGTTTCCTTTTGTGTACAATGCAAAAAATCTGAAATGATATGTATCTACTCTGTTCTCAAGGGAGTTAAACACTTCTGGTTAATATCTCACCCCTGCTTCAAAGAAATCACCCCTACACATTCCCTGTTCCCTTTTCTCCCCCTTGCAATTTTCTGTTGTTGTTGTCCTTGGAAATTACCAATAAATTGTCAGTAACTCCTCAAAATATCTAAATATTGAAAAGATATTTAGTGCAATTCCTGTTTCTATTGATAATTGCAATTCTGAACCTAGATGATGGGCAGTAAATGGTGTCACCCCAACCTCTTTCTAATCTAGTTGATCACTGGAGGCATCTTGAGTGCCAGGTTAAGAAATACTCTGATGCCATGGCTGATGTGGCACAGTTGGTTGGATGTCATCCCACGAATCAAAAGATCGCTGGTTCAATTCCCAGTCAGGGCACATGCCTGGGCTGCGGGACATGAGAAGCAACCAACTGATGTTTCTCTCATACATCAATGTTTCTCTCCCTCTCTCTTTCTCCCTTCCCCACTCTCTGAAAATAAATAAATAAAATATTTAAGAAAAGAAAAGAAATACTCTGAAATGCCATCCTGCCCAGAAGAAATGCTGTGATTACCTGGTGATACACATCATACATATAGTAATTGGGGGCTGAGGGGCGAGATTGCACTAACTGGCCACCTCGGATCAAAACCATACCTCGAAGGCCTGTTGCAATGCCTAACTTTCCTTGCAGCCAGAAAGTCCTTCCTCATGTTCTGCCTAAATAATTCATATTGCAATTTCAGTCCAGCTTTCCTCAGCCTGTTCACAGTGGCCGTGAGGACTGGCTTGTCAGCCTCATCTGATCCTATTATATTCATGATAAAAGTGCTGTAAAGTTGTCTTTCCTTTCTCTTCTTCCTTTGCTAAATGATCTCTTCCCACAGCTTTGGATCTAAATTTGGATGAGGCACTCCCTCCTCATATACAATGATTCCCAACCCCAGATCACTAAGAGACTCTCCCTCTGGGGATCACATTTTCTGTCCATTCTTGGGTACAGCAAACATTCCCTGAATTAAATAAAACCAGACCAGGAATGGTCTTGAAAATCCTCATCCTCCAAAATCTAGTGACTCCCTTCTCCCACAGCATGTCTATTTTACATCTCCAGAGATAGTCAATACATGGATAAATTGGACATTAATTAATCACTGAGAGGCACTGACTGGAATTCTGGTAAGTGACAACTAAAGAAAATGAGGTTCCACTCATACAAATGAGAACGGAGCTATTATTGCGAAAAGCTAAAGTGAGAGGAAATCAGAACATTAAGCCGCCAGATCACACTCCACCTGAATTAAGCATCATCTTTGACATTCCTGGCTTTAGTCAGTAAGTTGCATAAATTGTTTAAGCCTGAGTGATTTGTGTTTTCTTTTGTGTGCAATGCAAAAAAAAAAAAAAAAAACAAAAAAAAAAAACTTTTAAAAAACATTTCTACTAAATTTATTGGGGTTACATTGGTTAATAAAGTTATACGGGTTTCAAATGTACAATTCTATAATACATCATTTGCACAAAAAATCTTAAATGATAGGTAATCTACTCTGGGCATTTGCATCCCCATCATTTCTGCTCTTCTTTTAGGAAATTTCTTTTCCCTTGATGGCTGAGCTCTCGGTGAAATTGTAAATGATCATGTGTCACTTTCTCCTGTTCAGCCGACGGGCAGACACAAGAGCCAAGCTAAACCAATGAGACTCTTTCTGGGACCTCAACCCTCAAATGGAACAAAACAAGGTCGAGATAAGGGTTGGAGCTGATCAAGTGACGCTGTCTAGACAAGACTGTCCAATTGTCCTGCTTCCTTCACACCTGGATTCCTGGGGTCCGGGTTCCCTAGCCTTCCCTTCTCTTATCCATTCCCTGTGTTATTTCACTTACATTAGCTGAGGCTGCTTTCTGCTGCTTGTGTCAGTGAACACTAATATGTAGTGTTTACACTCCAAAAAGGTGTTTCCTGGATTTTTAAAACCTTAATTACATATTAAAAATAACCATTTCACACCTGCACTGGCAGGACATAACCATTTTGGCCTGGGAATCAAAGGCCAAGATTCACCATGTATAAACCAAATAATAGGATGACAATGGAATTTTTGTCTAGGAACCGGAGTAATTTGAAATGACTTTTGTAATGTTGATCTAAAGTCTCATAAATAACTAGGGAAACCAAGGGGTAAGCAGATGCCATCAAAGTGAGTGAGCACTGTCAGGAGAAAGTTGATCTTTCAGAAGAAATGAAAGATCATTGATTTATGGGGTGGTGTGATTGGCACAAGAGTCCTCCACTTGGTAAAGCACTTTTGCAAACAATCAAGTGGAATTTACTATTTGCACAGTGCCAATCACTTAACAGAAGAATGGGTTTCATGTTGTCTTTTTTAATGACCTACCTTTTTCTCTGTGTTACTTTAGTGCATCATCCTTGAATGCTAATAATGATAACGTGCACCTTACCTCTAAACATGAGGAACTTCCCATCTTTTTCTTATCCCCATTTTAAGGGATGACTTTTAGGAGACAGAACTCAGCCCCTCATCTATCCACCCACATATGTACAAACTACTATTGCGGAGAATATTTTTTATTGCCTCCTCAGTTTTCATCCTTCCTTCGCCTTTCAATCATGCCCTCCTTCGCATTTGGGAAATTTACCTCACTCCATTCTCAGCCACATCATTTAGGTAGATCTGATCTTTCCCTCTGCTCTAAGAATTGACCTTAATAGTATCCTCCAACCAGTGATTGGTTTAGAGATGAATATGTATCCAGTTCTGGCCAACAAGAAAGAGCAAATTCCAAGCCTTGAGTAGGGAGTCCCTGAAGAAATACTGTATTTTCTTTTCTCTGAATAGTATGGGCTGAAGATGAAAAGTCTGCAGCTGCTGCAGCTGCTTTTTGGACCAAAAGAAAAGAGCACAGAGCTATTGGTAACCCACAAAGAGGTGACTGAGGTGGAGCTGTTACTGTGGAAAGGCAAAGTGAAACACCACACTCAGTACTTTACCTGAATTACCTGAATTCTTTCTCACAAGACTCCACAAGGTGGGATCTAGCATCAACCATGGTTTCCAGATGAAAACATGGAAGCTTAGTGAGAAGTAATTCCAAGTGTGCAAATCTTATAACGTACACAGCTGGAATCCAGACCCTATATCATCAACCTTGTATCCTCAATAGCATGGCATTTATTGAGTGTCCTCTATGTGCCAGGAGCTGTGCTGGGCATTTCACAGAGGTTCTATGTCACACTGAATCTCCATCACTATCATCTGAGGTAGGTTTTATTACCCCCACTGTACAGAAGAGGAAGCTGAGGCTCAGAGAGATTGAGTAACTTGCACAAAGTCATTTCATTCAGCTGGATTCAAACTCAGGCTGTACTTCTCCAGAGAGGCATACAGATGACCAATAGACATATGAAAAGATGCTCAATGTCACTAATCATCAAAGAAAAGCAAATTAAAACCACAATGAGATATCATCTCATACCTAGCAGAATGGCTATCATCAATAAATCAATAAACAGCAAATGTTGGTGAGGATGTGGAGAAGGGGAACCCTTTTGCACTGTTGGTGGGAATGCACATTGGTGCAGCCACTGTGGAAAACAGTATCAAGTTACTTCAAAAAATTAAAAGTGAAACTGCCTTATGACCCAGTGATTCCACTTCTAGATAGTTATCTAAAGAAACCAAAACACTAATTTGATAGAATATATACACCCTGTCTTTGTTGCAGTATTATTTACAATAGCCAAGATATGGGATAACCCAAGTTCCCATCAATAGATGAGTGGATGAAAAAGCTGTGGTATATTTACACAATGGAACACTACTCTGCCATAAAAAATAATGAAGTGTTGCAGACCTAGAGGGTATTATGCTAAGTGAAATGAGTCAGACAGAGAAAGACAAATACTATATGATTTCACTTATATGTGGAATCTAAAGAACAAAATAAACAAACAAAATTGAAACAGACTTATAGACACAGAGATCAAACTGATGGTTGCCAGAGGAGAGGAGGTCTGGGGGATTGGGTGAAAGTGGTGAAGGGATGAAGAAGAACAAATTGGCAGTTACAGAACAGTCACAGGGATGTAAAATACAGCACAGGGAATGTAGTCAGTAATATTGTAATAACTACATATGGTGTCAGGTGAGTGTTGCAAATACCAAGTGGAAACTTTGTAAAGTATTTGATTGTCTAATCACTATGCTGCACAACTGAAACTAATACAAAATAATACTGCAGGTAAACTGTAATTGAAAAAAGAACAAATAAATTTAAGAATAAAAACAAACAAATCTCAGACTATCTGGTTACCGTGGATTCCTAGCTCTTAACCACACTGTTATGCCTCCTCTAAAGAAAGTTAGACATGCCCTACCCCTTTATCCTCCTAATTAACTTCAAAAGAGTTTCTGAAGAATTTGAACACCCACTTCTCCAACCTCCAGTGTCTAGTACTAAGTTTCCCATCCTTTAGAATCCCCATCACTGAGTTGCTGCAGAATTAAATGAGTTGCTATATAATCTATTACCCACTTAGAACAGTGCCTGACAGTAAGTGCTCTATATGCATTTGCTATTTTTCTTTCTTATCATTATTATTATTTAAGAGAATCAAACGAGCTCCTGTTTTCACTCCAATTTTTTATGTGTTCATTACAACCAGTACAGTTTTATTCAATAAAACAGGTCCCCTGGGATTTCTGTTGTTATGCTTCTATTTATCTTCCTTGGTTTCTTTTTACTCATTTTGCCACATTTTCTATGATTGTATTATAATTTGTTGTGTGTCCTTATTGATAATCAAAACAAGGAATATGTGTGTATGTGTACACACACATATCAGATACTCATGTATATGAGAGTATACACACACGCATCAGATTTTCCTTCATGTAAACTGGACTTTCTGCTCCCATTTGATCCAAACTGACTAAGACCAGCTATAATTAGAAGTGGTAGCAGTGAGAAAGAGAAAGGTGAGATACTCAGACTTCCCCAGCAAGTCCTCATGCCAAATTTTTTTGTCTGGTGTCTACCCAAAGCTGACATGCCATGTCCCCAGGCATAGGTGGACACACTATGCCTCCTCACACAACCAAAATTAAGGACAACAAAGATTTAGAAACAATAAAACAACCAGAACTGATAGAACATTGAACTGTACAGAAGTCTGACAACCATTCATCCACAACGGTAAGAGGGGCGAAGTCACTGCAGGAAAAACTGGAGGTTGGTGGACCCGGGAGTGCAGGCAAAGGCTGGCAGACCCGAGGCACACAGGTGGCAGCTAGTGGACCCTGGGCATGGGGTGGCAATGGCAGACCCAGTGAGGCCTCGCAAGGTGTCTGGCTGACCGGGTGGTCCCACATTTGCATGCAGATAATCCAGGCAAAAATGGGGAGTGAGACGGACCTCACAACCCAGGGCCCCAGCACCAGGAAATAAAACTAAAAACACTGACTGAAAACACTTGTGGGGGTTGAAGTGACAGGAGAGACTCCTGACAGGAGAGACTCCCAGCCTCACAGGAGAGTTTGTTGGAGAGACCCACAGGGTCCTAGAACATACACAAGCCACCCACATGGAAATCAGCACGAGAAGGGCCCAATTTGCTTGGGGAAAGCAGTAGAAGGAACTGAAATCCTAGAGAGAGCGGAGCAAGCACCATTGTTCCCTCTCGAACCCCGCCCCCACATACAGCATCACAACCCAGCCACTGGGCTGCCCTGCCCTGGGGAACACTTAAGGCTCCAACCCTCATATGTAACAGCCACTACCAGAGCAAAAAAAAAAAAAAACAAAGCAAAACAAAAATGGCTCAAACAAGAGAACAGATCAAAGCCCCAGAGCCAATTCATCTAAGCAACCAAGAGATAGACAACCTATCAGATGCACAGTTCAAAGCATCTGATAGGTCATCAGGATGCTCACAGAATTGGTTGATTTTTTTTTTATTTTTTTTAAGATTTTTTTTTTTTTATTTGTCTTTAGAGGGGTAGGGGAGAGGGAGAGAAATAACAATGTACGGTTGCCTCTTGTGTGTCCCCTGCTGGGAACTGGCCTGCAACCCAGGCATGTGCCCTGACTGGGAATCAAACCACGATCCTCTGGTTCGCAGGCCCGAGCTCAATCCACTGAGCTACACCAGCCAGGGCGAATTGGTTGATTTTGGTCACAAATTAGATGAACAAATGAAGGCTACACTAAGTGAAATGAAGGAAAACGCACGGGGAACCAATAGTGATGGGAGAAAAACTGGGACTCAAATCAATGGAGTGGACCAGAAGGAAGAAAGAAACAAACAAACAGAAAAGAATGAAGAAACAAGGATTCAAAAAAATGAGGAGAGGCTTAGGAACCTCCGGGACATCTTTAAGTGTCCCAACATCTGAATTATAGGAGTACCAGAAGGGGAAGAGGAAGAACAACAAGTGGAAAAGTTATTTGAACAAATAATAAAGGAGAACTTCCCCAATCTGGCAAAGGAAATAGACTTCCAGGAAGTCCAGGAAGCTCGGAGAGTCCCAAAGAAGTTGGACCCAAGGAGGAACACACCAAGGTACATCATAATTACATTAGTCAAGATTAAAATGAAGAAGAGAATTCTAGAAGCAGCAAGGGATAAGGGGATACTCACCTACAAAGGAGTTCCCATCAGACTGTCAGCTGATTTCTCAAAAGAGACCTTACAGGCAAGAAGGGGCTGGAAAGAAGTATTCTAAGTCATGAAAGTCAAGTACCTCCATCCAAGATTGCTCTAACCAGCGAAGCTGTCATTTAGAATGGAAGGAAAGATAAAGTGCTTCTCAGATAAGGTCGAGTTAAAGGAGTTCATCATCACCAAGGCCTTATTATATGAAATGTTAAAGGGATTTATCTAAGAAAAAGAAGATAAAAAAATATGACAGTAAAAAGACAGCAAATTCACCGATATTAACAACCACACCTAAAACAAAAGGAAACTAAGCAAACCACTAGAACAGGAACAGAAACACAGAAATCGAGATCACGTGGAGGGTTAGCAACAGGGGAGTAGGAGGAGGAGAGAGGGGGAAAAGGTACAGAGAATAAGTAGCATAGACGGTGGGTACAAAATAGACAAAATAGACAAGAATAGGGTGGGAAATGTAGAAGCTAAAGAACTTAGGACACATGGATGTGAACTAAAGCGGGGGAATGTGGGTGGGAGGGGGTGTGCAGGGTGGAGGGGAATGATGGGGGAGAAATGGGACAACTGTAATAGCATAATCAATAAAATATATTTAAAAAAATTCTTCTGGAATGGCTGCCTTTTGTCAGGCTGGTGTGGGGAGGGGGACAGAGGGGAACTCCTACTTCTCAGGTGGGTAAAGAAAGTGTAGTAGAGGCCTTTGGGGGTGTTTCCCCATTACCTGCCTTCCTAAGCACTCATTTCCCCACACATGAAAAATAGGTCTCCACTGTCATTTGTATATTATGCAAGCCCTACCTACTTTCTGGCCATTCCTGATTGGACCAGAGACAATCACCTGACTCAAGTTGGGCCAATCAGATTCTCTCTTTTGAAAATTTTAAATTGGTGGTTCAAAATTTGAAATCTGAAATCTTGATTCAGGTTGGTGTTGGAACTAAGACCAAGTAATGTGGGGCACGGGGTTGAGGGGGTCATGAGTTCAATTTTCAGGGGGTTATCTCTTGCCATGTGGATAAAGTAGAAAAAGCAGGTATGGACATAGAAGAAATTTAAAAAAAAAAAGATTTTTTAAAAATGGAGGAAGCTAAAGTAGAGGAAACAGAGAGAAATAAAGTCAACTGCTGAACAAACCTGTTCATATAGAGAGAAAGACAGAATAACGGTCTGAGTTCTGAGGGGTTTCCAGCTCCTGGCCCTGGACCTCAGGAAGCTGGGCTATAATTCTGCCCCGGGAGTCTGACACTCCTGAGTCTTTCCAATCAATAAGCTCTATTTGCTTGAGTGGGCTTCTGCTTCTTGCCTCAAAACCAGTAGCAACTAAGAACAACTGTCACCTATACTAAGAGCTAGTGAATATTTTCACAATTTAATTCATGAAAATGACCCTAAAGGTGGCTTATTCACTAATTCAACGAATATTTACTGAGGGCCTACTATGTGCCAAGCACCATGACAGGCATTCAGGATACAGTGTCAAATGCACTAGAGACAGCCATTCATCTGTGGAAATGACAATCAAGTAGATTTTTGGAAAAGAATGGAGGGAAAGGAAGGAAACCAATGTGTCCAAGATGCTATTGCTAATGCCCCATAATGAATTCTCAAGAAGCCCATTCAGCCTTCTACAGAAGCAACAGACAAGCCTTGGAGCCACAGGGATGTAGGTAGGGGAGAATGGACAAATGAGAAAAGAATTGAATGAAGGTGTGCAGAACTGGGCGTTAGTCTTGATTTAACTACTCACAAGCTGTTTGACCTTAAAACAAGTCGGCAAACCTCAATGTTGTTTTACACCTCTAGAATGGTAGAGGTAGGGGTGCGTGTGTTAGGAAGAGGGTTTAATTAGAAGGCAATGAGATTAACAGGGCATATCATACATAACTTTATACTCTGGTGCCTGAAACAGAGGTGATCAGATTTACAATGTTTGCTGAGACCCAGTAGCACCTTAGAAAGAACACAAGATCTGAAGTCAGACCAGTAGTTCTCAAATGAGGGGGTGGGAGAAGTGATTTTGCTCCCAAGGGACAGTTGGCAATATCTGGAGACATTCTGGGTTGTCACAATTGGGATGGAGGGGGGAAGGAGTGCTACTAAAATTTAATGGGTAGAGGCCAGAGTTGTTGCTACCATCCTACAACACCCAAGAGAGCCCCCACAACACAGAATAAGCTGGCCCAAAATATCAATAGTACTGAGGAATGCTGAGTTAAACAAATCCTGGTTCTGCCTTACCAGCTGTGTGACCTTTGGCAGGCTACATTTTCCTTGGGCCTTATTTCATCTTCTATAGAATGGGAATCAATACCTTCAGTGTGGAGCTTTTATGAGAGTTAACTAAGATAATATACACCTTGCATAAAGGAGACAATCAAAGCTATCAACTAAAAGGGCTGCTCCTGCTCAGCATCTCCAGAAACTCCCAGCCTGTTTTCAGAACCAAAAGGATCCCTGGGGAGCCCTCAGCCTTAGCTGATTCTTCTCCCAGCCCAGCCCAGCCCAGCAAGTTTCCCCATCTCCCTGTTTCTTGTGGGCACCTGAGCACCATGGATTCAAAAGACCTTCCCAAGGGTTCAAGCCATGAGGACATCCATGCTCAGGATCCTTGGCTGCAGGACCTGGGAGGCCAGGCAAGAATGTCTTACCATGCAGTCCCTCTCTCTCCAGAGGGGCTGACACCCAGTGCTGGAGATCAGAACATAGTGAACAATGAAAACTTCTCCAGTGTGTAATTAGGTGTCATTTTGACTTCATGCCACCATCCAACCACAAGATTAGGAAATTTCCACACCCCTGCTCTGCTTCCTTGGTGGTCCTGCCCCAAGACGTGGATCAGACAGTGGATCCTCGTGCCTGACAGCTTTGTTATCCTCTCACCCAGGCCCTGAAGCTTGTGCAGTGTGCCAGAGCATGCTGTGCTACAGGACAGAGGTCGGGTCCTAGATGGGTGCATGGCTCTCTACCATAAACCTGGGTCTCTTTCTTCACCTGCCAAGTCAGAGAAGCAGAGAAAACTCACGACAAAAACAAAAATAATGATGATAACAATAAAAAGAACAATGTTCCTGCAAGTGTAGCAAGCTGGCTATAGAAGGATGGCTCTCATTTGGCTTGGCATGGCCAGGCAGGGAAGAAAAGACAAAAGGTATTTACTCACAATATAACACTCCTCAAGGCTAAATGCTCTCAATTGTTAGTGTGCATAAAAATCACCAGAGAAGCCTGTTAAAAAATATGCATCCTTAGGCTGACCTTGACTGGGTGGACAAGGGCTGAGGTTTACGTAATTGCACATGTGGAGAGGCACGGTTCTGAGCAAGGGGTTCTCAAATTCTGTGCGCACCAGAATCACCTGGAAGCCTTTGTGTTAGTCTCCTGTGGCTAACAGGTCATCACAACAGATGACCCCAAACTGGGCGGTTTAAAACAGAAACTTACTTCCTCATAGTCCTGGAGGCCAGAAGTCTGAAATCAAGGTGCCTGCAGCCTTGGGGCCTTCTGAAGGCTCCCAGAGAGAATTCATCCCATGCTTCCCTCCAACCTCCTGGGGAATGCCAACAATCTTTGACATTCCTTGGTTTATCCATCCAATCTAAGCCTGTATCCATATGTCACTGGATTTGGGGCTCATCATAATGCAGGATAATCTCATTTCACAAACTTTACCTTAATTACATCTGCAACTGCCTTTTTCAAAATAAGATCGCATTCACAGGTTCCATGTGGACATGTCTTCTGAAGGGCCGCCAGTCGATACAGACTGCTGGACCTCAACCCCAGAATTTACATTTCTAACAAGTTCCCAAGTGATGCTAATGCTTCTGGTCCAGTGACCACAGTTTGACGACTGCTGCCTTTGGCAAAAACTTCACATCCAAGCGATCTGATGTTCTGATTTAACAAGTCAGGTGTCTACATGGAACAGAACTATGAAAGATGGCAGACTTTTTGCCCCTGTCTTTCACCTTTTCTCACCTAATAAGTCTCTGCCTTGATTCCCCGGTAACCCCAATCAATCTTCAGGAAGCAATAAGGCCTATGATATAAAAAGGAGGGGTTGAGCTTAGCCAGACCTGGCTTTGCATCTTGCCAGCTATATGAGTTTGGATAAACCATTTTATCTTTCTGACCTTTAGTTTCCTCCTCTGTAAAATGGGAATAAGAATCTTGACTGGCCTCGTCATAGTTTTCAAGAGAATTGAATAGACTGTATGTGTAAATGTAGCTGTCAGCAGAGGCAGCTAGTAGTTAAGGAAAGAGAAGGGAGCTAGACTGACTGGGCCTGATCGAGTCTGGAAGTTAAACTTAATGAGACTTAAACCTGTAAGTTACAGCTTTAGACATCCCAGGGGATAGCTGAATCCCCACCAAGCAGATCAACATTTCTCTGTCCCCTCTTGTAGGGAGGAAGGACCAGCTACCAATCTCCCAGGGTACAAGCAATCCGTTCCCCCAGACTATGGTAGGGGAGGAATAAACAATACAGGGGAATGTCCTCTGCTGGAGGCACATGCAATGGGAGCCCAGATGATGTCTATCCTGGGAAAATAATTGGATTGGATGAGGACATGAAACCCTGGAAGATCTAGGAAAGGGATTGGGTAGGAAGAGGAACCAACACATGCCTGCAAAGATCCAGGAAAGAGATTGGTTAGTTTGAAAGAAAGCTTACCCCTTCCCAAGCCTAAGGTGATACAATCAAAGTTTAACAGAGGCCCATCTGAGTAGCACAAGTTGACCGGTTCCTTTGTTCACTTGCGCTCGCTCTCTCTCTCTCTCTCTCTCACAGCGCTGTGGGCCTGGCAAGCACAAGGCTCCAAGCACCGCTCCAAGTGTGGGCCTGGACTCAGCAGCACAGCATGGGGTAAAGTGCAGCTGGGAACAGAGACTAAGCTGGACTAAGCTTTGGCATGGACTAAACTGAACTATAGCAGCTTCAGACACCCTGCCGATGCTGGGTGACCGCACAACATCTGTGAACCCTGGCCGCTCTGGGCTTGGTGAAGACAGGGCTGCACTTCTTCCACAGCAGCACAGAGCTAAGTTGCCTGGTCGTGGGTTAGACACTGGGCATCTGGAGACAGTCCTTTGTTTTCACCTCAGTAAACCTGACCACTACACTTCCTCCCCGCATGTGCGGGACCCCAAAATGCTTTTCTTGCGACTCCGTTAGGAGAGCCCTATTTTCCACTGGCTACATAGCTATTGCTGCAGCTAAAAATCTCAGTACGATGGGGGCATGGTAACAAAAAAGACTCTGGCTCTCATTTCGTCATGTGATGACTGAAAGGCAGTATGTCCCGCCCCATTACTTCCTCTCCCAGCCTCGTAGATCCCCCTGAATTCCTCCCCTCCCACAAAGCCACTGCCCAGCCATGGTCTCAGAAGTGATGAGGACATGCTTCATTAGCTTTGATCTTATTGACTTACCTGCATTGGGTCCTGGATTTGCTTCTAGCCACTGCTTTGCAACATCATTGAACCAGCTTTGACACTTTTAGGACACTGGGGAGATGGCTGGGCCATTCAACTGCCAGCTAGGAGACGGACGGGCACTCAAGCTTTCAGAAGGAACTGAGCTGGAACCAGGGAGGAGAATCATCTAATGCCCAGGGACTACAGAGAAGCAGAGCTCTCGCTGGCATCCCTGCCCGAGAGGTTAAGCAGCGGGGAGGCCTCGTGCAATTCAGGAGGATTTCTGGTGTCAGGTAGGCCTGGGTTCAAACTAGGGCTGCAGCCCTAGCTACCTGTGTCAACTCCAGCAATTCCTGCACTTGGCAGAGTTTCTAGTACTTCATTTATAAAATGGAGATCCGAGAGAAACTGCCTCATAGGACTTTGGGAGGATTCATGAAATAATTCCCATTTAAGTGTTTATCAAAGTGCTAAAGTGCTAAAGCAGAGAGAAGGTGCTCAGAAGTACCGTGCTAGCTGACTCTTCTCCCTTCTATGGGAAAAGCACTGGGCCAGAAGCGCAGGTTCACAAGACCCAGCTGAGCATATGTAGCACCCTTGTTACTCTCTTTTTCTTAATGCGCATAATATAAAACGTACCATTTCACCATTTTAAGTGCACACTTCTGTGGCATTAAGAACATTCCGATTGCTGTGCAGCCATTGCCACCATCCATTTCCAGAACCCCTTGTCTTTCTTCAAAGATGAGGAAGCAGGTGTGAGGCATTAGGCTAGTTAGTCAAGAGAGAGAAGAACCGGATCAAAGGATGGGGTGAGGAGCAGGCAGGATTGACCTTGAGAAGCCATCTCATCCATCCCTATGAGCACTGATCCCACATCTTCCATCCCTGCTCTGGAGTCCCCAGGAAAGGTGGCTGTGCAGATTTCTGAAATACAAGACCCTCTAGGTTCAAATCCTAGCTCTGCATTACCAGCTGTGCAGCCTTAGCCACGTTCTTTCTGTTAGCCTCCCTCTCCTAATCTGTAAAATGGG
This sequence comes from Glossophaga mutica, assembly GCA_039655065.1. NCBI lineage: Eukaryota > Metazoa > Chordata > Mammalia > Chiroptera > Phyllostomidae > Glossophaga > Glossophaga mutica. The sequence goes on from CM077305.1 coordinate 104,860,938, forward strand.
GAGAAAGATCACCTCCTGCAGAGATTTGCTGATGAGCTAACATACATAAAAAGCTTAGCAAATAGTGATAAGGAGGTATTATCTACTGTTACTATTATTATCATCCCCATCCTCACCAGAGTTTCCCTCTTTCCCCAGCCTTCTGAATGTATGCTTTTTTGGAAATTCGCTAGTGTGGCCTCATTCTGCAATTCAGAGGCCTCTTTAGGACAGGAACTCCTTCCCCCGCTGAGGAGCTCTGCTCACCACCGCACGCTCAGGTTCCTTTCTTGTTCCAGGGAATATCCCTCCCCTAAAGGGGACTGAGGACAAGAATCACCCCCAAAATCTGCCTGCCAACCCAGAGTCAGGTCCCAGCCTGGCCAATCACATGTGATTACCCTGCAGTGGTTTCCTAGGTAACCAGTACTCCTGTGCAAACAGAGAGACTGGGTGCTGGGTGAGGGGGGGCACCAAGGGGAAGACACAGAGAAAGACCCAGGGAGTGGCAGCCCTGCAGAGTGAGTGTCAGAACAGGGGGACAGAGGAAAGGGACAGTGGCAGAGACGCAGTGACACAGGCAGGGGCACCGTGGGAAGAAACAAAGAAGAATGGAAGGAGAGGTAAAAGGAAATCTCTTCTTTTGCAGCTTTCGCACACACCCCCACACACATGCACAAACATACATGCATACATATGCACACATAGAAATACAAACACACATGTACACAGATGCACATGTATATACACATATACAAAAACACACACCTAGTATCCTTTTCCCCTTCCAAGTTACAGGGAAATCTGGGCTTCCTCGAGGCCCCTTCCTCGAGTACCCCAGTGGTACTAGCTGGCATTCGGGAGCTCTTTCAAAGCCATACCTCCAAATCGATTTATTTATGGAGGTCTAGGATAGGGTAGAAGGAGAGTGTGGGAGGACTACCAATACTGTTCTTCATCTAAAAGTCAGGCCACTCCTAAACTAGTCTAACTGCTGTACAAGGTGTGGTACTTTACCCCTTACGGGACTATCCTCAATGGCCCTTAGTTACAAGGAAAGTGAGGATGAGTGTATGGGTGTCCGCATGTGTGCTTACACACCCTCTTATTCCCAAATCCACAAAACAACTGGAAAGTGCTAAAAATAACAACTATAAAACATTTCCTATGCACTGGGCACCATTTACATGCATCGTCTTATTTCACCTGCACGATGATTGCTGTTGACGCACTCTATGGATGGGAGAACTGAGGCATGGGATGGTGAAGTGTGTGGCCTGAGGGCTGCCACCTCTCAACCGTGGACCCATTATCCAAGCCCAGAGTGCCCGATCTGAGAGCCTACGTGCTGAACAACTCAGCTGTTCAGCCCTGCTGGAGTAACGGCCCCACCCCAGCCACCTGAAACTTACTATGTGTCAGAGGCTGTGCATAGTTAGTTAATGCTGGTGTCTGCAGCTTTGAGGAAGTGACATCAAAAGCAAGATCTGAAGGTTGAGGAAGAATCCGTGGGGAGATGGATGTTGGGATGGAATGCTAGAACATGGGGCATGCCAAGCAGGGTAAGAAATGGCAGGAAGGCTTATCACAAAGCCTGGTTGGAGTTAGGCTGCGGCAGGAGCAGCAGGGGCAGATGGAGTTGCAAAAGGTGGGTGAAGGCACATGAAGGCAGGGTCTAAGATGGAATACAGAGTTTAGACTCTACCCCGAGGACAATGCCAAGCCATGGGACAGTTTGTCTTTAGGAGAGGAATCTCAAGATCAGAATTGCCTCTTATAAGACATTGGCTTTGGCCACGAGAACAGACTGAAGGAGACAAACCCAGCTGGAGAGAGATTCAGAATCTCATCTGATTCTCCCCAGGATGGCAGATGGGGAAACCAAGGCACAGGAAGGAGAAGCCATTTGCCCAAAGTCACTCAGTTGGGAAGTGATGCAGTCCCGATTTGAACTGGAGTTCACCCACCTCCCGAGCCCAGCCCTTTGGCTCATCCACCAGCCATGCCCATCTGGCTGTTACTTGGCTCCTGGATCTCCTGGCCAACAAGAATCTGTGAGGACTGGATTCCATACCCAGAACTGAGAAAAAAATAAGTATGAGCACCTCATCTGTCTCTTCTGGGTGTTTTCCACTCGGAAAGTTTAATTCTCCATGTAGTGTCCTGCCTGTGTCCCTGGACAATCTACAGGCACTAGCTATTGCTTCCTATTTGGATATCCATCCTAAGACCCAAAGCTCTTAAAGTTCTAAGGGCTGGTGGTGCTCCAGCCCAGTGTGGAGGAGACACTGCCCCAAATTCCCTGTTTAGCCCGTGAACTAAAAGGAAACACATAAAACAAGCCTTCTAGAGTCTCTATGAGTGAGGATCCTGAGTCCTATGTAACAATGACACCTATTTGCCGAGGGACTTCGATAAGTCCGGGGAACAGTGTAAGATATATCTGCCAATGGCAACTGACAACAGAGACACCGTTTTTGGTTTACTGGATCAACAATTGTTACAAAAACCACAGCACACACGTACTACACACTTTGTGCCAGGCATGGTGCGGGTGCTTTATGTTCACTACTCTTTAATTCTCAAAACAACCCTATGAGGCAGTTATGGTTAGCATTCCCATTTTACAGATGAGGAGAGTGAAGGCTCATAGAAAAGAAGTAACCTGCCCATGTTAACCAAATTAATAATCAATTCATTCAGCGCATATATTAATTGAGCACTTACTAGGTTTGTACTAGGCACTCTTTAAGATACTGGAGTTACTCCATTAAACACCAACAAACAAACCAAAAAATGGTCCTCATATAAATTTATATTCTAAAGGAAAGAGGCATGAAGTAAGTAAGCATACAAAACATAAATAAGCTTGATGATGATGATAAGCTCTAGAAAAGAAAGAGAAAAAATTAAAAGGTGATATTGTATGAGTCAGGATCCGTTAGGTCATGCTGCAGTAACAAACAATCTCAAGGTCCCAGTGGCTGATCCATCTCTCATCCACACTACATGGCAAGTGCACATAGGCAGAGGGATATGTCTACTGAACTCACTCACGTACTCAGGCTGATGCAGGCCTCATCTCAGTGTATGTTCCATCTCGGTGTGATCTCCATGGCAGGAGGAAGAGAACACAGAAAACCACACACTAGCTTTTAACATTTCCACTGAGACATGACACATTCCACTCGTATTTCATTGGCCAAAAGCAAGTCACATGGCGACTCCTAATTTATGGGCGATTCCCACATGTCCCTGTGTTTCCCTCAGTAAAGGATGAAGAGTAACTAAGTGGGCTGCTTTGAGTAGAGATCAGAGAAGGCCCTTTTGATAGCAAATTGCAGGACTAGGATTTGAACCCTGAGCTTTCACAAGCTCACACCTTCTCACTGGGCCATGATACTAGAATGAATTATCAGTGGGCGCTGGCACAAAAGATAGTTCATGCACCACAAGTGCACAGAACAAGACTTGCATATTGAGCTGTGGAAGTCAGTGCATTGGTAAGGTCTAGTTCAGAGTGATGAGAGACCTACAAAGTCATACTGACAAGCAGAGAATGAGCTTCAGACAACAGTCACAGCCTCCATCTTTCTTGGAAAATTCAAAGGACTTACACTTCAGTTCGGAAACTTTTCTTGTCCTTTCCCTATTCATCTCTACAGAAGAGCTGAAGTGTGGAAAACATGGCAGGCTTTCTAACCCTTCCATAGCAACGGAATTGTTAAAGTAGGCAAAGAACATTAAAAGTGTTTAAGAGGAAGGGAAGTATCACCTGAGAGCTAGAAACATAGATAAAAGGCCACCTGAATGCCTGAAGGTATCATTTTTACATCAAGTAGCTTAACAAATGTGTCCTTTTCATGTGACCACAGTTAGCTTCAGTTGGTTGTTCCCTGGGCATCACCTTAGTCTTGAATTCTGTTCTCTTTATAAGATTCGCTAGTCCATTGCTTATATGTCAAACCATCATCTTTGCCCATAAGATTTATCTGAACACCTTGCTGTCTTCCCAGTCTGCATGGAGTTGTTGATAACACCAGCTAGGGTTGCCAGATTTAGCAAATAAAAATACAGGACACCCAGTAAATTTCAATTTCAGATAAACGATGGATAATTTGTACAATAAGTCCCAAGCAGTATTTGGGACATAGTTATACTAAAAAGTTATCTGTTGTTTATCTGTGATTCAAATTTATCTGGGTGTCCTGTATTTTATTTGGCAACCCTAGCTGCATCACACTTGGGATAATAAAAATAATCAGATAATAAAAATAATCACTTACTTGGACACTTCCATGCTATCCCTTGCTCCCTCCCTCCCTCCCTCCCGTGCAGCCCTATTATCCTTCTCTTTGTTCATCAGGGACAATGACCTCTTTCCAACCAGAAGGACCTTATATAGATGCTTCTGTCTGCTTGAAAGGTTCCCTCTCTAACTATTCAATGTCTCAGGCTGTCCTGTCCTTTGAGTCTTAGCCTTACATGCTTCCTCTTCAGAGAAGCCTTTCCATCACCTCGTGCCCCCTCTCTCTCGCTCTCTGCTTCCTGTTTCTTTCACAGCAGGAGTCACAATTCACAATGGTTTCATCATACTGCCAGTTACCTGGCTTGGGGCTGCCTTTCCTCAGTGGATTGTTGAGCCCATCTATTCCCATTTTCATCCCAGCACCTAGCACAGCACCCAACACACAGTAGGTGCTCAATAAATGTGCTAAGTCAATGTAACCATTGAGCATTTCCATTTCAGCAGCATCTTGCTTATCCCCAAAGTGACCTCATACTCATATTCCCTTTAACCCAGACATTGCATAAACATGCCAAGTTCAAAAGCTTTGCCGATATCAAAGACTCTTAGACCTTCAAACTCACCAACCTTTAGATTACTTCCCTGAACAACAATAACAACAAAAAAAAGTATTATATAATTCTAGATGGGGGGGAATAGTCATCAAAAATATTTCCTTGCCTAACATCATCCTGTTATTATTTTGACATCTGTGTAGGCTGCGGAACGATTCTTTTAATGCCGTGTGTGAGGCATATTTATATCTCTGGCTGCAGCATGGAGCATATGCAAATGCTTCAGAAGCCTATTCTAGTAGGTCTTGTTGTAACCGCATCAGGCCCCATGTGAAGGGCCTGAAAAAATATCTCTGCTGTTTACTATGTTTAACGGAAACTAGCCTCCAAGTGGCAGGGGAAAGCAAGCCCTGATTTTCCGGCATGCCAGTTCTTTTGGTTCTGGTGGAGTTAGAAACATTGGAACCCAAGGCCCCCAGGCCCCTTAACAAGCACCTTGATTTGAGTGGGCCACCATCCGAATCCAGGTAATCACAGCTGCAGCTCCCACCCACCAAAGGCTTGGTGTGCCCAGTACTGTGCTAGGCTGTTTCTAGCATTATTTCTACCAATCTTGACCATCACCCTCTCTGATCAGTTCCCTTCTCCCCACTTCTCCGAGAAGGAAACTGAGGCCCAGAGAGAGGTTAAGACAACCTGCTTCGTGTCCTCCAGTTAGTTAGCAAGACACAGAGTGAGGGATTTCAACTTCAGTCTGCACCTTCCAGAGGCAGACATGATAGTTTGGTCAATATCACCATCGTCCTCACCAGCAGCCCCTGTACAAGAAGGAGGGAAGAGAAATCTGACTGGTTTTCGCAGGGATAATGTCCATCACTCTAAATAATGTGGCACAGTGGGGCACAGGTGAAGAACACTTGGACTTTGGAGTCATGCCAGTTCAGGGTTCAGTGGACTCATGAGCACTTGACTATCGTGTGACCCTGGGTCAGGCTCGTGACCTTTCTGAATTCTGTTACCTCACCTGTAAAATGGGAGTAAAAATAGTAATTACCTCCTGCATTAGTTTGCTAGGTCTGTACCACAAACAGCAGAACTTGATTCTCTCACAATCCTGGAGGCTGGAAATCCAAAATTAAGGTGACTACAGGGTAGGTCCCTTCTGAGGACCGTAAGGGAAGGATGTGTCTTATAGAGGATGTCTTCTCCCTGTGTCTCTTCACATCCTCTCTCTCTGTGTATATCTCTGTATCCAAATTTCCCTTTCTATAAGGACACCAAACAGATTAGGATCCACCCTAATGACCTCACTTTAACTTGATTGCCTCTGGAAAGACCCTGTCTCCAAACAGGGTCACATTCAGAGATCCTGTGGGTTAGGACTGCAACATGTGAATTTTGGGGGGGATACAAATCAATTCATAATAATGTTTTTTCATTAATCCAGATAATATACATGGAAACAACCTTCCTTTTATTTTTTTATTCTCACCATAGTACATGCTTATTGATTTTAGAGAGAGGGGGAGAGAGGGAAACACTGATGTGAGAGAAATATTGATTGGTTGCCTCTTATATGTGCCCTGGCCAGGGATCAAACCCACAACCTAGGCATGTTCCCTGACCAGGAATCAAATCCATGACCCTTCAGTTTACAGGATGACACTCCAACCAAGTAACTGAGCCATAGCAGCCAGGGGAAACACCCTCCCTTTAAATGTCCATCCCCAAACACACACCCATTATGCACCCTCGCCTAGGATTATGTATTGCCCTTTGGCGAGCTGCTTGGTTAGTTGGCAATGGTGCTGGTTTGTAGTGGTCCTGACCTGGATCCCTACCAGTAGGAAACATCACACACACACGCACGCACACACACACGCACCAATGGCAGGCCAATGTCATAAAACCAGCATGATGAACAGCAGCTGAAAATGTGCAAAATGACCCATCCCTGCACACTTATACCTACAGCTATATTGGGCTCAGGGAGAGGATCTTTGTGGCTCTGGCATGTTCATCCCAGCATGATGGCTTTCCTCCCTAGGCCTCACTTTGCTCATCTGTAAAATGGCAGTGATACGAACACCTATTATGATGGTTGTGAGAATAAATAAAGAAAGGAACCTCAAGTGCTAAACGTAGCGGTATTTGTCAAAATAAATTCCCTTTGCTGTAACCAGTTTCTCCCTGAGTAATAGGCTCAGGGCAGTACCTTGCATCCCAAAGTTCACAGATGTTAAAAATCACCCCTTCCTGTAGAGTCGAACTCAGTAATTCTAGGGCCAGGCCTAAGAACCTACATTAAAAAAAAAAAAAAAAAACCTTTCAGGTATTATTATCACCAGACAATAAGTCAGTCAAGTTGGTATTCGCCCAACCATTGACAAAGCATTTCCCCCCAAAATTTGTGTGTCTGATCCCTGCTTCATCCCCCCAGCCTTACTGCATCAGAATCTCCAGGGAGTGAGACCTGCATATTCATATGTGGACATAGGACCCCTGGCGATTTTGAGGTGCACTGGATTAAGAATCACTGTTCAATGAGCAATGACAAGATCTCTCTCATCATGCAGCTCCTCAACATACCCCAAAATTCTAAATTCACCTCCATGTCCACCCAGTGTTTCTTAGGGTGCTTCTTTTACAGCACTCTTAGGCAACAGAGAAGTCACCAGAGGTACAACAAAGCTAATGTTGTTATTTGTTATCCAACTAAGGTATTTTAGAAAAACCTTTTTTTGGTTGAGAGTAGTGGTTCTCAAACTGCGTACTATATCAAATCCCCCTGGGAGTGTATTTGAAATGCAGACTCTTAAGCCCTTGATCCCCAAAATCTGATTCATGCATCTGTGGTGAGGCTCAAGAATCTGCATTTTTAACAAACCTTCCAGGTAATCAGGATACAGGGAATTGGTGACTCCTGGTTTGAAAAACATTACCTCCTAAACTTGCCAGACCCTCTGAAAGACCAGGGTGCTTGCCTTCTGTAAGTGAGAGCCCAGTTCCATGCAGGCTGCCTTGTGGAAGGCAAGGACCACTGAGGCTCATGGATATTCCTCTGCTCTGCACTCTAGGGGCCTTGGCTGAGTACAAGCCCTCAGCCCCAGGAAGGGTATCACCTACTCATTTTCAGTAGCACCCTTTGCTGGCAGAGACATACCACCATGGCTAATTCCTTGGACTTTAGGTTTGTAGTATCCTCTCCGAACTTGTTTTCCTCACATTCCACGCCCCAAAATTCATACTCTCTTTCACTAGTCTCATAGCTAATGTACCACAGAGCCTGTCTCCAACTTAACTTACCAACCTGCCAGACTCTATCTCCTCAATCCTCTCTGTGTCTACTTTCTTCTTGATAATACTGGAGGCTTAATCAGCCACAAAAAAAGAAGCCTTTGCATTAATTCAAGTACCCCTTTCCCACCCTAATAAGCTACTGTCTATGTAGTACTCACAGCTGTGCATGGCAGTCTTCTAAGCACTTCTGTGTATATGGATTCATCTAACCCTCAGCCACAACACTGTGAGGCAGAAGGTTCACTTTATAATGGAGGAAACTGAGGCACAGAGAGGTAAGGTAATGGCTAAGACCACAGAGCTCATTAAGGAGCAGACCCTGGAATTGAACTCAGGCAATCTGGTTCCAGAGCCATACTATCTTATTACCCACTAAATTTTGCCATCCCATAACTGATTTTGATCTAGTCTTCTCTTTACCCATTGAATACAAGTAAGTCCCTCCCCCTACCTGATGGTATCTACCTATTTGATCTTGATGTCAACAGGTGATGTCAGCATAGAGGGGCCAACACCAATCCCATGGACCGGGAGAAGTGGATTTAGGAGGTGGGCTTTTATTTCCTAGCATTCAGGTTCCTATGAAGTGATTAGATCCTTCTGTAGGCAAACCCTGGTTTGCCTCCATTTCTGTCCCTCTCCTGCCGTCATTTCTTGCATCAGAGTGGGCATCCCCAGCACACTTCCTGTCATTTAGTGCTGAGGAACGCTTTCCTTGCTCTTCTGCTGCCCTGGTATAAGGAATTCAGAGCTCATCCCATTTAAACATATGACCCCTCTATCTCACACATCCATTCTGCCAATATTTCCTGATTGCCTGCTACATGCCAGGCCCTGACCTGTGCCCTAGGGAGGCCATGCCAAGTCCTTGCCCTCTTTGAGCTCACAGTCTACCGGGGGAGACAGATCTGTCACCCAGTAAGCACATTGTGTCCCAAGCATCATGAAAACCATGTGTTATGGCCTCAGCAAGAGTCTGCAACTCTTGTGTCCTCCACTCAGCAAAGGCTCTCACTGGCTGTTACCAAGAACAGTTGGTAGTTTTTATGCTCTCAGCTGAGGCCCCAAAAAGTTTTTTTCTAAAATACCTTAGTTGAATAACAAATAACAGATCATTAACTTTGTTGTACCCTCTACTGACTTCTCTGTTGCCTAAGAGTGTGTTTCAGTTTTTCTCTGGGTGCCAGCCACACAGCCTCCAGGGTGCTGTAAAGGAAGTAGGGTGGGTGGGCATGGAGGTGAATTTAGAATTATGCTCAACTTTTGTGAATCGGAGTGAGATGCTGACTCATTTTTCAATGGGTTCAACAAAGTCACATTATCGTTCTTATGAACCTGGGAGCCAAGACACCTTCCGGTGATCATCAGCAAAGCTAAAAAAAATAGGGGCCCAGGACACAAAAGTGAGTGAGAGAGAGAGATTCATTCATCCCCCTAAAGTAGGTGGAACTTAGTATGTGTTAGATGCTGTGCTACAACTGGACGGACAGGAGGCGCCGCAAACATCAATATGGACACTCCTCCCACTGAGCTCAAAGAAAACAGAACAGCACAGTACTTAACCAGCACAGACTCTAAAACAAAGATGCCTGAGTTTGAATCCCAGTTCTATTTATTTCAAGCATGGTCTGAGGAAATCACTAACCTTCTCTGTGTGGTTCAGTTTCCTCATCTATTCAACAGGCATAAAGCCTACTCATGAGGTGGTTGTGTGGATTATATAAACTAACATGGGTGCAATGTCTTAAACAGTGCCTGCCACAGCAAAGGAATTCTAAAAGTGTGAGCTACAGTGATGACGATGATGATGATGATGATGATGATGATGATGATGATGGCGGCCAAAGTGTGGGGGGAGGGGCTATTAATTTAACAATGATAAAAACAGAGGTCTTCAACTTACATTTTCTGACTTTATGATGGTGTAAAAGCAATACACATTCAGCAGAAACCATACTTTAGGTTTTGAATGTTTATCTTTTCTCAGGCTAGTGATATGCTGTACAACACTCTCCCATGATGCTGCACAGTGGCAGTGTGCCAGAGCCCTCAGAGGGCCACACGATCACAAGGGTAAACAGCCAACACTCTACAGTGTACTATGTCACCAGTATTTTTTAAATATTGTGTTTTGGAAAAAAAAATCTTTAAATATTGTGTTTTGGGCTTTTGCATCCCAGCAAGTCTACAAAACATGTACCTGTGTCTTCTGCTTCTTGGTGAAAAGAGGAAGGTGATTATTTTTGAGATAAAACTCAGGAGAATTGCCCAGCTATAGTGTTGGGCATATAAGTGTTTAAGGTAAGCTAGACTAAGCTATGATGTTCAGCAGATTAAGTATATTAAATACATTTTTGACTTATGATACTTTCAATTTATGATGGCTTTATTGGGATGTAACCCCATCACAAGCCCAAGAGCATCTTTGTAAGTGTAAATTTGTATCTGTGACCATTGAGACACTGAGAGTGTAGGATAAAGGGATCTATCTGACTTGGAGACATCAGGGAAACTTTCCCTGAGAAAGAGCTATCTGAGTGGAAATTTGAAGGACAAGTAAAAGCTGACTTGGGTTAGACTAGAGAGAATAGTGAACGGCAGCATGTGCAAAGTCTCTGGGGCAGCAGAAAGCATGGGAATTTCCAAGCACTGAAAGGAGGCTGGCCCAACTGAAAAGCAAAGAGTGAGGGAAACATAGGTCAAGATGGGGTTGGAGAGACTAGCAGAGGCAAGACAGAGGTCGCCCGTACTAAAGGTTTCTCTCTTATCTAGGCATTTGCCTTGAGGCAAATCTAAACCGTCCCCATATCAGCCAAATTCATCTTGTGCCTTTTAATCAACCATCTCCAAAGGAGTTTCACAAGCCTTCTTAACAAAATGCAACTGTTACCCTGAAAATAAGTCAAATTTGTCAGCTATTTTTAAAAGGAACTTGTGAAGCCAAGTTAAAGGCATTCTCCTTGATTCGCCAATAAGAATTTTCATGACTGTGTGTGTGGTCAAATGACTTACAAGGCTCCTTGGTTCCCAGAAATATCAGGGAATTTAAAATAGAACAGTTACTATTTGCTGCTTAGGAAAGTTCAGTGTTACACAGAAAGGCAAAAGGATCGAAAGGGAGTAACATTCATCGAGGTTCAACAGCATACCCAGTACTGAGCTGGCAGTGGGCTCTGCAAACGTATTTCTTATCTTGTCTTTACACCCAACCTGTACGGTAAAGATCATTATTACCCCTATTTTTACAGATGTCAAAGCTGTAGATTCTTAAATGTTTTGCCTAAGGTCAGAGTTTCAACCAAAAGCTTGAATTGATAGTATTTCTACTGGTCAAGGTTAGAAAGAAAGACAAAGCCATGGTGAAAAGCTGGATTGTCAGGTTAGCTGGTTCCCTCTCACAGTGGTGACCGACTTTGCAGGTTGGCCTGGGACTATCCCAATCTTAACCCAGAAAGTCCCACATCTGAGGAAACCCCCTTGTCCTAGGCAACCCAGCAGGGTTGCTCACACTGTCTTCTATGCCAAAGCATCTCACAAGGCAGGGTCCCGAGCAAATTTCAGAATGAAAAACATTACTGAGCATGGAGGCGCCTTGCTTGATGGCAAACTTGTTCACACTCCTAAACCCCAATAAACTTAAATAAAATCAAGTGAGAATAAAGAATTTAAGAGCTGATGAGTATTATTCTAAGTAAAATAAGCCAGTCAGAGAAAGACAAGTACCATGTGATTTCACATATATGTAAAATTTAATAAACAAAATAGAAACAGACTCATAGATACAGAGAACACACTGACAGCTGGTGGGGTGGAGGCATTGGGGCACCTGGTTAAAAAGAAGAAGGGATTGCCCTGGCTGGTATAGCTCAGTGGATAGAGCGTGGGCTGTGAACCAAAGGGTCGCCAGTTCAATTCCCAGTCAGGGCACATGCCTGGGTTGCGGGCCAGGACCCCAGTGGGGGCTAGGCGAGAGGCAACCACATATTGATGTTTCTCTCCCTCTCTTTCTCCCTCCCTTTCTCTCTCTCTAAAAATAAATAAATAAAATCTTTTTAAAAAAAAGATGAAGGGATTAAGCAAAAAAGAAAACAAAAAACCTCTTAGACAGACAACTTATGGTAATTACCAGAGGGAAAGGCAGTAGGGGTAGATAGAAAAGGATAAAGGGGGATGAATGGTGATGAAAAAGGACACTTGACTTGGGGTGGTGAACACACAATACAATATAGAGATGATGTGCTATAGAAACCAATGTCACCCCAATAAATTTAATTGAAAAAGAAAAATCTGTTATAACTAAGCTGCATTAAGCATTTATTCTATAGTAATATACAAGCCAATATTTCAAAATCCTAGGAGCTAGCACCCGCTCTTGGTTTGTAGTGCCATTCTCCAATGAAAGGAACTAGGGTTCCTTGGAGAAATGGCTGGTTTGAGGACTAGGACAGACACCAGATGAGGCTGTAGAGCTAAGGAAGTACTCAAAATGCAACCCTGTATTGGTGGAGATATATCAATGGGACAGAAGAGTCAGCCCCACAAACACTCAGTGGCCAAAGCTGAAACAATATGACCAACAAAAAATGTAAAGTAATATTGGATTATAACTCAATGTATAAAATGAATACCTGTGAGTCCACACTGATATAAATAAATTATTGAAGGAATAAATAAATGGGAGAGAATAGACAAATCTCCCATGCAAAAGAATTTCAAGTAATAATGTGGATACTTTGCCCTCAACAGGGAGATCATAACTCTTCATCCTTAAGTGTGGGCTGTACATAGTGACTTCCTTCCAGAACCATAGTACGGAAAGGGGACAAGCCTGACAACATTCCCTCAGCCAGGAGATCAAGGTCAATAACAGCGTTGAATCATATTGATAGCATGTACCCTAGATACGATGCTATGAGAATGGCATTTTACCTCTGTGTATTACTTTCTACCAATAATTTATAACCCCAGTCTAAGCATGAGGGGAAAAAAATCAGACAAATCCCAACTGAGGAAAATTCTGTAGAATACTTGACTAGTTCTACCCAGAACTTTCAAGATCATCAAAAGCAAGGAAGATCTGAGAAGCTGCAATAACCAAAAGTAATGCAGGTTGACATGACAACTAAATGTACTGTGGTGCCTTGAATGGAATCCTAGAACAGAACAAGGACATTGTGAAAAAAATTAGAAAATCTGAATAAAATGAAGACTTTAGTTAATAATAATGTATTAATATTGGTTCACTAATTGTGACAAATGTACCATACTAATGTAAGATGTGGATAATAGGTAGGTGAAACTGAGTGCAAGGTACATGAGAACTCTTTGTACTACCTTCACAATAATTCTGTAAATCTAAGACTGTTCTAAAATAAAAAGTGCATTTTAAAAAAAGAGCTGATGACACAGAATGGCCATGTTTTCCAAACCCAAAATGGAATCAATTATTCAGTCATCAAATGACTATTGAATTCAGACTAAGTGCCAGGCCTTGTTCTATACGTGAGAAACACACAGCTCTAATTTCTGTCCTCATGGAAGTTACATTCTAATAGGGATGATGTAAAATTAAACCTATATAAAAAGAAAATATGAATAATGTCAGAGATTGATATGAGCTGTAAAGAACATAAAGTAGGTTATATGAAAGAGAATGACTAAGAGTGAAGAGGTGAGACTTATCTGGCTGGGATTGTCATGGAAGATCTGTTGGTGAGGTGATAGGTAACCAAAGACTTTGACGGTGAAGCCACATCCAACATCTGGAGGCAGAGTACTTCAGGCAGAAAGAAGAGAAAGTACAAATGGGAAGTGACTGAGGCAGAAAGGAGCTTGGTGGGTTTAAGATCTATGAAGAAATATGAGGGAGGCTGAGCACAATGAGGAAAGAAGGAATCAGCCAAGGTTAAGTAGAGAAAGAGGTGATGGGGAGGAGTTCACGTTTAATCCTGGTGGTTGAAAAGCTTCCGGAAGTGTGCCATAATGGAATGATATAGTCCAATTTACCTATCAAAAATGAACACATGGAGAATGGACTATAAGGGGCTAGAATAGTAGCAGAGAGACCTGCCCGTTATCGGAGGGACTGGCTATAGCTCAGGTGACAGAGGTGATAGAGATGGGCTGGGTGGAAGCAGTAGAGATGAAAGGGAGCAATCAGGTATAAACTATATCATGGAGATGAATTGTCAGTCCCTGAAAGAGAACTGCATGCGGGGAGTAGAGAGGAAAAGAACTACTAAAGGATTTCTTGATTTCTCATAGCCGTATCAACTTAAGTAATTCAAATTCTCTGAGCCTCGGTTTCCCTAGCCATGAATGAGAATCACCAGACCCACACCGAGCAGGGCTGGAAGGACCAAATACATATGTAGCACAGGGCCTGGCTCAGGTAACATTTTTTTTTAAATCTGTTTTTCCATTAGTATGTTTGAGGTTTAGCTGCCACTGGAAAAGAGCAGCATACAATTAAAGGAATTTAACAATCCAGGCAAACAGAAATGACTCTCCAGCAACGTGGTGCCATATGGATTTCTTTGTTTGGTGAAGTCATCTGAATAGAGTTTTTACCCCATGTGTGTCAGTCAGTTGTATTTTTGCCATAGATTGGATTCAAGACTCTATTATTTCAGTGCAGTCGGCAGCCTCGAATATTTAAGAGATGTGATTGAGTCACTACTCATCTACCAGGGTGGAGTAAGGGAGGAATTCCCTTCATGATGACTGTAGAGCTCTCAGAAGACAAAGCTTGACAAAAGGACTCCTTGGCCTTATTTTTTCACTCCCTCACACATAATCTTTAATCATCCTTAGAGCCACACAGTTTGGGTGACATGTTCACCAAGAGTTATTACAGAACTATTTCATTTCCACAGCCCAGAAGTATATTCAGAAGGAAGAGGGGAAATCTCTAAATTGCTAATGGAAGCAGAAAACTCTTCAGAGATTGGGTTCCAATTTGGAGTTTTATACAATAGTTTGTTTCATCTTTTCTTAGTTTATTATTACTTTTTAATGACTAGGGATTTCTAACATCAGTGGGCAAGCTAGATTTACTTGGTCCTTCCTCAGGTCTTTAAGATTTGCAATGAGAAGTATGAAAAGTCTAAAAATGCTTTAATGACACAAAAATGAATGGGGTATGACTAAGGGTAAATTGGGCTCTAATTCAGAGTAGTCCTCCCTCTGAAAACAGGGATGAGCTTCCAACATTTACCTTGATGTGCTCCCTTGTTTGTTTAAACCATGTTGCTCCAGCACAATCACTCCTCATGCCACTAAAAGCAGAAGAAAGAAGAGGTGGGTAGTAAGAGATAATGGCATAGAGAGTAATATTTTCTGAACCCCAGACTGGGGTGCGTTAAGCACTGTTGAGAAACATCATCTCATGGAATCCTCCTTTGTGATAGTAATTACTATTAACTCCATTTTTCAGATGAAATTGATACCCAAAGTCAGCCAGAAGTGGTACAGCTAAGGAATGGTAAAACTACTCCAGAGCACACTAAGGTATTACTACTTCTACATTTACAGACTTACTTATGAGAGAGACATGGCAAAATATTTGGGGTTTTTCTGGGGCATTCTTCTTGATAGATCTTTAGAAGACAGGATGTCACATGGAAGCAGAAAGACTAAACCCTAATCTATTACCAGTTTGTTAAGATCCTAAAGAAAGACAGATAATGTCTCTATGCTCTGCTTTCCCCATTTAGATTCTATGATAATATTTATACATTTTTTACTACAAATACAAAATATGATGACTATAGAAAATTAAAAATTATAGACAAGTATAGAAGGAAAAAAAATAAAATGTACCCATAATATCCCCACTCAGAGATTTAACTTTAACATTTTGTTATACATCAGTATATCTACATATCTATCCACATTTCTTTCCATATCACAAGTAGGATCATATTATTCTTACAATTTTGTAACCATACTTTTCAAAAACTTAACAATACATTATAGATATCTTTCCATGTCAGTAGTTATTCTAAATCATGATATGGTGACATAATATTTTATTTATGTAATATTCCCTTTTTGAGACATTTAATTTGATACCTCCCAGCTGATTTCTTCAGAGTAAATTCCTAGAAGTTGTTTCTCTATTTGAGAAGATGCATAAGATATGTGTAGGGGCAAACGATAAAACAAATATCAAAGAGAAATATCAAGAGTGTGATTCTGGCCCTGGCTGGTGTAGCTCAGTGGATTGAGCGCGGGCCTGCGAACCAAACGATCCAGGTTCGATTCCCAGCCAGGGCACATGCCTGGGTTGCAGGCCAGTTCCCAGCAGGGGACACATGAGAGGCAACCATACATTGATATTTCTCTCCCTTTCTCTCTTTCCTACCCTTCTCCTCTAAAAATAAATAAATAAAATATTTAAAAAAAAAAAAAAAAGAGTGTGATTCTGAGTGCTGTAACAAGCCACAGAGAGGGATGATCTGACCTCATGTCATCCTCCTCCCAAAATGAACACTGCCCAAGGTGACAATCAGCTGGCAGCATGAGCTGGGCTGGGGTAGGAGAGTAAAGCCAGGACAGTTCAACTGCACCAGTCCTGGGAAGAAAAGCAGCAGGAAGAAAGAAGTCTCGTTATCCTTTCAGAATGTTTCCTGTGTCTAATTTTCCCCTCTTGACAGGGAAGATTTAGGCTATGGACACAGAAGACATTCATGCTGCCAAGACCTATTCTTGTTTCAGTTATTGCCCCTGCAGCTAGTCCCATGATCTCCTGCTCCCCCACCACTATCAGTAATCGAGTGGGGGAAAACAACAGAGAGGACACATTTTCCACCCCACTGTGTCCTGAGCAAACCAAACTGGGTCGTTTTTTGGTGAATTCTCATCTCAAGCCTGGAGGAAGAGAAGCAAAGGAAGTGATTACCTATGGAGGGCTGACCACATGCTGAGACAGGCTAGGCACATTGGCTTGTTTTACAGATGGGGAAGGTGAGACTTAAAGATGTTCCTCAACTCACCAGAAAAGGCACAGTTCGTTAAGGAGCAGGGCCACCCCATGGCCCAGGTATGCTAACTTCTAACTTCTAACCCAGAGCAGTCTGGGACTGTTCATCAATGTTGTTTTCTTTTCCTGCGTCATGAAACACTTCCGTAATTCTTAGAAACCCACCTGGCAAAATACCAAGAGAAAGCCTGCAAACCCAACACACCCACACAAACTGCTAACCAAAAATTCTAATGGCTGCTCAAGCCTTTAGATTTGCCAATAATTCCTGGCTAGTGCCTGCTGAACCTGGAATGAAGAGTAGACTTCTTTTAAGATGAAATGGTTTCTAGTACTTGACAGGACAAACACCATCTTAAGAAATAAGCTGCTTTCACTGACCACCAGGTCAGCCATGGGGGACAAGGCCAAATCACCTTAAAGAATTTTTTTAACATAGCTAAGGAGGCCCACTAAGTTGTTCACTGCTTTGGAATACACGACTCAGTAAGCCATCTGTGTTCATGCAGGCTGTATATATCCAGCCCCATTCCCATGTGGGAGTGGAAATCCACTATCTTGCTGCCGCCCAAGACTCAGCTTCACTAAATTCCCTTAATAAACTTTTTGTTGAATTCTGGAGTTGTCTGCCTCTTTTTTCAGTCTCTGTGCCCCGAATTCTAGTACACCTTGGAATATTTCCCCAACAAAGAGAACTTAGCACCTCACGGACTAGACAAGAAACATTTGTTGAATGACTAATGGGTTAAAGAGTTAAATGACAGAATCAGCCAATAAATATTAGGAAAAATGAACTATTAAATGAATAAGTGAATGTATTTGATAAGTGAATAATTAACTCCTCATGTTTGAATGGTCTACTCAGTTAAACCCACACATAGTCGATCAATTAGATCTCATTATCTCCAACTGCTATGATGTTCTCTTAAAGTCCAAAGCTTGTCTCCAACAGAGCTTCCTTGCTAAACTCCTAGACCCATAAAGTGCTTTCTCAAAATGTTTTAAGTCCATAAGCTATTTTCAATGGCTCAAAAAGCTTATTAGGAATTGCACACTCCAGAGATGCCTGAATGTGCTTTGGTGACGTAAATGTTTGCCCTCTTTATCATGGTGATCGGAAGTTCTGATAAGTCCATCTGATTTTGAATTATGCAAAATCAAAGAAATCACTTGTTACTCCACCATTATATTGTATTTTGAGATAGGCCATTTATCAACACAACGGAGTTTGTATGGGGAAACAAGTAAGAAATGAGTTATTTAGCTTGCACATGTTGTAGACATGCTACCTTAAAGCTGAGACTTCTGAATCCATCTCAAGAAATTCCTGGTGGGCAGGGTTGTTTCCTGGGATGATATCCTTCAGGAAGCCTCAGAATGTTGGGTGATCAGCACAGCTAACCATTAAACAGGAGTGCGGGACGCTGAAAATAACACGGGCCTTGGAGTATGCTGGACAGAGTTTGAATCCCACTTATAGACGGTGTAAAACTGTTCATGTTTTCTAGCTTCTCTACATTTCTATGTCTCTCTACATGAAGGAACATTAATAACTTCCACTTTACAGGGAGGTGGTAATGATCCAATGAGATGATGCATTTTAAGCACCCAATATAAGGTCTGGGACATGGCAAGTGCTCAGTATGCTTTAGTGATTTTATTATTGAATATTATTAGTTGTATTAAGCCCACAGGACTGTGTGAGCCTCAAGTGAAATAAGGAATGTTAATAATCTAGCACAGATTCTGGCACTTGGGAGGTATTTAATATATGTTTATTTCTTGTCACATTTCTCAGATAACCCTACTGGGGATAGTCCGTGTTTATTTTTTTTCTGAAGGGAAGAACTATTATGCAGTAACATCCTGGCACCCTCCAGAAAGCTACTATCACAAAGCTAATTCCGACACACTGGGTAAGCAGACAGACTACAAACTTCCCTCTGTTACCTAAGAAAAATTGTTTGAAATAAGAGCGGCAAATCCACCACAATCTGGAGCTGGATATGTCCCAGCACTGGAAGTCACAGCTGGCAGTCCTGCCCTTGTCCTCAAAGACTCCATGAAATTTTGCTGATTTTTCTGCACAATGGATGAGGCATCATGGACTGATGGCCTGCCTGATGGAGGGACAGGCAGAATTCTGGCCAGTGGCAGGGAGTAAGCTGGCTTCCTTTTTTCCATGGTGGGCAGAAGGGGCAGAGAAAGCTTTATGAGAAAACTGCCAGAGTAAGTCTCAAAACACTACCCCAGAGACATTAAATCAAGGCAAGAATAAAGAGCTGGAAGTTGGGGGAGTCCTCATGGGATAAACTTGTAGTCTTCCTCAGTTAATTTTTCCAGAAAATACCAAATCAGACCCACTAGAGAGAGAACCTGACACTAGCCATCATCTTCAACATTAACACTGTCTGCTTGGTCTCTTTTCTGTGTCCTGTAGTGGCAGAGGAATATGTGAGGGGAATACATGGTATAATGAGAAGACAGAGCAGAAGAGGCTAGTCTAATCCAGAGGTGCCAGGAAGACATCCTAGAAGAAACGATGTTGCAACTGAAGCATGAAGGATGAGTGGAAATTAGTCAGGTGTGGAGATAGTGCGTTTTCGATAGAAGAAATAATACAACTAAAGGTGGAAGAGAGTCTAAAATATCTAAGGAATGTAAAGAAGTTCCTGGTGGCTGCCTACGAAACTATGAGTGAAGAGAGAAGTGAAAAGTCAAAATAGACCAGGGCCAGATCACATTGGTTATTATAGGCTAGAGTAAGGAGTTTAACCATCCTTGTTGGAGCAATGGGGAGCCAAGGAGGGCTTTAGGCAGGAGGAGGCTCAGTTAAATTCTCTCTCATAAGACATTACCTGACTGCTTTGTCGGGAATATTAGTTCGCTCAATAACTCACTGTGTGATTATCGGTTAGTCACGTCTTCTCAGAGCTCTGTTTTCTGGAAGATGAGAAAAGAGAATCGATGATACAAAATCAGAGCAAGAATCCATCCTGGCTCCCCCAAGGCAGGCCCAGGAAACCCTCTCTATCAGCCCCCAAACCACTTAGATACTCTGTTCACTGGGAGTCTGGATTCAGAGGCATATCCAGAATGCCTCTCACTCTTAGAGGGAGCTCAAAAATCTTTTGTCGGCCCAGATAAGGCCTGAATTTAGGTTCAGAAGATACAGCCTCCATCAATAAGCTCCCTTCTGGCTCAAATACACTGTGATTCTGCATTTATCTTCAACACAAGACTATGTTCAATAGACAGCCACAGAGGAAAACTTGACTCTCCCCGAAAAGGGTCAGGAGGTGGATAAGATATCTGTCTTAGATCAGCATCACCTCTGAACCTCAGCTTCTTGGTGATGTCTGATTAACATGCTATTACACTTAAAGAAAATGAATGGGCTTTGATGATTATTTGGAGGTTGCCTCCTCAATTCCACTGTGAGAGAGTTACAAATTTAAACAAACATTGACATACAATAAATCTGTGCTCTGCACACTCGTCGGAAGGTCTGACTTAATAGTCATGACCGTCTTGAAATTTGGATTGAATTCGTAACAGTGGCGTGGCCTGGCTTATCAGGAGAGACAGGCTGTAGCAGGGGAGACAAAACAAAAACCTTCCTTCCAAGGCTCCAAGGCTCCAAGCCACGGAGGCACCACAAGGCCTCTCCCAGAGGGGCAGCCAAACTAAAGCTTTCCAGTCACTCTCTGTCCCATTATCAGGCTTTATTTGCTTCACAGGACTTATCTGGGTCTGACATTATCCGGTTTATGTCTTTGTTTACTGATTTATCACCTGTAGACTGAAGCTCTGCCAGAGACTTATAGTTCACCATTGTAACCCCAGCATTTGCAGTGGAGCCAGGCACACAGTAGATGCTTAATAAATAGTCCTTGAGTGAATACCTGAGTAAACAGCCATTCGTTACACATATTGTGTCCATGGACCATCTGTACTATTTAATCCAAGATAGTATGGTATAATGGTGAGTGGTGTGAGAGCTGGAGGCCAAATGCCAGCATTGAAATCCTTATTGTACTATTCACTACATGACCCAGAGCAAACTATTTATCTGTCTCACCTGTAAATTGGGTCAGTAACACCCACATCATGGTACATATTCAGTGAGATGTGTAAAATACATAGAACAATACCTAGTAAGTACTCAAACAAACTTATTTTATTATTGACTCACATTTGACCTAAATGCATTTCAAAACTTTCATTTATTTCCATTAATAATAACAAACATCTTGAATTTCTGTAGGAATCGTTTAAGGTAGTAAGTACTATAACACAGATCAGGAAACTGAGGCACAAGGAACTGGCACAAGGCCACAGAGCTAGGAATCAAAGAGCAGGGGCTCACACAGGCAGCAGGGGTCTATGTGCTTAACTGCCCCATGCAACATTCACATGGCTTTTCAACTGGAGACTATAAGCATCAACATCAATATTCATTCTTACTTGACATTTTACGATGGAAAAATTTAAACATGCCAAAAGTAAGAGAATACTATTAAAATAAGACTTTAAGTAAGATTTTAAGTGATCACTTATCTACCACTGTAGTATCCTGCTGGGAGCCACGAGTGTACCACGTCACCACAAGCTGAGACATCATAGCATATACCCTTTAATCCCTGCAACTCCCTAACCACCTCTGGGCCTTAACACACACTGTTGCCTCTGCCTGGAATCCTCTTGTAACTCCTTCCTCTGCCATCTACACTTACCTTCTGGACTCAGCCCCACAGTTTCCTGGGGACACCTTTCTTGAAGTCCACTCTCTGCACTGAAACCATAAACTTAATTATTAAAGTCACTGGCTTGGGGTCCTTAGTCCCTAAGGTCTATGTCCACTTCATCCACTCCCGTACAACCAGCACCTACTTCAGTGCTGGCATTTAGCAGGTACTCAGTAAAGATTCGTTTCATTAAAACAATCATTTTATGTGTGAGAAAACCAAGGTTTGGGGAGGTTTGGCAACTTGCCTAAGGTCAGACTGCCAGTAAACAGCAGAGCTGGGATTCAAACCCATATCTTTCTGAATCTAAGTTCTTCCTGCCGCACAGATACCCACAAGCATCATGTGGATTTGCCAGGTGGCTGTCAGAAATTGGGGAACTGAATTAGACTTCCTCTAGGGCCCTTACCCTCAACAGGGTTTTCAGATTCCATCTGGTAAGGTAGATCACAGGTAGAGTCTGCAAAACCCCGTAAGTCAGTTCCCAAGCAAGCTCTAAATGGATTCCTCTCATTCAAGATCCATAAACACACATTTTTGTTTTAGCCAGCTAAATTCTGGAGCATGATACAAAACTTTGTATAGTCTCAGAGGAAACAAGGTAGGGAAACAAGGAAGGATGGGGGGGCAGTCATGGTGAAGTGAAACAGAGAAGCAAGCATGTGCTGCTGGAGCCAGAGGAACAGAGATTGATTCTGCCGAGAGGGAATGCCAAGGGGACTTCCTGGAGGAGAGGAACTGAAGATTGTGCCTTGAAGGGGCAGTTAGCAAAACTTCAACAAGCTTAAGCAAAGAGAAGAGCAAAAGTCCTGAGGTGTAAGTGCAAGGCTCTAGACTACAGAGTATGGGTTCGAAGAGGAATGTGGTGTCGGAGGAGGTTATTGGGGCAGTGAGTTCAGCCTATAGAAGGCTAAGGAATTTGGACTTTATGCTGCAGGAAGAGAGATGTCAACTTTGGGTGCACAAAGAAACAGAAGCATCTTAAAGTCCAATTCAGGAGGAGAGAAGATGCTCCAAGACCTTGATGACTGGAGGGTACACACGTCTTAACCTGTTAAATGTTCTTGATGTTAATGCCTGGACCTATATCAGAATTCCTGAGGAGTTTGTGAAAGTTGCAGATTCTCAGGTCCCATCAAACACATACTGAATGGAATTCATGGAGGGGAAGCCCAGGAACTGGTATTCTTATCAAGTTCCCTCAACAGGCCTCGTGTACTCTTTGAGAACTGTCAGCCTAGGCACTGCTTTGACATTGTGCTGAAATGAGGAGCATCTGGCCTGTGTATTCACTCTGATCAGTGGTTTTGAAACTTGATCAGAGCCTCAGAACCTTACATTAAAACAAACTCTGTGTCAGGATATTTTTTTATTGTTGACACTATTAGAGATGTCTGCCATTTTCCCCACTTTTGCCCCCTCTACCCACACATTGTGCCACACACCCCTCCACCCTGCCTGCACCACATTGATGTCTGTGTCCATGGAATATACACACATATATATTCTTTGGCTTATCTCTTCTAGTGATCCCCACCCTCCACCCCTCTGAGATCTCTCAGTCTGTTCCATGTGTTCATGCCTCTGGTCCTATTTTTTTTGTCAGTTTATTTTGTTCATTAGGTTTCACATATAGGTGAGTTCATATGGTATTTGTCTTTCTCTGACTAGCTTATTTCACTTAGCATAATACTCTCACAAAGTGTAAGAGTTCCTTCTTTCTCATAGTTGAGTAGTATTCAACTGTGTAAATGTGCCACATCTTTTCTATCCACCCATCTACTGATGGATACTTGGGCTGACCTGTTGATTCCACTTCTTGGGAATATATCCTAAGAATCCCAAAATACCAATCAGAAAGAATATATGCACCCTTATGTTCATAGCAGCATTATTTATAATGGCCAAGATCTTCATGAGGATTTCAAAGCACAGAATCAGAGTAGAGCTACATACAGCTCCTCGTTTGCAAGTCCAGGCCTCAGGATAGCTAGCAAGGGTGGAGTGTGTACTACGGAAGCCCTGTCTGGGGCTGCCTGACTCAAACAGGGAAGAGAACAGTCGAACAGAGAACAGGGTCTGACATTGGACATGGGGGAGAAGTCAGGCAGGTTGCAAAGCCTGATAATGACAGAGGGAGATCAAAGAAAGGCAAACTAGACATCAGGTTGGCTGAATAAGAAGGTTTCATTTGGCCAGGGTGGAGAGGATAATTAAAGGAAACTACTTTAGGGTGCAAGCACTGTTTCTGTGGACAGCTACACCACTCTGATAAAGTGCCATTACCAAGACAGCTCACCTGGCTGTGTGCTTTTGGGAGAAAAAGTTATGTGCTGCATCCTAGGTACCTCATTCAGTACTCACACAGAGTCTGCCCCCAATAACACAATATTTAGTGGATGAATGGATGGATGGGTGGATGGATAGATAGATGGATGATGGATGGATGGATGGATGGACAGATGAAGGGCTTTGTATCTTCTACAGGACACCTGTTACTCACCTCTGAAGCAGAGATACACATTTCTAGGTTGGGAGTAACTGGGGTAAGATGGAGGATATCATACTTGTTCCCCACTCCAAGTGCCAGAAAAGTCAGGCTGACTCTAGAAAAGGGGCTTGCAAAACTCAGTAGGGCAACTTAAGACAAGTAGTGTTTGCTTACAACTCTTAAAATCATATGTTTATTATTCACCTGCCCCCAAAAATCTACCTCTACGAGTCCTCAGACTTTAGTATGATAGGAAGAAAGAAAAGAAGCTTTATTCACTGAGTGACTCTTCAATATTTTTAATTCAAAAATTCTGTTGGGATGCCTTATGCATCAAACACTGCATAAGGCACTGATGGTAGAGCAGGGAAAAAATAGGCCAGATCCCTCTCTCGAAGTTTATATTCTAATGAGGGAGTCAGGGCATAAACATGAAAACATGCAAATGAATGAGATCATTTGGAATGTGATCAATGCTATAAAAATTTTAAACAGGGAGATGCAAAAGAAAGAGACTAGAAGGGCAGAAAGCTTTTTTACAAAAGGAGACCATTTGTAGAAGTGGCATTTGAGCTGAAATCTGAATGACAAGAAGACGATGGTCCTGCAAACACTACAGAGAGTAGCAAGCACACCAGGTAGTGGTAACAAGCACAAAGGCCTAGGGGTGGGGACAAGTGTCACGTGTTTTAAGGAATATAAAGGAGGCCAGTGTGGTTGGAACAAAGTAATAAAGGCAGAGGAAGAGGTACAGGAACAAGAAAGGAAGACAGAGACCAGATCAAGACCACCTTGTGACGCACAGTGAGGAGTTTGCAAGCGGGTGACTTGAAGATGACTTAATTTGTTTTAAAGGACCATCCTGACTGCTGTGTGGAGAATAAACTGTAAAGGGAGCAAGAATTAGGTAGACCTAATAAGAGATTATGGCAGTCCACCAACAGAGAGATGATGGCTTGGACCTAAATGGTCCAAGAAGCAGAGAGATTCAGGACACATTACATAGATGGAGTTGACAAGACTCAGAAGAGAAGGAAATCAAGCAAACCAAAAACCAGTGGGGATAATGAAAAATGGCTTTATCAACCCCAATTTTCAGATAAGAAAACCAAGGTCCAGGTCACACAGCTGGAAACTGTCAGAACCAGGAGCTGAAGCCAGGTCTGTATGGCTCCAGAGCCCCTATGTTCTCTCAATTCTGCCATCTTTCTATGGAGCTTTTGTTCTTGCGGTCATTGCCAAGGAACAGGTGTGTGGGGCTTATGCATTCCCTGTACACCAACTGCTCCTCATTTGGGAAGGAAAAATGAACCTCACACTAGTTAATGCCATGCTGCTTATTGATTTAGGCAAATGCTTGGCAGCTCCAATTCATCTTCTGAAGGGTAATGTAATAAGGGCCTGAATTATACTGTGGCTTTCTCTGGGCTCTGAATATGCCACCTTCCCTAGCCTCACAATCTGCTCTATGAGTTATGAAAATAAACAAACCCATGGCATTGACGCATCATCAAGGCATGACTTTCTCCAAACAATGAAGCTGGGGGTGGGAGAGTGCAGAGAGCTGGAGGTGGAGGTTCTTGAACAGCTGTATGACCTTGTGCAAGTCACTTAGCCTCTCTAAACCTTAAATTCCTCATCTAAAAAATGGACTCATTTTCCCGTTCGAAAGTTCAAGTAGAATCACATAAAACAGTGCATCTCAAAATCCTTTGCAAAGTGAAACATGTGGCATTATGGTTAATATTATGAATTTTCTGGTATTAATAAGGGAATGAGGTAGAAAGAGCCATTCAGTCATTTGATCCATATTTATCGAGCCTCTACAATGTGCCAGACACTCGTAATTAAGTGGTGAGTAAAACAGACATGACATATGGTCTCTGCATCCATGTTGTTTATAGTCTAGTAAGGGAGAGAATTAAGAAGTGATCACATCAGCAAATATATAATTTCAATTGTCAGTACATGTATTTAAAGAAACACGTACAGTGATAGTAAATCTCAGAGAGCTGGTCCCAGGGAAAATGACTGAGCTGCACTTCAAAGGATGTATGTGAATTAACCATGAGATGGGCAACTTTGGGAAAGATGAAGGCATTCCAGTCACTAGGAACAGCACATACAAAGGCCCTGAGGCAGGAAGGAGTATGGCACACATTGGAAGACCTGAAAAAAGCCAGGGTTGTTGAAACAGACTGATCAGGAATAGAGGGAGTAGGATAAGATGAGGTTAAAGTAGGGGCAGGGGCTAGACTGTACAGGACCTTGTGGGCCTCGGTATAATCATCCTAGTTGCTCTGAAGGAAATGGAGGGAAGGGGAAGAACAGAAAAAAGAGGGTAAACTACAGAATGATTGAACAGACCAGAATATTCCCTTGTGAAAGTTTTAATAGGGGGTTGAAATAAGGATACTATAAAAGCACAGACAAAGGACCTCTAATACAGCTGGAAGTGTAATGGGGGAAGAAAGCTGAGGAAGACTCTAAGAGAGGCTTACACCTGAGTTCTTGATTTGAGGCTATTTGGAAGTAGAGAGATAGTTAAGGCAGGAAAGGGCATTTAGGTAGAAGGAACAACGTAGACAACATTCAGCACAGCATGGTGCATTCAGGGACCTGCAAATACTTCTGTGGGGTATACAGAAGCAAGGAAAGAGACAGGTAATGTAGCAAAGCTGAGATTTTGATTGACACTTGATGCTTATGAAGCAAGTTCAATTTGAGAGAATATTTAATACATTTGATAGGAAGCAGTGAAAGAATCAGATATATATGTACAAAGCTCTAGCGTCAACACAGGGAAAGGCTGAAAGAAGGAAGACCAGTTAAGAAGCTACTTCTGGAGTTCAGGCAAGAGATGGGGGCTGGAACCAGGGTGATGGCAATGTGGATGGGAAGAGATGATGGCAGGTAAGGACCCCGGGGTTTGAGCTCCCAGCTTGGACCTTTGCCCAATCTCCTACAAGAAGAGTTCATCTGTGCCCTATTTTCTTATCCAGCCCTCTGCGCTGAACCTCAGCCTTCAAGACTCTTTTAGCTATAACTTTCATCCTCTCTTGCTGCTGCCCACCCCCCAGTCTTGGTCAGATGTTCTTGCAAAACCAACACTGCTGATGAGTGTTATGTAACACTCTTGTTTCTACCCTATGAGAACTACAGGAGAAAAATTCTGCCTGACAAGTAATTTTGTATGTAAAAAAAATGATCTGCCAGAGGCTTGGGAAAATGTACCTGTAGCTCCTCCACACACCGGCACATACATCTGCTTGCCTGAGGACTACTCCGCCTTCAGACACTGTGGAAGAATGCCCTTCCCCTCTTTAGGACCTAGGATCAATGTTTTCAAGTTTAACCTGTGTGTGCGTGCTTCATTGTTTCCTGCTTTTTTTTTTCTTTGCCTTATAAAATAGCACTGAGGAAATGCTTGATTTCTCAACTGCAAAGTGAGGATAATAATAGTGGCTGGTGAGAATAAAATGAAATAATGCATATAAATAGGGTCTTGCGTGATACTTGGCACATAGTAGGCATTCATTAAAAGGATTTTGAACTGTCTTGTAGTTGAGTGCTTACTCTGTTGCCAAGCTCTGAGCTAACTGCTTTTCCTGCATTTTATCATTGAATGCTGAGGTACTGTCCTTGGTTCTGAATTGTCTTGGGAGGCTAAGGGCTTTCACCCCTGCTGATTAGGTCACATCTACCCTCTCCCAGGAATTTCTAACCATATGACTTTCAAAAGACATAATTTTAAGTTTCTTTGAAAATCAACTTTACTGGGTGTAATTTATATACTTAAATGCACCTAATTATATATTTTGATGGCTTTTAACAAATTTATATATCAGTTTAACCACCAGCACCACCATTCAAATACAGATAGAACATTCCCAACACCTTCAAAAGTCCCCTTATGTTCCAGCTTTATATATATGCCCCACTCTCTTGCCACAGAAAAACACTCATTTGCCTTCAGTCCCTATAGATTTGATTTGTCAGTTCGTGTCTTCATATAAATGGAATTGCATAGTAAGTACTCATTTATATCTACTCCTTCCTCTCACTGTAATTTTTCATATGTATAATATGTAATTTATACATATTAATGCATGTATCAGTCATTTATTCATTTTTAATATTAAGTAACATCTTACAAGTAGTTTGCCCACTCATCTAAGATTGATTTGAGGATGTTTCCAGTTTAAAACTATTCTGAATAAAGCTGTGACAACATTACTGTACAAGTCTGTGCATGGACATGTTTACCTGTATCATGAGTCATGTGGTAAATGTAGATTTCACTTCATAAAAGAAACTGCCAAACTCATATATTAACACCTGCAATGTATGGGAATTCTAGTTGGTCCACATCTTGCCATCACTTGAAATTGTCACTCTTTTTAGCAATTTTAATGGGTGATGTCCCATTAGATGTCTAATGGGTAATATGATTTTAATTTGCATTTCCCCAACAACTAACAATGCTGAGCATATCTTTTCATGTGTGTATCAGCCATTTATATGTCATCTTTGAAGAACTGTTCGTTCAAATCTTTACCCTTTTAAAATGTCTTTTAATGCTATCAACAAATTCAAAGTCCTCAGAGTAGAAGTTATTAAAACTGAGAGTTACAGTAAGATGTAATCAACCTCAGGATAACACAATCCATGAGAGTGCCCCCATCCTTTACCCTGAATTATTGAGATCTTTGGACTCACAGCTATTGACAACATGGGATTTTGGGTGTGGATGCACCACAGAGAGGTAGGCAGATTGGTACAGAGATAAATGTTTGTCTTGCTATCTCAAATCAACCCTTTACTAGCTGGGTGGCCCTATGAAAGTCACTCAATCTCTATAATTCTTATCTCAGTTACCTACAAAATGCAACCAATCTAAATGTGTTGAGAAGACTGAAGGCAGTGTGTATAAGGTATCTGTCACATACTAGATACTCAATATGTGGATCTATTAGCTCTATCCCAAACATACCAGTTATATGTTGCTACAACAATGCTGCTCTAAATACCACTCCCTCCCACCAAAAATACTCTATTAAAAAAAAAAGCATTTATTTTGCTTCCAGATCTTTGATTATTGACTTAGCCTAGGATCATCTAGGTAGATCTTCCAGTATCAGCTCAGCTCATTCACACATCTGGGACTGGCTGACTGTTGACTAATCTACGATAACCTCATATGGGGTTACTGGGTATCCCAGTTCTGTTTCACATCTCTCATACTCCAGCAAACTAGTCTGAACATGTTCTCTGGGCAATGGTGGAAGTGTAAGGAGAAACACACAAGGGCTCTTCAGCTCTAAGCTCAGAACTGGTTGTAGAAAATCACAGGCCAGACCAAACTTAACAGGCAAGAAAATAGCCCCACATCTTTGGTGATAGAAACTGCAAAGTCACATAGAAAAGAGTGCATACAGGGAGGAATGAGGAATTGGGTCTATCATGACAATCTGCCTCACAAAACAGTCACCAAATGGACCAAAACGATAAACTTAAATTACTTCCTGCTCTCATATCTCACAAATTCTTGGCTGAGGCAGAATATCTATGATCCAATTTCCCTCATCCCAGAAAAAAGAACAACCCAATGACCTGACTTCTATAAGATATGAGTCAGCATCACTGCTCATTAGCAAGTCTAGCAGGGCCAGGAGGTGAAACAGAAGCTGAGAAGTTGGGTCACTTGTAGAAGATAGTGCTGGCTGCCTCTACCCACCACCAACTCCACTGCTCTGTGTTCCCCTCTATTCTTCTAAATGGGCTCCAAGGAGCCAAGCAGACTACTTCTCTGCTTGGGGAAAATGAAGACTCTAGCCTCAAATAGATGTATCTTCACACACCTCCTTCACTTAATAAACTATGGGCTAAGCCATCTTGGAGTACTTGAATCCTGAAAGCAGCAGAGGTAGATTAGAACAAGCTGAGAAGAAGGCCTGCCTTGTTATGGACACCTACTAGGTAGTCTACCTGCCTCACAATGACCATTCCTGTTGGTCTCCCCATCCGTAGGCATAACAGTGGGCTCCTGGCAGTCTATTTATAAAACAAAACAGCAACACCTCCATGTCTGACTCAGGTCATGTGAATGTAAGTGGGCCCCTGACCTTAGCTGGGTCAGAATCCTTCTTTTAGATTTTTGAATTGGGGTATTCACTCCCTTCTGGTGGATGGCTGTACAATAGTTTGCGAAGTGTGGGGCTGGCAGATTCTACCCATTATGAAGATTGTGTGGTTCAGAAAAGCAGAAAAATTAAGTATCAAAGAAAATCTAAATGGCTTCCATATCCCTGGTTTGAGTCACTTTTTATAGTGGAATTTTGTTGTTTTTGCCTGTCCAATATTCACTCTTCCTTATTCAGGTACTAATACTTTGAATTTTCTTTGGAGAACCTCCCCTCTTCCCACTCTCAGTCCTAGCCATTTGCGTAAGAACTGACCATCCCCTCCATCCTGTTCTGGAGGACAGTATGACACCCAAGACTAGCCAAATGAGGACAGGCATCCCTCTGGCCACAATTATAATTTTAGGAATAGGAATATGAACCACTTAGAGCCAGTAAATCTCAGGATTCAGGCAGATGAGATTAGAAGAAAGAAGCCCTCTCTCTTTTTCACCAGACTTGAAGCTGCATGGACGTGAGCCAGGAATTGCTGGCCACCATCTTGCCACCATGAGGATAAAGCCTCCCTAAAAACAGAGCCAACACCGCAGAAGGCAGGGCAGAAAGATGGAAGCATGTTGCAGTGATGTGGCATGGCTTTAGTTCCTTGATCCACCTGTGACAAAAGCAAGTCTTCGGGGAACTTTTTAGTTACAAACCAATAAACCCTTTTTCACCGTAACAAGTGTAAATTGGGTTTTCTGTTTCTTACAACTAAAGGTCATAACTATGCCTTCCTGAAGCCAAGTTATGTTCCTATTCATGAGAGATCCCTATAGAATTCTAATAAATCCCTTTTCTTCCTAATAACACTCAAGAGTCACAATTCAGATCTTTTGCTTGTTATCAGATGAGGATAAAAAGTGAGGGATGGAGAGCACTTGAATATTTACTCTGTACTATGCACTGTGCTAGGCACCTTACTTCATCACACAGTCAGCAGCGCTACAGTACAATGCATGTGTTCCTAAAATCTACTGCACGTGCAATCCTGCGAAAGAAAAGCTACAAAGCTAATGGGTAAATGAGGTTGAGGCACAACACTCAAAAGCTTTATCAGTGACACATTGAAAAAACAGCAACCTAATAAGAAAGGCAGCACAGTTTTACATGCGTTAAGTGGTTTTAAAATACACAAATACTATAATAAATATGAAACATCATCTCAGAAAAGATCTGAGGTTGGCTTGTGGAGCTGCCACTTGTGGAGTGTTAAAAGGACTGAAGCTTAAGAGTGGTGAAGTGAGGGAACTGATACACCTGAAATCAGATGGAAAGTTTTGATACCCGATGTGAATGGGTATGGCTCATACTTTAGGCACGTGGTAGATGTTTTGGGGGCAAGTGTTTAGAGCAGTACTATCACGTGTGACCCTAACCTCAGCCTTGTGACATGAATATTATGTCTCCTGTTTTACAAGTGAAGACAATGAGGTTCAGAGAGCCAGTAAGTAGCCAAGCTAAGACTAGAACCCATGTCTGCCAGACTCTAGTGCTCACAACCTTCCCATACTGGCATGCTTTACTCGAACACCAGTGTTTCCTTTGTGCACCTATAAGTTGCCTTGCCCTTGGCTGTCTTCCTGTCGAGTCTCAGAAATTACATTTTGTATTTTAAAACTTGGCGCAATAAGTATTCATATCATATTGTTCACTCTACCTCAGTTATTCCATCTGTAAAATGGAGCTGTGTCCATTTGCTACCCACCCATGTCATGGAGAAGCTGCAATGGCCAAGTACACTATTGACAAGGCAATAGCACTCATGTGGCTTACAAAGCATAAATGACTGGGGCTTTTCATCCAACACACTCCATGTCACAAAAAGAAAATTAAGGGCCAAACAGAGTTGGGGACTCACCAAGGCCACACAGAAGGCAATGACGAGAGAGGGATTAAAATCTGAGACTGTGGATCTCTAGTTAAGTCATTTCCAATATGTCTGAAGTAAGATCCATTGTAACCATGGTGTCCAGTGGGATCTGGTTTAGCCACTGTTAACTCAAACTAGTCCCTACCCATCAATGCAATGAGCTACAAGAGTGGCCAGGAGGTGTGTGCTCAGTCTTGTAAGCCCTGCATTTATTCGAAGTCATTTGGCTGCACATAAACCCACAGCCCATTATTCTGACAGTAAGTAATAGCCAGGATAGGAGCCAGGCTAATCAATCACTCAACCGGTATTTACCAAGAACTCCCCTGTCATTGACTCCCCTCCTTTTTGCAATAAAAGTGTCTTTGGGGATTCATTTCCCCCAACGCATTCCTCTCTTATAATTTTTTTTTTTTACAGAGTTTGCCTACCCAGCAAGCTGCATTTGTTAAGAAATAATTAATTCTTTTCTACCATATTTTATTCATCAAAGACTTAAAGAACTGCTAGTCAATGCCTCTGGCCTGAAGGAGCTAACTACCATACACCAAGACACTACCCAATGTAGCGATTCCAGCCAAGAGCAGGAAAACATTTTGTTTCAACTTGCTTATGGGGTCTGGGTCTGAGGTCGAGTTTCCTCAGAAGCAAGTTCTGAAATGAATTTTAGGTGCAAACAGTTTATGTGGTAGGTAGAAAGGAGCAGGCAAGTGAGACAGAGTAGGGATGTAAGCCAATCCAGTGTTGAAGGGCATGTTACAGCAGGGGGCAACTGAGGCTCAATCTGGAGATGAGAATGATGCAGGGATAACCCTGGGAGATGCTGTGGAATGCGTCCCAGAGTTGTGTGACCCAAGAGATTATAAAGCTGGGTATCCATCACTGTCTGAGGGCTATTCCCAGGACTTCTAGCCCTGCCCCTTACATACAGGTTGGTGTGCCAGAGAAAGCCCTCAGACAGAATAAATGGAAGGTTCTGGTGGTAGGATGCCATCAGTGTATATGGGAATAAAAGTACTGAGGGTGTACCGCAGGGCACTAATATGTCTGTTACACCTGATCATAGGTAAATACTCAGTTCTTAAAGGAAATCTAAAGTATTAACAAAAGTAATAATAGATGACATTGATTAAGTGCATACTGTGTGCCAGGAATTATGTAAATACTTACAGGAATTATCTCAGGTAATACAGCAGTATCATGGGGTAAGTCTTACAATTATCTTCATTTCATAGATGAGGCAACTAACTCTTAGAGAGCTTAAATATATCACCTAGGATCAAGAGGCTAGGAAGAAGCAGAACTGAGAATTGAACCCACATGTATCTGACTCCAATGCCTTTGTCTTTCTACTACTCATGCTGGCCGATACCACAAAAGTGATGAGACAGAAGTGGATCTGATTTTGGAGGGTGAGAGGTCTGAAAGAGAAGTGGATGCTGGCTGGTGTGGTTCAGTGGATTGAGTGCCAGCCTGAGAACAAAAGGGTTGCTGGTTCGATTCCCAGTCAGGGCACAAGCCGGGTCGTGGGCCAAGTCCACAGTAGGGGGCACATGAGAGGCAACCAGACATTGATATTTCTCTCCCTCTCTTTCTCCCTCCCTTCACTTCTCTAAAAATAAATAAAATATTTTTTTTTAAAAAAAGGTTATATACAGGGAAGGTCTACGGAGAAAATTGAGAAGACTTCTATTGCATTTACATCCATTCTTTCATCTTCTAATAAGAGCACCGCTACTTTTGTTTGGTGGAGGAGGAAGGGGAAGGAAGTGACGCGGTGTTGGGCGTGTGGATGAACTGGGATGGGGTGGCCTCTTCCAACATTCTGTAGTTTGGGGGGCTAACTCCACCTCCTGGATCTAGCACATGACCAATCAGAAAATTCCACTACCATCCCCAGACAGTGACTGGTTCAAGGAAGGTCATATGACCACAGATAGTCCCAAGACAATCCATGCCATCACTATATATAAGAAGAAGCTCCCTGTCCTTTGGGGTTCCTGAAGAGAGGGCCATAAACTGCCTAGGGCTGTCTTTGCCACCACTTGGGGGAAGGTGGCCTGGGAATCAAGACACATAGAGGCAAGCAGAGCCTAGAGCTAGGGGCAGGTTTTTAAAGATAAAATTCTTGAGGTATAATGTACTTGCAATAAAATGCACCCATGTTAAGTGTACAGTTTGATACATTTTGACACATATGTACAGTCAAGTAACCGCAATGACAATCAAGAGAGAGAACATATTCATCACCTCAGAAAGATCTCTCACACTTATTTGCAGTTAATTAATTATTCCATCCCAACCCCAGGCAACCACTGGTCCACTTTCTATCATAATAGTTTTACCTCTATAGAATCTCATATAATAAAATAATACAATATGTACCTGGCTTCTTTCACTCAACTAATGACTTTGAGATTCACCCATGTTTTGCATGTATCAATATTCCTATTTTTAGTTGATGAGAATGCTTCCATTGTGTAGATGCAACACGGTTTGTTCATTCGTTCTCCCGTTGATGCACATTTGGGTTGTTTCCAGTTGGGGGCCATTATAAATAAAGCTTCTATGGATATTAGTGTAGATTTCTTCATGCAGATGGCATTTGAATTTTCAGTTATCTTGGGAAATACACAGGAATTAAATGTCTGGGTTGCATGCTAAGTGTATGTTGAATTTTGTCTCATTTTATAAAAGAAAAAGGCAGAGTTTCAACAACCTCTTTTAAGTACTTGTATCTAGCTGGATTCCTGGAATTTTTGTTACATGACCCAAAACATACTATCAACTGCTTAAGCAAGTTTGACATGGGTTTTTACTACTATTTATAAGTGAAAGAATATTGGAGGACTCCATCTTCCAGGTAATAACATCCATAAGTGTTGGCCAGTTTCTAAAGAAAGCTGGGAATTCTTCACCCAACACTCGACAACCAATAGTACAACTCAATATTGAGGACAGAAACCTTGGGGATGTCTAAATGTTTTGCTGTTCAATAGATGAGCTATAGCCACGAAGATTTGGGTACAGTCGTGTAGGTGGGAAGGGGGAGTGTCTTTGAGTCTCTTCCAGACCACAGAACTCCAGGTAGTTATGGTACCTGAAGGCAAAGCCAATGACATTCAACCCTAAAATGTGAAGTCTGACTCTGAGCCCAGAGGGGAACTGATTTTCTTTCCTTGGCCAAAGTCTCTGAGCTTCACCATCTTCTCCTATAAAAATGGACACTAATTATCATGGATAATTGGAAGTTGTCCACTGTACCAAGTGTTTTGCATATAATATATAAGTAATTTATATAAATTCTGTGAGAAAATTCTCATTATTACTCATATTTACAGATGGAGAAATTAAGGCCTAAAGAAGGTAAGAACTGACTCACAGTTCATGTAAAATAGCATAGTCACCAGGGAAAACACAGAGGTTCCTCAAAAATATTAAAAATAGAATTACCATATGATCTAATAACCCTACTTCTGGGTATTATACCCAAAATAATTGAAATTGGGATTTCAAAGAGATATGTGCCCTCCATGTTCATTGCAGCGTTATTTACAATAGCCACTATATAGAGACAACTTAAGTGTCCATTGACAGATGAATAAAGAAAATATGGTATATGCATGCAATGGAATATTATTCAGCCTTTAAAAGGAAGGAAATCCTACCATTTGCAACAACATGGATGAACCTGGAGGACATTATGCTGAGTGACATGTCAGTCACAAAAGGACAAACACTGCCTGAACTCCGCTTGTATGAGGCATCTTAAGTAGTCAAACTCAGAGCGCAGAGAGTAGAATGATGGTTGTCAGGGGCTGTGGGGAGTTGCTGTGTGATGGTTGTCAGAATGGGGAGTTGCTTTTCAAAGAGTGTAACGTTTCAACCATGCAAAATGAATATGTTCTAGAGATCCGCTGTAAAACATAGTGCTGATAGTTAATAATACTATATAAAAATTGTAAAAATTTGGTAAGAGGGTAGATCTTGTGTTAAGTATTCTTACCACATTTCTTTTTAATATGAAAAATAAAAGAACTGGTCCACAGTGAGAAAGAAGGAGGTCAGGATGTTGTCTGGATCTGTCTGACTCCCAGGAGGGCACTGAACCACATCCTACTAGTCAGTGAGTGCATGGTGAGTGCCTATTGTGAGTGAGGGTCCACGTTGCTGGTTCTCACCCCTGGCTGAACATCAGAATCCTCCAGAGACTTTAAAGACCCCCAATACTCAAGTAACACCTCTAAACAGTAAGTCAGAATCTCTGCAAATGAGACCACCAAGACATCACTATTGTTTCAAGCTCCCCAGGGGCTCCAGAGCATAGCCAAGTTTGAGGACCAGTGGTCAGGGCAGCGGTTTTCCAACTTGAGTGCATCAAAACCACATGGAGGGCTTATTAAAAACAGATTTACAGCCCCACATCCAGATTCAGTATGTCTTGGGTATGTCCTGAGAATTCATATTTCCACCAAGTTTCCAGGTGATGCTGCTACTGGTCTTGGGACAGATTTTGAAAACCATTTGTCTACCGAAATTTAGAAAAAAACAGAATAATTAGCCCTTGCCTTTAAGCTTTTTTCCTGACCTAATATAAATTGACAATTACAATACAATGTTATAAGTATTGTGATAAACGAAGTATTCTAGAAACTCAGAGAAGGGGGGCATCACATATGCTTAGAGGTTCAGAGAAAATTCCAAGAAGAGATGATGTTGTGTTGAATTTTAAAGACTTCTCTTAAGCCCTGACTTGTGTGGCTCAGTTGGTTGAACATCGTCCCACCAAGTGAAAGGTCGCCAGTTTGATTCCCAGTCAGGGTACATGCCTAGGTTGCAGATTCAGTACCCAGTCAGGGCATGTATGAGAGGCAAGGGATCGATATTTCTCTCCCTCTCTTTATTCATCCCTCCCCCCTCTCTAAAAAAAAGAATCCTCTTAAAATAATGATATCAGTCCCTAAGTGACTATGAGCATAAATGAGATAGGGAGTCGAGCACCAGCACAGGTCCTGGCTTGTAGTCAATATTCAATAAAAGCTCTTCCAGGTCAAGTCACACAGGATCCCACAGTTTTCCATCCAGACATCCCTCCCCCAAGGTCTGCCTCCTTTCATTAGCAATGATGCTCACCACATTGGTATTTGACAGAAGGTCCCTGGCAGTGAGACGCCAGCTCCACAAAGACCTTTCCCTACAGACAGATGCTAACCAAGCATAGAGAAGCATCTCAGGAACCTGCAGGTTCAGCCAACTCAGAAACTTTCAGGGTCTGCTGTGCAGCAGGCACCTTTCACAATGCTTTATGTGCATGCCCTGCGAAGATGGGTATTATCATCCCCAAGTTTAGAGTTGAAGAAACTGAGGATCAGAGCACTGAAATAGCTCCTGGGGCCACACAGCCTTTAAGTGATGAAGATCAGATTTGAATACAGCTCTGTCTCATTCCAACCTTCTCTTTCTATCACACCACCCTGCCTTTCACAGGAAATCAGGCCTGGCTTGCTCCAATCCCAGCACTAGTGGGAGCAGGGAATCCAAACCTTTATATTTATCTGTGGAACTAGCTCCTCTGCAGTGCCAAGTAGGAAAGGGTTCCAAAAAGGGCGTTGACTCTAAACCAGCCAAACTCTTACTCTGTACACCCCAACAGGAAGCTCGGGCCAGCTGGGCTGTTCAGCACCTGGGTTCTGGCTGCCAAAGGCAGGCAGGTGAACGCCAGGCTGCGAGCAGCCCAAAATGAGCAATGACAGCTTCTTTACTACAAAATAGATGTTCTGGACTTGGCCTCTGCCTGCAGCTGCTAGTGAGAGGCCAGGCAAATCCTTTGTCCTAGAAAGAGCACAGACTCTGGAATCAGCAGACTGGGATTCAGTTTCTGTATGTGTTTGGGCTACCTGTTTACTTTCTCTGAGCTTACATTTCCATCTTTAAAATGAAGTTAACCAATCCTCCAAGAGTTGGGATTAATGGAGAGCTTTAGCCCAGTCTCTGGCACATGGTAGATGCCTTATTACTCTTATTCCCTTCTTTCCCTCTAAATCTTAGGTGGTAAATCATATTACGCAATGTGCTTTTATCCTGTTCCATCTACATGTTTCATGCCCTTCCATAGATTGAGTATCATCTCCCCAAAAGATTGTCCAAAGTCCTAAGCCCCAAAACTTGTGAATGTGATCTTATTTAGAAAGAGGGTCTTTGCAAATGTGATCAAGTTAAGGATCTCAAGGTGACATTATTCTAGATTACTCAGGTGGGTCCAAAATTTGGTGACAGGTGTCCTCATAAGAGAAAGGCAGAGGAATGCTCGAAACACGCAGACACAGCGGGAAGAAGGCCATGTGAAGACAGAGGAAGAGAGGTTAGCGCGATGTGGCCACAAGTCAAGGAATGCCTGGAACCACCAGAAGCCGGAAGAGGCAAGAAGCATCCTTTCCTAGAAACTTCAGAAAGAGTGTCTTCCCACCAACACTCTGATTTCAGATATATGACCAACAAAACTGTAATAAAAATAAGTTTCTGTTTTAAAGCCATGCAACATGTGGTAAGTTGTCATGGCAGCCACAAGACCCTAATACACCTTCTTTCCCCACATATCCACCTCAGCCCACAGAGCAGAAAAACGATTAGCTGCTCAAGTTTCCAGCCTCTTCTTCATCTCAGCTGCCAGTCTTCCCAGCTCTTGCAGGAAAAGAAGTTGCTCAGCTGAATGTTGAAAATTAGTTATACTAATTGACCTACCCTTTCCTACTGGGCATGACAACCCTCATGCCCACTAGGGTGGTAACGATGGTAAAGAGTGGAGGCCAAGCTCCCCGTCCCTACTCCGCTTCCCACCCTCATACACGGAAGACTGTTTTGCAAACACACCCTCAGCAGGACCTCTAGGACAGAATTTTACAACCTCATCACTACTGTTTAGACTGGAGAATTCTTTGTTACATGTGTATGGAGGGGAGGATATTCTGTTTATTATAGGATATTGACCAGTATCCTAGGCCTTTACTTTCTAGACACAAAAAGCATTGCCCTTCACCAAACTTGGAATGGTTCTAGATATTGTCAGATGCACAGAGGGGAAAAGGAGGAGAGGCAAAACCACCCCTGGTTGAGAGCCACTACTCGAGAGGACAGTCTAGCACACATGAGCCTTGTCATGTGGAGGGTAGGAACACACCATCATCTTTGTCCATGAGGTTGAATGAGGAAGTGTAGCATACAATTGACACACCAAGTCCTTCTAGATGCAAGAGAACCAGGGGTAGAAAGTCCTATTTGAGGCTTCTGGGTCTGATCTTCTTGCCCTATACCAATCACCAGATACACCCAAGACTGGGAAGATATTAGGTGTTCGTGGCCAAAAATAAAAACCTTTTTTTTTTTTTTTGTCCTTGTGTCTAATTCCTTCAAAGAGAAATGAGTGATAGGGTATCAAATGCACACTGAATGCCTGACAATTATAAGTGCAAAGGTCTGAGAACTGATTCCTCCAAAATATTAGCATCTAATACAGTTTGATATGTTTAGACTACATTATGTGAAGGAGAAAGGATGGTAGAGATGCAAAGGACATGGAAGGATCAGGTCCTAAAGAGTTGAGTGCCGTACTGTTATGGACTGAACATTTGTGCCCCCTCCCACTGCCACACACACACACACACGTGCGCGCGCAAACCCTCATATTTTGAAGCCTTAACCACCTGGTGTGGCTATGTTTGGAGACGGAGCCTCTAAAGGAAGTACTTAAGATTAAATGAGGTCAGAAGGGTGGGGCCCTGATCCAACAGGATTGCTGTCCTTGTAAGAAGAGACAGCAGAGAATACACACATTACAAGGAAAGGCCAAGTGAGGACATAGTGAGAAGGTGCCCCCTGCAAGCCAGTGGAGCCCTCACCAGAAACTGAATGAGATGCAACCTTGACCTTGGACTTCCCACCACCGGAACTGTGAGAAAATGAATTTCTGTTGCTTAAGCCACCTAGTCTGTGGTATTTTGTGATGGCAGCCCAAGCTGACTAAGACACCTACTACAGAGTTTGGATTCTGTCCTATAGGCCAAAGCTTCCAAAGTTTTTTTCCTGGACCATCTGCACTAGAATCTCCCAGGGGCGCTTGCAAATACAGATAACCTCCATCAACTGAAGGGGGCCTGTAGAGATGCATTTTCACAAATTCATCAAGTGATATTTATGCACATTAAAATTGTATAACCAAAGCTGATAGGCGACTAGGACTCAATAAAGGATTTTAAGGAGATTTAAAGTTTGGAAATATTACCAGCTTCAGTGCCTCTCCTTCGCTGCAAGTGACAGTTGACAGAGGCAGGGAAAGCACTGAAACATCTCCACACATTCTACCTGGAACTCTTCTCTCTGCCTCCCTGTTAATTGCCTTCATCCCCATGGGCAATCCACATGGATTCTTCCCTCACCTCGTTCAAAGGTATAGCTTGTAAAGCTCATAAAAATGAAGGATTTGAGTGTTGGCCAAATGCTAGGAGTTTGGACAGACAGACAAAAGCTGGGAGAAAGGACCTGAAAGGAAACAGAAAATGCTGAGAAACTAGTTTTATCTGACCATCGCTGATGTCTTCTCAGAAAGTGGGATGAACTGGCATGAGACTAAATTCAAACTGGAGACCAGATCTCCCTTGTTAGAGTTGGGGCCAGTGCTTTGGGTGCAAGGCATCAGTGATAAGGGGAAGCCAAGCCAGCAGGCAGTAGCTGAATAAACCCTCCCAACAATGGAGGTCTACTAATGGCGACTCTTTCCAAGACAGACCTAAAGCATGGAGAGCAGAGGCTGGCTGGGCAGGGGTGGAGCTGAGGCTGCCTCTCTACACCCAAGGGCTGTAGATCTGAGCTAGCCCCTCAGTAGGGGACAACTTGCAGAACAGTGAATGGTCTTGGCCAGTATAAGAAAGAAGGTGAAGACTAGGGCCTTGTCCTTTAAATAGACAAAAATCTCTCCTTTAGGAGGAGAAAGTAGTGGTATGAATGGGCTTCAGTAAATCCCATTTGATCCATTGTTGGATGAGGGAATTGGATGAGGTAGCCCCTAAGGCAAAGACACTCTGGGCTGAATGCATGAATGGTTTGACTTGAGTGGGGCAGAAATCAGCAGAGTTCATGCCCTTGCACCACCACTGGTATCACACAAGGATATATTCAAGCCCTGTCTCTGGTATTTACAAGCTAGGGTGCCTTGAGAGTTACCTAACTGCCATGAAGCTCAGTTTCTCTTATCTGTAAAACAGGGATAATAAATAACATATAACCTACCTCATAAGGTCATTGTGGGGATTAAATGAGATAATTCATAGACAGTGCTTACTACAGTACCTACCATGTAGTTGGCCATCTATATCATCCATAATTATTATTGTTATTGTTGTTGATGATGATGATACCATTCTTTTCGAAGATAAGGACTTTCAATATGACAGACCTAAATGGGACTCCCAGCCTAGCCAGTTTAGACTCAACAAATTGCTTGACA
This sequence comes from Glossophaga mutica, assembly GCA_039655065.1. Taxonomy (NCBI): domain Eukaryota; kingdom Metazoa; phylum Chordata; class Mammalia; order Chiroptera; family Phyllostomidae; genus Glossophaga; species Glossophaga mutica. Next base: position 104,902,796 of record CM077305.1, read on the forward strand.
ATTGTGAATTTCAGTTCCCTTTTTTACAAAATGAGGGTGATTATTCTGAGATGGAAAGCTGTATTTGTATGCAGCTTCAAGGAGACAACGTATAGAAGAGTGTCTTGCACAGAATCCAAGATCCCATTGTTTCAGAAGAGCAAAGTCCCCATTGGCCAGGGACCCACGACACATACACATTCAGTTTCCTGCTCTTCCCTTCGACATGTACTTTGAAATTCCTGTTACCATGGAATACTCACAAGGTCAAAATAGCCTTCTTGGGGACTATATTTCTAAATGTCCCTGAGAAATACCTTAAAATTGTCTTAAAAGTACTTAAAAAGATGTGTCCCTGGTTTTCCAAGATTTCACTTGATTTCATGCCCATTTTCCAAAAAGCACAATTTTTAACACATAATGTCATACTTATGCAATACTTTCAATATGAAGATAGTTATAGGTCCAATCGATCAGTCAATCAATTAATCAAGTGAAATGGGTAAAACTTGGATTTAGTTATTAGCTTTTCATTTATATTAGCTTTGCCTAACATAAATGAAAATGGTAAAAGCACCACATCAACTGTGAGGTTAGCTCAACTGAGCCTCATTTCCAGAAACAGGATTATTCACTGCCCTCGCTACCACTGTTGACATGACCACCACAGGACAAATTATCACCCATCCCACCTCCCCTACATAGATAAGTCACCAAAGATTTAGACAGCTCTAGGGATTCGTGGTGTAAGGAAAGATAGGGAAGACTTTCCAGCTGAAAGAACTAACAGTGTGTGTTGAAACCACCAGTGGCCAAGAAGCTAAAGAAATTAATTTGTCTTTGTTAAATCGGCAGCATACTTCAAAGATGTTGATGAATCAGCTGCCCCAGATACCTTTGATCTCCAGGAGAGAATATGTGTATCCATGGGGAGATTAACAGTCCCCTCCAGCTACAAACTAGCCAGGCATCCTGCCTGCCTTCTCAGGCAATTTTAGGCTGGCAGTGCCCTACCAGCCCCCCAGTAGAATCAACCCCAGATACTCAGAAGACTTGGTTGAAAAATAAGGTAAAAAAATTTCAGTCTGTTCTCAATTTTCTATGGTATTACAAAATGGGAAGCAGAGAGGTGGCTCTGGAGAGGCAGACCTAAGTCCAAACCCTGGACCTACCACTTATCAGTTGAGCAAACTCTTTAATCTCCTTGAGCCTCAAGCTTCTCACCTGTGAACTGGGCACACTTCTTTTCAAGATTGCTACAAGCATTAAAAGACCTTGTGTATGTGTATAAAGCAGGAGTCAGCAAACTTTTTCTGAAAAGGACCAGATGGGAAATATCTTAGGCTTTTCAGAGTCATGGAGTCTCCATCCCAACTACTGAACTCTGCCATTGCAGCACTAAAGCAGCCACAGACAATACATGCAGGAATGGACACGACTGTGCTCAATAACACTTTATTTACAAAACAGGCAGCCAGCAATTGGCCCATGTGTGCTGACTCTTGGCTCTATAGCAAGAAGCCCTATGTCTACATATGGAGGACAATCAATAAATGGCAGCCATGAGGATAATGATGATAGCAGTTTTGATGAATGCAGAAGATCCACCAACCAGACATCTGTCAAGCACTTCTGCGTCCAACCACTGCTAGGTACTGAAGGAGAGAACGAGCAGGCAGATAGGTGAAGCCCCCACCCTCGAGGCATTTTCGCACACCAAGTCAGTCATGGGTGAAAGAAGAGATATCAGAAGGATGACCTTGAAGTCCCGTGACTCCATAATATTTTAAACAAAGGGCAAAGTCCCACGGTGAGGTCTGATTCATCTGAGTGAGTGAGTGTGTGTGTCTCTGTGTGTGTGTGCATGTGTTTGTGTGCGTGCAGCAGCCTTGGCTCAAAATTCATGCCAAGCCTCTGCTGTGTCAGACAGCAACACATCTCGGATTGGTGCAAAGCAGTAACTCAAAATCCGATTCTCTTTGAAAATGCCCCTTTTGGTGTTGATGCTGTTTCTGGAGTCAAGAGGAGTAACCAGGGATTTGACTGTTAGAGACCTCCTGTTGAAGCTATTGCCAGTGTAAGGAAATAAGCACAAATGAAAGAGAGTGAATTGGATTAATTAAGGACATTATCACTTGCTCTGTTTAATTACCTCCGAACAGCCATTCCCTAACTGCTGTCAGGAGATGTTAACAAGTGTGCCCAGAAACTAAAATGAAAGGGTCAAATGATTTTAGGAAACACCCCTTCTTTGTGACTCACAACTGATAGTAGCCTGTTAAAGACGCCTCTGAATTTTGAATCTGGGAATCCCATTTAAATTTATTACCTTGGGAGGCTGGGTCTGAGGTCAAGCAAATCTGAGTTTTAATCCCAAACCTGATGCCAGCTATGTCATCTTGGACATGGCTCCTTTAACAACTCTGTGCCTCAGATTTCATCATCCGTGAAATGGGGATAATAAAAATACCTACTTCACTAAGTTGTTATGAGGGTTAAATCAGACGATGCATGTGGTTCACCTGGCACACTTCCTATCTCTAGTGAGGACTTTAAAGGTATTGATTATTTTCCAACCTCATTTGACCACATTAGCAGCTAAAGTCAGCAGATTTGGGCAGAGTTTGAGCAAAGCAGGAGCAACTGGGGAGAGGTGAAAAGTGATGGCTTAAAGAAGGAAGGAAGTCCTTTAGAACCAATGTTCTTACAGGGTTGTAGCAGAATATTTGGTGAGTAAATGTTTAGCACCTAATAAGTGCTAGATGCTGGGTCATGGGGTCAGCAAGCTGGATGTGATCCCTGGCCATTTGGAATTTAGAGTCGAGTGGGTTTCCTTTGACCCTACAGCCCATGAGTCCCTTCTAGGAGCCACTGGCCCCTTGTGCTCCAGGCGAATGGAAGCCAGCTTTCTTCCAAGGCTCTGAATATCACAGGCAAAAGCCTTGAAGGCCAACACAAGCCTCAGGCTAAGAAACAAAGAGCTGCCAGCGTCCTTGTCTCTGGGCTCATCAGTGCAGAGGAAGCTGGTGGCAGCCAATCCCAGCAGAGGACAAACAGCCTGCAGGGGACGTGTTTCTGGTCAAAGCTGTAGGCTTCAGAGCTCATTAGCACCAGGCACCTGGAAGCCTGCCAGCTCCAGGGTCCCTGGTGTGGCCCACTGCATTGCCAGAAAGCCTCCTCTGATCCCAGCACTGAGCGTGGATAGGTCCTGCCTCCTTGGCCCCTGACCGCTTAATCAATAATAACTTCAGAGAGGGAAAGAGGGAGAGACAGGCAGCTGGAAATGCAGGTCCCCTTCTCCTTCTCCCTCACCCCCTCCACTCCCCCTCCCTCCGGGATGCTGAAAATAGCCTAATTAGATTGTCCCCCTGCTTGGGTACCATGGAGATAGCAGCACAGAGGCTGTGACAGCTTTCACACACCCTGATGGAGACAGGACCCCAGCGCTTCAGTACCAGGGAAAAGGGGATGTCACAAGGCAGCCATGACAGACAAGTGGTTTAAGTATAGAAGAAGACGCTTGCAAAAGCACTGAATAAATACAACAGTAGACTCTTGCATGATGCTGAGGACAAGTGCAGTGCTAACCCCCACCTCATTCTCTGTGACCTGGTTTCTGCATCCAACAAACACTTAGCAAGCACTTACATAAGATGTGTGTGGTGAGGAGGGGAGCCAGCAGGTTAAACACAAGTGTGTCAAAAGTTTTCTCAGTATTTATTTGAAATGAATAAATTTCACTTTAAGGGTCTCATCTCCCATTGTTCCTCCCACTCACTGTGCTGTGGCCATACCAGTGTTCTGCCTACACCTTAATCACACAAGCCTGTCCCTACCTCAGGGCCTTTGCACTTGCTCTTCACCCTCCCTGGAACTCTCTTTTCTCAGATCTTCCTATGGCTGAGTCTTCTTTATCATTTGGGTCTCCTCTCAAAGGTCACCTCCACAGTGAAGGCCACCCTGAACACCTGACAAAGGTGTCCCATCTTTTCACCCCACCAGGGCATGTTCTGTAATACTATTTATTATACTACTTCTCCTTAGAAATGATTGCCAACTAAATTAATCTTGTGTTTACTGCCTGCCCACCTGCACAAGAATGTAAGTTGCACTACAGCAGGCACCTTGCCTTTCTAGGCCTTTTTACTGATGCCCATATTAGGTGCTCAATAAAAATACTTTTGGAAGAAATGAACAGTATCTTAGCAAGGGGGAATTCATTCAAGCAGAAACTTAGCGAGTGTATTTATTTAACTAGCATTTCTTAAAGGCCAGATACTTGATGAAGAAGGTATCTGATTCCAATAATTCTGGATTCTGAGATTTTTACAGGTTAATAAGTAAAGATTCAGACTCAAGCCCCCCCCCCCAAAAAAAAACAATAATGATTTTCTGGTCATATGATTCTACATAACTGAGATATCAACTAAAATTCTCTCTCATTCTAATGATTCCATGTGCTGAGTAGCCTGTCTAAAAGACAGTTCTAAGAATTTATAATACTAATGATTCTAAAGCTAAGATTCTATGAGTTCAGGACTCGGTCATCCAAGTATAATATTCTATTGTCTACCATAGGGGATCTTAACACAGGGGCTTGTGAGCCAAATGTGACCCATTAACACACTTTTTTTGACCTGCTCAATGTCACCTGCAAAGTGTTTCTTTAATATTAACTTATTGCCAATATTTGAAACTTGAGATGCTTCACCTTTTAAAAATGGGATTTCTGGCCTCTCCTTTGTCATAGAAGGAGTAAAATAGCCATGCTGAGTCTTCACTCCCACCAGGCGATGATGGGGTGCAGCTGGGTGCTGCCTGCCTCTTCTAAGCAAGACCCAAGGCCTTCCGTGTACCATCTTACATCCAGGTGTTCCACTGTATGCCGTGGCTACGTGGCCCTGGCAGGCATTTGAGCTTTCAACCTCGGATCTGAGGATCCGGATCCTGCAATTTTGAACCTATGTTCCAGTGTGTGTTTGAGACTCTTGCAAACTCAGTACCAGTAAGTAAAGGGAGAGAAGAGAATCTGCTGCTGCATTGCAGCTGGATTCCCCAGAGGCTTCTGATTCCAGCTTTGGCACTTCAGCCTTCCCCACATCCTCTGGTATTGGAGAACACCAGAATAATCCAGGAGACAGGGACAATGGAGGAGGAAATGAGATCCTTGCAGCATGAACCTTCCCACAAATAAAGACTCACCCCCGCTCTGCCTTCCACAAGGGTATAACCTGATCAGGGCCTGCGCATTTTCATCTCCTTGCCTTTGCTCCTGCTGACTTACCTCCTAGAATGTCCTTCTCAATCTCTTCCAGACATTCAAAACCCAGATCAAATCCCACCCCCTCAACAAGGCCCAGAGGTTCAGAACCCAGCTAAAACCCAGACTGCCTGGAGTCTACAACTCCCAAATCCTCCACCTGCAGCTGGGAAGTCTTGAGCTTAACCTTTCTGTGTCCCAGTTTAATTTATTTGTGAAGCAGAATTATAAATAGCACCTACCATGAGTTGTTGAGACATTTAAATGAGAAAAAAATCACACAGAGACACACACCCTTGGAACGGAGCCTGGGACATAGTAAAAGCTCACTGAGTGTTGTTTAAAGCCTTCCCATCTACACTGGGCATCTTCTCCGATTTACAAAGGCTTTGAACTACTGATTGTTGGTTATAAGCTGTCTTGCATTACTCACCTACTGTTTTATGGATATCTAATAGTCATTGTGTTACATTTGTTTAGTCAGTCATCAGACAATTCTTAAGGCACGATCTTAGCTGGGGTCCCACAGAAGATTTGGGTGCAAGTTTCTTTAGGAGATGATTCCAGAAAGTCTCTGTAGAGGAGCGGGGATGTGATATGGGGGAAGGATGTGTGAATAAACAGGTTACCACTGACACAACTGAGATCACAATGGGAATCTCCAGGAAAGGGTAAAAAAATGTCTGAGTGCTAGAGCCAAGGAGTAAAGAAGCTACGCTAGGAATCCTGCAATGCCTGTCTTTATTTAACCTATAACTTAAGTATTATTTATTCACTAATACTCCCTACAGCGTTCAGTCCCTGGTACCTCCATCCTGCCCCATTCACATCCCAGGCATGCTTCTGTGGCCAGAGAAAGTTGGTAGATGGAGAGTCACAGGTCCTTGCAAGTAGGAATTGTGCAGCTTGTGTGGGAAAGGGAAAGCAAAGGACCAAGGGCAGGGCACCAACAGTATCTGCTATGGTCATCTCCAAGTGCCAGGCACTGGGAATACTAAGACACCGTTCCTTCCATTGTGGAATTAAAAAAAAGAAAGATATCGTCAGCAAGTATGTGCAATAAGAATCACAGGAGAAGAAAGAATACAGGGCTCAAGGGGGGTTTGAGGGATGGATACGCAGGTCCTGTGGGAGGACAGGGCAGAAATAGCTATAGAGAAGAAAGATAAACATGGGCAAAGGGGTGCAGGCTGACATGCAAGGAACAGAGATCAGATCTGCATTGACCAGGTGAATGCTGAGGCTAGGGAAGTATACAGGAGGCAGGCCATGTTTAAAAGCTTGGGTTCTGCACTGGCTGGTATTGCTCAGTGGTTGAGCACCGGCCTAGGAACCAAAGGGTCACCAGTTCAATTCCCAGTCTAGGTAGGGCACATACCTGGGTTGCAGGCCAGGTCCCAGTACAGGGTACGCAAGAAGCAACCACACGTTGAGGTTTCTCTCCCTCTCTTTCTCTCTCCCTTCCCCTCTCTAAAAAATAAAATAAAATCAAAAAAATAAAAATTGAAAAAATAAAAGCTTGGGTTCTTGTGTGGACTTTGCTACTGTGACAGTAGGCTTCTGTGTCTAGTGTCTTACCATCAGAATGCATGAGGTGGGAAGCTTCCTTTACTTGAACTTCGCTAATAAGATACTTTTTTCTCCTCTCATGGAAAGGAAAGGAAATAAAGACACAAAAGCTTGATTTCTCACCCTAGGGCCATGGAAGACCCTTATATTTTAAAGCAATGGAGAAATGTGATGTTATTGGCACCCTAGGTACCTCTGGTTACAGTTGGGAGATAAGCTGGAAGAGGCCAGAACAAAGGCACAGAGACCAATGTGGTGGCTGTGGCAATACTCACAAGCCAGAGATAAACAGCACTGGGACAGCAGAGAAGAGGAGGCTGATATGGGAGAGGTGCAGGATGTAGGAACTACAGGACTGGGACCTATTGGGTGTGGGGGTGTGGGAAGATGGCAGAGTCTAGGGTGAGTCCTCATTCCCTGACTTGGGGAACTAGGTAGTGGTAGGAGCCATATGCAGAGACCCATAAAAGAGGAGGACAGGCTGGTGTGAAGGAAACGATGAATTTTTTCTTGGCTATCTACTGGACTCTCAAGCACATATTTGCCTACATGAGTCTAGAGCTCATGAGAGAAAATTCAGAGTGGTAGACAGAGGTTCTTTGAAGGCAAGGACTTGGTCTATGTTGTTTACTGTATTATCTCTAGCATCTAGAATAGACTGGCACATGAATAGTACCCCATTAATATCTATTGATTGAATGAGGGAATGACTTGGGGGATTCCGCCACATGGAGATGGCCCTGAGGGAGCGGGTATGCAGAAGGCATGCAGGGTGACAAAAAGAGAGCTATAGACACCTACAGTTAGGGACAGGCAGGAAAAGTGTACCCTGAGCTGGACAGTCTGAGAGGTGGGAAAGAAGCAGAAGAGAAAGAAGAACATGAGAACTGAGGGAGGGGTGCATTTCAAAGATCAGAGCATGGCCAGTGGAGTCAGACCTGAGGCGTAGCTGAGTAAACTGGAGGGAGAGTCCATTTGACCACGGGTAGCTACGTCCCCCTCATGCGCAGGTTCCCAGTCCTTCCATCACAGAGTCTACTACTGTTCATTTTCTTATTTCTTGCCTCACTGAGCATCCAACAAATATTTACTAAGCACCTATTGTGAGCCAGGCATTGCACAAGGTACTGGCAATAAATGCATTAAAGAACAAGACATGTAAAAATGTCCGATGACTGAATGAATGAATGAACGGATGAATACATCAAGTCTCCAAGTGACTTGCAAAGTCCTTGAGGACTGAACTCTGAGTCATGCTTCATTGGCATCCTCTTTGCCCTCAGACACAAGTCGGAGAGACAGAGGAAGTGCTCGATAAATATTGACCAAGTGTCATGGGGCTGACTGCTATGTTGATAGTTAGTAGGGGGAGGGAACGGAGTAGAACCCTTCTCCTCCCCACAGTCTCTCTCCCCGTTGACGGTTGGTGGTTTGACCTCTCCCCTTCCAGGTTTTGAGACCAAGCCAAGAGGCAGGTGCTCAGAGCAAAACATACCCACCCAGGTTGCTGAGGTCACTGTGGCCCCTCCCTTGGGGGGGGGTGGGGAGGAAGGAGACAGTCTGGCAGGCTTATTTTCTTCCCTTCAAATGATGCAAATGCTCAAATGTGAGTCTCTTCTTCGCACAGATGATATGCTAGCTAATAAAAGCTTGTCTGAAATCAGTCTCTCAGAGCGTGTGCGTGTGTGTGGCTTCACTGCCCATCTGTAGCCTGAGCTTCAGGAAGACATATGCCTTTGTGGGTGACTTTGCAATCTAAAAGGACTCCAACATTCTGGGCTCAAGTCTGAAATAAGAGCCTCCCACTGCCTCAGACCTTCCCCTGCTCACAAACCGAGGTCACCCAAGAACCGACATGTGGTGGCAATGCTTTCCAAAACAGGCAGCAGTCCCTGGGACGCTGGTGCCCAAGGGGCAAGGAATCTGCTCTGAACAACCTGTTCTTTGTCCTTCTCCTTCTTCTGGTAACTCCTCCTCCCCTCCCCCACTCTTCAGCCATGGAGTCAGTGGGGCCCGTACCCATGCCCTTGGGCAAATGACCTAACTTCTCTGACCCTCATTTTTCTCATTGGCAAAATTGGCATCTATGAATTTGGTGCTTGCATAGTGCAAGATGACCTAGCACAAAGTAGGTGCTTCATAAATGTTGGTTGTCCTTCACCCACACCCTTAGCCACTTCTCCCTCTACATTCCCCCTGCAGCTAATCTTATCTGTGTTGTAACCTTCTAAAACTCCCAAATGTACATAAATCTTCCAACACAGATCTTTCTTTTGACCTCCAGTTTCATCTACCCAACAGCTGACTTGAAATCTCTGTCTGGACGTCTCTCAAGCATCCCAAACTTAGCAGTACCTCAAACACAGCAGACCTTCCTCCCACCAACTCCACAAACCTTCATTTTAAGAGTGGCAACTTCATTCATCTCAATGACCCAACCCAACCCAAAACTGCAGGAGGCATCCTCAATGCCGCTCTCTCCCATCATCGTAACTAAAACATCACCAGGTTCTGTTGATTATATTGCTTGAGACTATCCCATTTTCAACGACTCTTCCATCCTGCCCTAGACTCAGTTTCTATCATTTCCCATCTGGATGACTATGTCAATCCACTCTAGACCAAGTCTCTAGAGATACCTTCATAAAATGTAAGTCTGGTCAAGTCATTCCCCCTGCATAAAGCCTTCCAATGGTTTCCCAGGGCTCTTAGAATAAAATCAAAATCTTTACCTTAGTCCTCTCCCTGCAAAAAAGCATGAACTTGTCCAGCCCAGCCCTCTGGCCTCACCATTGACCATGTCTTTGACCCTGAATTTGGAGATATGGAACACACTGACTTAGCCATTAGGCAACCTAGCTTCTGGCTCCTGAACTACCATGGGCTCCCTGTTAAGACTTGAACCCATGACATCCCTCCTCTGGGTCTCTTTAAAATGGACAAACTGGTCACTAGGGACCCTTCCAGATCTGTCAAAAGCTGGGCTTTTCCCTATAGCCTGTTTGATGCGGGCTAAAGGAAGAGACCCATAGTCCTCTTCTCAGACACCTTATGAACATTATAAAGCCCAGAACATGTGAAACACCTCCAGCCTGACCTCCCTGCTTTATTTCTTGCTGGTTCCAATACCGTGTTCCCCCAGGACACCTATGTAATAGAAGTCATGAAGAACACATGGCCAGCGCATGGCTCTTCCAAAAACCATTCATTTGTCTTGCCACACAAAACATCACAAATGTTGTAACTTTTGATTTTTACTTTTTGTTGCTGTCGTTACTGGTGTTTGCAAGTTGCTTTCATGCCCTCTGCCTCATAATAGAGTTTTTCTCGCCTATTGAGCAGGTTGGGTTTTTGTACATGGCCAAAGCAACTAATTCCTTGAAATAACAGCATTTGAAGAGCGCGGAATCCCATTAAGCTTAGGGAGTAGAACAAAGGCTTTGAGGGCAGAAAGATTCAAGTCTAAATCTGGTTTTGGCCATTTTGTAATTTACATAACAGGGAGCAAAAATGGGTCATGTTCTTCCCATGTGTGAAACCCTTCTACTATTGTATAGTGACTTTGGGCTGAAGTCGCAAGTTATTCCGATGGTGTTTAAGATGCTGCATGATCTGGCTGCCTACTACTAATCTTACACCACACCCCTCCCACCTCTCTCTGCTTCAACCACACTGGCTTTCTTGCTCCTGAATCTTCCCCATTTGAAAGTTCTTGCACATGCTTTTCCCTCCAACTGGAATGGCGTCCCCTTCCCCTTGCCAATACCAACTAGTCCTTCAGATTTCACTAAGTGTTATTCTCTTGGGGACACTTTCTTTGATGGTTTCCCCATCCCCAAAGCTCGATCTGGTGTTCCTTTTAGATGCACTCATAGCACCCTCTAATTCAATGCCTATAGCCTTGAATATCCTTACTGTTACAAAGTACTTAATAAAGAATGCATTTTTTTAGCCCACCTTCCCCCTAGAGTATCAGCTCTGTGAAGACCGGAACCAACTCATGGTCTCTCAGGCCATCGCCATTTCCAAGCACAGAGCCTAATGTACAGATTTTTATCAATGGCATGAATAAGTGATTTGATCACTTTAAACCTCTGCTTTCCCACAATTAGGATGATCGTAATAAACTCCTTTGATGATTGTAGAGAGAAGCAGTGAAATTCTGCAGGGTTATTTTCACGACTACAATGTGTTCAGGGGACTAATAAAAGGTCACAGTTTAGGGATATGGAACACTGTGCTTCCAAACTGTGCTACAATGAACAGGTGACACCTCTCTGATCACCCAGAGCTATTGTGAGGATTAAATGAGATCTTGTATGTCAAGGTCCTGGTATATGGATGGCAGGCACTTTATACAGTACAAGTGCTATTACTCCGAGTCAGGTCAGTGGTTTTCCATCACAGGGTGCTTTATGAAGCACTGCCGGCCAGGCCCCGTCCCGGCCCAAGTAAATCCATTTATCTTGAAGAAGGTCCTTGGCCTTGGCACTTGTCCAAACATTTTTATTATGAAAACTTTCAAGCATACATAATAGTGGGAGTATTTTTACAGTGAACACTCATATACCCACAGCCTAGCTTCTGTATTTAACGTATCACTGTTCTTGCTTTATCACATATTTATCCATTCATTCTTCCCTTTTATTCATCCATCAATCCACACTAATTGTTTAGGTAATGTCAAGGTAAATTACAGATATCAGCATATTTCTCCTTAAATACTTGAGCATCCATGTCATGTCATTAACTAAAGTTCAATAGCTATTTATGTTCTTTTTTTCTTTTGAGCTAAAATTTATTTAGAATGTAACAGAGAAATCTGAAGTATACCGTTTCATGAACTTAACATTGCAGGCACCCATGTTACCCCAAACTCCATCAGGATATAGAACATTATCATCACTCCAGAAAGTTCCTGCAAACCACTTCTCAGTCAACCCAGCCCTCCACTCCCCAGAATCAACTTCAGTTATGATTTTTTTCCTGCCATAGATTAATGTGGGGCATTGCAACTTTAAATGCTTTAGAGGAGATTCTTTGTGAAGTCAAGATTCAGAACCAAAGGCCTAGGTAAATGATTCACCCAAAGGATCTCTGGAGAGGGGAGGAAACCCGAAGAGTAGCAGAAAGTCTTCCCGACCCTTGGTCAATGGACCCTTGGCATTGGTCAGCCAGAGGAGAAGGAGCAGAAGCAAACACAAAGGACTACATATGCTGTCATTCCATTCATATATGTTCAGGAGCATGAGAAACTACTCCACAGTGGAAGAAATCAGGAGAGTGGTTTACTCTAGGGATGGGTGAGCCAACTAAGAAAGGGGCATAAGGGAATTTGGGGAATGATGGAAAGGTTCTTCATCTTGATAGGGAAGATGGTTACACGGGTGGGTATATGCATCTGTCAAAACTCATTGAATTGTTCACTTAAGCTATGTGCAGTTCACTGTATGTAAATTATACTGATTAAAACAAATTGTAGGCTAAGGATTTGGCAGTTGGGGACTACAGAAGCCAACTGCACACATGCTGAATGGCTTTATCTCCAGAGCACTCAGCACTGGGTGCTTTATATAAACCTATTTTTGGCAGTCATCTTTTTCAAATTTTCTGAGCCACAAATCTTTTTTTTTTTTTTTTCAAAATAAAAATATTATTCCACATTCCAAAATAATAGACCAAAGGGAAGCTTTTCTGTTTGAAGTGAAGATAAGCAATTGAAGATCCCCCACAGATCTTACCCTCAGGGCTTCCCCTTCCACCCTACAAGGCCCTGAAACACACCCATAGACACTTAGGGCCCACAAATCACTAGCTGTAAACCCCTGATGCATGGGAGCCAGCAGGGCTGCTGAGTTCAGTTGCACAGTGAGCACTGCACAATTCCAGACTATGATATGAATGTCATCCCTTGAAGAGGCGCAACACAGTGGCTCTCGGGGCCATGCTGGTAACACAAGCAAGTCAAGTAGGCCTGGAAAAGATGACAAACAGTAACTAGCTCTTAGCTCAGCAGGGTGTGGTGGGACTTGTGGCAAACTGGTGAACACAGCCTTGTTAAAGAGGAGACAGCTGCTACTCACCTCCAACTGATTGTTGCTATGTGGGAAAATGGGCTCAGCACTGCCAGATCTGAATTTTTCAAGAGAGCCAAAAATCTGGGTTTTATATGCAGCTTCCCATATGCTGAGAATTAAATTAATTTTTAAAATATTGTGTGGCCCAAATTAAACATATCTGCAAGATAACTCCACCCTTCTAAGTCACCAATTTGCAAATTTTAGTTCAAGACTTTAACCAAAAAGCATCTGAGTTCTGGACAATGAATGCAAAAGAGCATGTGTGTAGCACCCCTTTGTGTCCGGGGTACATCCAGGAATTTGAGCTGTCTGCCTTCTGAGAGTCAGGAGATGGCCCTTACACCTTCCTACAACTTCAAAGGAATTCCACAATCGACATTACCAGGGAAATGGACACAAACCACAACTCAGGAAGCACAGTGAAAGCCGTGGGTACTGCTTCCTACATGCCTGTCCACCTCTTAGCCAGTGATGCTCCTGAGTGATCACCATCACAAAGGCAGAAATTATAAGACGATTGTATCAGATCCCAACCTCAAGCAACTCAGCCGAGACACTATTTAAATGAATAAACAATATACTGCTTAATTAAAATGCTTATTAGATCATCTTAAGGCAGATTTTACTTTATAAAAAATATAGAAATGAATGAAAACATCTTATTTCTTCTCTTCAAGCCCTTCTTCCATATGATTACTTTGAGAAATCCTCTGAGGCTTAAGAACTCCAATGGCATCAAAGTGGAAGAGCCAGCAAGATTCAGAAACAAGGCACAACATTTTTGTTGGGCTGAATGTTAGATGGACATTAAAAATGCACTCTCATTTGGGTTTTAGACAGCCCTCCTCAGGCCAATGGTTCTCAGATGTTGTCCACAGACCTCCCACCATAGAATCACCTGGGGAGATTCCTAAAAATGCAAACCCCTGGGTCCTGCCCAATGCCTTAGTCACAATCTCCATGGGTGTTGCCAAGGCACCTGCTTTCTCAGCAAGCATCCTCATGAGATTCAGACACATACCAAAGTCCAAGAAACACTGGCCAAATGATCTTATTCTATCCTGTGGCTCTGAATATTATTTACTCACTGGTACTGAAGAAAAAGCATATCTTTATCCCAGAACTCTCCTGTGAGCCCAAGACTTGATATCTCTACTTGGGCACCTCACAGGCATCTTGAATTAACAAGAACAAAACTGAACTCTTAACCTTCTTAATCTTAGTAAACAGCACCTCCATCCAACCAGCTGCCTATGCCAGAAATGTGGGCATCATAACTGACACCTCTGTTTTCCTCACCCATGACATGATATCCCTGACCATGATCCAGTTCTACCTCTGTAAGGGTCTGTTTTTGCTGCAGTAACAAACGACTGCAAAATCTTAGTGGTTGAAGACCACAGGGGTCAACTAGAGCTCTGCTGATTCTTCTTGGCTTATTCTCAAGATGCAGGTCAAGTTCAGGTCTATGGCATGTTCTCGTCATTCCAAACCAGGGTGATGGAACACCACCAATCACCAATCTACCACCACCACCAACCTGGGGCTTGCCACCCTCATGGCAAATGGCAGGAACACAAGAGACTCGTAGATACACATCAGTCCTCTTGAAGCCCCTTCTCTGACTCTACTATGTCACCAAAGCATGTCATGTGACCAAAGCCAAAAACAGTGGAGTTGGGAAGTACATTCTTCCAATGGCAGAGGGGAAAGTGAATGTTTGCTGACCAACAATACAATCTTCCACAACCTCCAAATTGTATCCCATATCCATCCACTTCTCTGCATCGCCATCGCTCCCATACTGGTCCAAGTCACCATCATCTCTCACTTTCCAACTAGTCTCCCTGCTTCCTGTGACCCCTACGATCTGTTCTTCACATAGGGGCCGATGTGATCTGTTGACCATGTTGACCAGCTCATTCTGAACTCTCCATTAGCTTCCCGCTGCACTCAGGAAAAATCAAAATTCCATACCCCGGTCTCTAAGATCCTGCAAAAGCTGTCCCCTGACTACTTCTGTAGCCCAGGGACATTTAGCCTGGTATACGTGGACCCCCAGAGGGTATCAGCCTTCATTTCCTCTACCCTCTGGCCCTCATTCGTGCTGCGGCCTCCGTGGCCTTGCTTCAGGCCCTGCTAACTCACCACCACTGTCTTTTCTATCTACCAGTCATTCTAGATGCCATTCCCTCCACTTCAAATCTACCTCCTCCCCATTCTCCTTGCTACCTAGACTTCCTCCTATTCTCATTGCAGATCTAAGCTAAAACACCTTTGCTCAGGATGGCAAGGGATTGCCTAGTATAAATGGACCTCTCATACTAATTCCTTAAATAACCTATGTTTATTAGAGATTGAAATTATAGGTGGCAATTATCAGCTTGATGCCTGCCTCTCTGCTAGAAGGTACAGCCCACGTGGGCAGGGTTTGTATCTCTTTTGCCCATGACCAAGTCACCAGTGTTGGACACAGCACACATAGCAGATGCTTGATAGTTGGTTGTTGGACAAATATCAAATTGTCTTTTACTGAGCACCTAAGTGCTCCCTATGTTGTTTTATATCATCCTCATGTCTCACCCAGGGATATTAACACAAAGAAACTGAAGCTTAGAAAGGTAATGTGCCTAAAGTCACATCACTAGGAAAAATCAGAGCAGATACAAATCGCTTGTGTCTATTTCAAGAGTCCACACAATTAACTATTATGCTATGTTGCTTTCTCAAGAAGAAACCCAAAGGTAATTTCTCAGGTCCTTGAGACAACCTGTCACACCCTGCTCTTTGCAACATAACCCATCCCCACAAGGAAAAAATCAACTCCTTCCTGCACAAAAGAAAAAGAAATCTGAGAGTAGGCACAGTAGGGGGCTTATGGAAGGACTGAGGCTGTTCCATTCTCCCCTCCAGCAACCCCCACCACAAAACGTGTAATCTCTTTAAGGAATTTGATGAAGTCCTTAAGAATTCAAGATGGAAATGAGGATTATGCAGTGCCTGCATATGGGCCAAACAGATGGTACAGAAAATGTTACACTAGAAGTATGATGTAATGTTTCTGCACCTCAGTTTTACCAGTTGTGGAATGAGATGATAATGCTAACATCTGCCTCATAGTGGCGTGGGGAGAAAACAGGGAGATAAACGTGTGAAGTGCTCAATTATTACCTAGTACATGGGGAGCTCTCGGTAAATGTTGGCTATCCCTGAAAGGCATGCCTTTTGCAAAAGGCAAGATACCACTTGTATTTCCCAAAACAAAAATGACAGAGTGACACCTGCAGATACTACAGTAACAGTTGTGAAGAAGGAAATTCCTTGATAAAATTACTGTAAACAACCTTTTATTATGGCTGAAGAAACACTAGTCTTTGAGACAGAAAATCTGAGATCTAGACCAAATTCTGGGTCTGACTATACTGAACTTGGGCAATCTTTTCCCCTCTGTGAAGCTGTTTTCTTGTCTAAAATGAAGGGTGTTAGAAGCACTATTTCTCAAACTTTTCATTCTCTTACCACTTTGACAGTTTTTACTGTGAAGTATCTACATACCACCCATAATGTTAGTTATTGAATATTTTTATTTATATCCATTCATTCAACAAATATTTCTTGAGCACCTACAATATCCCAGACTCCTCTAAGCACTGAGTCACTGTTCTAGATGACTTTCCTTTTCTTACTTAATATGTACTTTACTTCTAACCTAATCAATAATATCCATGGATTGATAAGATAATGAAAGGCAATTTCTTCCTAATGTGCATTAAAATAAATGCATGAATATCCAGAGGAAATGGGTCCATTATTGTTCACCTATAATGTCAGGTACTACTACTATAATATCACTGATGTAAAGTGTGTGCTTTTGGACACAAGGCCTTGGATAGTATCTAAGACCCCTTGTAACTCTCAAAATTGTACGTTTCTGAATTCCTCCAAAGAGAAGGTTAACACAACTTACCTTTCTCTCTTCCAACCCATTCTCCTAGAGCAATGAACAAAGTGATGTTAACTAAGGAACTGTTCAGCATTTACAATAGCTTCTTTTTCTGAGCCAGAGACAAGGGCTCTGTCAGTCAGCTTGAGAACATTCTTGAACCTCCTGGTTCTCTGTTTTCAATTCACACTCCAAACTTCAGGCACTTTCATCTCCTCTTCAGTTAAAAAGGACATTCATTTACACCCAGGTGAAGACGTTTTTATCTTCAAAGAATATTATCAACTTTCAATGACTTCTCTATATCTGACAGAGAAAAGGCTCCCAAGAAACCACAATCATCTTACTAGACAGCTCTTACCGAACAAGATTTCATAAGTTATGCGTAATGAGTCAAAAATATATGTTCTGAGTTGCCTTTGAAATCCAAAAAGGTTTGAAAAAGAAAACTTCCTCACCAATCAATTAAAAATGCCTAAAACTTCAGTAGAAAAGTGGGCTAAGGACATAAACTGATAATTCACAGGAGAAGAAACACAAACAACTAATAAGCATATGAAAAGGTACTCACTCTTCAATAGTCAAAGAAAATGGAAATTAAAAACAACCAGAGAGCACCTTCTTTTGGTTTCAAATTAATAAAGGGTTATAGCATAATAATTTTCCATGCTTGGGCAGAGTGGGGTGAAATAGGTTCTGGTGTTGGAAGAATGATATTTCTACATTTCTGGAAAGCAATTTGATATTGTGTTTCAACATCTTTCAAAGATGTTATAATCTTTGACACAGCAATTCCCCTTCTAGGAACCAATTATAAGGAAACCATCAACAAAATAAAAGGACAACCCACAGAATGGGGGAACATGTTCGCCAATACATCTGAAAAAGGATGTATAAATTTATACATCTGATAATGGGTCAAAAATTTATAAAGAACTTATAAAACGCACTAAAAAAATCCCATTAAAAAATGGACAAAGGACCTGAATAGACACTTCTCCGAAGAGGACATAGAGATGGCCAATAGACTTATGAAAAGATGTTCAGCATCACTAATCATCAGAGAAATGCAAATTAAAACCACAATGAGATACCACTTCATGTCTGTCAGAATGGCTATCACCAATAAATCAACAAACAACCAGTGCTGGTGAGGATGTGGAGAAAGGAGAACCCTTTTGTTCTGTCAGTGGGAATGCAGATTGATGCAGCCACTGTGGAAAACAATGTGGAGTTACTTCAAAAAATTAAAAGTAATACTGCCTTCTGACCCAGCAATCCCACTTCTGGGAATATATCAGAAGAAACCCTAAACACTAATTCAGAAGAAAATAAGCACCCGTATGTTCATTGAAGCATTATTTATAATCACCAAGATATGGAAGCAGCCCAAGTATTCATCTGTAGATGAGCAGATACAACAACTATGAGACATTTACACAGTGGAATACAACTCAGCCATAAAAAAGAAGAAAATTTTACCCTTTGAGACAGCATGGATGGACCTGGAGAACATTATGCTAAGTAAGCCAGTCAGAGAAAGACAAATACCATATAATTTCACTAATATGTGGAATCTAATGAACAAACTGAACTAACAAGCAAAATAGAGACAGATGTATAGATGGAGAGCAGGCTGGCAGCTATGAGGGGTTGGGTTAGGGGGTGGAGGGAGTGTGGCAATTGCAGGGGGAATGGAGGTGTAAGAGGGATAAATGGTAATGGAGAAAATACCAAAAAAATACAGAAAATAATAGTTCTGTCTGTCAAATATGTTTGCTTTAATGCACAAGGATGTCAATCATGATGGTACATCTAGGATCAGAGTTCCTCAACCATAGCACTATTAACATTTGGAGTCAAACAATTAATTCTCTGTGTAGGGGTGTAGGGGCTGTCTTGTACATTGTAGGTCGTTTGTCAGAATCCCTACACTCTACCCACAAGAGGTCAAGAGCACACCCACCCACCCCAATAATAACAAGCAAAATTGCCTCCAGACACTGCCAAATGTTTCCTCGGCATTGCAACAACACTGCAAAATCCCCATTGAGAACAACCAATCTAAAAATAAAAAATTAAAACCCCTAAATGTCCAAGAATAATAAAATGTTACAACAAAATTTATTTTGATAAAAAGTAATATATGGTCTGTTCATATGACAGAGTATTATGTATTCATTTTAAATGTTGTTTTTAATGTGTATTTAATGAAATGGAAACCTAATCATAATAAAATGATAAGTGAAAGAAAGCAAAGAACACAATTATTTAATTAGCCACATATTCTTAGAAAAACAGACTGAGCAGAAATAAAACAAGTGCCCACTGTGATTATCTTTAGGTAGTAGAATAAAAAACAGCTTTAGATTCCTTTTTCAAAACATCCATTAGTTCTATAAGCTCAGAGAATGGATTTCTAGTCTGAAAAACCTGACTTTGAATCTCAGCCCTGCTACTTCCTAGCTCCAACTCGCTAACTCTTAACTTTGCTAACTCTTCATCTACAAACTGAGAATAACTGTATGCCTAATGAAACGAGTGGTAAAAAGTCAATGAAATAATACATCTAAAGTGCTTAGCAAGGTGCTAAGTATAGGTTGTAGGTGTTCAGTTCAAGGTTAGTTCACATTAACAGGTACTACCTTTATAATTAAAAATCTTTTTCTTAAAAAGAAAACAAATACACAACACTGAGCCAGAAGGAGCTTGCCTAATTTCTCTGGAGACAGACACTACCTGAGAAGGAGTGATCGCTGATGGTTGGGGATCTGGCATTGGGAAGAACTGTTAGTGACAAAATGAAGACAGTAAAGAAAAAGTCATCAGGCAGAAGGGGACAACTTGTGGGAAAACATTATTTGAATTGGACAGAATGTTGAGAGAGCTTCAAGTCAAGAGTACTGAAGTGTCAACAGTCATGAAGAGTTTAACTGCCTAACAGTGTAAACTGCCAGTGAAGGCCCTTGTAAAGAGCCATGGGGAGCTGGATCTAGAAATGTTACTGTTTGTGTTGTGGTGCATTTGGACTGGAGCCTGGAGAGTCTGGAGCCCCAGGTCATTTGAGGAGAATCTAAGAGAACTGTGGGTACTGCCATTGTGATGTACTGAAAGGACCTGGAGACTCAGCTTCAAGACCTTGCCGCCTTGTTCTGCCAGTTCCCTTTTCTTTTGGGGTCTCTGAGTATTGATTTATTTAGGCAAGTAGAATAGCTCATTGTATAAGAATAGAAAAACTGTGGACCAACACCCTACCCCGAGGTGAATTCTGCATTCCCCATGTACATGCTATTGTAACTCTGAGCAAGTTACTTATTTCACGGGTCAAAGCCTTCACTTCTGCATCTACAAGAGCTGAGTGGCAGTATCTATGCTATGTAAACTATTTAGCCTGGTGCCAGGTAGCACCTAGCAAGGACTAGACAAAATGGCAGCTCTAATTGCTTTTGTAAAAAGTTACTCCAAACATAGAACTAGAACCTTCCTCAAAGTGGAATCAGTCCTTTTGAAACTTTGAGTAAGGAGTTGATCTGTGAACAGATGCACAAAGGATGAAAGACCAGTCTTCAGCCCATCAAGATTTCTTGGGTGTTCCAGAGCTCATCACAACACTTCTGACCACAATTCTCTCCTCCCTTCAGCACTGATTTACCTGTCCCAGGTCCTAAGTAGGTAGTAATGATACAGTAATGGCCAAGAAACAGTCCCTTGGCCTTGAGTTGCTCAGAGTCCAGTGGAGAAGATAGATATGAAGACACAGATGCACTTCATTTACATGTGATACCATCCAGTAAGACAAGGAAGCAGGATCAGGCTTGGTGCTGGTTAGTGCTCTGGCACTGAAACCACACTACCTGGTTTTAACTACAGATCTTGCAAGCCATATGAACCTGGACAGATTATTTCACCTCTCTAATCCTCAGTATTTTCACCTGTAAAATGGGGATAATAACAGTAGGGTTTTTTTCTCCTTCATAGAGTTGTTGGCAGGACAAAACAAGGGGAAACCATTAGAACCATGGTTGGAACAACAGTTAATGTTTAATAAATGTTAGCTATTATCACTATTAAAATCTGCATGAGAAGATGTATAGATCCTGGAAAGAAAGTCTGATTTTCTAACCGCAGGACTCAGCCATCCCCTCCAATACCAGTCTGGGCAGACATCAGGGCTCACGATCTCACCAGATTTGAATTCCCCCTCAGCATAACCACCCAGATCTAGAAGAACCAAGATAAACACTTTCATTGTTTTTTATCACTTCCCAAAAAAACATTTTTTAAAAAACCTTGTGGCTGTAAAGAGTAATTCATTCATTTTCTAAATGGAAAGGAAACTCTAAATCACTTCTAAAAACAA
Organism: Glossophaga mutica; assembly: GCA_039655065.1. Classification (NCBI taxonomy): domain Eukaryota; kingdom Metazoa; phylum Chordata; class Mammalia; order Chiroptera; family Phyllostomidae; genus Glossophaga; species Glossophaga mutica. Next base: position 104,923,987 of record CM077305.1, read on the forward strand.
TACCTCACTTTCCCCATCTCCCCACCAAAAACAACAACAAAAAAAAAAAATGAAAGGAGAGAGGGAGGGAGGAAGGAAGGAAGGAGGGTGGGGGGCGGCATGGGGAGAGGAGGGGAGGAGAGGAAGGTAGCCCTTTAGCAAGAGCAGGTGATGAAATCACCGTGGTATGGACAGGACAGTCTGAGGATAAACACTGAGGATGAGAGCTGGGCACCTGAACACACTCTCTTCCAGCCTCACCTGACACAGCAGACAGGGGATAGGTGTCTTCCCTGTGACTATCGTGCCTGGACACCTGCTCACCCAGAAGCCGCCTTGGGTCACCCTGGGTGATCTTCCAGATGAATGGACTCATGGTCTTGTGCTGATTTCCCACAGAGGCCAATTCTTCCTCTTCCCTGGCGTGAGCCTGGACATTTGTGCAGACTAAAATGCTTGAGGTTTTTGTTGAACAAGGGAAGCATTGTGATGTCTGGGAGAAACGCCACCATAAAAATGATAAATTTGGGCCAGCCTGCCTGCTTTTCTCAATTCCTAGTACACACACATGCACACACACACACTTCTGAGTAATCCCATTTTGTGCCTACTTAACAGAATGAGAAGAGTAATGTGTCACAACCCTAATAGTGCATCTACTGACCAATCAGAATGGACATTGATCGTAGCTTTGGAGAAGGTTCTGGAAGTCCCCTGCTGATATCCTTTCAGTTAAAAAGTCTTGGGAAGGTTAGGGAATCCAAGGGAAGAACCAGGGCGGCAGGCAGGCACTTGGGACACCACAGCAGAGGCTATTTCTCAGTTGGCATGGGACTGTCTCCACATTTTAAGACCCATCATGGTCACTCTGGTGCACACCAGCTGTCTTCAACTGGGTTCCCTAGAAATCAAGTGAGGTGAGGAATTGTATGTGGGGGATTTATTAAGAAACTCTTCCTAGGGGAAAACAAAAACAAAACAGTAAAGAACCAACTGAATCAGAACAAAGAATGGAAAGAAGACCAGCCAGGATGAGGATTTTAACCAAAGACCCACAGATGGCAACCTCAACCTAATTCTACAGGGGAGCCTGGAATAGAAAGCTTGGCCCCACTGTTGGCCTGATCTGCAGCAAGAGAGTGGGGCTTTCATGGACCTGGAAGTCATCAGTTAAGGCTATTCTGAACACAGGATACAAAGCAAAACAAAGAAGCCTCCCAGTAGCAGCCTGGGAAGTCCTCTGAACTGGAGCCATTGGTACTGCCTATTGGAAGCAAAGGCACAGGAAAGAAAGTCAAAAACTGGTAGGAATAAATAAATAAATAAATAAATAAATAAATAAATAAATAAAATTTTAAAAAGATTCAGTGAAGCACTGGCACTGTTCTCAACGCCAGCTGAATGTGAGCCCAAATCCTCAGTAGGGGAAGAAATATGTACAAACAATGGGTACAGTGCATAATGTGACATGTGGTACCTACCTGCTCAGGTGCTCAACATTCTCTTATTAAGCAGTTCATTTCCAGATGAATTCCTTGCCTCTAGTCTCACTCCCTTCGATCCCAAATAGTAGTAAGAGCTAAAGTGTATAGAGGGCTCACAATGGACTAGAGACCAACGCAGATGACATGCCCAACCTCACAACAATTTATCAAGGGGATCGTGTTCTTTCCATCTTACAGATGAGCAAACTGAGGCTTGGGAGTTTAAGAAGCTTAGAAAAAAACTTCACAACAAACAACTGGTAACAGAGAAATTCCAATAAATCTCAAGTCTTCCAGACTCCAGAGCTTATGTTCCTTCCAACTCCCATCCCCACTCAACACCACCTCCTTTTGATACTAACATGACTCAGACACAGACCCCAAGATGAGGATCTTTGTGCCATTCAAGTCATGTGCAAGACATTACAAAGGAAGTGCTCCCAGAAGACACTGGTAAGGGAGTGCAGAAAGTAAGACAAGGAAGGGGAATAAATAGAGCAAGGGGTGATTTTAGGGAAAGTGCCAGTCTCAGCCTAATCCCATATGAAGCTCTGGATTAGACATCGGGCTTTAGGGTTACTTCCAACCTGAGGCAAAAGAACTGGGCTCCCACGTGCATGCACCACCCAGGCACTCGGGGCATGGAGATGCCCAGGTGGAGTGAATTTAGTAGACCAAGGGAGCTGTTCAAAGAGAGTCAGAGGAGCAGACCTTGAGAAGCAGAGTCCACAGAAACAAGCCCAAGGAATCAAGGGCAATCTAGACAATGCACAGCATCCATCATTCTTATCCAAGCCAGTAGCACCTTCCAGAATCCTAGCCTTCAAACTCTAAGAACCAATTCCCCCACTATCTGGGGGGGTGGGGAGTGGGGTGGTGGAGAATTTCTCCTTTCCTGACATCCTAAAGATCATCTCAAAAACCTTTTTCAAAAGCTGATTACCTGAGCACAGCTCCAATCTAAGCAAAGTATCGCACTCCCACTTCTATCGAAAGAGGGAGATGTAGACTTCCGGCCAAGATGGAGGCATAGGTGGACACACTGTGCCTCCTCTCACAACCAAAATTAAGGACAACAAATATTTAGAAACAACCAGAACTGATAGAAAATTGTACTGTACGGAAGTCCAACAACCATTCATCCAGACTGGTAAGAGGGGTGGAGTCGTGGCAGGAAAAAGTGGAGGTGCGGACCCGGGAACACAGGCAGCAGTGGCTGGCAGTTTCCAGGTACACAGGCGGCAGCTGGCAGACCCAGTGAGGCCGCACTAGGCGGCTGGCTGACCAGGTGGTCCCACATTCCCGCGTGCAGGCAATCCAGATGAAGGGGAAGCGGCAGAGGGGACTGGAGTCCAGAGGAGAGTGGAGCAGGCGCCATTGTTCCTGCTCAGACCCCGCCCCCACAAACAGCGTCACAACTCAGCGACTGGGCTGCCTCGCACTGGGGAACACCCAAGACTCCACCCCTCACTACGTAACAGATGTAACCAGACCAAAAAAAAAAAAAAAAAAAAAAAACCCCACCAAAAATGGCTCAAACAAGAGAACGGATCAAAGCCTCAGAGCCAATTCCTCTAAGCAACGAAGAGATAGCCAACCTATCAGATGCACAGTTCAAAGCACTGGTCATCAGGATGCTCACAGAATTGGTTGATTTTGCTCACAAATTAGATGAAAAAATGCAGGCTACAATATGTGAAATGAAGGAAGACGCACGGGGAACCAGTAGAGATGGGAGGAAAACTGGGACTCAAATCAATGGAGTGGACCAGAAGGAAGAAACAAACAACCAAAAAGAAAACAAGGAAGAAACAAGAATTCAAAAAAATGAGGAGAGGCTTAGGAACCTCCAGGACATCGTTAAATGTCCCAACATCTGAATTATAGGGGTACCGGAAGGGGAAGAAGAAGAGCAACAAGTGGAAAACTTATTGGAACAAATAATAAAGGAGAACTTCCCCAACCTGGCAAAGGAAATAGACTTCCAGGAAGTGCAGGAAGCTCGAAGAGTCCCAAAGAAGTTGGACCCAAGGAAGAACACGCCAAGGCACATCATAATTACATTAGCCAAGATTAAAATGAAGGAGAGAATTCTAGAAGCAGCAAGGGATAAGGGGACAGTCACCTCCAAAGGAGTTCCCATCAGACTGTCAGCTGATTTCTCAAAAGAGACTTTCCAGGCAAGAAGGGGCTGGAAAGAAATATTTGAAGTCTTGAAAGGCAGGGACCTACATCCAAGATTGCTCTATCCAGCAAAGCTGTCATTTAGAATGGAAGGGAAGATAAAGTGCTTCTCAGATAAGGTCAAGTTAAAGGAGTTCATCATCACCAAGCCCTTATTATATGAAATGTTAGAGGGACTTATCTAAGAAAAAGAAGATGAAAAATAAGACAGTAAAAAGACAGCAAACTCACAGCTATTAACAACCACACCTAAAACAAAAGCAAACAACTAGAACAGGAACAGAACCACAGAAATGGAGATCATATGGAGGGTTAGCAACAGGGGTGTGGGAGGAGGAAAGAGCGGAAAAAGGTACAGAGAATAAGTAGCATAGATGATGGGTAGAAAATAGACAGGGGGTGGGCAAGAATAGTGTGGGAAATGTAGAAGCTAAAGAACTTATGACCCATGGACATGAACTAAAGGCGGGGAATGTGGGTAGGAGAGGGTGTGCAGGGTGGAGGGGAATGATGGGGAGAAATGGGACAACTATAATAGTATAATCAATAAAATATATTGAAAGAAAGGAAGGAAGGAAGGAAGGAAGGAAGGAAGGAAGGAAGGAAGGAAGGAAGGAAGGAAGGAAGAAAGAAAGAAAAGAAAGAAAGAAAGAAAGAAAGAAAGAAAGAAAGAAAGAAAGAAAGAAAGAAAGAAAGAAAGAAAGAAAGAAAGAAAGAAAGAGGGAGACGTAATTGTGTAACTTGTCCCTTGATCTTCAGCTTTATTCACACGGGTATCAGTAAATAAGACACAATTTGACTATTCACAGAATTTTGGCAAATTGAGCTCATATTTTGGGGCAAAATAAAAGGATGCTGAGATTTCATATGAAATCCTCCTACAAGGAAGATGATTGAATACACTACATGGCTTCAATTTCTACCATGTCAGATATTGAATGTGTCTTTCATTTCCTGCCGCACAGTACCTCTGCTCATGTCCTTGGTGTTTGAGGCTCCGATACTGAGGAAGCTTAAAGAGATGGGAATCAGTGTATTGGCAATGGAGTGACAAGAGCAATTGATAGGAAGGTCAGGGGCCCCAGGCTGAAAAAGCTGGGATTACATGAATGCCATGTCCCATATGGATGTTCCTGAGCTTCAGAATCAATGTTACTTACCAGTACTTAAATAAAACACCAACAGCCTAGTGGAATGGATGCCAATACAGGAGTCGATGCCAGGAACCAACAGACACTTGTCTTACTCAGGTACCATTTGGTTATAAGAAACAGAAACCCACTCAAACTAGGTTGAACAAAAAGAGACTTTAACTGAAAGAATCGGGGGCAGAAAACAGAAATCCAAAGGATAAATAACTGGAAAGTTAAAAACCAAAATCACTCTTTCCTGACACCATAGTATTTTTAAAAATGTTTACTGAGGTCCTACTATGTATCACACGTATGCTGAATGACTTTATCTGCATTATCTCACAGTTAACCCACACAGTAATTCCCTTGGGTACAAATATCCCCATTTTTCAGTCAGGTAAATCAAGACTCCAAGAGGTTAAGGAAATTTCTCAAGGTTTCACGGCTGGAAAGTAGCAGAACTAGAATTCACACCCTGTCCTCCAAACATCTGTCTCCTATTACCAGCCAGAAATTTCTCAAGGTTTCATGGCTGGAAAGTGGCAGAACTAGAATTCACACTCTGTCCTCCAAACATCTGTCTCCTAGCACCGGCCACATGACCTCTGTCTCTCTCTGGGTCTACTATATTCTAAATGCAGTTTCCTGTAGGCTGGCTCTTCCTGTTTCATCAAGTTTGCAGGAGGGCAAAAGGTCATCTCAAATCTTGTTCTAAATGGCACCTGGAAGAAAATACCAGGATGGGAGACTTGAGCCCACCTATATCAATAATTACATTCAATGGTACCTATTACAACCCGGTGAGAATGTCTGTGTCTTTTGCTTCAAAATCTTAAGTAAAAAGTCAAATTTGCTTCTTATCCCTTCAGATATGATGATGGAATGGACAGAATATCACCTTATAAAATCAGGGCAGCTAGTGCATGGGGTAGCAACTTCTCTGTGAAGTGGGTATGTGAGTAGGAAAAATGGTAGGTACCATAACACCCACATTTATTCATGGAACACTTCTTGAGTGAGCATCTCATTCCACCCAGTACTTAACCAGGTACCACAGCTTCCCAGAGAAAGAAATTATCATACCTGCCTTAGGAGGCTCACAATGTTTGAAACAGACATTTAAGTAAACCATTGCCATCCAGTGGGATAAGTGCTGTGGCTGAACAAAACCAAGAGTAATGCCATTTTGCAGAGGAAATGTACCTTTCTGCCCCAGCAATTCAAGGAGAAGTTCCTGTGGATGGTAGCATATGAACCCAGTCTGAAGGGATAAGTACACATGACCCACTGTACAACAGAATAGTATATGCCTGAAAAGCATGCCTTACTGGGAGCTTTTGGGAACTGGATGCAATGCAAAGGCAGAGATTGTGAAAGACTATCAGCAAATGATTTTAAAAAGGTGTGCAAGGGTCAGTTCTGTGGGTTCAGATTCCAACAGAAGCAAAATATAGATCAGATGGACTTAGAATTTAAAATTAGCTTTTTATTAAATATATTAAGGAGATAGAAGAAGACATTAACAATACCCAACAAAACCAAGAAAATATTTAAAAGAACCAAACTGAAATATCAAACATGAAAAATGTAATGGCTGGCCCTGGCTGGTGTAGCTCAGTGGATTGAGCGCGGGCCTGCGAACCGAAGGATCGCGGTTCGATTCCCAGTCAGGGCACATGCCTGGGTTGCATGTCTGCTATGTCTGCTTAGATAATTTGGAAATATATTTCCCAGGCCAGTTCCCGGCAGGGGACATACAAGAGGCAACCGCACATTGATGTTTCTCTCCCTCTCTCCTTCCCTTCCTCTCTAAAGATAAATAAATAAAATCTAAAAAAAAAAAAAAAAAAGAAAAAAGAAAAATGTAATGGCTGAAATAAAGAACACAATGGATGGATAGATGGATGCTGAAGAATATATTAATCAACTGGAGGACAAGATTGAGAAAATCTTCTAGAAGGAAAAAGACAAGACAAAAATAAATCTTTTAAAGCTAAGTGTTATGGAGGATAGAAGAAATTACTAACATAAAAATAAGAAGCTTCCAAAAAAAGAGAAATAAAAATAGAGATGAGTAAGTATTTGAAGAAATTCTGGAAACAATTTTCTCAGAATTTTTTTTAAAAAGGGATCTAAACAGTTCAAGAGAGGAGAAACAAGGAAAAAAAAACACATCTAGATACATTATAGTAAAAGTTTAAAAATTACCAAAAACAAAGAAGAAATTCTTAAAGCACCCAAGGAGAAAGAGAGGATCACGTTTTTAAAAGAAAGGATCAAATGGACATTGGAATTTTTTCATCAGCAATTTTGGGTGCAATAAGGTACAAAGTAATACTTTCTTTTTAAAATTTATCTCTTAATTAAATTTTCAAAAAGTCTAATGAAAAGGCAAAGAACTTAATATCTTATATCCCACGAAGCGGTCATTAAAATATGATAAAAATATTTTGGGGTATAAAAGATTTCAAAGATTTGCCACACAATGCCCCACATAGAAAACAGTTTTGGATGAATTACCTAAATAAAAGGCAAAACATTCAGGAGATGGTACCAGACAAAGAGATGTAGATGACCAAGTGCCTTGGTAATGTTTGATACGGTCTTTAAAGAATAGGCCAAGTGAAATGAAAAATTATATCCACAAAATCACAGAATCAGAGCCCCCAGATCCTATTCAAAGTGCAGTCCCTGAAACCAGCAGCATCAGCATTGCCTGAGCATCACCTGAGGCCCCACCACAGCCTACTGAAACAGACTCTGAGCTTTAGCAGGATCCCTAGATGATTTCAACCTGCTTTAACATTTGAGAAGCACTAATCCAGATAACGTAATTGTAGTAGGGAGGCAAAAAAGGCAAAGAAATGGGAAAACATGTTAAGTTTTATTTTATTAGAAGGGAGATAGAGATATCCATTTTTTAAAAAGCGAGTAAGAAGATAAAAATGTGAGACATACTAAAATAAATTAAAATTGATAAACAGCAGTCAAGACAAATAAACTATAATGACATATAACATTATGGATAAATCTTAGTAAGTGGAGAAAAGGAAGTTGCAAGAGATTATATATAGCACAATAAACATTTACCAAATTAAAAGCAATCAGAATTAAAAACATAAACATTTAGAAATATAAATTGAAGTAATAAATATATCAAAGAAAGAAAGAAAATGAATGAACCACAACTGAGAATGGTGGTTGACTTGGACAGAGCAAGAGCAGGCCCAGGGGTAAGAAAAGGCTAGTCCAGAACCCTGTCATTAGTAGCACATATTGTCAATACTCTAGCTTTTGTTTGGGACATGAGTTCAGAGATGCCTATTACATTATTTAAAATTATTAGCTACACTATTAATATAATTAACTAAACAAAACCAAGTCCTACATGAAACAATAAGCATGTGTTATAAACCAAAGATTATGATCAGTCCAGGTTTGTGCACCTGAGGTCCAATCACCTGGCACAGTGTCTTGGTCATCACAGATGCTCAAACGGTACTTAATGAAGGGTTACTCAGCAGCATAAAGGATCAGAGAGAGAGAGCGGATAAAGACCAGCAAAGAGGATGCGGCTGTATAACCCAGGCAAGACTTAACAGAGGAAGTAATGGACACAGGCGAGGAGAGGATGTATCTGAATATTTAATGCAATGTAGAATCCACAGAGTACACTGGCTTCTTAGATATAGAGATTGAGAGGGGAGAGGAATCAAGCTCGGTGACCAGGTTCTGGGATCCCAAAACAGGCCACAAATGATACCATAATTCAAAGGCATTATTTTATCCCCCCAATATTTTATTACAGAAACTTTACCTTACACAGAAAATTTGAAAGAACTGCATGGTGAATATCTACATACACCTAGAATCTACAAGTAATACTTAGGTATATTTTCTTTCACATGCATCTATCCTTTTATCTATCTCTCCAGCCACCCACCCATCAACACATCTTTTCTTCTTTCATCCTCACCAGAGGGCATGCTCATTGATTTTTTTTTTTTTTTAAAAGAGAGGGAAGAGGGAGGGAGAAAGAGAAGGAGAGGAACATCAATTGGTTGCCTTTCCTACCCACACCTACCAGGGACCTAACCGACAACCTGGTCATGTGACTTAACCAGAAATGCACCTTCCGGTTTGTAGGATGACACCCAACCAATCAAGCCACAGCAGCCAGGGTTCTTTTCATTTTTTAAAGCAGGGGGTTCACATACAGGTACCGTCAAACTGCAAGGGGAAGAAAACAAATTTAACAAAATGTCTCACCTCCTTAAACATAGAAACCAAATGTTCTGTGGTGTTATCATACCACCCCCCAACCCCCACTCAAGATAGCTGCTCTCCTTTGAGGCTGTTTATAATGTCAATCACAGTAGGTATTAAACAGATTACTCTGGAAACAAATACTGTTGTCTTTAATTGTTCTTTATGGGAGTTTCATGAAGGTGGCAATTTGCCTCACTGGCATTTGGTCTGGAGTTTGCAAATATACTCATTGCCTAACATTTCGAATTATTTACCATTTACATGGAGCATAATGAAATTCTGAGTACACCAAATAATACTCATGTCACCTATAATCAAAACTGACTCCTTGAGTTATGACATTCTCTTCCTTCTCTATATAAATCAGCAATCGTAATTTGATGAAATAGGATGCATTGATGAAAATTCTTCCCCCAAGGGGGAATAGAAGAAGTTAGGCTCGTTTCTTGCAGAATAGAGTGAGCAGTCCAATTACCCTATAGCAAGTTCAAAAGCAGTATCTAGATGTAAGCCAAATTCAGGCTCGCATTTTATTTTCTAGAGAACAATCCCTTATCACTGTGTCATCTGCCCATTCCCAAGCACTCTCTCTTTCCCCTCCCCCTCGCTCCTCCTTCTCTTCACCACCTAGTCCCTCTCCAAGCTTCCTCTACCTTCATTCACTTAAAATGAAGGACTCCCTCTCATTCTTCACAATTTTTTTCACGTGTGAGTTCTCAGGATGCTCTATCTGATTCCCCCACCTTGGACTGTGTTCTGCACCATATGCTTTCTTCTATCATGAGCTTCCTGGGGTCGGGGCTACTTCTTTCATTTCTGTGCCCAGAGCCTAGTATAGGACCACTCACATGATCTTGCCCTTCTCATCCATTCATAGGATATTTGCTGGGCCTCTACTGGAAACTATTCAGGCATTTGGGACACAGTGGTCAATGAGAAACGAAATGTTCTACCTTCAGGGAGCTTACAGTCCAGTGGGAACATCATCCTCCCACACGCACACCCATGACAGGAGCTGCTATGTTCCCATAAGGGTCCCACCTCCCTTTCAACTGAAAAGATAGAGCCTGAGCTTTGATGGCAGAGAAAACAAGATTCAAGTCATGAATAGAAAACTGGCTAAACATGTGGCCTCGGGAAAATTTACATTAAACTTTCGGGACTTCAGTTTCTTCATAGATTAAATGGGCATGATAAAAATCTACCATACAAGGTAGGTAGTAATGACTCAATTCTAATGCATGTAAAACATGTGTAAAGCATGTAGCCAGTGCCTAGTATACAGTCCGGGCACAACGATTGGTAGCTATAATTATCATTATCATCAGTCACCTGGCACAAAAATCTTCCACACCTCCTCATCATAAAGAATCCAAAACCAAAGGATTCTAAACCAACGTTAGAACTCTGCTTGTAGTTGCTCCTTCTGGACCCTGATATTTCCCACGCACCTCCTTCCTGGGAGAACCAGACTGTACCAACTTCTCAAAGTTAGGCATAACCATGGATTAACTTTTGCCCATGACATGTAAACAGAAGTCTTCAAGAGCCACTGCATGACTTGGCAAATTCTCTTCCCCTGCCCTGGAGACTGACAACATTCTAGATAATGGAGGCCCTGATAACCTGGGTTTTTGAGAGGGTACAACTTGAAGCAGAACCTGCATGCAGCAGACTTGTATCATAAATAATAAACCTCTTTTGTTTTAGGCCACTGAGATTTGGGGATTGCTTGTTACTGTGGCATATCCCAGACTATCATGACTAATACACAAGCCTTCTACCAAGTTCTGATCCCAGAAAAATGTCCAACATGCTCCCTGTTCTTACTTCTCCCTCTTTTCCCATGTCACTTAAGCTCCTCCTGAGAAACCATGCAATGCTAGATTTTCTTTGGGATCACTGTAGGTAACACCTCTTTCTAAAAGCCTTCACTGGCTTGCTTACGTTCAGACATTTTCCTCTGAGGTCCTGCTGTCTCTACTGATTCCACCACGCATTTTATTTTCTCTGCCTAGGGTGACATTCTAGGCAAAGCCAGACCTGGAAACAGGGTCATCCAACTCTCAGCCACAAGGTTTTACTATCTCCCATCGTAAAGCTCACCTCCCTGAAAACCACTTGCTATTCAACCCCTGGAAAGGCACTTTGCAGTAGAAAGCCATAACCACAGTTTAGAACGCCTGGAATGATTCAGAGATATTCTGAAAATGAGGAAAATAACTTTGGTCGAAACATAGAAGATAACTGAATTTTGGAAGAATTAAGCATCTTTCCAAATTTCTGTGAGCCAGTTGAGATGATAGAGGAATAAGTTGCCGAATCTTAAACCTTTCAGGCTAAGAGGCAATGCATATGTGGTAATGGCCACAAAAGGACAGAAGAAATTTAAAGTCCACACTCTGCAAAAAATAATGAGTCTTTCCCTAGAGCGATCAGTAGGGAAGACAACTACTTCAGATATGTTGCCAAGTGGAATTACTTGAGCAACACAGTAAAACTTGGATTAATCAGGATGCTCTGGGTCATCAGATTTTCTGATGAATTAAAGTTTAATTGGAAATTTCTATTGGCTTAATGTTCCATGCCTAAAATGCTGCTCAAATAAATGAAACTATTATCCTTCTTTATAAGGCAGGCCAGTGAGTTTGAGTTCAAGTTCCTTGAGGATAACCACAAATCTTGTCAAATATCTGAATTATCATCCATCTCTTTCCAGACCCCTCACCCAAAAACTCTATCTTAAACTCACCAATTCTTGACTAAATAAGGCTTATCCATAATGTCATGCCTTTGCCCTTCAGTTACCACTGCCTCAGTGACCTCTCCTGGTCATCACTACCTAAATATTTCTAACTATCCTTAAATACCTAATTTCCATAAACCCCAACTACTCTTGACAGAGCTACCAGCTCTAATTTCTGATCTTCTCACAACACTTTGTTTATGTGATTGTAATAGCTTTGACCACAGTATCTGACAATTCATTTGTTGGTTTATCTATCTCCCCACTCACCCACACCCTCAACAACAACCCACACTTAACCAAAAACTCAAGAGCAGGGACTGTATCTTATACAATTTTGTATTTACCGCACTAAACAGTGTTTGGCCACAACAGGTGCTCAGAAAATATTTGTTGGATGTATGGATGAGGGAATGAATGAATAAATGAATTAGAGTATTGTACATATAGGTTAAAAATGTAGAGTCTGAATTTCAGCTAATTCTGTAGCAACCCCCAAAGTTTGCATAACAAAAGAGAGACAGATATAAATACAGATAATATAGGTATGGACGTAGATAGAGATAGAGAGATATAGATAGTTCCTAATTCCAAATAATTCTAAAAAGCCGTAACATAAAGTAAGGACTCAAGAGAAATTTTTGCGGAAAGATAAATATAATGCAAAACAGGCCAGAATCCATGGGGCAATCCTCTAAAGCTAATATGAATAACGCCGTGGGTACCACTAAAATTGAGCTGAACACTAAGCTGAAAAGAAGCTAGGAAAGTCTGCCAAATACTGGCTTTCTCCATCTTTATAGGATTTTCTTTACTTAGGCTGATTTGATTAATTGCCTCACAGATCCACCCCAAGAACAACGGTGATGGCATTCATAATAATGGCGATCACAGAAATAATCGGGTACAGCACATGGCTCTTAGTGCTCAACCTAAAGAGAGATGATCCACACAACAGCACAGGCTGAATAAGGAGATTCATGAATTTTTTAAATGATAGCATCCCCAGAGCACAGGGAGGATGCTTGTCTCCACAATTATGCACCAAATTAGGCCACTGTCTCCCCGATCCCCTCCCTAAGCTTCAGAGGCTGACTCATGCTTCACGGGAAGACCTTTTACCCATTCAAGACCAGGCAGCCAGCCAAGACACAAGTGGGCTTCTGCCCGCCCCTCCAGCAGGCTGGGCACAGCCTCCACCTCCCCCATTCACCTCTTCCCACCACGAATCAGAGGTGGCCTGAGTGTCCCAGATCCTGACGAAGGCTTCAAGGACTGACTAAACAGCCTGCAAAGCAGGCGAGCTAAGGAGTCCACACAGTCTTTCCTACACGAACTCAGGATTTGGAAGGGGAACAAGGTCCACAGGTGTCATCTTTTAAATATTTCCTCCAAGGATTTGGCCTTGGCATTTAGGATGGAAAATTAGTACCTTTGAAGACTGGACAGAAGGGGAGCCCCTGGCAGGACCCTTCTTACTCCCAGCTTCCAGGTGGGGCCTAAGATGCTCTGGTTCCCCTTCTCTCCAAATTCTCATGACAATCCCAAAGGGTGTCCTTCCATCAATTCCCGTCTCATGTAATGAGTGCTTGACTCACTCATTCATTCAGTGGATGTTTTGTGAGTGTTTAATGTGTATCAGGCCCTGTTCTAGGCACTAGAGATAAATGAATGAGTTAAATAGATAAAAACCACTACCATCCTGGGCTCACATTCTTCTGACTTCACTTTAAAACCCTTTGTAAGTTAGATAAATGTCTCCTAACTATGTTGTACACCTGAAACTAATATGATATGTTAACAGTAATTAAAATTTCTTTTAATTTAAGAAAAAGACATCCCCTGGGAAATAGGGATATTATTTGTTATTCTTTTTACTATTATTTTTGAATATTTAAGCACATAAATGGAAATAATAACATGATCAAGCCATTTATTCACTACTGAGGTCAACAAATGAGAAATTAAAACTACACACAAAGTCCCCTTTGTTCCTCTCCCCATCCCATTTTCCCTCACTCTGACCCCTCCCACCCTAAGGTATCCACTATCCTGAATTTAGCGGTTATCATTCCCTGAACGTCTTTTTAATCTTAACCTAGAGCATGGTCCCTAAACAGTTTATTGTATTGTTTTGCCTATATTTTACATTTGGTATATATTTTCCAAATTTCATGTTTTTGCATATTATGATTTAATGCATAGCATTTTTCATTTGTTTATTTGTTGCTGCTAATGCAAACTTAGCATTAAAGAATAATGTCATACAGAAAAGGGTACACATCATAAGTGCACAGCAGCCAAATAAAAGGGAAAAAATCATTTCCTGAATCCCACCAGCTGCCTTTCCTTCCACTCACTACTCTCCACCCGAGACAACAAGTTCCATGATAGTTTCACCACAAATTAATGTTGCTTGCTGTGGGGTAGGAATCATCAAACTGTGACAAACTATGAATGGTTGGCTAAATCCAGCCCACTGCCTGTTTTGATAAATAAAGTTTTATTGAAACACAGCCAACACTCTATAGATATTGTGCATGGCTGTTTCTGCACTACAATGGCAGAGCTTGCTTCTCCCACAAGCTTAAAATATTTACTGTCTGACCCCTGTTCTAGAACACAGAATCCATCTGTACACTTTGGGGTCTGGCTTCTTTACCTCAACAGTCTGTGAGACTCGTGTGCATAATTACAGTTTGTTCATTCTCACTGATGTATAATATTCATTTTATGATCACATCATTGTTTATTTATCCATTCTACTGTTGATGGTTGGTTGGGTTACTTTCAGTCTGGGTCTATTATAAATAGTGCTGCTATAAACATTCTTATACATGTTTTTGGTGTCATTCATTCGATTACAGCAAGGTACTCCATTATGTAAGTATACCATGGTTTATTTACTCATTTACCTGTTAACAGATACTGAGATCCGTGGTTCCCAGACTAGTCTGTACATTGGAATTTCCTGGGAGCGTCAGAACATAGTGGGGTTATGTCCCAACCTAGAGCTTGTGATTTTCTTAATATGGGATGTGGGTTGAACTTTGGAATTTTTGAAAGATCTCCAGGTGATCCCTACATACAAGTTTGGGAACTACTAAAATAGGTTGTTTTCAATGTTTTCACAATTATTAAACACACTGCAATAATCATTCTTTGCATGTCTCTCTGTGCCCATGACCAACAGTTTTTTGGGGGATCTATACCCAGGAGAGAGAAGGTATAAGCACCTTCAGTGTCCTAGAAGTTTCCAAATTGGTCTCCAAAATAGTTTTACCAATGAGATGATATCTTACTCATTTCTGAACCCCAAGAGATAATCACAAGTCCTGGCACACAGAAGACATGGAGGAAACTTCTGCTGAATGACTAGAATCAGGCAAAAATTCAAGAGATAAGCCAAACAGCTTTCCTTCAGGAAGATGAATACTTAGCCATCCTGGATAGATCTGAGACTTTCCTCCTCTGAGACTTCTTTTCATTTATTCATTCAATCAATATTTTTTAGCATTTACTATGTGGCAAGCATTGTGCTAGAAATGAATGAGACAGGGACTTCCTAGTCTGCAAAGGAACTAAGTTATACATACATATCACTCCAGTACAAAGGAGAAAGGCATTTTTACAGATTTTGTGGAGTAGAAGAAGAAACGCAGAAACTGGTGTGCACAAATAGGTCCTGATTCTGTCACTTACCAGCTATGTGACCTTGAGAAGTTACACAGATTCTCCAAGCCTTGGTTTCTAATGTGTACATGAAAAGTGGTGCCCTCCTTGTGGAATTATTATGGGCTTGTAAAGTCTGGCACACAGTCGGCAGTCGCTGTTATCATACAAGAGGTAGAGGTAAAGTGCTTTAAAATTTGATATTGGAGAAGCTCTTTCAACAGTGAAGATACAGGAAGGAGGTGGTATTGGAGTTTGGTCTAAAGGTCAATGGTGGGAGTTGGATATTGTGGATCTAGGGAAGTGGAATTCCCTGAGGCAAGAAAAATCACAGAGGCAGGAAAGCAAAGTGTCCTTCTGAGAATACTTGAGTATTCCATTTTGATCAGTGGTTCCCAAGTAGGGGCTGTTTTCCCCTCCAGGAGACATTTGCGATGTCTGTGGCAGTTGGGGTTTAGGAATATGCTAGCAGCATCCAGCAGATAGGACTGAAGTATGCTGCTAAACAGCCTACAAAAGGCAGGAAACCCCCACAACAGAGAATTCTCCAGACCAAAATGGCAATAGTGCCAAGGTCAAGAAAACCCAGTTTCAGTGCAGCGGTTGGTGAGAAAAATTTCCCCATTCTTCAATTCCTGAGATAAGTACTCACCTCCCTTTACCATTTTCTTAATAAAAACCACTTGTTTCCATTATTCAAGCATAATATTGTAACCATTTATTGAGCACTTACTATGTGCTAGTTGCTGTGCTAAGCACTTTACATGTATCATCTCATTTTTTATCATCAGGACAGCCCTAGGAGTCATGTGCCATTTTACAGTCAAGAAAACTGATGTGCAACAAGACCAATGCCACATAGCTGCCAAGTCGTGGCAGAGGGTGTAAACTCTGCTCCACCCTATACTGCACCACCTTGAAAATGCAGTTACCCCCTAAGTCACATTGGCAGTCAGCTAGGTCCATTCATTATTTTTGCCTGAGTAATTTAAAGTTCGTTCATCTAATTCCAAATCAGGTGGAGAATGTTTTCATTATCATATCTCCAGGATCTGGTAGAGTGCATCACACAGAATAGGTGCTCAATAAAAGAGACACAAAAAGATTAATGGTTGTCAGAGGCTGGGGGCAGAGAAAATGGGGAGTGACTGCTAATGAGTACAAGGCTTATTTCTGAGGTGATGGAAATGTTCTAGAAGTAAATAGTGGTAAAGGTCCCATAACTTTGTGATTATACTAACAATCACTGAATTGTATACCTTTTTTTAAAAAGCTGAAATTTTATGATGTATGGACTACATCTCAAATATACATACACAACTGCACACACACACACATATTTCAGACTGCAAACAAGGCTTTAGTTTAATCACATCACCTCATATTTTGCAGGCTGGTGCGACATCTGAGATTCCATCAACCTGGCTAACACTGTTTCCCCTGCCATGCAGACCCCCCGAGGTTCCATCCCACGCAACTTATGAGCCCACCCAAGCTGCTTTTCCATATGAATGGCTGATCTTGGCTCATGCTTCACAATTTCCTAAATCCTCTCAAACCAACAATAGTTAGCCTCAGTGAACCCCCAGGCCCCATGTCTATTGTTCAGTGGTCCCAGGCCTGGCACTAGCAGCAACCAGCCTAGATTCATAGTTTGGCTTAACCTGGGAATCTCCTAGCCCAGCACAAGTAGCAGCCATCTCAGATTGCTTTATAGCTCAGGCAGAGTGGCCCTGGGCAAAACACAGGCAGGGGCCTGCACACCCATAGCTATAGTAGATAGCTACAGACCACAATGGTGCACCACCACCCTGCCCCCACATAGCTGATCCTCCATGGACAGCAAATGTAGTGGTCAGTAGTCACAGCCAGTCCTTGCAGCTGACTAGTCCAGATAAATACCTCCAGTTGACCTGCCAACAGAAATCAAGCCTCAGCTACAAGAGGAGGGTGTATTCAGCCCACACGATGAAAGGTGCACCTCCAATACACAGCTTGGGTGATAGGGGAGGCTGTGTCATTGGACTTTACAGGACACCTACTACATTAGGCCATGCTACCAAGACAGGGAGTCATAGCAGCTCTACCTAAGATGTAGAAACAAACACAGGGAGGCTGCCAAAATGAGCAGAAAAAGAAATATGGCCCAAATAAAAGAACAGATCAAAACTCCCCCAGAAAGAACTAAACAAAATGGAGATGAGCTCTCTATCGGATGCAGAGTTCAAAACACTGGTTATAAGGATGCTCAAGGAACTTAGTGAGGAACTCAACAGCGTAAAAAAGATACAGTCAGAAACAAAGGATACACTAATTGAAATGAAGAACAATTTACAGGGAAACAACAGTATAGTGGATAAAGCCAAGAATCAAACCAATGATTTGGAACAGAAGGAAACAAAAAACAACCAATCCAAACAACAAGAAGAAAAAGGAATCCAAAAAAATGAGGATAATATAAGCAGTCTCTGGGACAACTTCAAGTGTTCTAACATTTGCATCATTGGGGTGCCAGAGGAAGAGAAAGATCAAGAAATTGGAAGTCTATTTGAAAAAATAATGAAACAAAACTTCCCTAATTTGGTAAAGGAAAGAGACCTGCAAGTCCAGGAAGCACATAGAGTCCCAAACAAGATGGATGTAAAGAGGACCACACCATGATACACCATAATTAAAATGCCAACGGTTAAAGATAAAGAGAGAATCTTAAAAGAAGCAAGAGAAAAGCAGTTAGTTACCTACAGGGGAGTTCCCATAAGAATGTCAGCTGATTTATCAAAAGAAATTTTTCAGGAAACTTTAAAGGGATTGGCAAGAAAAATTCCGAGTCGTGAAAAGCAGGGACCTACAGCTAAGTTTGCTGTACCCAGAGAAGATATCATTTAGAATCAAAAGGCAGATAAAGAGCTTCCCAGACAAGAAAAAAACTAAAGGAGTTCATCATCAACAAACCATTATTATATGAAATGTTAAAAGGACTTAAGAAAAACAAGATCAAAACTATGAACAATAAAATGGCAATAAATGCATCTCTCTCAACAATTGAATCTAAAAAACAAATTAAGCAAACAAGAACAGAGACAGAATCATGGATACAGAGATCATTTTAATGTTTGCCAGATGGGAGGGGGGTGTGGGGGAACGGGTGAGGAGGTTAGAGGATTAACAAGTACAAATAGGCACCCTGGCTGGTGTAGCTCAGTGGATTAAGCACAGACCTATGAACCAAAGGGTTGCTGGTAGGATTCCCAGTCAGGGCACATGCCTGGGTTGTGGGCCAGGTCCCCAGTAGGGGGCGCACGAGAGGCAACCATACATTGATGTTTCTCTCCCTCTCTTTCTCCTTCTCTTCCCTTCTCTCTAAAATTAAATAAAATCTTTAAAAAAAAGAAGTACAAATAGGTAGTTACAGAATTGTCATGGGGATGTAAAGTACAGTGTAGGAAATGAAGTAGCCAAAGAACCTACGCATGGCCCATGGACATGAAAAATGGTTTGGGGATCCCCTGAGGGAGTGGGGGTTGCTGTGTGGAAGGGAGCAAAGGTGGAAAAACTGGTGCAACTGTAACACCATAATCAATAAAACATAAATGAAAATAATAAAAGATTAAAAATAATTTAAGGAATATATTCTTTAAAAATAAATAAAAATGCATTAATTCTAAAAAAAAATATTTCCAGGGGCTGAGCTCTCAAGACAAAAACAATAACTTGATGGTATTGCTGGATCAAACCTTTCTTGAAGGCTATGTATAAGAAATGAATCAATGAATCAATGAACGAATCAGCCTAAGCACGCACTAGAATAAATCACCATTATCAATAATCAGTTAATTCCCACAATCAGAATTATAGTTTCTCATTTACATAGAATTCTAACATATATTTTCTCAATTGAGCCTTTTAACAACCCCAAGAAGTAAATAGGGAAGAAATTTCTGTTGATGTTTATTGCAGGGAAATAAGGCTCAGGGACCTTTAAACAATTTTTCTGAGGTTAGTACAGCCAGGAATTCCCTTCATTCTCTGTCACGTTCTTAAATTCTATTGATCTACTCCAGTATACTTCACAAAAAGTTGACAATCTAGTGAATTCTTTCTATCACAGAGCAGATTGTGTCTGTAAAGTACAGAATGGAGCAAAAGTAGGTTTACAGTAGTGAATATGCAAAACACTGAGTTTAATCTTGTATTTTCATTTATTAATTATTGTATTATTTTCCATACAAACAACTGGAAACCTACTTCTGCCCCACCCTGTATTGCCCTTGACCATACCGTAACACCAGACTTCAAACAAGTCTTTAATATAAGCACATCCTTTCTTAAATTTCCTAGGAGCTGAGCTTTCACAACAAAAACAATAGCTTAGTGACACTGACATCTCTGGAGCAGACCTGTCCTGAAGGCCACCAGACCTTTGGATATTTTAGTTACATAGCCAATGAAGTCTCTCCACTATTTCAGTCAGTTTCAATTTCTGTTGCAGAAAACCCCAAAGTCTTGACTGATACACCACCAACCCTTTGCTTCATGTTATGCCTATCATGTTCCATGGAATTTATTTTGAACCTTCTTTATTTGGCTGGGCACATTCACTGGGTACATGCTGTATGCCAAGGCCTTGGGCCTGAGGACAGTGGACACACTCTTGTTTCCTTCAAAATCAGTTCTGTCTGTATGTTGACTCCAAGCTCTTTTGAAACTCAGCATCTCAGGCCAGGTCTGGAAATATACTGATTCTCAATGTATCTGGAGCAGACCTGAGGCCTGGTCCAACTTTCAGCAACAGTTTGTTCTAAAGAAAACCACGATTTATCAGTGTTATGAGTTTGCAAGCAGCAGTCCCTTAGAGATTCTTTGTGTGCAGGGAACTTTGCACTTAGTTAATTATGAAACTCTGACTTGAAAGGCTCCAGAAGCCCCCTGGTGAGGGCTAGAAGGAAAAGATTACATGAATGATTTTCTCTCCGCACAACATCCAGAACATGTAAATAAGCCTGTTTGAATGCCTTCTGCCTGAGGTGAATATTATCTGACTCTGGGCTAAGTATTCTCAGCCTACTTTTCACAACTGACTCAAAATTTCCACCCATGTGACACCTTGTGAAACCATGGGCTGTGGAGCCAGAAAAGGGAGGGTTTAAATGCCACCCCAACAATATCCACACTCTGTAACCACAAGCCCGTTATATAACCTGTTTGTGCCTCAGTCTCCCCACAAGGAAAATGGGAGAAATAACAGTAGCTACCTTCTAGAGTTATTATGAGAATTAAATGACGTAAACATATAAAGCATTAAGTAAGGTACCTGGCAAATAATAAAGGTTTAATAAATGCTACCTATTATCACTACTGTTGTTACTGTTGTTATTATTCTTATTAATTGTTCTACATCTGAACAATCTCTTTCTGCTCTGAATCCCCCCTGCCCACCACCAGTCCTGTCTCCCTCATGCTCTCTTTTACGTTCACCCCGGCATTGTGGTTATCTATGGCCCCGTCGCATCTCTCCTGCTACGCTTTGAGACTCTGAAGGCCAAGGCTGCATTGCTTTGTTGCATGCACCTTTGACACCTGGCGCCAGCTAGCGCCAGAGGATTCGGCCCAGACTGGCGCCTCATGTTGTCTCTTTCCACCCCCAATGTTGTGTCCTGCAAAGGCACACAGCATCGTTTTCTCCTTTCCCACCCATCTTGCTCACAACATGCACGTACGCTCTTGTGACACAGTTTTAGCTGACCATTAAAGACTGACACTTAATGTGTACAAAGTTTCAGTTATGTTAGATGGAAAAGTCCTAGAAATTCACTGTGCAACATGATGCCAATAGTTAACCATAATAGTTAACCATAAGTTCTAGAGATCTGCTGTACCATTACATTAACAGTAAGGGAGTGTCCACCTAAAAATTTGTTAAGAGGGTAGAGCACATGCTCTGTGTTCTTCTTAACCACAGTAAAGCAATGAAGACTAATACCTGTACAAGATGAATGAGCCTTGAAAACCCTGTATGTTTAAGAAGCCAGAACCAAAGGCCACGTATTAGGTGATTTCATTCATATAAAGTATCTATAATAAAATCTGTAGAGATAGAAAGCAGATTAGTTAATTTCCAGGGCTGAGGGGAGGAAGAAATGAGGAGTAACTGCTAATGGGGAGGGGTTTCTTTTGGAGTGATCAGAACGTTCTAACACATAAAAATGGAGATGAATACACATCTCTGAGAATTTACTAAAGCCAGTGAATTGTACACTTTAAAAGGGCGAATTTTATGGTAAGTTATATATCAATAAAGCCATTTTAAACACAAAACAAAACAAAAAATAAGTGGCACTGAAGTGCCCAGAACCAGGCTGCTACTGTCCTTGGGCACCTCTGGGTGCAACCAACAGAAACGACTGTGGAGGACCCAAGCAGAAAGGGATGTGGCTGGACGGACCGGGCAACTTACAGAGTTGACAGGAAGGCTGAGCACATGACTTGGAAATCGGATTGGGATCAGATAACAGGACCCTTGTTCCCTCTCTGTCTCCCCAAGCACCTGTAGGAGGAATATGCTGGACTGTAAGAATCTACTGCAGAGGCCAGGCCCTGGGAGAAGAATTCTGATTGGCCCAGTGTGGTCACACGGCCATCCCTTGGTCAGTTCCAACAAAATGCAACTTGTGAGGGGAACATAATTCTCCAAATGGAGATCGAGGTGCTTTAAGAAAGCGGCAGAGATGCAAGATTTCCTAGTCAGCTCAGTCTGCTGTAACAGAATACCACAGCTGTAAACAACAGACATTTCTTTCTCACAGTCATGGAGGCTGGAAGTCCAAGATCAAGGCACTGGCCAATTCAGTTCTCAGTGAGAGTTTCCTGACTCGCAGACTGATGCCTTTTTGCTGTGTCTTCACATGGTAGAGAGAGAGTTCTGATGCCCCACCATCTTTTTATAAGGCATTATTTCTAGCATGTAGTCCCCACCCTCATGACCTCATCTAATCCTCATCACCTCGCCAAGGTCTTACCTCTTAATACTATCACATTGGGGGACAGGCTGGATCCGAGGGGCACACAAACATTCAGACCATAACACAGTGAACAGGGTAAGCATCATCCTCACAACCAGGGCCTGAAAAGTGATGGTGAGGAAGGTCGGAAAACCCTGAACTGACAGCGACCCAAAGACCTGGGGGTCACATCCTGACTCTGGCTCCCACCGTCCATGGGCAGGTCCTTGAACCTCTCTGAGCCTCAGTGTCACATGTATGAAATGAGGACAGCAGAGCACTGGCATAGCACGGCCAGGTGGCTGGGGTGAGACTGGCCAGAACAAGCAAGACGGGCCAGGTGCCAGTCTTCAGAAAGCAAGTCCAGTCATGGCCAGAAGCCTCCGTGCTGAGAGCGCTGATGTCGCCCTCACCACAGGGACCACTGATCCCATTTTAATTACTCTTACCAGGCTGAGGTGCTGGCCCCTTGGTTTGCAGTGTCAGCTATGCTGCCAGATGAAACTCCCCAGCAGGGATAGGCCAGCTCTGCAGCAAGTACGTGTGATCACACTTGACAGCCACCCAACGTGCAGGGCTCAGCTGAAACCTGACCTGTTGCAAGGAACTCACTGTGCCCCAGGGGGAAAGTTCTAGAGCAAGTTGCTCCTGTGCCCCTGGGGCTGATTTACAGGTTGCTCTTGGCAGGAGAACACACCCTGGTTTCACTAGCATTTTGGAATATGATGATGTTACCATTCTTCCCTTCTTCCTTCTTCCTCCATCCCTCTTCCCCTGGAAAACTCCCTATTTGCCCTTCAGGGCTTAGATCCTGGGGCCGCCACGATCTCTTCAGCCTCATTTGTGGTCACTCAACTGGCACCACATACTCATGTTATTGCCCCATGCCTCTGGACCTTTGTCCCTTCTGTCCCCTCTACTCTGAGGCCGTACGAGCTCTTCCCCCCAACCAATTCCCCTTCATCCACCAAAACTTAGCTCAATGGTCACCTCCTCCATGAAGCCTACCTCCTTTCTCCAATTATCTGACCCTTCTCTGGGCTGCCTTGTACTATGTCACTTACCAAATGGAAACTGTCCGTTTCCATGCCTGACTCATCCAAGGTACCATCTCATTATTTTTACCATTGAGCCCCCTAATTCAGACGCTGACACTGAGCAACTGCTTAGCTAAGTAGGTAATGAATCTTGGGGGCTGACTACAGGTAAATTGCAAAGGCAATGGGACATACTGGTAGCAGGGAAAGGTGCACATCAGAAGCAGGTTGGCTGGAGGACACTGACACAAACCTCAAGCACAGCACTCAAGGCCCTGCGAGCTCCGGCCCCACCCATCTTTCTAGCTCCTCTCCCAGGTCAGTCCCACAGCACTTCCATTTCTGCCATCATGATCCACCAATTCCTGCCTCCATGACTTTGCACACACCGTGCCCTCTCTCGGGAACGCCCTTCCTCAAAATGCTCTCCACTCTCCATCTGCTTGTCAAACTCCTATACATATCACAGCACTCCGCTAAACCATCTCCTCCTCCCAGGAAGCCTTCCCTGATTCCTTTCCCCCATTCCTTTGTACTTCCTTTGGGCCTTGCACACGTCTGGCTTGAAGCCTCTGACACACTGAGTAGCAGTTATGTGTGAAGTTCTGTCCATCCCTTTTGCACTCTATGAGAGCAGAACTGCTTTTTATTCACCAGCATATTCCTAGCACCTAACCCAGAGCCCAGCACATAGTCAGCCCTCTGCAAATAGCCACCATATTTGTAAATGACCTGACTTGTCCTCCCCAACCTGACCTTCAACTACTCACCTCCCCTTTTCTATGCCTTAGTCTTCTTGTCCACAAAATGGTGGGGACAGGTTGTCATGAGAATTAAATGTGATAATATATGTAGAGCACTCTGTGTCTGACATACAGCACATGCTTAATACAAGTTAGACAAATTGGGGCAAATTGAAGAGTTACCCTATATATGGAGCAACTCTTCAACAATGACTAATGGTAAAATGTTAAAGACTTATTCTTATTAAGAGTCCTGACGTAGCAGGAGGTATGAGATCAAGGGGCTGTTTGTTCAATGAATGATTAAAACACCAGAATCAGGCTAAAAAGCACCTGCACTGAAAAAGTGAAATGAGCGTTTCCCATCAATAACCAATAGCCCACAACCCTTCCCTCATGCCCCACCCCCAAACTTAACAACAATTCCTGTCAGAGCCCCACCTCCCCTGCTCATCTCATTTTTATTCGAATTTGAATAATAAGCCACGCACATTGCTCAAAAGTCACAACAATATAAAAAGGCACACATGGGGAAGTCTGCTGCCCCCACTCCCATCCCCGTCCATCTGGCCCCCCCAACACACACAATAAACAGGCATTTGTAATACTT
Source organism: Glossophaga mutica (assembly GCA_039655065.1). NCBI lineage: Eukaryota > Metazoa > Chordata > Mammalia > Chiroptera > Phyllostomidae > Glossophaga > Glossophaga mutica. Next base: position 104,948,842 of record CM077305.1, read on the forward strand.
CTGTATCCTTCCAGCGTTTCTTTATGTAAATAGATGTAAATTTGAATTGGCTTATCCCACTCATTCTGACACTGCACTGCACCTCGGTTTATTTAACCTACTCCCTACCAGTGGAGCCACCTACACTTCTGGCCTAGAATGACCTTCCAGAAATGAAATTCTGACTGTTTGTCTCTCACCTAAATCCTTTGCATGAATTCCCACTGTTCTCAAGAAAAATGCCCAAATCTCCCTATGGCCTCTGAGACCTTGTGTGATCTGCAGGCTCAACTCTCCATGTCGCCCCCCACTTTCTCTGCTCCAGTCCCACAGGTCTGCTATTTATTTCTCCCAAGACCCAGGCCACTCCCCACCTCAAGGTTTTCTCAGAACCATGCAGTTCTCTCTGCCTGGATTACTGCTGTACCCTCTCCCTTCCCTTGGCTGGACACTCCTCCTTATCCTCCAGGTGTCAGCTCAAGCATGGATCCCTGGGGAAAGTGGTCCCTTGACCCCTGACCAAATACCCCAGTTTCATGCTCTCATGTGGTCCATTCTTTACTCCATGTGTTACAAATTTAATTTAACAAGTCATTGCACTTCTAGTTGTCTAGTGTCTGGGTGTCCACAATCAAACTCAGAGCTCCTTGAAAGCAGGAAACTTTTTCACCTTATTCATCACTGAATCCCCAATGCCTATAAAGTATTTGGCACTATTTTGCTCTAGAAATGTCTGTGCAAGGAAAGGAGGAGAGTAGTGAGAAAGTGGGGATGAAGAAGAAGGCAGGGGTTAGGAACAGCAGGGAGGAAAGAGACAACAAAGGAGGGAAAGAGAAAGGAAGAGGTTTAAAGAAAAAGAGGGCAAGGGAAAGGAAGAGGAGGGGAAGAGAATGAATTTACTATTAAGCAAACTCCCTGTACCTGGCACTATGCTAGACGCTGTGATAGAGATTAAGGGAATAATGAGTAGAAAGGAAAAAAAGACCTGCTTGCAGTCTAGCTGGAGATGATTCATTTCTACAAGAAATTTTAACTAGAGTTCAAGACTACACAAGATCAGGGCCAAATACCAAATGGGCACACAGGGAAAATAAACACATAAGGACTGTGAGGCCTATTTTGACCTATTTATAAGCAATTTCTTCAAAGGTTCCATAAATATGTAGTCCCAAATACTGTGTAATTAGAAACCATAATTCCTTTTCCTAGAGGAGACCTTTGCACTTTCACGTTTCATTTTAAATGTAAACTATCTTTATGGGCTGGTTTTTAATCAAAAAAGCATTTTGGTTTAAAATAAGCACCCTATATTCTTTCTCAAACTTGTACTTAGGGAGTTTAAATTGTTGAGTTAAAGGTGAGTGTCGGGGGACAGCACGGTACCCAAACCCAAGGGATTCTGGGGTCATCTGGACATGTGCTGATTGTCTTGAGCAGTTAAGTCACCCCCGACCAGGGCCTCAGCTTCCTCTCGCACACAATGGAGCTGAATGAAATGATGAATAAAGTGTGCTCCAGCCCTAACAATGGTTGTTTCCCACTGTCTTGGTTATTTGACTCCAATAAACAGGACCCTGTCTCTAAAGAGTGAATCCCTGTTACTCCCCAGCTGCTCGGAGTTTTTCCTCCCCAGAAGAAAAGGATAGTGGAGGAAATGAGGCCAAGATTTCACGAGGTCTCTAGAGAGTTTGCAAAGTCACAGTCTTTCCTCTGCTGGTGTGGACACCCCAGAGGAAGCACCTACTAAATGTTTTCTGGATTAGTGAAATGAAAGAATAGATGAATAAACAAGCTAATAAATGGGTCTTGTCCACAGAAGCCAACTAACTAACCAGCACATTGCACAGAATGGGACTGTACTCGGTTTCTCAGGTCTTGCACTGCATTGTTTTTTCTGGGAAACAGGTTCATTAATAATCCAATAAAATATTTATGGAGCATCTATTATGAACTGGGCACTGAAAAATCTAACATTGAATAAATAAGTCCAAATAGTCCTTTAAAACATAACTGAGATCACTCCTACTTAAAATCCTTCAGTATCTTCCAGTTGCAATAAATACAAGATTCAAACCCCTCACTATGGCCTTTAAAGTCTTGCCTAAGGCTTCTTCTATGACATTTTGTTTTCATTTTCCCATTTGCCCCCTACGCCCAGCTACACCAGCCCAGCGAGATCAGCAAAACTACAGCCAATGCTCAGACCCAATTATTGTGGGAGAAAGAAAAAAAACTGTAGATATAAGGTGTCGAGGGGCTTTTTGGGGGGTGGGTAGTATTTCTTATGCAGCATTATTGCAGTAATAGCTGACTAGTACAGACTGTCACCATTTACCAGAAACATAATCTTAGGAAAACTCACTTAACCTCTCTGAACCTTGGTAAACTTTAAATTTTTTTTAAACATATATTTATCTCTTCCCCCATTTACTTCAAGGAGTGACTGTGGCACAACAGATGAAAAGAGCTTTGAAAACTGTAAAAGGCTATTGTAAATAGAAGATCACATCATCGGCATCGATCTTGCCAGCCCAGACCCAGGGGAAAGTCTGCTGCTGTCCTGACAACACAGCGTGACTCAGCAGGCCAACACCAGCCGTCTATTATGAAGACATATTGTGTCCAGCACATACATACTCTGAACCAAGGCCTTCACTCCTGCTCTGCCAAACAAAGATTTGTGCTTCAAAGGGAAATTTCCACAAGCCACATATCAAAAAGGATCTTTACTTCTAAGACTTTATCTGAGGGAAATAATCCTGGGTATGCACAAGCTTGAAAGTACAAGTATCTTCATTATAATTTTGTTCATAATGATGAAAAATGGGAAACAAATAGCTAAATGTCTGACGATAGGGAACTAGACACAAGCATACAATGAAATACAATACAACCATTTTAAATAATGGCAAGTGAGGAATATTTTTGCAAATAAAATGCTCCTTGGAAACATAGGAGACCCAAGAGGTAATTCAGGAGTCAATTTGGGCAAGAGAACAAAGCAACAAGGCAGAATTTCAGCCCCTTGATTTCTACTTTGATCAAAGAATCTTGGCTTTTATCTGTATTATAGGCTGGATATTTGCATTTTCCCCCGCCCCACTGATATTCGTTTGTTAAAGCCTTAACCTCCAAAGTGATGGTATTAAGAGGTGGAGCCTTTGGAAGGTGATTAGGTTTAGATGAGGCCAGGTGACTGGGGTCTCATGATGGGATTAGTGCCAGAAAAAGAAAAAGAGAAGAAAAGAAGAATGAGAAGGAGGGGAAGGAGGAGGAAGAAGAAGAAGAAGAGAGAGAAGAAGGAGGAGGAGGAAGTGGAGGAGGAGGAGATGAAGAGACACCAGAGAGCTTGCTCTCAGAATCTCTCTCTGTCTCTCTCTCTCTGTCTCTCTCTCTCTCTCACTGAGGAAACAGCAAGATGGTGGCCATTTGCAAACAAGGAAGTGGCTCTTCCCAGGAAACAAATAGGTTGGCACCTTGACCTTGGACTTCCCAGGCTCCAGAACTATCAGAAATAAATGTCTTTTGTTTAAGCCATCCAGCCTATGGTTTTTATTATAGCAGCCTCAGCACACTAAGACTATCTCAGTCATTCAAATTTCCTTTCCAATAACTGTGCTTGTAGAAAGGGTTCAGGAGCTTCTAAAGACAAGTTTGAAAACCATCACTGGAGAAGACTGTCAAGGTGCCTCTGCTTAGCTGTGAAAGAAAAATGACTGATCACAAAACTGCATTTACAGTATGACTTTATTTTGTAAAAAGAGAGAGCAAGAGAAAAAAGAAAAAGGATTGGATGAATATGTTCCAAAGTGTTAGTAATGTTTATCTCTAGGTGGTAAAGTTAAAGGTCACTTTTGATTCCTTATTTTTGTTTATCTAAACATTTTAAATGTTTAATGATGAATCTATATTACTTGGGAAATAAAAGGAAATATACAAATACACATTTTTGTCTATAATAATAAGTCATGCCATCATGAGGAATGGGAACGCAGGGTCTTTGGGACCTGCATTAGTCTATTGGAATACAATCCTTCCTCCCTTCCCCAGCACACCAGTGGGAACAGACTGTGGGAGGCAACCATCAGTCCAAAGCCCGGATGGGCTGGTTATCTTCAGAGCTGTCACGAGCACCATCCAGGAGCGAAGGCTGCTGGTAGGGAAACCTGGCAGAGAAAACCATGAAGGCATGGCCATGGAATGAACCAAACAGAAAAGACTTGTGTCCCAGGATCGGTGGTAACTCAGCCACTCCTGATATGGCCATTGGAAAGAGTCCTCATCAAGGAGAATGTTGGCAATCCCGCAGGAAGCAGAGGTAGTTAAAGATTCAGAAAACTTGAGAATGCAGCTTCCAAAGCCCTCTGGGAGAAACCACTGGAAACACCGGGCAACCCACAACTCCTGGCTTCCATCTTCACCCGCTGTAAAGAGATACATGGCACCAGGCTATTGTGAAGAAAATACACAAATAATATGTGCGAAGCTGTCTACCACACATATAATGCAGTCGATGCTCAGTAAATGCATTCTCTATGCATTCCCTGCCCTCTCTAGGTGTCGACATAAGACATTGTACATATGACAAAATAGGTGACAAGAGCATAATGCTTTCTGCTGTTGCCTTTGTAATTATTACACCTGGGCTGTAATTGCTGCTTCACCAATTAATGGCTGTGTAATTCCAGATATCCCATTTAACCTCTGTAACCTTCAGTTTCTTCATCTGTGAAATAGAAATGATAGTGATATCTATTTCATAGAATGTTTTTAGGATTATACAAAATAAAAAATATGACATACTCAACATAGAACCTACCCTGCCCCCTAGTATGTGCCCAGTAAAAATTAGCCACTATTACTATACATTAAAACATATAAGAATTAAGGAGAAAGTTTCATTTCTAGTGGGTTCATGAGAAGATATCAAGAAGAACTAAGGGGATAATGGGTTCTCATCAAACCACCAAACAAACACGCCACTACCCATGTGATCCAGCAGCACAAATCCAACCACGTCACCCTTTATTAAGATTCATTCAATGGCTCCCCATGACCCTCAGGAGAAAACCCAAGTCTGCCCACATTTCCTGATTCATGAGCTGTTCTTTCCCCATGTGTACCCTCCACCACCTTTAAGTATTACTACTTCTTGAGCACGCCACGATTCCACTTATACCCAGGCTGTCTCTTCTGCCTTCTATGCACTTTTTGACTCCTCTTTTCTCATGTTCTTCATTTGTGGTCCAACGCTGTCTTCCTGCAAACCCATCCTTCACGTCTTGATTAATTTTATTACTTCTGAATGGTCTTCCACGATCATTCCTCCACCATCCCAAACTGAAACAAGATGATATTCTTATCACGAAGTCCCAAGGCTTTCTCTACCCCCAAGCAGTAAGAGAGGAACAGGTCTTATTTATGTCATCAACTTAGCCCATATTTGGTCCTCTGTGAGTGAGAGATTAGAACAAATCAATGAATCAAATATTCATTAAATCAATGTCCTAATGCCTCCTGATGGTTAAGAGAACTCAGAGCCTGGGACCTGGGTTCAAACTCCATCCCATCACTGATGAACTTGGCGTCAGTGGGCCAGTGACTTCACCTTTTTATGTTTCGGGGTCTCATATACCAAGTGATTTTTGTCATAATTCTACCTCATTGCATTGTCATGAAATTAATCAGTCGATGTCTGTGAAGCACTCCAAACAATGTCTAGCACAGAGTAGGCACTAAATAAGCACTGACTATTTTTATTCTTTTTTAGACCTCTTCTTTTCAAGTACCACCTTCTCAAAAAGACCTCCCCTGACCACCCCAAGACACCCCACACATACTACTTTGCTCTTCTTTATTCGTTTCACAGCCTCTATCAATTCCTGAAGTTGTGATACTTACTTATTAATTTACATGTTTATGATTATTCTTCCTCATTAGCAAACTAAGCCTGACTTACAACAGGATGCCTAAAATAGGCTCGGCACACAATAGGTTTTCAATAAACATTTGTGAAAGGAAGAATAGGATAAGAAGGCAGATGTCAGTTTTGCCTGGAAGGAACAGGATTCTGATAGGAGGAGACTGAAGGTGAGGAGACCATCCTAACATATAAATGGGTTAAAAAAAAAAAAAAGCATGGTAAGAATCTTTTACAAATCAGCTGTAGGGGCCTCTGGGAAATTCTCAGCAATTACAAGGAGGGGCAGGGCCATGGGGCTGCCAGAAGAAATAAATGCACAGAGCCAGTGGACACACTCAGGTCCAGTCTAAACAGATCACAGAAAATTCTCTGGAGGCCAAAAAGTCTTTTTAATTGAGCAAGTCTACCTTGGAAAAGCATGAATTGCAGAGCTGCTGGTTCCCCAGAATTTTGCATTAATTATTTCCTGGCCTAAGGCATTCAATGTTAATTGCTCTCAAAATTGAAAATCTCCACGTTTATGTTTGCATTGGCAAAAGCTGGGGATGGGAGAGAGGATGTGTCCTTTAAAAAAAACACACTTAAATTCCCAAGATGACAGACACTGCCTCTACCTTCCAGGGTAGACCAGTTGCACAAACCTTCAGAATACCAAGTAGCATCTTCAAATGCCATATTGACATGCATATGTTCCTCTTTCCCAATTCTGAGAAGGAAATCCATGTTTGCCCTTGTTTTCCTTCTTTCTGCATATTTCTCCATCTTTAGCCTCTGTTGAGGGAGAGTTTCACAGTGTAAGATCCCTAAAATCAAGTTTGCCCCAAAACTTCCTCTTTTAGAGACAAAATATCTAGAGCTCAAGAGCAAAGGCAGAGGAGAATCATTTGGAAAAGGAATTCTTTCCTAACTCAGTGGAACATGAGAGTATAGAGGACACACTACTGGCGTCTCACCCTGTTCCCTTTTACCAGACTAGTATACACCCCTCCACCTCCATCACCACCACTTCCAGCTGGTGTGCGCACTGACTGCTAAAAGTCCACACCTGATATTTTTTTCTGGAACAGGGTCAACACACTACAGTGCCTGAACCAAGTCCAGCCTACCACCTATTTTTAGTAATCAAGTTTTATTGAAACACAGTCATACCCATTCACCATTTATGTTTTGTCTATGGCTGCTTTTTTCTACAATTGCCACGTAGAGTAGTTTCCACAAAGACCATATGGCCGACAAAGTCCAAAATACTTATTTACGGCCTTTTACAGAAAAAGTTGGCCAACCCCTACAACAGAACAATGTTGTCCAATAGATACGTGATGAGAGACACAAAGGCAAGCCACATTTGTAATTTCAAATTTTCTAGCAGCCACATTTTTAAAAATGAAAACAAGTAAGATTAATTTTAATAATATTTCTTTAACTCAGTATATTCTAAATAGTATCCTTTCAATACATAATAAATTTTTAAAATTACTAATGATGTAGATATCTATTTTTCATAGTAAGTCTTCAAAATCTGGAGTGCATTTTAAATTTATAACACCTCCACACACAATAAAGACTAGCCACATTTCAAGTGTGTGATAGACACATTTGGATGGCTACAGGCTACCACACTGTAAACGGCTCCTCTGGAGAGTCTCCTTTGGTTGAAGAGGAGGTGCCTTGCCTAGAGGCATGAAATCATTTATGACTATGAAATAATATAAAATATATACATTGGTCTCGGCCTCCAATTCCAGGTGCAGAGCTCTCAAGACCCTTGTAATTTCCTAAGTAATAAAAGCACTAGATGCATCTTTTATTCTACTATTTGCTCTTTGACCCCAGTTCCTGACAGAACTCCAAAATCCCTTTGAATTTCCTGGATGATAGGAGTGTCTTTTGTGCTAATGAGGTGATGCTTGGTGGGCTGGCTCCTAGATGGAAACTGGTCACCAGAACACCAAGCCATTATTAGAATCTTACAACATTCAGCTCCCTATCCACCAGAAAGGGAAAAGGGACTGGTATTTGACTTAGTGATAGATGATGCTTATGTGATGCAGCCTCCATAAAAATCCCAAATGTACAAGGTTCAGAGAGCTTCCGGGTTGCTGAACACATGGAGGTGCTGGAAGAGTGTCTGGGCATCGGGACGAACTCTGGCTAGTGTCACAACTGAATTGAATTATAGGACAATCAGCTAGAATCACACAGAATCACTTGATATGGGAAAATAAGTCCATACATCAGGTCAGAGTGTGAGTGTGGTAGTAGTGCAAGAATAAAGAGAGAAATACATAAGAGGAAGAGTGTTTTTGCTACACACCACCACAGCCAAGGGAGACTGCTGACATGGAGGTATAAAAGGTCAACCCCATCGCCTCAAGGTAAAACCAGCTCTAGGGTGCAATCCATGCTCCAGAGCTTCCCAAGGGATCGGGCTGTTGCTGGGTTCCAGCGCACACCACATTGTTGCCTCACTTGCTCTCCTACTCACTCCTGACACTTTTCCAGATCTCTCTGAAGAGCACTCCCACAGTGAGTGACTGTGCAAGAATCCCCATCTCAGGCTCTGCTTCTAGGGAACTTGTCCTAATGCAGGGAGAGAAGAGTACAAATATTACCTATCACTTCAAACAATAACTGTTCTCTCATCTCATCACAAAGTAATAATGAGGAAAATATTAGCCACACTTTAAAAATAAGGAAGCTAACATGGGTGAGTATATCTAGTCATAACATATTATGAAGTTATTTAAAATTATATTTACCAAGGTATGTGATAACATTAAAACACTTATGGTATATTGATTTGGCAAAAACAAAAATGCACTGTGTAAATATAAGTGTTTTTAAAATATAAATAATTTTTAAAGCCTAAAATAAAATATACTAAAAAATGTTATCAATAACTTTGGGTAATTAGAATTAATGGTTTTCTTTTTTTAACATTTTTTCTTTTTTATTAAAATTATTGGGGTGATATTGGGGTAACAAAACTATATAAGTTTCAGGTGTACGATTCTATAACACATCATTTCTATATTGTATTGTGTGTTTGCCATCCTAAATCAAGTCTCCTTCCATTACTATTTGTCCACTATGCCCTCTTCTATCTCCACAGATCACCCTCCTTTCCCTCAGGTAATCACCGTACTGTTGTTGTCTGTGTCTGTGAGGGTTATTTTTTTGTGTTTTCTTTTCTTTTGCTTACTCCCCTCACTTTTTTCACCCAGCCCCACAAACAATGCCCCCTTCCCTCTGACAGATATCAATCTGTTCTCTATGAGTCTGTTTCTATTTTGTGTGTTAGTTTATTTTGTTCCTTAGATTCCACACATAAGTGAAATCATATGGTATTTGTCTTTCTCTGACTGGCTTATTTCACTTACCAAATTCTCCATTCCATCCATGCTGTCACAAACAGTTAAGATTTTCTTCTTTTTATGGCCAAGTAGTATTCCATTATGTAAATGTACCACAGCTTTTTTTAAAAAAAATGTTTTAATTAATTTGAGAGAGAGAGCAAGAACCTGATTTGTTGTCCAACTTATTTATGCATTCATTGGTTGATTCTTGTATGCACCCTGACCAGGGATCAAATCCACAACTTTGGTGTATGTGGACAATACTCTAACCAACTGAACTACATGGCCGGGGCTGTACCACAGCTCTTCTAGCCACTCATCTACTGATGGATACTTGGGCTGCTTCCAAATCGTGGTTATTGTAAATAATGCTGCGATAAACATGGGGGTGCATATATTCTTCCAAGTTAGTGTTTCAAGTTGCTTCAGATATATTCCCAGAAGTTCAATTGCTGGGTCATAAGGCAGTTCTATTCTTAATTTTTTGAGGTAAATCCATACTGCTTTCACAGTGGCTGTACCAATCTGCATTCCCACCAACAGTGCATGAGGGTTTCCTTTTCTCCACATCCTTGCCAACAATTGTTGTTTGTTGATATATTGATGATAGCCATTCTGAGAAGTTTGAAGCAATATCTCATTATGTTTTAATTCGTATTTCTCTGATGATTAGTAATGTTGAACATCTTTTTATATGTCTATTGGCCATCTGTATGTCCTCTTTGGAGAAGTGTCTATTCATATCCTTTGTCCACTTTTAAATTGGATTTTAAATTAAAAATTTTTGGTGCCATGTCTTAGAAGTTCTTTATAAATTTTGATATTAACCCCTTATCAGATGTATCACTGGCAAATGTGTTCTTCCATTCAGTGGAAGAACTGTCTTTTCATTTTGTAGATTGTTTTCTTTGCTGCACAAAAACTTTTTAGTTTAATGTAGTCCCATTTGTTTATTTTTTTTTTCATTTCCCTTGCCCAAGGCAACACTTTAAAAAAAATTGCTATGAGAAATGTCTAAGATTTAACTGCCCATGTTTTCTTCTAGGATTTTTATGGTTTTGACTCTAACATTTAAATCTTTAATCCATCTTGAGTCTCTTCTTGTGTATGGTGTAAGACGGTGGTCTGTTTCCATTTTTTTTTTTTTTTTGCATGTATCTATCTAATTTTTCCAACACCATTTATTGAATAGGCTATCTTTACCCCATTGTATGTTTTTGCCTCCTTTGTCAAATATTAATTAACCATAAAGATGCCGGTTTACTTCTGGGCTCTGTATTCTGTTCCCATGATCTATATGTCTGTTTTTATACCAGTACCATGCTGTTTTGATTATTGTGGCCTTGCTGTATAGTTTGATATCAAGTAGCATGACTCCCCCAACTTTGTTCTTCTTTCTCAAGATTGCTGTACCTATTCAGGGTCTTTTGTGGTCCCATATAAATTTTTGGAATATTTGTTCTAGTTCTGTGAAATACACCATTGGTATCTTGATAGGAATTGTGTTGAATCTTAGATTGCTTTGGGTAGTATGGACATTTTAATGATGTTAATTCTTCCTATCACTGAACACAATATATGCTTCTACTTATTTGTATCTTTGTCAATTTCTTTCCCAGTGTCGTATAACTTTATGAGTACAGGTCTTTTGCATCCTTGGTTAAATTTATTCCTAGGTATTTTATTTTTTGATGCAATTTTAAATGAAATTGTTTTTAGTTTCCATTTCTTATAGTTCATTATTGGTGTATAAAAATGCAACTGATTTCTAGATATTTAATTTGTATCCTGCTACTTTACTAAATTCACTTATCAGTTCTAACAGTAGTTTGGTAAAATCTTTAGGGTTCTCAACATATAGGACCACACTGCTCACCAGGGCTGGCTTTTCCCAGGGGAAGTTCAGCAGAAGTTCCAAAGCATCCAGAGGTTCACTTCTTTCCTAACTATGTATGTCAGCTGCCTGTTAGACTTAGTCACTGAAAGAGCTTCTGGTGGTACTTGAGTCGCATGAGGCAGGTTCTCAGTGAGTCATCAGATGAGGTAAGTAGTATCCACCAGACTAATTATGTTTAAACTCAGTGCCAGGGCTGGGTCTGAGGCCACTTAGCAATGTTCCATGGTATACTAAGTCTAGCTGCAACCCATTGGGTGCTTGCACACCTTTGTAATGGGATGGGGTCTCAGGGTGAAACCAGCAAGGTTTATCAGACCCCAATAGACCAAGATTTTACCAAGTGAAGGGAGGGCTCTGCTCTAGTGGGGTGTGCAAGGGGTAAATTGCCCCTGTGTTAGAGCCACACAACTCAGTCTATCCCAGATTTTGTAGGGAGGAGATGGAGCTCAGCAGGGTAGGCCACTACAAGTCACAAGGATGGGGCTAGTGGATCTCCTGTGAGACAGAGGTGCTGATCAGACCTGGGGGAATGTAAGGGTTGTGGCTGCCACACCAGAGCCACATAACTCAGTCTGTAGTGGATTTTGTCTCAACCTCAGCAGGGAGGCGCCACTAGGAGTTGGCTGGTTGGGGCTGCCTGATCCTAGAGGAAGGATCTGCCAAAAGACCGGGGAGTGGCTGTAGTGGATCTCACATGAGGGACAGCCACCAGTCAGGTTCACAGGAAAGTGGGGAGAATGGCCCCTGCCCCAGAGCCACACAATTCAGTCATTGACACCGCTTGAGTCTATTCAGACTTCTACACTTTCAACCCAGGCAGCTGACTCCTCAGCAGAGCGTAAGCTCCACAGGTGGGGCAACAGAAAGTCCAGAGCGTGGGGCTATTACTTTCCCCCAGACTAGCACTATATGGAGGAGAGTGCTCCACCTAAGAAAGATGGTACCTATAGTATGGGAGAGTGACTTAGCATAGGGATCCTGGGGGCTGTATCCTTCAGCTCTCTCCCCAGAGACACAAACTCCAGACTCTCCCCACTTGATTGTAGTTCACTCTGCCCTCCTTCCATTGCAGCCCAAGGTAAGTGGCTGCAAATGAGATTTTGTGTGTTGGCCCTTTAAGAGGGCACCTGTGTCTCTGGCAACAGAAACCCCACTGCTTTTCACAGCGCTGGTGCTCTGGGCTGAGGAACTTGGCTTAGGGCTGAGACCCCACACCTCTCAGGAGGTGAGATATCCCTCTGGAACCTCGGCTACCACCCACGGAAGCAGGGCCAGCCCCTTTCATGTCTCTGCCCTTCCTACCAGTCTCAGTGTGGCTTCTTCCATAAATCCTTGGTTATAAGACTTCTATTAATCTCATCTTCAATTGGTTATTCAGGGTGACTGTTCTATAATTTAGTTGTAATTCCAGCTGGGTCCTGGGAGGAGGTGAGTGTAGTTTCCACTTACTCTGCCACCATCTTTGCTTTCTCCAAGACTGCTATCTTTTTATGAGAGTTCTGTTTTTCTTCTACTTCCTATTATTCTGTATTTACCAGTTCTTCCAAGGTGAGTAAGGTAAGAATCTCCTTTTCCGATGAGATTTGTCTTGCCTTGAGTGCAATATAAGCATAATAGTTAAAGAGCTTGGTTTGCTTGGAAATAGACCAGGATTCAAATCCCAGCTCCAACACTCTCAAGTTCTACGACTCTGGGCAAATGAGTTCATGTTTCTAAACTTCAATTTTCACATCTGTAAAAGGGGGACAATGACATATATCTCAAAAGAGCTGTTGTGAGGGTTAAACAAGGATTTACATTAAAAGTGCTTAGTACATTGCCTGGCATATTTTAGGTTTTCAGTGGATGGTAGATCCATAAAAGGAGACTACCTAGCTCCAAGAGCCATGGTCTTTATCCTATTGCATGCTTCCTAAAGTGTAACTTGCAGATACCATCATAATCTTCCAAATCCTTTCAATTCAGGTTGCCCCAGGCTCTGCAGCAAAACCTACAATTGGCAATTTTGAGTCAAGGAAGAGTTCCCACTCAGGGGGATTACTCTCACTCTCATTTCTGCATAATTATGCCAATGGAGTTCCTTTCTCAAGTGAGCTGGGCCTCCATTTCACAGCTGTACACTAATAGCTTCACAGGGCAGGGAGTTCTTTCCCCTTCTCCTTTGTATGATTAATGAGACTTAAATTGGCCCAGTGATAGATGAGTTATCCTAAAGGCATCAAATATTTAAAACTGAATTCTCCTTTGACAAAAATAGTCTGTGGGTTTCAAGAGCTGCTGTCCCAATGTCCCTGATATCTAGCACATGATGTCTGCCGGTGCTGAATGAATCCCTGCTCAGCGTCCACCAATATCAAGGTCTGAGATACCCTTTTCTCCTTTTGCTGTTCCTAAGAAGGCAAGTGTATGTTTTACATCTTTATCTTAAGTGACCAGACTTGTTTATAGCTGCTCCAAATAATTATGTTTGAATGTATTTGCATTTAGCACACCCCAGACCATGCACTTTTCTGATTAAGAGTTTCTAAATGGAATTCTTCCCTGGAAATGAGCCTTAAGTGGATTTTTTTCACTTAAACAAGCTACTGTCCCAGATATCCATGTGGTCCTTGGAGAGAAGTTTCTGTACCATATCGTGCTCCCTTGGTACAGACTTCCACCTTTTTCTGGGGGTATGTCCTTCCTCAGTACCCACCTGAACCTTCTTGTCCTTAAAGGTCTTCCTGATTTCTCACCACTAACCCAAACCTTCCACCACCCCAGATTACTCTGAATTCATTTCTCTCTGCTGATCCCCCAGGCTAGTTCCTGGGAATAGTAAATATTTTAGGTTTTGAAAGCCATATGGTCTCACACCTACCCAGTTCTGACATGAAGCACATATTGCCATAGACAGTACATGAACAAATAAATGAATATGGCTGTGTGCTAATAACAGTCTATTAATGTTCTCATTTTTAAAAGATGGATTTATATAAGCCATATATGATGAGTACTTACTCTAAGTCCAGTACCTCACCTACATGATCTCATTTAATTCTGAAAACAACCCTATAAGACCTTACTATTCCCATTTTCAGTTGGGAAAACTGAGGCTCAGAAAGGTTAACTAACTTGGTCAAGGCCACATAGCTATTAAGTGGTGGCGTTTGCTTTGAATCCAGGATTATCTGACTTTCAACCTTGTTTTTCTAACTACTACTTCTACTGCCTACGCACAAAATAAAATGGAAATGCACCAAATTGTGCCTTTTTTTCTGGTACTTTTCACATTTTCTGTAAGGAGCACCTATTACATTTATTTCAGGAATTTTTTTTCTGGTACTTTTCACATTTTCTGTAAGAAGCACGTATTCCATTTATAACCAGAAAAAAAATAACTATTATTGGATCTATAAGTAATAATAAAACAAACAAAAAGGGTTCTCCCTTCCAAGAATCCAAAGAAGAAAGGAAATGGCTGCATCTCATGTATCATACGTCTCAAACAGGCTTCTATCGGCACTCAGGCAGGGTAATTCTTTCTTGCGAGGGTGTGCCTTGTATGTGATAGGATATTTAGCCCCAGTGGTCTCTGTCCACCAAACGTCCCATAGCAGACACTGCCGGTGCCCTACCAGCATCCCTTCGGCCCCCACCTCTACACTCAGCGCTGCCAGCTACAAACACCTGAAACTTTCTGCCTGATAACCTTTGTTCTGGCTAGAAGACACATTTGATCCCCACATATGGCAAACTAGAAGTGCCAGAGCATTCATGTCTCTGGAAGCAGCCCTCAGCCAATCTTGAATGAGGATTTGGTGACCCAATTTCCCAGCTCCTTTGTCCCTCAGTTGCAATGACTCTGCACTGTCTCCTTGAGTCACCAACAGGACTGAGCTCCAGTTACCCCAGGGTTAAGTGGCCTGATAAGAAGGCCTCCATTGGCGTCCTCATCCCTGTTACACTCACCTAACAGAGTTTTCTAGGACCATCTCCCAAATATATGACTTGCCCTCAAATCCTTGTCTGAGGTTCTGCTTCTGGGAGAATCAGACCAAGACAGCTCCCCAGGCACATTGACACGTTTCCAAACACCCGTACTGGTGCATGGAGGTGAGAAAACATTTAGCCCACAGACACGTTTTTATCTAGAGATCTCTGGCTCTAAGGAAAGTCCATGGCCAAGTATCTCACAGAGAACTATCCCCAGAAATCCTTCTAAAAAACCTATGTGTCAGTTGTTACTCTTCCATTCTCCAGGTATTTCAGTCCAGTTCCTCCCTGAAGTTCAAGACAGAGCAATGATTCTTAGTAAAAAAAAAATAAATAAATAACTACATGATTTTAATTTTAGCTCTAGTCCATGAAGAAAATAATTATAATAATAGTAATATCAGGAACTAACATCTATTGAGTGCTTGTTGTGGACCTGAAAGAAGGTAAGACTTTACATAAATTATTTCTTTGAGTTCTCCTAACAGGGAAAGCAGCTGCTTATAGGTCAAGAGCACCTAAAAATAAGTTCAAAGTGGGCCAGTACATTTAATCAGCAAAGGTTTAATGAGCATCTACAAAGTTCCAGACAATGTGCTACATAAAAGGAGTAAAGAAGGACCAAGTCATACAAGGTCCCTATTCTCTCAGAAGCCATATTCTAATAGAACAGTGGTTTTCTAGCAGTATGCTTCTGTCCTTCCCCCACCCCCACCCAGGGCACATTTGGCCATCTCTGGAGACATTTCATGTTGTCAAAACTGAGGGAGGAGGTGTACTGTACTGGCACATGTGGTAGTTAGGGCCCAGGGATGCTGCTAAACATTCTACAACACACAGGAGAGCCACTCCTGGCAAAGAATTATCTGGTCCAAGATGTCAAAAGTGTCAAGATTGAGAAGCCCTGTAATGAAGGAAAGAGAATACAGAATGACAAAAAAACATATCAACCAATAATTTCAATATGTGAACCCTGAGCTTTAGTGCCTTCCTATTGGCATTTGTTATCAACCTGTAAAATGATATTTACAGTATATGAGCCCTTCATCAACATCTGCAAATGGAGGCGAGGTCATTTTTTAAGAGGCACGCCTGTAACAGAATGGAGGTCTTGGCCATGCACTGTGGGATATCAGAAACAAGTCTTCCACCTCCAGCTTATTCCAGAGCCCAACCTGGTGCTGAGTTTGCTGTCATTGTGAATCAACCCCACCCTCTTTTTGTAAGGAGGGATTCACTGATTTGTCTATTCAGTCAGTTTACATGTCTCATCATTTATTTATTCTGCTTCACTTCACAAAGGGTTTGAGGCAGTGAAGTAAAATATAAATAAACAATCATGCATCAAAAACAGAGACATCGTAAATTAGAATAAGGAATGTGTAGGGTGTTTTGTTGTGGTGGTTGTTTGAAATCTCTTCTCTGAAGAACTCGCCCTCAAATCTGCCATGTGAATCCACACACATACACCCTTTTCCATAGCGATCCTGTTCAGTTTGTGAGATTTGGATGCAGTCAGCTCCAGCCACACCCAATAGCAGACACATATTCCCAGACTGACCAATCAGAGCATCACGTCCCCTGGTCAGTGTTGTTGTGCATGTGACCTATCAAAGATTAATTGCAGTCCTCTCCAAAGTTTTTGCCAAAATTTCAGGGAGCTACTGGCTCTCTACTTCTCTGGAGTCTGGACCACTAAGGACAACTCCGAGTTAGGGCTGCCAGTAGCCATCTCGCTATCCCATGGAAAGAGTCCACCTGAAAATTAAGCCAAGAGCCAAGAAAGGTGCACAAAATCTACAGATGAAGAGACAGAGCCCCGAGAACATTTGTTGAGACCTAGCTATGCCTCAAGGCTAATGACATGGCCCACTAAATTCCTCTTTTTGTTCGTATTAGGTTTCTGTCACTTGAATGTAAAAGATCCGGACTTAGTGCACAGCATATGCCAAGACGAGAGCAAAACAGAGACCAAGGAGCAGGACATGAGGGTCAATGCAGTTTTGAAACTGAAAGTGTGACTCTGAGTAGACAAAAAAGGGAAAGCTTGTCTGTTATATTGTTCTCATTATGTGTGCAATGAGAACATCAAGATTCTTAGGAGATGCAAAGCTTTTTCCCAGGACTGACTTCTCAGAACACAGAGGCTTTGTAGAAAGAAACACTGAGATATGGAGGATGATATCTTCATTGACTGACAACCATCAGCAAAGGCAATAATGGAATTTATTACGCTGCTATTTACAGATTCTGTTGTGGCTGCTGACAGACCACCGGTGAGTGGTTGGTGAACTTCATTCCACTGGATGGGGAGACAGACCATGAGTATTCACGTGAACATTCCTAGGACTGGTTCCAAAACACTTCAGTCACTAATAATTTTCAGCCCATTTCTGCCCTTACCTTCTCAGAAATAAGCTCATTTGCACCAACTTCTGATGATGCCTACCAAGGATGGAAGTACAAAATAATTAGAAACTCCTGCCTTGCAACCCTGAGAAGAACTGCACTGAAGCACCTGCAGAGTTGGGAGCTGTCCCCAAGAGCTGCCCTCTTCTTCACCTCCTGTCTCCATGATTTTTCAAGGTGTTGGGATCTCACGGTACCATCAGGCTGTCATGGCATGAGGACCTCAAATGGCTCCAGCCAAAGCAAGAGATTGTTCCAGACTCCCTGTCTTTACAAAGTAAAGAAGAAAAACAAAAAAACATGCCACTGTGCCCCCAAACTTGTCTTGGAGTGGTGATGCTTTGATGAGGCACATTTTAACCATGTGTCTCACTCCAGCGCCATGGACAAAGGCAGGTTTGTAGCAAAGTATTGTAACTGTGACACTGGGGAAGACAAGTTTTGATTATTTTGTTTGTTGGTTGGTTGGTTGGTTTGTTTTGACTACCCTAGGAATTCTGCCAAGAGTTTACACACATTATTTCATTTCCTCTTCACAACCATCCAACAAACTAGATAGTAACGTCATGATTTCCAACGGAGAAAAAAAAAATTAGGTACTTTGCCCAAATTCACACCATTTGTAGTAAGAGGCAGAACCCATGAATCTGAACCCAGGTCTGAAGAACCCTTGAGCTCATGCTCTTGCCTCTGCCTCAGATCCTGGAAGGTGGCTCATGGAATCACACATGGGCAGAGAAAAGCCTTCCTTCCCACCAGAGCCACATGTGAATCACACTATTAAAATATGATATCTTGGAGGATACAAACTTTAACTGAGTACCAGCCATCTACATCAGATTAAAAATTCATTGGCTGGATAATTAGATCCTTGAAGGCAGTATGTCTCAAAACATGGCCCCAGAACCATTTACAGCAGATTTACCTGGGAGGAAGGTGAGGCTGTTAAATGGGTAACTACCTCACTGCCAAGCCTAGACTTGTTTTCTCAGCATCTATTCCCTAAGAGAATGAAGTTCAGCAATGGGAACTTGCATTAACAAGCAGAGAACCTGCTCTGTGCTAGGAGCCTTCTCATATCTACCATTTCTGTGATGTTTCACTAAATATCACAATCAGGGCAGGCAGAGGGTGAGATGGAGGAGCAAGGCTGAGAAAAGTTGGTGGGAGTTGACAAGTCAGACAGATTTAGGGATTCAAACACCAAAAGAGCTACTTGGACAAGTGACAATCTCCCTGAGCCTCAGTTTCCAATGGGGCTGGGCAATGAGTGCTGAGGTAGGTGCTCAGTAAGTGATAGCTCTTAGTCAATCACAGGCTCCCATCCAGGATGAGTGAAAGATAACTCTATGTCTAAACATACCAATAGGGAAAAATCTCCAATATCCATTGTTATGGACTGAATGTCTGTGTCTCCCCAAAATTCACATGTTAAAGCCTTAAATCCAAGGTGACTACATTTGGAGACAGGACTTGTGAAGAGGTGAGAAAAGTTAAATGAGGTCATTAGAGTGGGGCCCTAATCGATAGGGCTGGTGCCTTTTTGATTAAATTTATTGTAGTAACATTGCTTAATAACATTATATAATTTTCAGGTCTACAAGGTTATAATTCACCATCTGTGTACTCTATTACACGCTCACCACCCAAAGTCTAGTCTCCTTCTGTTACCATATATAGACCCCCTTCCCCTCCTCCGGTAACCACTATTCTGTTGTTTGTATCTATGTGTTTGTTTTTATTTGTTTTGTTAGCTTGTTACTTTTGTTTATATTCCACGTGTGAGTTAAATCATAGTTTTTGTCTTTGTCTTAGTTTACTTAGCATAATGCTCTCAAGATCTACCCATGTTATTGCAAATGGCGAAGTTTTATCTTTTTTATGTATGAGTAGTATTCCATTGTCTATATGGGCCACATCTTCTTTATCTCATCATCTGTCAATGGACACTGAGGTTGCTTCCATGCCATTGTAAATAACGTTGCAATGAACATAGATGCCCTTTTAAGAAGAGGAAGGGACATCAGAGCTCGCTCTCTCTGCTATGTGAACACATAATGAGAAGGTGGCTGTGTCACAAGCCAGGATGATAGCTCTCACTGAGAACCAACTTGGATGGCACCTTGATCTTAGACTTCCCAGCTTCCAGAATTGTGAAAAAATACATTTATGTTGTATAAGCCACCCAGTAAGTGGTATTTTCTTATGGCAGTCCAAGCAGACTAATACATCTACTATTAAATAAGCAAATGCAAAAGTGTTTATATGTGTAAATAAGTACATAGACTATCCCTTGGAGAGTAGACAGTAAACTTTTTACAGTGGTTGCATCTGAGGAGGGGAACTGGGGACTTCAGGATAGGGAACACCCAATGTTTACTTTAAACCCTTTTGCATCCCTTGATTTTTTTCTACTACGTACATATTGACCTATCCAAATAAGTAAATACTTCATTTTTTTTTAAGACACACTATGTGTAAGTGGTAAAAGACACTGCTCGAGGCCTGAGTAAACTGTCCTTCTTGGAAATCCCAGCTCCACAAACCATTTCAAAATAATAAAAAATTAAAACAAATATGTAATGCTAGGACAGTAGTGGGCTTGCACAACACAGGGTGAGGCTATAGTTCATGAGAAGACCACCTAATTGTATAAGGGTACCTGGGTATTTTCTGCTCCAGATTATAATTGTGATTTCAAAAGAGACATCATTGGAGTGAGGAAAAAATAAATCATCCCCGCTGCCCCCAGCCAGGCCATACTGTGCCAAGGGGTGGACAAGTCAGTGAACAGGGAGTATATGGCATGATTCACGGTCACCAAGTAGGGGGTTCACCAAACTCGACATCACAGTCCTGTGTTGTACAGGGATCTGAGGTCAGAGAGAGAGAGGCTAAAAATCATGTTCAGCCAAAATTACCCCCAATTTCTCTGGTTGCACATCAGATGAAGTATCAATAACTGGCTTGAACTTAGGGGCCAAGTTATACAAAAGAATGTGTATATTTAAATGCTAGAATCACACTCAGGAGAAGCTTGTGGGAAGTGAGTTTGTCTGAAGCAAAAGCAGAGTCATGTCTCTTGTCTCATTTTCAGCACATGCTCATTGTGTGGAATGGTGAACAGAAATATATTATTTATGTTGTTTTCCTCTCTCTCTCTCTCTCTCTCTCTCTCTCTCTCTCTCTCCTCTCTGTCTGTCTGTCTGTCTGTCTCTCTCTCCCCGCCCACCCCCGCCCCTCCCATTCGCTCCTCCCCATCCCTGACCTGAGCATTGCATTCACATATCCGAAAGGCACTAGCCTCACTGGACTCCATTGTAAGGTAAGAGATTATGGCATTGAACTGATCTGGCTCCTGCTCCAACCATGAAAACTTAGAGGATTATTATAATCAGATCCCAACAGCTCAAGCATCTCTGGTTTCCTAGCAACCCTGAAAAAAACCTTTGGTGAAGGGTTGGAACAAGGACTTTGTGGGTAAGGTAGTGGCAGCTGTGTTTTGAGATTGCTGAGAGCTTCCCCAAATTGTCTTAAAGGCCCTTCTGGTCCATCATCCCAAATTCCCAACAAGACATCTGAGTCATAGAAATGATGGAAGGAAGCACATCTGCTTCAGGACTCGCAGAGGCTCAGTTCTAAATTCCTTAACCTGGATTCCAAGGCCTTCCAAAGCCAGTCAGCTTCTTCACTCCTCACTCCCGGTGGCAGCCACTCGGCCCCAGCAAGGCTAGTTCCTTTCCACCTGCTTTAGCGGCCTCTGCCAATGCACTCGCACATGCTTCTATTTCCACTCACATCTGCTTCCTCCCCAGCCATATCGCCCTCCCCTCAATGCAGCTCACATCTCATACCTCCCTTCTAATCCCTTGATTTCCCTCCCCCATGAATGATGTCCCCATAATCACTTATTTTTGTTGGTGACATTCTATAGCTTTTATTGTTAGGCCTAATTAGAGACACAAGGCCAACACACCTCCACAGTTAAAGAGCACAGCAAGAGCTCAGCCACAGGGCAGGAAAACCACGCAGAGAAGATGGTCAAGCAGCATCCAGGTGCTGGTAGAGCTCAGTGGTCTTGAAGGGATCTGGACAAACAGCAGAGCACCCAGAAGAGAGTTTGAGCCGAAGATGAGATGTGTCCAGATCTTTTGAGATTTAGGTATTTCTCTTTTTGAATACTCAGTATCCACTTCCCACTTCTTGTAATCAGTATGTCCACATCCTTTTAGAGACTTTCCTCTTCCTTACTCTATACAATCTTGATGAGACTGTCAATCAAATCACCTGCCCTCCCTGGCCAAGGGTCATGTGTGACTCAATGTGAACCTATCAGACTCTCTCTTAGCCCCTTAAACTTAGTGCAGTGGGCACAAAGAGAGACAGCAGGAGAGCTTTTATAGACCACTATTAGCTCATGCCACCAGCCCTGGTCAGAGCTGCCCTGGTTCCTACCATCCGAGCTTTGTTCTATCGATATTCCCCCTCTTCTATGAACCAACCCATATTCTTCAAAAGAATTCCCTTTCTGCTTAAGTCACACAGCACGGATTTCCATTGCTTGTAACCAAAACACCTTGATATGGACTAGTTACCCTGAGGCTTGAAGGATGACAGAGATTAAAGTGCAGAGAAGGGAGGAAAGAACAGTATTGATAGCTTTGGTCTTCACTTCATTAGCCCCTTCTAAGGGACTTAGCTGATAACTTCAGAACAGGCATAAGGTAAACTCCCTATCAATGGTGACCATCTGAAAGCAGATGGATTGCCTTGAGATGTAATGTATTTATCACCAAAGAAGAAAATTAGGAAGAGCCAGATAAACACTAATACAGCGGCATTGTTCAAAGTCAGCTTTCCAGAATCTAATTGAGTCTATATAACAATAATTGTTGCACAAAAAGATATTTAATAAATGGTATATCAGTTTGAAAAACATTGAAATGAACACAATCGTTGATGACTTTATTGCATTTTTTTTCCTGTCTTTAATGTGCTCATGTATATATATTGAAAATCTCCAAGAGGTGAAAGCATGGAGGTGTCCCCAAATACTTTTGGCCAAGAAACTCTACTCTTGAGAAAAAGACTAGTGTTCAGTGGAACACCTACTGGAAAGCACTATCAGAGTGGCAGATCAATCATTGAGACACAATATAATAGATGTAAAGCATCTAACACAGTGTCTATTATGTAGTAGATGCTCATAAATTATGGGTGTAGTCTTTAATGGAGACATCACTTTGTTCTCATTTCTCAATAGCATTTTCCGCATATATTTCTATCACCTCTACCTTTCCCTCACCAGATTCTAGTCCCACTAGGCTTCCTTTATTTCCACAAGCATAATGAAATATTTTCCTGCCTCAGTGCCTTTGTACATTCTGTTATGTTTCTGCCTAGAATGCCAGTTTCCCCCACCCTTGACTTGAATGGTTCTATCTCATTCTTCCTTGGCCCTTGCCTTAGTCATTTACTCAGTAATATCAGCTTTGTTATTCTTTATCCCATCACCTTGGCTAATAATTTTGGAACAGGCACAAGGCAAACTCCCTGTCAATGAGGACCACCTTGTTTCTTTCCCTACTTACCAGAGCTGATAAGTCTTAGATTTTTTTTATCTATTGGATATTTGAACAGTCTTCCCCCACTCAAATGTAAACTCTAGAGGTCAGAGACCTGGCATGTTTTTTGCTCCATTAGGGTAGGGCCTGACTAGACAATGCAAGAAAAAGACCCCCTGAATGTCTGTGTAGTACAGAGTCATTCTTTATATAAAGGATAGTGAACAACATCGTGTGCCCCATTCTCACCAGAGGTACAGAATCCAAATGCATTCTTCAAGTTGCCCTTTGTTTGATTGACCACGATGTTATTTAAAAATCAAGGATACAAGGGGGGACCTCCAAAACACAGAATTTATTTATAAAAAATTGTGTATTTATTCTTACATGTTTCAATTTCAGTCACTTTCAAAGTACTCTACATTTGATGCAATACACTTATCAAGATGTTTTTCCACTGCTCTAAACAGTTTTTGAACTTGTCAATTCTGATGCCTTTCAGTAGTTCTGTCATTTTTTGTTTCACCTCTTCCACATCAGCAAAACGTTTCCCTTTGAGGACTTTTTTTCATCTGGGGAAACAAAAACAAGTCACCTGGAGCAAGATCGGATGAACAGAGAGGGTGGGACATGGGGGTCATGCCATTTTAGGTCAAAAACTTCTAAACACTCAGCGAGGTGTGGGCAGGTACACTCATAAATCACCCATCATGAAATGGGCAAACACACTGAAAGAATCTTAAAAAAAAATTCATTGAGGCCAAAGACAGCCTCTCACGAATACATCAGCTGGTACACTGGTACAGAAGATGGTTTCCTAGAACACTCACCTAGTGGGGAAAGCCAGTATTACAAGGGGTCTGCCCTCTAGAAGATAATTCTGGGGTTTTTGGGGGGTCTCCCCTCACATACCATTATATACAGTTCTAGGTAAGCATTTCTATAGGAGACAAAGGAAAGCAGTTCTGATGTGTAGTTTTATGGTAGTCTGACTTGGCACATGTAAATAGCTTAGAGCTCCTAGGAGAACCAAAGGTTATAATATGCCTCAAACTATCCATCCATGTATTCATTCATTCATTAAACAAAGATATGCTAATCACCTACTATACATCCAACCACCATATGTTAGGCACTATGAATTTGAGGCCTTCCCACTCCATCAATTTGATTTATATTTCCTTATTTCGTATTACATTTATCTTCCCTCATTTACAAAATCATTAGTCCTTTGAGGGGCTTTTATCACATGTGTATAAATATTAGTAGATATGGTTGAAATTAAAAAGTCTTCAGAGATATAGCTGAGAAGGTATAGATAACATCGCTAATTAAAAAAATTATTGTACATCCACATTTACTAAGTAATTAGCATCTGTTCTGAAAAAAGGAAAAAAACCCACAGCTCTCAGATCATTATATCAAGGACAGGAACACTCCTTGAATGTCTGTCATATGTATTTAGACAAATATGGTGGATTCATCATGCTTTATTTAGGCTGTGTTTGAACCTATATTATTTTTATTAACAAAGCTAAATGGATTTGGAAAAAACAGGGGTGTAAGTATATGGCACATAAACACTGCTCTCCTAACCGACTCTCACACCAAACACAGCTAATCAATCTCAGCACTCATGTCCACTGAGTGTTTGAACATGGCTTCGAAATCCCTTCCAACACTCTACTTCAGGCAGACACTACCAGCTGGCAGTGATAGTACCCACAATGGACCCTGTGTGCCTACTCTGGGCGCAAGGAAAAAACCCAGACTTTAGAGCCATGTATACTCGGTCTGAATCCAAGTACCAGATTAACATCCTAAGCCTGTTTACTATGTCAACTATAGGTACTCCTACTCATTTTGCTAGGTTGTAAAGAGAATTAAATGAGAAAATACATTTGAAACACCTGGCACACAGCAGGTGTCCAATAAACGCTAACTATTGGTGTTATTACTTTACCCCGAGTGAGCCTCAGAGTATTTCACATGCAGCGATTGCTTGACGTAATGGGCTGGCAGGAAAAGAAACCTTGCTGAAGCAACTGCAGTGGGACACAGAAATCGACAGATAGGAAAAGGTCACCGAGACCGACTTCCTCCCTCCATCCCCCCATCCACAGCATTATACATCCCATTTTCCTTTCCTACGTTTCCTAAAAAGTATCCTGGAGGCAGGGGGTGCTCAGAGCATCCATGCCTGAACACCCAGAGACTACATCTTTTGTTCTTAAGCGCTTTTCTTAGCTTGACCTGATTTTGCTCCAGGATGAGGATTATAAAATCCCGTGGCATATTTGGGGCATTTGGGGATTCAGAGTCAAAGGGTAGGTAAGTACTTGATCTTAACCACAGATAAGCAAGGGCTTACGGCTTGCCATTGGATGATTGCCCAATTATGGGATATAAAACGGATCTGCGAATCTGTTGTATTTTTTTCTTTGTACCCACTACTTCCTCCCTCTGGGTTTTAAGACTTCGTTTTAAATATAATAATTAAATGTAAAACATACCTGTTGGAGATTTAATAGTCTGCTGGGCAATACATTAAAATCAATACTGTAATCCTAAGCAGGGGATTATTAAGGTTATTTTGCATCATCAGAGTTAAGTTTTTTATTATGCATATCAACACCACAGTCATTTCATAAATATTAAACACACCCAATTCCCTCCTTATTTTGCCTTCATGCTAATGAAATTGAGAGTCAGCACTGACAAGGACATTATAAGGCAATCTATGATACAGAGAAGTTGAAAGAAATGAAATGGGAGAAAATGCTATTGAAAAAAATCAACTGTGATTAAATTGGTGGACTTGATCTTGCAAACATTGCCTCTGTGTGATATTTCATAACTTTCACGTAGTGCAGAATATGTATTCATGATCTTCTAAATGTATGCGACTTCTGTTGACAGCTAATTCAGCATTTGCTAAACTCTGGTAACAACACTGAAGACTTACTTGTACACAAGAAATAAAACCCCAATGAATCACAAAGAGAAAGTAATAGGAGTAATCACTTGAGAAAAATATGTATTTTGATAGCGTTCATTCAACAAATGATTACACAGCACCTACTAAGTGCCAGGCACCATGCTAGGCACTGGCGATAAGCAGGGTTCAAGAGAGACAAGGCCCCTGGTCTCGTGAAACTGACATTCTGTTGGGGAACATACAAAAGAAACAAGTAAACAAGATGATTTTAGGTAGTGATAAGAGCTATGATGAAAATAAAGTGTAACCTAATAGAGAGGGATGGTGTTGGCTACTTATTGTTGGGAAGGCTTCCCCAAAGAGGTAACAGCATATCCAAGACCCAAATGCCGGTCAGGAGCATGCTTTGGAAAGATCCTGGGAAGAGTATTGCAGGCAGAGGGATAGCGGAACTCAGGCTCCTAGGGTGGAAGACATACTGGAGTGTTTGAATAAGACAAAAGAAAACTTACTCGTCAAGGGAGTGAGATAAAGAGTGGAAGCACAAGAGCTCAGGCAGGTGATGGAGGACCTTGTAAACATGTAAGTTAATTTTTTTTATTATTGCAATGGTTATGAGCAATGAAAAGCTCAACTGAATGATTTTGAACAAGTAATATAATGATGTGATATAATGAAGTTGAGGTAAAGAGCCAAATGTCACTGTATCCCAAACTGTCCAGTGACCAAATGCAAGGGCGGGGGAAGCACAAGCATTGCTCTTTACTGCACCTGGAGTGTGGAGAGTGGAGTTCTAGTCCCTGTTATACCACTTCTGTCTATGTTAGCTTAGACTAATCACAACCAGTTAAGTGGCAGGGCTTCATTAGTCTATTTACCAAACATGTACTAACTGCTGACTGTGAGCTCAGGTCTAAATGCTGAGAACCTAGATACACAGAAAATGCCATAATCCCAGACCTCAAAGAGTTCAGAGAATAAAATGATAAAATAACAACTGAGTCAACACATTTATGGATGGATTTGGGTATTCCTGGCTAAAAGTATATAGTCCTAGGTTATTTTTGTAAGATTTATACAAGATACATGCTTTTTTTTTAAAAAATCCTCACCTGAGGATATGTTTTCATTGATTTTACAGAGAGAGAGAGAGAGAGAGAGAGAGAGAGAGAGAGAGACATCAGTTACCTCCCATACACACCCGGACAAAGGATCAAACCCACAACATTTTGGTGTGCAAAACAATGATCCAACCAAGTGACCAACCCTGCCAGGGCGAGATATACACTTTGAAAACTGTGGGTAGTTTATAAACAGCAGCTTTTGCTTATAGAAATCACCACTGTTTCCACTGCAAATGTCAGACCCCTACCTCGAGCTGATTTAGTTTGAAAGAAATTTATTCTCCTTTAAAAATTTTCATTGAACTTATTGGAATAACATTGGTTAATAAAAGTACAATAAACAGGCCTCAGGTGTACAGTTCTGTAATACATCATCTGTATATGGTACTGTGCGCTCACCACACCAAGTCAGTCATCCTGCCTTTACCCTCCTCCCCCAGCCCCATTTACCGCTGGTAATCACCATACCATTGTCTATGTCTATGATTTTGGGGTTTTTTCTTAATCCCTTCACCTTTGTAATCCAACCCTCCAACTCACTTCCCCTCTGACAACTGTCAATCTATTCTCTGTATCTGAGTCTGCTTGTACATTATTTGTTAGTTTATTTTGTTCATTAGATTCCACATGTAAGTGAAATCACATGGTATTTGACTTTCTCTAACTGGCTTATTTCACTTAGCATAATACTCTCCAGGTCTATCCATGCTGTTGCAGAAGGTAAGATTTCCTTCTTTTTTACAGCCAAGTAGTATTCCATTGGATAAATGTACAACATCTTTTTTATCCACTCATCTTCTGATAGACACTGGGCTGCTTCTAAATGTTGGCTATTGTAAATAATGCTACAATGAACATAGGAGTGATTACATTCTTTCAAATCAGTGTCTCAGGTTTCTTTGGGTATATTCCCAGAAATGAAATTGCTGGGTCATTAGGCAGTTCCATTCTTAATGTTCTGAGGTAAATCCATACAGCTTTCCACAGTGGCTGCATCAATCTGCACCCCCACCAACAGTGCACAAGGGTTCCCTTTTCTCAACGTCCTTGCAAACACTTATTTGTTGATTTATTAGTGATGGTCATTCTGAGAAGTTTGAAGTGATATCTCATTGTGGTTTTAATTTGGATTTCTCTGATGATTAGTGACATCAAGCAACTTTTCATATGTCTATTGGCCATCTGTATGTCCTCTTTGGAGAAGTGTTTATTCAGGTTCTTTACCCATTTTTCAATTGGATTGTTTGGAATTTTGCTGTTGAATTTTACAAGTTTTTTAAAGATAAATTTTGGATATTAACCCCTTATCGGATGTATCATTGTGGAATATGTTCTCCCACTCAGTGGGTTGTCTTTTCATTTTTTTATGGTTTCCTTTATTGTGCAAAAACTTTTTGCTTTGATGTATCCCTATCTGTTTATTTTTCCTTTGTTTTCCTTGTTTAAGGCAATATATCTGAAAAAGTACTGCTACAAAAAAAGTCTGAGATTTTACTGCCTATTTTTTCTTCCAGGATATTCTTATGGTTTCAAGTCTATCATTTAAGTCATTCATTCATGCTGAGTTTCTTCTTGTGTAGGGTCTAAGAAGGTGGACTACTTTCACTTTTTGCCACATGTCTGTCCAATCTCCCAATACCATTTATTGAGCAGACTATCTTTACCCCATTGTATGTTAATTGTCAAATATAAATTGACCATAAAAGGGTGTGTTTGTTTCTGGGCTCTATTCTGTTTCATTCAACTATATGCCTGTTTTTATGCCAGTATCATGCTGTTTTGATTACTATGGCCTTGTAGTATAGTTTGATATCAGGTAGCATGACTCCTCCAACTTTGTTCTTTTTTCTCAAGATTGCTATGACTATTTGGGATCTTTTGTGGTTCCACATAAATTTTTGGAATATTTGTTCTATCTCTGTGAAATACACCATTGGCATCTTGATAGGAATTGTGTTGAATCTGCAGAGTACTTTGGGTAGTATGGACCTTTTAATTATGTTAATTCTCCTTATCCATGAACACAGTACATGCTTCTATTTATTTGTATCTTCTTCAACCTTTCTTCAGTGTTTTATAATCTTACAAGTCTTACACATCCTTGGTTAAATTTATTCCTGGGTATTTTTGATGCAATTTTAAATGTAATTGTTTTCTTAGTTTCCCTTTCTTATGGTTTATTATTGGTGTATAAAAATGCAACTGATTTCTGGATATTTATTTTGTATCCTGCTACTTTACTAAATTCATTTATCAATTCTAGTAGTTTTTGGTCAGATCTTTAGGGGTCTGTATGTACAGTATCATGTCATGTGCAAATAATGACAGTTTTACTTCTTTCTTTCCAAACTATATGCCTTTTATTTTTCTTTGTGTCTGATTGCTACGGCTAGAACTCCAGTTTAATGTTAAATAAAAGTGGTTAAAGTGGATATCCCTGTCTTGTTCTTAAGGGAAATGCTTTTAGTTTTTGCACATTGACTATGATATTGGTTGTGGGTTTGTCATATATGGCCTTTATCACATTGAGATATTTTCCCTGTATTACCACTTTACTAAAAGTTTATATCATAAGTGGGCGCTGGATTATATCAAATGCTTTTTCTGCATTGACTAATATGATCATGTGTTTTTATCCTTCATTTCATTTATGTGATGTATCACATTTATTGATTTGTAGATATTGTACCA
The DNA here is from genome assembly GCA_039655065.1 of Glossophaga mutica. NCBI lineage: Eukaryota > Metazoa > Chordata > Mammalia > Chiroptera > Phyllostomidae > Glossophaga > Glossophaga mutica. Next base: position 104,978,698 of record CM077305.1, read on the forward strand.
ACCTTGAATCCCTGGACTAATTCCACTTGATCATTGTGTATAATCTTTTTAATGTATTGCTAGATCTGGTTTGCTAATATTTTGTTGAGGATTTTTTTTTTTTAGTATCTACATTCATCAGGGATACTGGCCTCTAATTTCCTTTCTTTGTAGTGTCTTTATCTCATTTTGGAATTAGAATAATGCTGGTCTCATAAAATGAGCTTGGGAGTCCTCCATCCTCTTGAATTTTTTTGAATAGTTTGAAAAGGATAGGTGTTAGTTCTTCTTTGAATATTTGGCAAAATTCACCTGTGAAGCCATCCAGTCCAGGACTTTTGTTTTCTGGGAGGTTTTTTTATGACTGCTTCATTTTCACTAGTTGTAATCTGTCTGTCTGGATTCTCTGATTCTTCCTGATTCAGTTTTGGAAGACTGTATATTTCTAAAAATTTATCCATTTCCTCCAGATTGTTCAATTTGTTGGCATATAGTTGTTTGTAATATTTTCTTACAATCCTTTGTATTTCTTTGGTGTCAGTTGTTACTTCTCTTTCCTTTTTATTTTATTTGTTTGGGTCCTCTCTCTTTTTTCCTTGATAAGTCTGGTTAAGGGTTTGTTGATCTCGTTTATCTTTTAAAAAAAACAGTTCTTTATTCCATTGATCTTTTTTATTTATTTCTATTGATTTGACAGAGAGTGAGAGAAACATCAGTCTGTTTTTCCACTTATCTATGCATTCATTGGTTGATATTTGTATGGGCCCTGACAGAGAATCAAACCCACAACCATGGCATATCAAAACAACACTCTAACCAACTGAGTTATCTGGCCAGGGCATCTTTTCTATTTTTATTAGACTCTATTTTGCTTATTCCTACTCTGATATTTATTATTTCCTTTATTCTACTCACTTTGGGCTGTCTGTTGTTCTTTTTCCAGTTTCTTTAAGTGTAAAGTTAGATGATTTACTCGAGATTTTTCTTGTTTCATGAGGTAGACCTGTAATGCTATGAATTACACTCCTAGGGCTGCTTCTGCTGTGTCCCATAGATTTTGGGTTGTTGTATTCTCATTTTCATTTGTTTCAAAGTATCTTTTGATTTCTTTTTTGATCTCTTAGTTAACCCATTCATTGTTTAGTAACATGTTATTTAGTCTCCATGTCTTTGTGTGTTTTCCTGTTTTTTCTTCTGATTGATTTCTACTTTCATACCATTATAGTCAGAGAAGATGCTTGATATGATTTCAATTTTCTTATATTTATTGAGACTTGTTTTGTGGCCTAACATGTGGTCTATCCTAGAAAATGTTCCATATGCATTTGAAAACAATATATATACTACTGCTTTGGTGTGAAATACTCTGAATATATCAATTAAGTTCACCTTGTTCTAGTGTGTCATTTGAGGCCGCTCTTTCCTTGTTGATTTTCTGTCTGGAAGATCTATCCACTGATTTAAATGGGGTGTTAAAATCCCCAACTATGACAGTTATTACTGTCAATCTCTCCCTTATGTCCACCAAGATTTGATTTATATATTTAGGTGCTCCTATGTTGAGTGCATAAGTGTTTAGAAGATTTATATCCAGTTGTTGGATTGCTCCCTTTATCATTATGTAGTGCCTTTCTTTGTCTCTTACTATAGCCTATGTTTTAAAGTCTATTTTGTCAGATATAAGTACTGCTAACCCAGCTTTCTTCATTTCCATTTGCATGAAATATCTTTTTCCATCCCTTTACTTTTAGTCTGTGTGTATATTTTGTTCTCAATTGGATCTCTTGTAGACAGCATATATATGGGTCTTGTTTTCTTATCCATTCAGCTATCCTATGTCTTTTGATTAGAGCATTCAAACTGTCTACATCTAAAGATAGATACTTATTTATTGCCATTTTATTCTTTTAACTATGTGCCTCTGGGCCTTCTCCCCTTCCTCTTCCTTCTCTTCCTTCTCCTCCTATTCCTTCTTCTTCTTCTTTTTCCCTGTTTTTTCTCCTTCTTCTTTATCCTCTAACATTTGTAGTACTGCTTTGGTAGTAACAATTCCTTTAGCTTTTTTCTACTCTGGGAAGCTCTTTGTTTCTCCTTCAATTTTAAATGATAGCCTTGCTGGGTGAAGAAGTCTTGGTTTTAGGTCCTTGCTTATCACCTTGAATATTTCATGTCAATCCCTTTTGGCCTGAAATCTATTTGTTCAGAAACCAGCTGATGGTCTTATGAGAGCTCTCTTATTGGTAATTGTCCCTCTTTTGCAGTTTTTAAGATTTTTTCTTTGTCTTTAACTTTGCAGTTTTAATTATGATGTGTCTTGGGGTGGGCCTCTTTGGGTTCATCTTGTTTGAGACTCTCTGTGCTTCCTGTACTTGGATGTCTTTTTCCTTCACCAGGTTACTGAAGTTTTAGGTCATTATTTCTTCAAATAGGTTCTTGATCCTTTGCCTTCTCTCTTCTCTTTCTGGTATACCAATGATGCAGATGTTGTTATATTTCATGTTGTCCTAAATATCCCTTAAACTATCCTCATATTTTTAATTCTTTTTCCTTTTTGACATTATAATTGGGTATTGTCTGCTACCTGGTCTTCCAAATCACTGATTCAATCCTCTGCTTCATCCAACTTACCATTTATTCCTTCTAGTGTATTCTTCATTTCAAATATTGTATTCCTCATTTCTGAATGGTTATTTTTTATGATTTCTATGTCCTTTTTCATGTTGTCATAGTTCTCACTAAGCTTCTTGAGATCCTTAAAGCCATTTTTTTAACTCTACATCTGATAGACTGCTTGCCTGCACTTCATGTAGCTCTTTTTCTGGAGACTTCTCTCCAAGTCCCATAAGTTGGATATTATTAAAATTATCTCCATGTTATAGATGAAAGTATTACAGGCCCAAGGATCCTGAGCCCAAGGTGGGAAAAGTGGCTCGTGCCCCAGAGCCACACAACTTAGTCTGTCCCAGGTTTTGCCCAGACACTGGCAGGGTGAAACCACTGGGAATAGAAAAGGTAGCCACCAGGAGCCCACAAAAGGGAGCTAGCAAATATTTCATAAAGGGGAGGTGCCAGTCAGGTTTTTAGGAAAGTGGGAGGAATGGCCCCCGGCCCAAGGCCACATAGCTCAGTCACTGATACCCCCTGAGTCTGCCAAGACCTCTACACCCCCAGCCCTAGCACCTGACTCCTCACCAGGGCACAAGGAAGTTCAGAAGGTCAGGCTATTGCATTCCTCCAGGCTGAAGCTATAAGGATGGGAGTGCTCCACCCAAGAAAGACTCCAGTGCAGGAGAGTAACTCAACACAGGGATCCCGGCACTGTCTCTTCAGCTTCCTCACCAGAGCCACAAAACCCAGTCTTTCCTCATACAAATCTAGTCCACTCTGTCCTTTCTCTGCCAGAGCCCAGAGTAAGTGGCTGCAAATGAAATTTTTGTGCATTGGCTCTTTAAGAGGGTGTCTGTGTCTCTAGCAGACTCCTGTCTTCCCCTGCTGGATACAATCCTTGCCAATTTTCATAGCCAGATGTTATATGGGCACATTTTCCCAGTTCTGGTGCTCTGTGCTGGGGATCCCGGCTTGGGATTGAGACCCCACTCTTCTCAGTGAGAACCTTTGCAGCTGAGATATCCCTCTAGAATCTCAGCCACTGACTGTGGGAGCAAAGCCGGCCCTTTTCACATATCTGCACTTCCTATCAGTCTGGATGTGGCTTCTTCTGTAAATCTTTGGTTATAAGACTTCTATTCAGCCCTGGCTGGTGTAGCTCAGTGGATTGAGCGTGGGCCTGTGAACCAAAGGATCGCGGTTCGATTCCCAGTCAGGGCACATGCCTGGGTTGCAGGCCAGTTCCCAGCATGGGACACATAAGAGGCAACCATACATTGATATTTCTCTCCTTCTCCCTCTTTCCTACCCTTCCCCTCTAAAAATAAATAAATTAATTAATTAATTTAAAAAAAAAAAAGACTTCTCTTCAACTAGTCTTCAGTTGATCATTCAGGTTTATTGCTCTATGTATTTTAGATTTAACTCCAGTTTGGTCCTGGGAAGAGGTGAGTGTAGCTTCCACCTACTCTGTCACCATCTTGGATTCCCCAAAAATTCATTCTCTTATATGGCTGAAAAACCTACAGCTTCAGATATGGCTGGATCCAGGAACTCAAACAATATTATCAAAACTAAACTCACTTTGCCTCTCTCTGTTGCCTTTCTCAGCAATGTCTTTATTTTATGGCAGGTGCTCTTTTTGGTAGTGAGATGGCTTCCAGCAGCTCCAGGTTGCTTCCTAGCAACCCTAGTGGTAAGCGATTTCTCTCTCCAACAATTCAACAACATAGTTATGAACCTAGTTCATGTTCAAATAAATTAAATATTCTAGTTTACACAGAATTAATAGTTATATGACTGGAGATCATATTTGTATCTATAAAGAGGTCATTATCAATGACAGGAGCAAGATTTTCAGTACTATATTATGTGAAATTTTTATAATTTTCTGTATGGATATGATACTCATATAATTAAAATCATAATAAATGCATGTTTTAAAGAAGCAGTAGCAGGTTCTGAGTATGGATTTTTATAATTATATGTATGTACTAATACATAATACTTATGTAATTAAAATAATAATTCATGTTTTAAAGAAGCAGTACCAGAATCTGAGCCACCTCTAAGTTGATTAGCAGAACAAAAATGTTCACAAGAAACAATTTTTTTAAACATACAACGTTTTTGATCATGAAGAATTGTTTGATTGATGACCTTCTTTGACTTTGAATACATGCACTAAAATTTTTCAAATAATGCCTCTGAAGAATGAGGTGCTTTCTCCATTCTTTGTCACTACTTAGTAAAAGAAACCAAATACCACACTCTGCCCTTGCAAAATTTCCAATGCATGGGCTTTAGGAAATTCAATATTTTGTTAAAATGCCAAGCATATATGAGTATTGCAAAGGACTTCCTTTGGATAACCAGTGAGGCATCCAAGTAAAGCAGCGCTGTACCAGCAGCTATGAAATCTGCCCCTTCTTTCATGTCCTTAAGTCCATTTCAGAGGACTGCCAAGACAAAAGGTGTCTGTGATCAGTAATCGCATCCTACATATTCAATACTATTTTTAAAATAGTATTAGCCTGACAAGTTTCAAGGTTGTGTGACTTTAAGAAAACCATACATTTTCCTGATCATCGTTTTAGTATTTGTACAATGCACAATATGGACTGACTACAATCTCTATGAAGTTGTATATATACATATACATACATGCATAAACACTGGTTGCTAATCTCGGTACCCCAAGCACCAATCCCCTGTGCCTAGCATGTAGTAGGTGCTCAATAAATACTCATTCAATGACCAAACTATTTAAGAAATGACCAGTGATCACCAAAAATGAAATCCATGTTCTCATTTTCCACTAATTGGAGGCCAAAACACAAATTAAAAAAAAAAAAGAGTGGTTGAATGAGCTTTTCATGAAGCTATTTTTATTTAGGAATTATGTTTTGTAAGTGTTTGGTCTTAAAATGTACATATCGTTTATGAAATGATGGTGACAAAACTTAGTACTTACTTTTTACATAATTACCTTTCTTTTAAGTTAGCACACTATGTTGGTCTCCCAGTTTTTCAATTATTTTTTATTTTTAATCATCTTGGAAACCAAACGGTGGTAAACCAAAGGCAGGATGTTTCCTGAAGTTCCTTCCAGTTCCGAAAGTTTATGAGGTAAACTTTTCTTTTTTATCATTTTTATGGTTATTCTATTATAGTTGTCCCAATTTTTCCCTCTTAAGCAGGGGTGGGATGGGCAGAGGAGACAAACTTTTCTTACTGGTTTAAATTAAGTGCTTTCCAAGGCGCGATTCAGCACCATGGACAGATCTTTGAGGGGCGGATCCAAATCCCTGGAAAAGGGCCCGGATTTAAATAAATAAAATACAGGCTCTTCTTTGAGCGTGACAGTCTTCATGAAAACACAACTCCAGGCATAATACCTAAATTAATGAGTTTAAGTCTCCATTTAATGAAATATTCAGATTATGATTACACTTAGTTTCATTAACTGCATTCTTAGACTAACGGAATGGGATTTCCTTTTCAACTTGTAATTAACTTTATTGAGAATTCTTAAATATTGTATTGGGAGTTTTTAGGCAGTTTCCTCAAACCTTATTATAAATTATTTTAATATATGCACTACAGTATTACACTGTGTTGCTTAATTTTATGTTGGCTGTTATTTTTAAAAGAAAAATTCAACACTAATCTTGAAGAGCAGCAAGCTAACTAAATAAAAGAGTTCTGTGAAAAGAAACTGTATTCAGTTCCTGATAGCTGACCCTGAAGTTTTGATCTTCCCGTGTCAGACACTGTTTTTATTTTCCTACCAAAAGCAGAGTGATCTTAACCAAACAAAAAGCCTCTTCTCCCTTTATACAACTTGTGTAAAACTAATTAGGTCTTCAAGAGAGACCTATAGTCTAAGACTGATTGTTCTCCCCTCCATCAAAGATGAGAAAAGGCAGGACATGAAAATTTTTTGCTTTCTTTCACTTGGATCCTTAGAAATTGTTGGGGAGTATTTCTCTTCCAGAATAAAATATCAATTTCTAAGTAAAATCTATCCTAATCTCTCTTCCCTCTCCTTCAGCCTCAGGTGTTTCTGAGGAAGCCTCCTGCATGCTCCCATAGCATCCTGCTCTTGTTCCCATCCTGCTGCTCTGCGATCACACACTCACTCTTCCTTCCATCCTCCAATGTATCACAGCCTCCAACAGAATATTTCCTATTTTTGTCTCACTCATCTTTGTACTCCAGTTCCTTGCACTTTTCCTGACACATAGCAAGATTTTAATAAATATTGGTTGAATGTTGACTGATTAAATAGAAATATTATTGAAAAAATGAAATAATTAGCTAAAATTATCTGAGTCCTCCAGGACAGAAATGGTGACTTTATCTCAGTCAGCCTATTTTCACAGATGAGTGTAATCTAATGCAGTGATTCTTAGTGGAAATCAATAAATAAGAAGAGGAAGAGACATAATCTGGTACATCACCCAGTGTGGGTCTTTGGGAAAGGCATGAGAAAGGTCATGAATAGAGTGCAAGTTTTAAAGCCAGAAAGAGTCTGAACTCTTTATCAAATATCTCTGTTGCCTTGGGCAAGTTACTTAAACTCTCTGAGCCAGTTTCCTCATCTATAACATATGGGTGCAGATATCTATTTCAATTATTTCATGGAGTTGGGAGTAGTAAAATGCATGCATGTAATATGAGTAAAAAATATTATTGTTTCATTTATTACTCTTTTTTATCCACAGTAAGTGCCAATCACATCATAGGCATGTTGCATCATTTAATCCTGATATATAAATAAAAATGCTCTCCCAAAGGAATTCTATCCAAGGATAGGCTTTCCCTAGTGTGGAAGGAACAGAACTTGGCATCTTTTAAAGTAAACCAGACACTGTGATGAGCACTTAGGCTTTCTTTACAAATAGTCCTACAGCTGGTGGCAGGCACTTTGGAAAGGCAATGCAAATCTAATTAGGAAATGCCATGTGGCTAGCCTTAGTAACAATTTTTGAAAAGAGCCCAGGAGATGACTTATGGAAACTGGTGATTTTTTTTTTTTTTTTTACTTTTAAGGGCTCTATTTCTGTTGTTTGCATGTGTACACACACACAACTCATTTTCTGGGTACAAACACAAGACATGTATGAGGCCATAGAAGCCATACAGATTCCTACTGGCCTGTTCTGCCAGGGTAAATAAAATATTAAAATCAATATTCCTAGCAGAACAAAACCTCATGGGTTTTTAATGGGAATAAAAGAAAAACAGATGAGAGGAACAAATGGCTAAGAATGGGACAGCTGCTCCGTTAGAGCTATTTCCTTTGGAAGGAATTGACAGTTTCTTCAGATCTCATTTGCATCAAAAACATTAGTAGTAACAAATACACACACTACACACACACACAAATTGTGTTATCAGCTGGCAGGAAGAATAAAAACATTTTCACTATGAAGACAACTGCACAGTGAATTCATGCTGACATGTCATTGTCCCCTGGTGGACAGACCACTCTAGCGCTAACATTCACACATCCCACAAATAATAACAGCAACCACCAACATTCATGTTACCAGGCATTACGCTTAGGTCTTTCTATGTGTTCATTCATTTAATCCTCACAAAAATATTGTAAGGAAAATAATACTTCGCTTTTGTTATAGAATGGGAGACTGAGGTTCAGAGAATTAAATAAATTTTTCCATGATTGTGCAACTAACAGGCGATAGAACAGATACCCAGTCCAATTACATCTACCTTCACTCCCTTGTCCTCCACTCCCTTGTTGCACTATCTCAAAGACCTATTGGACATGTTTAGTGAGCACTGTCTACATATCACAGAAGCACCTATAACTGAATACTTCAAGAGAAAACCAGAGCTCTTGATCTAAAACCACACAAAGTCAATTCAGGTAACTGCACTGAACCTACAAATGCATTTAGCTTAACCAGTACAGATCCACCCACTAACTCTTATTTACCTTATAATTTACTGACCCATGGGCCAAAACCATTACAGTCACAGATCTTTAGACAGAACAGCTAGCCTGCACAACTGTGGAAAAATGTTTTGGTTTCAGAAACAAGAGTGTTGGTTGCTGAAATGCCACAGAAGAGAGTTAAAGCCTTGCATGAGTTAGAATTAGCCAAGTTCCCTCAAGACTCAAAATCCCAAGGTACTGCTAATGAGTTCCACTGGGCTTCATATGGATCTTGGGCTAGAGATCCATTCATGCATGCATGTATTTGTTCCTTCAATAAGCATCTATTGAACACTGTAATTTCTAGGCACTGGAGAATAAAGCAAATGCAACCTCTGCCCCCCCCGCCCCCCACTTCTCAAGCGAGACCTTCTTGGAGAACCTTCCCCACTGTAGCCCTGAGGAGTGCATTCCACCCAACTAACTGAATGGGATCGGATAGCTGATCCAGGTAAGCCAGGCCATTGGCTAGTCAGACACCAATCACATTTTCTCTCTCTAGATCACCTGAACTAAAGGGACATAGCGATTGAGCAAATTAAGGACAGAAAAGATAGCAATGCTATCTTTTTCCACTCTGCCTACTGAAGTCCCTGAGGTGGTCCTCATTCCCACCCTTCCTGAGTCTGGCTATGTACTAGAAGATAGGCCATGTGCATCCAGGCTCTAGAGTGAGACAGACCTGGGTTTGAATCCTGGCTCCTCTATTCACTATGATGCCACTGGCAAGTTCTTTGATTTTTAATTTTATTGTGGATATTTTCAAATATATACGAACACGAAATAGAATAATTCTGTTTGGTCACCATCTGCAATAATATTTTCCTCATTTTGTTTCATCTACCATCCCCCACAATTTTATATTTTCCTAGAGATTTTTAAAGTAAATCTCAGTCATCACGTTAGATGAATTCCTTAATTTCCATGAATCTCAGTTGTCTCCTTCATAAAACAATAATGATACCTCTTCCACAGGAGTTTTCATTTGTTGGACAAAAATGTATGGAGCTGCTGCCATGAGCCAGCCCAGTTCCTGTGGTGGGGGGTGCTGCTGGGACAGTACAAAGCATTTTCTCTCACAGCGTTTATACTGTAGTGGGAGAGGCACAAATAATGAGTATGACAAATTTAGAGAGAAAAAAATTATAAAGAAAACAATGGGACATGGGGAACAGTAGGTTGCGTGGGGGCTGGAGGCAGACAAGGAAGTCCTGTCCAATGAGGGGACAGTGGGGTTAAGCTGTGAAGGGGTGAGGCCTGGGAACAGTGTCCTGCAGGCAGAAAGCACAGCAAGTGCAAAGGCCCTGTGGTAGAAATGAGCCAGACTGTTTGAGAGTTGTTTTGAGTATGAAATGAGCTAATACAGTCAAAAGCTTTAACACATAATGCCTGGTAAGTAGCAAACGCTCAATAAATGTTAGTTATAATTTCTCCTAAGAGAGAACTCATCAAAAGACAGTAAGTACTCTGGGGTATATTTTGGAAACAGCCCTCTTTCCTAGAGTGCTAATAGATCTTTTGGATCACTTAACATATCCTTTAGCAACTTCAACCCCTGGGGGAAGTTTTTCCCATTCTGCAAACACCTGTACCACAAGGAAAGGTCATGTAGTACAGTGGCTACAAACACCAACCTCAGGTCTTCCTGCTCTGCTTAAATCCCAGCTTCACCATGTAGTAGCTGTATGAACTTTGGACAAGCCACCTAATCCTCTGAACCTCAGTTTCCCATCCTTATGATGGTAAAAATAATAGTACTTTCTTAATAAAATTTTGAAGATTCAATGTGTTGGGGGTTTAGAATGCTGTCTAAGTTACTGTTAATATTACACTATCTTACATTAATTTTTACTCTTACACACTCTTATATCTATATCTGCCCCTTTTCCTTCTCTGATTAAGAAATTCCCAATTTAAAAAACATATTTTAAAATATCCCTACCAGTATACCCAAAAGTCAAGTATAAGATATCTGAGTGCTTGGCAAATACAGACAAATAAATGGAAACCCATCTGGCCCTAGATATGAGCTATACAACATCTTCAGAGACTTAACCTGATCATCTGGTTCCTTGTAATTCCATTTGGGAATGGTTCTGGGGGAGCAGGGGTGGGGCAAGGCTGAAATCATAGCCTGGTCTTCCTGGTAGATTCTGTGCCCTAAAACATCAAGTCAGCATTTCTCTTCAGTTTAGGGTGAGATCTCACTTGCTCAGATTATACTGTAAAATCAACAGTGTAACATCAACCCTACTTCCAAGGGGGGGTCATACATTTGCACGGAGCCTGTCCCATGAGTATATATGTGGTAGCACAGTCAGGACAGCCACTGGTTCCATTCCAACACTGACCAGGTGGATAATTTTATATGGATGTCTTTACAGACACTAGGAGACATTTCTTTTATGCTGTGGCAACAAAGGCTTTGTAATTGCTGCTGCCTTCCTTAGTATTGTTTCTAGTTCTTACTATATCATTAAACAATATGGCACAACCAAAATTCTACTACCAAGTTTGCTGTACTAAATATAATGTAGCATGCTGGATCAGATCCTGGAACAGCAAAATGACATTAGTGAAGAAACTAGTGAAATTCAAGTATCTCCAGTCTGGCTAAAAGTAATATACTAATATTGACTTTTTAGTTTTCACAAGTGCACCACAGTAACGTAAGATGTTCACATTGGGGGAGAGTGGGTGAGGAGCATACAGAACTCTGTGTACTCTCTTTGTATCTTTCCTGTAAATACAAAATTATTTCAAAATTGAAATTTTATTTCACAAAAAGGTATGAAGTTCACACAAAGGAGTTGAGAAATGATGATCCAGGTTGTATTCTTGTATCTATAGCCCCTCGCTCACATCCCCCATCTTTAAGACTGAAGGGAACCTATCTTCACTCTGCACTCCCAAAAGGGGTGAGGGGTATTACTAGCAGGCAGGGAGGCTGGGGTGGGGGCGACAGAGTACATTCACAGCACTTGAGGACAGAATGTGCCTTCAAAAGCAAGCTATAATTATACAGAAGCCAAGGAGCATTTGCAGAAAATCACTATCTCATCTGAATCTACATCCTGTTAATCAAAGAGGTCAAAGCCCTTTTGATTATCAGACTAAATATTTTTAGGCAATATCACTGAATGCCTGGAAAGAACATGAACAGTATCAGCTGAAGAAAAATCCATCTTCAGATAAAGAGGCAAGTCCTCTCTGTCACAGGGAAAATCAACTATAGGAAATTTATAAAGAAAAGTTGGCAAAAATGTCCCCAAACTGAAGCCTTGTCCTCCCTATTTGACTCCACACTAGTCCTTCTCCATTTCCCCTTCTAAATATCCAGACTTCTACACTGACTTTTAATTCTCTTAGCATTCGACCCAACCACAAGGGAAAGATCAGAAAGTGATCTAGCATTAGCATTAAGAAGATGAGGAGAGAGAAATAGTTGGAGATGATTACATATTCTCTTAAAGCAATGTCTAGTGGGTCATCGAACAGATAGGAAGATGATATTTAAGTTGAGACTATTTATTGAGTTCCCAGTCAAATCCAGTAACTCGGATGTTAAGTAAAGAGCACCTTGAAAATAGCATGATGTGCCTCCTTCTTGGCATATCACAAGCAGACATCTCTTTCTTTCCATTTTCTATAATGTTCATAAGAGGCTTTTCTATTCAATAGGTACATTCTAATTCTGGCACTTTCCAGTTATCAGAATACATTCATTCCTTCTCTGCTGTTTCTCCATTGGTCAAAGAGCTCTAGTGACTGGTTGGCTTCTCGAACACCTAGTAGCTGATAAATATAAATCACATAGTCCTATCCTCTTAAGGAACTCCAAAATCATTCCTTCGTCTGAACATGCAAATTTTCCCTGTGTCTCTAATATATAAATGGCTCTTATAAATCGATAAAAAATAAAGTCATTACAAGAAAATCTATCATTACCACCAACTACTGAATTAGTTATATAAATTAAACTTACTAATGCAAATCTGTAGAAAAGCTATATGTGTCTTATTCTCCAAATATTCCCAGGAATTCTAGGAAATAAGGACTGGATCAACCCAGCAGGGTTATATGAAATTAATATCTGTAGTAACTCTTGTGAGAATGCAATGTTTGTGCCATTACACCTGAAATTCTCCCCTATGTAGAACACTACAAGACACATTTTTTTTCTTGGTGCAAAAGATCACTGATTACTGAGACACAAATACTGACTAAAAGCAAGAATGATAAATAAACCAAGTCAGTCTGTGGCAAGAGACTTCTGATTTACTCAGTGCTGGGACTCCCATTTCTAAGCAGTTATTTATTTCACTACAATTTTTTTAAGTCCCTTATTAAGCAAGATTCATTAATGTATCCTGCCATTCGCCTAATGGAATGACGAAGTTTGGATGACTTTACTAAGTTTGTTATTCCATTTGATTGAAAGGTCATGTGAGAAACTTGCTAACAGTCACCTTCTACAGCCAGGGATGCAGCACCATTGCAGCTTTGTCCAATCCGTGGTCATGTTTCCCCACTTATGATGATCAAGAGCCACACACACACAGGGTTTCATTTCCCAGTGCCATCTAAAAGAGAATGCTCTCATTTCCATAGAAGTCGGGACTGGACACAGCTATTGCCATGTCAGAGTTGGTGCAATATAGTGTATTTTTTATGGCTGTGAGATGTGGTCATAAAACCTCCAATTGCTGCTGTACATGGCTCTAAAATGTGGCTTTTCTCATACCATTTTATGACCTGGTCATAAATAAATAATGTTGAATTATTTAAAACAATGAAACCTAAGACATTCTATTTGGTACCCACTTTCAAATCATGTAAACATTGACTTTGTGAACAGACTGTAACATTTCTAAGGCCATGAAAAATTATCACCACACAGAATCAGAGGATTCATGTCACCTATGTCAAATTCCAGACATAGCCATTAAGCATAAAAATTTGTAACCAAACAGTCCAAAACTATGATTCAACAACTAAAACAGCAACACAACTCCTAGTGGAGCTTCAGCAAAGGTGAACCAAGCTATAAATTGTTCAATGCCAGAACTTTTTTCTGTTTTTAAGAACTTCCAGCCGCAACTAAATGCATCCTTTAAATTCTCTGGTTTTTGTTATTTTAAACCAAACCCTCTCCACTACTTTAACATGGGGGTTACTAGAAAACACAATTGCTAAGAATAACCACAGCAGTACACTATTGTCAAAAATTAAACAATCTTGTTTTTCCCCACTCCCATTAGTCGGTGTATCAAATCCACAGTGTATGTTGTACATAAAGACCTTTGAAAGGAAAGAAAATCTTTGGGAGCATACCAAGATCCCCAAGTAGGCTCCATCAGCTAAAGATTGAAACACAATAACAAATGCAGGTTTTTTTTCCCCTGAAAGAACAACAGAATGAATTTCCTATTGTTGAATCACACATACACACCCCAACACAACATAGCCACCCAACTCCTAACAAACAAAGGTGTAGGAGCACATGCGCATGCACACACAAAAAGTAGTTTGTGTATTATTTTTATGAAACTCTAGTTTTATGAAAAATAGATCTAATTCTTCTGAACTAGTATCTGTCCATTGAAAATAGTATAAAACCTAAAAGTCACAACTGGTCTACCTCAGGAGGCAGACAAATAAGCAAATGGGCCATTGGTTAACCAATTAGCCAATCAAGATGAACCAACAAAATGGGTCATTGGCTTAGAGATTAACTAAGATGAACCAACCAAGTAATCCACTGGCTAACTAAGTACCCAACCAAGATGAACCAACCAAGTGGTCTGTTAGTTAACAGAAGAACCAACCCTGAGAAATCAACCGAATGTATCACACTTTCACAGAGAAACAAACCAAGTGGACTCTGACGATGGCAAATACAGCTTCAGCCAGGAGAGATGAAATAGAACTTCCAACTAGTCAACAAAGAGAAGCTCATAATGGGCCCAAACACACACCAGGAGATCTGGAAGTATGACCACTGCCTTGGTCACCACGTGGGACTGGAAATGAATCACGCAGCTCTACTTACGAAGATTATTTATGGGGGTTCTGGTGTCCATGTTCTCATAATGCTGCACATGGACCACAATGTTCAGGTCTCTCTCCATGTGGTCAGTGTTGCAGTGGCCCTGTGGCCTCATGACATCTGCAAGGGCCCTAAAAGGAAAAAGAATTTAAATCTGTTCATTCAAAACACAATGACTGGCATCTGCTGTGCTGCGAGCACTGTGCTTGTGAACAAAAGATGAGATCCCTTTACTGCATGGAGCTACCATTCTAGTTAGGGAGGGGGGGTGGGGTGGGAGACACAAGTAAGTAAGTAAGGTCAGCTCGATCTGAGGTTACACAAGGACTTCGTGCAGAACAGCTCACGTGCTTCCCACAATAGCTGTGTAACGGCAGTATTAGCTAGTTCATAGAACTGTTGACAGGACTAAATAACGAACGTAAGTCATATGTCCGCATCCCATAGATTTAGTCCCCTCTTATATTTAATACTAGATACCAACACTTCATGTATAGCAATGGCCCACTATTAGTAACAAATAACATTTACTGAGTATTTACTACATGCAGGCACTGTGCTAATTGTCTTACATGCCTTAATTCAACAAAGCAGCCTATAAACACCATATGAGGATTATTACTCCTTCTTTGCAGATAAGTGAAGATTCAGAGAGGTGAATTAACCTGCTCAAGGTCACACAGCAAGTAAGTTGTAGCACAGAGATTTCAACAAGAGTCGGTATTCACAGCCCTGTACACTGAGTATGGGGGGCTTCCTGTAGCTATGAAGGATGTGGTGTGATCCTTACACCCCCCATGCTGGTGCCCCTTTTAATCAGTAGCTGGAGGTAGAGGGAAAATGTAGAACCTGGGGTGCCAGGAGTATTTCGGGTGCCTTCCATTTACATCATGTGTAATCTCAACACTCACCCAAGGGTCAATATTCTTATCACTATTATTTTATAAATAAGGAAACAAGTTGAGGAGGTGTTAAAGTGACTGTATGAGTTTCCTAGGGCTGCTGTAACAAAGTACCACAAACTAAACGCTTTAAAACAGCAGAAATGTATTGTTTCACAGTTCTGGAGACTAGAAGTCCAAAAACAAGATGTTCGCAGGGCCGTGCTCCCTCTGAACCCTAAAGGTTTTCTTGCCTCTTCCTGGCTTCCGGTGGGTTGCTGAAAATCTTTGGTATTCACTGGCTTAAAGCTGCATCACTTCTGCCTCTACCCTTACACAGCATTCTCCCTGTGCCTTGTCTTCAATGGGCATGTTTAAGGACACCAGTCATATTGTATTAGGGGCCCACCCTACTCCAGTGTGACCTCATCTTAACTAACTACATCTATCTGGTCACATTCAGAGAACCAGGGGTGTTAGGACTTTGGTGTCTTTCTTTTGGGGGCAGTCATGATTCAACCTATAACAGTAACCTTCACAATGAAATGCAAGCTTAGAAAAGAAGCTCAGTGTGTGCATCTAACAGAGCACAGACAACGGTCAAACACATCACACCCAAGGTTAGACCTCACCAATACACTTTTTCTTCTGTATCAACCCTCAATCACTTATTTACTTAGATACAGGAATATCCTCAAAAGATATTTAATGTTGAAGTTGTATATTTGTGTGTCTTTTACTCACTTGCAGCATTACTACATATGCAGCCACCACAGCTTACTATCAACTGTGGGAATAATAGTCTCAATGTACAACAACTAGCCTGGCAGGGGAGCCAACCAATCAGAATGGATGCCAGCTTTAAACACCGTTGTTTTATTGGGAACCAGCGGAATATCACCCCTGCTTATCCATTTCCCTAATTATGGACTCTTCAGTGGTCCCCAACCCCTGCCTCTGTAACCAACACCGCAGTAAACATTCGCATACATGCCCCCTCGGACTAGGGAGAGCTTCTCCAGAGTGCACACCCGCAAGTGATAATGCCTTGTTTTACGATCTATCCAGATGTTCTTAACTAACTAGAACCCTGTGTCCAAATCAAGGGAGACAGAGAAGGAAGATGAGCTGTTTGGGTGAGGCGCACACATGCCACCTCTGAACTCAGTGAGCCCAGCCTGTCTGCTGAAACTCACTCCACCTTAGTAGAGATTCTCAAACAGTGGTCTGCCAACCAACAGCAAGAGCATCACCTTGGATCTTGTTAAAATGCAAATTTTCAGATCCACCCAGACCTACTGACTCATAAAATCCAGAGATGGAGCTCAGTTATCTGTTTTTTATAAGTCCTCCATGGGAGTCTCCTGCACAGTCAGGTTTGATACTAGATTGGAGTAGAGAGGCCCGAGTTTGGGGCAAAGGTTGCCCGTGGGGCAATGGGACAATAGGCCAAGAACCAAAGCTGAAGAAAAGTGTCAGATGTGAGAGACACGCAGGTCAACACAGCAAGAGTTCACATGAATTAGAGGAAAAGACTGAGTCTGCTAAGAGATGAGACAATAACAAGAGCTTCCACTCATTCATTCATTCATTCATTCATTCACTCAAATAACATTTATTGCCTACCAAGTGCCAGGCACTATTCAAGGCCCCAAGGAAACAGCAAGGTACAAGATGGACAAGACGACTGCTTATTTTCTAGGATAGAGGATAAAAAAATGTATGTGTTTGACAAAAAGACAAGGGCTGCAAAAATTAAGTAACTCAAAGTGTAACATGGTCAAGAGAGACTGGCGCGTGGCAGAACTGTTCACAGGGGCACAAAAGCAGAAACAACCCAAGTCAGCTGATGCATGCATAAGCAGAATGGGTTCTATGGAACGAAGTATTATTCAGCCATAAAAAGAAATGAAGTACTGATATCTGCAACAACATGAATAAAACTTGGAAACATTATGCTCAGTGAGAGAAGCCAAACATAAAGTGCCACATGTTGTATTGATATCAACAGTTCATTGATATGAAATGTTCAGAAACGACAAACCTGGAGACAGACAGTAAATTAGAAGATTGCCAGGGGCTGGGGGGGCGGGGGCGGTGGAGGACTTGGAAGTTACTGTTTAATGTATATGAAGTTTCTCTTTGGGATAATGAAAATGTTCTGGAATTAGATAGTTGTGATAGTGATATACGAAAAAGCACTGACTTGTACAAATTAAAATGGTTAGGATGGTAGATTCTTTTTAATCCTCACCCATGGATATGTTATTGATTTTAAAGAGAGAGGAAGTGAGAGAGAATCATCAATGTGAGAGAGAAAGATAGATCAGTTGCCTCCCAGGCCCCGACCAGGGACCGAACCCATAACGTAGGTGCCCTGACCAGGAATGGAACCACAACCTTTTGGTGTTTAGAACAACACTTCAACCAACTGAGCCACCTGGCCAGGGCAGGACGATGGATTTTTATAGGACATGGGAAGTGACTGCTAATAAGTGAGAGGGTTCTTTGTAAAGTGATGAAAACGTTCTGGATTAGATAGTAGTGATAGGTGCTCAACTTTCTGAATATGCTAAACACCACTGAACTGTGCACTTTCAAAAATTTCTAAATAAACAGAGAAAGAGAGAGAGATGGGATGATCAAGAAAAGACTTTTTGAGGAGGTGACATTTGAGTTGAGCCTTGAATGGTGAGAAGGAGTTGGTCATGAAAAGGTTATGGAAAGAACATTGCAGGCAGAGAAAGCAGCAAGTGCAAAGGCCCTGAGGCAGGAAAGAGTTCAGATATCTGAGGAACAAACAAGAAGGTCAACACAGCTGAAAGGTGGCAAACGAGGAGAGTGTTACAAGGTGAGGATTATTACACCCACTTTACAGAGAGAATAATTGCCCAAGTTAACCCAGTCAATCATCATAGGACTCAGATGTAAAGCTGAGTGTCTTTGAAATCAGAATTCAGGCCCCTTCTCGCCTCTGTGCAATAACCAGGATACAAAGCTAAAAGGTGCTACAGGGTAGGAACATTTGAAACAAAGAGCAGATGCCTCCCAAACCTAATTTTCCCTTTCCACTTCTAAACAGGTTCTTCATCATGAGCTTCAGGGGAATTCTGAACCCCTCTGAAATTGAATGGAAGTTTTATGTGTGCATTTTTTCTGGAACAAGAAGCCATAGCTTTCACCAGATTCTCTCGGGTCACTCCAAAATTCCAAAGTACTCAGGTTTTCAAGAGGATAGCAAAGTAAAGTAATCAGGACAAGGTACCGTGAACTCGGTCAGCACTGCCACCTGCAGATCCCCTGGGCTTGTCCCCTGAGTGCCGAAATTCACGAGAATCCAGCCCCAGAGCCGAGGCCAGCCCCTCCCAGAGCATGCAGCAGAGACAAGGATTCTTAGAGACCTCCATATTCCGGACAAGGAGACTTCAAGATGTGGTTCACTCACTCCAAGGACTGCAGAAAATGATCTGGCGGGGGGAAGGATGTACGAGGACTTCTGCATGTGGTCTTCAGTTATTAACAATGAGGAAGCAATTTAATATGTGTTGATGGTGGTGCAGCTGGAACGCCCGTACTGCCACTCGTGTGCACACTGAAAGGGGATATACGGATGAATTTATCTAGTTTTAACTGAGCTAACCATCAGGAAGGAGACATGTGGCTTTAAAATATCCCCCATAACAGAACCAAAGCATGGAAAAAATACTGATAAAGCAAACCCAAGGAAACAAGAGTCGACTCTCCTCCTCTCTTCAACGCCTTCTCACAGGGTTAAAATAATGCTGGTCGATTTGGATCAAAATGAAATCGGTCTGAAATAACCAAAATTCTCATGAGGAATAATCAAAATATGGATTTATTTATTGGTGATAAACTTCATTCTGTGTGTATATCGTGCTTTGAGATTATGGCTAATGATTGTATGAAGTCATCATGATGAGTGACAAATTTAAAAGTATTTATTTCACCTTCAGCTCAGCTTTAAATTTCTGTCCTTATGAATGCTTTATAATGCACCTAATAATTTTTCACTGGTATGTGTATATATTCTTACTAGTAAGACAAATGAGCATATTATCAAGATGCATGCTGAAAAGCACGTTACAAATAGGGATGTGTCAAAAATTTCAATGAATTAGAAAATGGACACAACCATGTGCTGCAAGCTAAAGGACCAAACATTTGGCATTTGTTTGTGGCATATTGTTTGGGGGCTTCTCAAACTTTAATACGCATTAGTGTTACCTAGGGATCTTGTTAAAATGCAGATTCTGTTTCAGTAAGTCTGAGGCAGGACCTGAGATTCTCCTCAAGCTCCCAGGTGATCCACAGGCAACACTGCCCAGCAAGATCCTAAAGGTACGTGCTGTGATGGTAGATTTTGTGTGTCAACTTGCCTGGGCCGCAGGGTGCCCAAACATTTGGTCAAACATCATTCTGGATGTTTCTGAGAGTATGCCTTTAAATGAGATTAAGATTTAAATTGACACTGAATCAAGCAGACTGCCCTCCATAATGTACGTGGGCCTCGTCCAGTCGGTTGAAGGTATGAATAGTACAAAAACCTGACCCTCCTGAGTAAAAAGAGAATGTTCCTGCCTTATGACCTTCACATTGAGACACAGGCTCTTCCTGGGACTATAGCAGCCTTCTGACCTTCAGACTCAAGCCATTTGGGACCTTGACTCTGCAGATTTTGGACTTGTCAATGGCAACTCCATATAAGAAATCTATATACATATACATATACATATACATATACATATACATATACATATACATACACACACACACACATATATATAGATAGATATAGATCCTGTTTTTCTGAAGAACCCTGACTAATGCAGGTACCATATGGAAGAAACTACTACACAACAATTATGTTGAAATATTGCCATTTTGGAGGTCAAAGCTGATTGAATAATAGCAATTTCATAAGGTTTAATTTAGTATCAATTTATCTGTAGATTTGTGTTGCCTGTTTCCCCCACCATTTGACTGTTAGCTCTGTGGGAGCAGGGATTATGTCTGTACTATTAACTATTCCATGACAGCTCTCAACACAGGGCTGTGATACCATTGGTACTCAAAAATACGAACTGAACATATGAACGAGCAAATGGATAAATGAATGGGAAGATACTTTCCATGTCATGTAAACCAGAATGTTAGAAGTCAGAACTCTTATGTGCCAGATACTGTTCTAGGCTCTCAGGATGGAAGACTGGAAAAGACCGACAGCATCCTTGCACTCCTTACTGTGGACAGTAACGGACAGAGACAGGAAATAAACTAGTAAAACAGTAAATTAGTAAGTTAATTTTAGATGGTAACGTGAAATGAAGCAAGTAACACAGTGATGGGCAGGAGGGGGCAAGGGACAGCAGTAAGTAAGCCTCGCTGGTCCGGGACAGCTTCTCAAAGGTGACATTTGAGCTGAGACCTGATTGATAAGGAGGGACCAGCCTCGTTAAGTCCAAAGATGAGAATTTGAGCCAAGCCAACACAATGAGCTCCAAGGTGGCAATGAGTTTGGCCTAATCAAGGAACAAAAGAAGAAAGGCTGTATCCCTTTCTTTCCCATTTCAGTGAGCAAATAAAGGACCTCAACACTTCTGAGCAGAGCTCAGTCCCAGCTTCTTGCTTCGAAGTGTCCAGAGGGGACCAGGGTCTAAGTTTTGTTCTGAATCTTAAACACTGGAATAGAATTCCTGAGCACTTCCTCTTACCACAGAAGCATCGTTTATTTTGTAAGAACGCAAGAGCCATGGGCACGAGATAACTTTCTGGAGTAGTGGTTACATGCTGTAGATAGTGGTCAAAGCTCATCAGACGGTACACTTAAAATGTGTGCATTTTCTTGTGTAAACTATACCCCAATGAAGGTGATTTTTTAAAACTCAAGGACTTAATGCCCAGAAAGAAGCAACCATATCCTGCAAGGAAAAAAAATTAGGAGACTTTTCCTTGGCCAACAGTGTATGTGTGCATGGCCTTCTCCAGCCTGGGGAGTGGGTTGAAGCAATAGGATAACCACAAAGTAGAAGGGAAAGCAGAAGGGATGTTGGAAGAAGAGAGAAAAGTCAAGGGATGGAGGGACAGTTATCACTTGATACCATTTCTTTGCAAGGGGAACCCAGCTCTTTGGAAGCATGTTTGAAATACACACAGGGCGCTGTGCTATGTA
This sequence comes from Glossophaga mutica, assembly GCA_039655065.1. Classification (NCBI taxonomy): domain Eukaryota; kingdom Metazoa; phylum Chordata; class Mammalia; order Chiroptera; family Phyllostomidae; genus Glossophaga; species Glossophaga mutica. The sequence goes on from CM077305.1 coordinate 105,000,369, forward strand.
ATATGCCACCTGGATTTCTGATTCTATTTGAAGGTGGACAAAATAATGCCATGTGTTCCCTACTGGCTTCAAGTGTAAAGAGCTTCAAATAAATGTTCCTGCCCCCAAGGTCATTTTTCATCAGTGCCTCCTGCAAAAGGGCAGGCCCTGCCAAGGGCAGACACAGAATACATTGCTAGTCTTGATCTTACAGGGGCTCCTTGAACTGACTCAGAAGCATGTGTTGGCGTTTGCAAGGTATCAAGCACTTCTTTGAGATCTGAGAAGCCTGGAGCCCTATGTGTTTATGCTCTAAGGAAGTGCAGCCTAGTGGTCACGGACCTGTGTGTGGTTTGAGTCTGAAGTCCAATCCAACCCCTCCACTCACCAGGGTCTTATTCAACCTCTTGTAAAGCTATCTGTGCCTCTTCAAAGACAGATTGTCATAGGGCCTACGTCTCTGGGGAGTGACATGAAATTAAATGAGAATGTACGTTCAAGCTTATGGCAAAATCGAAAAATCAGGTTCTTCAAAATAGCAAGGGTTCTTCAACATTACCTCTGCCAACAATTTGCAATGCATTTTTGTAGTCATATGTAGATCTTCTCTCCTATTCTGAGCCTGCCCCCTCCTGCTAAGATTAAATGCAAGTCTGGAGAAGTTACGAGATTTGGCCAATGTCCCACAACCATATATATGTAACAGAGCAAAGGCTAGAACTGAGTTCCAGACTACAACATTACCCTCTTCAGTAGACAAGAGGTAAAAAAAAAAAAAAAAAAAAATTCCTAACAAGGACGATGACAAAAGGGGAATGGTTACTGAGCAGTGTATTGACTGTAAAATGAGGTAATGATAATCCCTGTGTCATAGGTTTGTGTGAAGATTCATTGGACCAAGCTTGGAAAGCTCTTAGCACAGGGACCATATGAGAGCCTGAGGCTCGGAAAGGTCAAGTAACTTTCCCAAGGTCACACAGCTAGTGAGTGGCTGAGCTGGGATCGAATCTGGGCCATCTGACTTGAGCCCATGCCATTAAGGTCAGCCTGACTGCCTCTCCAGGGACCACATGTCACATCACTAAGTGAATTGGGTGGGGTGGCCGCTGAGGTGAACCTGAGGGCTTCCTAAAGGGGGCAGGCACCACTCAGCAGCAACTAATAGCTGCCATATGAAAATACATATCCAGTGTTGCCAGACCCACCAATTTCTCAAGAGAAATCAGAAATCTGAATTTCTGCATGAAATCTCCCAGGTTTTAAACACTGGCAATTGGTTCCGAGTTGGTTTTAAAACACCGCATATCATAGAGACTAAAGGGATTTCACAGTCAGATGCAGTGAACCTTGACTGGATCCTGGTTTGAAACGCCAAACTTTTTTTTAAGATTTTATTTATTTATTTTCAGAGAGGGGGGCAGGAGGAAGTAAGAGAGGGAGAGAAACATTAATGCATGTTGCCTCTTTCAGGCCCCCAACATGGAAATCTGGCCCACAATCCAGGCATGTGCCCTGACTGGAATCGAACCAGCAACCTTTTGGTTCACAGGCTCAGTCCACTGAGCCACACCAGCCAGGGGCTGAAAAACACGAAACTTTTAAAAGACACCTTTTTCCTATGACTGGGAAATGTTTAATATGATTGGACTTTCGATGATATTATGGATTTTTTTTGTTGTTTTTCTTGGATGTGATACCAGAATTGTGTTATGTGGGAGAACGTTCTTAGAAGATCCATGCTGCAGTATTTAGGGACAAAGCGTCATGTCTGCAACTTATTTTCAAATGCTTCAGCCATAACGCAAAGGAAAAAGGTGGGGCTGGGGAAAGGGAGGACAAAAGGAATATTTGGAGGGAGCGAGAGATAGCAATAAAGCAAATATGACAAAATACTAATAACTGTTCAACCTGTATTGGTAGTTCTCAGCGAAGGATGACTCTGCCCCTAGATGACATTGGGCTATGTCTGAGGGCATTTTTTACTGTCACGCTTCGGTTGTGGGGTGGGTGCTACTGGCCCCTAGTGGGTAGAGTCCAAGGACACTGCCGAATACCCTGCAGCACACAGAACAGGCCCCACAGCAGAGGATTCTTAAGCCCCAAAAGTCAGTTGTGCCGAGAGTGAGAAACCTAAAAGTCAATTGTGCCGAAAGCATTCATTTTAATTATTTCAAAGTTCTTATGTTTAAAATGTTTCATAATAAAAAATTAAGAAAAACTTAAAAATAAAACTATATAACTATTAGAAATAACTTGCAGACTGAACATAGTATGTCTGCAAGGTTGGACAACCATAGCCAGCCATTTGCAGGCACTTTTCCCAATAGTGGTTGAATGTAATTGCTGCTACAGCTGCTGAACGGGCATGTGTATAGTTCTTACAACATCAAGTGCAATGCCCTCCCCTCCTGAAATTACTGTCCTTTTCCTGTTTTCAGTCCTAATCAGTGCAGAAGGGAGCAGGCCATATGCCCAGGACTATGAGCCTAAAAACTGACATCACAGAGGCCTCTTCTGGGGATACACACACACACACACACACACACACACACACACACACACTGGTCACCAGGAGAGGTCCGTGACATGGGAGCAGCGACGACGTGCTTTACATCTTTGAATGGAAGTTGCTTTCAGATAAGAGAACAAACCCCCCATCTCAGTGACCCTCACAGCCCAAGACAAAACAAATTAAGAGGCTGTGGCCAGCACATTAATTTCACCTGGAAGCCACCTGACAGGCTCTCTGTCACCAAACTTGGAGTGTCTGCCACACCCAAGCATCCCTGAGCTACTGCAGACTAATAAAATAAGCCCCTTGCTCTGCTGGGACTGAAAATGATTTCCTGCATAAACAGCCAAAGGTGCACTTGGTAGGGACTTGAGGCAGCCCCAGCAGCACAGAAATGCACACCAAGGCTATATAAGTGCAGAAAACAAGCACCAGAATGCAAACAAGAGTCACCTTGGATTGATTCATCCATCCCCCAGCCCTGCAAAACATTCCCAAACCCAAGGACAGTCTTTCTCCAAGTGTGGGCCACTTATTATCAGCCCTTCAGTGGGGTTGTTAAATGCAGACTGGGTGGTCCATCCCAGACCCCTTGATTCAGAATTTCTCTAGCTAGAACTCAAGAATGTGCATTTTAGGAAGGTCCCCCAAACTCTGATGCTCGCTGCTTCTGAAAACATTTGCCCCAGACACAGTGGAAACCAAGGGACTCAATAGTGCACAATTTGCTAACTGTGTGACCTTTAATTCCCAACCTTGTAAGTGGGAATTAAAATAGCACCTGTTTCACAGAGTAGTTGTGAGAAGTAAAAGAGAGAATGTTTACACACACACACTCTACTGCAGTGTCTGACACCAAGAACCGTGCTGAGCAAATGTTACTTCCTTTTCCTTAGCAGTGTTTGACTGAATATTGTAAACCTGGAGAGTTTTACAAATGTGCAGACATTCAAGCCCTTCCCTTAAAGATTTGTATTTATCTAGGGTGAGGTCTAGGGTGGGTTTTTTGTTTTGTTTTTTTTAATAGCATTCCCGGTGATCTAAACAGCAGCCAGGGTTGAAAACCATACTTAGGAAGCTGCCAGGGGGGGAAAAAAAAAAAAAAAACTCTCCTTTCTCTTCAGGTGTATGCACTTGCACTCCATTCTGGAATTCCCAAAATGTACACAAGGAGATCCTGTGCTGAGGTTGTTACAGAGGACTGGGTACCCCTAGATTCCACCTCCCCACAGACCAGCAGAGGAATGTGGCAGCAACCTGCTGAGCTGGAGGGATTCTTTTTTCCCCCTAACAGAGCTGCAAGGGGGCAGGACCAGGAAGTTGAATCCCCGCTGGGCCCTAAGATGCCTGGTGGTGCGCTGTATCAACAGGAAAACCCAGATCAAAGAGGGCCTCAATCATCACTTTCTCCCATAGGTGTGCAAAGGTTGGTTTTTCTCCACTTTCCCTCCTCCTCGCTCCCTTCTCCACCAACCCCTCTCCCCCAAAACCCAACACTGAGGAGGTCTCCTTTAAACGTTGGTTTGCAAGGAAAGTGCTCAGTGAAGGTTTCAGCGGAGGAATTAACCCAATCTGCAAGGCAGCCTACCTATTCCTAGGACAATCTCTCCCTCCCAAGGCAACACCGGCTAGGTTGCCGCAGTCCTGCTTCCGTATCTCACCCTCATCTTAACACACACCCAGGAATCCATAGCGATGGCGGGCACCGGGGGAAGTGAAACCACTAGCCCCGTGTGGTTGGCGACCCAGCCTCTGGCGGGGGGGGGGGGGGGGGGGGGGGGGCGGGGGGGGTTGCAGGAGGTGGGCGTGGCCAGCTCTTTACTCTTCAAGTAGATCAGCATGCCCTCGGGGCTCACTTCTGTGCTTCTAGACCTCACCATCAACCACACCTCCCTGCTGACCCAAACCAGGAGGAACTTCCTCACCTCTTCCCCCCTCCAAAGCCCTCTCCTGTGGAAGAAAAAAAGTCATCGGATACTCTTCGTGTAAATAAAAAATAATTACTAGTGAGGTGGTGATGTACCTTCGCCTATTTTTGCTGGAGCTCTTTGTTCAGATTTTTTAGACAGGCTTCCAGAGCTCGTACATACACAGGCCCCGGCGGAGGTGTGGGGTGTGCGGGCGCCTGTGTGTGCGCGCACGTGTGTGTGTAGGGGGACACATGGCAACTCCGTTACCAGTACTCAAAAAGAGGATAAAGGATAAAGTGTGCACCCCAGCCATCCAGCAGTTTGCAAGTTGCCTGTCGTTCTTCAAACCCCACCTGCCTGGACCTCACACCAACCCCTGGCCTCTCCCGGGTATGGGGCTGCGTCCTCGCCGCTGCATCCTCGCCTCCAAAGTTACTGCGTTGTGCGAATCAATTTAGACACTTAAAGAAAAAAAAATAGCAAAAGGCAAATAGCTCCATTAATCCCCAAATGCCTTCTTCCATCTGCTGCCACTTCCTCGTGCTGGGACTTGCATAATGAATGAGGCAAACGGAAAAGTTGACGAATCAGGGTGTTGGGGGGGGGCGGTTGGCGGCGCGCTCGGCGGGGGCTCAGGCCTTTGAAGTCCGTGCCAGCTTGGGCATGGGGTGCAGGGAGAGGTGGTGACAGAGGAAAGAAGCCAGGGAGTCGGCGGCGGCGGGGCGAGGGGAGCGGGGAGTGTGTGTTGTGCGAGGACAGAGACAGCCGAGTTCCTGACTCCAAGCACCAGGCAGCTCAGGGAAAGCGAGGCGGCCGCTCCAAACAAGGCTTTTGTTCTCGCCCTCCGCGACTCTCCACCTCCCTCGCCTCCTTTTCGCAAGCCTTACGAGTTGCAGGCGGCACACACTCCTTTCCCTCCCTCCATGCATCACACACGCGCGCTCGGACTCACACACACCCCCTTCCCTTTCTGGCCCGCCTGCTGGTCCCTGTTAACCTAGACTACTATCTGGAATCCAAGGGGTGGACCACCTCCCCCCCCAAAACCCAGGACTTTGGGGCCACGGTCTCCCAGCTGCGTGTCTCAAGTCCGCTTCAGTCTTCGGCGCAGGGAGGAGGAATGGCAAGAGGGCAAGAGAAGGGAAAGACACCCCCCCCCACATACACACACACACTCATATCCACACCTGTGCAGAGCCCAGCACCCCCTCTTTGAGCCTAAGTTGGGCTCCCGTTGACATCCCCCAGCAAAGAGACTGGGGTGGGGGAACGCCATTGCCTGGGGAAGGTGGAGAGGGGAGAGAAGGGAGAGCAGCGCCCTGAGAGGGAGGACGAGGGGGGAGGCAGCCCACCTGGACATGTGCTCCCTCTGGGGCCGGTGCGCTTTCTCCAGTCCCAGCTTGGTGAAGATGCCCACGAGCACCATGACGGCCACCACCCCGCAGATGATGTATACGATCAGGTTGGTCTTGTCCTTGGTGGGGTCGTGCAGGGGGTCGTCCTTGCGAGCGGGGGGCTTGCCGGTGTTCAGCCAGAGTGGAGTGTCGTAGTTGGTGCAGGTGCTCTGGTTCAGACGCCGCTTCTTAAACGTGCAGCAGAACCGGAAGCCACAAGTCCCGCAGCAGAAGATGAAGTCGCCCGAGCTGCAGTTGAACGGCGGGTCCCACTGGCCCATGACATCGAAGTAGCCCCGGCAGAAGTCTGGCGTGGGCGCCCGGGTCGGGGGCGCGTCTGAGACCCCTGCGCCTTCGCCGGCCTCCCCGGAGGCGGCCCCGGAGCGGTTCCCCCCAGTAAGCACCACCACGCCGCCCAGCTGCGCCAGCTGCTCGTGCCCCGCTCGCTCCTGCGCCCGGCACACGCGGGCGCAGAGCTCGGTGAGAAAGCAGCCGAGCAGCAGCCGGAGGACGCGGCGCATCGTGTCTCCCAGCCCGGGCTCGGCTGCTCTGCCGCCTCTGGAGCCTCTGCAGCCGCCTCTCGAAGCGCGGCCGAAGCTGCCGAGGCTGCTGCCGGGGGCTGCGAGCCGCCGCGGGCCGCACATGCAGGGAGCGGCACGGGGCGCTCGGTGGTCTGCGGCCACGGCACTCGACTCAGCCCGCGTTCGCCTCCAGCGCGCCGCGCGCCAAGGGGCTGGCCGTGGAGGAGCGCGCGGGGCTGGGCGGGGGGAGGGTGAGTGGGGGCACGCGTGGGGTGCAGGTCCGGCTGGCTACAAGGCGAAGCGGGGCGGAAAGCAAGGGAGAGTCGGTATGTCCGCCCCACTCCCCCGCTGGCGACTCCGGACTCACAGCCCGCGCCCGCTCGCAGGATCTCTCTCACCTCTTCAGCTTGCCAAGTGCGCTGGAGAGAGCGGAGCGACACTTGTGGAATGAAGGGAGGGCAAGAGAGAAGGGGGAGGGGGAGGAGGGCGGGCAGAGGAGGCGCTGGGTTGGGGGGGGGCGGGCGCGAGCTCGAGAGGGGCGGGGGCGCGGGAGAGGTGACTCCGGCGGGCGGGTGGGAGGGAGCGAGTTGGGGGGCGTGCACAACCGAGGCAGCCTGGCAAGGAGGAAGGAGGGAGCTTTGCAGCCACCGAAGGAACAGCTCGGATTTCCCGGCAGGTGGAGGACGGCGGCAGGACCTCCCGCGCCCTCTCTGAGCTGGAAGCGCAGCTCAGACCTGTTCACGGCGCAGAGGCGGCTCCGCCCGTTGCTTTTTCAGGGGTGCGGGCGCAAGATCTGCTGCTGCTCGACTGTGCCCAACAGCGAAAGGGTGACTCGGAGGAGATAGGGACACACTAGTTGGCTTACACTCCAACGCAAACTGAAGCTCAGTGTGATCAGGATCGCCCCTCCCAGGTGCGGGGGGCCGCCTTGCCCTTCATGCACCAGGCAAACACGCCGCACAGATTGCTCAACTCTTTGGGCCGAGGCGAAGACCAAGGCCGAGCTGGGAAGACTGGGTGGGAAGCCCTGGGCCGGGGGTAAGCATCCCCGAAGAGGGGCTTGGGTTAAACTAAAGCCCAAGAGGTGCAGGCGGTAAGGAGAGGCAACCGAAAAGGACGGGGCATGTCCCGGGTGGTCTTTCCCTGGGACTCTCCCAGGCCCCCCGACTTGCCAATTTTATGTCCCTCTTCATCCTCGCAGCGTTCCCTGCGCTCCACTGGAGGGCACACCGCGGCGCCGCCTCTGCGTGCCCAGATCTGGTGCAGTGCAAGACCTGCGCACCCCGTCTCAGCCACCCTCCCGGACCTGGAGCCCGTGTGCATCGGTCGCCAGACTCTGGGCTGGTCCCTCTTCCCACCAAGCCCCCCAGACCACCCCCAGTCATCCTCACCCGGGATGCGGAGCTGGCCTTGCTTCCTCGGCTTCCAGCCTTGCGTCGCCCTCTCTCAACTCAACCGATTCCAGGCATCCTTCAGCCCTCTCCCATTTCTCCCACTTCTTCCTCTCCTCTGCTTGAATTTGACTCCAGTAGCCCCCGAAACAGGATTGGTACCAAAGCTGCTACACCAAATTTAGATTTCCACACGCCCCTGCTTTTTGTTTTTTAATTGAATTAACTAAGTATACACTTTGCAGTCAGCTGGGCTGTTTGCAGTGGTATGATGTTTCCACCACTCTCTTCTCCATTTGGCTGCCTGCAGTCAAGCTCCTCTCAGGGCATTTTCAAGGAACCAAGAAGCTGGGCCAGTAAAATGACACACTGGGGTCCCCTTAAATGATAAAGCAAGGGGTGTATCGGGGCTCTACTGCAAGCTTTTTCAGAATGAGAGCTAACTGTGCCTTCAATTTGAAGAAATATCACTTACAATCTTCCCAAAGACTTGCAAAGAATGACCCTGTTCCAGCAAAAACACACCAGGGCAACATTGACAGCATATCCAGGAATATATCAGTTCTGGAAGACTCCCAAACTCACCTGGACAAGGTGTGAGATTGTCAGTCTAAATTCATCGGATTCATCATAATGGGGTCCCCAAAATAAAACAGTGTGACATGTCTGTGGACCCACACCCACCACCAATCTCTGCAAACACAGCTTTGGTGTGTGAGAGCTAATGATAGCTGACATTTATTCAGTGCTTGTGATATACCCACCAAGCTTGCTCCTCACAGCTGCTTAGAGCAGTGCCTAGCACTTAACAGACAATCTGTGAATATGTGCTGAACCACTGAGTGACAGATCTCATTTAACTCTATCCGTTAGGAAATATAACCAGGTCCACACAACAGAGGGAGAGACTGAGGCCCAAAGCAATTAAGCCAGTTGCCCAGCTCAGCAAGGAAGTGTGCAGCTGGCTTTTGACCCAAGAAATCTGACTCATGGGTCTGTGTTCTAACCACTGAAAAACAGGCCTCCAGACTCTAACCACCTGACATTGTATAAGGCATTTATTCTTTCAGTATTCCCATATTGAAATGTAACTTCATGACGGAAATGGCCCCAACTCTTGTAGAGTCCCCCAGCGTTTAGAACACAGGAAAGAACTAATTAACTAAGAATTTTTATGCAAGACCTTGTCTTAAACCAAGAAAAAAAAAGGAACACAAGTCAGGGACAGAGGAGAGAGTTTCTGCCACACGACAGCACCAGAGGGGTTGGCATACTCCTACATGCTAAATCAGAATTGCAAAGAGCTGCCCAGCAGGCTTACTAAGGTCCAGAAAGCTGAGGCTTGGAGAGATTAAGGGCTATGTCCAAGGTCACAAGGCCAGCAAATGGGAAAGCCAGGGCTGGATGCAGACCTCCAGACTCCTCGTCTCTGGTCTCCTGGTCCCACCTCACCTCGCCGCACCCGACCCTGGCCTTCCCAGCCTGCATCAGGACTGGGAGAGAAGGGTAAGAAGCTGGTGGAAGCGTAGGTCACAGACACCTTCCCACAAGGGTTGGGGCTTTAAGGCATTTATAAATTTGATTTAAAAAAAGAAAAAAACTTTAATGAAATCCAGTCTCTGTAAAATATTGCCTGTCACCTGGACATTTGAGCTGGGTCCTGAGAGGAGACCGGCTTTGGCTGCTCCTCCCCGTTTTGATTAACAGAGACTGCCCCCTGTTTGTGAGGAAGGGAGTGCAGGACAGAGCCGGGGAGAGAAGCCAACCAGATCCACCCTGTGCTGTTGACCAGATTCGAGACCTTAAGCTTCCTATTCCTTGAGCTTTGCCCAAATCAAGTTCCCTCTGGTCCTGCCCGTCGTGGCCGCCATTGCCCTCTGGAATATTGCCGGAGCCTGTTTCCCAAACATTTGAAAATTGTTTAGAAGTAGGAGGAATCATCTCGGTTCATTTCCCTTTTCAAGGGAAAAGAGTTGACGTCTTCTGGGTATTTCCAGTCAGCAAAGAGTCAACTGTCTCCTAACAGATGTATGATTACTGGAGACATGCCGAGCTCTGGAATATCTTTCAGGGCTCCCGGCGGTGGGGGGAGGGGTCAATGGGGAGTAATATTATAGAAACACCTGGCAAGTTCATGAAAGATGAAAAATCATCATCAAACGCCACCCCTCCCACCACTACCCAAATGAATTCATGCAAATGTGTTGAAGTTAAAACGCAGCTCTTAATGAATGTGCTTTCTAAGAAAGTGATGATGACGTTATTATTTACAACACAGGCACTTTTAATATCCAAAGAAGAATCTCATTTGCTCTCACCTTAAACTATGTCAGACTACAGTGCATGTAACGAAGAGAATGCAATTGTACTCCCCAGCAGTTAGGGGAGACAGCCGCGTGACCAAGGATATGTGCTTACCAGGACTGGCAACCAATGTCCGCAAGCAACTCAACAAATTAGACTATTTGTGCTGTGGCCCTCAAAATCATTCTCATCAGGTGGCTTTCAGGGTTTCAAAGAGGTTTCTAAGAAACTGTAAGCCTTGCGGGGGCGGGGGGGGGTGAATGAAACAGAAGCTGTTGATTTAAAACTTCAGAAACTTCCTGGGTACAATCTGAAACTGGCCCAACCACAGAGGGTAAGGAGAGATAGAAGGATGGTAGGTGACAGGTTTAACCAGCGAGGGAACTCACCTACCGGGGTGCCAGAAAATGAGATCTCCACACCCGCCCACGTACCACCCAAAATGGTCTCAACACCTGCTTACTCAAGGCTATGGCCTTAAGAGCGCAGGAACAGTGAGCAAAAGGTACATTTCAAGGACAGCGGAGGGCTGAGTAGCCTCCCATTGCCTGGGTCCAGGTCAGGGGTCCACCTCTGATCATGTCTTCTCAATGACTTCCTCTAACAGAAGCCTAAATGGAGCTAGCACCTTGCCAGGTCCGAGCAGCACCCCTATTTGATATGTTTTATTCTCTTGTTCTGAGCAGATAAGGGAAGCCTCACAGAAGAAGTGAAGTGAGTCTGAAGTATAGTTCCCCCAGACTGGAGGTGATATGTGAGATGATTTTTGGTGGTACCCCAAGAAATATCTTTTAATAGTCTTATAGTTATTTCAATGTGTATCAAAAAACATAAATAATGACATCCAACACAAGGGCTTCATGGGTATAAGTGCTTAAAGTGTAGTTAATTCCTTTAAGTTCATCAATTTAAAGTCAGTTTAAGAAAAATAATAAATACATCATAGCATTTGTTTATGGAATACAGATAAAAGAATATGAAGTGTCTGGTACTGAAATCTACGAAGTGTGGGCTTTAGTAAAAACAGGGGTTCTGAGCTTCAGGACACATGACATGTTGGAGTGGATAACTCTTGGTTGTGGGAGCCATCCTGTGCCCTGTAGAATGTTCAGCAGTATCCTTGACCTCTACCCACGAAGATGCCAGTAGCACCTCTCAGTTGTGACAAGCAAAAACTGTTAACCACACATTGCCAGTGTCCCTGCAGCGGGGTGTGGTGGAGGGCATAATCAGTTGAGAACCACTGAGTCATGCCTATGTCTCAATTCTGGCTCTTTGTCGTATGACTCCAACAATTTGCTTCACTTCTCTAAGCCTCAGTGTTCTCATCTGTAAGAAGGGGATGAGAATGGTGCCTCTGCCCAGAAAGGTTACAGACACTCCATACCTTATATAGAGTGTTAAGCACATTGAATGGAAACCTGGCAGTGCGCGATAAAGGGTCGCTGAGGGCCTGCAAGATGTCAAGCACTGAACTGAGAGCTGGGGTGATAGATGACTGAGATAAGGTCCTCGTTCTCCAGGATCTCAGAATCTCCAGGGTGAGACAGAATACAGAGGCAGGACAGACTTCCTGGGCAAGCAGTCTGGGCAGCCGTGCTCACAAGGATCCTACGCTTGATTTGATGCCCTGAAGTTTTCTTCTTGAAGTGATAAGTTATTTTTAGAGGGTCCCCCACCAATTATGTAACTGATCCTCTGTACAGAAACAGAGTTGAAGCTATGGGCACTGAGAAGAGATGTTTAGCTCTGCCTATACAGGAAAGGAGGGCTTCTCAGAGATGGCGGCATTTGAGCAGTCTGAAGTTAAATGCATGTGTGCATTCTCAGGAAAACAGAAGAAGGGATTTTGGTAGACTCTCTTTAAAAGTAGTTCTCAAATGCTAGTCTACACAACATTACAAATATTTGTTGAAGTTTTCACTGGTCCAATAGAAAATTGAGAAAAAGTAAGGCTAACAAAATAGGTGTTTGATAAACACCTCTGCTAATTGTTATATACTCTATTTGTATTACAATTCACTTTCTGAGGTAATGTCGGAGTTAGTAGATGTTAGTCTTAAATCTATTGTATGTGTGTATTATTTTAAAAATATTTCTTACCAGGAAAAAAATTGGCAAAAGTATTCTCCTCAATCCTTGGTTGTTTTGCAATAGATGAAATCCCAGAGTCTGGGACGACTGATTTAAAAACTCCACAGTACCCTTTGTTCACAAGTAAAGTGGTAGGTTGAAGCAATTATCTAAGTAATTTAAGTCCCTCAGACTCTAAAACCAAAATAGGTTTTGGAGTCATGCATTTTCCAAGCACATTTATTTCACCTAAAATAAATAAGTATGTCCCCAGGAACCAGCTGAAACTAGATTAAACCCCCACAGCTGCTTACCCCCCAGACTCCTGACTCTGCTGAAGTGCCTATAAATACAGATTGTATCAGTTTCTGCTGTGTAACAAATCATCCCAAAGCTTAGTGACTTAAAAAAACAACTATTTATTTAACAAAAATTCTGTGGGTTGGCAACTTAGGTTGGCCTCCCTTGGGTGGCTCTGATTTTGTCTGGTTTCATTCATGCATTTGCTATTAACTCCCAAGCCACCAGGATGCTAGTGGGTCTGGACCAGCCTTCAGCAGGGACAGCTCCACTCCATGAAGTTCCCCATATACTATCAGTCTAGCCCAAGCTGTTTCAACTAGTGGCTGAGCAGGGAGAAACTGAGAGAAAGCATACAAGTCCTGTGGAGAACCAGGGTCACAACACTCACACCATCACTTCCACCACATTTTAGAAGGGCAGAAAGCAATCATAAAGTCAGTCCATATCCAAAGGGTGAAGAAATAGACATCTTCTCTTGATGGGAAGAGCTACAACGTTACATTGAAAAGGGGTGTGCGTACAGGGGTGTGTGAATGACTGCACTTCTTTTTTATATCAACTGTCTTAGTGCATTTGGGATTCTATAACAGAATACCATAGACTGGATGTTTTATAAACTACAGAATTTATTTCTCACAGGTCTGGAGGCTGGAAAGCCTAAGATCAAGGCGCCAGCATGGTCACACTCTGATGAAAGCCCTCTTCCTGGCTCACAGGCAGTGCCTTTTACTGAGTCCTCACATGGTTAGAGGGGCCAGGGATCTCAGGGGGGTCTCATAAGAACATTAATCCCATTCGTGAGGGCTTCACCCTTATGAATGAACTTGCAAAGCACCCCCACTTCTAGAAATTCAACATATAAATTTTGGGGAGGACAAAAACATTCAAACCACTGCACCAACCTACAGCACACTGCAAATCCCATTACTACCAACCGTGACAGAATGAAAATCTCCATATCACCAAGACTGCCCAGTCAACAATATTCAAGGAAAAAGTGGTTCATGTGAATTATATTACAACCACAGAAGCAATAGTCACATTGAATTATATAAACAGTGTTTTCATCTATATATTCAGAACCCTTGGACATTTGAAAGTTCAGTGCACCCGTATCCAGCCATGTGTCCAAGCCAGCAAACTAGAAGGTCTCTGAGGTTACCCATCAGTCATCAACTTCTATCAATTCTCCCTCCTAAGTAAACATCAAATCCTTCCTTTCCTTTTATCCCCATTATCACAACTGCAGTTCAACCTTCATTTTTCACAATGGCAATTACCTTTTGCCCTAGTTTCGCCTAACCACTCCCACCTCTGAACCTAATTGCCTTTCATTTATTTAATGAGCCTTTATTGAATTTTCACTTTGTGCCAAGCACTGTGCTGGGGACAGGGGCAACAATAGGAAATGAAATGGAGCCTACAGTTTGGTAAAGCAAAGAAACAAGAAAACACAATTCTAGTCGGGATAGGTCATCTGCCATAATGTACAACCCCAACTCACATCGGCTTAACACAATAAATCATGACTTAAGAATCTAAGTTCCTCCTATCATGTAGCTCAACGATCTGGAGATTATTTACTTGTCTCCACGTGAATACCATGCGGAGGCCATGTGGAGCCACATGGAAGGAAGAAAAGGAAGGATGAGGTGAGGTGATTTACAGCCATGCCTGGAAGTGGCGTACATCCTTCCCACCATATTCCCCTAGCTGAACTCATCACATGGTCCCAACTTAAGCATAAAGGAGGATGGGAAATGTAGTCTTACTGTGTGCTCAGAGGATGAAAGACAACTGGTGAGTGTATAACCCAGTCCTGGCCTCAACAGACAATAATAAGAGATGTAATAGATGCTGTGATTGGAGACACAGAGCGTCCTGTGGGGACTGGGGAAGGGGGTGGAGTTACGCACATTAAGTATATCTTGGGGTTTAGGATCAGGTAGCCAGCTAATCTGGGCCTTTTAGTGCATCTGAAACCAGAAAAAGCCAACTGTTCTGGGTTTAGAACCTACATTCTAGAGTCCTGTTAGAGATGTCCCTCTGCCTCCAATAAACAGAGAGGAAGGAACAAACAGTGCTGAGAAGCAGAAAGAAAAATGGGCCTTCAGGGAGACGCAGAAACAAGACAAAAAAGAGACTTGACTACATTGTCAGCGGCTTTCTAGTTTCTGAGATTTGGGGGTTTGGTGTGATTCTCCTGGTTTTTCCAATATAGTCCTCCTACCTTCTTCCCATTTTGCTTAAATTAGCTCAAGTTGATTCCTTTTTAAAGTCTGACCAAGATAATCTTTTCTCCAGTTTCTCTGTTCAGGCTTCCATCACATTACCACCAGATGTTACATTTTGTTTCTTGCCTTCCTGATTCCACAGTTGGCCAGATGGAGGGCAGGAGGAATGGCAGGAAGGGGAGGAGAGGGGAGAGGAGGGAGAGAGAGAGGGGAGAGAGAGAAACGTCCTCACATACATACACAATGACATTTGTAGAGGAGTGTTCTTTATGGCATTGTTTGTAATAGTAAAGGACTGAAAATAACCTGTAACCGTGAGACACGGGCTCTGACTCAGAGCTCAGAGGGTCTCAGAGCTCAGAGATCTCTTTATCGGTGAGATAGCATCTAAATAAATCACTGTATTTCCCTATCAGAAAACTATACAGTAGTCTAAAAGAATGAGGGTTTAAAAAATCTGGAATTCATTTTAGGTTTATTGCCTTACAGATCCCCAGGATGAATTACATATACTATATATATCCCGTATATATATATATTTCTCAAGATATCTTCAAGATATAAAGGGGGAGATGCAAAGCAGAAATAAAAACAGATTTATGATTAAAATTTACAGATTATTTCTGGGAAGTTATACTTGAAGCAATAATGGCTCCTAGGGACAGGGTCTAGGCCAGGAGGGAGAATTAATTTTTCCTGCATACATTTGTATACTGTTTTTTTAACCATCTGTATGCATAAACTATTCAAAAAAGAAGTAATTAATAAAAGTGTGTTTAAAAGGAAAGAACAATAGAAGGAATGGATGAGAGTCGATGAAAAGGAGAAAGAAAAGAACGAGCATCAAACAGCTCGAACACAACCTGACTTCCACTCTCAAGTCCTCCGTGCAGGTCTGTGACCTCGACCTAACCATTTCCCGTCACTGGGCCTCCGTTTTTTCATCTGAAAAACAGGTCAGGAGAATCCGATGCTCTCTAAATTTCTAACTCTAAAAATCATCTGCAATATTCACTGACAGCTAATTACTTGGGCAGAAATTTCTTTCAAATTAAAGCAGTAATTGTCCTGGCTTCCCACAGCAGCTTATGATGACACTATCATAAAATAAAATGGCTTTTTCTTTATTAGAGTCATCTTTGAAATCTTATGCTTTAAGGGATATAAAATGAGTCACAAACAATATATTTACAAACCATGCAGACTAAGAATGATTGGGGGATGCCCGATCAGCCCTTGACCCTCTTCAGAAAGGCCTCTGCTCTCCTGTCCTCCACAGCCTGGTCAGAGATAGACCCGGCTGTTTCACTCAGGAAGAGCCAACCAATAATAGTTCTGCCCAAAAGCTAATTTGATTTGCCCTGAAGAACTTGAACTAAGAAATGCAGATCAGGAGAGGGTGAAGGTCAAGAGCCCCATTACATTAATGCTCGGGAACCAGATTAAAAGCGACAGGAGGGCAGGAATTATGACAGTCTTGTTTCCTGCTGCATGCCCAGTGCCTGCCACTGTTCTGGCACATAGTAGGTGATCAATAAATACTACTTGAAAGATAAAGTACTCACTAGAGGGAAGGCTCATAAACTCTTACTGCTGCAGATCTCTGGTGCCACCCAGCTCCTTTATTTTAGAGAACTGAGTTTCTAGTTTATCTTTAAACTTCATACAGTTTTATCTTTCTTAAAAAAAAAAACCCTTATACCTAAGCTAATTTGAACAGATTTGAGGTTCTTTCATCTAAAAGAGTCCTAAGACATTTTTCCCCCAGAAATACCAATCAATTTTTCCCTGAGATTATTTTCTTTTCATTAAATACTATCAAAATTCATATTAAAATGTTCTATGGTTTAATTCAATTCAGACTATATCTGTTGTCCTAGAAACTGTGGGGACAGCTGAAAGATGCATAGGGCAAAGTCCCCATGGTCAGGAAATTCCCACTCAGGTGGGAAAGAAGACACACAGTTAAGTCATTCTGATAGCAGATCCTCTGAAAGAGAAGGTTTAAACAATGCACTATGGGTTGTAAATGGGAAAAAGAAATTAATATCACAGAAGACTAAATAGAGGAGGTGACCTTGAAGATGGGCTTTGAAGAATGAATAGGATGTCCCAGGGAAAGAGTATTCTGGATTTTGAATAAAGGCACAGAACCTAAAAGCACTGGTACAATAGCCTCCCATCCCTTAACTGCAGTCTCTCTCTGTGGTTTCAGTTACCAACAGTCAATATTAAATGGAAAGTTCCAGATATACACAATTCATAAGTTTTAAATTGCTCACTGTTCTGTGTAGCATGATGAAATCTCACGCTCTTTCACTGGAAACGTGAATCACATCTCCACACTAAAGATGCTCCCTTGCTTGTTAGTCATGTAGTAGCAATCTTGGTTCTCAGTGCTCATGCTCAACCCACTCTATTTACTTAATAATGGGCCCCAAAGTACCAGAGTGGTGATGCTGGCAATTCAGATACACCAAAGAGAAGCTGTAAAGTGTTTTCTTTAGGTGGAAAGCTTAATTAAAAAAAAAAAAGGCTTTAAGTTCTCAGCTTAATAAGGCATTGTATCATCTCATATCATCACAAGAAAAGTGAATAAAATACAACAAGGTATTTTCAGAGAGACCACATTCATGTAACTTTTATTACAGTATATTGTTATAATTGTTTTTATTTTATTGTTATTGTTGTTATCTCTTAACCATGCTTAATTTATAAATTAAACTTATAGGAAAAAGCATGGTGTATATAGGGTTTGGTACTGTCTGCAGATTCAGGCATCCCCTGGGGTGTCTTGGACAGTGTTCCCCATGGATACGGGGTAACTACCGTAGTTAGCATGGCTGAATGATGGGCTACATGGTAAAATGAAGTGGAAGACCAGACTAGATGGGGAATATGAGACTATGAGAGAGAATCACATCACCTTTCACTAAGCCCCAGCTCAGCGTTTTAAATTAGTCAGGCCAATAGGGATTCTTTAAAAACAGTAGCACATTGGGCAAGTCTCCGAGTGCTGAAAGGAACACTTGACGTCCTAGAAACTTTATAGCACAGTATAAAAAGATTATCCAACCTCTAATCTCATGTGATGGTCACTTTTCTACTCAAAGTGTTGTTCCTCCCTCCCCAAAGCCTCCAATAAATGGTGGGTGTCCACTCAGTACCATACAAAGGTGGTTAAAATGATTACCTTTTCTGAGGCAATGAGAATGTTCTGTAACTAGAGATGGTGGTGGTTGCACAACTCTGCAAATGTACTAAAAGCCAACGCAAGATGCCCTTGAAAATGGCTTGGAGGGAAAGGACTCAAACAGGTTGTGATACCAATGAGGTTTGGTGGGTGCTATGTTTTGTGCACAAATGCCAATTCAATAAATTATATGTAGACAATTTTTTCCACTTAAGATTAAAATAACTAAAGAAATTAGCACTTAATCCCTGCTGGTGACAGTATACATTAGTGCCATTTCCAGGGTGTGATAGGGAATAAGTGTTTGACTGCTTCTTTTAAAATGTTTAATGCATGAGTCTCAGTATCAACAACTCTCCTTCAAGGAGTCTACCCTTGTGCACAAGATATTGGCATCCTTATATTTAAGACTGTAGACCCCAAAAAAGTTTGTTGAAACATTGTGTTAGTAAAATATTGGAAACAACCTAAATGTCCATCAGCACGAGATTGACTAAATAACTAGAAGAATAAATAAAGAGGCTCTGGCTGGTGTGGCTCAGTGGATTGAGTGTCAGCTGGCAAACCAAAGGGTTGCTGGTTCAAATCCCAGTCAGGGTACATGCCTGGGTTGTGGGACAGTTCCTTGGTAGGGGGCGTGTGAGAGAAAACCACACAGTGATGTTTGTCTCCCTCTCTTTCTCCCTACCTTCCCCCTCTCTAAAAAATAAATAAAATCTTTAAAAATAAATAAATAAATAGGACTTCCAGCCAAGATGGAGGCATAGGTAGATGATACACTATGCCTCCTCACAGAACCAAAAGAAGGACAGCAACAAATTTGAAAACAAAAGACAACCAGAACTGACAGAAAATCGAACTGTATGGAAGTCCCACAACCAAGGAGTTAAAGAAAAAACATTCATCAAGACAAGTAGGATGGGTGGAGACAGGCAGCTGAGCAGAGAGGACTAATGGCAAGGCAGCGGCTGGAGGACCAGGGCGGGTAAGGTTGTGGCTGGCGGACCAGGCAAGGAGGTGGCTTGCACACTGGGCAGTCCCACATTCATGTGCAGATAAACCAGGAGGAACAACTGGGGAGTGAGACAGACCACCCACAACCCAGGGTTCCAGTGCAGGGAAATAAAGCCTCAAAGCCTCTGACTGATAACATCTGTGGGAGTTGTGGCAATGGGAGAAACTCACAGCCTCACAAGAGAGTTCATTAGAGAGACCCACAGGGTCCTAGAACATACACAAGCCCACCCACCTGGGAAATCAGCACCAGAAGGGCCCAAATTGATTGTGGATAGCAGGGCAAGTGACTGAAAGCTGGCAAAGAGCTGAGCAAGTGGCACTGTACCCTCTCAGACATTTCTCCCACATACAGTGTCACAACGCAGTGATATGGGTTACCCCACCCTGGTGAACACCTAAGGCTCTGCCACTTACTACGTAACAGGTGTACCGAGACCAAAAAAAAAAAAAAAAAAAAAAAAAAAGGCCCAAATGAAAGAACAGTTAAAACCTCCAGAAAAAATACAGCTAAGTGACAGAGAGATAACCAACCTATCAAATATGGAGTTCAAAACACTGGTTATTAAGATACTCCAGGAACTCACTGGGTACTTCAACAGCATAAAAAAGACCCAGGCAGCAATGAAGGGTGCATTATGTGAAATAAAAAAAATCAACAGGGAACCAACAGTGACAGGAAGGAAATGGGGACTCAAATCAAGGGTTTGGAGCAGAAGGAAGAAAGAAACATTCAACCAGAGCAGAATGAAAGCTGAATGAAACAAGAATTCAAAAAAATGAGGAGAGGCTTAGGAACCTCCAGGACATCTTTAAACATTCCAATATCCAAATCATACGGGTGCCAGAAGGAGAAGAGGAAGAGCAAGAAATTGAAAATTTATTTGAACAAATAATGAAGGAGAACTTCCCCAGTCTGGCAAAGGAAATAGACTACCAGGAAGCTCAGAGAGGCCCAAAGAAGTTGGACCCAAGGAGGAACACACCAAAGGCACATCATAATTACATTATACAAGATTAAAGATAAGGAGAGAATCTTAAAAGCAGCAAGAGAAAAGAAGAGTTCCCTACAAAGGAGTTCTCATAAGACTATCAGCTGATTTCTCAAAAGAAACCTTGCAGATAAAAAGGGGCTGGAAAGAAGTATTCCAAGTCAGGAAGGGCAAGGACCTACATCCAAGATGACTCTATCCAGCAAAGCTATTATTTAGAATGAGAGGACAGATAAAGTGCTTCCCAGATAAGGTCAAGTTAAAGGAATTCATCATAATCCAGCCCTTATTATATGAAATATTAAAGGGACGTATCTAAGAAAAAGAAGATGACCAAAAATATGAACAGTAAAAGGACAACAAACTCACAGCCATTAACAACTGAACCTAAAAACGAAAACAAACTAAGCAAACAACTAGAACAGGAACAGAATCACAGAAATAGAGATCATATGGAGGATTATCAGTGAGGGAGTGAGGGGGAAGAGAGGAGGGAACAGTACAGAGAATAAGTAGCATAAATGGTGGGTAGAAAATAGACAGGGAGGCGGGATAAGAATAGTACAGGAAGTGTCGAAGGCAAAGATCTTGTATGTATGACCCATGGACATGAACTTAAAGGGGAGAATGTGGGTGGGAGGGGGTGTGCAGGGTGGAGGGAAATAAAGGGGGGGGATGGGACAACTGTAATAGCATAATCAATAAAACATATTTTAAAAAAGAATAAATAAACAGGATGAACCACAAGAATGTGCTTACCTCTAGGCAATGTTACTTAAGAAATCTTTCCATTTTGTTTTTTTATTTCTTTTTTTAATTTAATATATTTTATTGATTATGCTATTACAGTTGTCCAATTTCTCCCCCATCATTCCCCTCCACCCTGCACACCCCCTCCCACCCACATTTCCCCCCTTTAGTTCCTGTCCATGTGTCATAAGTTCTTTAGCTTCTACAGTTCCCACACTATTCTTGCCCCGCCCCTGTCTATTTTCTACCCACCATCTATGCTACTTATTCTCTGAAACTTTTCCCCCTCTCTCCTCCTCCCATGCTCCTGTTGCTAACCCTGCATATGATCTCCATTTCTGTGGTTCTGTTCCTGTTCTAGTTGTTTGCTTTTGTTTTAGGTGTGGTTGTTAATAGCTGTGAGTTTGCTGTCTTTTCACTGTCATATTTTTTATCTTCTTTTTCTTAGATAAGTCCCTCTAACATTTCATATAATAAGGCCTTGGTGATGATGAACTCCTTGAACTTGACCTTATCTGAGAAGCACTTTATCTTCCCTTCCATTCTAAATGACAGTTTTGCTGGATAGAGCAATTTTGGATGTAGGTCCCTGCCTTTCAAGACTTCAAATATTTCTTTCCAGCCCCTTCTTGCCTGAAAGGTCTCTTTTGAGAAATCAGCTGACAGTCTGATGGGAACTCCTTTGGAGGTGACTGTCCCCTTATCCCTTGCTGCTTCTAGAATTCTCTCCTTCATTTTCATCTTGGCTAATGTAATTATGATGTGCCTTGGTGTGTTCCTCCTTGGGTCCAACTTCTTTGGGACTCTCTGAGCTTCCTGGACTTCCTGGAAGTCTATTTCCTTTGCCAGATTGGGGAAGTTCTCCTTTATTATTTGTTCAAATAAGTTTTCCATTTGTTGCTCTTCTTCCCCTTCTGGTACCCCTATAATTCGGATGTTGGGACATTTAAAGATGTCCCGGAGGTTCCTAAGCCTCTCCTAATTTTTTTGAATTCTTGTTTCTTCCTTGTTTTCTGTTTGGTTGTTTGTTTGTTCCTTTTGGTCCACTCCATTGATTTGAGTCCCAGTTTTCCTCCCATCTCTGTTGGTTCCCCATGCATATTCCTTCATTTCACGTATTGTAGCCTGAATGTTTTCATCTAATTTGTGAGCAAAATCAACCAGTTCTGTGAGCATCCTGATCACCAGGGCTTTGAAATGTGCATCTGATAGGTTGCTTATCTCTTCATGGCTTAGAGGAATTGGCTCTGGGGCCCTGATTTGTTCTCCGGTTTGAGCCATTTTTGGTGTTTTTTGTTTTGTTTTGTTTTGGTTTTCGTCTGGTTGCGGCTGTTACGTATTGAGGAGTGGAGCCTTAGGTGTTCCCCAGGGCGGGGCAGCCCAGTCACTGAGTTGTGATACTGTACGTGGGGGCGGGGTCCTAGAGGGAACAATGGTGCCTGCTCTGCTCTCTGTTGGATTCCAGTCCCTTCCTCGGCTTCCCGTTAGCCTGGATTATCTGCGCACTCGAATGTGGGACCACCTGGTCAGCCAGCCGCCTTGCGCGGCCTCACTGGGTCTGCACAGTTGCCACCTGTGCCCAGGGTCCAACAGCCGCCACCTGTGGGCCTGCCAGCTGCCTGCACATAGCCGCCTGCACACTTGGGAACTGCCAGCCACTGCTGCCTGTGTTCCCGGGTCCGCACCGCCACTTTTTCCTGCCTCGACTCTGCCCCTCTTACTGGTCTGGATGAATGGTTGTTGGACTTCCATACAGTTCAATTTTCTATCAGTTCTGGTTGTTTTCTTGTTTCTAAATATTTGTTGTCCTTAATTTTGGTTGTGAGAGGAGGCACAGTGTGTCCACCTACCCCTCCATCTTGGCCGGAAATCCTTTTTTTTTATTTCTAATTTGATTTCTTGTAGCATACCTCACTTTTGTAATTAAAAAATCCACAGTTTTCTTTACTCAAAGGTTGCTTCTTGATTCTGATGGATCATATGTGTATTCTTCAACTAGAATTACTCACTTTAATGAATGAAATGATGTTAATAAAAAAACAAAGGCTAGGCCTTTTTATGCACATTTGAGGCATAAAAAATATTAAGAGCTGGGCATGTCTGAGAGATGGCAACCTGAAGTATAATCTTTTATTCTGAGATTAGATTGGGGCCGTGTTATAAAACCAACCTGTCATCTACTAGCGGTCCACTGATGAATTCAAAAAATAAATAAAAATTATTAGATTTATCAAGTCACAAGAAAAGTAGTGTTATTGGACCAGGCACTACTGGGACTCTAGCCAAGTCCCTTTGGATTCCTTTAATAATCTCTTGTGTCTCTTGCTTGCTTTGATGTGCTTTTGCTTCTGTTGCTGTGCTCAAGTAAGTCTTTGGTGGAAGAGAGGTATCTCAGGCTATAGGAGCAAATTTGCTTGTATGTTCTGAACCAGAGGTGCTCTGAAGTTATACCCCTCTGAGGATCCTTTAGTCAATGACTTCTGGGTACAGGAGTGTAAATTTCAGCTCTCTTGCCTCAGGTCAGGACAAACTCTGAGTTACACCTTAAACTCCAGAGTTCTATGCAGGATCAAGCTGGAGTTACCTGCTCTGGAACTTTGCCTGAAATCACACTTTTGCTTGTCTTCTTGTACTTCTTCCCACATGGATTTCTCCTGTAAGGACTTCATTAATAAATCAACAACCTATGAATTCTAATCTCAGGGTCTTCTTCAAAAGAATTTAGTCTCAGATTTATAAGTTTAAACTCAAAATCAGGAACAATAAGTGCAAATACCACTGATCCAAGATCAGCTATAGAGAAATCCAGTTTCAAGTTTTCACAAAACAGGGTGATTCAAA
Organism: Glossophaga mutica; assembly: GCA_039655065.1. Classification (NCBI taxonomy): domain Eukaryota; kingdom Metazoa; phylum Chordata; class Mammalia; order Chiroptera; family Phyllostomidae; genus Glossophaga; species Glossophaga mutica. The sequence goes on from CM077305.1 coordinate 105,023,780, forward strand.
TCATGGCTGATGTAATGACAGTTTCTCATGGCTCCACCTCCGGTGTTTACCACGCAGACTCTGTACCTTGCTAATGACCCTCTCTGTTAGAAGAAGCATTATCTTCTCTTGCCAACATGTATAAAACCAGTAGGTTTCATTTAAGAAGTTAATTAACTTCTCCTATTTCATGTGTCCTTGGAATTATTAACATCTGGAAAGTCAATGAAAACTTTTTGGATTCTTTTACTTCTTGCGTCTATCTGGTCTTGTTAAAAGAGTGGAGTTGCTGTTCTACTTCAACCCAAAATCTGGGAGAACAGACCCTATTTCTCTTCTGAGGAACCTCACTAGGTTGCGTTGAGGATTCAGTGATGTAAGTACAGAACCTAGCTGAAGGATCTGGCCTCATGGTAGGCACCCAGTTACCTCCCTTCATTCTGAAACTGTGGCCAGTGAGAATAGTCTAATTTGATGATTCCCAAAGTGTGGTCCTGCATCAGAAAGACCTGCAAGTGCATCTTCTGAATTAGAATCTCTAAGAAAGACAGACTGGAAATCAGCATTTTGTAAAGCATTATGCATTCTCAAGTTTAGAAATCACTATCTCTGATTCAGTGGTTTCCTGAATTAGAGTGATTCTGCAAATGGGACTATGTTAATAAGTATGGTTTTGTTTGAAAATGACAGAAACTCAAGTGAAACTAACATAACCTAAAGAAAAGAAGAAATGGCTTGATTTATCAGTACACAAAACTAAACAGTCCAAGGTTAGGTTTAGGCCTGGGTAGATCCAGGGATTCAGCTACTACCTTGAGGATTCTTTCTTTCTTCCATCTCCTCATTCTCTTATTGGTGGGTTTCCCCTGGGATAAAGTGTTTGCCCCCTACAGGTCTGTTCTCACCTTGTCTTTATGCTAGTCATCCTCAAAGACAGGAGCACATCTCTTTCCTGGTGGTTTCAGCAAGTGTCTGAGAGATATTTGATTGGTCTATCTTGGGTCACATGACCATCTTTTAACCAATCAGTAGTCAGAAGTATATAGCACTGATAGGTGAGGCTGAGTCATGTGTCCAACCTTGTGGCAGCAATATTGATATGGACTTCACCTAAATCATGTAAATGACCCCCCGAAAAGGTATAGGTTCTGTTGCCAGAATTTCCAGAGTACAGTTCACTAAAACCAGAATCATTGTTCTTTAAAAAGTCTTTCAAATGATGCCACTGATCCCCCCTACCATTTGGTTGTGGTAAACCCCAGGATGTATTTACCTCAGAATGACTTAGACTCAAAACAATGAATCTGCCCTCACTGGAGAGTTTGAATTTTGCCTCTCTTACCTAGGGAGATGCAAATGTGCTAGACTAGGAAGAACTGTGGTCCTTCTGGTTCAGCTGGAGATTACTCTTCTGTAAATGCTGTTAGCCAGATAATGCAAGCCTGGACTGTCAGCACTTCACAGAGCAAAAAGGTTGGCATTAGAAGGAGCTTCAGGAAAATGTGTCTGCTTATCCTCTGGGGAGACAGCAGGTGAGTGTAACATCTACCAAGCAGATGTGCTGACAGGAGCAGGAGCTGGATGGCAGGCTTGTTGAAAACAGGACATCCAATTGTAATACAGATGATTTCTTGATGCAAAAGTATTGTACTTCACTTATTACAGTTAGGTTTCTCCCTTGATATTTGTCAACAAAGGACCATCTTTTTCTTGCACTAAAAAAAAAATTACTAGTCCCTCTGTATGTGCATGATTAAATCAATGCTTGAGAGGGTGGGAGAAGAAAAGTCCATGAAACAAATCCAGTGTTATCTTGTACAGGACTTGCCCAGGATAATAATGCTCCTACTGCTGCAGGGGGAAAAAGTTGAGGCAAGACCCAAAAGGACTTGGAGTCTAATTTGAAAAGTACAAGAAGATGTTGGAAGAAGATGTGGAAAAAGTTGCTGAGAGAAGGTCCTGGCTGTGTCTTTTGTGGCCATTCTGCTTGCATCAGCGCGTCGTATGTAAAGAGCAAAACACCATCACATTTTAATAACACATTTAACTGCCTATACATACACAGGAGAGTTGTGGTGTTTTCTAGTTTAAAAAGTTCAATCTCAAATGCAGCTATAGTCAGCCAATATTTTTTAGACCACAGAGCTAGAAGAAATCTGTAGTTCTTAACACAGTATCTGAGCCATTAAAATAGCGTTGCAACAAAAACAACAATGATGTGGACATCAAAAACACATTTCCAGGCGGGGTGTGGTGGGGGAGGATGCAAGAAAGAGGAAAGCTCAGCATCTCATCGGAAAGTGGGGTGGGGGGGACAGCAGGAAGTTAGTGTGCGTGTGTGTCCGCTCCACCCACACACTTCATCCACCTAACAGCAAACCTGCCTCTGTTGTGGTGGTTTCATGGATTTCATCCTGTGCAAGAGTTCAGCCCTCACCAGATGGGATTATTATTCAACCTGGTTTGGCTTGCCCTTACTGCCTTTAAAGTGCCAATTCTCAATAAGAATACTCTTCTTAGATGGATCTTAACGAAACGTATTTTGTTAATTATTTCACAATGTATGTATGTCAACTTATTATGTTGTACACCTTGAACTTACACAATTTTGCATGTCAATTACATCTAAATAGAACTGGTCAAAAAAAGAATGCCCTTCTTCTCTCTTACAAATAATTTTGGATATTCATTTAATCACGTATTTAAAAATACCTGTTAAGCCCTGACTGGTGTAGCTCAGTGGACTGAGTGCAGGCTGCGAACCAAAGGGTCACCAGTTTGATTCCCAGTCAGGGCACATGCCTGGGTTTTGGGTCAGGTCCCCAGTGGGAGCCACATGAGAGACAACCATGCATTGACATTTCTCTCCCTCTCTTTCTCCCTCCCTTCCCCTCTGTCTAAAAATGAATAAATAAAATCTCAAAAAAAAAAAATACCTGTTAAGGGTCTACTAGGTGCTACCATGAACAGTATTAGGCTCTGAGGATAGAACAATGTAAAAAAAAGACAAAAATTCTACCCTCATGGAGCTTATGTTCTAGAAGTATACCATCCAATATGGCAGCCATGAGCCACATAGCTATGGAGAACTTGAAAAGTGGTAAGTCCAAACTGAATTGTGCTCTGAATCTAAAATACAGGACTTCAAAGACTTAATGTTGAAAAAAAAAGAGTGTAAAGTATATGAACTTTTTATATTGATGACACTGAAAGGATAATATATTGGATATTATTGAATCAAGTAAGATATGTTATTAGGATTAATTTCAGTGTAGTTATGAGAAAACTTGAAATTATATATGAGGCTTACAGCATATTTCTATTGAAAAGCCCTTGTCTAGATCAGTGGTTCTTAAGCGAGGCTGATTTTGGCCCTTCTCGCAAGAGTCTTTCTTTCATAGCTCTGAATCTCTAATCACCTTGGAGATTTGAACTTGCAGGACCAATCTTTGAGACATTCTTAGGCACTGAGACTTAGAATTCATGGAGCTGCCCCCAGGTGCTGTCTAGATTCTCTGCATAGTTTAAATGCCTGAGGTTCTGTTGGAGGAGGTGGGCGAGAGGACTAGACCGCTGGCTAACTCTTCAGCTGGACCCAGGCAATCAGAGGCTCCTCACTATTACCCCTTGTCCTTGGAGTATACCATTCACCCACATTCCAGTACCTCAAGCCATTTCCAGGACACAGCCTTGAGACAATGAGGAATTGTTGAGACCATCTATCCGAATGATACATGTGACTGAACTCCATTAAGAACTCTGTATAAACTTTTAAGATTCTGGTGAGTGGTTTAAAGATGTACTCATCTTTCAGCTGCCTAAGATGAACCTTGTATGTAAGTTTTCCTTGCTTGTTAAAACCTGTCCCATACCTGGAGTAGCCTGTCTCTTTCTTCAGTCTGTCCTTGTCCTCCTTGTATGGGGTCATTTTTTGATCCAACAGTTCAGTCAGGATTTTGAGGTAAGTCTTTCTTGCCTTCCTTTGTAGTTTTATAACCTATGGATACATCCTTCAACAGTACAGTTTCATTTTGCCTTTTTTTGAGCCTTATGTAAATGGATTCATAGTGGATGTATTCATTTGTGTCTTGCTTCTTTTTTCTCCTCAATATCATGTTTAGATTCATCTTCATAGTTGCATGTGGTTCTACTATGTTTATTTTCACTGCTATATAGTATTCCATGAATATGATACATGTTACATGAATGTACAATATATTTATCCAGTCTACTGCTAAGGCACATTTAGCCTGTTTCCACTTTGGGGCTATGTTGAACAATGCTCCTATGAATATTCCAGATCATGAATGTTGAACTCATGTGCACTGGTTTCTCTAAGGCATGTCCTCACAAAATTTTAATTCAAAAATCTCTGCAGAATCTTATTCTGCATCTATGTCTGAGGTTGAATAAAAGTAACTCTTCTGAACCTGTCATTAGACCCATAAGGCCTGCAAAATGCACCTAAACCTCCAGCTGTAGCTTCAAGCTTCTAGCATTCAGTACTACTTGAGATCAAAGCCCTAGGGGTTCTCTCCTTAACTTTTTAATTCTTCCCTATCACTTGGCATAGATGAGGAAAGGGACCTTCTGTTTCATGCATATTATTGCACTTCCTTGGCATTATTCACCAGAGTGATTTAGCAAAGAAAGAAAGAAAGAAAGAAAGAAAGAAAAAAAGAAAGAAAGAAAGAAAGAAAGAAAGAAAGAAAGAAAGAAAGAAAGAAAGAAAGAACTGATCCATGTTTGAAACCCTTCATTGACTCTGTTACCTCAAGATAAAGTCCTGATTCTTTACTATAGCACCAGAGTCCTTCATGTGCTCCCCAGTCAGATTGCCAGTCACACACAGTCCTACACTTCCCATTTTTAGCAATACCAAATGGCTTATATTTCCCACCACACGCCGTGATTTTTCACACCCCCATGCCTTCAGCCATGCTGTTCACTGCCTGGAACAACTTCCCCAAATCTTGCTTTCTGCATAAACTCTCACCCATTTTTTAAGACTCAACTTAAACATCATCTTCTCCAGAAAACCTTGGCCAGGCTGGGTGCCCTTTGCTTATACTCTCTTATCACCAGGCACTTCTCTCTAGACTAATGTGCATTAAATTATGCTGTATCACAATTGTCAGTCCCCATCCCCACCGTGCTGAGAGCTCTCTGAGATAAGACCCTTCCCTATTTATCTCTGTATTTTCAGTGTTAAACACAATGCTGGATAATTGGCATGAGAGTTAATATTATATATTAATTTGACTGGATCATGGCATACCAAGGTAGTTGGCTAAATGCTATTCCTAGTGTGTCTGTGAGGGTGTTTTTGGATGAGATTTGCATTTGAGTCCATAGACTGAATAAAGCAGATTGTTCTCTCCAATGTGAGTGGGCCTCATCTAATCCATTGAAGGCTTGAACAGAACAAAATGCTGGAGGAGGGGAAAATTTGTGCTTGCTCTCTCTCTCTCTCTCCCCTCCCCCACCCCCACTTGCCTGACTCCTTGAGCTAGTCTTCTCCTGCCCTTGGTCAAGGACTTACACCAAAGATACTCCTGGTACTCAGGCCTTCAAAGCCAGATAGGAACTACATCATTGGCTTCCTAGGATCTCCATCTTGTAGACAGAAAATCATGGGTCTTCTCAGCCCCGTAATAAAGTGAATCAGTGATTCAGTATAGCTAGATAGATGATAGATAGATAGATAGATAGACTGTCCAAAAGGTATCCAGCCATGTCACATGAAAAATAGATATATTTATTGAAGAGGATACAAGATACAAGAAACATTGTGCATAGGACAATGACCCTTCAGTCCCCTGCAAGGTAGGCACGTTGGGACCTCACACAGTTTTCCCAATCACCATCAGCTGCCCCACTGTATTTTCCTGAATCTCATTGATGATCTGAAATCTCTTCCTTTTCCAAGGTGATTTTAGTTTTGGGAAAAGCCAGAAGTTGCAGGGTGCCAAATCTGGGCTGTAGTGGGGCTCAGTCAGCTGGGTGATTTGGTGTTTCACCAAAAATCTCTGCATGAGACATGATATATGAGCGGGCATGTTGTCATAATGAAGCTGCCAATCACCAGTTGCCCATAGCTGTGGCCTTCTGAATCATCTGAATAGTTTCTGTAGAGGAATGTTCAAGCTTAACAAAAAATTTGATGCAGATTGGTTGCTCTACTCACTTAGTCATTTTGAATGTGATGGCCACACAGTACACATGTTCACTCAGTGGGGTCTACTGACTGCATTGACTACTAGAGTGAAGTCATCATTGTTCACACATGCACATTCCAGTCCACTCTCCTAGACTGTCAGGCTACATCAATGTCATGCCAACCATTCTCATTATGTTAACAATAGCTGGACTTTTTCCAGACAGACCTCATATATATAAATATATATCACATACATAATGTATTGAATATATCTGTAAATCTCACATATTTATATGAGAGATTTAATGTATATATAAATCATGTATGTAACATATATAATTGGTTCTGTTTCTCTGGAGAACGCTTGCTAATACACTTGGTAAATGTTAAATTAATATTCGTTGAGCTGAACTGAAATTGGCACTTGAACTTCAAATTGGCTTAGACTGGAAGAGTCTGTACATCAGAATGCTAGGGGTCCCATTCACTATGTTGCAAATGACCGTTACAAATGGCTTCTCCTAGAGTTGTGCAATATGCAAGCCCTACTAGCCTCTACTTCTATTCCTCTTGCTATTGTTGTCTAATAAAGAAAAAATTTTTCCATGTGACCCATTCTCCTTCCTGATGTCTATCCTCCAAAATCCAGAGTTGCTGTCTAAAGTTAATTAGAATTAAGTACTATAGAATCACCTAATACTACTCTGATAAGAACCTACATCCTCAAATGAATGTTTCTACCTTAATGCAAATAGACTTCCAACCAAGACATATACTTTCAACAAAATACAGTTAGTATATATATATAGAGATATACAGTTTATACTTAATAATTCATGATTTTTCTGTATCTAGGGGTCATCTTTCTGAATATAAAGGAATCAACATACAATTATCTAAGGAAAATGCAGGTATAAGTTTAAAATTTAACTCGCTGAACAGAAACATATGGGAAGATTTTCTTTTAGAATATTTGATATGTTTAATTTTTTTAATGTGCCTCTGTCCTAAAAGTCAAAAACAGGACATTAAGTCCAGCTAGTTAATGATTTTAGTTAGTTTGGTAGGCAAAACCCAGAAATTTTATTATAATTTGCAGGGAAATGTGAGGAATAGAGAAGTCACGAATGTAGGATGTTCTCCCTCACTACTTCCATACCTGTGGCAGGCATCACTAATCGATTTCAGCACTCATTTCCTCTGAGGCCAACAGAGACTCATAATCCTTTTTAAGAAAGCACTCCAAGCAGAATTAATCCACTTGCTATTTCAGATTGAAAAAGTACCAAGAATTTTTAGGCAAAAGGTCACTTCTTATTTTTCTGAATTGGATAAGAATATATTCTAATGGATACTAAAAATGACCCTGACAATACTGAATGTCAGTATGAAACTCAAATATTTTCCTTCCACATTGGCACTGGCTTCTTTCTCCCTGGAGGTCGTCCCGGTTCCTCCAGCCTGCACTGATTTTTTTCTTTCTCATTGTTAATGGTCCTTAGAATCTGTGCCAGATAGTTTACTGTCCAATTAGATTGCTAAGTTCCTTGGGAGCAGGGGCAGCATCCTACCTTGGGAAATGTGGCAGAATTGAAATGCTGGGCATGTTCAGCATTCTTAGATGCTCACTTAAGTGTTCCCTCTTTTGACTATCAACATACACTGAAAAGAAAGCAGAAAGAGAAGGGCTGTACCATCTCAATGGGTCTCAAGGAAAAAATATCTACTTAAAAAAATAGCTGAGAGAATAAACTAAAACAACAACAAAATATTTTCCCTACCATTTCAATTCTAACATCTTCAAACTGTGCATCATATCAATGTATAGTCCATCAGTGATTTACTAGTGATGGACTAAAGCGAATCACTTTAAAGACCAAACTTCCTAAAATGCAGAAGACATTCTGTTAATGTTGGGTTTAATAATTTAATATTTCAAGTAACCTTTCCACACCTCATTGCAAGAAGATTATTAATGCTGGGTCTTCGGAATGCTCTGAATAAAAAAATTCTGCCACAGTCCTTCCCTGGAACCCTGTCTCCTGTCAATGAAACTCCTCGCTCTTCCTGAGGTTTGCCTTTTCCCTCACCTTTGCTCAAGTTGTTCCCTCTACCTGAAATTCTCATTCTCTCCTATCACCACATGGCCTGATCCTGGCTGGCCTTCAATACTAACCCAGGACTCCCTCTGCCATAAATCCTCTCCTGACTCCCAAGTAGAATTGTGAGGCTCTCCCTCTGGATGCTCCCAGCACACTTCCTGCACCACGCCTAGGGTTTGGATCCCACAGCATGTAACAGCATAACCTTAAGAGTCTGGCAGAGACCTAAGTCAGAACCTTCATCCTGCCACTGTCTGGTTTAGTGACCTCAGGCAAAGCTCTTATCTTCTTTAGACCTCAGTTACTTCATCTATAAAATGGACGTAGAAATAAAACTGACCTCAAAGAGTTCCCATGAGGACTAAGTAAAATAATGAATGCAAAGCACTTCACGGTTGGGCCCATAGAAGTACTTATTTAAATACTAGTTATCATTACCATCATGCACTCTAATACCAGTTTATAATTTTAGTATCTGGCCTTATACATTACAGACTGTTTATGTTTAAAAATATATTATCTCCTCTAATGAACTTTAAGCATCTCGGGGCATTGGTGAGTTCATCTTCCACACCTGTATTAGTTAACGTCTATTGGGTAAGAAACCACTCAAAACATAGTGGCTTACAATAACACCACATATTTAATTTAGTGGTTCTTAAATGTTAGTGTGCATCACAGTCACCTGTTCTGTAAGGTCACTGGGTCCCACTGGAACTCATAGTGTTCCAAGAGAGAGTAGAAGTGCAAGGTCTCCTGACATCTATATGGACACTTTTGCCACATTTGATTGTTCAAAGCCAGGAGTGGCCCTGCCTGGGTAGCTCAGTTGGTTAGAGCATCGTCTTGATACACCAAGGTTGTGTGTTCCATCTCTGGTCAGGGCACATATAAGACTCAACCAATGAATACATAAATAAATAGAACAACAAATCGATGTTTATCTCTCTCTCTCTCCTCACTCCCTTACTCCCTCTAAAATTAATTAAAAAAAAAACCAAAACAGTCCAGATTCAAGGGTCGAGGCTGCAGGCTCCACCTCTTGATGGGAGAAGTACAAAGTCAAAATGAGAAGGAGTGTGGCTAAAGAGAAGGGAGTAGTGTGTGGCCCCGTTTGCAATCTGCCACACCACCACTGAGTCTAATACCCAACTGGTGCACAGAAAATACTCAGTGGATGAGTAAGTGATTCTCCTAGCAACTGAGTTTTTAAATTTTGCAAATGGTACCAATTTCTTTGTGACTGCAATCTAGCAGAGCATGCACAGGAGACAGCTGATGAGTGCTAGATTTCCCACTTACTGACTGTGTGATCTTTACCCCAGAGCCTCAGGGTTTTCATGCATAAAACGGAGATTGTAATTATCATCTCACAGAGGGGTGGTAACTTGAGAAGCAGCACAATTTAACCTCACTACACCTGAGCTTCCTCATCTGGGAAAGGGGCGCAAATCATCCCCATCTCACAGATCTTTGGATTCAGATAAGATGGTATATGCAAAGTGCTTGCCTTTTAAAGCATTCACAATTATTCCTAATTGGATCACATTACTTAACCCAGTGCTGGTAACTTAGCTCAGTAAATGCAGGGCCAACATATCACTGGCTATAGAAATTTCAGCTCTATTCAATTTGCTACCAAAAAAGCTGCCCTAACATGCTTCATATCAGCAGCGCCAAGTGTATGAATGCCGCCCAAGGTGTGAGTTTTTGTAAATCTATACCTGCAAGCAGCCCCACCAGCCCCACCAGATATCCTATGGGTCCCCACAGTTCTTGCCAGCTGGATGCCTCTGCCCACTTCTCTCGTTCATCTAGCCCACAGTTCCAGGGCCTTCACTTATAAAGTGAAAGTAGGTCACCTCGGGTAGTTCAGTTTTAGAGACAAGAGAGATACAAGAGAAAGGAATGGAGTGGGTGGAACCAATAGCCAGGGATAAGAGGTGGAGAGCTGGAGAATTCATAGATCTTTTAGAACTTTCTTAGGGAAGGGAGGGAGGGAAGGAAGGAAGATAAGAAGGAGGGAGGAGGAAAGAAGGAAAGAAAAGGAAAAGCGAGAAAAGGAAAGGAAAGGAAAGGAAAGGAAAGGAAAGGAAAGGAAAGGAAAGGAAAGGAGGAAGAAAGAAAAAGAGGAAAGGAAGAAGGAAAGATGGAGAGAGGGTGAAAAGAAGCCTGGTTGGCAGGTGGCTGATTTGCAGGCTACAGGACGGACAGTCACCAGCAGTCTCTGAGACTGAGACTGGAGATGCTAAGTGAGCAGTCTTGTCTGCTGCCCATTTAATTGCCCGGGGAAGCCGCTGAGCTGGGGGAGGAGGCTGTGTGCTCTGATGAAGCTTTCAGAAAAGTCCCTGGGGCTTCAATCCCTCCAGGTGACTCCCATTTAGGCCAGTGTTAATGGGTCCCCTGCCGAGATGCCATTGTCAGACAGTGCAGTGAAAAGTGCCTCATTCAGATAATCACTATCAGAACCAAAAAGGCCTCTGGGCTGGGAAGGCGAGCTCCCGTTGCCAGTTCCAGGAAAGCCTGGAGCAAGGCAGCTTCTAAGCTGGCAACACTGGCTCTTGTCACTGTCTCTTCTCCAGGGGACAGCAGGGCTGTGTAGACTCAAGGGTTCGCTGTGAATAATGCTCACATAGGACAGGACACTTAGTACAAACCACAAACCCAGGATCAGATATCAGATCAATTCCACTATAGCAGGAGGGAGTGAGGAAATGTGAGGAATCTGGAATTTTTCCCCCCAGGGAGGCTTAGCAATAGGTATGGTTGACTCATTATGCACCAGGCACTGGGGATGCTGTGGTGAGTATGGTGAGCCACCGTTGCTCTCAGGTTACTGAGGTTCCAAAGAGGGGAGACAGAAGACAGGTAAACCAGCAAGCAAAAATGGTTTCGGATAGGATGATGTCTTTATGATTGGCCCAGAGTGGGGGCAAAAAAGAAGAGCAGTATTAGTGTTATCAATTTAGCTCATCCAGGGACCTACTGGAGGGGCCCCAGTCTCTGGGAAGGACCTTCTGTTCCTCTAAGGGTCCTTACTCTGTTCCATGTCCCCAGGCCAAAAAGTGAAATCAAAGCTGAGCATTCAGCAGCACAAGCTGTATTCAATGGCTAGAGAATGGAGTAGTAGAAATCAGATTCACAGATTAATTTCTTGTTCTAGAGAAGTCTGGGGGAAATTATTATGAGGGCAGCATAATAAGGGGAAGGCATGTGCCTGTTCTCCAGAGAACGGGCCCATCTCTTCCCCAGAATTGGGGCACCACCCCTTTTGTTCCCTTATATGGTCAGAATCGGACCTGTCATGGAACCAGTGGGTGTGTCAGCATGCCAATGTATTATAATCAGGGTATAATGAGGTTCAGGGTCTCATGGAGGTAAAATTCAGCCCCATCTTGGTTCAGACCAACTCTGGTAGGTTTTCAACTGTTCTAGTTTTCTTCCCTCTTTTCCCCCCCTGTACCTGAAATGGAAAGATAAGTATACAAGGTTTCAACAGCCAGGGGCCTGCAGCCATGGTGGCACTAGGGTGATCAGGGATGATATCTAAGGATAAGAACCTTCAGCCAACATCTGAATGTTATAATGAAGCAAAGATCTGAAGAAAGGATCTCCTAGGTGGAGGGAAAAGCAGGCACAGGGCCTGAGTTCGGACCAGTTTATCAGTAAGAAGGTCAATGTGATGAAAGCATAGTGAGTTCGTGCAAGATAGAGTCAGAAAGGTTGGTCATTGTAACCAGCCTCCAAGATAGTGCCCATGAACTTTGAAGACTAAATCACACTCCCCAGCCCTTGAGGGTGCTAAGAATTTGAGCCTTGATACCATGAAGTGACTAAATTGCTCAAACTTAAAAGCAAACAGACTTTCCATACCACCACACTATTCCAGAATCTTGAGTCTGGAAAAGATAGTCTGTGTGTCTTAATTAGTGTTAATGCAACATGCTGATTTCCTCCAGGGGTATATTTCTGGCTATTCAACCACATATTTTAATCAATGTGCCCCCCCCAACCAATTTATTTGATAATGAAAACTCTCTTCAAATCAGTTATACTTGAATCAGGTCTTGCCTTCTCTGCTCTTGACAGCAAACTTCAAGGAGGCTTGTGGAGATGTTTTTTCTGGGGGTGTTCAGTTTGGGGGTGAAGGTAGGAGCAGTTTCTTGTATTCCCTAAAGAATGTTCCCAAAAAAGGTTTGCAGTCTCTGAATCAGTGGCTGGCAGCACTATGACAGGCAGGAACAGGGAACATGATATAATAGCTCCAAGATGCCACCGCAGAGGAACACAGGCCAGGATCTAAATCCTGCTAAGCCTTTATGAGCTGTGTGATTTGAGAAAAATGCATCAGAGACTCTGAGACTCTGATTCTCCAGCTGTAAAATTTGCTTAATAAATTTCACTTTCAAAGTAACATGGAAGGAATGAAATGATGCACTAAATTAATTCATGTGTCTCAGAATACCAATGATAGTGCACAGTGGTTACAAATGAGAGCTCTGGAGCCTGACCACTAGGTATCCATCCTGGGTCTTCTCTTTGCTACCATTATGACCTTCCACCAAGGACCTAACTTCTCTATACTTCAGTTTCTTCATCTATGTTATGGCATTAATGACACCACCTAACTCATTAGATTGTTCTCAAAATCAAATGAGATGGTAGAATAAAGCACTTAGAACAGTTTGGAACACATTAAACATGCAATAAATACTAGCTATTACTATTTTAATGTATTGAGCACCTGGGACAGACAGTAAGCACTAGATAAATAGTAGTTGTCATTAGGAAATAACCAACCCACACAGAAAAATTCAATCTTAGCAGTTCTGGGAGAGACACTGTCTCTTGAGTTCCCCAAAACTTGAGAGTGCATCCCATCACCTAGAGGCTGTTAAAACACAGATTGCTGAGTTTCACCCCCAGGATTTCTGGTTCAATAAGTCTAGGGTAGAGGCCTGACAACTCAAATTCGTAATGAGTTTTTGGTGAGATGCCAGTGCTGCTGGTCTGGGAACATTTTTTTTTTTTTAATTTCTAGATACATTTTATTTAGCTTATGCTTGAGCACAAGGGAGACAACACAGAGGAAGAAAAGGTCTTCTGAACTGGCCCCAGGGAAGACACTTTGAACTATTGACTTAATAGTCGAACTCTCAGGGAACTATCTCATTTCCAAGGCCAGGCCCCATTAGCCACCCATTAACTATGGTCCCATCTCACTGCCCTACACAGCCCACCTGAAAAGAGGCCACCAGAACTCCTTCTCACATCCTCTTCTTTGATGCTAAACACTACCCTTTCAACTTTGATCAGGAGACAGCCAGGGAATTGATCTAAAAAGGCAAAGCACTTCCCTGAATCTCTGAGCTGAGAAATGGAGTTTTCCAAAGATACTTTTGCAGCTGTTCAGCCTCTGTCCAGTTCTGGTTAAGATATGTTTTTGTTTTGCTGGACCCTAAATATAAAGGGGTAGCAGGGTTATGATGGTTAATTTTATGTGTCCACTTGACTGGGACATGGGGTGCCCAGATACCTGGTTAAATGTTATTTCTGGGTATGCCTGTGAGGTATTTCTAGAGGTTAGCAATTGAACTGTTGGACTGAGTAAAGTGGACCCCCCTCCCCAGTGTGGGTGGGCAGCATCCAATCCATTGAGAGCATGAATAGAATGACAAGGCAGAAAAAGAGGATATTTACTCTCTGTCTGCCTGTTTAAACTGGGTCATCAATCATCTCCCACCCTTGGGACTCCTAATTGAAATCTACATCACCAACTGACCAGTTCTCAGGCCTTCAAACTATACCACTGGCTTTCCTGAGTCTCTAGCAGGTCATGGAAATTCTCAGCCTCCATAATCACATGAGCCAGTTTTTTTTAGTAATTATTATTCTAGATGTAGATATATATATATATGATGTGGATGGAGATATAGATAAAATATAGATTTATATATCTATATGTAGAGAGATGTCTATATCTATCTATCTCCTACTGGTTCTGTTTTTATCCAGAACCCTAATACCTTTTTATAATAAAAATTAATTTTTCAAAATGTCCTCTTCACAATAGGGATAGATTCAGGAAAGGGCTAACTCAGAGTCTGCACTTGTTCAAATTTTTTTGTTGAAATAAAGAATAAAAGAATCTAAGTATTTATTTTCTTTAATTTTTCATCCAATCAATGTTTATTATACAGTTGTATAATAGTGTTCATGGGATTATTCTTAAAATGTATTTACTCTTTCAGTCTAAATTTACTATACAAACACTCTGTGTAAAGCATTGGATCCTAATTTAATGAAATTTATATGACTTTGAATAAATTTTTAAAAGAGTTGTTTCCAAGGATGTTTGAATGTGTTAGAAGTTACAGTATAAAGTGTGCATGCATATCAGGATCCAGAGATTTATTACTTTATAGATGAACTTCATGGAAGTTAAAAAGGCAGGCAGTAATGACCATAATAGCTAGGAGGTATCATCCCTCTTTTAAGTTTTAAAATGGAGGCCTGTTTGTATCACGTTTAAAAGGGAACTTTCACAAGGTTAAGTGCTTAACTTGAATCTAGATGTGCCTAATTTCAAAGACCATGCTCTTTTTGTTTGTTTGTTTGTATGAGTGCATCAGAATATTTTTATTTTTTTGAATAATTTTCTAGACTACTACAGGCCAATATTGCTGATGAATACAGATGCTGAAGTCCTCAACAAAATATTGGCAAACCACACCCAGCAATACATTAAAAAGATCATACACCATGAACAAGCAGGATTCATCCCAGGGATGCAAAGATGGTACAATATTCACAAATCAATAAATGTAATACATCGCATGAACAAAAGGAAAGACACCAATCACATGATCATATCAATAGATGCAGGAAAAACATTTAATAAGGTACAGCACCCATTTGTGATAAAAACACTCAGCACAGTAGGAATAGAGGGAGAATACCTCAACATAATAAAGGCCATATATGAGAGACCTACAGCCAACATCATACTCAATGGGCAAAAACTAAAAGCTTTCCCACTAAGATCAGGAACAAGACAAGGGTGTCTACTTTCACTACTTCTATTCAACATAGTATTGGAAGTTCTAGCCACAGCAATCAGACAAGAAAAAGAAATAAAAGGCATTCGAATTGGAAAGGAGGAAGTAAAACTGTCATTGTTTGTAGATGACATGATAGTGTACATGGAAAACCCTATGAGCTCCACCAAAAAACTACTCAACCTAATAAATGAGTTTGGGGAAACAGCAGGATACAAAGTCAATATTCAGAAACTGAAAGCATTTTTGTATACCAACAATGAAATATCAGAAACAGAAATCAGGAAAAAAATCCCATTTGCTATAGCAGAAAGAAAAATAAAATACCTAGGAATGAGTCTAACCAAGGAGGTAAAAGATCTGTACTCAGAAACCTACACAATATTGAAGAAAGAAATTTAAAAAGACACAAATAAGCAGAAGCACACACCATGTTCATGAATTGGAAGAATTAACATCATCAAAATGTCCATACTACCCAAAGCAATTTACAGATTCAACGCAATCCTTCTTAAAATACCAATGACAGCCATGGCTAGTGTGGCTCAGTGAATTGAGTGCTGGCCTGCAAACCAAAGAGTCACAAGTTTGATTCCCACTTAGGGCACATGCCTGTGTAGTGGGTCAGGTCCCTAGTAGGGGGTGCTTGACAGGCAACCACACACTGATGTTTCTCTACCTCTCTATCTCCATCGATTCCCTTCTCCGAAGATAAATAAAATCTTTTAAAAATACTAATGACAGACAGTGTCACTTCCAGCCAAGATGAAAGCATAGGTAGATACACTTTGCCTCCTCCCACAACCAAATAAAGGACAACAAAAATTTTTAAATATTTTTTAAATTTTTAATTTTATTTTTAGACAGAGGGGAGAGAAACATCAATGTGTGGTTCCCTCTCATGTGCCCCCTACTGGGGACCTCGCCCACAACCCAGGCATGTGTCCTGACTAGGAATCAATCAGCAACACTTTGGTTTGCAGGCCAGCACTCACTCTACTGAGCCACACCAGCCGGGGAAAGAAGGACAACAAATTTAAAAACAAAAAATTATCAGAACTTCCAGAAAATCAAACTGTATGGAAGTCTGACAACCAAGGAGTTAAAGAAATAGCATTCATTAACTCCTGGTAGAGGGGCAGAGATGGGCAGCTGGGGCAGAGAGAACTCGTGGCAAGGTGGAAGCTAGAGGACCAGGCTGTTCCACATTAGGGTGCAGATAAACTGGGAGGAACAACTGAGGAGCAAGACAGACAGCGCAACCCAGGGTTCCAGCAGAAGGGAAATAAAGCCGCAAAACCTCTGACTGTAAAAACCTATGGGGGTTGAGGGAGCAGGAGAAACTCCCAGCCTCACAGGAGAATTTGTTGGAGAGACTCACAGGGTCCTGGAACATATACAAACCCAACCATCAGGAAATCAGCACCAGAAGGTCCCAATTTGCTTATGGGAAGTGACTGAAAGCCAGTTGAGAGCTGAGCAAGCATTGTTCCCTCTTGGACACCATTAGCTGGATCTGCAGTTCCTCGAGTGGAGTCTTGTGGATACAGATGATCCCTTGCCGGGAAGCACAGTTCTCTGAAGGCAAGAAGGTTGCTGTTTACCCTGTTACTCTAGCACAGTGGTTCTGGAATGTGTCCCCTGGACCAGCAGCACCTGGAAACTGGTTGGAAATGCAATTTCTCCAACCCTACCCCAGATCTACTGACTCGGAGACTCTGAGTGCATACAGCGTTGTATGCTGTATGCATACAGCACCACAGTGCAACAATCTGGGTTACCCTGCCCTGGCAAATAACTAAGGCTCCACCCCTTACTATGTAACAGGCAGGCAGAGAGAAAAAAAATATGGCTCAAATAAAAGAACAGATCAAAGCTCCAAAAATAGAACTAAGTGATGAAGAGATAGCCAACCTATCAGACGCAGAGCTCAAAACACTGGTAATCAGGATGCTTACAGAAATACTTGAGTATGGTTGCAAAATAGAGGAAGAAATGAAGGCTACTTCCTCTTCTTGAAATAAAGTCAAATATACAGGGAACCAATAGTGATGGGAGGAAAATCAGGACTTGAGTCAAGGGTTTGGAGCAGAAGGAAGAAATAAACATTTAACCAGAACAGAATGAAGAAACAAGAATTTTTAAAAAAGAAGCAAGGTTTAGGAACCTCCAGACAAGTTTTAATAATCAAACATTTGAATCATGGAGGTGCCAGAAGAAGAAGATGAAGGGCAAGAAGTGGAAAACTTATTTGAAAAATAATGAAGGAGAAATTCCCTAATCTGGCAAAGGAAATAGACTTCCAGGTAGTCCAGGAAGCTCATAGAGTCCAAGAAAAGTTGGACCCAAGAAGAATACACCAACGCGTATCATAATTACATTACCCAAGATGAAAGATAAGGAGAGAAAAAGCAGCAAAGAAAGAAAAAGGAGAACTTAAAAGCAGCAAGAGAAAAGGAGACAGTTACCTACAAAGGAGTTCCCATTAGGCTATCAGCTGATTTCTTAAAAGAAACCTTGCAGGTAAGAAGGAGCTAGAAAGAAGTATTCCAAGTTATGAAAAGCAAGGACCTACATCCAAGATTACTCTATCCAGCAAAGCTTTCATTTAGAATGAGAGGGTAGATAAAGTACTTCCCAGATAAGGTCAAGTTAAAGGAGTACACCGTTACCAAGCCCTTTTTATATAAAATGTTAAAGGGACTTATCTAAGAAAAAAAAGATGATCAAAAATATGAATAGTAAAATGACAACAAACTCACAACTATCAGCAACTGAGCCTAAAACAAAAACAAAAACAAGAGGGAACTAAGCAAACAACTAGAACAGAAACGGAATCACAAAAATAGAGATCACATGGAGGGTTATCAGTGGGAAGGTGGAGGGGGGAGAATGGGGGAAAAGGTACAGGAAATAAGAAGCATAATTGGTAGGTACAAAATAGACAGGGGGTGGTTAAGAATAGTATGGGAAATGGACAAACCAAAGAACTTATATGTATGACCCATGGACATGAACTAAGACGGGGGAATGCTGGTAGGAGAGGGAGTGCAGGGAAGAGGGGAATAAAGGGCAGTAAAAAAATGGGACAACTGTAATAACATAATCAATAAAATATATATTAAAAATACCAATGACATATTTCACAAATATAGAACATTTTAAAAATTTATATGGAACCATAAATGACCTGAAATACCCTCAGCAATTTTGAGAAAGAAGAACAAAGTAGGAGGGATCACAATACCTGATATCAAACTATATCGCAAAGCCACTATAATCAAAACAGTCTGGTACTGGCATAAGAACAGATACATAAATCAATGGAAAAGAATAGTGAGCTCAGAAATAAACCCATGTCTCTATGGTCAATTAATATTCAACAAAGGTGGAAGAACCATAACATGGAGTAAAAATAGCTTCTTCAACAAATGGTTTTGGGAGATCTGGACAGCTACATGCAAAAAAATGAAACTCGATCACCAACTTACACCATACACAAAAATAAATTCAAGATGGATAAAAGACTTAAATATAAGTCATGATACCATAAAAGTCCTAGAGGGGAACACAGGCAAGAAAATTTCAGATATTCCTCACAGCAATATTTTCATCAATATGTCCCCTAGAGCAAAAGACATAAAGGAAAGAATAAAGAAATGGTACTTCATCAAAATAAAAAGCTTCTGCATGGCTAAAGAAAACATCAGCAAAATGAAAAGAGAACCGAATGTATGGGAAAATATATTTGCCAATGATACCTCAGACAACAGTTTGATCTCCAAATTACGTGAAGAACTCACACAACTCCATACCAGAAAGAAAAGCAATTCAATTTAAAATTGGGCAAAAGACCTGAACAGACACTTCTCCAAGGAGGACATTCGGAGGGCCCAGAGACATTGAAAGGATGTTCAGCGTCACTAGCCATCAGAAAGATGCAAATTAAAACCACAATAAGATACTACTTCATACTAGTCAGAATGGCCATCACTAACAAATCAACAAACAAGTGCTGGCAAGGTTGTGGAGAAAAGGGAACCCTAGTACACTGTTGGTGGGAATGCAGACTGGTGCAGCCACTGTGGAAAACTGTACAGAATTTCCTCAGAAAACTAAACATGAATCTGCCTTTTGACCTGGCAGTTCCACTGCTGGGATTATACCCTAAGAATGCTGAAATAACAATTCAAAAGATCCTATGCACCCTAATGTTCATAGCAGCACAATTTACAATAGCCAAGTGCTGGAAACAGTCTAAGTGCCCATCAGTAAATGAGTGGATCAAAAAACTATTGTACATTTACACAATGGAATTCTATGCAACAGAAAGAAAGAAAGAGCTCCTACTCTTTGCAACAGCATTGACAGAACTGGTGAACATTATGCTAAGTGAAGTAAGTCAAGCAGTGAAAGATAAATACCATATGATCTTACCTGTAAGAGTAAGCTAATCGACAAAACACAGAAGCAGGCAAAATAGAACCAGACACACGGAAATAAAGAACAAACTGACAGTAATCAGAGGGGCGGTGGCAGGGGGATAACAGGGGAAAGAATGGGAAAGGGCTGCCAAGGAACAAGTATAAAGGACCCATGGACAAAGACAATAGGGTAGGGGGAAGGATTGAATGTAGGAGGTGGGGGTGGGTACGGTGGAGGAAAGTATGGGAGGAAAATGGGGACAACTGTAATTGAACAGCTATAAAAAAAAAGGAAAAAAATAAAAATAAAAAGACATCATACTATGTATACTGCAAAATTATAATAGCATTCACCATCTAAAGTTAAGCTTTCCCGAAAACTGTTACAGCCAGTAAGCTATCATTTTATGTAAATTTGACCTGAACAGTGTTGTAAGTTTAAATGCAACAAAAATAATGCCAGTGACCAAACTGTTACAATTTTGATCAAAATATGTTGTTAACACGGAAAAACATGTTGCTCAATGAATGGAATATTTAACAATTTGCAAAAATACAATAATTTTCTTATTTTTCTGTTACACTTGGCATACAGTATTATATTATCTCATGCATATAATATATTGATTAGACATTTGTATAATTTACAGTGATTACACTGATAAATCTTGTACCCATCTGACACCATACATACTTATTACAATATTCTTGCCTATACCCCTGTACTATACTTCACATCCCCATGTGATATAAAATAGTTATACATCCCCATAACTATTTTGTAACTTTCAATTTGTGCTTAATCCCTTCCCCTTTTTTACCCATCCCTGAACCCCCCTCCCATTTGGCAACCGTCAAAATGTTCTTTTTATCGATGAGTTTGTTTTTGTTATGTTTGTTTATTTATTTTGTTTTTTTAGATTTCACATATAAGTGAAATTATGGTATTTTTCTTTCTCTGTCTGAATTATCTCACTCAGCACAATACCCTCTAGGTCCTTCCATGTTGTTGCACAGGGAAAGATTTCAATATTTTTATGGCTGAGTCATATTCCATTGTATATGCACCACTTCTTCTTTATCCATTCATTGATTGATGGGTCACTTAGGTTGCTTTCATATCTTGGCTATTGTAAATAATGCCGCAATGGACATATGGATGCTTAGTATTTTCAATTTAGTGTTTGCGGTTTCTTCAGATAAATATCCAGAAGTAAAAATCTGTGTGTCCTTCTTTGTCTTTTGTTATAGCCTTTATTTTAAAGTCTTTTTTGTTTGGTATGCCTATTGCTACCCCAGCTTTTTTTTTTTTTCATTTTCATTTTCATGAAATAATTTTTTTCCATCTCTTTACTTTCAGTCTCTGTTTCTCTGGATCTGAAGTGAGTCTCTTGTAGATAGCATATATAAGGCCTTGTTTTCTTACTCATTCAACCACTGTAGGTCTTTTGATTGGAACATTTAATGTATTTACATTTAAAATAATTGATATATATGTAGTTATTGCCATTTTATTATTCATATTTTTTACTTATTTTCTTTTTAAAGAAATCCCTTTAGCATTTCTTGTAATACTGGTTTGGTGATGATGAACGCCTTTAGCTTTTTCCTCTCTGGGAGACCATGCTTTCTCCTTTTCCCCCTTTTGTCATGGTAATAAAATCTCAAATTTTTGCCTAGGCAATTAGCCACCCAGAATAAAGGTTACACGTCCCGGCCTCACCTGTAGTTAGCTCTGGCCATGTAACTAACTTCCAGGAAGTAATCTTTAATAGCTTCTAGAAAACCTTCCTAAGAGACATCTGCCATGTAGCTTTTGCCTATTCTCCCTCACTTTCTTCTTCCTGTTGGCTAGAGCACCAGCAGCCGTATTGCACAATGAAGTAACAGTCATGTGCTGAATACAGAAAGAGCGTGAGTCCCTGAGAACTAAGAAGCTGTATATCAGCCTCAGACTACCAGTCTCTAGTCTTTTATATACCTGTATCATAAAAACTGGAGTTATATGAAAAAAAAACATTTCTATTGTTTAAGTTAACATCTTTAGGGTCTCATTGTAGTATAACTTAGTCCTACTATACTATTATAACACATTGCCTTTCAATCTGTCATCACTTTTGGGGAAGAAGTCCTAAACTATGATTAAGAACATTTTCACCTCAAAAAATTCAGGGGAAATCTGGCTGCATAAGGCAATACCCATAAATATAGCTTATTCAAAGGGAATGAGTAATGGAATTCTTCCTGAAACAATTGGTGTTGATCTGTTTGTGGTAAACATTGAGATTCAATGCTTGCTAAAATCAAATATTGACTTCCCCTTTACTTTGCTTACCATTCATGCTCAAAGCAATAAACTAAATGGAATGTGGGAAAGAGAGGTCAAGAGAAAGTGCTCTATCCACTTCTCCATAAGTACAGTGTGTGGGCTAGTTCTTAATAAGCCTATTATGAAATATCAAAATTGAAGCAAAGTAAATAGTTTTGGATTACAAATGTATTGAAGACAAACACTTGAATCTTTCATAAACACTACTTTAAATGTAGTATATTCTGTATAGTATTTACTTAAAACTTTATCTTCTCCTTTTGAACCACCAAGGGACTTTACTAAAAATATTCTTTCGTTAATTTTTAGGTAAAGATAAACCTATGCCCAGGAATCTTAAAAACAAGGTTAACTTGAAAAAAAGCAACAAGAGAAAATCGAAGGCTTTCAGCTGTTCTACCTCATTCAAAACCCTAAAAACAGTGCCCTACATGGCATGTGGAAAACAGAGACATAAAACTATATCATAAATGGACAATTTGTACTCAAATGTTTTACAGGAAGTTACAGAATTTTGTTATTATTGCTTTTGTGCTGATTTTTAAACTATTTTCATGATCATGTTTTATGTTATAGAAAATAGCACTCTGAAACATGAAATTAACATTTAAATTTGAAGTTTCCTTCTTAAAAATTATATTAAAAGATTTATAAAAGCCAATAACTAAGTTTTACATTAATTTCTTAAACATGGTTCTTCTAGCAATTCCTAACTAGTAATAACCTCCAAATGGGTCATTTTGACTTAATATAATCTCATTTTCTTTCCTTTATGATACTTGATGTTTTGTTCATTTTCAATGTAACTGTGGAAAAGAAGAGTAATTTTCAACAACAGCTAAGAAATGGAAACCAACTATGGGTGTGTGTATTTTAGAAGGTCCATAAACCATGTACCTTAGGTCTAGATCTAAACATTTACTCATATTATAGCTGTTCAGTCAATTTTGTCATAATGGCTTTTGCACAATTATGCAACCCTTTGGACAACCACTCTTTTTTTTTGAATACCAATGTTTTTGCCCATTAAATAAATATACTGTAAGAAGTGATAGTTTGACATTATATTTTCAGGCAAAGACACTCTGCAATTTACCCAACCAATAGTCCTACGTCAGAAAATATCAAGTGGAAAAATTTGAAGGGCAAGCCATGTTTGGAGGAACCCCCCAAGTTCTCTCCGCGTCTATACACCAAGAGAAGGCACGGAGAGGCAGCATCTTCTCCAGCACTTCAGGCATTTTGCACATGTATTATTTCCATGAGCACTCTCATGTTTAGGCTTATTTTGTCCTAAAGGTGTTTATCTGAGCTCTTCTGTTATTTGTATGTGTGTGTGTGCAGTTTGAATGCAAGATAATCAACTCACCAGCCCCCAAATTGTTCAGAAATTACTGAAGAAAAAGATGTAGAAGGAAAAATGCACCATTCAAAGAATGATCAACTTGCACACCTCCTCTGCACTTAAGTATTACTTTCCTCCTTTGGCAAGAACAATAAATCGTTGCATTATATCTTATGTATAAACTATTTACATTTTAAATTTATTACTCATATAAATGTGTTTTCATTGTACAATTGATATATTTTCTATCTTTGAAAATTGTGAGGATATTATGGATTGAGATGAAATGTATCATAATTTTCCCATTAAAAGTAATGGATAATGAAAAAACAATAAAAAATGGATGTAAAAAAGTAATGGAAAAATTTTCCCCCACTTAATGGCTTTTTACTTAGCAACAGAGTTTTCAGGAATGAACTAAATTCATTAAACAAGAGTCAGGTGTATAGATTCTGGCAAAAATAGGCCAACGAATAACGAGCACTTGCTCTATGTTAATTTCTCCCCATGTGTTCAACAGAATCTTATAATATGGACTCCAAGATTTTCTGCCCCTCTGGTGTAAATTGCCCTGCATAATCCCCAGGACTAAAAAGATGATGGATTTTATTTCCATGACTAGATTGTTACCTGACAAAGTTGACCTTAAGGTAAGGAGTTCATCCTCACAGGACTGATCAAATGACATTAGCCTTTAACGAGCAGAAAGTTTTCCCTGAGTGGTTGGACAAAGGAAAGTCTTAGAAAATCAAAGCATGGGAGGAATTAGATCTGAGGAATATTCTTGGCTGCTGAGATGAGGGGAACCACATGACAAGAACCTGAGATCAGCCTTGAGAATTATCCCAGCCCAACTAGCAGGACAATGGGAACCTCAGCGCTACAACCACAAGGACATGAATTTTGCCAATGACCCAAGGGAGCTTGGAAGCAGAACTTTCCCTAGTAAAACCTCCCAGTTAGAACATAGCCCAATGAACGCCTTGATTTCTGCTGTGTGGCATTTTTAGCAGAGAATCTACTCATACCATGATTCTGACCTACAGAACAGTGATCAAACAAAAGAGGGTTGTTTTAAGCTGCTAGGTTTATGGTCATTTGTTACACAACAATAGAAAACAAATCTAACCCATATTGGTCAGGATAAACCAATGCATACCACAGTTAAAAATATTTTAAGAACAACAGAGTCTCAGAATCATGAATCAACCGAGGTTTATTTCTTACACAAGTATCTGTTGGAGATCATTAGAAATTCTCCCCTTAAAATAGTCACACAAAGACCCAGCATACCGGAGTCTCCTTTTTAGAATGTTCTTCCATGATTGCAAGGGGAAGAGCAGAGTGAGAGGGTTTCGCAGCTGCCTGGCAGTGACGCACATTGTGAACACACATGTTCCACAACACATTTACCAGAATTGGTCATAGAGCCTTGCTCAACATCAAGGAAACTAAGAAGCATGATTCTCTGATACCAGCAAACAAGAATTATCTCAGCCTCAACTGCCTGAGTCCGCTGCTGCTCTGTATCCCTTTACTGCCAGGCCTTGGCAGATTCTACCAAAACCATGTGTGTGTGGGAGGGGGGTGCTGCAGTGAAGCGCACCTCCATTCAGAGGTCTCAGACTAGCCATTCGCAGGATGAGTCAAGCCCACAGGCATGCTCGGTTAAGCCTTCACACTGTTTTTCATGTTTTAAAACTAGTTGCCAACTTTTAAAATATTGAATTGTTCACCTATGAATATCTATGGCTTCTCTCAAAACATTCATAAGAGCTTACAGTGATCTATTTTGAAGAACAAGTTGGTGCTATATGGCCTGACCTACCATGTTTTCTAAAAAGCACTGTGACATAAGAAAAAAAAAATCAAGTGAAAATTGTATTAGTATGTTTCTTCATACAAGTGCATTACAAAAGATCTATGGAGTGCATCATAATTTTCCCATTAAAAAGTAATGGAAATATTTTTTCCACTTAATGGCTTTTTACTTAACAGCTGAGATTTCAGGGGTGAATTAAAATCATTATACAAAAAATAAGTGTATAGATTCTTCCCCAGGAATAAATAGGTCAATAATGCACACACTAAACTAAACTGTAGTTACCTATTAAGAGTGGAATGAGATAGGGGGATTCCACAGCAGCCCAGAATTTAAGCAAAGGTTTTTGGTGGCCATAAATATTCCCCAAGTTTGGGTTCTATCTTAATAGATACGAGAACAAGTTTAATGCCTTAAAGTAAAAAAAAAAAAAAAGTCTTATTACCTATTATTTCTAAGATATCTTATTTTCTTCAACACAGAATAAAATTTCAATGCATTAGTGTCCTCACATAATCATTTTATATTATTCCACATTCCACTTTTATAAGAAAAGGATAAGCAACAAGAGAACAACTTAGGCGGACATTTTTAAAAAAAAACTTCAGAGCATTTTACAAGCTCATTTTGACTTGTATTTTTTGCTAGTATATGTCCAGGTGGTGGTAGTCGTAAGACTGATCTTGAGACATTGAAAAAGCATAAATCATCAAAGAAACATTTTACTGTGATTTTGCTCTGTAGTAGAGAACTAGGGTGGTGTCCACTCAGCAGCCCTCCCTTCTTCTGAAATGACTGATCTCCTCACCATTTGAGGATGTTTGTCACTTTGGGCCACTTATAAATCATTCCTCCCTTCCCTAAACTCCAATTCCCTTTTGGAAATTTACCCTTACTCACTGTGTTCAGAATTGCTGGTTGGCAATCCAGGTGTATCCCTTCTTATGTTAAGCAGAATATTAATTGCCCCCCAAAGATGTCTGTTGCCTGATCCTCAGAACCCATGAATATATTATGGTATATGGCAAAGGGGCATTAAGGTTTCAGATGGAATTACAGTTGCTAGTCAGCTGACCTTAAAATATGAAGATTATCATATATTATGAGGAGTGGGGGTAGTGTAATCATGAGAGGGCTTAAGAATGGAAGAGGGGTCAGAAGAGGGGAGTCAGAGGAAGATGTGAGAAACAGAAGAACATTCAGGGAGAGATGTAGCACTGCTGGCTTTGATGGAGGAAGGGATCCATGAGCCAAGGAAAGCAGGTATCTTCTAGAAACTAGGAAAGACAGAAAATGGATTCTCCCCCAGAGCCTCCAGAAAGGAACACAGCTCTGTTAACATCTTGACTTCAGCCCAGAGAAAAACCAATGTCAGACTTTTGATCTCCAGAGCTATAAGATAATAGATTTGTGTAGTTTCTAAGCCACGAAGTTTGTTGCACTTGTTATAGCAGCAATAGAATGCTAATACACTCCCTTGCTACTGGAGAAGCCAGGATAGTCTCTCTGGCAGATCTTGCTTCTTGTTACCTTCAAAAGGAAGCTCAGAAGCATGTCTGCTTTCTCTCCATTTGATTCAACCTTTTTCTTTTTTGTGTGACTCTCAAGTGTCCCTTTAATAAATGTATTCTATTGTTTAAGCTGGTTACAGTTGTGCTCCTGTCAAATGCTGAATCAGACAGAGGACAACTTTTCAATAGATTTCTCATTTCCAAGGATAATAATGACAATAACTGAAGTATTCATTAACTCTTAGTTAACCAGTTAATGGCACTAATTAAAATCTCCTATAGTGACTCCATATTTTAAAAGATTAAATTTGTTTTGATAGGATGTCCTTGTTATCCCATTATTTCTCTGAAAAAGAGAAAGTAAAAGGACAGGACAGTGTGGTAGAAAAGAATCTGGGCTTTGGAGCCACTCAGATCAGCATTCAAATCCTATCTTCTCCATGTATGCACTGTGACCTTGGGCAGGTGAGATGCTAAGAGGAGTCCTTCATCCACCCACATGGTCTCTGGTTTTCCAGGTGGTGCTTTGATCTCCACGTTTCTGACTCCTGTCTCTTATTCCTTAGTTGGTTCCAGGAAACCTTATCTAAGTGTTTATAGTCCTCTAATACTGTAAAAGTTTCCTCATTTTCTAGTCTCAATTTCCTCCTTTGAGAAATATGGATAAAGTTTGCCACATAAATTTTGAAGATCAAAAAAATACATGTAAACGAATTCTACAGATCCTGGAGGATGGTGAATACTCAATAAATGCTAGCTGACAACATAACACTAAGGACAAATAAGCCTCTTTGAGCTTTCGGTTCCTCATTTGCAAAACAGGATTGGTGTTTTTTTCACATGTGCTGACTTTTAGGATTTAAAAAGATGAAGTATTTAAAACAACTGTCTGGCATAAAATTTTTGGTCTCCTTCAACTTTCCTCTTCTCAGAGAGATACACGAAGCAGCACCTATGTGAACTGGGTTCTTTTCTTCCCTTTGGCCCAATAACATTGTTATTACATTTCTGAGATCACGACAAGGGCCAACTCAGGGTTGTACTCATTTCTGAAGCTATTTGCCCAGTACGTGATCAGTTAGTCTTGGTTAACCTTGTCTATGATTGAAGAACCTGAGACAATGAGCACTTTGTGACCTTTCCAGAAACACAGCTCCTCAGAACTGTTCTATTTCTGCAGTCCTCAAAAAGTAGATCACATAAAAAAAGAGAGAGAGTAGATCAGATGTATGTATATCTGAATTAACTCCTCCTCTGAGTTAGGGGAGGAGGTGTTAAAGACCCTGTTTGCCCATCACCTTTTTGGTAAAATTCTATATATGCGTTGACTAGGAAGTTAAGGACAAGATAATTTAAAAGAAAACAAAGATTCCCTATGGAGACATATATTAAAAAAAAAAAACAGTTTTTGTTTTTCACTACCATTTGTGCTGGCACATAAGCTGTGTGGGTGTATAAGATATATATCCCATTTCACGTTACATTTTTGGGGGAAATATAAATATTTTTGATTGTACATGTATTGAAAGTGATTTTACAGTAATTGGAAGTGGAGAAAACACATTACTTTTGGTTGATTTAAGTATATTTTACTATGTATTAAAATCCAACAGGAAACTATTAGCTCTAGTTATGCAATATTTTACTAACAGAAAAAAATATATAAAATCAGCTAAGAGAAATATTTTGGTATCAATGATTAATTTTCCATACATAAAAAAAGAGCAATCATAAACTTAAATCTAATAATTAACCTTACTTTACTTCTGATAAACTTTGTGGCCTGTGACTCGTTGTGAAGGAAATTTAAAAATATGTGTGCTGTGATGGTTGGTATTGCAGAGTTCTGACGCTAGGGGCAGCATCATCTATTATTTTACATTGATTGCTGGGTGATTGGGGTGTACATTTTGTGCATATAGGAAAAATACAGCAGCTTACTTTGTGACTTTGAGAACTCACTTCTCTTTGGGCCTCTGTTTTCTGAAGAAGGATCTGGGCTAGATGAGCTCTTAAGTCCTGACAATTAAAATTCCATGGTTCAATGATTATTATTTTTGTTGTTATTAAGATGGAGTAGTAGAGAGAAGAAATGAGTTATAATTCTAAATATGGTGTTATTTTCACTCTATGGTTTACAGAAAATTAAATAATCTCACTTGTTCTTTATTGGAAATGAGATAAAGTTATTATTTCCCAAATGCTAGTTCTTCTTGCTGCATGCAAATACCAGTTCCTAGTCAAACAAGTTTGAAAACATAAGGCAAAGAAAGCTAAATGGACTTTCTGTAGAATTTCAAGGAGTGCTTTAAGTGATAACATAGTAGACACTGAGATACTAGGAATACAAAAGTGATTAGATAATTATAACAATTGTATTAGTTTCCCAGAGCTGCCATAACAAATTACCACAAACTAGGGGTGGGAGTTGGCCATTGAGGCTCAGTTAGTTGGAGCATCATTCCACAGACCTAAGGTCATGGGTTTAATTTCTGGTCCGTGTGCATCTGAGAAGGCAACTAGTTCGTATTTCTCTTCCACATCGATGTCTCTCCCTCCCTCCCTCCCTCCCTCTCTCTCTCTCTCTCTCCCTCTCTGAAAAAATAGCAATGATGCCCTGACCAGCGTGGCTTAGTTGGTTGGACATCATTCCCCAAAGTGATAGGTCGCTGGTTCGATTCCCTGTCAGGGCACATGCCTGGGTTGCAGGTTCAGTCCCTGGTTGGGGCGTGTGCTAAATTCAACCAATCAATCAATGTTTCTCACATTGATATTTCTCTCCCTTTCTTTCTTCCTCCCTTCCCCTCTCTCTCTAAAAATGAGTAAAGAAAATCTTTTTAAAAAGAGCAATGAGAAAATATCCTTGGGTGTGGATAAAAATTTTAAGAAAACACAAATCTATTATATCGTAGTGCCAGATGCTAGAAGCCTGAAATCAAGGTGTCAGAGGGGCCACACTTTCTCTGCAGGCTCTAGGGAAGCATCCTTCCTTGCCACTTAGTTTCTTAGTGATTATTGGCAATCCCTGATATTCCTTAGCGTGTGGCAACATAATTATAATCACTGTCTCTGACTTCACACGGCCTTTTCCCAGTGTTATTCCTCTGTGTCTGTGTTTCCAAATCTCCCTTTTTTCCTTTAAAGACACTAGTCAAGGGATTAGAGCTCACCTCAATCAAGTATGACCTTATTCAAACTTGATCACATCTAGAAAGACCCTATTTCTGAATGAATTCACATTCAAAGGTACTAGGAGTTAGGACCTGAATCTGCTTTTTTGGTGATTCAATTCAACCCACTACAATGTATCATTGGCCCCTCAAAAATTCACACACCTCCTGTGTGCAAAATATACTCACTCTATTCCAGGGTCAATTGTAAGGTGAAAAAGCTCATACAAATGTCAACTCAAGACCTCCCAAAACTTATCATATAAATCAAGTATAAGTGAGTCTTGGGGTATGATCCATCCTGGGGCAAAAATCCTCTCCATATGTGGACCTGTGAACCTAGAAAACAATTTACTTGCAGCTAACATACAATGGTGGGGCAAACCTGGAATAGATATTCCCATTCTCATTCCCATAGGAAGAAAATAGGGAATAATGGCATCATTTGTCACCAGCAAGTTTGAAACCCAGCTGGGAAAATTCCATTAGGTCTCAAGACCTGAAAATAATCCCCCTACAACCTCAGGGCTGCTTTTGGAATAATAATAATTCTCCTCTCCCTCCCCCTCCTCCTCCTTTCTTTTAAGAATAACACATGTTGGCAGCTGAATGCCTCCATCAGCTTGTGTCATGCCTGTGGAATTTTAGAAGTTTAATAGCTTTTTTATGTGTCTCTGTCCCTTCTAGTCCAGGATGGCAGTGTTGTACTGGTACAACAGTCTCAAAAACCTTGTTGGTCTCCAGTGTGATTCATGGGTTGCACATCATCAGACAAGAAGCTTCTCTATAGAGCTGGGTAACCCCACCTCTATTCCTAGTTTCTGCTGAGAAAACTGATTGTATGCATTAGTTGCACATCCAATCTCTTTACCAAATGGTTTTCCAGCCACACTCTTGACATTCTCTCAAGAGCATATTTTAGCATCTTTTAGATGCTAACCATTGTCGATTGGCTGTGAATTTGCTACATTATCACATTCTTTTTCCCTTTTGCTTGATAGTTTCTTCCTCAACTTATCTCTTTCATCTTGCATTTTACTATAAACAGCAAGGAGAAATCGGGACACACCTGCAGCACATTGTTTGGAAATTTCTTTAGCTAAATTTCAAGTTCATCATTTGTAAGTTCTACTTTTCACCCAACATTAGAACACAATTCAGACAAGTTTTTCTGCCTCTTTATAATGATCACCTTCCTTCCAGTGTCCAATAATTGTATTGGTTTCCTCATATCTTTCTGAGGCCTCAGCAGAGGCACCTTTAACGTGCTGTTCATGACAACATTTGTATTCTCTAAGACAATAGAACCTTTCATTACCATTGTCTTCACTTCCTTCCCAGTGCTCAACAGTATCTTTTTTAGCATCCACATTTCTGTGAAGAGTCTCGTCAAGGCAATCTAGGTCCTTTTATCAAGAACCTCAAATTTCTTCTACCCTCTACCCATTTCCCAATTTCAAAGTCACTACAATGTTGTTATAGCATTACTCCACTTCCCAGTACCAAATTCTTGTGAGTTTCTTAGGTTTATGACACCAAATTACCATCAACTGGATGGCTTAAAACAAAAGAACTGTATTCTTTCACAGTTCTGGAGGCTAGAAGCCTAAAATCAAGGTATTTTCAAGGCCATATTTTCTCTCTGAAGGCTCTAAAGAAGTACTCTTCCTTGCCTCTTGCAGCTTTTAGGAGTTGCTAACAATCCTCGGCTTACCACAGCAGACCTCCATCTTAAGATACCCTCTTCCCTGTGCATTTCCTCTGAGTCTCTGTCTCAAAATATCCCTCTTCTAAAGACACAGATCAATGGATTAGGGCCTACCCCAATCCTCAATGATCTCATCTTAACTCAGTTACATCTGCAAAGACCTCATTTCCAAATAAGGCCACACTTACAGGTACCAGGGGTTAGGACTTGAATATATCATTTTGGAGCATACAATTCAACCCACTTTGATGATGATGATAAAAAGATGATAAAGAATATGAGACAAAGAATTATTGAGCACACCCTGGCTGGTGTAGCTCAGTGGATTGAGTGCGGGCCTGCGAACCGAAGGATCGCGGTTCGATTCCCAGTCAGGGCACATGCCTGGGTTGCCAGGCCAGTTCCCATCAGGGGACATACAAGAGGCAACCGCACATTGATGTTTCTCTCCCTCTCTCCTTCCCTTCCCCTCTAAAGATAAATAAATAAAAATCTAAAAGGGGAAAAAAAATTCTTATAAAAAAAAAAAAAAGAATTATTGAGCACTTAAGTGACATGTGTGGCAGACCCTTCTGCGTGGCATGGGCCCAGCTCCCACTTGGAGATGCACAGGACCCATGCCCACAGATAGGTTCTCTCGTGGGGAATCAGATTTGCAATATACCTAGGCTGCTTTGAGCCTTGCTTTTACTGTAACTTCCTAAAATCCATGCTGAACCTTGCAGGGACCAGTGTAACCGGCTCAACCATTTTTGCCTTTTCATTTGCTAATATCCTTCTTCTGTGATGTGATTAGGGGCATTGGCTCCTTTGCTGTAACTGGTGCATAGTGAGTGAGGGCCATCTTGTAATGTGAGAGAAATAGAATAAAGGCCTGTCATTTTGCTCCCTTGAGAGAAAAGCCACACTGTCGTCCTTTTTCCTCCACCAGAGTCAGTAGTCTGTGTGTATGTTTTATTTCATCCATAATGACGTGGACACTGCTAGTCGGTGACATGTAGTATGCTAAGTGCTTTGCCTGAAGTATTTCATACAATCCCCTTACAAGCTCTGTGACACAAGTATCCTAGTCTCATTACTCTCATTTTTCAACCAAAGAAATGTAGGTTCCAAGAGTTTAAGACTGCTGCCCAATATAGAATAAATTGAAGGTCTACTCACTTCTGATAGGACCCTGAGCCTAAGCTCCTAACCACAACACTACTTGTTTCTTACAATGCTACACACTACCCTAGAGGGTTGCAAAGTCTAATTAATACATCTTGTTAGATTTTCTCTTGGAAAAAGAGCTTCCTGTTCTGTACTCCCTTTCAATTCACTTCATGGTTTCAAAGAGAATGTCTTCATCTGCAGTCAATATTTCTTCAACACCTAAAATTTTCTACTCTCCCTTTTTATCAGAGACATCAAAAATCCAAGCTCAACACAATGAGGAACAAGACAGGATTCTGAAAAAAAAAAAAAAAAATCCAAGCTCAGAGTCCTCAGCGAACAGCAGACCTAATAAATATTGATATTATTTGGTTCCCCCACCCTGATTTTACATGTCTATTTGTGGCAGGAGATACTGGTTTACCAGAATCATGAGGAGCAAGATAATTTTTTCTCTTAAACAAAAGTTTTTAAGCAAAAAATGTGATTACAGTAAAGTGGGAAGAAAATAATAATACAGGTGGTGTGAAGACAGGGCAAAGAAAATGAGAGAAGATTGTATGCAAATACTTCAGGTTTGCAGAGCACTTGGTTAAGAAAGAACTTTGAACCTAACTCAGATTCAAAGGTGTTCTATAAAATCCAACAGGAAGAAAAAGAATGCAGGTGTTGGCCCTGGAAATGCGTAGTATGCTCATTAAAACTGGAAATTAAAGGAGTGTGTTTTATGCTTGCATTTCAAGGCCTTTTTGTTAAAAAGGAGCTTTCAATTTGGCTGGTCACTCACAACAGTGACTCATCCAGCCAGGCTTTGTATTCTCTGTGTTATTAAATATTGCTACCGCAGGGGTGGGTGGCACACCAGGGCTGGGACGAGGCAGCAGCTTTATTTGGAAGATCTGGCAGTCCTCTGACAAAGGCTCCTGATCTGAAAGTAGGTAATGTCACCAAAGGGCAGGTCTGCAGGAAAGACTCATCAAATTGGTCCCCAGAAGAACCAAATGTTCACTGAAACTGGCACTGCAGAGGTGATGCTGAGAGGCAATATATGCAAGGGGTTAATAGAGACGGCTCAGCTAATGTTTAACTCATTATTTCAGCTTTTGTGTCTCATTGTGAGAGTAATTCAAAGAATATATTGTGGTGCTTTCAGATAAATTGTTTAAATCCACTCTAAGTGAGTCAGAAAAATCAATTAATTTGTAAATCTTAGTGCTGAAAATAATGTCAGGTCTGTCTTCTTCCAGGCAGCAGATCTTCTTTCTTTCTTTCTTCCTTTCTTTCTTCCTTTCTTTCTTTCTTTCTTTCTTTCTTTCTTTCTTTCTTTCTTTCTTTCTTTCTTTCCTTCTTTCTTTCTTTCTTTTCCTTCCTTCCTTCCTTCCTTCCTTCCTTCCTTCCTTCCTTCCTTCCTTCCTTCCTTCCTTCCTTCATCTTTCCCTTCTAGTTTGCTGATATTTCAGCAACAATTTTATTTTCTTCTAAACAGTTATAGGTCTGATCCTTGGGAGACTTGAGACTCCCCATAGAGAGAAGCCATCCAGTAGAGATGTCCAGTCATGGTCCAGAGATCATGGCAGGCCTGCTGTTTCTTAGGAAGTGTGGGAAAGGTTGGGCTGAAGGCATGGGAGGATGACCAGGGCCTGGCCAACCTTGAAGTAGCAGGAAGCAGACAGGTGAGTAGTTGCCCCAAATTCTGGCTGTACCACAGTCCCCTGACTTATGCTTGGATCATCCACCCTGTATGATGACAAATAGCAGCAAAGACCCTGATGTCTAGTTTCTGGGGCAGGAAGCCTGTGTAGACCTAATAGCGGCAGTCTGGGAGTCCAGAACAGAGTAGGGTAGGCTGCATTGAGATTTCTTCAGAACCGGAACACCTGTCCCACCAATTATGAACATCTAGCAGAGGTTCAACCTGGGAAACTATATTCTGAGGGATTATGATTATGTGATGATCATGATTTCTCACTTCAAAAACCTCCAATAATATTTTTCTATAAAAATAGAGTAAAACTAAATAATTACTTGACTTCATTATCAAGCCATTCCTCAGGGATAGTAATGGAGTCAGTAACTGCATGCCTCCACTGTGAGAAAAGTTAAGAACTATGCGGTTAAAGTTGGGGTGCCTCCTACTTTTTCTGTCTCCTGCATTCAAGCACTAGAACCTATAAGCGGGCAGGGTGCCGCGGTGCAGGAAATCCAGGTGTGCTTTAGAACAGAGGACTGGCAACTGCAGTGAGGTTAGACTGACTTCTCCCAAAGTCTTGACTTTGGAGCCCTACTGATTTTTTTTTATTATTATTTTAATCTTTACCAGAGGCCCTGGCTGGTGTGGCTCAGTGGATTGAGTGCTGGCCTGTGAACCAAAGGGTCACTGGTTTGATTCCCAGTCAGGGCACATGCCTGGGTTGCAGGCCAGGTCCCCAGTACATGGCGTGGGAGAGGCAACCACACATTGATGTTTCTCTCCCTCTCTTCTCCCTCCCTTCCCCTCTTTCTAAAAATAAATAAATAAATAAAATTTTTAAAAAGTTCTCAAAAAAAAGTCTTCACCAGAGGATATGTTTATTGAATTCAGAGAGCGAGAGAGGGAGGGGGCAGGAGGTTGTGGAGAAATATCGATGTGGAAGAGAAACATTAGTCTTTTGCCTCCCGTACGCACCCTGTCTGGGAATTGTATCCATAACCTTTCGGTGCATGGGATGATGCTCTGACAGAGCCACCCAGCCAAGGCCCTACTGCTTTTTGAAAAAATCATATTTTGGGGATGGAGAGAGACTGTGTTTTGCTATTTACAAAAATAGATCTAGAAATGCTGCCAGAGTTGAATGAATGTTTTACACTATTTAATATATTTAAAATAAACAATTTCATTTTTTCCATGAAAGGATGCTCGTTGTGTAGGGTTAAATCTTGGTTGCAACTCCAAAAGTTTCCTGCCAGGGGAACAATGCTTTCTCTTCATTTTATGGCCTTGTAGCAATTAGGTTAGTTACAAGGCCTCACATTTGGGCTTCAAAGAAGCACAGGAGAACCATTTCCAGGCGTATTTTGGCTTTCATCTGGATACCCAACTTTATAGGCAGTAGGAACCTGCCTTGTTGATTTGATGACTCCTCCCCACTCACCCACTCCCTTCTGTCTTTCACTTCAATGAAAACCTATGGATCCTCAGTGATTTTTATCTTATTCCAACATTTAGGAAAGTAGTTTTCAAGTCTTTGTTACATCCAGGTAGGATTAAGATGAGTTCTCTCTCTACAGACAGGAGAGAACCAATGGTGTATGGAAAGAACCTGAAAATCTTGGTTCGCAGTCTACTGTCAACCCTGGGCTGCTTTGGATGCTGAGAGAATTTTGCCACCCACCCCGCTCTGGCCCGGCCCCAGGCAGCTGCAAATTGTTTGGATCTTCAACACGCTGACGTTACCCGCCTCACAGTGCCTGGAGCACGCAGACAGGAATAGGCAATGGCGCGGTCTCACCAGAAGTAGGAAGGTAATTTAGTTTCTGAAATCCAAGTATAAAATCTTGAAAGCTGACTTTTTTTTAATCTACCTTAGGAAGCAGGAGAGATGGTGTGGAATTCCCAGTGGAACCATCTAAATAAAGAAATGGCTTCTGTCATACATTAATGAACAATTCAAAGCAATGGAAAAATGTACAGAGAGGATTTGTAGAGAGAGTCAGTGCCTAGTCTTTGTTGCCTCCTCCCTCCTCCGTTCTCTGAGCTGTGCTTGGGCAGCAGATTTTCCAAAGTGATCTTTGAAGTTTCTCTTTATATATAAAATAATAGAGTTGGTTTGTTTGCTTACAGCCTTTGTGTATTTCCTAATTCATTCCATAAATATTTATTGAGCTCCTGCAATGTACCACACACAGTCCTAGGCACTAGAGATGTAGTGATTGAATAAATGCCAGTTGTTATCTTCTTGGAGCTTACATCTCATGAGGGAGTCAGACAGTAAACAGAGAAACATATCATGTAATGCCACGTAGTGCTTGCACCATGGAAACAATCAAATATACAGCAGAAGAGTGAGGAGCTAAATGAGTGCCCCTCTGAGGGGAGGGTAGTCTGAGTGATGAAATCGGTAAGCATTTATTGAACACCTACTATGTACTAGGCATTCTGTGACTAGCTGGCAGGGGAAAGAAAGAGGGAATAGAAAGATTTACTGAGCACTCACCTTATGGGCAAAACAATCATTATAAAGACCAGGCATAGCATTTTCCCTGATATCCCTCCAACACAGGAGTTATTCACCTTTTAGAGTGAAGATTTGGGGATTCGGAAAAATTTAATTACCCTTCACAGCAGAAAAGTTCCAGCATGATGAATCTAGCTCAGGTCTGTTTGGCTCTAAAACTGTTTCATTCACGCCACATTCTCTTCTCTGTACTGACAGAACTGGAGAGAGACTGAAGAATTAAATGTTCTTGATGCCACCATGCATGCCATGAAGAGATCATCGACTGTCAAATATGAAGGGAAAAACAAGGTCCTCCTTGATTATGTTATTTCACTGATGAATCAAAGGTGTTTGAGAATCATTATCAGTCTTGTGTTCAGCATTTGGAATATCAATTATTGTTGATGATGGATACGTGGAAGTACTCATAAAGAACCCCCCAAAAAGCCCTAACAAATTTTGACTCACAGAAAAATAGAATAAAAAGGTTGAGCACTTTGTAGATATCAAACCCAGACCTCTCCTGTATTCCATATTCATCTATCCAGCTGCCTATTAACACTTCTACTTGGGTGTCTAGCAGGCATCTCAAACTCAGCATGGCCCAAACTGAATCCTGATCTTTCCCCAGAAAACTTTCTCCCACCATTGTTTCCAAGTCATGTCTTAACAAATGCATCCTTCCAGTAGCTTGGGATAAAATATCAGAAATATTCTTGCCTTCTCTTGGCATCCAAGCGCTCAGAAATCATACTGACTCTATTATGTTCTTTCACATCCTGTTTCAAGACATTATCAATTCAACTGGATTACTGCAGTAACCTCTTAAGAGGACCCACAGCTTCTCTCCTCCCCTCTAGTCAATTCTCAACACAGCAGATTCCTTAAAAATGTAAGTTGCAACATGTCACACCTTTGCGTAAAATCTTGCAGTGGCTCCCCATTTCACTCAAAGTAAAGCCAAAGCGCTTACAATGACATAAAAGGTATGTGATATGCTCCCATCACCTCTCTGACTGCTTCTCCCATTGTTCTCTTGTTCACCTGCTCTGACTCGCTGATGTCCTTGCTGCTCCTTGCTGGTCCAGGAACCCCTTCTACCCCTTTAAAGCCTTTGCCCTAGGACTCAGGGGTGTCCAACCTTTTGGCATCTCTGGGCCACTCTGGAAGAAGAGCTGTCTTGGGTCACAAATTAAATACACAAACACTAACAAAAACTGATTAGCAAACAAAAGGTTTTAAGTAAATTCACAATTTTGTGGTGGGCTGCATTCCTAGCCATCCTGGGCTGTGGGTTGGACACCCCTGCCAGGTCTTCTCTCTGCTGTGACACTTTTCCTACAAGTATCTACTCAGCTAACTCCCTCATATACTTTGGAGTTTTGCTGAAATTTTACCTTTTCAATGAGGGCTACTCTGACCACCCTATTTAATTATGCAAACTGCCTTCTCTTCTGTCCTTGAGTGCTTGGTCCCTCTTGCCCTGTTCTACTTTGTCTTTTTTCCATAGCATAAATATTGCCCCCATCCCTCTATATCATCTATTATATGAATTGTCTGAGTTCCTGTGCCAGAATGTAGCTCCATGAGGACAGATATCTTTGTTTTATTCATGTATATATCCCAAGGCCCTGAAGCAGTGCTTGGCACCCAGTAGACATGCAATAAATATTCGTAGAACAAATGAATATACGTCCCAAATAAGAAACACTCTTCCTGCACATCAGCCTAACTTGGAGTTCTGCATTTGTTTAACTTAGAAAGCCTACAACAGTACTGTATAAAAAGTGGGACAATAGCATTTCAGTTTTTCGGTTAATCTGCTTTGCTGATTATATGCAAGATAGGGATCCTAAATGTCATACCAACAACTCTGGGTCTGGAAATAGAGTAACCATGAGCAGTTAAAAAATTCACAGCTTGTGTGGGGTATTCCGCAGTATGAGCAGCAGCTGGTCTGTCCCACAAGCAAACCCTTCAGGATAAGACAGCTGTACTCCAATCACATCAGAGGAGTCCTGATTTGGTTAGAAAATCTGACAAGATGTTCCCCTTTGCATCTCTGTTTATTCCCATTCCAGAGAGAAACAACAGCCACTCGAGTGGGTAAACTTCTGCTAAAACAAATCTATTCACCATTGCATGCTGGATAGTAGCAAGAGGGAGAACTAATTACCAAGCAGGTGAGAGGGAATGGGATGTAACACACAAGATAACAGGCCTCTTCAGTGGGTATCACAGTCTGTCTCTATCCCTGAAGGGAGGTGATGGGGGGGGGGGGGAAGTGGAGTGGGAAAATGAAGAAAGAAGGTATGAGATGATTTTCTTGGAGAGTAGGAAAGTGAACTCACCAGAGAAGCCCAGTAGGTATGCCCTACTAGACTCAAGGCCCATTCAAAAGTGAGGTTATATATGTAAAGTGGTCATTGTTTCTTTTAAAAGCAAAGAAATACATCAATATCTAGAAAACAAAACTAAAGAAAATAAAGCAAAATGCTAACTGCTAATGCAACGTTAGTCTCTGTGCCAGTATTAACTGAGCTTTTTAATGCCTGGCGGGATTTTTCTTGGTTCCTCAGATGGCCTCGAGGAAGAATAGTTGATGGCAGACAATTCAGATCCCCTTACTCCCTGTGTGTGAAACGACCAGAGGTGCCAGGACAACCCCCGCTGGAGTGGAAAACCTATAAAAGAGAGTCGTGCCAACAGACTTACAAATGCCTGAACCCTTTGACCCAGTAGCAATATTTTGGAGTTGCTATTAGAAAGAAATAATCCCCAACTACTCCAAAAGCTTCAAACAAATAGATGTTAACTATAAACCAGTTCATGGATAATAGAAAAAATTAGAAATGTTTCGTGTGTATAATTATACAAAAATGTTTAAGTAAACTAGGATGTATCCAAAAATGCACCTGTGATACACAGGGCTCCAAATATATCTATGTTGGTATTTTCTGTAACCTTGCATTTCAATAAGAGACAAATTAGGAACAGCCTAAATATATACATGAATAGAAGGGTGGTTAAATAGGTCATGATACATCCACATAATAGGCATCTATAGAACAATAATTAAACATGTATGTGCAAACAAGGAAAAAATCCATGTAAATAAATTCCACTGAAGATAGGTGCTTTTTTGTTTTATTGAAATATTTATTAATACTGTATCAACATCTAGAAGAGTACCAAGATGTAGTAGATGTTCAATAAACAACTTTTGAGTAATAATTATATTTTTTAGCAAAAAAAAGTTACAAAAGAATGTAGACATTACAGTTGATTTGTGTTTGTGTGTCAGCACATGTGTTATATAAGTGTTTATTATATACACACACACACACATATGAATAAATGTCCCAAACACTTATATATAACTTGCATTTGTAATATATATTTATATCTTATCATGATATAAATATCATATATAAGATATATTATATATGTGTTTATATATATGAATGTATGTCTCAAACACTTATATAACTTATATTTGTAATATGTATTTAGATCTTATCAGGATATGAATATCTTATATAGATGATATATTATATATAAGTATTTATATATACACATATGAATATATATTCCAAACACTTACATAACTTATATGTGTAATAAATATTTATATCTTATTATGATATAAATATCTTATATATAAGATATATTATATATGTGTTTATATATATGCCTATGAATATATGTTCCAAACACTTATATATAACTTATATTTGTAATATATATTCATATCTTATCATGATGTAAATATCTTATATATATAAGATATATATTATATATAAGTGTGTGTGTGTGTGTGTGTGTGTGTGTGTACACTCTATTAGATGCTACTCTATTAGTAAGGATAGGATAGGTTACACTGCTAAAATAGACAGCCCATAAATAAAACAGTCTTTTATTTCTCACTTACTCTACTTGTCCATCATGGGTCATCTGGGAACTTGGCTCTGTGTCACCTTCTCTCTGGAACTTGGCTGATGAAGCAGCTACTGACCAGAGTATTGCCAGTTGTCATGGCAGAAGGAATAAAAGCCCCAAAGGGTCTTACGGCAGCAATTAAATGCTCACAACTCTTTGGCCAGAAGTAGCCGTATGGTCTAAACAAAAAAAAAATAAACAAATAAACTTGCTGTCACTTGCAATCATATTATGTGTCTAGAAGATGGAAAACTGGAAATATTTCGCAAACAACACTATTGATTACCACAAAACCACATTGGAAGGTACATGTGGAATTGTTAAAAATAGTTATTTGAGGAGGGCTGAGAGGTTAGTTTTTAATTTTTATTTTGTATATTTCTGTATTTTTGACATTTTGCAACTAATTTACTATGTAATAAAATATTTTTAGAGGTGAGTATAAATTTTAAAAGTATATTTTAATCTAATGAAATATTCTGCAGCCCTAGAAATATTTCAGTATCTTTATAGCATGGAGAAATTTTTATGCTGTGATGTTAAATGGAAAAAGTAAGATAAACTCTTTTGTATAGTATCATTTCAATTGTGTAAAGAAATGCTTAGAGAAAGAACATTAGGAAGAAATATGCCAAAATATTAATATTACTGTATTTGGGTATATTTGGGCAATGAGATTTTACCTGTTTTCTTCTTCTCCTTCTCCTAATATTTTTTAGACTCTGCAAGTTTTCCACAGTGATTAAGTGTTGCATACACACACACACACACATACGTGTGTGTGTGTGTGTGTGTGTATAGGCTTTAAAAGACTGATCTCCAGGGAAAAGATAACCTGATAGGTCCATTTTAATTGTTTTATTTTTATAATTTTTTATTTCAGTTACAGTTGACATACAATTTTATATTAGTTTCAGAAGTACAACCCAGTATAGATGTTATATAACTTACTAAGTGGTCATCTCGATAAGTCTAATACACATCTGACACCATACATACCTATTAGAATATTATTCACTATATTCCCTATGATGTACTTCACATACCCATGACTATTCTGTAACTACCAATTTGTACTTCTTAATCCCTTCACCCTTTTCACCCATCTCCCAACACCCCCTCCCATCAGCAATCATCATAATGTTCTCTGTATCTATGAGTCTGTTTCTGTTCTGCTTGTTCATTTATTTTGTTTTTAGATTCAATCATTGATAGATATGTATTTATTGCCACTTATTATTCATACTTCTGATTATTTCTTCTTCTCCTTCTCCTTCTCCTTCTCCTCCTTCTCTTTCTTCTTATTCTTCAAGAAGATCCTTTAACATTTTATGTAAGACTGGTTTGGTGGTGATAAACTCCTTTAGCTTTTAATTGTCTGGGAAATTCTTTATCTGTCCTTTAATTCTAAATAATACCTTTGCTGGGTAGAGTAATCTTGGTTGTAGGTCCTTGCTTTCCATCACTTTGAATATTTCTTGCCAATCCCTTCTGGTCAGCAGCCTCTGTTGACAAATCACCTGACAGTCTTATGGGAGCTCCTTCATAGGTGACTAACTGCTTTTTTGGTTGCTTTTAAGATTCTCTCTTTGTCTTTAATCTTTGCCATTTTAATTATGATGTGTCTTGGTGTGGGCCTCTTTGAGGTCATCTTGTTTGGAACTCTCTGCTCTTCCTAGACTTGTATGTCTATTTCCATCATGAGGTTAGGGAAGTTTACCATCATTACTTTTTCACATAGGTTTTCAATTCCTTGCTCTCTCTCTTCTCCTTCTGGCACCCTCATGATATGAATGTTGGTACACTTGAAGTTGTCTCAAAGGCTCCTTATACGATCTTCATTTTCTATTTTATTTCATTTATTTTATTTTATTTTACTGTTCTGATTGGGTGTTTTCTGCTTCCTTATCTTCCAAATCTCTGATTTGATTTTTTGCTTTATCTAATCTACTATTGATTTCCTGTAATGTATTCTTCATTTCAGTTAATGTAGTCTTTGTTTCTGACTTTTTTTATGTTTTCTAGTTCCATTAGATTTGGCTGCTGTCTCCAATTATTAGCAAAATGTCCTTATATAAGAGGTATTCTGTAGGTCCAGTAGCACAGCCTCCCTGATAACCCAAGCTGTGCACTCCAGTTGTGCTCAACATGTAGGCTGTGTATACCCTTCTGTTGTAGTAGAGAATTGATTGCTGTTGGCATGCCAATGGGAGGGTTTTACCCCCAAGTCATTAAGCTGCACAGACTTGCTGCAACCACCATGGAGGATTAGCTATGCAGAGGCCCACCCCACAGAGCAGGACTTATTTCAGCAAGGCTCTGGTGCCCACTGAGTCTGCCCTTGAATGTGAAGTAGTTGGGTGGTTCTTTGATGTAGTCTGAAACTGCCCACTGAGTGCACTACCCTTCCAGGAGGTGTAGGCCAATGTCAGCGCTGCCTGTGTTTGGCCTGGGGCCACCTGGCATGAGCTACAGAGTGATTTGCAAATGGCTGCTACTTGTGCCAGGTTTGGCGGTGCCCAGGAGAGACAAAGCTATGAACCAAGGCCAGTTACCGCTAGTGCCAGCTCTGGGGTCGCTTAGCAAAGGGTCCTCGACATGCCAAAGTCAGATGTTGTTTGTTTGAGAGATTTTAGGAAAGTCTGAAGCATGAGCCAAGATAGGCTGTTCATATGGAAAGCCACTGGAGACAGCTTAGGTGAGCCTGAATATTGAATTGCACAGGGTCTCAGGGAATCACCAGAGCAGGGTAAACTTAGCCAGGTGGATGGAGACTCAGATATGGTGCTTGCCTATCAGCTCTGTGGTGAAAGGGCTCAGAATAAGAACAATGGCCTCTAACAACACTTCTGTCTGGCAGAAAGCTGCCCCTCCAGCCCTCACCCTGATGCCACACACTTCAATTCCTCCTTGTATGTCTCTGGTGCCTTTTGAGCTGCTGCCCCAGCACTAGAGCTTAGAGGGAGAGAGTCCAATTAAGTTTGTGCATTGTGCCTTTAAGAGGAACTCCGTGGGACTCCAGAAGCTTTCTGTTTCACTCAACCACAGTCCCCACTAGTTTTTGCACCCAGAAGTTATAGAGATTTCTCTTTCTGGGATCCTGGGCTGGGGAGCCTGGTGTGGGGCTGGGACCCCTCACTCCTCAGGGGGTCCACAGCCAAGACATACCTCCCAATTTTTTATAAAATGTTTTTTAAAGATTTTATTTATTTATTTTTAGAAAGAGGGGAAGGGAGAGAGAAAGAGAGGAAGAGAAACATTGAAGTGTGAGAGATTGCACATTGCACATCAATTGGTTGCCTCTCACACACCCCCTACTGGGGACCTGGCCCACAACCCAGGCATGTGCCCTGACTAAGAACTGAACCAGTGACCTTTTGGTTCACACGCTGGCACTCAATCCACTGAGCCACACCAGCCAGGGCCCTCCCAATTTTTATCTACCACACATGGGTGTGGAGCCAGCTCTTTCCATGTCTCTGCCCCTCCTACCAGTCCCAATGTAGCTTCTTCCTTATATCCTTAGTTATAGGACCTCTGTGCAGCTAGATTTCAGGTGATTTTGAATGATGGTTGGTCTGTAGTTTAGTTGTGATTTTGATGTGGTTGTGGAAGGATTTGTGTACCATATTTATCTAAACTGCCATCATGACTTGAAATTATTCTAACTCTTAAAACACAAGTAGAAAAATATGCCTATAACCATAACTTTTCAGAACAAGAAGGTCAGTAATAAATGGACATTTCCTTTCTCAGGAAACCTTGAATTTTATAAATATCCCTGGAAATAAGGATGAGATGACAGCACAAATAGTTCATCTTTAGAGTTGTTCTTTTAATATAAAACAGGGGGGAAACTAGCTTTTATAAGGCCTACTTTCAATTGCAAATTTAAAGTAAGATTTCTACAGAACTTCAAATAACAAAAAGAAATGAATTTTCCATTTTACCAGAATAGGTTATTGTTTTCAACTGGTCTTGATAAGAACACTCAGAAATAATGTTCATGTCCTACTTTCTCCTATATGTAGTCCTAGCTAAGTTTCACATTATGTTTAATCAGAAG
This sequence comes from Glossophaga mutica, assembly GCA_039655065.1. Lineage (NCBI taxonomy): Eukaryota > Metazoa > Chordata > Mammalia > Chiroptera > Phyllostomidae > Glossophaga > Glossophaga mutica. Next base: position 105,068,741 of record CM077305.1, read on the forward strand.
ATGTTAAATCTGAAAAGGCTCTTAGGAATAACACACAGATTGAAATGGAAGCTCAAAGAGATAGGAACCAATAATAGCTAGCATTTATTGGACACTAGATCTTTTGTGAAGTGCCCATACAATAGGGATTATCAACCTTGAGGCTGTTAAGATTTAAGGCCACAGAATTCTCTGCTGTGGGGGCTATCCTGTGCATTATAAACTGCTTTAGTAACATCCCTACCCTCTACCCACTAAATGCCAGTAGCATCCTCCCTCAGTCATGGCCACTGAAATATCTCCAGACATTACCAAATATCTGTTTGGTGACATTTGAGAACCACTGTCATATAACCTCTAAAAAAATTCCTCATGACAATGAGATATTGTGATGCTCATTTTACAGAAGTGGGAATCTTCCTCCTAAGGCACAGTTAATAAGGGACAGAACCAGCATTCACATCCAGCTCTTTGTAACTCCAAGTGATAACAACGATGACTACCAATGAATAAACATTTATCTATAATGTTGGGCATTCTGCTAAGCACCCTACTTGCATACCATCATAAAATCCCCACATCAATGATAATAAGTGAATGTGCTCATTATTCTTGGTTTCCATAGGAGCAACTGAGGCTTTGCAAGGTTATATATCTTGACCAAGGTCACACAGCTAAAAATATGCAAGCCTGAATTGTAATGAAGCTCTGCTTGACTTCACAGTTACTCTCATCACATTAAGCCTGAGGTTTTATACTTACATCATGCTTGTTGCCAAGGGATGGTGGGAGAGTCGAAAAACATGCTTTGTTCACACATTCAGGGGTGCTACCTGCTGTAATTGAGCTCATTTGTCATTCATTTGTTCATTCATTGCATATGCCCAAACACTGGGGTGGCAGTGTAGCATTGCCTGAAGAGCATGGTTTCAAATCCTGCTCTGCCAATTACTAGCTGTGTTCTTGGGCACATCTCTTAACTTCTCTGAGTCTCAAGCTTCATTTTCCTTGTCTGTGAAATTGGAAAAAGTGACTACTTTTTAGAATTATGAAGAAAGAATGAAATAATGCATAGAAATGTGGAGCATAGTAAGAAATACTCTAAGTGATAGGTAAGATTTATAAATAAATGTTATTACTGTTGTCACTTCACAAGGAAATTGAGCTGGCTAGGTTCTAAATGCACACAGAGTTGAATAATATAAAAACAGCCCAGGAAAAACCATCATGCAAGGGAAATGTGATTAAAATGCCAAAGTAATCTTGGAACAGTCTAATATGATAGCATTTACCTGCTGTTCTGTAAGTTAGCTTCCACATTAGCCCATGTTTGTCATTAAATTTTTTTTAGAAATTGACTTTATGTGGGGAAATGCAATGAGATAGATATCCTTACAACACAATTGTACCCTAAAAAAAACCTAGAATATAACTACAATTTTCTAAATTTCTTACCATTTTGCCTGTTTCTTCTTTGAAGATTTGGGGGCGAAATGAAAACAACTTCTGTTGCTAGGAATATTTCAATAAGTAAAGATATTTCTCTGCCCACAAAGATGCCCCCATGAACCATTCTCCTGTTTTCCCCCAAACCAAATTCCACACAGATGTATGGCTAAGTCTGAAGATGTTTATTGAAGCCAGTTATTACAATTCTGAATTTCGTTACAGATTCAACACCAAATGGGGGAGGTAAAAGGACTGGATGAATAATGTGAATTCTTTCTCCCAGGGAAGTTTTGCTTTATCTGTTTTGGATCTAGTCATCTGCCTAATTTGTATTTATCCTTATGTAAATTGCTCTGATGTTCTAAAAATTATCTTGGAAGGCTTAAGGGTAAGATCAAGGGGTCAGGATTTAGCATTGGAGATTGTGTGGTCATTTAGTCTTATTACTTTCTAAAGTTACCCCTAAATACAATCCATGGAACTAGTTAATTTAACCACCTTACATGGATCTTTCAGCTTCCCACTTGAGATATTAAATTTAAAAAGATAATACATTAAAGAAAATACTGGAATCCATGTTAGAAAAACCAGATTAACCTTTCTGAGAAATAATTAGGTTAATTTGTCTGGGAAGACAGTAGAGCATATTGGTTAACCATGGGGAACCTCGGAGTTTGACAGGACTGATTCGAATCTTAGTTCAGCTGTTTAATTGCTATGGCAGTCAAGTATATAATGTCCTCCAAGGATTCTCACCTCATGGTATTTGTGCCCTTTTGTAACCCTCTCACTTTGAGTGTGGGCTGGCCTAGTACTTGCTTCTAACCAACAAAGTCTTGCAAAAGTGATGGGATGCCAATTCTGTGATGAAAGTATGTGAGAGGTGAGTTCTGACTTGCTAAAAGATTCTATCCCCTTCTGGCATGATGGATAAGCTTCCATGTTGGAGAGGGCATGTGCCAAGGAAGGGAGGGCAGCCTTCAGCCAACAGCCAGCAGGAACTGAGGCCCTCAGAAAAACAACCCTCGAGGAACTAAGTCCTGCCAACAATCGACCACCTAAGTGAGCATGGAAGCTGATTGTTCTCCAGTCAAGTCTTCAGATGAGACCCCAGCCCTGGCTGATGCCTTGATTACAGCCTGTGAGAACCCATGAGCAGAGGACCTAGCTAAGCTCTACTTGAATTCCTGACCCCCAGAAACTGTAAACCACTGAATAATTGTTGTTTTAGGCTGATAAGTATGGGATAATTTGTTAAGCGGCAACAGATAACTAATACAGGGCTATGCCACCTTTGGCAAGCCACTAAACCTCTCTGAGCTCAAGTTCCACATCTACGTAATAGGGATTCTAGTACCTACCTCTCAGGGTGGCTGTGAGAATTCAATAAGCTAAATGCTTACTATTGTAGTTTGCAACTTGTATGTTTACTTTTATTTTATTGATAATATTCTGTATTTACAGTGCACTCCCTCAGAAGTTAATTAATGCAATGTACAGAGGATTAAAATATATAAACCATTATGTTTTAGAAATCACGTTTCAGATAATTATTACAGTTGACATGAAAGAAAGCCCATGCAGGTTTCTGCCTCCTGACTCTTGTGCAGTTAGGGTTGGAGAAGTACGTTGTACATCTTTAAGCTGGAGAAAAGAAGACTCCAAAGGGAGGCAACTGAATAAAAAGTGCCGCAGAAAAGTCTATCAGAAAGAGGAGTGCATATGTACTTGATAAGAATGAACTGGTCTACCCACAGCTTAGCAGTTAGTCTGGCAAGTAGGGGGGCATTGGGGAGTCTTATGCACTGTCGATGGGAATGGGAGCACTCTGAAAAACATCATCAGCATTTACATATGTATACTCTTCAGCCTAATGACCTCATTTCTAGGAACTTATTCTAAGAAATTATCAGAAAAGTACACCAACATATTTACACTATTCATTGCATTATTTCTTATCAAATGTTAGTTTGAACCACATGACTACATGAAATTGCCAATACAGTAGTACCTTGGTACTTGTTAATTCATTCTAATGAGTGTCAAGCAAGTGACAATTGATGAAGCGCTTTCTTTTGTGTGATAGCATGTGACTCTAGCAAGTGCAAAGAGTGGCAAGCAAGTGCCAAGTGATGAAACATTTTTTCTTATCAAAATGCGACAAGTACCAGGTTTGACAAGTTCTGAAGCTGACAAGTACAAGATATATATATCTTCGGTATATATATATATCCGGTTTGATATACATACATACATACATATGTATGCGTGTGTGTATATATATATATGAAATTGGATATATATATCGAACCGTTTACTGTGGTAATGTATGGGGAAGACTGGAATTACAAAAAAACCCACATTATTTTATCTTAACTACTTTCACATTTCATAAAGACCATACTTTTTTTAGGTAATGGGACTTTTATGAAAAATTAAAGAAGTTACTTAAATTTCACACAGGCTACCATTTACATTTCTTATAATACTGGAATACCCAGGTGGCAGATAAAACATGAATAGAATGCCAGTAAATAAGGGTCATAAAAGGAGAAAAATGGAAAGAATTTGATAGATGATATTTCAAAAATATAAGCATTTAAGTGGCAATAATGGAAAAAATGAGAATTTTGTTGGGCTTCCTCATCTTTTTTTGTGTGTTATTTTGAATTATAAAGAAGGAGGCATTATGATTTCAGGTCTTAGGCCTCTAAAACTCTTAAGCTAGCTCTAGCTTCATGGACTTTCTGACGTGGATGTGAACTACCCAGGAAATAGTGTTTACAGTCAGTGGCTCCCTCTATTAAAGCACTAAAGGCCAGAACAGGAAAACACACCTCTTTGTTCTCTTGTGTTTGAATTCCTCTTACACTGTGTGTCAAGAAGTGCAGAGCTACCTGCCATGCTGTTATGTTGTGCTTGTGGCTATTTTGTACTTGTTACTGGAGCCTTGACAACTGGACTGCAGGTTGTCACAGCACAGTGCTGGGCACAGGGGCAGCGTCACTCAAGAACACAGTCTGGGTGACCGACTTGTGGCAAGTTTTACAGATGGTCCCATACAAAGCCTTTTATAAAACAACTGTAAGCATTAGATAATTTTGTTGTCTACTCAACACATGAGAGGGAAGGAATTAAGAGGGTCCTGTAGGACTAGACTCCATGACTTCTTCCTCTCATTCTGAGGCATTTCAGTACAGTAGCACTTCCCTGAAATGAGGTATTGGCTTAGTTTCTTATGCTGCTGTAACAAATTACCAAAACTTAATGGCTTATGACAGTACAAATTTATTATAATTCTGGAGGTCAGTAATCCAAAAAACATTCCCCAGGCTCAAATGAAGGTGCCAGAAGAGCTGTGTTCCTTCTGGAGGCTTTAGGAGAGACTCTGTTTTCTTGCCTTTTATAACTTCTAGAAGTCACCTTATTCCTTGCTTCATGTCTCCTTTCCCTATATTCAAAGCCAGCATCATGGTATCTTCTACGCTCTCTCTGGATCACTGGCCTCTGCTTCTGTTGCCACGTAGCCTCTCTGCTCCCAAGGTCACATCGCCTTCTCTTTCTCCATTGCCATCTTATAAACATCCCCGTGATTACATTGGGCCCACCCAGATCATCTAAGATAATTTCCTCAATTTAAGATCTTTAATTTGTTCACACCTTCCAAGTCTCTTTCACTATGTAAGGTAACACATTCACCCATTCTGGGATTAGAAGATGGACATTTTTGGAGGACCATTATTTAATGTACAACAGGCACACATCATTTTAGGTGATACCTACTCCAACATCCAATTGCATCAAATTACATAGAATGCTATTTCCTGCTCTGTTCCCGTCCATCACACTGATGACATCAAGGGGAAGTCTAGGTTGGTGCTAGTATGCCTTTGGCACCTTTCTAACACTTGCTAATCTTCCTTCTTTACCCAACAGCAGCCCTCAGGTTCAGAGTTTTTAGCAATCAACATATCTACCTGAATTCTAAATGTTTCCCCTGTATTTCTTTTTACAGTTATCTTCTATTACAAGTTGATACGAGTTTTCCATTTTCAGTGATGACTATGAAGTTACTTTTAAATTTAAGATAAATTTAAGATTGACTTTGGGTGGTGGACACACAATGTACAGATCATATATTATAGAAATCTACACTTGAAACCTATATAATCTTATTAACTAATGTCACCCCAATAAATTTAATTTTTAAAAAGGGAAACAAGTAAAGGAGAAATTTAAAAAGTGACTTGATGGACTTCTGGCCAAGATGGAGGCGTAGGTGGACACACTGTGCCTCTTCTCACAACCAAAATTAAGGACAACAAATATTTAGAAACAAGAAAACAACCAGAGCTAATGGAAAATTGAACTGTAAGGAAATCCAACCACCATTCATCCAGACTGGTAAGAGGGGTGGAGTCGAGGCAGGAAAAAGTGGAGGTGCGGACCTGGGAACACAGGCGGCAGTGGCTGCAGTTTCCAAGTGTGCAGGCGGCTGGCAGGCCCACAGGCGGAGGCTGTCACATGGGGTGGCAACTATGCAGACCCAGTGAGGCCGAGCAAGGCGGCTGGCTGACCAGGTGGTCCCACATTTGCACACACAAATAATCCAGGCGAAGGGGAAGCGGCGGAAGGGACGGGAACTCAAGAGAGAGAAGAGCAGGCACCATTGTTCCCTCTCAGACCCCGCCCCCATGTACAGCGTCACAAATCAGCGATGGGGCTGCCCCGCACTGGGGAATATATAAGGCTCCACCCCTCACTACGTAACAGCTGCGACCAGACCAAAACCAAAACAAAACAAAAAAACCCACCAAAAATGGCTCAAAACGGAAAACAAATCAGAGTTCCAGAGACAATTCCTCTAAGTGACGAAGAGATAGCCAACCTATTAGATGCACAGTTCAAAGCACTGCTGATCAGGATGCTCACAGAATTGGTTGATTTTGCTCACAAATTAGATGAACAAATGCAGGCTACAATACGTGAAATGAAGGAAGATGCATGGGGAACCGATCGAGATGGAAGGAAAACTGGGACTCAAATCAATGGAGTGGACCAGAAGGAAGAAACTAACAACCAAACAGAAAACAAGGAAGAAACAAGAATTCAAAAAAATTAGGAGAGGCTTAGGAACCTCCGGGACATCTTTAAATGTCCCAACATCTGAATTATAGAGGTCCCAGAAGGGGAAGAAGAAGAGCAACAAGTGGAAAACTTATTTGAACAAATGATAAAGGAGAACTTCCCCAATCTGGTGAAGGAAATAGACTACCAGGAAGTCCAGGAAGCTCAGAGAGTCCCAAAGAAGTTGGACCCAAGGAGGAACATGCCAAGGCACATCTTAATTACATTAGCCAAGATTCAAATGAAGGAGAGAATTCTAGAAGCAGCAAGGGATAAGGGGACAGTCACCTCCAAAGGAGTTCCCATCAGACTGTCAGCTGATTTCTCAAAAGAGACCTTCCAGGTAAGAAGGGGCTGGAAAGAAGTATTTGAAGTCTTGAAAGGCAGGGACCTACATCCAAAATTGCTCTAGCCAGCAAAGCTGTCATTTAGAATGGAAGGGAAGATAAAGTGCTTCTCAGATAAGGTCAAGTTCAAGGAGTTCATCATCACCAAGCCCTTATTATAGGAAATGTTACAGGGACTTACCTAAGAAAAAGAAGATAAAAAAATATGACAGTGAAAAATCAGCAGATTCACAGATAGTAACAATCACACCTAAAACAAAAGCAAACAACTAGAACAGGAACAGAAACACAGAAATGGAGATCATATGGAGGGTTAGCAACAGGGGAGTGGGAGGAGGAGAGAGGGGGAAAAGGTACAGAGAATAAGTAGCATAGATGGGGGGTAGAAAATAGACAGGGGGAGGGCAAGATTAGTGTGGGTAATGTAGAAGCTAAAGAACTTATGACACGTGGGCATGAACTAAAGGGGGGAATGTGGGTGGGAGGGGGTGTGCAGGGTGGAGGGGAATGATGGGGGAGAAGTGGGACAACTGTAATAGCATAATCAATAAAATATATATATATAAAAGAACTGCCCCCCCAAAAAAGTGACTCGATTTTTAAAAATACATTAAATGAATAAGTACTCCAGAAAGAATGCAAATATGACAAACATTGTGAAGGCTGTTTCCAAATAACTGAAGTTTGAGAAACGCTAGTATAGTGTAAAGAAGTCTCTAGTCAGAGATGCAGACTCACACACGGCTTCCTCTGGGTGATCTGGTTAAGTTCCCTGTGAGTCTGATTCCTACTGTAAAACATGTGCATAATCAGTGAAGATGATGTGTGTTGCCCATGGAGCATATGACCAACCCCAATAAGTGGTAACTGTTAACATTATTATGAGTATCAATAAATAAATTCTTTATTTTTTCCTTTGTCATTCTCCAGACATTACTTTCTCAATACATATGCTCAATAGACATATCAAGCCTACTTTTGGTGATGAACGGCTTGGAATTATCCTGAATTTACCTAGGAAACTGGTCAGGTTATTTAAAATTAAATCTATTTAAAATATGCCCCAGACATCATAGCTCTGAGTAACCCTTCTGCTGATCTGCTCTGTATCACGGGGTCCTGGTTCCTTTGGAATGGAAACCTAGGTTCCCACTTCAGCTGGCTAAATTCGGCCAATGGTGGCACCTTTGGAAGGTGGTTTTCCTCCTTCCTCTCTACCTTGAGCAATGACTCCAGCAGGGATTATGTCTCCTTCACAGCTCCAGCCTTCATTAGCCCGGCCCTCCATGGGATCCACTCCTACTAAGGGATGCTTGCCTGGTAACACCACCTCCTCCCTCCCTGTGTCCCCAGCCTAGGGGTAGGAGTGGTTTCCTGTTGTTGCTAATCTCTGATTACCTCACTGAGTCCTGTCTGGCTTCTTAGCTCTATCCCCCCTGCGCAATGAATCCCCTGCATTAAATTCCCTGTCTTGCAGACACTTGCAGAGCACCGTTTCCTTTGCATCCTCATTGACACAATGATGTTAGAAAGAAAAGAAGAACCAGTGGCACAAAACAAATCACATGAACAATAAGACAACACAAAGATCTTCTGAGATGAGATAATACTTGTCACTGAAAAAGGGGAGAAAAAGCTGGACTCCTCTGAAACTGACGTTCAGTCTGAAAGTCAAATGTGTGATAAGTGACTGGGGACTTGAAACACCTTCCATCAGCTGTCTTTTTCAGTTCAGTTATCCATCACACACAACATGCACCAATTACTTCCTTGCTTTCTTTCGCCTTCAAACCTTCATGGTTTATGCTCTGTCCTTGAGGACCTCTGGCTTGAAAATGAAATGTTCTACTAGTGCTAAATTTCTGTGAAACTGATGGGAAACAACTTATTCTATATGACTTTGAGCTACTTATTTAAACAATCAGATCCTCTGTTGCCTCATTTGTGAAGTGGGAAAAGTTGTAGTACCCATCTCATTGGGTTGCTGTCTGTGAGGATAAAATGAGCACAGTCTGTTAGCCATTGCTACGGTTACTGCATTGTTCCCGAATTCCTTGGAATCTCTGTGATACCTATTCCTTCTAGAGACTTCTTTTGACTGCATTACCCTGACTATCTCTGTCCATCTAAACTCCACTTTTTTGCCTCCTTTTTGCCTTTCATACTCCTCCTGTCCTTAACCTTGACCATTCATGAATATCCCCTACCCTTGGTTCTCTGCTCTTCTGTTTCTACACTTATGACACCCATGGTGCTTCTCACAGGTTTAGCTTACACTTTTACTCATGCAATCCCTAAATTTGGACCCCTAACTCTGACTTACCAGTGACTCGTATTTCCAACTGAATAGAAAGGTAAAATATAGATTTACTGAGCTAAAGGGGAATTTAGAGGGTCTCTAACCTAGAGGTTTCAAACTCAGTTACCTAAGGGAGAACAGGAAGGTAACTTAAATGTGAAGCAGGCTAGGTGTGGATGACAAATAACAGCTGACGTTTGGCCTCAGCATCAGGAAGACTATGGGATATGGTAGAGCCTGTGGGGAAACTAGGGACCATGTGTCCATGTCTAGTCTAAAGGGGGCAGTGGACACTCAGTTTTAGCCAACTGCAGGAGGCAAAAATCTGGGATTTTGTGTTAAAATGTCCCAATTTTGAAACATCAGTAGTTAATTAAAATGTAAAACCCTGTGTAGAATAAACAAACCACATCTGCCACCAGTTTGCCTACTTTGGTTTAATGCGGTGCCCTCACTTTTAAAGACCAAGTGACTGGGGCCCAGAGGGAGTACATGATTAAGTCATTGTTAACATTTGGCTTAGTCATAACCAGAATCCAAGTTTCCTCACTCCAGATTTCCACATACTATATTTGTTCAAAACTAACTCATGAGCCCTGGCTTGTGTAGCTCAGTGGATTGAGCGCCGCTGAAAAACAAAGAGTTGCCAGTTCAATTCCCAGTCAGGGCACATGCCTAGGTTTTGGGCCAGGTCCCCATTAGTGGGTGTGTGAGAGGCAACCACACACTGATGTTTCTCTCCTTCTCTTTCTCCTTCCCTTCTCCTCTCTCTAAAAATAAATAAAATCTTAAAAAAAAACCAACTAACTCATTACCTTTGGTTTTTCTTCCCCAAACTGGCTCTTCCTTTCAACTAACCTGTTTCTGAGAGCATACCCAATTTTTCTTTTATTTTCCCATGCTAGAAGCCCAAGCCTTCGGTTCCTGTGTTAGAGTCCTTGTATTCATTTTGTTACCAGGTCCTTTCTTTCATAGCACCTCTGTGCAGCATTTTTTTCTTTTCCATTCTGACTGTCAGAACCTTACATTTAGCCAGTTCAGGTTTCAGTTGCTCACTTGTTGTCCAATTCCTTCCAAACAGAACAATGGTCTCTCTGTCTTAAGTCAATTTCTCTGGCCGACCCCACCCAGCCAGTTTTTTTCCTGTTCCTCCCACCACAGAGGTGTTTCTTCCCCTCCTTGTCTGCTCACATAATCTGTCACCCACACTAACCTCTAGGGGGAGCTCAAAGCCCCCTCCCTTATATCTAGTTGACTTTGTTGACCAAAGACATTTGGGCCACTTTGAGAGGTGAACTTTCACACAAAATTAGAATTAAATTCTGATTCTTCCTCCTCTTGAAAATATTCTAGCCAGATTTATCTATTTTTAATACTAACAACAATGACCATCATAACAGGTACCATTTTTGTGAGCTGATCACTGGCAAGTAAAGGTGTTTTCCTACAATTCCTCATTTACCTCTCTCTAAACCTCTTTGGAGTAGTCTGTTTTGAAGATGAGGATACTGCATTTCAGAGAGACTTGGGGACTTGCCTGAAGTCATACGGGTAGTAAGTGATGAAGCCGAGATGCTACCCAGGTCTGTCTCCTCCAGGGCCAAGTTCTCTATCCACACAGGATGCTTCCCTATAGCACAATGTAATTTCTGGTGGTGGGGGCCATGTCTAACTTTTTATCTTTCATATTGCCTCAGTTTTCTCATATCTCAAATGGCAATAATACAAATCTGTATTTATTACCTAGGGCTGCCATAACAAATTAGCACAAATTGGGTGGCTTAAAACAAACAACAAAAAAAAATAGACTCTCTTTCAGATCTGGAGGCCAGAAGTCCAAAATCAAGGTTTCAGCAGGACCAGGCTTTCTCCAAAGGCTCTAAGGGATAACCCTTCCTCACTGCTTTCCTAACTTCTGGTAGCCTCTGGCAATCCTTGGTGTTCCTTGGCTTGTAGCTGTATCACACCAGTCTCTGCGTCTATTGTCACATAGGCTTCTTCTCTGTGTCTCTGTGTGTCCTCTCCTCTTCTTAAAAGGACACCAGTCACTGGACCCAACATTACCTCATATTAACTCAATCACATCGGCAAAGACCCTATTTCCAAAATAAGTTCCCATTCACAAATTCCAGTAGACATGAATTTTGAGGGGACACCATTCAATACAGTGTCCAAAGCTGTAAGATTGTGGTAAAACTTAAATGGGCCCCCATATTAAAAAGGCACAAATTCCAGTTCTCAGTGACTCAGTAAATGTTGCTGTAGCGAAGGGCTGTAATATTCATTTGCTGTTCACCCAATTCAGGTAGCTGGCCTCATCTTACAGTCTAGATAAGCAGTTCTCCATCCCAGCTGCTTATCAGAATCACTTGCAGCATTTTTAAGAAGGAAGCTGAGGTCTCACCCAAGACGTATCCAGTCAGAAACTCCAGAGTGAAGTCTGGGAATGGATATGCTTAAAAAGCTCCCCAGGTGATTAATCTAACCTCCACCTGGGGTTGGAACCACTTATTGAGAAGAGTGTGGTCAGAGTCCCAAGACATAAAATCCAGACACATGTGTTGAAGTGCTTTTGAGTGCAGCCCTTATTTTTCCAGAACATTATTAGCTCGGTAAAAAACCAAGCTAGTGCTTTGGGAAGATAGAAACCAGTAAGGCTTGTCAGATTCAGAATTGTGTCCAGTCATTCCTTCTTGTGGGAAACAAAGCATTGTTATGAAGTTAGCAAACTGGGTTTCCTGTCAACCAAATAGTTCCCCGTGTGACAAAGACAGAAAAAATAAAATAAAAACAGAGGCAGGGCTGAGTATGCCTATAGTGTTTGCCAATGAAATCAATGGCTTTCACTTTGGCCCTGAGCCTCCAATGGCAGAAATGTCATCCAGAGAGGGCCAGGAATTAACTGCAGTTACTTTACATGGATACATGACAAATTAAAGAAAAGCACAATGCAAGAGGAGGACGCTGAAGAATACAAAATTTTGTTATTGTCTTCATTATTCATTGCAAACTGAAGCTTATGGAGAAACAACAGAATTTGAAATTTGCCCTCAAGACTCCCTGCATTAGTAAGTTTAACTGAGAAGCAAATTCAATTCAACACAACATGTATTGATTGAGAACTTCTTATGTAGCAGATACTATTCTGGAGACTTGGTATATTTCAGTGGAGATATACATACAGATATCTATCTATCTGTCTATCTGTCTGTCTCTTGGGGAGCTTACATCTCTGCAAGGAGCTTAAATTGTACACTAAATATACAATTGGGTTGAGATGATTGGAGCTTTAAGGAAAACTTCTATTCTTATTGAGAAAGGGAAAAAATGATTTTTCACAACCCAAACTAAGTAACTGTGAAGTATTTAAATGCTTCAGGAGGCTGAGTCCACTTTTCAGACAAAGAAAATGAATATGAGAAAGTCAGAGTGAGCCCCTACAATCATACCAGAAGGTTATTTATGAGGGGTGTTAAGCAACGTAGAGGAATTACAAAAGAAAATAAATGGATGAACAAAAGCCTACGTGAGGAAATTAATTCAAATTCCTGGATGAAAAATAATTGAAATAATTAGTATAATCTGCTTCAAAGCCTAAGAACTGTGTAGTTAGGGACCCTTTCAGTTGTTCTTGGTCCACATGCCAATCATGTGCCATTGGGCAAGAGAACAGGAGTAACAGGTAGGGTTCCTTAGCTGCAAGTTGTTCATTGCGCTTCTAAAGCAGTGCTGTCCACCTGGACATTTCTGCAATGATGGGGATGTTCCACATCTGCACTGTCCAATACGGTGGCCACTGGCCAGACAAAAATACAGATGCCCAGATACATTTGAAGTTCAGATAAACAACAAATGACTTTTTCATATAAGCATGCTAGGGCATACTTTATTTGAAATGCAAATTTAACTGTCCTGTATTTTTTTTCTCTCTAACTCTGGTCACCCTATCCACATATGGCTACTGAGCATTTGAAATATGCCCACTGTGACTAATAAACTGTCATTTTAATTTTATTTAACTTTGGCAAATTTAAGGAACCACATGTGGCAAGTGGCTACCATATTGTTCAGTCAGCTTGCTCTGAAGAAACAAAGTACATGAAAGGGCTTATGCCAGCATGAGATTTCATCGGGGACAGACAGGTTTTTTAAAAAAAAAAAAAGTTAAAGATTTTTATTTATTTATTTGTTTTCAGAGAGAGGGGAAGGGAAGGAGAAAGAGAGGGAGAGGAACATCAATGTGTGGTTGCCTCTCAAGTGCTCCCTACTGGGGATCTGGCCTGCAACCCAGGCATGTGCCCTGACCAGAAATGGAACCAACAACCCTTTGGTTCACAGGCCCATGCCCAATCCACTGAGCTACACCAGCCAGGGCAGGGACACACAGTTTTTAAACTCAGATTCTCCATTCCAGGTTTTGAATGTGAGGAGGAATTGCCTCAGTGCACACGAAGCCCAAATGCACTGCTGTAGTAGGAGGTTTTCGGTGGCTTATCTTAAATTATAACAACTACACTAATAAAAAGCAATTTCTTGAGTAATTACTGTGCTCAGATACACACTTTAAATATTCCATGATCCTGAATCCTGTCAACAATTTTGTAGGTAAAAATCTGTAGGTTCCCCCCACTTTATGGGTGATGAAAACAAAGCTCAGAGACGTTAAGTGACTTGTGTAAGTGCACAGAGCTAGTATGTACAATAGAATGAGCAAGTTCAAATTCAAATCATTAGACTGACCAGTCTAGCCTCAATGATTATGTTCAATGGGCACTAATGTTCAAAGCCAAGACTTAAGAGACTCTTAAAGCCAAATGGTGAGCAACAAAGAGGATTGGTATAGATCTAAAGAGTACCAATGGTCATGGAAATTCACCATGAGAGGCAAAAAGAGGGTGTAAGGAGGAATCTTGGCTTTGCAACTTTTGGTAAATGGTGGGATGACTCCAATCAAGTTACTGAGCTTCCTTGAGGCTCTATGATCTCATTTTTAAAATGAGGTGAAACTTCATTTTATTTTGGGGGAAAAAGGAGAGAATATGCATGAAATGTCTTGGCAGACATTCATAAAAAAATTATATGTCATAACATACATAATAGTTATGTTTTCTCTAATAATGAAAACAAAACTTATAAGCTATACAACTCACCCATGAGAGATGCAATGTTGTCTAAAGGGTCTCAAGGAGATTATTTAACTTTCATGTTGAAGAACACAGGCAGACCTGGGATATTTCAGAAATTTCTCTGGCATCTTGACAAGGAGAAAAAAATGTGAAAGTCTTGTTAACGTCAAATCTATGACCATATCATTAAATCAGTAATTTTTTTAAAAAACTAATTTTGGGGGTCTTAAGTACACTTGACACTTTGATCTGGTCAAATCAATATATTTCTGCTTTTTAAAAATGATCAAATGCATAAAACTGACATTTTTGTGGAATCCTCTTTACCCTGGCCCTATCCCCACCCTTAGTCCATCATTCCTAAGTTCCACCTGAAGAAATTCAGGTCAGGACAGGGGAAACGTGAGTGGCATCTGGTACCCACATTGCTTAGTAATTACATCGTGCTTTCACATTTCCATATACCTGAAGTGTGCTTTGTCAGAATACAATCCTTCGCCACAGAATAATAATACGAACTTGGATCATGAGACCAACTCTGGGACTCTCACACTTCCAGAGAAGACTTGATAGTCTGTATTAGTCATGGTTCTCCAGAGGAACAGAAACAATAGAAAATGTGGACATACAGAAAGTCGGCATGTCCCAAATCGGCAAGGTGGACCAGCAGGCTGAGACTTAGATAGAGTGAATGTTGCATTTAAAGTCCAAAGGCTATCGACCAGCTGAATTCCCTCTTGCTGGAAGAAGGCCGTTCCTTTGTTCTATCCAGATCTTCAAACTGATTGTACAAGGCCCACCACATTAAGGAGGGCAATCTGCTTTACTGAAAGCCCACTGATTTAAATGTAAATCTGATCCAGGAAATACCCTCACAGAACCAGAATAATGTCTGACCAAAAATCTGGGCACCAGGGACCAGCCAAGTTGACATAATATTAACTACCACACAATCTAACCAGGAATGACTATGCCTATTAAAGTAAAGCCCAGGCAATTTACCCTAAATGAGGCCTCAGGCTCTTAGGTCAAGCCTATTGGCTCAAATCCATAAGCCAACCTGGCTCATACTCCTAACGACCTTTATCATCTAGTCTCACAAGCCTGGACAGATGACAAATGAGGGAAGGAGGTAGAAAGTGAGAACTAGAGGAAGATGCCAGAAATAGTGAGAAGGGACAGCTCACAACCTACCAGTGAGGAGGAGACAGAAGATCTATAAAATGTAGATAGAATATAAAAGCTCAGCTGCCTCCGGCCTTTGAGTGTTACATCAAATTGTTCTGCTTGCTTCATGGAAAGAGGCTAAAATATGGCCCAGTACAACAACTGATGTCCTTAATAATATACCTGGGTCTCTAAATAACAGCACATTTGGATTGGCTGTTACAGGGTGAGATGAAAGGAAAAGGGCAATTTTTAAGGTGGGGAAAGAGGGCATGATAGTCACTAGCCGATATACTCTTCGTCCTCTCAAATGCTCACTTGCATATGGTGAATGCAGTCAATTACCTGTTGGCTCTTTTATTTTATATTAACCATTCCCATTTTCACAGGGCAATGCTATGCTGATCTCATTTTAAAGGACCTCTGCATTCTATCTTCAAACGTGCAGTTTTGTTACTGAACCCAACCAGTAGGGAAAGGTCCTATCGCTCGTTGCCTATCAGGCAAACCTCCAAAGATGGAGTTTGGTGGAAAAGAAAAGAATCTTTTATTTAACAGCAAATTTGTCTAAAATATCTGGGTAGCAAAGGTAAGGAAAAAGAAAAAGTCAGAGTATGATATCAAAAATAGGTACTTAAGCCCTGGCTGGTGTGGCTCAGTGGATTAAGCTCTGGTCTGTGAACCAAAGGGTTGCCAGTTCAATTCCCAGCCAGGGCACATGCCTTGGTTGTGGGCCAGGTCCCCAGTAGGGGCCCTCGAGAGGCAACCACACATTGATGTTTCTCTCCTTCTCTTTCTCCCTCCCTTCCCCTTTCTAAAATTAAATAAATAAAATCTTTTTAAAAAATGGGTACTTAAATATTTGTCATTACAACTACTACCTAGGTTCAAGAACTGAAAATAAAACAAGAACAAAAATCTGTTCACAGTGCTGTTATCACCAAGGTCTTTGGAAATAATGGCAAGTTTCTGCCTCAAAGCTTATTCCCTGTAAGTCACTCAAAGAAAAATCACCCTATCACCCTCTGCCAGCTCAGTTCAAAGTTGCACCAAGAATGTCTTTTCCCATCCAAAAGTATCATACCTGTAGGTGGCTTAGCTGGTCTGCAGTTGCTTTCTAACTACAGGCATATTTTGGAGACCCCTTTGACTCCTCCCCCACATCTGGAGCCACAAAGCAGTGAAGTAGGCTGCCCTCTGTGGTGAATACCCAAGGCTCTGTCTCATACAACTTAAAAAGTACACTAAGACAGGGAGTCAAAGTGGCTCTACCTAGTACACAGACATAGGGAGGCTGCCAAATTGAGGACACAAAGAAATGTGGCCCAAATGAAGGAACAGAACAGAACCTGAGAAAAAGAACTAGGCGATGCAGAGCTAGCCAACCTATCAGGTGTACAGTTCAAAACCCTGCTGATCAGAATGCTAGTGATCTCACTGAATATGGCAAAAGCATTAGGGAAGAAATGAAGGCTACATTAAGTGAAATAAAGAAAAACCCAAAGGGAATCAACAGTGAAGGAAAGGAAGCCAGGATTCAAATAAAAGATTTGGAACATAAGAAAGAAATAAACATTCAACCAAAACAAAATGAAGAAACAGAATTCAAAAAACAAAGAAAGTGCTTCCAGCCAAGATGGAGGCATAGGTGGACACAATGTGCCTCCTCTCACAACCAAAATTAAGGACAACAAATATTTAGAAACAAGAAAACAACCAGAACGGATAGAAAATTGAACTGTACAAAAGTCCAACAACCATTCACCCAGACCAGTAAAAAAGAGGGGTGGAGTCGTGGCAGGAAAAAGTGGAGGCACGGACCCGGGCACACAGGCAGCAGTGGCTGGCAGTTCCCAGGTGTGCAGGCGGCTGGCAGACCCCGGGCCCACAGGCAGCAGCTGGCGGACCCCAGGCACGGGGTGGCAACTGTGCAGACCCAGTGAGGCCACACAAGGCAGCTGGCTGACCAGGTGGTCCCACATTCCTGCGTGCAGACAATCCAGGTGAAGGGGAAGCGGCAGAAGGGACTGGAATCCAAGAGAGAGCAGAGCAAGCACCATTGTTCCCTCTCGGTCTCCACCCCCACATACAGCTTCACAGCTCAGCGACTGCACTGCCCCGCCCTGGGGAACACCTAAGGCTCCACCCCTCACTATGTAACAGCTGTGACTAGACCAAAAAAAAAAAAAAGAAGAAGAACACCAAAATGACTCAAACCAGAGAACAAATAAAAGTCCGGAGCCAATTCCTCTAAGCAATGAAGAGATAGCCAACCTATTAGATGCATAGTTCAAAGCCCTCATGATCAGGATGCTCACAGAATTGGTTGATTTTGCTCACAAATTAGATGAACAAATGCAGGCTACAATACATGAAATGAAGGAAGACGCATGGGGAACCAATAGAGATGGGAGGAAAACTGGGACTCAAATCAATGGAGTGGACCAGAAGGAAGAAACAAACAATCAAACAGAAAACAAGGAAGACACAAGAATTCAAAGAAATGAGGAGAGGCTTAGGAACCTCCGGGACATCTTTAAATGTCCCAACATCTGAATTATAGGGGTCCCAGAAGGGGAAGAAGAAGAGCAACAAGTGGAAAACTTATTTGAACAAATGATAAAGGAGAACTTCCCCAATCTGGTGAAGGAAATAGACTACCAGGAAGTCCAGGAAGCTCAGAGTCCCAAAGAAGTTGGACCCAAGGAGGAACATGTCAAGGCACATCTTAATTACATTAGCCAAGATTCAAATGAAGGAGAGAATTCTAGAAGCAGCAAGGGATAAGGGGACAGTCACCTACAAAGGAGTTCCCATCAGACTGTCAGCTGATTTCTCAAAAGAGACCTTCCAGGCAAGAAGGGGCTGGAAAGAAGTATTTGAAGTCTTGAAAGGCAGGGACCTACATCCAAAATTGCTCTATCCAGCAAAGCTGTCATTTAGAATGGAAGGGCAGATAAAATGCTTCTCAGATAAGGTCAAGTTAAAGGAGTTCATCATCACCAAGGCCTTATTATATGAAATGTTGGAGGGACTTATCTAAGAAAAAGAAGATAAAATATATGACAGTGAAAAGTCAGCAAACTCACAGATAGTAACAACCACACCTAAAACAAAAGCAAACAACTAGAACAGGAACGGAACCACAGAAATGGAGATCACGTGGAGGGTTAGCAACAGGGGAGTGGGAGGAGGAGAGAGGGGGAAAGGTACAGAGAAAAAGTAGCATAGATGGGGGGTAGAAAATAGACAGTGGGAGGGCAAGAATAGTGTGGGAAATGTAGAAGCTAAAGAACTTATGACACATGGACATGAACTAAAGGGGGGAATGTGGGTGGGAGAGGGTGTGCAGGGTGGAGGGGAATGATGGGGGAGAAATGGGACAACTGTAATAGCATAATCAATAAAATATATAAAAAAACAAAGTAAAATATTAATAATAGTGAAATTTTAATATTTTGGTATACACTAAACTATAACATTGAAATTATCACCACCCCCCCGCAAAAAACAAGGAGAGTTTAACAAGACTCTGGGACAACTCCAAAAGGGCCAACATCTGATCATAGGGATGCCATAAGGAGAAGAGGGGGAGTAAGAAATTGAAAACTTACTTAAAGAAATAATCAAAGAAAACTTCCCTAATTTGGTGAAAGAAATAGACATACGAGTCTAGGAAGCACTGAGAGTCCCAAACGAGTTGGACCCAAAGAGGACCACACCAAGACATATCATACTTAAAATGCCAAAAGTTAAAGATAAAGAATCTTAAAAGCAGCAAGAGAAAGGCAGAGAGTTACCTAAAAAGGAGTCCCCATAAGACTATCAGTTGATGTCTCAAAAGAAACTTCACAGACAAGAAGAGTCTGGCAAGAAGTATTCAAAGTGATGAAAAGCAAGGACCTACAACCGATATTACTCTATCCAGTGTAGCTATCATTTGCAATGGTAGGGCAGATAAAGTATTTGCCATACAAGGTAAAGCTAAAGGAGTTCATCATCATCAAGCCATTATTATATGAAATGGTAACGGGTCTTATTTAAGAAAAAGATCAAAACTATGAACATTAAAATGACAACAAACTCACAACTATGAACAATGAATCTAAAAATAAAACAAAAACAAACTAAGCAAACAACTAGAGCAAGAATGGAATCATAGATATGGAGATTGTTTGGAGGGTTATCAGCTGGGAGAGGAAAGAGGAAGAATAGGGGAAAAAGTCTAGGAATTTAGAAGCATAACTGGGTAGGTAGAAAATAGACAGGGGGATGTTAAGAACAGTATAGGAAAAGGAGAAGCCAAAGACTTACATGCATGACCCACAGACATGATCTAAGGGAGACTGCTGAAGGGAAGAGGGTTACTGGGTGGAGAGGGGCAAAGGGGGAAAAATTGGGACAATTGTAATAGCATAGTCAATAAAATATACTTTAAAAAAGCACACCTTAGTAAATTTCCATTTAAAATGAAAATAAAAAAGAATTTGTGCTCTCTTGATAGTTAATACCCTCTTCGAGGGGTAAAACTTCTCGTATTCAAAGGTGTGTTAACCTGGACTTCCGGCCAAGATGGAGGCGTAGGCGGACACACTGTGCCTCCTCTCACAATCAAAATTAAGGACAACAAATATTTAGAAACAAGAAAACAACCAGAACTTATAGAAAATTGAACTGTACGGAAGTCCAACAACCATTCATCCAGACCGGTAAGAGGGGCGGAGTTGCGGTAGGAAAAAGTGGAGGTGCGGAACCAGGAACGCAAGTAGCAGCGGCTCGCAGTTCCCAGGTGCACAGGCGGTGGCTGGCGGTCCTCGGGCGCCCAGGCGGCAGCTGGCGGACCCCGGGCACAGGGGGGCAACTGTGCAGACCCAGTGAGGACGCACAAGGAACAAGGCTGTCCAGGGGATCCCGCATTCGCGCACGCAGACGGTTCAGGCAGAGGGGAAGTGGTGGAAGGGACTGAATTCAGGAGAGAGCGGCGGAGCAGGCGCCATTGTTCCCTCTCAGACCCCGCCCCCACATACAGCGTCACAACCCAGCAACTGGGCTGCCCCCGCACTGGGGAGCGCCTGAGGCTCCACCCCTCTACGTAATAGCTGCGACCAGACTAAAACCAAAACAAAACAAAAAAACCCACCAAAAATGGCTCAAACCGGAGAAAAAATGAAAACCCCAGAGTCAATTCCTCTAAGCAATGAAGAGATAGCCAACCTATCAGATGCACAGTTCAAAGCACTGGTCATCAAAATGCTCACAGAATTGGTTGATTTTGCTCATAAATTAGATGAGAAAATGCAGGCTACAATACGTGAAATGAAGGAAGACGCATGGGGAACTGATAGAGATGGAAGGAAAACTGGGACTCAAATCAATGGAGTGGACCAGAAGGAAGAAACTAACAACCAAACAGAAAAAGAGGAAGGAACAAGAATTCAAAAAAATGAGGCGAGGCTTAGGAACCTCCGGTACATCGTTAAACGTACCAACATCCGAATTCTAGGGGTCCCAGAAGGGGAAGAAGAAGAGCAACAAGTGGAAAACTTATTTGAACAAATAATAAAGGAGAACTTCCCCAATCTGGCAAAGGAAATAGACTACCAGGATGTCCAGGAGGCTCAGAGAGTCCCAAAGAAGTTGGGCCCAAGGAGGAACACACCAAGGCACATCGTAATTACATTAGCCAAGATTAAAATGAAGGAGAGAATTCTAGAAGCAGCAAGGGATAAGGGGACAGTCACCTACAAAGGAGTTCCCATCAGACTGTCAGCTGATTTCTCAAAAGAGACCTTACAGGCAAGAAGGGGCTGGAAAGAAATATTTGAAATCTTGAAAAGCAGGGACCTACATCCAAAATTGCTCTTTCCAGCAAAGCTGTCATTTAGAATGGAAGGACAGATAAAGCGCTTCTCAGATAAGGTCAAGTTCAAGGAGTTCATCATCACCAAGCTCTTATTATATGAAATGTTAAAGGGACTTATCTAAGAAAAAGAAGATAAAAAATATGACAATGAAAAGACAGCAAACTCACAGCTATTAAGAACCACACCTAAAACAAAAGCAAACTAAGCAAACAGCTAGAACAGGAACAGAACCACAGAAATGGAGATCATATGGAGGGTTAGCAACAGGGGCATGGGAGGAGGAGAGGGGGGGAAGGTACAGAGAATGAGTAGCATAGATAGTGGGTAGAAAATAGACAGGGGGAGGGCAAGAATAGTATGGGAAATGTAGAAGCTAAAGAACTTATGACACATGGACATGAACTAAAGGGGGGAATGTGGGTGGGAGGGGGTGTGCAGGGTGGGGGGAATGATGGGGGAGAAATGTGACAACTGTAATAGCATAATCAATAAAATATATTAAAAAGTAAAATAAAATATAAAAATATAAAAAAAAACAAAAAAAAAAAACAAAGGTATGTTAACCTAAATGCACAAGAACAATGGATAGGTCTGGCTTAACACCTTTTACTAAAGAAGCTGTATGTCTGGGGTATGACTACCCATCATGACCTGCCCAGTTAGGAATTCATGATCAAATCACCCAATGAGGTTACTTCCATATTACTCCCTTTTTCTTTCCACACATCATTTCAACTGTGCAAAGGGCTGAGGGATAAGACCACACACAGTACTGTGCAAAGAATGAGGGAGATTTAGTTTATGCAAGTATGTAGGGTAAGGCCTTTTCATAAAAGTGTGATGTAAGCAGAGGGACTGATGTTCAAGTGACCAGATCCAGTCTAAGCAGAAAGAGCTCCATATGCAAAGAGGTAAGTAGATTTGCATGTTTAGGGAACTGAAGGAGAACATGTGGCTGCAAAGTTAGTGATAGGGGAACTCAAGAGTCAGAATTTAGCTGTAATTACAGTTGATAGGCTTAGGTGATTAATGCATGTGGAAAGCTGTTATTTCAGAAACTAGAACTTCTGACCTATGTGACTCCAGGAGGTTCACAAGCAATTCAACCTTTGTGCTTGAGGGGGTCTGTAAGCAATGGAGATGGTGTCTGAGTCATTGTGTTCCAGGAACGGAAGGTCTGTGATGTAGAGAATTGTTGATCAGTAGATACAGAAATACTAGAAAAATCGCTGCTGGAGTGCAGCTCTTATCTGATTAACCTTTTTTCCAAACCACAACTACCTCCTACCCTTGTTTCCTCCTTTTAAAAAGGTCTGCTTGAGATGAGATGTGGTTTTTAGGGTGAATAACCCACCATTTTCTCAGATAACTGGCATCTGAATAAAGTGCCCATAAAGATTCAATTCTTGTCTCTACTTATTGGTTCCAGTAGTGACAGGCAGCATGGACACTAACTTTTCCACTTGCAAGTGGTAGGCATGGGCTGGATCTTGCAGGGCTTTGAATCCACTATTGGACTTTTGATTCTCATTTATTCATTTCCTTCTTAAACATTTCCTGAGAATCCTCTATTGGGCCAGGCCATAGCCAGGGAATAGGGATGTAGTGATTAATAATAATGAAAATACTAATGGCTAATATTCATTGAGTACTACTTACCACTTGCTATTGGAACTATTGTTTTAAGCACTTTGATACACCAAGTCATTTCAGCCTCCCAGGAACCCTGTGCTGGGAGGTTAGAAACTAAATAATTTTAGTTAGAAACTAAGTAATTTCCAAGATATTTTTTTAAAAATTGTTGTTTAGGTACAGTTTTCTGCCTTTTTTTTTTCAGGATCTTACTACTAGCAAGTGGTAACAGGTGGTCTGACTCCCAAACTCCTAGGCACTTATATTCTTAAGGAAGGGGAGTGTAGACATAAGAAACAAACTTTAGAGCATTTTTATGAGTTTGAGTTAAACTGATGACATACACCAGAAAGCAAGATCACAAGCACACTTGAAATTAAGGAGTGAACATAAGGAAGATTATGTGGAGAAAGCAAGGTGGGGATTGAATTACAGAATGGTTAGCAAGATTATATGCTCTCTTGAGGGTGGTTATTTCAAAAGTGTGTTAACCTAAATACACAGAAACAATGGACAGGTCTTGATTAAGGCAAAGATAAACCTTTTACTGAAAAGTTTACTGGTATAGAAATATGCATGCGTATGCCTGGAGCATGACTACAACCATGACCTGACCATTTCGGAATTTATGATCAGATCACTGTGTGAAATTACTCTGCATAAACACCCCTCCTTTTTTTTTTTTTTTTTTTTTAATTCACAGCAGGAAGAAACTTTTCTCTACCCTCAAGTTTCTTTTGTCTGGCCTACTAATCAAATAAACATGAGACAGATTAGCAAGAGAAAATGACCAACTTTAATTGCACGCATGTGTAAGGGAATCCCTCGTACATGTGAGATTTTAAAACAGCAAGGGAAAATGAGGTATATTATATGATATTCTGAGCAAAGGATTACTCTGGGGCTTCAGAGGGAAGGAAGGTCATTGCAGGATGATAAGAGAGCAGATATACAGTAATTAATTAGAAGATTGCCCTGCCCTATAGACAGGACATAAACAGGTTATTTCTAATAATCTCTTGTTGTGGGCAAGGCCCCTAATTCAAAATCTTCTAGGTAATTAAGGGGGAGGAAGGGGACAGAAATTTCTCTTGAGCCCACAGGCTCTTGGTTGCCCTGAACTCAAAACAATCTTCATACCACAGAGGCACATTTGAAAGTGACTAATTCCAAACTCCTACATTAACCACTATGATTTACTACCTCTTGTCTAAAATTAGAGGAGTCTTCCTGGTCATTTAAGCCACCAAAACAGTACTTCAGATGTAGGCAGCTAGTTTAGAAGAGAATTTCCCAAACTTGGCAGAACATAAGAACTCTTGGGGAAGTTAAAACAGACACTTCTCCTTAAGATTTAGTTTCGGTAGGCCCGCCCTGGAATTCGTACTTTTAACAAGTTTGACAAACACGGGCTTGTATTTCAGTTCAATGATTTTTGCTGGAAGGATCCTCGTTTGGGTCACTTGAAACTTTGTTTCTTTTCTAGATGTGTGTCACCTTGTGAAAGCTGCTTCACCTCTCTGACCATCAGTTTCCCCATCCGACAAATGAGGGTAATGATATGGCACCACTTCCTAGCGCTGTTATGTGGATTAAGTGAGCCTCTCGCAAAGTGCTTGGAGCAGTGTCTGATATGTAGTGAGCGCTGATGATAATAATAGGATGGTGATGATGACAGGAAAGCTGAAGACGTCTGGTGATTAAGTGTCATAGATCACAGCTGGTGCTTGGAGGACTGCTGTGAGAGAGGGCTGAAGTCTTTTTGACCTTAAGATAGTGTTCTCAGAATACAGGCGCCCATTGGAATTTCAGATAAACAACGAAACAAATTTTTAGCATGCGTCTCCTATATAGTTCATGGGACATGCTTACATTGTACGAAGCAATCATTCGTTGCCTACCTAGGCGTCCTGTATTTTTATTTGTTAAACCTGACAATCCTATCTGTGGAGAAAGGCTCGCCCCCAACCTGAGCCCAAAGATACCCTTGTAAGTAGTTGGGCCGCAGAATGGGGCCACCACTCGCCAGGCGCCTCAGTCGATCCCAGAGGCGCCGTTCAAGCTTCCGCCCCGCCCAGGCAACACTAGCGGCGCGGGAGCAGCCGAGGCCCATGATCCCTCCCGCAGGTCCCGCCCCGAGCAGAAGGTGGGGCTCACCCGGGCTGGCGGTTGGGCGGTGTGGAGTTGAGCCACTTCCTCCCCCGCGGTGCACTCAAGCAGAGCAAGAAATTCGCTCGCCATGTCCGCGGCGGAGGTGGGGGGTGTTTTCCACAGAGCCCGGGGCAGGACCCTTGACGCGTTTTCCGCAGGTACTTGGGGAGGGGATGACTTCAGGGCTGCGGAACCTTGCGCTGTGGGAACCTTCAGTGTGGGTGCGCGCTCCTCCAGCCGGACCCCATCTGGGTCCCCAGTCGGTGATGGGGACCAAAATAACGTCCGCACAGCCCGCAAGTGAAAGCTTTCACGGGAGCTATGGAGACGAGCGAGTTCGCGCGAAGAGCAGCTGGCTTGGACCTAACTTCCCCGAGAGTAGAGAAGATAAGAGTAAGACAGCAGAGCAGTTTAATAGCGTGGGCTCTGCACTTGGATATGGTTTCCGCGCCTTGCCTACGACACGTTACTCGGCAAGCCCTAGCCTCAGTTTCCTCATCTGGAAAAGGGGACTAAAAACAGAGAGGTTTTGTGTGGCACTCGATAAACATCTGGTGCGTGTTAGTTGCCCTTACTTTTATGGTCCTTCACCATGAAGTATTTTATACGCTGCAATCACGGTTATCTACTATGAGTTGTTACCAAAATATTAACGGTAAAGAGGGATGGCAATCCAGTCTTGTTAGAATTAAATGCTTGGACTCTGGATTTAGATAATCGGCCTCTGCAAAAAATGGGGTTGTTAATATTCTCATAGGTAACATGAAACAGATTATTCTTTTTAACAGATTGAAACTGTTTTTGAAATACAGCGTCTGTCACAGACTAGATTCTAAGTGCGAGTTGGCCCTAGAGCTGTTAAGTTTAGAGGGAAGTCTTCCTGGTTCCCTGGTTCTCTCTATGGCTTTTTTTCTGCCTGGAGTCAGATGCCCTCCCTTGCACTGTCTGGTTTTGTAAGCCAAGGGAGGTCACAGATGCATGCCCCCCTGGATCTGGCTTGTGCTCATCTTTCTTCCTTCATGCTCCATTCTTTCTCTTGCCCAGTTCTCCTGCTACACTCATTTTCTTGATGGATTTAAAAGGTCCAACTGCGGTGTATCTTTCTTCTCAGGACCTTGGTACTTGCCCTTCCCTCTCCCATAGCTAATAGCTGGGCCGGGTGGCCTCGCTCTTTCTCAGTCTTCACGTCTTGTTTAAAGTTAAGTCACTTCTCACACTTTCCCTGGCTACTCTATCTAATGTTGGTTTCTCCTGTTAGTCTGCCCCAAAACCTTGTACTTTTCTTTCTTTGTAGCTAGCTCTTGGTGGGAGTGGCTGGCAAAGCATGTGGGCGCCAAAAATATAGCTGTGGTGGATTTTGGAAAATCCAATCTGCTGTAATGCTGGTTCTCTAAATATTTTAATATGCCTTTTTTTTTTGCCCAAAACGAGATTTTTGAGATTTGTTCATATTAATATAAGTAGCTCTAGTTCACTCATTTTTCTGCTGGGCAGTAACTTTCCATTGTATAAATATATACTTTATGCATTCTGTTGCTGGTATGCTGAGTATCTTCCCCTTTTCTCTCCAAATTACTCTCCTTCTCCACCATGCTCCAGGAGGTTGACCTCTATGGGCTTCAGTAGACTCCTTGCCTTTTGGCTTTCCATTGGGGAGTCCCAACTAGAGAGCAGAGGAAGGAAGGACCAGAAGTCTGTGTTTATTCCCCTAGTTTACTCCCTGTGGGCTTGCCTTGGTCTGGCTATATGCCTTACCTGAAGGTCACTGCTTTCAAGGTAGTCTTTCCTTTGGCACTCTCTTTTCAGATTTAGGTAACCACTTGTTCCCTTCCTCCTTTCAGATGTAGGAGTGGCAGCAGCTCTGCTTTTCTATCTTTTGGCTATAAACTGTCTTTTGTAGTTTTTCTATACTCAACGCCTCCCAAACAATCTATTTATAAACTTCCCTTTCATTATCTTAATTTTGAGTGTACCAGCTATTTCCTGATATAATGGACATTGAATTGTTTCTGTTTCTCACCCTTGGTAACAGTGCCATCGTGATCATTTTTGTACAAATCTTGTGGTCATGTGGGGAAATTTCTCCAGGGCATATAGGCAGGAGCAAAGCTCTGGGCTGTAGGGTATAATCATCCCCAGCTTTACAGTCTTGTCAAATTGCCTTCCAAAGCCCTGGCACCAGTTTATACACCCACCAGCAGTGAATGTGAGTTCCATGTTACTCTCTGTGGTATCTCTTGTTTTCAGCTCAAGATGTATTTGTTAGGTTCCAATTGCATTCTTTAGTATCTTTTGGAGAGTAGAAAAAGAAGGGAGGAGGTAAGCTACATGCCCTCTGGGGCTCATAATCTAGGCACAAAGCTATGGCACAAAAAATAATTCTTGTCACCTGGTGAGCTTGTAGGCCACTGCAGTGGGAGCAGTCGGGTTGTTGAACATTGGTCCTGGGTGATGGTGGGTCTGTTAACTGAAATCATGGAATAAGGAGTGGGATCAGGTTTGATGGGATTGATTTGGGGGCTATTGGCTTTGAGGTGCCATCAGGAAATATGACACAACTTGTGGGGCGTAGTACGTGTCTGGGAATGGAGGTGTGGGCTCCATCCACAGTAGAGAGTATTCCTGCAGTAGTCCATGGCATTGCTAAGGGGAACCATGTGGAGTAGTGGACAATGCATGTCTCTGTTGTGTAACCTTAGAATATGCCAATGTTTAGAGGGCAGAAAGAAGAAAATGGCACGTTGAAGGGTTCAGAGCAGAAAACAACCAGAAATTTAAAAGATTTTATTTATTTTTTTTGGGGGGGTGGGGAGAGAAGGAGAGGGAGAGAAACATCTATTGACTGCCTCTTGTCCCAACTGGAGACCAAACTTGCAACCCAGGCATGTGCCCTGACTGGGAATTGAACCGGGGACCTTTCATTTTGTGGGACAATGTTCAATCAGCTGAGCCATACTGTCAAGGCCAACCAGAAATTTTAGAAGATAAAACCAGGAGCTGAGCATGGCACCAAAGTTGGGGAGGAAGGCTTAAGGCAGGATGGCACACAGGATCAGATGTTGCAGGTGTCTAGGTGAATGTTAGCCAAGCAGAGGATGACAGGTTTGATTGTTATGTCACCTAGAGGAGAACAATTTTGGTAGAGTTGTAGGGGAATGCCTGGTACACAGTGTTTGAGGAATAGCAGAGAGTGAGGATGTAAAGTCAGCCAGGGAAGGATTTTATATGTAACCATTTTGTGACACAAAGTAGACATAAGTCAGTAGCAGCTTAGGGAAGGAACAATGCTGAAGGAAGGCTGAACGGTCTGAAATAGTAATGATGAGAACAACAGGAGCATCTAACATTTATCAGGTGTTTATGGCAGCCAGGTTCTATACACTGGGCTGTATGTGGATTATGTGATGTAATCTCCAAAATGGTCCTGTTGAGCCCTGGCTGGTGTAGCTCAGTGGATTGAGCGCGGGCCTGCGAACCGAAGGATCGCAGTTCGATTCCCAGTCAGGGCACATGCCTGGGTTGCCAGGCCAGTTCCCGTCAGGGGACATACAAGAGGCAACCGCACATTGATGTTTCTCTCCCTCTCTCCTTCCCTTCCCCTCTAAAGATAAATAAATAAAATCTAAAAAAAAAAAAAAAAAAAAAAAAGGGAAAAAAAAATCTCAAAATGGTCCTGTTGAGCCCTGGCTGGTGTGGCTCAGTGGATTGAGCACCAGCCTATGAACCAAAGGGTCTCTTGTTCAGTTCCCAGTCAGGACACATGCCTGGGTTTGAGCCAGGTCCCTAGGAGGGGTGTGCGATTACAACCACACATTGATGTTTCTTTCCCTTTCTTTCTCCCTCCCTTCCCCTCTGTCTAAAAATAAATAAATAAACTCTTAAAAAAAAAAAACAAAATAATCCTGTTGAGGTGGCTATTATGGTAATCCTTTTTTTTTTTTTTTAATAATGGGGAAAAAACAATCAAGCTCAGAAAGATGAGACAACTTGACTAAGGTCTCATGACTGGTATAAGATGGATCTGGGGTTGAAAAACTAAAAGGCAGGATAATTGTTGGAGAGAGGTATCTGTGGAAATGGGATTTAGGGTTCAGAAGATGGGTTGGCCCTGGGATCAAATGCACTCTTTGACCATCTCTCCATCCTTCTGCTCACCTATTGACCAGGCCATACACCCACCATTCTATCCATCATATGTCTGTCTCTTCCTCTGTCTGTCTATCCATGTACTGGTTCATTCATTTTCCCATTCATCAAATGTATTGAATGCTTGCCTTGTCCCAGCCATGGTGCTGGATGGCAGGGTGCAGTGATGGGTGCAAAACAGATGTGATTCTGCACCTCTAGCACATAACTACTTGGAAAGTCTGGCATTAACCTGTCAGTCACACAAACCAGTGGAAATTGCAGTTCTGGCAAATGCCAGAAAAGGAGGGATTGGTTCCATGAGAGCCTCTCATTGGAACATTAATAAGGACGTTCAGGGAGGGCTTCCTTGAGGAAGGAGTGTGTCATCTGATTGCTGAAGGATGATTAGGCATTAATTGGACCTTGAAGGGATGGAAGACCTTGTGGACCATGGGCAGAGCAAGTTTGAAAGTTTAGCATGGTGGGACTGGGAAGGGAAGGATGAGGGAAGGAAGCTATTGAGTCTGCAGCAGAGTGGTATGGGAGGACACTGGAGAATGGGGTGGGGGTAGTTGAGTTTGTCTTTACCTAATAGCATCGAAGGGTTTTAAGCTGCATGTGTGAAGAAACGGGGACACATAGATACCTATTTTAAAAAGAATGGTCTGGCTGTGGCAATAACAACAAAAGAATTTCTACTTATTAGGAACTTGGGGTGCAGTCTGATTGAAAGCTGAAACTCAAGAACTTGTCTTGAAGATTATTTCCACAGCACCACATCGTTTATTTTCAGTAACTGCTTATTTCCAGGAGGTGCATGTGGTCATGGTGGTGGGAGCTTCCAGTGGAGACTAAGGGGGTGCCGAAGTGCTGAAGCTCCCTAACCCTTTGGAGCTGCCCCAGGGCTGCCAGTAAGACCAGAGAACAAGAGAGTTATTCACCCAGAAAAGAATATGGGCATGGGGATGGAGAGAGACTTAGAAGATAAGTTATTGAGACAGGAAGAGGGGAAATGACCCTGGGCTTCTCTAGGAGTGGGACCTGTACTGGGTCTCTTCTGTGGGCTGTGCAGCCCCAGTGGGCATGCCCTGTATGGATCACGTAGCACAGGGCTTTTAGAGGCTCCTCCTTGAAGGCTTAGGCATAGAATCCCTAGTCTTGGTTTCCTTCACTGGGTGCTGAACCCCTAGTCCACCCATAAGCTGCCTTTGTCACTGTCACTGACTTTCCCTGGGTTCCAGTCCCCTCTTAGCACTGCTGGTGACCGAGAGATGTCTTTAAGGTCCAGGGTCAGTCCAGGCTCTGCTGTGGGAAGGTAGAACTGTGAGCTGATAGAGTTGCCCTGAGGGCAGGCCTGGAGGAGAAAGGGAAGGAACTAGCTTTTCCCATCTGTTGCCCAAATACATACTGCCTGTCAAAGAGGTTCATTTAACTGCAGCAACAGCGTCCAGCAACACACTCCAGATAACCCTAACAGTCACTACTAGAAGCCCCCGACCCAGAATTAGCTAGTTAAGCTGTTTCTCAAATGAAGTCTGGCAAGTTGCCCTATTTTGCTGTGTAATGTACTCCTGTGTATAACGCGCACCCACCTTTTTGGCCCAAACTTTCAGGAAAAATGTCTTTCATTTTAATTTTTTAACTTATTTATATTTAGATACTTGATTTTTGTATCATAAAGGAATTTTAGCATTTATATTTGAACATGTTATGGTGCAAGAAATTTTATGTAACAAATAATTACAAAACACAAGAACAAATACAAGGTATTTTAGGCACTACCCGTGTATAATGCTCATCCTTATTTTTCCCTCAAAAATTTGGGCAAAAAAGTGCACGTTGTACACAGCAAAATATGGAGATGAGAGAGTACTATCTTAATCTGTTTGGGCTGCTGTAACAGAATGGAACAGACTGAGTGGTTCATAAACAGTAGAAATTATTGCTCACTGTTATGGAGGCTGGAAGTCCAAGATCAAGGTACCTGTAGATTTGTTGTCTACTGAGAACCCTCTTCCTGGTTCATAGAGGACTGTCTTCTCCTGTGTCCTGACATGACAGAAAGGGTGAGGAGCAGTCTGGCGGGTCTGGGGTCATAAGGGCACCAATCCCATTACTAAACCCTCAAGACCTAATCACCTCCCAAAGGCCCCCACCTCCAAATACCATCACATTGAGGGTTAGGTTCCACCATAAGAATTTGGGAGAGGGGACACAGACATTCAGCCTCTGGTAAGCACTTTACTGTGAGATGATTTCCACCCTGGTGGTTTACATGAACAACAGTATTCCCCTGCATCTCTTCCCAAAGTGTTACAGGGGAAGCTTGGCTTTAGTCATTCATCCATCCCTGTTAATATCATCTGCTAGGCTCTGTCAGCAGATGTTTACAAAAAGCAAATTGTACATGTCTCACCTGAGAAGGCTCACAGTCCTCAAGCATGTTCAGGTATTGATTTTAATCAGGCAAATTGGTAATTTTATTTCCTTGACACATATCCTAATTAAGACCACTTTTTCTTAACAAATCACTGTCTTCTGAAAAGTTTATGACATCTGTTTTGAAGACATTCCCAAAGGGAGAAATACCAAGATTAAAATATGTTTTAAACATTACCTATATTTGTTTTCCAGTCCTAACCTGTTTTCCCAGTTAATTTTACCACCAGAATACTTAGAAAACAGGGTTTTCTTAAAAAGATTTCTGGTTTTCTTAGAAAAGTTTACTTCCCTGGACATCTGAAACCTCAGCAGCTGTTTCGGAGGAACCAATTATATCTGTTCTGAGTATTTCTAGGTCCCCTCTGGTAACCCTCTCACATGCCCGTTAAAAACAACAAAAAGACCCTGTCTCTCTCAGGTTTCACCTAAGAACTTTTCTAGAAACAGTAGACCTAGTTATGCAAATCTGAACAGGGTTGAAAATATTGTAGTTTTAAAAACTCTAACATATCAATGAAGAAAACGAAATGAATGCTTTTAATTATGCCCTGACTTAGGCCAACCCACTCTATTTGAGAAGGGTTCTCATGATGAAAATAGAAATCCTGATTGTTTATCCCCTCCTTATTGTCATCAAAGGTCAAAATTAATGGGTGAAAATTTCCTGTTACAACATTTCCAGGATGTAAATGGGCTTTTATTTTTTAATGCTTTTCTTTTTGCTGTTCTATTTTTTAATAACTTTATTGAGGTACCCTAACATTTACTCATTTTAAGCTTACAGTTCAGTGATTTTTAATAAATTTACAAAGTGGTGCAACATCACAATTTTAGAGCATCCCAGTCTCCTCCCCCAAAGAAACTTGGTGCCTATTTTCAGTCTCTTCCTGTTCTTACTCAGTGCACTCTTAATTTACCTCCATAGCTGTGCCTTTCTGGGTGTTCCATGTAAATGGAATCATACAGTCCGTGGTCTTTTGTGATTGGTTTCTTTCCCTGAGCATAATCTTTTAAAGATTCGCCAGTGTTGCAGCATGTATCATCAGTGCAGTATACTACAGTTCCACTGGTTTGGGTAACCACATTTTGTTTATCCATTTACCCACTGATGGACGCTTGGACACTGGCTGTTATGAATACAACTATCAAGAACATCCACATGCAAGTCTTTGTATGGACATGTTTCATTTTTGGGGGGGCGGAAACCTAGGATTGGTATTGCTGGTCACATAAGTAACTCTTAAACATTTTGAGGAACCACCAAACTGCTTTCCAAAGCAGCTGTGCCATTTTACGTTCCCACCAGCAATGTATGAGGGTTCACATTTCTCCATATCCTTGTCAACACTTGTTATTGTCTCCCTGTTTGACTGTAACCAGCGAAATGGATGTGAAGTGGAATCTCCTTGTGGTTTTGATTTGCATTTTCTAATGGCTAGTGATTTGAACATATTTTCATGTGCTTATTGGGCATTTGTAATCTTTGCAGAAATGTCTATTCAGATCCTATGCCCAGTTTTTGATAAGGTTATTTGTGTTTTTAATTATTGAATTGTAAGAGTTCTTTATATATTCTGGATGTAAGATCCCTTATCAAGTATATGATTTGCAAATATCTTCTTCCATTCTTTGGATTGTCTTTTACTTTCTTGATATCGTTTGCAGCACTGAAGTTTTTAATTCTGTTGAAGTCCATGTTATCATCTTTATCTTTTATCACTTACACTTTTGATGTCATATTTAAGAAATTTTTGCCTAACCCTAAATCATACTCCTGTGTTTCCTTAAGAGTATTGTAGTTTAAGCTCTTACATTTAGGTCTAGGTCCATATTGAGCCAATTTTTGTATATAGTAGGGGGTTGTTGTTGTTGTTGTTGTTTTGTATGTGGTAGTTTTTTTAAACTGCAGTAGAAGCCTGGTCTTTAGCCACTGAATAGAAAAAATTAGTTCAAGAGGGCAATCATGAAATGCCACACATTCTTTTAACATTTCATTTTAATGTGAATGATAAATATACATTTATTTACCAATCTTCTGAGGTTAACCAAAGGATGTGTCTTGGAGTATGGTTTTATAGAAGGGACTGTCACATCCCCTGTTTTGCATATACCCATAGTGAATCTTCTCCAGTTTGGGATTTTTCTAGTGGAGCAGTCAGTTAAAAATCAC
The DNA here is from genome assembly GCA_039655065.1 of Glossophaga mutica. Lineage (NCBI taxonomy): Eukaryota > Metazoa > Chordata > Mammalia > Chiroptera > Phyllostomidae > Glossophaga > Glossophaga mutica. The sequence continues at coordinate 105,102,622 of CM077305.1, forward strand.
TTGGAAAGCACTCTGAAGGAAGAATGATTCTAGGTTTATGCTTTCTTTTTCTTTAAATCTTTTACACTTGTTTCCCTAACACCTAATTCAATAGTGTTTTATTTTTACCAACTTGCCTTTATTAGGTCTTCCCAAAGCATCCATTTTGGTTTTATTAGAAACAGTCTCTGGTTTGCATGTTTAATTAAAGCACTAGCATAACCAGATTTGGGGACAACTCCTGATGAACACATAATGAGCACACTCCCTGCAGGGCAGGGGCCGAGGTGCCAGAGTGCGGGAGGGCTCGGCACTCTGTGTGGTTGGCAGTGCCCTGTGGAGGCATGGAGAGCGCTGATCAACCCTTCACGTTGGTCTAGGGGAGGTCCGTTGAGAGAATGTCTTCTTCACAGAGAGGACTAACTGACAATTTTTTATATGTGTGCAGCATGTGATTTTTAACTTTCCAAACCCTCCGATGAGGAAGGGGCAATAACTTGGTGCCAGGACAACTGGAGACTCCAGGAACCCCAGAATTGACAGCCACTTCACAACCAAGTCTGATGTGTAAGTCAGACACTCAGGAAATCTCTGTGGCGTCAGAGTGCCTGAGTGCCCCATGTAGCCTTGTTTCAAAGAAAAAGGAAAGAAACCCAATTGTGCTAATGCCACAGGTCCTCATTTGCCAAGTGAAGGCAGAGTGTTGGCTAGATCTGTGTTGAGGTGCGGCTGTATTGATGTACGCATTGACTTCATTTGCGTGAGGATGCTGTGGCACTTTGCTGATTTCAGGTGCCAGATTAGTAAGTGGGAGGGCCAAGAAGAGGAGAACGCAGCTCTTCTGGCCCAGCCCTTCGGCTTTGCCACCAGAACACACTGAATAGGACGGAGCTCTTCATCTTTCCGCTCCTCTCCAACCTGCATCTTTCCAGTCTTCCCCCAGCTCACGTGATCAGCCAGAAGGATAGGAGGGATTTCTGACTTCAGCTTCTCCCCTCCTCTCCATGTCCCAGCCATCCACAGTCCTTTCTAGTCAACCTCCGGAGCTCACCTTGGTTTTGGCCACCTCCTTCCCAGCTCCTACCATGGTGACCCCAACCACCTCATCTCTCACCTGGACAATTCCTCTAGCACTCGACGTCCACTCTCGCCCCTCCAGTCTGTTCCCTGTACAGCATTCAGAGTCGTCTCTTTAAAAAAAAAATTGGGTCTGTCACCCCTTGACATGACTTTTCTCTGTCCCTCTCTCATTCTCTCTGCGCTTTCTTATTCTTCAGGTCACAGTTTAAAAGAAGCTTGTGCTGATTCTCCCGTTCTAAATTAGGTCCACTGTCATTCACCCTCACTCATTCTTTTCCTTGATGACTCTTATTGCAACTTATAGTTGTGTATTCAGTGACTTTGATGTCTTTTCCTGCCCCAAGACTAAATTCCTGGAGGGCAGGAAGCCTGGACCTAGGACAGTGATAGTAGTGGACGCTCAGTGGCCATTTGTTATGTGAATAAATAAATGAATGCGAATGAGTGAATACACTATCTCTGGACCACAAGTGTGTGTCTGCCTAACTCATTGCTTGCACACACCATGTATTCTCTGGGCAAAACAAAACAGAAACCACAGTATTGAACCAATCAGCAGGACCCTTACAAACCACACTGGGGCCCTGCAGTTTGTGAATTACTCAGACATCTGCTGAAGGAGGTTCCTGTAACTAGGCGGGTGCCCTTGCAAGGAGCTGCTGCTCGCCCGAGGCAGGGTTGCCTTCTTTTGACATCCAGGTCTCTGCTGGCCCAGCTGGGTGCCTGTAGGGCTGCCTTTGCCCAGAGAGAACACCTTTGTCCGATTCTCCCTGAAACACCACCTGGGCCAGCAGCCTAGGAAATATGGGGAATGGTGGGAAAAAGTCATAGCAATCATCCACCCAAGGCAGGCAAACCCCAAATGGACCTCTGCTTCTGAAAAGCGAGAGAGGTTCAGGACATGCCTTTTCATCCCCCTTTCGCCGCTGTTGTGCAGAGTAGCCAAAAGCCAGTGGCCAGAGCCAGTGATGCTGAGAGCCACCTGGCCAAGTTGTCCCCGCCCGGCTGCTTCCTTTAGGTCTCTGAAGGGCTGCAGATAAGATGTTGGCAGGTCCTTCCTTCCCAAACGGCGAGCATGGCTGCCAAGTCTTGACTCAGAAGCTTTTGTTTATCTCAGAAACTACCTTTTGGATGCATTTAGGCCAAGAAAATAGAAATTGGGTAAATTCATTTGGTACGTAGGAAATGTAATTTGGAGACTCTGAGAATATTGCTGTCACAGTGAATTATTTTTGCAGAGGAGGGGGTCCTGAAGGGCACTATTTTTTTTTAACAGCTTCACATACCATACAGTTTCCCTTTTAAAGTGAACAGTTCAGTGGCTTTCAGTCTATTCACAGAGTCGTGCAGCCATCACCCCAGTCAGTGTTAGAACATTTTTACCGCCCCCGTGGACACCCCGCACCCGTTAGCAGTCACCCCCCTGCCTCCGCTCCCCGCCCTGGGCAGCCACCACTGAAAGGCACTGCTAAGGGTCACACTGAGCTCTGAGTGCTGTGCAGTTGGGACATCTTGGGTTGTCAAATGAGAAAGGGTCCCAAAGTGGTGAAGGATCATTTTGATGCTCTTATTTTTGTTTTGTTTACCACTAACATAAGATTAGTCCCCAGAGAACAGGAGGGGTATTGCCGAAGGAAGACATTTACATAGTGATTCACGGTGCAGATTGCTACTGTGAGAAACTGCAAAAATTGCATTTTGTTGGCATTTGTTCTTTAGCCAGAAAAAGCCTCCTGGTTATCCATCTTTGCCATTTTATAACCAAAGCAATATCCACAATATGTGAAGTAAAACATGTGAAGGCCTGAGTGTGTAAATGTGTGTGTGTATCCATATATACAGGGTGGGGCAAAAGTAGGTCTGTGGTTGTTTGTATGGAAAATAATACAATAATCAGTAAATAATAGGAGAGTGAACTCTGTGTTTTGTATACTCACAACTGTAAACCTACTTTTGCCAGACCCTGTATACATACGTATGTAAGTATATCATCAGATATTTTCCGAACCCTACTGTGGGGAACAAATGGGTCAGATTTGAAAGCTCCGTCTCTGCTAAGACAAGGGTAGGAGTTACCATGAGTAACAGTCAGGGAAATAGATGCTCATGTTTGACTGCTTATTGTGTGCCAAGTCCCAGTGCCTTACATGTACCAACTCATTAATTTTTCACAACAACCTTTCTGAGGCAGGTGAATTCTTCTTACTTTACAGATAAGAAAACCGAGGCCCAGAGAGGTTAAGAAACTTGCATCATGTCACTTAGTTGGTAAATAATGGGAATGGGATTTGAATCCCACACTCAATACTCAGAGTCTCAGCTACACTGGGACCAGGTTAGAGCTTCAGGAGACGGAATCCCAAAGTGGGACAGGGGTTTTAAGCCCTTCCCCAAGTCCTATGTCCTGAAATGATTTATCCCACCTTATATTCCCATTTGTCCCTGGTCTCAGGATCTGGGTACTTGCTATGCCCTCTGCCTGGGGTGCATCCCCACAGCTCCCCCCAAGCCTGGCATTTGCTCATTCTTCAGATCTCAGCTCTCGTGTTTCCTAGCTGCTCCATCCAATGAGATCTTTCCCACCCACCAGCTGCTCTGTGATCACCCTGATTACTTCTGTGGTAGTACGGAGCACTTGAGTAATTAAGTTTGCTGCTGACATGTTTGTTGTCCATCTGCCCCTTATTCTGTAAGGTCTTGAGGAATGGGACCTGTGGCCTTGCTCACTGTTGAATGTCCAGCGACTAGCATGGCACCTGTACAATGGATGCTCAGGACAAACTTGCTGAATGGGGAAAGGAGGCAGAGCTGCAGCTGCTTGCAGGAGGGGGAGACAGGCTTTGTGGCAGAGGTAGTGTTTGAGCTGGGCTGGGAAAGGCAGATGGAATCTCAGTGGGGAAAAGTGTGGGTAGAATGGAGAGCATCCTGGAGGATGGGGTGGGAAAGCATGAGACGTGTTAGAGGAGAGATAAGGATCCATTTGGAGGCTTCCTGGGCTATGTCTGGTGCAGGGTTTCCCAGCCTCAGCATTGACGTTGTGGGCCGCACTATTCTTTGTTACGGGACTGCCCTGTGTAACGTGGGATGTTTAGGACCATCCCTGGCTTTATCCGCTGATGTCAGAAGCACCACCTGCCTCCTGGTGTGACATCCAAAAATGTCTTCAGACATTATTGAATGTCCCCTAGGGATCAAAATTGTCCATGGTTTGGAGCCACTGGTCTAGAGGGAACAGTAATCCATACAGCTGGGATATTTTGGGCTGTGTTTTAGCTCCAAGTGCCAGTAGAGTGAGGATCCAGTGTCATCTTTATCCCTTCACCAGATGTTTACTGAGTGTCTCCCACATGCCAGGGACCCCATGATGCATGCTGACAAAATACTGGAAAGGGAAAGCAACGTGGGCCTTTTCTCACAGAGATTAGAGTGTGCCTTCACAGGGGAGTTTGATGATCAGGGTTAAGGGTTTTAGGAAGAGTTCAATGGCAGTGGTTGCCTGGGGTGGATCAGAGTGGGAGGCGCTGCATGGAGCTGTCCTGGTAGCCCCTGGTGGGGATGATGAACACCTGGCCCAGGTGGTGCTGCTGCAGAAGGGAAGGATGGACAGTATGGGAGATGCTGTGGATGTGAATGCAGCCATCTGGGTGGCTAACGGTACACAGTGGCACAGGATCCTAACATCTGTAGATTTGTGGACTGGGGACCATGGTGGCAAAATCATGGTCATCAGGAGGAGTCGGTCTTGAAGGAAAGATGATGCATTTGCTTGTGGGAGCATTGAAGTTAAGGTGCTGAAGGGACAAACTGGGAGCTCGGGCATGTCCAGAAAAATAAAAAACTGCTTTCTCCTCATGTTTTCGTAAATTCTGTGGCTTCCTAGTCCAATGGAGAAGTGTGCCCCTGTCGTCCCAATTCATGTATTATTTTGAGTCAGATAAATTAACAGGAGCGCAAACATTGAGTTTTTAGATATCCTTAGAGTGCACTGAATGTGGCGGCAGGGTAATAACAGCAACCTTGTTCATCAGACTGCCTGCTAACAGACTTCTGAACCAGTATCTTACAATTTTGTCTTCCAAAAGGCAAACTAGATTTAGAAAATGAGACTTTTCTATATAAAAATTAAATTACCGTTGTATTCACCTTGAGTTATTTTAGGTTGCACATGAAGTAACAGGCTTAGCCAGCATGAAAGCACAAATTATAACGGCACTAGGTACGAATGACAGGACTGACTCCCATAGGCCCTTTCCTGGCTGGGTGATGAAAGTGGTGGTTCATTTGCTTTTGGGAGTGCACTTACTGTAGTTAGTCATTGATTTACTAACTGGTAATAGTGAAAGGATCAATGAAATTTCTAATTCTTGATATATATTAAAAAGTAAGCTTTCATTAACCATTGACAATGTGCCCAAAAGGTATAATAACAACGAGAGGAAATATTTTGGCAGAGAAAAATTCAAGATAACATTTAGTTCGTAATATTGAAAGTGCAGCTGTAAAGAGTGATTGCAGTTTGAGTGTCTTTCAGACAGGATATTGGCACGGAAATAGTTTCTCATAGGAAGGGTCAATGGTAAGGCATTGTGTGAATTTTTAAAGGTTTTTAAGATTTTTCCCTGTATGGCATTGTTTTGCACTTGATAATGCTTAAAGAAGACTCCCAGGCCTTTCCTGTCCCTGGTTTAATGTCCCTGAAATCCACTGTTTTTTCATTTCTCAATTCTGAAAGATGGCTACTGTGGCCGTTGCTATCAGTTAGGTGGCCAAATCTTGTTATTCTCTATATGATGGATGAATTGAATTTCTTTTTAAGACCAATTTTTTCTTTGAAAAATAATTTTAAATTAGTTTAAATTTTTGACTTAGGCTATGGTAACAATAAACTATGGTGATTTATGATGGCAGCTCAGAGCTTGTTTTCCTGGCCTGTCACTTGGACACACTTGGGCATTCCCAACTGGGTAGTTCTCTGTAATCTCGCCAGTGTGATCACCCGTGCTGAAGTTGGGGCTCTGGGACGTGGTAGGCTTGGTTCTGCCCCTCCACTTGTTAATCTCAATCAGATCATTTACCCTTGACCTTGCTTGGTTTCCTCTTCTGCACCCCTGAACAAAATGGAAGGATTACCACAGATAAATGGCTTGCTGGCACAAGTATCTACAGGGGCTTGGTGGTGAATTGGGTCCAGAGTGGACTGTGCTGAACTTGAGAACTCATGCCCCGTTGGAAGGGCAGCAATGCTCAGCCCCAGCGATTGTCGGCACGCTCCACTGGGGCCTGGGGTGGCCAGACTTTCCATGAGAAGTCACAAAGCCAGGTGTGTATGAGGAACTCATGAATTAAAAACGTTGGCAACAAATTCAAAATTTTATAAACACCATAGGAGCCAAGTAGAACACATCTACTAGTCAGACCATATCCAAACATCTGCAGTTTGTAATCTCTGGAGAAATCACAGTTGGCATGCCACAGAAGATGAATGTGCTGTCTCCCAGCCTGTACCCCTCATCAGCCCTGTGCTGTTGGCGGGGACTGTGAGCATCACAGCCCACAGGGGAAAAGTTCCGGGCCTTGCCAACATTGTCTTTGTGTTCAGTCTTAGTATTTACCAGAATGTTCCATTCAAAGGAAACTTTCTGGAGACCCAAGTGTCTTTGTGGAAGTGGACAACATTTGGGCACCTCAGGGCACATTTCATCTTCTTTGTGGCCCTCTCTTCAGACCGGCCTGGCTATACTGAGATTTCTGAACAGTAAAAGCTACTGCTTTATTAACTCTGTGACTTTGAAGTTGAGCCATGACTGAGATCCCTAGCCAGGCCTCAGTATCCCCACCTTGAGTAAATGAGAGGTTTCGTTAATGTAACTCTGGGAACCCTTCCATCACTGATGATTTCCAGTTCTTCAGTGGGAAAGGTGGGCTTCTGTACTGTAAGCCTTTGGCTTCCTAGGATGCATTGCAGTAAAGGGGCTCACTCAGCTCAATGCAGGTAACTTAAAGGGTGATGATTAGATAGTAATGGAAAATACCAAGAAATGTTTAGGACCAAATACCTGACCTAGGCACAGACAGGGGCCTAAAAATGAGTAGGAAAATATACAGAACAACACAAAACCATAAAAAACACCACCTCTAACAACAACAAAATCCTCCAAGTGATTATTTCAATTTAGGGGAACAAAAATCCCTTTGCATCTGTGTCTTCTAAAACATGTTAAAGTAATTCCTTGATTAGTTGCAGGCCAGTGCTTTTCAAACATGGATTCGCATACAGATCACTGAGGGATTTGTTAAAAGGCAGATTCTGCTTTTACAGCACACTCCCAGATGCTGCTGGTGCTGGTTGTCCAGTGGCCACACCTTGAGGACTGAGGTGTAGGCCCAGCGCTGCCCTCGGAGCCCCTTGTTACTCGGTCGTCCTTGCCTCCTCACTCTGCCTCAGCCTCCATTTCCAGGCAGTTCTGCTCCGTAATTTGGATTGAATTTACTCTTTAACCAAGCAGTCTCATGTAAGTTATTTAATTAGGAAGAAACAAAAACAACCCCACCCCTCACTGGATCCTTAAGTGTCGTTTCTAATGCTTTGACCGTGTACCAGGGCACTAGAACTGCCAAGAACAATGCTCTCAGGGAGTTTGAGGTGAGAATCTGGTTCTGCCAGCGTGCAGGCCCTTGCTCCACCCCAGAAGAGATGGCATCACAAGCTCTTCCCTGGCTCCTGTAGATGTCATCCGACTAATATCTGTGCCCTGCTCTGCGGGTAGCTCTGGACTTCAGTGAAACAATTTAACACAAATGTTAATTTATTCTCGTAATATAAAAATGTGCCCTTCTGAAGGGTTGGGGGAGGTATAAATGTATATAAAGGATTCTTCCTTCCAGAACTAAGGATTACAGGCCTCAAATACCTTTAATTCAGCTTTATTAAAGGTTAGATGAGGCCAAAGACCACAAACTTTTTCAGCAGGAACCTTAAAGGGACCCAGGCACTCTTGAGAATGCAGAGCCTAGAGTCAACAAATTACCTTTATTGGGTAGATAAGGTAGATGGAATAGTGAAATGTGAGCTGTCATTCATTTTAGGTCAAATTTATTTATTTTGTACCTTATCATCATAAAATTGAAATTCTAAGAGCTTACTAGGTAGACAATGAAAAATTTATTGTAATACCTCCAAGAACTTGACTTTTTGAGACCATGACTAGTGATTTTCAACCTTTTTCATCTCACGGCACACATAAACTAATTACTAAAATTCTGTGGCACAACAAAAAATAATTTTTTTGCCAATCTGACAAAAAATGGGTATAGTTTCGATTCACTCACACCAAACAGTTATTGTTGTGTTGGCTGTAGTCATTTTTTTTATCCCTAGCACTGTCTTGCCACTTTTTGTTGTTGTTCAAGTACAGTTGTCTCTATTCCTCCCATCCCTCCCCCTCAATCCAGCCATCCCCACCTCCAACCCTTGATCCTACCCCCCTTTGGTTTTTGCCATGTGTTCTTTATACATGTTCCTGACAACCCTCCCCCCCCATTATCCCCTCCCACCTCCCCTCAGGTTACTGTCAGTTCTTAATTTCAGTGTCTCTGGTTATATTTTGTTTGTTTGTTTGTTTGTTTTGTTGATTAGGTTCCACTTAGAGGTGAGATCATATGGTGCTGTCATTTTTTTATCTGATAATCTAAGGGAAAAGAGGTCAGTGCCCCTGACTAAACAGTCAGGTGTTGTATGTTTTAAAAATTCTTGCAGCACACCAGTGTGCCGTGGCACACTTCTTGAAAATCGCTGTTGGAGAAAACTATACTTGTTAAAACACTTGCTGTAGACCACTATTTATAAATTCTGTTTGTTGTAGAACACTGAGTTATGCTTCAACCTTGGGGTGACAGTCACCTCTCTCATCTGGTGCTGATTAATTTATCCAGTTTAAACAGCTCCGCAAACTGTCTCAGAAAGAGAAACGCGGTGTCCTGACTGGTGTGCTCAGGAGGTTGGGCTTCCTTCCACAAACGATAGGCTGCCAGTTGGATTCCTGGTCAAGGTCATGGGCCAGGTCCCCAGTTGGGAGTGTGTGAGAGGCAACTGACTGATGTGTTTCTCTTACACTTTGATGTTTCTCTTCCTTCCTTTCTCCCTCCCTTCCCCCTCTCTAAAAAGAAAGAAAGAGAGAGAGGAAGGAAGGAAGGAAGGAAGGAAGGAAGGAAGGAAGGAAGGAAGGAAGGAAGGAAGGAAGGAAAAGAAAAAGGAAGAAACAAACGTAGTTAAATGCATTCACTGATGCAAAACACTTATTATTCAAGTAAAATAAATAAATGATGCTAACAATTAACTTTAAAACAAATCAGGCCCTGGCTGGTATTGCTCAGTGGGTTGAATGCAGGCCAGCCTGCGAGTGGAAGGGTCACTGGTTTCATTCCTGGTTTGGGGCTTAGATTGTGGGCCAGGTCTCTGTGCAAGAGGCGACCAATTGGTGTTTCTCTCCAACATTGATGTTTCTCTCTCTGTCTCTCTCCTTCCCTTACCCTCTTTCTAAAAATAAATAAATAAAATATTAAAAACACACATACATGCAAATCAGAATCTCAGTTTTCATGACTCCTTCCTGACCCTTTATTTTCAATGCCTGGCCATAGGTATCTATTACTGTGTAACAGACAAACAACCCTGAAAGTTGGCAGCTTGAAACAACTCATATGTATTATCTCACAGTTCTTGCCAGGAGCCTGAGTGCAGCGCACCTAGGATCTCCCACACAGTTCAGTCAAGGTGTCAGCTGGCCCTGTGGTTTCATCTGAAAGTTCAGCTAGGGAGGCTCTTTTCCCAAGTTCATTCATGTGGTTGTTGGATTGTTACATGGAGGGCCTCATTCCTCCCAGGCTGTTAGCCAGTCCTCCCTTGGTTCCTTGCCATGTTGGCCTCTCCATAGGGCTGTTCACATCATAACAGCCTTTCCCCTGCAGAGCTAGGGCTGTAGGAGAGAGAGTGAGAGAGAACAAGATGGAAGTCACACTCTTTTTAGCCTAATCTCTCTTTTTTTAACCACTTTATTGATGTATGATTGACATGTAAAAAACTGTGCATATTTGATGTGTAAATTCGTTGAGTTTGGAGATAAGTATATAAGTATTATTCTTATTACTATTATTGTTATGTGTGTGTGTGTAGTAAGAACACTTAACATAGCTCTATTTTCTTAGCAAGATTTAAGTACACAATACAGTACCATTAGCTTTGGACACTGTGCTGTGTAGTAGATCTCCAAAACCTTTATTTTGCATGACTAAACTTTGTTCCCTTTGACCCTCACCTCCCCATTTTCTGTTGCCCTAAGTCGCTGGGTACCCTTATTCTACTCTCTACTCTGTAAGCTCAACTATTTTAGAATCTATGTATAAACAAGATCAGACACGCCCTGGTCCGTGTGGCTCGGTTGATTGGGGGTTGTCCCACAAAACCAAAAGTTCACAGGCTCGATTTCTGGTCAGGTCACATGCCTGGGTTTGGGTTCGGTCCGCAGTCAGGGTGCCTATGTCACATCCGTATTTCTATCCCTCTCTTTGTGTCTCCCTTCCCCTCTCTAAAAAATCCAAAAAGCATGTCTTCAGGTGAGGCTAAAAAAAATGATGTCAGACAATATTTGTCTTCTGTGACTGGCTTATTTTGCTTAGCATAATGTCCTCGAGGTCCAGCTGTATTGTCCCAAAAGGCAGGCTTTTCTTCTTTTTTTTTTTTTTTAAAGGCTGGATAATACTTCACTGTATGTATATACTGTGTTATCTTTATCCATTCATCTATGGGGCACATTTAGGCTATTTCTGTATCTTGGTCTAGCCTATTCCCAGAAGGGGTGGAGATCCTATCACTGCATTCTTTTTATTAGAAGAAGGTCCAACTCACACTCAAGGGGAGGGATTGCACAAGGATGTTGAGTGTCATGACACAGGGATCTTTGGGGCATCATGGAGCCTTCTGCCACACATAGTAAGGTCTCAGTGAATGAGTTGAATCCATTATTGTGCAGGATCACTTGCTGTTGTTAGCAATAAGATGCATACACCAGGGTTTCATGCAGTCCTTGTTCAGGTTGAGTTCAGGTTGATTGTGATTTGACTGAGCATGAAGAACTGGTAGATTAACATGCATATACAGTTTCTTCTATGAAGTATGTACAGGTTGTTTTGTTCGCAGGCTTGTCTTTTTGAGTTCTGAAAAAGGGAATTAAGAAGGGAGGGAGGCCTAAAATGAGAGGTTCACTTTAAGATGATAGTAAGCTAGGTATGCTGGGTGGGAGGCTGGCTGTGGGATTTTAAAAGGTTGTATGCACCTGGCTCTTGCTTTACAGAGCTCAGTTTAAATGACACCACCTATACCCAATTTAAATTACGATAGTCATTGCTTCTTTTTTCATCCTTGCACAGCCCTGGGCACCCTCTGGCTCAGTTCTCTGCTTATGTCCTTATCCATCTCCCCTGTGAGAACCAAGCCCAGGAGAATAGGGACCTAACCTGTCTTGGTCCACTCCTGTAAGGTCAGCACCTTGAATGGGGCCTGGGAAACAGTAGGCTCTCAGTAAGCATTGTACTTAGTGAGTAAACGAATGAAAAGAACAGAGACATGAGATTATTCCAAGGAGCTTTCGGAAATTACAGTATTTTTATGATTCCCAAAGGAAATGCCACTTACTCAATTAACATGTAAAATACATTAGTTTATTTTTTTAAAAAGACAGTAGTTTCAAGGCGGAGTAGTTTTGTCCCTGTCACTGATTGATGCTGGGTCATTAGGCAAGTCAGGTCACTCCTCTGGGCTTCTGTTTCCTTGGAGGATACAGAAGGGCTGATCTCATTTGGGCAGAGGCAGCTCTGTGGTTTCAACAGTGGTCTGCCACGTGAGGTTTTGGCTGGTTGAAGAAACAACTGTGTGGCAAAAAAAAAAAAAAGAGAGAGAGAGAGAGAAAAGAGAAGTTTGAAATCTGCAGGGCTTCCATGCCCATTAACGGCTATTCCAGCTTTGCAGAAGCAGGCCCTGGCTGTGGTTCTTTTGGCAGATAAGGCTAGAGACCTATGGCTGGAGAAACTCTGGGCCCGCAGAACCAACAGGAAGGGCAAGCCTGGTAATTTTGGTGCATGTGACTAGCTTCCTTTCCAAGAATCCCCTTTCTTCCTTTTTTTCCCCTTCCTTCCCACCCCCAGCCTCACACCTAGCTTATGCCCACTTCATGCTGCTTTTCAATGGTAGCATCGATTTTTTTTTTCCACATTGACTAACTCATTTCAAGATTTCATTTCTGGCACAGCATTTCCCACTAGATAGCCAGAGCTTCCGAGCTCTAAGTTTTGTAATTAAAATTCTGTCACATCCCCCGAAACAGGGCAAATTGCGCCATTAAGCCTGGCATAAAAGATTTGAGAGCACTTCACCTAGTAATTTGAATATAATACTTCTAGCAGCTTTCAATTTGGGGTATTTTTAATTCTAATTAAAAAACTATTATTGAACATTAATGTCCTCTATGTAGTGTGCTGTTGTGCCCGGGAGCCCCATTTGGCCAGCTAGCTTTGAAACAGGCAGCTTGGTTGCATGGCTGTTGAGGCCCACGTGGTTTATCTTGGCCTTGGGAAACACCAGGTCCCAGGCGTAATTAGTATAAATCAAAATCCTCTAGATTATGACAGGAAAATGGTATGCTTGAACAGCAGCTTATTAAAATGACCTACTTAATTTAAGAAAAATATTGTATCCATTTGCATGGTGACCTGGATGCTTTCCCTGAAAGATTTCATAGTATTCTCCCCCCCTCTTTTTTTTTTTTTTTAAGAAAAGGAAAGGGAATGGACAGGCCCATTCTACTTCATCCAGGGTGCAGACCCACAGTTCGGACTGATGAAGGCCTGGTCCACGGGGGACTGTGACAACGGTGGAGATGAGTGGGAGCAAGAGATTCGCCTAACTGAGCAAGCCATTCAGGCCATCAACAAGATGAACCCCAAACCCAGATTCTTTGTGGTGTGTGGGGACCTTATCCATGCCATGCCAGGTAAGATCTGGGTTGTCACTGTGACCTTATCTCCTTTACCCAGTTATGACTGTACTTGGGCAGAAGAAAATGATTTCTCTTAAAAGATGTCTTTATTTGTTAATGGCTCATTTCTTCTCTTCATGGCTATTGCAGTATCATTGAACATTAGAAAATGCACACTCATTTTATGTTTAGAATTTGGCGAGATTAATCACAGTAATTAGGCAGAGCCACAGTTCTGATGATCTGAGCTTAATATGAAAAGTGGAAAAGATTCCCCCCCCATACTATATCCATAAATGTAGTTTTCTCCTTTCATTTCTCGTCTTCTAACACTTTCATTTCTCCTGTATTTGTTAGTGCTTTTTTAGTTTCAAGTGAGAGAAGCCAAACTTAAACTGGATTAATTTTTTTAAAGATAATGTGTTATCCAGTAGGACTGTAAATATCAGAGGTAGATTTCAGGTATGGCTGAATCCAGGGACTCAGAGGTTGCTTTGGGACTTGGACTCTTCATTGCTCAGCTCTGCTTTCCTCTGGGCTGACTTCATTCTTTTTTTTTTTTTTTTTTTTGAGTGGCATGGTTTTATTATTTTTGAAAAACTGGTTTAATAAAGGACAATTGGAGTCTCATATCAGCTGTTCTGGAGGAAGTTTACAAAGAAATTCCTTACTCACCCAGATGAAGATACTAGCTGGAAAAGGGAAGACGTTATAGACCCTCTCAAAGGGTCTCAGGGACCGCCCCCCGCAACCCCCCCACGGTGTCCTCGGACCACACTTTGAGAACCGCTGGTCTAGTACTCGCCTGAAAGTAGGTTATCTCATTTGATTCCCTGACCAGCATGTAAAATTGGGTGACTCGTTCATAAAAATGAGGAAACTCAGGCCCTGACTTCATTCTCATATAGGCTCTCTCTAGGTAGTGGTTCCTGGGGCTGTAGGTTTACATCCTTCTTATAGAAACAACAGAAAGAAAGTACCTTATTCTTGGTGGTACAGTCAAAGTCCCACCCATCCAGCTTACATGGCCCCCTGAAGCCAGAGTGTGGGGTCAGCTTTATTGTAGTGATATGGTCTGAAAAACAGGATGGTTCTGCTAAAGAAGACCATTATGCTGGGGATGTGAAAATAACAGATGCCTTCTAGAACTTGCTGCCTTCTTTTCCTCCCCTACTCTGATATCCTTCTCTTCCAAGAAAGAATAAAGTCTAGTGAGCAAGTATAAACAAGTGGAAACTGCCCCTGCCCCTTAGGGAGGCAGAGCAGGTACCATGGCCACTCTTACTGGGTCCTGGTCTCTGCTTAGTGGAAGAGCAATGGCCCGAGGACCATCGCATAAAACACTGCAGTGACTGTAGTTGTTTGTTTTTATTTGGTGTTATCTTGTAAACCAAGCCTCTTGAGTCCTGTGATGATGTCTAATGCCTTTCGAAGCCAAGGCTCTTTGCAGTAAGCTGAGGTGTATTAATTCCTCAAGGCTCACTTTTCTGACAGCCTGCCTATCCAAAACAGTCCCAGCATGAAAATGTAAGAATGGAAAAAGGGCTGCCCAGAATTGCTCTCTCCAGAGTCCAGCCAGTGTAATTAGCAAGGAGAACCCTCAGACTTATCCTCCTTTAGTTTACTAGTATTTCACATGCACTCCTGAGTGTGCACATGCCTGCATCATCAACTCCCACCAAGTGTAGGTAGAACCAAGTGATGTAATCTCTGGAGAAGCAGCCTCTCCTGCTTTTGGGCCTCTACAAAGGTGGCAGGACAGAGAAGAGGGAAAATAAAGTAGTGGAGAAAGACCTGAACTAGGGCTCTGTTGGCCAGGATGCCAGCTCTACATTTGCTCCTGATGTACTAGATAAACTTGGACATACTCCTTACCTTCTTCAGGCCTCAGTTTCTGAGCCAAAAGTCTATTGATGGCAGCAGGAACTTAAAACCTGAACAGTCGAGGGCAGTATAGTGCAGTGGCAGATGACTGTACTATTCTGTTCAGGTGCTGAACATCTTAGCAGCTTGGTACAGAAACACATTCACAGGAAAGTGCTGAGTTTTATTTTGTAGAGTTTCCCATGAACTTGTCCACCCTTGGTGACTCTTGGCTGAGGTTTTTCAGGTGATGAGATTGTATATTGCTAAAGTAACTACAGAGTGCTCAGTTTCTAAAGGAGTTAGAAATCACAGCAGGATTCGAAGTCTGGGTTTACACGGTAAATCAAGATAAGGCATTAGTTGACCAGACAGATTAATTCTATTTTCAAATGGCCTAATTTGCAGTTAGCTGAGTTTTTTACGAATCATTTGGCCCAATAAGCACTGTAGCCTCAGCTGGAGCTCTCATTCTGGATCACACAGTGACCAAATTTCTGTTTTTATTGCACACTTGAAAATCAGATTCTGAATTTAATATTTTTCTGTCCAGTGGTTCCTTTCTTTGAAAATAGAGTATTATGGGACTCATTACAATTATATAACATGTTCTTGTAGATGTTTACTGACTTGTTCTGAATTATGTTAATGCATTCCATCATAGATTCACCAGAAAGGGACCAGGACCAAGGTAGGTCAGCCCCAGCATGGTGTGGAATGTGTGGTTTCTCAATTTTGTGCAGAAAAGGTTTCAACAAGTCCAGGTGATTTTGAGATTACATTTATTAAAGCTGGGAACAGTGAAAAGAAGAAAGGATTTAAGATAGAAAAGGCAAGGTCATAGCAACCGGAGTGAGCCTAGGAGGAGCTGCCTTGGCCCTTCAGAAAGAAAGTCACACAGGCAGAAGTGAGCCAGCTGGGCTGCGGGGCCTCAGAAACAAATTACAGAAGCAAAAGGCGGGCCCTTGGACACAGGTTCAGGGGACCAGTCTGGGACCAACTGCAGCTGCTTACTGCTTCCCTGGTTGCACGTCTTGTGGGAACCCTTTTCGCCTAGGGAGAGAGAAAGCAAAGATACATGCCCAAGGAAAGAAGTGAGGGGAAGGTGCTGGTGTGCTCCAAAGAGAGTGTACACTGGGTCCTTTGTCTTAAGCGTTTTTATCTGTTTTCTAAAGGTGGAAATTTTAGGGGTCATTCTCAGGGGAGTTTCTCAATAGAATATTCATCAGCTTTCCAGGTGTGTCCTTTAATATGTTGACTCATCAAAATGAGCTTATAGAGTCAGAATCATTCTCTGGTCAGCTTCGCCTTCAAAGAATGTCACCAAAGAGGAACCAGGACTGAGGTGGGACTGCCTCCTGGGTGTCCTTGGTTAGGGAAGATGAGACTTTACGATTTATTATCTTGTTGCAAATTGCTCAGCCATTTAACTCTGTTTCATTTCCCCCAGTCCACTTGCCAAGGAATTTTCCTAGCTTCTTAATTATCATGCCTCAATATTTCAAAATAAGATTTAAAATCATAAGTTTCCATGAGATTACATTACTTCTTAAATAAAATATACTGAACATAATAATTAAATTAAAAGATACAGTTTTTACGATCAACCCTACCAATTGGTCAGAAGCCCTTGTAAATGTGAACTGGTAAACTTTTGAATATATATTTTATATTCAGTGTGACCGAAGCAGAATTTACATCTGTTGTGAAGATTTGGGCTGTTTTGTGAGGTTGTAACTGAGCCCACGAAAAGATTGACTGTTTTGCATGTTATGGTCTGAGATTAAATTTAAAACTAGTTATAATTTTTTAATATGCAATTAGTGACTTTCCCCTCATTTAGTTCTTATGCAGGGGCAGACACTAGAAAAGTAATTATTTGCTTTGACTGCTTAGCACATTTGTTTTGACTGCTTAACATTTAATATATTAAATGAATATATTAGGCAAATAAAATCAGAATTTTAATTCTACCTTAAATATCATTTTGGGCCAAGTAGTTTTAAGTTCAAATTGGGGAAAAAGAACTTTATGTGTAATTCTTTTTCTAATGAAACTCAAAATAGCCCTGGCTGGTGTGGCTCAGTGGATTGAGCGCGGGCCTGCGAACCAGAGGGTCGCAGTTCGATTCCCAGTCGGGGCACATGCCTGGGTTGCGGGCCAGTTCCCGGCAGGGGACACACGAGAGGCAACCGTACATTGATGTTTCTCTCCCTCTCCTTCTCTTCTACCCTTCCCCTCTAAAGATAAATAAATAAAAAAAATCTTTAAAAAAAAAAAACTCAAAATAATGCTTTTCCATTGTAAATATCAATCATAATATTTGTTCATCCACAAATATTCATTATGTGCAAACTAAGTGCCAGTAACAGTGCTGGATGCTGTGGATGTCATAGTTGGGAATAAGACACCCAGGTCCTTCCATGGAGCTTAGAGTCCCATAAGGGAAATGCAAAACCAGAGACGGTAAGAGGACCTGTTGGAGCTGAAGAATGCAGGACAAAATTCATTTAGTTTTGAAATCCATTTCATTCTGCAGACATCTTTTTTATTATCTTGGTATTTTCTTATTTCCATAATGCTTCTCTGTGGGAGAAGCCACATTATAAGCAGCAAATGAAGATTTGTACAACTATTGAGACCATTGGTTTTCATTCCTAAGCCCAGGGTCACATTCTTTGGTCCTCCTGACATTGAGGCACAGACCCACCAATGCTGTCCCCAGGAGCCTTGTTAGATTTCAGCAGTTACGTGAGAAGCCAACCAATGGGAATGTGATGATACAGTCAGAGTACAGGAGATTCCTTTCTGCCTTTAGCATAGTTTGTTATTAACACGTATCCAGCCCTGTTTATTAAAAATTGCTACATCCAAACAAAGCAGATAATGTGGATGGAATTCTTCTCTTCATTTGAAGGCTCCTTGCAGAATTCTTTGTGTAAGTAAAGTGAGGCAGGCCTGCTTTAGCATTATTTTTGTAGGTGGTGTGTTACTTTCCTGTGGCTGCTGTAACAAATTACTACAAAGTTAGTGGCTTGAAACAACCCAGATTTATCTTCTTAAAATTCTGGAGGTCAGAAGTCTAAAATGGATCTTAAGAGAAGCCTTCCATCTAAAGGTTTCTGCTTCTAGAGATTGCTCATGTTTCTTGGAACTAGGCCCTTTACCCCACCTTCAGAGCCAGAAACAGCATCTTTTCTCCTCTTTGACCTTTGATATTCTATTATTCCTACCCTCCTGCTTCACTTTTACAAAAACCCTTGTGATTACATTGGCCCATTCAGATAACCCAGGATAATCTCTCCATCTCAAGTACCTTAATTTATTGCATCAGCAAATTCCTCTTTTGCCATGTAAGGTAACGTATTCACAGATTCTGGGGACTGTGATGTGGACGTCTTTGGGGGTCATTATTTAGCCTGCCACAGATGTCATAGGATGGAATTCAGGGTCTGTTATCCTCCAGGAACTGTGTTGTTAGCTCACCTACTCTTTATGGTCATGAAAAAGAGTTGTCCTTGTTATTTCCACTTCTACTGATGGTGGAAACTGGCTCAGAGCGATTGAGTACTTATCTCAGGGTCATTCAGCTTGTAAGTGATGGAGTCAGGATCTAACTGAAGTCCATGTACTTCCAAACTTCATGCACTCATCAATGCAACCTTCTGACAAGAAGGGTGGTCCCCACAGTGCAGCCAGGAGCTTATGTGAAGTGTGGAATCTCTGCCCCACCCAGGCCCATTGAGACAGAGTCAGCATTGTAACAAGATCCCCAGGTCAATCTTTTGGACAATCAAGTTTGAGAAGCACTTACTAGACTAAAATGCATAGGACCTTGCATGTTTTTTGCTTTTCAGTGTGTGGTAGGCAGATAGACATGAGCAGAGCAAGGACCATGGCCCGGGTGTAGAAGGTCATCAGGATGGAAAGCCCTGGGTGCCTAGCAACAGGCAAAACTGGGAAAACAGGGACCTCGCCCTCAAGGTAACCTTTCCTCCCCTAGCATATTGCTGGTCATGTGGTTTAGACTCCCTGACCTTTCATATTGTTGGCCATGCTGTTTGGCACCTCCCCTGCCATGTTGCTAGTCACGTGGGTTAGACTCCCTTAGAGGAAAATGAACAAGGGGGCCAGAGAATAGCCCTTAAGCATTAGGGCCCAGGACAATGAGGTTCTAACCCACATCAGGTACATCTAGGTCTCAGCTGTGCTTCAGTTTCAGGCCCAGAAAAGCAGCAAAACCAGGCGAGTGATTCTGTGGCTGACATTAGGACTAGCTTCATTGATTTAAGGACCCGTTGTTTGGGCAATGACCAATCAGTGCAGAACACAACCCTGAAAGGACACACCTGGGAAGCTGATGCATATTCTACTGCAGTCCTCCCCAGAGACCTCCAGACAAATACCCTCAAGATGAGAACCCAGCACAGCTCTCTATGGAGCATGCCGACACCTTTCCCCACCCTCTTCTCCCCAGGCATGCTTTCTCCTAAGCTCTAAGGGCCCTTTCTTTGGCCTCTGTAACTTGTTTCCTGAGCCCTTTTCTTCTATGGCTTACTTCTACCACAGTGACTTTCTGAATAAACTTTCTCTTACAGTTTGAGTCTTGGCTCTGAATTCTTTCATAGCTAGAACTCAAGTACTGAGGTTGCTGAACTGAGGTCCAGTCTGAGCCCACCAGTCTAACACCTGGTGCTATTTTGCTGCCAACAAATGTATTATGTACAATTTTTAAGAGAGAGGGGAAGGGAGAGAGAAAGAAAGGGAGAGAAACATCAATGTGTGGTTGCCTCTCGAATGCTCCCTACTGGGGACCTGGCCTGCAACCCAGGTGTGTGCCCTGACTGGGAATCAAACCAGCAACGCTTTGGTTCGCAGGCCAGTGCTCAATCTACTGAGCCACACCAGCCAGGGCTATGTACAATTTTTATGTGTATGCAAGTGGTTTGTGAAAAGTCCCTTTAACTGTTAAAGATAATGCTATTTAGCAAGAAAACTACCATTACTTTAGTCTTACCATGTTCAGCTTTCAAAGGGAAACGCTGTAAGTTTGTAGGTTTTGTTTTGCTTTGTAAACAACAGTCTGAATAACTAAATCAGGGTGACCTCTTCCATTCAGGGCTTCCAAAACAGAACTTGACCAAAATATTCAGGAACACAACCACATATGGTTGCTTTAAAAGGGCCTTTATGTGGAATGGTCAGGAGACCTAGACCTGATTCTTTGATTTGGGTCACATATACTTGCACAATCTCTTATCTGACATTCCAAAATTCAGAAAGCTCTGAAAACTAAGAGGTTTTTCTTAATTTTGAAGCTAATTCAGTTGGCAGCAAAATCGGCCTGAACTGACATTAGGCTATTTATAGTCTCTATCCTATTTAGTGAGAATATTCATATGTTCATATATTTTGCTAAAAAATATTACTCAAGACCAGTTTGAGGTGTTATTTAATATTTGCCCCATGCACAGTAGTGGTATTTTAAAGTTTGAAAAACTCCAAATTTCAGGTGCTCTCTGGCCCAGAGAGGGTCTTGGATAAGAAGATGTAAATCTTTAATATTAATAATTTTGGATTTATCAATGAAGAAACCTTTCATAAATTGGTGAAGCAGAAGCATCACCAATTTAATGTTGTTGCCCAAGTTAACTTCTGTTCACCCACTGCATAGTAATCACATTTTAGTTTCAAAGTTAAAATGATCCAAGGCACGTTATATTTAAATTTTGGGGACCATTTCTGTTAGGACCAAAGTGACTGAATGTGAAAATGGAATTGATTTCAGAAACAATGCTGAAAAATTGAAGAAGAGGGTATGTACATAGAGGTGATTGTTGTAAGTGCAGAATAATCCAGTTAGGTGGAAAGTCTTAACTCCAAGGTAGAGAAGGATTGGGCTTCTGCAGATATGGCGGCAAAGCTGGAGAGTGAAGGAATCAACAGAGTAGTGGTTAGGCACGGAAGGTGCTACAGGAATGTAAGGTAGAATTACTGCGAAACAGAATTGCGGTTTTCTGAGAAGACTCAAGTTTTCTTTCATCTAGTTTGGTAGCCCTTCACCTTAAATTAGATGTGAGTGGCTGAGCCAAGGTCCAGAGAAGAGTAGCCATGGCCAAATGACCATCAAGACTGCTTCCCCACTTGGAGATTTCTAATTCTGTGATGAATGGATAGGATTGGGGAATAAAGCCATTGAGCGAAGATGGAATGCTTTGGTGCCCTGGGCTTCAGGCAAAGAATAAGCCATTTATCCTTTCATTGTTCACACAGTCCAGGAAAGTTGGTACTCATTTTCCCCCCGCTAGGCAAGCACAAATGCATGACCATAATTCTGGTATAAGACAAAGATAAGCAAAGCCTCAGAGTCATGATTTTGAAAACCAAAGCCAGGATTAAAGCTCTGGCCAGAAAAAGGCCTTATCTCATTCCTCCAACCCTCTACAAGTTCACTCCCCCAAGCTTAATTCTAAATTCTAAAGGGCAGTGGAAGTGTGTATCTGTGTCAGTGTGTATTTTCATTTAGTACCCAGCACTGGTGGGCATATGAAAGGTGTTCCGTGAATGCCGGTCAAATAAGTTGTTATGTGTTTCCCATGATCCTTAGCAAGGAGCTAGCACATGGTAGGCACTCAGTACAGATTTCTGGATTAAATGAATAATTCATTTCTTTAACAAATCTTTACTGAGTACTTACTTTGTGCCAGGCACTGTTCTAGATGTTTGTGCTACATCAGTGAATAAAACAGACAGAAATCTGTGCTTGACCTAGAAATAAGAAATATGGACACGTGGAAACAATGAAATTCTTTTCATTCTAATCTTTGGTGGATTTAAACTTAGGTAGATACAGATCTGTTTAATTATTTTATTAGATTTTTAAATTATACAAGTAATATACGAATACATTCTTTTTGTAAAGATATAAAATCTATATCTAGAATAAACTGTGTAACCCTCCCCACTCCCCTGTCCCCAAGTCCTTCCCTTAGGCTCACCATAGTTAAAAGTGTGTATGTGTGTAAGCAGCTTGTCTTACGTCACTGCCATCATTCTCTACACATTGCTCTGTGATTGACTTTACCCCCTTCCATCGGTCTGGAAAAATCCTGTTCTGTTGATACATAGAGGCTTATGTCAGGCTTTTGGTAATGGCACTGCATTCCATGGATTGAAATCTCATAGTTGGTTCTCCTTTCTCCTAGCCAGATCCACGCGTGATAATCTCCCTGTGTGGACTCATCGAAGCCATGCTCTATCAGCCATTGTTCTGTGCACTCTGGTCAGGTTTTCTTTGGGTTTGAAATCACACGGATTGGCTAGTAGGTCTGAGACCTGCTCCAGTACTTGCATGGAGTGAACAATAGCCAGTTTGCTAGGTGGCTCCCTGGAGGACATCTCTCAGGACTCACTGGCACTGTGTTTCCATATTATCTCTTTTCTGCAACCAGTGCCTCAGTTCCTGCCATCTCTAGGTACTCAGAAAGTTTCCACTGACCAGGAACCCTTTAGTCACTATTACAGTAGGATTCGTTGTTGCTGTTTTTAAAAGAAGCTTAATTAACTCAGGTTCATTTCCTCAGCTGTATGTTTAGTCTTGAGTTTTTATTTTTAAGTGCTTATTCTAGGCACTAAGAAATGCCAAGATTAAAGACAACTTGCTGTACAGTTTAATATACAGAAATATAAATGGGGAGTTACGAGTGCCAGAAACGATGAGTGCCTGGGTTGTAATACCACCAGGCTCCGGAATGGGCGTGGGCTGTCTACCTCTTTCTGCAGGTTGTGCGAAAAAATGCCGAGCGGTGTCACCTGGAGCAATCAGCCAGCCCTGTGGCTCCCTGGCTCCTTCACATCCATTAAAAGCACCGTTAAAGCAGCCAGGCAATCAGCGACACAACCTCCCTTCTGCTGAGGCTGATTGAAAGTGGTTTGAGCTAATTTACCTAATATTTCTAATTAGGGAGCTTGGAGTGTTACTTGAAAAGTTGTTTCTGATTAGGTGTGTGATCAGAGGCAGTGCTGTTGGCAGCAGTGATCACCCTCCCACCCAGCCAGCACTTGCCACATGGCGTCATGGCGAGGGGCTGCGCTCGCTGCTGTTGGTGTCGACTCGGTTCCTGGTCAGGGCATCTTAACCTGCTTTGTGCCTCAGACCCCGTTGGCAGATTGGCGGCTCCTCTGGACTACCTCTCAGAATGTTTTTAAATGTTTAAAATAAAATGCAGGGGATTTCAAAGGAAACCAATTATATTGAAATGTAGTTATCAAAATATTTAAAAATTATTCCATACAGTGATACTCATGCTTCTTTATAGATCTGTTATATAACACAGTCTAACAGTGGGGCTTATAACTGCAATAATTTCAAAGTGCTGAGTTTAAACCATATTGCAAGTTATTTACAACCACCATTAAGGGATAGGAGAAATTCTTGTGCTTTCTGTTGGTGACGAAGTCACTGGAGTATTATTACCTTATATGATTTTTCCGCCCAACTTCATAGTAGAAGGAAATGCTAAATACCAGCTAAAGATTAGTGAAAATGAAGTTTTTTTCCCATCCAGGTTCATGGATCCCCGTGACCCCCAGCTAGGAACCCTTCCCCGTATGCACGCATGGACACGCCTGTATTTGACTAGTTGGAGCTGTCTCTTCATAGTCACTATGTGGATATTGTAATTGACCAAAGCATAAACTCAATGCCAGAAACTCTACCTTTAATTAAAGGCTAAAGGCTTCTTAATTGTAGCTAGGAAAACGTGGCCATCTGATTATTCAATGAAAACAAATGTGAGTAGGGCTGAGTAACAGGAGCAAGTTAACAATTGTTTTTTGATTAAGAAAAAAAAGGCTTCCATATTCTTTCTCTGTGGTTTCCAGTTTTGGGATCAAAAACTGAACATTGAGAGATCCTTAATTTTTTTTGTTGTTGTTCCATGAAGCATTTGAGAAGGCTTCAAATGAAGAGAAACACACAGTAGAAAAATATAAGAATCAACCAATCAGGACCAAAGAAAACGTAAGTTCATATAGAAAGTCAGGACCAGAGGGAGGGAGGCAGAAGCAAATAGGGCTGCTGGGGGAGAGTTGTCAAAATAATAAAATCTTACCCATGTCTAACAGACACAGATTTTCATAGAAAGTCTTAGATGTAAAAGAAAATTTTTATGAGGATTCCCTTCTGGGGTTCTAAGTAACATAGTATCCGGTTGGTAGAATTCTAGAGGCAGGTTTCTTAACCTGTGTTCCAAGTTCATGAATAGGCTTCGTCTGGCCAGTGAGACCCATGAAATTGGGCAAAATCCAGTGTATTTGTATAGATGCTTTGGGAGTGGAGTGGGGGGAAGGTCTATAGCTTCCATCCAGTCCTGGATGGCTCTGACTCAAAAGGATAAGGAGCCAAGGAACAAAATAATTTATGATCTCAGTGCTCTTGTTTTTGACTCCCATCTAAGGATGCTTTCCCTTGGAGCAGACTGTGACTGGAGAGGCCATTGACAGACAGCCTGTGACAGTCTGCTTAGAGACTTTGGACCAGCCCTCTGAGCAGCACAGCTGTGGAGGCTTGTAGGGTCCTCTGGGAAACTGGTGTGGTGTAGACAAAACTAGTGTCTTTCAAGCTGCTTCTTAGCTGATTAGAATATTTACGTCTTTCATTGTTGTGGTTTTTTTTTGTTTTTTTGTTTTTTTTTTTTTTTTTTTGCGAACACTCATTTTCTAGAAATGGAACATTTCACCTCTTTGATGGGCCTATTTTCCGCAACTAATGAAATGCTAAAAAGGAGCATGATCTCAAAAGAGTTTAATTATCAAGTAATTGGTCAAGTGATCAGAATGTGAAATGAAGAAACAATGAGAGGCCAGGAGCCGGAGCACATTTAAATTCCAGGACTGCTGAGGACACCTATCGTGTAATACCCAGGATTTAGGAACTCGCTGGCATTTGGGATTCTGTATTGTTCCCTCCAGTTCCTAAATAGTTTATTGGAAAACCATGGTAGTTTCTTTTCAATATATATTATTCGGGTTGTGTAAAAAACTTATTATTCCTTTCTTTTTAAATACATTATTTGGGTGAAATACTGCTGTCATATTCCATAAATATTCTTGTGAAGAAGTTTCATATTGCTATATAAGGTAGCACCTTTAGAAATTTCACTTGGATAATATACCTTCCTTAATCTTTTTTTCCAAGACACATTAAAGTATATTTTCTATCATACCAAAGCCCCCTATTATGTCAAAGAGTTTATTTCACTAATTGGATCCCGACTAAGTTTACTCATAGTATAGATTCAACACTGAGTTACTATAAATGTCTGGGAGCAGCCAAGCTAATAAGCTGTAGCTGTTAGGTACAAAATTAAATGAATCTTGTCTAATAACATGTGTAATTTAAAAACTAGTAGAACCTGATTAAGCTTGATTGTTGGCCACGTGGTGCTGGATCACTACACAAGCAGTGTTCGTGCGAAGTCTCAGGTCAGTGCATTTACACGCCCCAGTTCAGTAGGGAAGGATAACGGAAAAGATCCAATATGGAGATGATCATGGTTCCATGACTTCTCTGGGACTAGATGAAAGTCAGTGTTTTGGGGGACTGTGGGGGATGGTTGAAAGTAAGTGTTTTTAATTAAAAAAATAAATCATTTTCTTGAGTGCTTAAGTGGCACAAGCACTCAAGGCTGCTTGTGCTGCTGTGTGCAAGTGCCCTCCTGTTCCACCAGTCGCTACTTGCGCCTTGACTGTTGGCAGTTGAAGTCAGGTAATTTGACCTTAATTCATTTATTCATTTGTTTGTCTGATGGATAACAGCAAGTCCTTGTGGAGGTTCTGCTTATGTGACTGGCACTGCATAGCAAGAAGCAAGCCCAGCGCCTGCCTTCAGGAAGCTTAGAGGCCGGTCAGAGAGAGAGGAGGGAAGCAAAAAGCCAGGCAGATGAAATAAACAGTGGCCCCAGTGAGTGACACCAGGAGTGAGAGAGACCAGTGTGATGAGGGATGCTGTGAGGAGGCATCATGTGCAGCTCTGCTCTTGTCTGGTGGCTTAGAGAAGGCTTCTTGGAAACGGAAACTTCCTGCCACCACTGACCTGCTTCTCAGAGGAAACCAGTTATTAGTTTTTTCTAAAAGATGACAGAAAATCGCCGTGCTTATGTACACTTGCACTGACAGTGCTTTGTAAAAAGCACAGATGGGAGCAAGAAAGTCACAAGTTTTTTTCCTGTTGTTTCTGTTGCCTTTCCACGGCAGCACACACAGGTGCCATCACGCTTTTCAGTGGACAAGACACAGGGATGTGTTTGGACTGTTCCCAACTGGTGGACGTTTCTGTTGTGTCCTGTGTTCTGTCGTGACAAGTGTTGCATGGCCCCGGGCCACGCCTGCACTTTTCTGTACATGCGGAGCTGTTACGAACATGGCTGAAAAGTCAGATGGCTTAAATTCAAATCCTGGATCTCTGTTTCCTAGCTTTTCACCTTGGGAAGTTATTGCATCTTTTTGTACCTGAGTTTTCTTACCTGTAAAATGCAGATAATAATGGTACCTACTTCGTAGGTTCCTCATAAAACTTGAAAATATGCTTAGAACACTGTCTGGCATTTAATACCATCCAATAACGATGGTTATTTCTACTAGTTGTTTTTTAATAAGAGCCTTTTGAGATATAATTCTTATGTCATACAGGGCTGGGCAAAAGTAGGTTTACAACAGTTGTGAGTACACAACACACTGTTTATTCTTGTATTATTTATTAATTATTGTATTATTTTCCATACAAACAAATGTAAACCTAATTTTGCCCCACCCTGTATAATTCATCAACTTAAAGTATGCAGTTCATCCCTGGCTGATTTGGCTCAGTGAATTGAGTGCCAGCCTGCAAACCAAAGGGTTGCCAGTTCCATCCCTGGTCAGGGCACATGCCTGGGTTGCAGGCCAGGCCTGCAGTTGGGGCACATGCAAGAGGCGACTGATCTGTGTTCACTCACACATCATGTTTCCCTCCTTCTCTTTCTCCCTCCATTCCCTGCTCTAAAAATAAATAAGATCTTTTTTTAAAATAAAAAGTATACAATTCAGTGGTTTTTAGTATAGTTAGTGTTGTGCAATTACCACCATCAATTTTAGAGCATTTTTAATACATTCTATTGATTATGCTATTACAGTTGTCCCATTTCTCCCCATCATTCCCCTCCACCCTGCACACCCCCTCCCACCCACATTCCCCCCCTTTAGTTCATGTCCATGTGTCGTAAGTTCTTTAGCTTCTACATTTTCCACACTATTCTTGCCCACCCCCTGTCTATTTTCCACCCACCATCTATGCTACTTATTCTCTGTACATTTTCCCCCTCTTTCCTCCTCCCATTTCCCTGTTGCTAACCCTCCATGTGATCTCCTTTTCTGTGGTTCTGTTCCTGTTCTAGTTGTTTGCTTTTGTTTTAGGTGTGGTTGTTAATATCTGTGAGTTTGCTGTCTTTTTCCTGTCATATTTTTTACCTTCTTTTTCTTAGGTAAGTCCCTTTAACATTTCATATAATAAGGGCTTGGTGATGATGAACTCCTTTAACTTGACCTTATCTGAGAAGCATTTTATCTGCCTTTCCATTCTAAATGAACGCTTTCCTGGATAGAGCAATCTTGGCTGTAGGTCCTTGACTTTCATGACTTGAAATACTTCTTTTCAGCCCCTTCTGCCTGTAAGGTCTCTTTTGAGAAATCAGCTGACAGTCTGATGGGAACGCGTTTGTAGGTGACTGTCCCCTTATCCCTTGCTGCTTCTAGAATTCTCTCCTTCATTTCAATCTTGGCTAATGTAATCATGATGTGCCTTGGTGTGTTCCTCCTTGGGTCCAACTTCTTTGGGACTCTCTGAGCTTCCTGGACTTCCTGGAAGTCTATTTCCTTTGCCAGATTGGGGAAGTTCTTCTTCATTATTTGTTTAAATAAGTTTTCCACTTGTTGCTCTTCCTCTTCCCCTTCTGGTACCCCTATAATTCAGATGTTGGGACATTTAAAGATGTCCCGGAGGTTCCTAAGCCTCTCCTCATTTTTTTGAATTCTTGTTTCTTCCTTGTTTTCTGTTTGGTTGTTTGTTTCTTCCTTCTGGTCCACTCCATTGATTTGAGTCCCAGTTTTCTTCCCATCTCTATTGGTTCCCCATGAGTCTTCCTTCATTTCACTTATTGTAGCCTTCATTTGTTCATCTAATTTGCGACCAAAATCAACCAATTCTGTGAGCATCCTGTTCACCAGGGCTTTGAACTGTGCATCTGATAGGTTGGCTATCTCTTCACAGCTTAGAGGAATTGGTTCTGGGGCTTTGATGTGTTCTCCAGTTTGAGCCATTTTTGTTTGTTTTTTTTTGTTTGTTTGTTTGTTTTGGTCTGGTTGCGGCTATTATACATAGTGAGGGGTGGGGCCTTAGGTGTTCCCCAGGGCAGGGCAGCCCAGTCACTGGGTAGAGACGCTGTATGTGGGGGCAGGGTCCAAGAGGGAACAATGGCGCTTACGCTGCTCTCTCTTGGATTCCAGTCCCTTCTGCCGTTTCCCCTTTGCCTGGATTATCTGTGCGCGAATGTGGCACCACCTGGTCAGCCAGCTGCCTTGCGTAGACTCACTGGGTCTGCACTGTTGCCACCCCGTGCCCGGGGTCCGCTGGCTGCTGCCTATACACCTGGGAACTGCCAGCTGCTGCTCCCTGTGCACCCGGGTCCGCACCTCCACTTTTTCCTGCTGCGACTCTGCCCCTCTTACTGGTCTGGATGAATGGTTGTTGGACTTCTGTACAGTTCAATTTTCTATCAGTTCTGGTGGTTTTCTTGTTTCTAAATATTTGTTGTCCTTAATTTAGGTTGTGAAAAGAGGCACATTGTGTCCACCTATGCCTCCATCTTGGCTGGAGGTCAATTTTAGAGCATTTTTATCAAGCTGAAAAGAAGCCTTATACTCATTGGCAGGCACTCCTCATTTCCCCCTACCCTGCTCCTTATCCCCAGCCCCATGCACCCACTAATCAACTTTTTGTCTTTGTGGATTCTCTTTTCTGGGTGTTTCACACAAATGGAATCATACAATATGTGGTCCTTTGAGCTGCTTCTTTCACCGAGCACCGTGTTTTCGAGGCTCATACATGTTTAACGTGTATCAGTGCTTCGTGTTTTCCTGTATCCAAATAATATTCCGTTTTATTTTTTGTTATTATTCTGTGAGATAAAGTGTTAGGAATAGATTGAATCAGTGGTAATTTTTTTTTAATATATTTTATTGATTGTGCTATTACAGTTGTCCCATTTCTCCCCCATCATTCCCCTCCACCCTGCACACCCTCTCCCACCCACATTCCCCCCTTTAGTTCATGTCCATGTGTCATAAGTTCTTTAGCTTCTACATTTCCCATACTATTCTTATCCTCCCCCTGTCCATTTTCTACCCACTATCTATGCTACTCATTCTCTGTACCTTTTCCCCCTCTCTCCTCCTCACACATCCCTGTTGCTAACCTTCCATGTGATCTCCATTTCTGTGGTTCTGTTCCTGTTCTAGCTGTTTGCTTAGTTTGCTTTTGTTTTAGGTGTGGTTCTTAATAGCTGTGAGTTTGCTGTCTTTTCACTGTCATATTTTTATCTTCTTTTTCTTAGATAAGTCCCTTTAACATTTCATATAATAAGGGCTTGGTGATGATGAACTCCTTCAACTTGACCTTATCTGAGAAGCCCTTTATCTGTCCATCCATACTAAATGACAGCTTTGCTGGATAGAGCAATTTTGGATGTAGGTCCCTGCTTTTCAAGATTTCAAATATTTCTTTCCAGCCCCTTCTTGCCTGTAAGGTCTCTTTTGAGAAATCAGCTGACAGTCTGATGGGAACTCCTTTGTAGGTGACTGTCCCCTTATCTCTTGCTGTTTCTAGAATTCTCTCCTTCATTTTCATCTTGGCTAATGTAATTACGATGTGCCTTGGTGTGTTCCTCCTTGGGTCCAACTTCTTTGGGACTCTCTGAGCTTCCTGGACATCCTGGTAGTCTATTTCCTTTGCCAGATTGGGGAAGTTCTCCTTTATTATTTGTTCAAATAAGTTTTCTACTTGTTGCTCTTCTTCTTCCCCTTCTGGGACCCCTATAATTCGGATGTTGGGACGTTTAATGATGTCCCGGAGGTTCCTAAGCCTCTCCTCATTTTTTTTCTTTTTTGAATTCTTGGTTCTTCCTTGTTTTCTGTTTGGTTGTTAGTTTCTTCCTTCTGGTCCACTCCATTGATTTGAGTCCCAGTTTTCCTTCCATCTCTATTCGTTCCCCATGCATCTTCCTTCATTTCACGTATTGTAGCCTGCATTTTTTCATCTAGTTTGTGAGCAAAATCAACCAATTCTGTGAGCATTCTGATGACCAGTGCTTTGAACTGTGCATCTGACAGGCTGGCTATCTCTTCACTGCTTAGAGGAATTGGCTCTGGGGCTTTTATTTGTTTTCCGGTTTGAGCCATTTTTGGTGGGGTTTTTTTTTGTTTGTTTGTTTGTTTTGTTTTGGTTTTAGTCTGGTTGCGGTTATTATGTATGAGGTGTGGAGCCTTAGGTGTTCCTCAGGGCAGGGCAGCCTAGTCGCCTGGTTGTGACGCTGTAGGTCGGGGCGGGGTCTGAGAGGGAACAATGGCACCTGCTCCGCTTTCTCCTGGATTCAGTTCCTTTCGCCACTTCCCCTCTGCCTGGACCGTCTGTGTGCGCGAATGTGGGACCACCTGGTCAGTCAGCTAGCCGCCTTGTGTGGCCTCACTGGTTCTGCACAGTTGCCCCCCTGTGCCCGGGGTCCGCCAGCTGCTGCCTGTGGGCCCGGGGACCGCCAGCCTCCGCCTGTGCACCTGGGAAGTGCAAGCCGCTGCTGCTTGCGTTCCCGGGTTCGCACCTCCACTTTTTCCTGCCACGACTCCGCCCCTCTTACCGGTCTGGATGAATGGTTGTTGGACTTCCGTACAGTTCAATTTTCTGTCAGTTCAGGTTGTCTTCTTGTTTCTAAATATTTGTTGTCCTTAATTTTGGTTGTGAGAGGAGGCACAGTGTGTCCGCCTACGCATCCATCTTGGCCGGAAGTCTGAATTAGTGGTAATTTTAAGGAAAGTGGAAATTAGACTTTAATCTTAACATATGGTACAAGTAGTATATTTTAATCTCTTTCTTCCATTACTAAATAATATCCCCAAGCGCCCAATAGATCAGATTCACTGTCCTATTTGTATTGCTCTCCCTAGTCCCCCCCAAAAGTAAAAATAAATGTGAGGGTGTTTTGAATGTATTGGGTTGGCCAAAAGTTCATTCAGTATTTTCTGTACAGTGGCTCTGGTAGTGCTTAGTTGTCTTTAACTTTGTTTGAAACAATTTTGTTAGATTGTATTGTGTCAGCTGTCATATCAATGTGAATTAAAAAAAGTATCAAGATTGGTGATTTTTTGTGTAGCCATTTTAATATTGAAGGTGGTAGAAGATATGCAACATGGTCAGCATATTATACTTCAATACTTCAAGAAAGGTAAAAACACAACTGAAACGCAAAAAAAAGATTTGTGCAGTGTATGGAGAAGCTGCTGTGACTGATTAGACCTGTCAAAAGTGCTTTGCGAAGTTTCTTGGTACTACTGACATTTTGGCCAAATAATTCTTTGCTGTGGGGCTGTCTTACGCATTGGAAAATGTTTAGCAGCACCTCTGGCCTCTACACTAGAAGCCAATACTGTGAGACATGCTCAAAATATCCAAATCAATAAAGTGATTGGTGAAAGTGAAAAATGTGTCTTTTATTTTACAGAAAGAACAATGGACTTTTTGGCCAGCCCAGTAGAACTGAAAGACCCAGGGCGCTCAGCAGAGGGAAGGGTCCCTGAGCAGCCCATCTCTGCGCCTCCAGGCACGCCCCAGTTTGCCCTCACAGATAGCTGAGTGACTTTTTAAAAATTTTTTTATTTTTGTAAGACTCTACTTCATTTTTCACAGTTTTAATTAATGATATTTTGTCTGAAAATGAACCCAAACTTTTGGCAAATAAGCAGCAAGTTTACTAAGTTGAGTTGCTGGTATCCTTAGCCTTCTCTTGTTTATAGTAGTCAGTCTGAAAAACAGTCTTCTCTGATTCCTTCCTCATTAGATAAACTTAAGTGGCCACTAGAAATTGGGCAGAGCTTGTTACTATAAAAAATAGTACTCATAGTACTGTAGAGTCACCAAGGCAGCTGCACTGTGATGAAATAACAGTGTTCTTATCCTCTTTTCTGGATGAGCAGACTGTCAGGTCTGACAACTTGCCCAGCACCACCCACTGGTGCTGGGATGCTGTGGCTGAGCCTGGCTCAGTAACTCAGAACAAGGACTCCTTTTACTGGACCCTCACAGGGTACAGCCCTGCTTGGGTGAATCCTTTTATCTGCTGCCCTCCAATGGGCCATGGCTGCATAAAATCTAGGAAAAGAGGGTACTGAAGGGGGAGGACAAGGTTCCGTACTAGATTTGATGATAGCTAGCCCTAGGTGTGCTTTTGGATCTAAACCTACAAAATACAAAATGATCCGTCTCAGCATCTATGTAAGGGTGAAGCCATATGTTTGTAAGTGGAGACAGGTGCTGTTAGTTGCAATCTAGGCCATTCTCCCAGCCCTGGGCCACATCAGCATTATCAGGTTAAGTTAATAGGATGGTATTGGCATGGGAATTGCTTCTCTTTGTTTAATAGACAAGGGCAGCAGTACTCAAAGATGTCACATTATAAAATTTCACTTATCATTAAATTAAAAATGGTCCTCAGCCCCACGCTTGGCACAGGCTGTAGGAGATTTGCAGCTCTTCTGAACAGAAGACAGCTTTGTTTTTCTCAGTCAGCAGGCCTGCTGACAGCCTACTGCAGGACCATTGTCCTTCCCCCACCAGCATGAAAAATAGACTATATCATTATAGCAGCTTCTAGACTCCACTAAGGATGAATGTGACTATCTTGTCCAAAATCTTAGCATCACCATCTTAAACTTTTTGTTCATTCTGAGACGTAAAATTTAACAGTCAGTTATTTAGAAAAGACAGAACAGGATACTTACAGTGAACATTTATCCTTCTTGACCTCCTAGTATCTTTGAACTCTGCTTCGCCTCCCATATGTGTCTTGGAAGGAGGCAGAAAGTACCTGTGGTGATTGAAGCTAGATGCCCCCATGTTCTTTCCAGCTTCCCTTGCAGCTAGGACTCAGGCATGTGACTATTGCAGGCCCACCTTAAACAGATTTTGAATCTTTGGCTGTTGACACGGAGGAGGCAAGATTTGACCTGGTGAGGGAACTGAGAGCTACATCCACTTCCCAGAGGCTGCAGTGGGCAGAGTCCCAGCGTTATTGGCATCTAGCATCTCCATCAGCAGTGTCAGTAGGCAGGCAGAGGGTGGGGGTGGTCTGAGGTTGGCCAGTGTTTCTCCCTGGAAGCATTTTTGCATGTGATTTGAGGTGCTGCTTCTGCCCTCTTAACCTTAAAACCTGTTACTCACAGCTACCTGATATCCTTAAATAAATTGCTTCTTAAAGTAGCCAGAGTCAGTTGTTTGCAACAAAGAGCCTGACTGATGGAAGCTTCCACAATCACTTCTTTGAGTTGCTTCCTAAATTACCACTCCAGGGCCAGATTTTGCTCTGTGCTTCTCCCTAGGTATGCCTGCCTGGTTGTTCCACTCACTTCTGGGTTTCATTATGTGAATACCAAATTCACTCTCTCGGAGCTTCCTTTTGGTTTGATGGTTTATTATTGTCCCCTCAATCATAAGAATGTGAACTTTGTGGAATCATTCTTGAGCCATCTTTCCTCCCCCTCGCCCCTTGCCCAGTTCTGTCCACCCTTCCTGTAACCTTGACTCCCTTCTGCCTTATTAGCCCTAGACTCTCATGCCAGGACTCTTACAGCTGCCTCCTGTTTGAGCTTTCTGCCTACAGGGTGGCCTCTTGTCACATTGTCCCTCTGATCCATCTTCACCATGTTACGTGCCTGGTTTATCATCCCTGTGGTGGTGTATTACAAAACGGCTATAGTGCTGTATCCCTCCCTGTGTTTCCAGCCTGCAGCATAACTTTGCAGCTCTTCCCATTAGGAGATGTAGTGTGTCCTCATGTTTCTTCCACTTTGCGGTTACAAAGGGGCAGTGTGAGGTGGTAATTAGGAGCACAGGCCATCGCATCTGTGTTTTTTGGGGGGGTTCAAGCTCCAGCTCCATCCTGTCATGGCCATGTAACTTTCGATCACTCTATATAAGGAGACCAATGATGGCACCTACTTCAGAGGCTTGTTGTGGGAGGAAGCAAGGTAATGAACATTAAAATGCTGGCACAGAATAAACATTGGATAAATGGTGGCTGAACCACCTCCCTCTCCATCACCCTCCATCTGTGTTGTTGCTGTTGTCATTGCCAGCATTGTCATCATCATCACTACATCTTCCTTTGTGATTCAGCACCTATATCCTTGAAAACTTCCCCAGAAGAACCAGTTTTTAGTGATGCCTTCTACTTGCAAACTCGGCAGTCCATCTACTTCATTCATGTGGTGCTCAGCTTGGGCTGTTATCTGCTGCATTTGTCTTATGTACAGTCTAGTTAAAGAGTCTGGGTTTTAGAGTCAGAACATGTGACTAATTAACCTTGTGACTTTGTTCTAGTTGCTTAACTTCTCCGAGCCCAAGGGGCTACAAAATGTGGAAAATAGTAGCTTTATCAATAGGTAGTGGAAGGATTAACTGAAACACGGACTAGAAAACATTTTGCATGATATCTGGCACCTCATAAGCACTTAGTAATTATAATAATTTCTAGTGGTGTTGCTTCTTAGATTCCCTCCCAGCTTGTGAACCTCTTTAAGACATGTTCTTTGCCATTTATCCATTAGTATCCCAGAACCTATACAGTATGTGACACAACAGTAGGTGCTCAAAGCGTAGGTGCTCATATAAACTCTTCAGAGACAGGCAGACCCGAGTTTAAAAGTGTCATTTAGGAGCTGTTTGACCCTGGGCAAGGCCCTCAACCTCACTGATTAGCTGCTTCCTAATCTGGAAGCTGGGGGCGGGGGCGGGAAGGGAGTAAAAACCTATGCTCTTGGGGATGTTTGGTGAGTTAGGATCATGAATTACAGGGCCTATGACAGACCTTGATGGTGGCAGGAACAGAGTAATGGCCTGGCTTGTGTCTGTCTGTCATGTGATACCATGCTGGACCACGTAGTAGCACTGTGTCTCTTTTCCCATCGGAAGCAGATATGTGAAAAACAGAGAGGGGCTTTTTCTTTCTTTCTTTGACTTTCCAGCTTTTATTCAAAATATTCCGAAAGCTTGCACAGAAAATCAGGAACAGCCACGAGACCTATGAAGAGAAGTGGTTGTTTGATGACATGATTTGTCTAAATGACTGGTTCCTCTTCTGCCTTTCATTGCCATATATTTTGCTCTGTTTCACAGCAGTCTTAGCTATCTTCCAAATTTATTTGGAAACATGGTCTTTTCAGCCAAATACTCTGACACACCATCCTCTCCTGTAGCCAATTACACAGGGTTTGAATCTGACATCATCTGACAGCATTCTAGGACTTGTTACCTTCTTTTACAAGGTTGCCATTAGGGCTGCTTCGGGGGATCGCCCTGAAGGAACGGAGCCTGCCGTAGATGCAGAGTGCTGTTCACTCATGACCCTGCCGCCTAGCCCTCCACGGGGCATGTCCGTGCTCACCGTCAGAGGCTCTGCCTGTAAGATACCAGGTGCTCAGGGGGAGACCGGTGGAGGCATTCAACCATGTGGAGCTTTCTATTTTGTTAAGGTTTTTATTTTTGAATTCAAATCATATCTTATTGAAGTAGAATTGACATAACATTATGTCGTTTTCTGCTGTACAGTAATGATTCAGTACTTATAGTACTGTGGACTGGTCATCACAGTAAGTGTAGTTA
The DNA here is from genome assembly GCA_039655065.1 of Glossophaga mutica. NCBI lineage: Eukaryota > Metazoa > Chordata > Mammalia > Chiroptera > Phyllostomidae > Glossophaga > Glossophaga mutica. Next base: position 105,138,532 of record CM077305.1, read on the forward strand.
ACATCTGTTACCACATACTTACATATTTTCTTCTTGTGGTGAGAACTTTTAAGATCTTTCAAATATGCAGCACAGTGTTACTAACTATAGTCACCCTGCTGTATATTACATCCCCCAGGACTTATTTTTATTTATTTATTTTCAAGTGTATTAAAGTCCTTCTATACAGTTTAGATTGGCAAACCCTGTGGGCAGACTATGTTGTATGGAACTCTTAGCATCGGTGGTAACGTTTGTCGTTATATTTTGGAGCTCTATATCCATCAGGATTAGGGCGGCCAGCCAGCCTTGTTTGCTGGGGACTGTCCTGGTTTCAGCATCAAAAATTCTTGCATCCTGGGAAACCTCTTAGTTGCAGGCAACTGAGATGGTTGATCATTCTCTGCATGCTGTAAAAGGCTTCTCCTATGCCCAGACTATAGTTTGTGAAGACAAACATTCTTCAGGGCATTGTAACGGAAAATTTTAGAAGTGAGGCATGAAAAGTAGTTGACACATACATTTAATATAAATGTTCGCCACGTGAGGAAATAATCCATTGGGAATATATTTGGGGAGCATCATAGTTGAGGTATGTAGTTTTGATCTCAGGGGTTAAAGATGTACCTTAAACGTCCCTAAATACCCTTCCGTCCCTTACTTTTGTCTGATTTATTATTTTGCTGATTTGCTTTCCTGGCATTTCTTAAGAGAATCACTAACTGTTGTTAAATAAATATGTCTCTGTTGCTACTTCCCCTGGAGCAGTTTACACAGAACTGCCCACGGGAGAGGCAGCTCTCTCCCATTTCACCCCTCTAATCACGGTGTTTGCCCTGTGACTTCCTGTGTGTGGCTTATTTAAAACCACAGCTGTGTTCACAGCCTCAGGTGCTATGGACAGCATGTGTCCCAGTCGCCCACCCCGTGGACATCCCATTGTATCTGTTCCTGGAGCTTTGTGGCTGAACCAACTTCTCCTTCTCTGAGGCACCTTGCAGAGCTGCCCAGGGCAAATTTCAGATATGCCACTTAACCTGATTTTATGTCACACTGTCCCAAACACCTTCCAAATTTGTTGGGCATGTCTAGCTGTTTTCATATGATGAAGCAACAGAGCAAATTAATTTTATTAAATGGATATAAGCTTTGTCCAAAGTAGCTCTTGCAAAAATGATCTAACATCACAGCTAGTAGATACATAAAGATATATATTGAAATATATCTTTTATATCTTGTAGGAGGGTCACCCTCAGAGAATTTCATTGATTAATCCATGGGGGTCACTGTGACAGTAGTCATGAAAGTGATGCAATTCCAGTGCCAAAAGACACCCCCCAGAGGTCGTTTGACCCCATTTTTGCCATCTGATGCCCTAGAGATAGAGAACTATTCTTCCGAGTCTTGAATATGCCACCTACCCTGCAACTTCCCGTGAGCAGAAGGTTACAGTGAGTCTGACCCCACCTTTTCCTGCTGGAGTTTAATATTTTCTTGAAGTTGGTCCACTGTAAGATTAAAAAAAAAAAAAAAAAAAAAGCTGGTATTCTTTCTCTTGGCCTCTTCCCCTCAGAGGTAGAGAAGTTACTGTGAAAATTGGATTTTTATAAATAGAATGTGGCAGAGGATATTAGAGGGTCTCTGCAGTTTTTCCTTTTGTAAGGTGAAGAATGAACTTGGCTGTGCACTCATCCCACAGCTTGTTTAATGAGATTTGTGTGGATCCGATACAGAAATTGTCCCCTCCACAGTGTATGGAATATGACTGCTGTCAGTGTGTATGGGGACACAGGGGGCATGGCCCGTGTATGTGGGCACACATGTGTACCACAGCAGATCCCAAACCAACAAGCAGTTAGCTGCTCATCAAAGTTGCCTGGAACTTAGAGGGATTCAGCTGGTTTTGGTTTGGCTTGAAAACATCCTGTCAAATGATAAAGAGACAAAGCGTTTTGTTTTTTTTTAATTTATTATTATTATATTTTAAGATTTTATTTATTTATTTTTTAGAAAGAGGGGACGGGAGGGAGAAGAGAGGGAAACATCAATGTGTGGTTGCCTCTTATATGTCCCCAACTGGGGACCTGGCCGACAACCCAGACATGTGCCCTGACTGGGAATCGAACTGGCGACCTTTTGGTTTGTAGGCCAGCGCTCAATTCACCGAGCTACACCAGCCAGGGCGAGACAAAGTGTGTTTTAAAACCAGTATTTATTACAGTCATACCTCAGTACTTGTCAGCTTCAAAACTCATCAAACCCTGTACTTGTTGCATTTTGACAAGAAAAAAAATGTTTCAGCACTGAGTGCTTGCTTGGGACTCATTGCACTTGCTAGAACTTGTATGAGTCACGCTGCCACCCCACAAGAGAAAATGCTTCATCATTCAGTACTTGTCGATTTGGCACTTGTCAAAATTTCCTGATGAATTAACGACAAGTAACCAGGTACCACTGTATTTCATTTGTTATCAGGCAGACTCTGAAACTTTGAATGGGTGGGTTCAAAGGCCACAATGACCCTGAGTGCAGCACTCTGTTATTGAGATGCAATGTGAGGACCAGATATGTCTGTTTTCTTCTGCCTAACAAAGCTGCGCCTCACGAAGAAATAAAGAATCGGAGCCTAAAAGTACTGGCTGCCATCCATGAAAGCTGTTAGAGAACCCCACTGAGGTCACATGTGTTGTAATGAAATGCCCATGATAAACTTTCAGTAACCCAGAGCCTTATTCTTGGCCATTTTGGGTAATTGTTTTGGTTCTCTACAATCTACACTGGAGCAATAGCTACATTACCTCTTTTCGTAGATCAGAGACTAAATAGGGTTGTATTTCCCAAAGGCTACACTTACAGGAGTAACTAAAAACAAGGAGGGGAGGCTCCCGCAAGGAGTATGATCCAGGTAAAGAAAAAAAGCACAGGCTCTTTGTAGATAATAGGATGTGTGTTCAAATTGGCCAGTGCATTTGGGGCAGGAGGGTAAGGTAGACTCAGGAGATTATGGAGAAAGGGGGATTTATGAGAATCTGGAAAAAAGATGATTCTATTATAAGAAAGAGAAGCCCACTTGGACTAGTTCAAGTAAAAAAAAAGTGACTGGGGTGGAGGGAGGTTGGGAGTCAGGAGGATTTCATAGAATCCAGGGGCAGGAATGTAATGAGAACTAAGGAAGGAGGGGAGGTGTGGGGACAGATGGAGAGGCAGCTGGGAGTGACGGGCCCTCATGGCCTCGGCTTCATTGAGGACCAACTTTCTTGGTTTTGCTACACATGGAGAATGATCTGTGTTCTGCTTTCACACTAGTTCACAGATGAACATGTGATTGGCTCAGGTGGAGTCAGATGGCTCCAGAGAACAATCATCCATTGCCAGGAGCTAGGTTCACACTATACAAACATGACTCCTGGTGCTCATCACCATAAATGTGTGCAGTTGGGGAGCAGTAATGGACTGGCAACTTCTACTAGAAGGTATTTACTGAAATTTGCCTGGAGGAGAGAAGGCATTTCATTTTGTTGCCTGAGAGTCTTCAGATGCAAGCAACAGAAAGCAAGTGGCCAATTTAGGAGGAACATAAAATAAATTAATTGAAAGGATAAGAGGTGGTTCACAGGATTGAAGGCAAAGCTGAGAAATGTGCATCTGGAAAGTGGAGGGACCCGATGAGCTCTGGGGAGCTGGGAAGCAGAATTTAATGGAAGGTCTTTCCATGGCACTGCTGTTCAGTGCATCAGGATCTGCCATTTTTCATCCTGTGTCACTGCTCAAGGATCAGTTCCACATCAGAATTCCAACTAAGATATAGAACAGTCAATCTGGGTAACCATCTGAAGACCAGCTGAACAGTAGTTACAGTTTCATGTAACTGAAGATGTACAAAAGAAGCCACACTGAGATGGGTAGGAAGGGTGGAGACATGAAACAGGCTGGCCCCATACCCACATGCAACAGTTGACAATCAGAGGGCTATCTCAGCTGCAGAGGTCCCACCTGAGGAACAAGAGGTCTCAGTTCTACACTGGGCTCCCCCAGCCTGGAGTACCAGTGCCAGAATAAGGAGCCCGTATAACACCTAGCCATGAAAATCAGCAGGGATTCCATCTGCCTGTGTGACACAGAAGGCTGCAGGGAAACTCAGGTACCCTCTTAAAGGGACAGCACACATACGCTCACTTGTAGGCACTTATCTTGGGATCTGGCAGAGGGACAGCACCAAAGTCATACAGGAAGAGACAGAGTTGTGTGGCTTTGGGGCAAGGGCTGGAGGAACAACCTCCAATGTCCCTGTGTGGCGTCCTCCTAGCAAACAGCCCACAGGTGCCATCTTCCCTGTGTTAAGCACTCCCTCTATGTGGCATCAGCCTGGTGAGCTATACTAGCTCTGCCCTGGGGACTCCCTGAAGCCCCACCCTACCCAACTTGCTCGAGGCCAGACAGAGGATCTGTAAATAGCAACCAGCCTGGGTTCACACTGCATCACAGTCTTTCAAAAAACAAAACAAAACAAAACAAAACATACAACCCCCACCCCCCAATTTTATTTTATTTTCATTTAAGTAAAAAAATGTTTTTAATTAAGTAATAGTACAACTGTTCACAAGTATGGTAAAAAAATTGTAATGATGGCAGGGAAACACCTGAAGTTTGTAAAGAACCATCATAAACCATATCATACTATCTTTAGCTTCCCATTATTATAGCATACAGTGACAATCTTTATAAACAAAATGTGTTGCTTAATATTTATAAGCAAATATACTAACATATTTATAAACAAATATACTAAAATTGACTAGTATTCTCTGAAAATAATTTAAATGATACAGAAGAATAGAAGACTTTAATTCTGCTTTCAAGAGTAAAATTTATTTAATCCTCCTATATTGAATGTTATTACATTGTTAGTATCCTTTTGTCCCCCATTTTTTTGCTTTATTTTTTAAAATTATTTTATTGTTGTTCAAGTACAGTTGTCTGCATTTACTCCTCCCTAACCCAGCCATCCTCCCCGCTCCAATCCCACACGCCTTGGTTTTGTCCATGCGTCCTTTATAGATGTTCCTGAAAACCCGTCTCCCTTTCCCCCATTATCCCCTCCTCCCTCCCCTCTGGTTACTGTCAAATTGTTCTTAATTTCAATGTCTCTGATTATATTTTGCTTGCTTGTTTGTTTTGCTGATTAGGTTCCACTTATAGGTGAGATCATATGGTATTTGTCTTTCACTGCCTGGCTTATTTCACTTAGCATAATGCTCTCCAGTTCCATCCATGTTGTCACAAAGGGTAGGAGCTCCTTTTTTCTTTCTGCTGTGTAGTATTCCATTGTGAAATATACCATAGTTTTTTGATCCAATCAAAAATCTCTCACAATTTTAGTCAGGTTCAGGGTTGCCAGAGACACACACAGAGAAGCTGATTTGTGTGGTTTTAGGGCAAAGGCCATCATCTCACATGGATGACAAATGACCTTCTTCATGTTCAGCACTCCCCGTTAGACTGGTGAGCTACACTAGCTGCACCCTAATGACTTTCTGAGATGCTGCCCCATTGCAAAGGTCTGCAGGCCCCAGGCAGCTGGCAGCTGGCCTTAGTGTATCCTGAGACTTTTGTTGTGTGGTCTCAGTCCCAATACTGGAACCGAATTTGAATCTGTATTAACCTGCTGAACATCACTTGCCCCTACCTGATGACTCATGCAACTCACATACTGTCCAGGGTTCTTTCTATGGCTGAGCCTAATGGGCAGCCAGCAGGTGGTAGAGGGTCTTGGGGTACCTTGGGTCTTTTACTGACCTGTCCCAGACCCAGAACTGGTAGCAGCTGGCCTTGGTTCACAGCTTGGCCCCTACAGTGTGTACTGAGGGCCACCAGAGGCAGCTACCGATCATGGATCTCTTTGTAGCTCCTAACAAGTAGCCTAGGACCAATTAGAAGTAGCATCTGATATTGACCTACACCAGAATCCCTCTCAGCATAGTGGCAATGAGAAAACATACCTCAACATAATAAAGGTCACATATGACAAACCTACATCTAACATAATACTCAACAGGGAAAAGCTAAAAGTATTTTCCTTAAGATCAGGATAGGGATGTGCACTTTCACCAATCTTATTTAATATAGTATTGGAAGTCCTAGCCATAGCCATCAGACAAGGAGAAGAAATGAAAAGTACCTAAACTGGAAAGAAAGAAGTAAAACTGTCTTTGCAGATGACATGATAGTGTATATAGAGAACCCCATAGATTCAACCAAACAACTACTAGAAGTAAATCATTTCAGTAAAGTAGCAAGATGCAAAAGAAATATTCAAACTTCTGTTGTATTTTTATATACCAATAATGAACTATTAGAAAGAAGTTAAGAAAACAATTCCATTTACAATTCCATCAAAAAAACCAAAAACAAAACAAAACTCCAACAACCTAGGAATAAATTTTACCAAGGATGTAAAAGACTGGTACTCAGAAAATTATAAGACATTAAAGAAAGGAACTGATGAAGAAATAAATAAATGGAAGCATATACCATTAACATTGGTAGGAAAATTAACATTGTTAAAATGACCATACTACCCAAAGTTATCTGTAGATTCAATTCAATTCCTGTCAACATATCAATGGCAGTTTTCACAGAATGAGAACAAATAATCCAAAAATACATATGGAACCACAAAAGACTTTGAATAGCCACAGAAGTCTTAAGAAAGAAGAACAAAGTTAGAGGTATCATTCTACCTGATATCAAACTATACTATACTATACTATCAAACTATAAAGCTATAGTAATTAAAACAGTATGGTAATGGTGTAAAAAACAGACATAAGATCAGTGGAACAGAGTAGACAGCACAGAAACGAACCCATGCCTTTATGGTCAATTAATATTTGACAAAGGAGGCAAAAACGTATAATGAGGTAAAGATAGTCTATTCAATAAATGATGTTGGGAAGATTGTACGGATACATGCAAAAAAGTGAAATTAGACCATTTTCTTATATCATCCACAGGAATAAATTCAAAATAGATTAAAGACTAAATGTAAGACTCAAAGCCATAAAAACCCTAGAAGAAACCATAGGCAGTAAAGTCTCAGACATTTCTCATAGCAGTATCTTTTTCTGATATGTCTGCTCAGGCAGGGGAAACAGAAGAAAAAAAAAATGGGACTACATCAAACTAAAGTTTTTGCACAGCAAAGGAAGCCATCAACAAAACAAAAAGCCACCTAGTTTATGGGTGGGAGAACATACTTGCCAATGAAACATTTGATAAGGGTTAATATCCAAAATTTGTAAAGAATTCATGCAACTCAACATTTCCCAAAACAAACAATCTAAAAATGGGCAAAGGACCTGAATAGACAATTCTCCAAAGAGGAACATACAGATGACCCATAGACATGAATAGATACTCACCATCACTCATCATCAGAGAAATGCAAATTAAAACCACAGTGAGATACCACCTCATACCTGTCATAATGCCTATCATCAATAAATCAACAGATAGCAAGTTTTGGTGAGAATGTGGAGAAAAGGGAACCCTCATGTGTTCTTGGTGGGAATGCAGATTGGTGCAGCCACTATGGAAACATTATGGAGGTTTCCCAAAGTATTAAAAATGGAACTGCCTTATGCCTCAGCATTTCCACTTCTGAATATATATCCAAAGAGACTCAAAACACTAGTTGAAAAGATACATGACCTATGTGTTCATTGCAGCATCATTTACCATATCTAAGATATGGAAGCAGCCCACGTGGCCATCAATAGAGTGGGTAAAGAAGTGGTGGTACATATATGCAATGGAATATTCCTCAGTCATAAAAAAGGAATGAAGTCTTACTATCTCTGACAGTCTGGATAGACTTAGAGGGTATTATGTTAAGTGAAATAGACTGAGAAGGCCGCATACCATATGAGTTCACTTATATGTAGAATCTAAAGAACAAGATAAGTGAACAAACAAAATGGAAACAGACTTGTAGACATAGAGAGCAAACCGAGGATGTCAGAGGGGAAGTGGGTTGGGGGTTGGGTGAAAAAAGTGAAGAGATTAAGAAGTGCAAATTGGCAGTTACAAAATAGACATAGAGATGTAAAGTACAGCATAGGGAATATAGTCAATAATATTATAATTGTGCATAGTAGCAGCTGGGTACTTGAATTATCAGGAGGGTCCCTTTGTAAATTAATATTAATGTAATTGTCCAAACATTATGTTGTACACCTGAAACATATAAAATAATATTGATTACCAACAGCAATTGAAAAAAAAATTTCTAGAAAAAGGGAGGTTGATTGTCCTAGATTGCGTACATACCCATGCCTTGGCCAGGAAGAGCATGTCATCTTAAAATGACAGTCCCAGTAGAGCCTGTGAACAGCTGGGGAGAGGTAGTTCAAATGCTGGCGCAGTTGGCAGACAAAGGAGAAATGGATACAGAGTGGATCAACAGATTCTGCCACAGAGAGAGCCGTGCGAAACGATGTAGAGGCAGGAAAGCCCCAAGGGTAGTCAGAAGTTGGGTGTAATTTTTGAAAGCACTTCATTTTTAGCCTGTGTATTAGTCTGCTTATGATGCTATAACAAGTTACCATAGATTGGGTGGCTTACACAAAAATGTACATCTTTCTCACATTTCTAAAGGCTAGAAGTCCAAGATAAAGATACCAGCATACCCAGTACCTGGTAAGAGCCCTCATCCTGGTTTGCAGGCAGCTGCCTTCTTTTATCCCCTCATAGTGGAGCTTAGAGAAGAAACAAGTTCTCTTGGGTCTGATTTTATAAGGGCACTAACTAATCCCATTGAAGAGTGCCCCAGCCCCTCAGAAAACTAAAAATAGAACTGCCTTTTGACTTGGCATTCCCACTGTTGGAATTTTACCCTAAGAATCCTGAAACACTAATTCAAAAGAATCTTATGCAACCCAGTATTCATAGCAGCAGAATTTACAATAGCCAAGTGCTAGAAACAGCCTACATTCCCATCAGTAAATGAGTGGATCAAAAAATGGTGGTACATTTACACAATGGAATTCTACGCAGCAGAGAGAAAGAAGGAGCTCCTACCCTTTGTGACAGTATGGATGGAACTGGAGAGCATTATGCTAAGTGAAGTAAGCCAGGCAGTGAGGGACAAATACCATATGATCTCACTTATAAGTGGAACCTAATCAACAAAACAAACAAGCAAGCAAGATATAACCAGAGTCATTGAAATTAAGAACAGTAGTCATAGAGGAGGGGGAGAGGACAGTGGGAAGAAGGGTTTTCAGGAACTACTATAAAGGGCACATGGACAAAACCAAGAGGGAAGGTGGAATCAAGGGAGGGAGGTGGGTTTGGAAGGGGTGCAGGAGAGGGGTGGGGAGAAAATATGGATAACTGTAATTGAACAACAATAAAATAATTTAAATTAAAAACAAAAAGTGCTCCACCCCTATGATCTAATCACCCCAAATGACCTGTGCTACTTTTTATTTTATTTTTTAGAACTAAAACAATGGTTTTTAATGGGAACCAGAGATATGCTTACAATCACATAGTCTGACACAAAAATCCCGTGGGCGATCAGGAGTTACAGGGTGAAATAATGAGGATAACACTGGGTATAGAAGAAAAGCTGCTCTAGAATCGCAGGAAACAGGCCAAGATGGCCTCCCTGGGACCCCGTCTATGCTCAGCCCTGGAATCCATTTTTCCTGGGCCAAAACCACCTCTGTCCCCACCACCCTGGCTGCCTTGGAAGCCCCTGCAGTCCCTGCCTTGGCCTTGGTAGCCATGCTGATCATACCTCCTCTGCCACCACAACAACCATCTTCATAGCTATCCCCCATATGAGAGCCTCTCAGTCCAACTCCTGGGCCATCTGGTTTAGGGGTCTTGCACTGGTTGCATTCATTCCTCTAAGAGAAGTTCATGTTCTCACATCACATGTAGGATTAGGACACTTCCAGTCCTCAGCTCGTGGCTGTTCTCCACTGCCAGCACCTCCACTGGGGAATCCTCCCTAACCATGCCACCACTGCTATCACCTCCATAGTCTCCACAGCCCATGGGTCCTCCGTGCCCTTGGCCTTCGTGACCATTGCCACCACCCCAATTGAAATCACTCAGTAGCAAATGAGTTACCTCCACTACCCACTCCGCTACCTTGCTCAGTAGCAAATGGGACCTTGATAGGATTTTCAGAGAATTCTTTACTGTCAAAGCAGTCACTAGCTGCTTTAGCAGAAGGTAGGTCATCAAATGATACTGTTGCCTCTCCCTTCAGCTTGCCCATTTCCCTACTGTATAGATTAATCACAGGCTGTCCTGTTTTCTTTTCTTTTTTTAATATATTTTATTAATTATACTATTACAGTTGTCCCATTTCTCCCCCATCATTCCCTCCACCCTGCATACCCCCTCCCACCCACATTCCCCCCCTTTAGTTCATGTCCACATGTCATAAGTTCTTTAGCTTCTACTTTTCCCACACTATTCTTACCCGCCCCCTGTCTATTTTCTACCCACCGTCTATGCTACTTATTCTGGGTACCTTTCCCCCTCTCTCCTCCTCCCATTCCCCTGTTGCTAACCTTCCATGTGATCTCTATTTCTGTTGTTCTGTTCCTATTCTAGTTGTTTGCTTAGTTTGCTTTTGTTTTAGGTGTGGTTGTTAATATCTGTGAGTTTGCTGTCTTTTTCCTGTCATATTTTTTTATCTTCTTTTTCTTAGATAAGCCCCTTTAACGTTTCATATAATAAGGGCTTGGTGATGATGAACTCTTTGAACTTGACCTTATCTGAGAAGCACTTCATCTTCCCTTCCATTCTAAATGACAGCTTCACTGTATAGAGCAATCTTGGATGTAGATCCTTGCCTTTCATGACTTGGAATACTTCTTTCCAGCCCCTTTCCTACAAGGTCTCCTTTGAGAAATCAGCTGACAGTCTGATGGGAACTCCTTTGTAGGTGACTGTCCCCTTATCCCTTGCTGCTTCTAGAATTCTCTCCTTCATTTTAATCTTGGCTAATGTAATTATGATGTGCCTTGGTGTGTTCCTCCTTGGGTCCAAATTCTTTGGGACTCTCTGAGCTTCCTGGACTTCCTGGAAGTCTATTTCTTTTGCCAGATTGGGGAAGTTCTCCTTTATTATTTGTTCAAATAAGTTTCCTACTTGTTGCTCTTCCTCTTCCCCTTCTGATACCCCTATAATTTGGATGTTGGGACGTTTAAAGATGTCCCGGAGGTTCCTAAGCCTCTCCTCATTGTTTTTAATTCTTGTTTCTTCCTCGTTTCCTGTTTGGTTGTTTGTTTCTTCCTTCTGGTGCACTCCATTGATTTGAGTCCCAGTTTTCTTCCCATCTCTATCGGTTCCCCATGAGTCTTCCTTCATTTCACGTATTGTAGCCTTCGTTTGTTCATCTAATTTGTGACCAAAATCAACCCATTCTGTGAGCATCCTGATGACCAGTGCTTTGAACTGTGCATCTGATAGGTTGGCTATCTCTTGGTTGCTTAGATTAATTGGCTCTGGGGCTTTGATTTGTTCTCCCGTTTGAGCCATTTTTTTTTGGTGGGGGGAGGTCTGGTTGCAGCTGTTATGTAGTGAGGAGTGGAGCCTCAGGTGTTCCCCAGGGCGGGGCAGCCCAGTGGCTGGGTTGTGACGCTGTATGTGGGGGCGGGGTCCAAGAGGGAACAATAACACTTGCTCCACTCTCTCTGGAATTCCAGTTTCTTCTGCAGCTTCCCCTTTACCTGGATTATCTGTGTGCGAATGTGGGACCACCTGGTCAGCCAGCCATCTTGCATGGTCTCACTGGGTCTGCCCGTTGCCACCCTGTGCCCAGGGTCCACTAGCTGCCACCTGTGTACCTGGGGTCTGCTAGCCGCTGGTCTATATGCTTGGGATTGGCCAGCTGCTGCCTGCACACTGAGGTCCGTACTTCCACTTTTTCCTCCTGCGACTCCACCCCTCTTACTGATCTGGGTGAATGGTTGTCGGACTTCATACAGTTCAGTTTTCTATCAGTTCTGGTTATTTTCTTGTTTCTAAATCTTTGTTGTCCTTAATTTGGGTTGTGCGAGGAGGCACAGTGTGTCTACCTACACCTCCATCTTGGCCAGAAGTCCTGTTTTCTTAATAATACCAATCTGCTTGAAGTAATCAGCCACAGACTCAGTAGCATTCTCACCCAGGCCTTTCATGAAGATGGTGTCTGAATTGTCCTATTCAGAGTCATGGTGTGATCCTTGGTCCTGAGGGGCATCAAATTTACAGAAACTATCACAGTTACTTCCACCCATGATGCCTCTACTTCCACGGCCACCTTCACAACCTCTGGAGTTTCATAGCCGCTGTTGCTGCTGTTGCAACCACCGTGACCTCCCCAGCTTCATCCCCCACAGTCTTGCTAGCCTCCCCTGTAGCCACTGCCACCACTACCACTCTGTTCCTGATTGCCATAACTGCTGTCACCACCACCAGCACTCATGAGGGACTGGTTTTGGCCACAGTTACCTCCATCACCCCCTCTTCCACCTCCATTGCTACTGTTGCACTGGTTCTGTTGTCTGTAGCCCTGAGGAGGATTATAGGAGCTTTGCTGCTGTCCATAGCTCAGCTGCAGTCCACCACAGTCACACTGCTGACCACAGCCCCCATTCAGGCTGCCCATAGTTGGCTCTGAGAACTCTACTGTAACTTTCCAAGGTGCTGCTAGGTACTCATAGCCAGGGTAGGACTGCAGTCCATAAGATGACTGAGAACCCTGGCTGCTGCCATAGCCATTAGCTGAGCCATATCCCTGGGGAGCTGGCTGAGTGTCGTAGCCTGTGTTCTGGGTCTGTACGTAACCATAGATGCTCTGACAGTAGCCTGAAGTGTCCACTGACTGGCTGTAACCGCCATAACCCCACTGTCCATAGGTCTGATTGCTCTGCTGGGAATAACCATGCGCAGGCTGGGTGGGGCAGGCCCCCTAGCTTTGGGTTGCTTGTTGGGTACAGTCGTTGGAGGCCATGTTGGTGCGTGCACACACAGCCCGGCGCACCACAAGATTTCAGCACAGCAGAGCACCTACACCTCAAGGATTGAGACCCATACCACTTAACACCACCAGATTGGGGGTTAGGATTTCAACATAGGAATTGGGGGTAGGGGCATAAACATTCAGTCCATAATATGTTAAGAAAATTCAGTAATTTTTCAAAGAAATGTTTTTGGTGGTTGATATAGAAATAGGATAGTAAGAAAAATGTTAACATAAACCCACACTACCGAATTTGTGATGATGCAGAGTAATTGAATTTACTTTAACTTCTTTTTGCTGTCTATCTTTACCTTGTAAATCTGAAAGGCAAGAGTTTGGAGTTGGTATTGACACACATACAAAATATATATAAACATATATATTTTTCATACCATTATATACAGTCTCTCTCTTTATTCATTTTTTTATCTGCCAGGATAGCCCTCAAGTAACTGATTTTTCAGAGTTTAATAAATTTGAACTACTCAAAACTGACAAATTGATTTATCCGCATCAATCCAAAGACAACCGTGGTTGAACAGAAGGCAGGAAGGGAGAATTAGATGGGAGCTGTCAAGATTAAATAAAGCTCCCCTGTTTGTGTGGTAGAGTAATAGATAACATGAGCATTTCTTATCCAGTGTGGCAACTCATTAAAACCCCAGCGGCGATTCAGATCCACATTGATGTTTAAACTAACATCAGGTAGGAATTTTAAAATCCAAAGGATGTTTCTTATCAAACTTCATTTATAACCTGTGTTCTTTAATACCTTCTCTTAAAGAAAAAATGAGTCCTTTTATTTTAAAATAGTACTTTAACCTCTGCCCTATTTGTGTTGTTTGATTTTATAAACTAGAACTAGTTTATTATGAGAAACGTTTATCTTCAAGGCAAACTTGCGTTTATCTACTTCGTTACTTTAGGCTGTCTTGGGAAACGCTTGGACCTGAGGTCAGACAAAAGTGGGTTTTCTGTTAGCTTGGTGACTCTAAGAAGTTTTCTTATTATTTCCGCCTTAGTTCATTTATTGAGTTGCCTACCATAGGCATTTCTTACACATTTTATCATTGAGTCTTTAAAATCTTAATAAGGATTAGGTATTAAGCTACATATTTTTAAAGTTTTAAATGCTTCAGCATTTTAAAAACCTGAGAAACATAAAGAATGCCAAAAATAGTTTAAAGATTAATAAAATGAGTACACAGCCAGCTTATGAAACCCAATGCTGACAATACTGTTGAAGCCTCTAGTGTTCCCGTTTCAGTTAGGCAGTAAGGGCGTGTGACAGAAAATCCGAACAGGGGCATGGATGTTTTTTATTCCTTTCAGGCACTAAGAAGTTTGGAGACAGGTGTTCCTGGGACCCCCACTTTTCTAGTTTTGCGCTCCTTCATCTTTAGGGTGTGGCCCTTGTTTCCACCCTTACAAAATGGCTACTGGAGCTGTGGCCCTGACACCTGAGTTCCATGAAAGAGGAAAGGCCCATGCACTCACTTCCATTTCAGAGACCGGAATTTTTGTACTGGAAGATGTAGTTATTAGCAGAGACCATTTTTGCTGTCATCAAAATGTAGGTTCTGGACCCTACTGGTCAAGATGGAGGCATAGCTAAACGTGGCTCGCCTCCTCGCACAACCACAGGCAAATTGCATTTAAACTACAGAACCAATATCACTCATAACCATCGGAAAATCTAGCTGTATGGAAGTCCGACAACTAAGGAATTAAAGAAACCACATTCATCCACATAGGTAGGAGGGATGGAGGATCCCCACACCAGACCACGGAGCCTAGGGTTTTAGTGCCAGGGAGATAAGTCCCCATAACTTCTGGCTGCAAAAATCCATGGGGGTTGGGTCAGCAGAAGAAACTACAGGATTCTCAGTCTTCTCTTCCTAAAGGGACTTGCAGTGTACACAGTGAGTCTTACTCAGACTCACTCCCTCTGAGCTCTAGCACTGGGGCAGAACCTTGAAGGGCCCCAGTGGCATACAGGGAGGAACCGAAGTGTCTGGCATCAAGGTGAGAGTGGGGGACAGCTTCCCAGAGAGAACTGTAGGCAGTGGCCATTGTACTTTATTTGAGCCCTGTCCCACACAGAGCGGTGGCACCACATCTAAATCTCCATCAGCCTGGCTTACCTGGTAGGCCCAGCCCTGCTGATTACCTAAGGGTCCTCGCCATCCAACTTACAGGTCCACCCACGATGGTAACAGTGGCTTTTCCATATGAAGGGCTGGGCTAGGCGCAGGCTTCAGACCTTCCTAAATCTGCTCAAAGAAGCAGAGGCTGAGCTCAGCCCTTGTACCTCTCACTGAGTGGCCCTGTTAACAGAAATCAAGACTCATCTACCAGAGAAGGTAGTGCTCAGCCTACATGAAGGTTGCACCTCAAGTATACAGCTTGGGAGATAGGGGAGGCTGCGCCACTGGACCCTACAGGACACCTACTACATTAGGCCACACTGCCAAGACCCGGAGTCAAAGCAGCTCTACCTAATACATAGAAACAAACAGGGATGCTGCCAAAATGAGGAGACAAAGAAGCATGGCTGAAATGAAAGAATAGATCAAAACTTCAGAAAAAGAACTAAACAAAATGGAGGTAAGCAATCTATCAGATGCAGAGTTCAAAACGCTGATTATAAGGATGTTCAAAGAACTCAGTGGGTCCTTCAGCAGCATAAAAAGACCGAGGCAGAAATCAAGGATGTACTAATTGAAATAAAGAACAATTTATAGGGAATCAACAGCAGAGTGGATAAAGCCGAGAATCAAATCAATGATTTGGAATATAAGGAAGCAAAAACCAACCAATCAGAACAACAAGAAGAAAAATGAATTTAAAAAAATTGAGGATAGTGTAAGGAGCCTCTGGGACAATTTCAGATGTTGCAACATTCACCTCATAGGGGTGCCAGGACAGAAAAAAGAGCAAGAAATTGGAAACCTATTTGAAAAAAATAATAAAACTTCCCTAATTTGGTGAAGGAAATAGACGTGCAAGCCCAGGAAGCATAGAGAGTCCCAAACAAGGTGGCTGTAAAGACAGCCACACCAAGACACATCATAATTAAAATGCCAAAGGTTAAAGATAAAGAGAGACTCTTAAAAGCAATAAGAGAGAAGTTAGTTACCTGCAGGGGAGTTCCCATAAGACTGTCAGCTGATTTCTCCAAAGAAACTTTGCAGACTAGAAGAAACTGGCAAGAAATATTCAAAGTCATGAAAAGCAGAGGCCGACAGCCAAGATTATACTACACAGTGAAGATATCATTTGGAGTCGAAGGGCAGATTAAGAGCTTCTCAGACACGAGGTAAAGCTAAAGGAGAGTTCATCATCACCAAGCAATTATTATATGAAATGTTAAAGGGACTTATTTAAGAAAAAGATCATAACTATGAACATTAAAATGGCAATAAATACATAACTAAGCAAAGAAGCAGAATAGAAACAGAATCAGATATGGTAAACATTGGGATGGTGGCCAGTGGGTATGGGGGTTCTGGGGGGATGGGGAAAAAGGCAAAGGCATTAAGAAATACAAATTGGTCGGTATAGAATAGGCAGTAGGATGTTAAGTGCAAGTATAGGAAGGGGAGTTGCCAAAGAACTCATACGCGTGACCCATGGACTTGAACAAAGGAGGGGATATCACTGGAGTGGGGGGTGCTGGGTGGAGGAGGCAAGGGGATAAAAATTGAGACAACTGTAATAGCATAATCAATAAAGGAAGTGTAGGTTCTGCCAGTAAGGAAAAAAAGGAGAGTTACTAGGTAGTCAGCTAGTAGCTTCTCCCTAACCGCTAAACACTGTCCTAAATTAAGGTTTTTTTAATTGCATCTTTATTTTTTCTAAGTGTGTATATATACCTTAGAAATATATAAGCATACTTCACATGTTTTTAAACTTCATGTGAGTGGTATCATATCTTATATGTTTTTCCACAACTTGCGTTTTTTCTTCACCCAGCTATATGTCAGAATCATCTACATTCGCGTGCAGCATTCTAGTTCATTTCTTTTCACTGTTGGAGAGTATTCCAGTATGCGACAATACTGTAACTTACTTATCCAATATGTTGTTGTTAGACATACAGGATGTTTTCTTTTTTTGCTACTGTATCTACCCTCTTCTATTCCATTGGTCAATCGATTGATATTTCTCCTTTTTGGGGGGTGTTACTTTTTCGTGTCTTTACATTTCTGGTAATTTTTGGTTGGATTTGGGACATAGTGAACTTTACCTGGTTGGATGCTAGATTATTTTTCTCTATCTCTAAATATTTAAAGGCATTCTAGCACAGTTATTTGCAAACAGCTAATTCTTTCAGTCTTGCTGTTACATTTGTTAGGTAGGACCTGAGCAGAATTTGGTTCGGGGCTAATTTTGCCCCACTACTGAAGCAAATCCCTTGAGTATTCTACTCAGTGGTATTCCTCTCTTGACAGGTGGGCAGAGGAATTTTCCCAGCCCTGTGTGAGCACTGCAGACAATTCCGCTCATTTTTTCAAGTGTTTCTTTCCTTGACCTGGTGTAGTTGCCTCACATGTGTTGGTCAGTTCTTACCACAGGCTGAAGAGAGGGACACTCAGCAGACATCTGGAGTTCTCTGTCAGTGAAGCTCTGTCCTCAAACTCTTGATGCCTTGGTACCTGGACTTCTCGTTTCGTGTTCTTAACTCAGGAAGACCTTTAAGCTCTGCCTGAGTCTTCCCTCCCTGCAGCATGAGCTGGAAACTCTCCACGCAGTACCTGGGCAGTGGAGGGCTCTCCTCACTTGTTTCCTGTCTCTGATGGCTACAGACTGCCGTGATGACCCCTGTTCAGGGTTTTGAGTGCCATCGGTTTGTGTAGTTTGTTCAGTTGTTCCAGACAGAAGGGTAAATCCAGTGTGTGTTCCTCCTCCACTGGAAGCAGAAGTTAGTCCTCATTGTGGTTTTGATTTCCCTTCTTGTAATTACCAGAGGCTTAGCATCTTTTCACATGTTAAGTCATCTGACCTCATGGACGACACCTGCTCTGAATTGTCTGTTCATCTTGGCCTGTTTTTTTCCATTGAGATATGGATGCCTTTTTCTAGGAACTTGGAATACTTCTTTATGTGTTTTATGGATCATTCTTTTGTCAGCTTATATTGGTTGTTGCTAACTTGTTGCTGATTTAACTGTCCTTTCGTTTTAAAATATTTTGTTTTTGATGAACAGAAGTTTTTAAGTTTTAATGTAGTCCAATTTCCTTCGTGCTCAGTGCATTTTTTGTCCTGTTCTGTTTAAGAAATCATTCTTTACCCTGAGGTCATTAACATACTCTGTTTTCTTCTAAAAGCTTAAAAGATCTTTTATGTGTAGGTCTTTAATTTGTTTGGAACTGACTTTTGTGCATGGTAGCAATAGCTGCCAGGTTCCTAGCACCATGTAATACATAGTCTGTCTGTGCACAAGAGAGTCAGCATGGCGGACCTGAGACTCCCTCTGAGAGGCCTGCTCACAGGGTCGGCCCCTCGCTGGCATCGGGGATCCTGGATTTCGGGAGGGCTCCCACCCTTCCCAGGGCTGGTCACCGTGCCCACACTGTACAGACAAGTGGTTTATGCTGAATGCCCCCTTTCCTTCTGTGAGTCTGGAATGGTGGTACGTGCCAGGCAGACACCTTTGTGACCAGCCCCTAGTAAAAAGCCTGAGAACAGGATCTCTAACGAGCTTCCTTGGTAGACAGCATGTCACACGTGTTGTCATAGCTCCTTGCTGGAGGAGTTAAGCACATCCTGTGTGACTCCACTGGGAGAGGACTTTTGGAAGCTGGCACCTGATTTACTGCACACTTTGCCCCATGCACCTGATCCCTTTGCTGGCATTGGTCTGTGTCCTTTCCTGGGATAAATTACACCATGAGTAATATGTGCTGAGTCCTATGAGTCCTCCCAGTGAGTCATGAAACCTGGGGGTGGTCTTGGGAACCCCCGACACGTTATTCTTTCCCTGCAGCTGTCAAAATAATCCTGAGATGTACATACTGGGCAATGTTCCCAGCTACTCTTAAACATTAGTTTCTTCGTCTAAACACTAATCCCCCTTGTCTTTCAGGTGTTTTATATAATGCCTGGCAGATATTCTTTATTCTTTTTTTTTAAGGATTTTATTTATTTATTTTTAGAGAGAGGGGAAAGGAGGGAGAACGAGAGGGAGAGAAACATCAATGTGCAGTTGCCTCTTGCATGCCCCCTACTGGGGACCTGGCCCGAAACCCAGGCATGTGCCCTGACTGGGAATTGAACTGGTGAACCCTTGGTTCACAGGCTGGCACTCAGTCCACTGAGACACATCAGCCAGGGCTGGCAGATATTCTTTATCACTCAGTGAATGATCATTGATAACTGTAAGAAAGAAATAGGTAAAGTACTGTGATAGCTTGGAGGAAAGTTAAATATTCAGTGGTGAATCTTTTAGGCGGGTATATTTTTGTTTTTGCAAAGAGTGAAATATATTTACCCATATCTATATAAGGTTGACAACCATGATTTTTTTTATCATATTGGAATATTTATAATTCCTTTAATATCCTTAGGAATTTTCTGTTTTCCTAATCTTGTCTGAGATTTTAAAATCTCAAGGTTATTTAACATGATTCAATTCATGCCTTTGTGTCATGCTATGGACTGAATATTTGTGTTCCCTCCAGATTCCTGTGTTGAACTTGTAACCCCCGTGTGATGGTATCAGGAGGTGAATTTTGGGTGCAGTGATTAAATCATGGTTGCTGTTGAGCCCTCATGATTGGGAGGAGCGCCCTTACGAAAGAGACCCTAGAGAGCCCTCTCACCCGTCTGCATCGTGCAGGGACACAGCAAGAAGTCAACCCTCTGCAACTTGAAAGAGATCCTCAGTAGAACCACCCCATGCCGGCACCCTGATCTCAGACATCCAGGACTGTTAAACATAAATTTCCATTGTTTATAGGCCCCCCGGTCTATAGCACTTGGTTAGAGCCGCTCAGCCTGACCGAAACACGTCACTGTATGATTTCCAGTGTGGCAAGCCAGCTCTTCAACCAGTTGCTTTTATCATATAATGTTTCTTCAGGTAGTAGCTCATTATTAGTTAAATTATTTTATTAAAACATGTTGAAAGGCATGTCTGCAGTTATTTAAAATATTTTTCCTAAATATAATGGTCATTTTTATGTATTTCTCTGTTCGTGTTTATCAAAATGTCTATTTTGTCATGTTTTAAGTACTGTTGACTTTGATCACAGACAGCACACGTACAGTGATTGGCATTATGTACTGGAAATTTTAAGTCACAGTGCAGTTACCTGGGAACCCTCTCTCAAAATTCCAACAGGTATCTTATTGGACCATTTAGTGTCTCTTGTCCTGCAGAAACTCACATGCCCGACTAGCTTTTTGACAGTGATTTTTTTCCGATGGCTTGTGTGAACAGATCAGTAGTGTCTAACTAATTTCTTCCCCTGATGAAGGGAAGCAAATAATCATGCCCATTTCAAAAACTGCTGTGCATTGAGCTTAATGTACCTTAAATCGCACCCACAGTGAATGGAGTCCCTTTACCACTCAAAATGGCTGTCATCTCTCCCCACTCACATATGATTCTCCGCAGCTCACCATAAACGGGGTTATCTCGATTCATTTATTTTACAGAAAAGCGTTAGAAGGAGGATTTATTTTTTCTGCCCACTTTTTAAAATAGGAAACCATTCTGAGTGTCTCTGGTGCACCTTATGAGGCAGAACAGCCCTTTCTGGTGATTTACCTCTTCTCTTGTCCTACCCACTCACGGTGAGTACCATCCAGCTAGTTGGCCTGAAGTTATAGTTGTATTTTTTCATAATTGGTTCCCATTATATTACTGTTTCAGGCAATTCTCTGCTTTTGAAATGGGAATGTTACCTAGTGTAATGCAGGCTCTTTAGAGCTGTTAAGCAAATTCCTTACCAAGCATATGGAATAGTTGTGGACTCTTTGCCTTTTCTTCTTTGATTAGGTGAGAAAAGATAGTACATCACTTAGGAAGGTGTTTGTCTACAATTAACAGGCCACCCAAGTGTTAGTAGCTTAAACAAATAGTTCCCCTGGGGGCCCAGGGTCTTCCTGACTTTAAACGCAGTCACTCTTAGCATACTGGCTTTCATCTTCCTGTTTGTCATTGTGTGGTCTCAAGATGGCTATGTTGACCACATATGGTCCCCTTTTAACAGGAGAGCAATCAATTACCTAGGATTGTACCCTCTGGACACACCTTCACCCCCAGCCCACTGCTACCACCAGCTGGACTTCTGAGGTTTCATCAGCCAGATCCAGGTCACGTGACCATTCCTGGACTTCACGGAGTCTTAGAAAAAAAGGAAGAGGGCTGTGCTTATTGGCTGGGACCAATCATTGTCCTTAAGCTGGGCATGGCACATTGCTGCCCCAAACAAAATTTGGTTTCTGGTGGCAAGGAAGAAGGGAGAATGGATATTGGGTATGTGGTTGGCAGTGTTGGTCAAAGATGTGTATTGTCACTCTCTTTCTCTTTATCTCATATACTACACCACACCCACAGAGAGATATACAACCATCCGAATCCAAAATAAAAACATCACCTCTTTGCCAAACTCACTTATGTTGCTTCCCCTTGCTCTTGGGGAGTGGAGGACTGAACACTTAAAAAAACTCAAGGTCAAGAGGTCTGACTTTGCCCACCTGCCATGGTCTGGTCTTTTTTTTTTTTTTTTCCCCAAGTATTCTTTTTTAAATTTTTTTTCATTGTTTACATACAGTTTTCTGCTTTTTACCCCCATCCCAGCCTACCCCCAGCCCTCCCCCCACCTCATTCATGGTCTGATCTTGTGTTGTACTTCCTCATGCTCTCTGTGAAGCAGCCCACTGTCATTGTTAAGGCCCCACACTTCATACTCTGTTGTTCTGCCACAGGGCCTTGCACCTAGCATTCACTCTGCTGAGCGGCTTCTCCTTCACCCCCCACCTTCCCCAGTATCATCATAATCTCTCAGGGAAGCTTTCCTGACCACTCAGCTGGCTCAAAACCCCTGGCACGTGAAGTACATCAGGTAGCCCCTTCTTCATAACACTAAGAATGCATTGTAATTTTACCTTTATTTGTGAGCCCTCTTTATTGACTTTATCCTCAGTAGGCAATAAGCCCCATGAGAGCAAGGACCGGACCTACTTATATTCATGATTCATATTCTTTCAGAGTGTTTTTGGCTGCAGGTTTAAACAAAAAGTAGCCTAAATAAGTTGGAGTTTATAGTTCTTTCATAGTAAGAAGTCTAAATGTAGGCAGCTCCTAGCATTGAAGTTGCTCAACACAGTCATGGTCAGCGTGTCTGCCACATTTTTTTTAAAACTTCACTCATGGTTGCAAGGTGGGTGCTACAGCCTAGCTATCTGCTCCATCTTAAAGAGAAGAAGAAGGAAGTTTGGGAGGCAATACCAGTGACATCTGACCCCTTTTTCAAAGTAACACAAGTTTCCCCGGAATCCCCCTGGCCCATTCTGCTTGTGTCACCTTTAGCTAGAAAGGGGTCTGGAAACAAGGAGTGCAGCTTTTCTAGCCTCTCTGCACTGGAGCTGAGCAAGGCGAGAAAAAGGGGTGGAATTGGGAGTTGGTGGTGGTCTGCCCCACCCCTGTTGCTGCAGCGCTTACCTGTGCAAGTACTTCGGTGTCAGTAGACAATACCAAAAAGGGGGACACACTCATCTGCTTTGATTATTTGTTCATTCACTCATTCTTTGTCTGTTTGAGCCACTCTACTAGTCACTCTAAACACACTACGCATTTGCTTATTCTCATGACAGTTCTGGCTGGCAAGTTAGACTTTATGCTTATTTTGGAATACGGATCAGAATCTCGGAGAATAAGTGACTTAACCTAAGATTACGCAGCTATGTAAGGGACAGAACCAAGACTCACCCCAACCCCCCTCCTTGTAGGACCCCTCTTCTCTTCCACAGTGCTTCACTGCCGCCTGGAGCAATTACATCTGACCCTATGAAAGCTCCTGATTTGGTGTTTTTCTACCATGGGCCAGTAATTATTAGCCTGCCAGGATTTAGCTTCTTCATTAAACACATTGGCAAAAACTGTTTGCTAATAATATTGCCACTGTAATTTGGGGTAGTTTCATATTTGGGCTCTAATAAGGTAACATTCATTTTATGAGCAGTGTTATAATTTTTGGGACAGGGCCCTGTATGGTAGAGTACTTAAAAAGCATTTTCTCAGCAGTCAGTCCATACTCTTAGCACTCTAAATAATTTGCATAATTTTTTCCTGTTTTTAGTAGGAAAAAGTACTTTGCCAGGAGCATTTGCCCTTTATTATTTTTGAAAATCCCAGCATTCATTCTTGTTTCAGAATAAATGAAACAGTGATCATCTGTATTCATGTCCACAGCTTTACAGTTATGCATTTGTGAACTAAAATATTCAGAGACATTTCATTTCTGTACCATGGTTTTTACAAAAAATAATGTGTGTGTTTTTTGTAATTATAAAAGTAATAGATGCACAACTGAAAAAAATTTGGAAGAATGAGAAAAATCATTCATAATTCTACACCACCCAGGGGTAATAAATAACTATTAACATTTTTGGCATATTTCCCTCCTAAATGTCTTTAAAAAAAATTTTTTTGCATAGCTGAGTTCATAAATTATTTGCAGTTTTGTACACTCTGATTTTTCGTGTAACATAAACAAGCCTCCTTGTTATTACAAGCATCATTGTGAATAGCTGTATAATGTCTCTTCATTAAAACATACCATCCTTCACAATTTTGAAATGCTGACTACAATAAAACAATGATATAGCACCATAAGTAAGAAATATCTTCAATATTATTTTATATAATTTAATCTAGAAATACTTTCTTTTTATTCAAAAAATGTCGTGGTAGATATGCTTCAGGATCTGCTTCTTAATATTAAGAAAACTCTGTAAATGTGTTCTGTGGAGTTACAACGAAGGTATACTCCCCTCTTTGCCAGTTTCCCCTTTATTCCAGTAATGTCTGTTCTCTTTAAATGTCCAATTTTTTCTTTATTTTATGGTTCGCCATGACTGGTTCCTCTTTCTCTGGCTCATTTTCTGTGTCTTGATTTTTCCTGCCCAGCAAGCACTAGGGTGCTGGTGTCAAATCCAGGTTTATCAAGACAGCACTACCAAAGCGACCATCCTCATTTCTCCTTTTCCCTTCCCCACCCTCCTGACTGAATGGCCTCCAGATAGAGTGACTCCCAAGCTTCTGAACGAGGGCCCTCAGAAGCTGCAGAGCACCACACCGACACCCGCTAGGGCTCTGAGTAAAGTGCAGCACATTTGGGGGAAGGGATTTCAGTAAGTGTTTCCATGGCTGGGGCTGACCCTAAAGTTAATATGGAGAAAATATTTTTTGTTGTTGTATTTCTTTTAGTTTTATGGGTCAAGACCTGGAAAATAATTTATTCTACTCTGTGATGTGATGTATGCTACAAATATGAGAACTTATTAGAGGAGAGATATTTTAATTTTTAGGAAAAGGTATTTCATATATTTCCTTCAAAAGTCATTGTTCCCTTTTACATTGAATGTGTAATTTAAAGAGTGACTTTTTAGCAATCTGCAGAGTGTATTCCAGCTCTGCTATGAAGAAGAGTTAAGAACTGGTACCTTACATTCTCCTTCTAGTACCAAGTGCTTGGCTTTGACCTTTCATTTTCTCTCTTTACGCCCAAATTAAACTGCATACGATGGCATCTCTGTTGTCAAAACAGCCTAAAGTGCTTCTGGAGTTTGCAAATGGCCGTTCCCAACACAGAAATAGTTGCCACATTATAGAGACTTCAGTCTAAGGACTTCTCTGCAGATAGCTCTTGTGTCCATTAACAGAAAGCCTGTCAGTCTTCGCATGGCTTTGTGCATGAGAGTCTAGTCCTCGAGCCCATTGCTTACAAAGCACTGACATGAACTTCAGGATACTTTCCTATTTTGCCCTGTAATGCCTTGTGGTGTAGCCAAGGTTTTTTGTGGTGTGGGATGGCCAAAGTTTTCAAGAGGTTGATGTTTTAGAGAATGTGTTGTGTGGAGGAGGTTGTAGATCTAGGACTGTGGGTCCCCCAGAGGGTGGTTTGAGTGGAGCATGGAGCAGTCTGTGGCTGTCTTTACCGAAAGTGAGCACCACTTTGAGGTGTGCATTCCTGCATTCCTGCCTTTAACTCCACATCCAGCTTTTCGTAGAAAATTATTTATAATGGAAGGGTGCCATTCCATATCCATGGCTTAAAGGACAACTCCCCAAAATAGAACATACCATCTGTTATTGATTGACATTTAGAATATCTCATGGATGTTATGATGTGAGCCTTGAATTGCTGACATTTTCTAAGGGAAGGATAATCCAAATCATGATACATCTGCTAGCATGTCCTCTACCTGCATCAAACAAATGATCATTGATAAGCATCAGTCATTCTTACTGTCATGATTTTTTCTTGGTACAGCAAGATGCTAGTGATTTTTTATTTTAAAAAATAACCAGATCCTTTAGTTTTGCAGGTATGTGTCATGTCCCCGGACACGGAGGGCAAATACCAAGAAGACAGAAAATTACTCATGTCTTCCCTCCAACTGGCCCCTTCTACTGTTCTGTATCTGGCCACCACCGTGGTGACCTCAGACCCCTTTGTTGCCCGCTCCAGTGTCCCTTTTCTTCTCACAATTCAGCAGGCCCCTCTGGCCTCTACAGCCTCGCACAAATAATAGAACTCTTTGGTAAGGCACTAGACATCTGTTAACTTTTCATTCTTTAAAAATGATGTGGGCAATAAAAACATTGCAGTCAGAGAGATTGTTTGAAACCTCAGTCCTGAATGTGCCCACCCCTGCTAAAACCCTTCAGGGGCTGCCACTGCTCAGAATCCAGATACGTGCATATTATGGAGGGCCCGCGGCTCTGCTTAATCTGACCTCGCCTGCCGCGTCTCCCGTCATCCTCCTCTGACCTCTCTGGCCTCTCATCATATTGACTGCTTTTCACATACTGTTCCCTCTTTCTGGAAACTGTTCCCTCTGCCACCTCTCTCCCTTCCCTGAACTCCTGCTTGTCCTCCAGATGTTTGTTATCTCACCACGTCTTTGCTCACATGTGGACAGGAAAGTCTTTTTTCTTTAATTACAAAAAGTATTGTGTGATCCTTTATAGGTTATGAAATTGCTGTTTTATTGTAACCAAAAATAGTGTTCTGACTTAAAGTTTTGCTTTTTGACTTAGTTTTTCATTTTTGTCAGTGTTATATATGCAGGCAGATTAGTGAGTCAGATATTTGTACACAGAATGTTGAGAATCAACAGTTTACAACTCCTCACCTGCCCTTTACCCAGTTCCCTTTGGCCACTGCCTTCAATGATTTTAGCTAATTTTGTTGATAATCACTTACATAGTTATAAAGAGCATACTC